>CM075658.1:36579929-38979929 GCA_037954105.1 Canavalia gladiata | reverse complement strand
ACTCCTTGGAAGTGCCCAAAGTAAAAATACCTCGATTTCAAAGTAAAAATGACCCTGAGGCTTATTTAGATTGGGGGCTTAAGGTTGAGAAAATCTTCTCTAGTTATGACATTAGAGAGAAGTAGAAAGTGAGGTTAGATGCCTTAGAATTTGGTGATTATGCCTTAATTTGATAGGACAGGCTAAACAAGGAAAGATACCAACCTTTAAATGATTGGGAGGAAATGAAACGTATCATGAGGATTAAGTATATATCCCATCACTACCTTAGGGAAGTACATAATATAGTCCACATAATGATCCAAGATACTAAAAGTGTAGATTACTACTATAAGGAAATGAATATTGCAGTCATTAGGGTCAATCTCAAGAAGAGTGAGGAAGCCACAATGACTAAGTTCCTAGATGATCTTAGGCATGACATTAGGGACATAGTTAAGCTTCAACATTATATTAGCCTTCATGATGTATACCATTAAGCCCTTAAGGTAGAGGTTCCAATTAAATAGGAAAGGTAGGGAAAATGCACTCCTTATAAGGCATCAATTCAAGAATCATGGAAAGATAAAAAGAGTCAACCTTTAAATCTAGAAAAATTAGGGATACCAAAAAGTTCAAAGAGTCTAAGAGAAAAACACCTAACCTACCATTAGGGGAGGAATCTCCCATAAAGTGTTTCAAATGCCTGGGGAGAGGTCACATAGCCTCTCAATGTCCCAACAAGAAAACCATGCTTCTTAGGAATAATAAGGACTATTCCTTCTTAGAATCCTCTCACTCTAGTTTTACCTTCTCTTCCTATGATTATGAAGTTTAGAGTATGCCTTAGAAGGAAACCTTTTTGTGGTTAGAAAGTTGCTAGGTAGTATGGTTAAGGTGGAAGAAGAAACCTAAAAGGACAACATCTTCCACACAATATGTTCAATTCAAGGGTACACATGCTCTCTAATTATTAATGCTGATAGTTGTACCAATATGGCTAACACTAGGTTAGTCACTAAGTTAGGTTTACTTACACTCCCCATCCTAAGCCATATAAACTTCATTCACTTAGTGACAATGGAGATTTATTGGTGGACAAACAAGTATCCCTCACCTTTTTCATAGGAAGGTGTGATGATAATGTCACTTATGATGTTGTCCCAATGGAGGCCAACCATGTTCTCCTTGGAAGATCATGGAAATTTGATAGAAATGTCCATCATGATGGAAACACTAATAGATATTCTTTCCTATTCAACTCTTAGAAGATCATTTTTTTCCCTTGAGCCCAAGTGGGGTATGTAAAGACCAAGTTCATATGAGAAAGAAAAGGGATGAAAAAAGGAGGTAATTAAAGAAAAAAGATAAAAAACTAAGGGTTCAAGAGAGAAGGTCTTTCTCCTTAGTAACTTGCTAGTGGAAGCTAGGGAAGTAAAACATGATTTAGTAGCTAGGAAGACTCTGTACCTTATATTTCCTGAAGAACAAATATTTCTCCAAGTACCTAAGTTTATACCTAGGATGATCTAGCTCCTCTTGGAAGAATTTCAAGACTTATTCCCTAAGGAGATACCAGCTAGGCTTCCTCCTATTAGGGGAATAGAGCATCAAATTGACTTAATTCTAGATGTTTCCCTTTCTAACAAGCCCGCCTATAGGAGTTACCCATAGTAAACCAAGGAAATTCAAAAACATGTTGGTGAAATCCTAGCCAAAAGATGGAAGAGAGAAAGTCTTAGGCCCTGTGTTGTCCTAGTACTACTTGTGCCAAAGTAAGATAGTAGCTGGAGGATATGTATGGACCATAGGATCATTAACCAAATCACCATTAGGTATAGACATCCTATACCTAGTTTAGATGACCTACTTGAATACCTCCACGGGTCTTTCATCTTTTCAAAGATAGAGCTAAGAAGTAGGTATTATCAAATTAGAATGAAGGAAGGAGATGAATGGAAGATTTCATTTGAGAGTAAGTTTTACCGATATAAATGACTAGTTATGCCATTTGAACTCACAAATTCTCCTAGCACTTTCATGAGCGTCATGAATCATATGCTTTGAAACATGATAGGGAAGTGTATGGTGGTGTACTTAGATGATATCCTAATATATTCTAAATCACCAAAGGAGCATGTAGACCCATAAAGGAGGTACTCTTAGTCTTGAGAGAGGAATACTAGTATGTAAACTTATAAAAGTGTTTATTTTTCTTGGACAAGGTAGTCTTCTTAGGATTTGTAATTGGAAAGGATGGTGTCCATGTAAATTAGGAAAAGTTCAAGGTCATCTAAGATTGGCCAACTCCCCAGAATACAGGTGATGTTATAAGATTTCATGGATTCGAAAGTTTTTATAAGAGATTTATCAAAGACTTTAATACCATAGGTTCCCCATGCAATGATTTAGTCAAGAAGAATGTTAAGTTCACTTGGAGAGAGAAACAACAAAAAGTTTTTAATGCTTTAAAGAAAAGGCCTTTTTTAGCGACATGTGATTCCTCAAATATGAGTATAAGAGCAGTCCTCTTGCAAGAAGGACACCCCATTGCTTATTTTAGCAAAAAACTAAGAGGGGATGTTGTTAACTATCCCATATATGATAAAGAACTTATGCTCTTATTAAGATCCTACAAACTCGGAAGCACTATTTTGTTGTCCAAAAAGTGTGTAATCTATAGTGATTATGAATCACTTAAATACATTAAGGCTTAAGGTAAATTAAAAAAGAGACATGCCAAATTGGTAGAATTCCTTTAACAGTTTCGTTATGTAGTTATATATAAGAAGGAAAATAGTAATAAGGTAGCAGATGCTCTCTCTAGAAGACATACCCTGCTCACTTTTATCAATACTAGGCTGCTAGGTTTTGATTAGTTTAAGGAGCTATATGCAAATGACATATAGTTTGGGTAACTCTATAAAAGTTGTGAAACCAAGGCATGTAATTATTATATTAGGAACAAAAGAATCCTCTTCAGGAAAAATAAATTGTGTGTCTAAAGGATCCATGAGAGACCTATTTCTAAAGGAATCTCATGAAGGGGGATTAATGAGGCACTTTGGCACCCAAAATACCTTGACCATTCTTAAGGATAATTTCTTTTGGCCTTGTATGGATAAAGATGTCCAAAGGTATTGTTCAAGATGTATCATTTGTAAGTAGGCTAAATCCACCATTAGACCTTATGACCTATACATCCTTTTCCCATTCTTGACTCCTCCTAGGTAGATATCAGTATGGAATTTATCCTAAGCCTACCCATGATTTAAATGGGATTGGATTTCATCTTTATGGTAGTGGAGATTTTAGTAAAATGGAACACTTTATATCCTGCCACAAAGTAGATGATGCTAGCTTGGTGGCCAAATGCTTCTTCGTAGAAATAGTAAGGTTACATGGCATACCTTGGAGTATAGTGTCTCACAATGACACCAATTTCCTTAGCCATTTTTGGCGCACCCTCTAGGGTAAGTTAGGAACTAAACTCTTCTTCTCCATCCCTTGTCATCCCCGGACCGAAGTGGTGAATAAGACTCTCTATATCCTGTTGAGAACCATGATGGGTAGAAACCTTAAGTCATGAGAATATTGTTTGCCACATGTAGAGTTTACCTACAATAAGACTCCTCATTCTACCATCCAACATTCCTCTTTAGAGATGGTATATGGGTTTAACCCCCTCACTCCCATAGACTTGCTACCTATCTCTTATCTTTCGCAATGTAGTTTTTTGGGACTTGGGTAGTTATGTGTCACCCTAACAGTGTAGTCCTTTCGATGTACTTGGGACATGGCTATTTGTGTGAAATAGGAAGGTTTTCAATTTTGTTTGTTCAAAAATTGTAAGGGATGATTTGAAATTTTCTCAATACAAAAATTACAAATAGTAATAAGTACTTTTACAGTGTTTCGTGGAAGTAGGTAAATGGTGTTGAACCATGTGAGTGCTTCTAAGGACAAAGAATGTGAAGGATCTTTCGTGCCTTTTACATTTCGCTGCCCAACAAATTCATACCATATGATTTTTAGACACCTTTGCCCATATATAATTAACCTTGGGCTGATGTTTCAATGGATTTTGTGTTAAGGTTGTCTGGATCTCAGTAGAAAGGATTTCATCTTTGTTGTTGTTAATAGGTTTAGTAAAATGGAACATTTTGTTGCATTTTATAAAATGAATAATGCCCACATATTGCTAAATTCTTCTAAAGTGAAGAAGTAATGCGTTTACATGGATTCCTTAAAACCATAGTAAGTGATAGAAAATTTCTAAGTTATTCTTGGATAACTTTAAGGAATAAATGAGGAGCTAAGCTCATATTTCCAATTATTTCATATCCACAAGCAAATGTCAAACTTGAAGTATGAATAAAACACTTACTACCTTATTGTCTGCAATCATTCAAAAGAATTTGAAATAATGGGAGAAATATTTTTCATATGTTGAGTTTGCATATAATAAGCCATTTCATTATAGTAATTCTTATACTCGCTTTGAAATTTTTTGTTTCTTGAATTCTTTGACTCCATTGGATATATTACTTATTCTTATAATGAATTTGCTAACTTATAATGTAAAAAAAACATAGATTTTGAAAGGAATTTGCATGCTAAGGTTCGAGTTAATATTAATAAGAGAAATGAACAATATGAATGGAAAGAAAAATAAAGGAACTGTTAAAGTTACTTTTGAACCTAAAGGTTGGGTTTGGACACATATGAGGAAAGAAATTTTTTCCATACAAAGAAAATCCAAACTATCATAAAGAGGAAATGAATCTTTCAAAGTTTTTGAAAGAATCATAGTGTTCAAATGAAATGGAAACGTATGTGCTACTGTTAGTGTGATTGATTAATTTATAATTGTTTGATGTAGGTGTCTAGGATATATCTTTTATAAAAGAGAGATAAGGATAGACATCCTATTTACCTAGTTAAAGATTTTGTACATTAAATAGGAGGACCAATGATTGTTGCAAAAACTTATATTTCAAAAGGGTTAAGTCTTATATTACTCAGAATAGAAGTGTTTCTAGCCTTTATATATGTTGATGTGTGATGGACTAATAGATAAGAAAGTAAGGTAAAAGACCTCATGCACATAAGGTTAAGCTGTGTGAATACTTATTTATGTTCGATAAATTATTCATATTTAACAAATAAATAAAAATTTATTAAATTTGAAAAATAGAAATAAAGAAAACATGAAGTTTTCTTACTAGTCTTAATTGATAAAATTGAAAGAAAATAGAAAGCCTAAATTAAAAAAAATAGAGAGAGAAAATATAATTGGACCCAAAATTAACAAGAAGCATTTTTGGTCTAAACTCAATTATTCTGAAAAAAAATAAAAGAAAAGAAAATTAATTAAAATTCTAGAAATTTCAATTGCAAGTTAGTTAAGAGTTAGTTAATGTAGTTATTTAAGTTAGTTAAATTTTGATAGAGTTAGTTAATGAATTAGTTGAGTTTGTTTGGCTATAAATAATGAAAAAAGAGAAAAATGGAGTGGACTTTAATTTTTAAAATAGTCAGAAATTGAGACTTCTCTCCGGAGAACCTTTTTTGAAGAATCAGAATCAAAGAGAAGTTCGGGGAACTTTTTCTTTTGGGGAGGTTTTGGGACTTTCTGGATTGGAGAATTTTCTCTTGCTCATTATTTCCGATGGAGAGAAGTAGCAATTCGATTGTTGCAGTATCAATTTTTCACAAATTCTAGGTATAAGCTTCAAAAACCACCACTCATCTATGTTTAGAAATTTGATTTTGATTCATGCAAGTTTTGTAAAGGATTCTTGATAATGCCATAAGGTTCTATACTTATCTGTACATGCATTTCTCTGAAACCATTGGCTGAGTCCCAATTTTAGCAATTATAGACTATTGAGCTTACCTATAGTGTACATAATTTGTTTACCAAATCAAAAATCGGTTGCAGTAGAATAATGCACAACATAATCTCAAATTTTCATACTCTCGCTTTCTTGCTCCACCAACCAAATAACCACAGTGATGCTGCATCCATCGTCAACCACTAAGTGCTTTCAATTGCTCCAAGTCAAGTACCTTGGCTCTATGAAATCACCAGTAGCTTGTCGATAAGTCATCAACTACAACCAAGGAGTCTGTTGTTCCCATTCGTGTCTCTCTCATTTCTTTCTTTTGGTTTTTATTCCCCTTATCCTAATTGTTGGTTTTCACCACAAATCGCGGAAACAGCTCGGATATCATTACCTTAGTTCTCTCAATGTTAATTTCTCTTCCTCTTCAACACAAATGAATTGCAAACCAATCATCCTTTTTCTGTCGTTGGAGTCTATGGCCCCCAGTGCCCGCTACGGGAGAACCCCATAGCTGCTAAATCCATCACCTTCTTTCTTGCTCCTTTCTCGCTCCTCCTCACGTCTGTCTTTTCTCTCCTTGGCTAGATTGATAGAACTTGCTTCATGCCGTTCAGGATATTAACCACGTCATTCAAAATCCCCCGCCTCTACCACCGACGACTACGTAGGATTTTTGTGCCACTCATGCCAAGTCGGTTCGCCGCAGTCCACCCCTTAATCAAAAGCCTTCCCATTTTCAATGGTGTCAATAATTTCCCTCCTAAGTGGCTCACCATTTTCCCAAGAATTGGTGTCGTTGTGAGATGTCGATTAAGACATCACCATGCACTTTTCGAGAAGTTAGCCCTACCACTAGTCTCTCCATGAAAGCGATAGTAGCCCCTCAACCTTTTCAGCCTTAGCCCTTGTTCCATGACGAATTAGAGGAGGGAGATCGCATACCCTAACCTTGGAGTATTGGGCTTATCAAGCCTTGGTAAACAAAACCCAAGTTGAATCACTCAAAATGGTCGCGCCTCCCAATTAAAGGTGTAATAAAACAATTAATAAACTTAAAAGGAAAAGTAAAATAAAAACATTGATCATAAGTTAATTTTCCCCTATTAAAAACTCAAACTCCAAAAGGCTTAAGAGATGAAATAAAAAGGAGAAAAGACGATTAAGGCCTCTGGGGTTGTGCATTATGGGTCCAAATGAGAAAATTACCTCACCACCTAAATTAGCAATATAAAATTTTTCAACGTGTTTTCATCATATGAATAGATAGTCCATCATCTAAGCATACTATTTCTTTTATGTTTAGTAAAAAATGAATATATAAAAGAAAATTTACATATCTTTTTTTTTTAAAATGATCTCTTCTAAAAATTATTTAAAAATTCAAAAGCAAATATTTTTCAAAAAATAAATTTCCTAAAAAAACACATGAAAAATCTAATGCGAATGAGTAGCATTATCTACCGTTCTGTATTTTTAATTTATACAGGTTCAAGTGAAACTTACATTTGGCTTGAACCCTGTGCATACATGAGTTTTAGGATATTACATTTAATTTAATTCTGTTTGAATTTTTTTTTTCTTTTTTTTTTAAAAAAATATTCTCAATTTTCTAAAAATCACATGAAAAATTCTAATGCAAACAAGTAATATTATTTACTGATGTATTTTAATTCGTACCGGTTCAAGTGCAGGTCACGTTTTACTTGAACCCTGTGCATGCGTGAGTTTTATAAAATTATATTTAATTTAATTCTATTTAAAATTGTTTCCATTTTTCTGGAGATTCGAAATTATTTTCTACAAATTTACACAATGAGTTCTAATACAAATGAGTAGCATTCTCTACCGTTCTATATTTTAACTCATACGGGTTTAGATGTAACTTTCACTTGGCTGAATCCTATGTGCATACAGACACATTTTTGACAAACTTCTAATTTTCTAAAGTTCTTTTTTGTTATTTTGCAGAGATCAAGTCTTTTAAACCAACACTATGTAGCCTTGAGTTTTTCATTGCACTAGAGAAAATGTAGGAGCAAGATCAAGTCTTATTAGGCTGATTTCCATAAACCTATTTATTTCTACTCTATTTAAAGGATTAAACAATTTTTAAAATATCTAAATCACAAACTCAATTTAAGGGTACCATTCTTCGGAACGGACGAGTAAGGTGCTAATACCTTCCTTATTTATAATCGACTCCCGAATCTTGAACTTTTTCTCTGCTAGGTTTTTTTTCAAATACTTTCCCTTTAAAATAAAAATTTGGTGGCAACTCCATGATCATAATTAATTATTGTAATATTTTACAAGTTCATCATTTTGGTTGTAATTATGGTTACGACACGCTAGTCTAGTTTAAACCAACAATTTCTTCCATGCATTCATAATAATCAAGTTCATATAAAGTTTAGTTGTTGAAATATTAAATTTATTTTCAAAATTTTTGTTTCATGGCTTATTTGGAAAACCTTGTTTTTAGGGATATGAAATCTGACTTGATTAAGTTACCATTGTTTTTATTATTACTAGATTTAAAATGTGGTAATTAAATATTTAATTATAGATTTTAAAATAATTTCTCTATTATTAATTTTTAATTCTAATTTCTTAACACAAATGTGATTTTATTACCACTTTTAGAAGATCACATAAAATATGATTATTTATTGGTTTCAACATTTATTTAATTATGATTTTAATTTTAAAATTTAAGTTTAAATTTTAAACCTATTTAATTAAAGTTTTAAAGAGTATTTAATTATTTATTGGAAAAATTAAATTTTTTAGAAAATCACACTTCTATACAAAGTACACTACTATTTCCTTTTCTAATACCTCGGAAAACACTTACTTACACTACTAGGTTTCATATTATGTTCTTACTAGTTTTGTTCCTATTTTGCAGAAGGATCTATTGAATCCTATGGAATAACGCTACAATAGGTGCATAAATCCTTGAGGATAGTTGAATCACATGCCTCAACCTTCTACTTAATACAACAATATCAAGGTTTAGCCATACATTCAAAATGTGTTGCTTCCTAAAATAACCAACCAATGACGTACTTGCTACTCATGCTAATCCATCAACGCCTATTATGGCATATATCGATTTACTATTCTTATTACATTATCTAATGAACTTTTTAATATTTATTATTCTTATAAGGAAGCCAAAACTATATGGGAGTCTATTAAACTAAAGTATACTGAGGATGTTGCAAAACAAAAGTTCATCATAGGAAATTTTTGTTGGTGGGAAATGACAGAGGACAAAGACATAAAGATACAAATTAATAAGTACCATATGTTTTTGTAAGACCTTAAAAGTAAAGACATCATTATGCAAGATGAGCTTATAACTAGCTTTCTCATTAAAAAATTACCTAAAAGATGGAATGCATATAAATAACACATGAAGCATAAGCAAAAACGAAATTTTCTTGCTGAATTAATCATGCACATAATAATTGAGGATATAAACAGAAAAGTAATCAAAGTTGTAAGAGAAAAAGCTTTGGCTATCAAAGTATATCTACTGCTAACCAATAACTCTCCAGAAAAGATATACGATCATGAACCTTCTAATTACTTTCATATGCAATTTAACTCTTTCTTAAGAAAAAGGGAACATGTTATGTTTGTGATAATTCAAGGCATCATGCACTGTCATGAAATTATAGGAAGAGAAATGATGCTACTCCTAAGGTTAAGACTAACTTGACAGAAGGAGATGATGTGGTGGCTAAAATTTTTTCTCAAAAAACTAGGCATGCCCTAAATCATGTCGTATATAAGCAAATAGGTGGTATACTTTTTGGCTACTAGGCACATATGTGCCAATAGAAATGTGTTTACCTCCTAGACTACTATGGAGGAAGGAGAAGAATTTGTGTATTTTGGAGACTACAAAACTATTCCTATACTCGGAAAGGAAAAATTTATTTTCAAATTCACACCTAGAAAAATTCTAATACTCCAAAATGTACTTCATGTACCAAGCATTAGGGCCAAACCAATTTCCGTCTCTATTGAAAATGTGAGGTTAAGGTTTATTTTGAGTTTGAAAAAATTGTAATAACTAAAAATCAATTTTTTATAGGCAAAAGATACTATGATTGAAGTTTATTTATTCTAAATGTTTATTAAAAGAATGATTCGTCTTGTACTTATATAATTGATTCTTATGATTTATGGATGCAAGATTAGGGCACATGATTTTTTCTTATATTAAAAAATAAATATTTAATTTCTAGAATTAAAAATGTATACTTAAATAAATATGATATTTTCATAAAATCAAAATTAACCGAAAAGTCATATTTTTTTTGTACAACATGAAACTGAGTTACTTAATTTAATTCATATAAACCTAGGAGATCTAAAACAAATAATGACTAGAGATGGTAAGAAATATTATATTTTTATATATGATTTTTATAGGTATACTAAATTATATTTAATTAGAAATAAAAATGATGCTTTTAATATGTTTTTATCATATAAAAAAGTAGAAAATTAATTAAATTGAATATTAAAAGAATTAAATCATATAAATGTGGTGAACGTATTATTTTAAATGATTTTTATCAAAAAGAAAGTATGATATATGAAGTGACTTTCCCACATTAAATTGAATCAAATGGAGTAGTAGAAAGAAAAAGTAGGATATTAAAAAAATGATGAATGTTAAGCTAGTTAGTTCTTTTGCACCTCATAACCTATGGGGTGAAGCCTTATTATCTATAAATATATTATACAAAATAAGATTCCTTATAAAAAAAAAGTAGGAAAACCATCTAACAAATTGTGGAAGGTTATAAGCCCATTATGAATTATTTAAAAGTGTGAGGATCCCTAGCTAATATTATGTTACCTTATCCTAAAAAAAGAAAGATAGGTTCTAAAATATTTGGTTAGATGTTTATTGGGTATATTGAACATAATGCAGCATATATATTTCATATTTTAAAAAGTAATGTATTTGATAAAAATTCTATTATTGAGACTATAAATGTTGAGTTTTTAGAACATGTTTTTTCCTTAAAAATGAAAGTGTTCCTAAAGAACCTATACAAGATCATTTTGAAAATACTTCTAATGTATCTATACAAGATAATGTTGAAATTTCACATGAAGATTTAAGGAGTAAAAGAAAAAGGGAAAAAGACCTTATTTGAAATAATTATTATTTAGACCTTATGCAAAATGATTTTTAACTTATTTTGAAACTATTTCTTCTTTTGATGTTTATTTTTGGAAAATGGATATTAAAAGTGAGTTGATTATATTATGAATTGTAATACATGGACTTTCGTAGATTTTCCTCCAGGGGCTAGAAAAATAGGTTTCAAGTGGATTTTTATAAGAACTTATAATCCTGATAGTTTTGTTGAACAATGTAATGTTTGTTTAGTAGCAAAAGGTTACTAAAAATAATAACATTGACTATTTTGATCTCTTGTAACTATGGTTTCTTCTATTAGTGTATTAATTGCATTTGCGTGAGCTTATAAAACTAGTTATTCATCAAATAAATATCAAAACTACTCTATTAAATGATGATTTAGAAGATCAAATTTATATGGTACAACCTGAAAGTAGTGTGGTTTCTGGTCAAGAAAATAAAGTGTGTAAATTGCTTAAACCTTTCTATAGATAGAAAAATCTCCTAAGTGATAGCATAAAAAATTTGATGTTATTTTGATTAGCCATGAGTTTTCATCTATTGAGAGTGATATGTATATTTATACTAAAGTAGACCATGGAAAATATGTGGTTACAAGTAAATGATATGCTTATCTTTATTACTTGTGATAATTTAGTGGATGGTACTAAAATACTTTTTTCCCTCTAAATTTGACATGAAAGATGTGGGTGAAAAAATGTGATTTTGAATGTTAAAATCATAAGAAATGTGATAGTATAATGCTATCTCAAGAACATATATCAAAAAACTTCTTAAGAAGTTTGGTCATTATGATACAAAACCACTGGGTACTCCTTACGATAGAAATATTCATTTGAAGAGAAATAAAGAAGAACTTATTTCACAGACTAAAGTTTCTCAAATAATTAGGAGTTTTTTGCACATAATGAATTACTCTTGACCTAACATAATTTATGTTGTCGAAAGATGGAGTAGATTAAAAGAAATCCCAATAATGAGCACTGAGTTGCATTAGTTAGACTAATGAATTACGTAAGAAGTAAGAATTATTGTATACTTATAGTAGATTTCATGTTGTATTAGAAGGATACAGTGATGCAGACTAGATGTGAAATTCGGATGAGATAAAATCTACTAGTGGTTATGTATTCACACTAGGAGGTGGTGCAATAACTTAAAGATCAATTAGACAAACCATTATTGCAAAATATATTATAAAGTCAAAGTTTATTGATTTTGAACTAACTGGTAACAACATTGAGTGGTTGAGAAACTTCTTAGCAAATATTCTTTTGGGAATAAAACCAATAGCTTTAGTGTGTATGGATTATGATAACATGTAATAACAATTGCAAAAAATATGTTACAATGGTAAGAGTCCACATATACATCTAAAACATGATGTGATAAAGCAACGACTAAAAGGTGGAATTATTTCTACTGATTATATAAAGTCAAAAGTAAATTTGGTCGATCCTCTAACAAAAGAATTGGGTAGAAAAATGGTTTATGAAACATCAAGGGGAATGAGACTTGAGCCAATCATAAAATCAACAAAGATAGGAACTCAACCTTTTTGATTGGAGACCCCTTGAAGAAGGTTCGTATGTGTCGCAACCATCATTACATCGAGACGATGAGCTCGCTAAAATTTAAAAAAGAAAGAATTTTATTTGAAATGTGGAGCCGCCACCAAATTTTTATTTGAGGGAAAACATTTGGAGAAAACCTAACTTGAGGAAGAAATTCTAGGTTCGGGAGTCGGTTACGAATAGGGAAGGTGTTAGGCACCCTACTCGCTCGTTCCAAAGAACAGTACCTTTAAACTAAGTGTGTGATTTGTTTTAAAACTATTTGATCCCTTTAATTAGAATAAAAATAAATAAGTTGGTGAAAAATAGCCTGACAGGACTTGATCCTACTCCTACATATTTCCTGGTGCAATGGGAAACTCAAGGCTACGTAGTTCTGGTTTTAAAAACTTGATCTTGGGAAAAAAGAGATTGACAGACGACTATGAAAAAAATTTAGATGTCTTTGAATAATTCTTAGCCCATATATGCACAGGATCCAAGACAACTACGGCTGCACTGGGACCCATATGAATCTCCAAATATCGAACAACAGAAGAAGCTATCAGTTCGTATTTAGAGCTCATTACATGAGACTTAGAATTATTAAAATGGTGTTTCCTAGAATATTTTTGTTTGAAAGGAATTCTTAGTCCATATATGCACAAGGTCCAAGAAAACTAAGGCTGCACTGGGACCCAATGAATCTCTAAACATTGAACAGCAGAAAAAGCTACCAGTTCATATTTAGAGCTCATTGCGTGAGATTAGAATTATATAAAAAATGATTTACTTTGTAAAATAACAAAATAAATGGGGATTGGGCTTCATCCAAAATTAAAGGAAACTTGATTTCAAAAGGATTAAAAGGAAAGTGAAAAGTGGGCTAGACCCATATCAAAACTTGACTTCGAAGATAAGGGGAGAATTGGGTTTGACCCTAAAATAAAATAAAAAGGATTTGCCTAGAATGAAATAAGAGGTAATAATAAAAGGAAATTGGGCTTGACCCTAACTAAAGAAACTTGATTTCAAATTAGAAGGAATTTGGGCTTGATCCAATAAAACTTGATTTTAAATTTTTAAGAGAGTTGGGCTTGATTTAAAATTGAGGAAAGGAAATTATGCTTGATTTTACAATGAAATGAACTTGATTTAGAAATTTGAGGAAAATAATTAGGATCTTTATTTGTTTTGCAAACCATTTATTTGACAATATTTGAACCAATAAGAATATGAGTATGAAAGAAAAAAAAAAGCAGAAAATGAGTAGGAAGAAAATTAAAAAAAGAAGTGACTATGTGGGATTTGAACCCAAGGACTAGGGGTGCATGTAGCTAAGCTACCACTAAGCCAAGCTCCAATGTTTAATCAAAAGTCTGTCCAAATATAGCTAAAAGTGTGATAAAGAAATTAATAGTTATTTAAGAAGAGGAAAAAAAGGGAAAAAAAAAGGGAAAAAAGTTCCAAGCAAGATTCAAACTTGAGTCCTCAACATGTGCTTAGAACATTCCTACCATTGGACCAATTTTTCAGATATGATTAATATGGCCAATCATTAATTTAAAGTAGACTTAGTAATCAAAGATTCGAGCTTGAGTCCTCAACATGTGCTTAGAATGTTCCTACCATTGGACCAAATTTTCAGATATGATTAATATGGCCAATCATTAATTTAAAGTACACTTAGTACTCAAATATATATTAAAAAGGGAAGTGCACCAAGCGGGATTTGAACCCAAGGCATGGCATTATGCACAAAGCTAGTGAACTAGTTTTGCTAAGCACTGCTTGTGATTCATGACCCGTCGAACTTAATTTATATGATGACCAGGATGTGAGCGAAAATAAAAGAGTTGCACGCGAGTATTGAACCCGGGATTAGGGGATTGTGTGCAGCTAGCAAACCACCGCGTTGTGCTTCCTTTTTTATTTTAACAGCACGAATTTAAACTTTAAGCCAGTTTCTGTGGATATAGGATTGGCCTTGCATGCAAGTTGCATGGGGTATGAGGCGAATACATATATATCAGGTCCTTGCTTCTTGGCTTCTTTTACTGCCACCTATGGGCCTCTAAAGGAGTGTAAGCCAACCAACCCGTGGTATTTTCTTCATGCAGTTCTAAATAGAACCTTGGCACGTCACTTGGTTATTCTTTGCCTCAAATCAACTATCTGATCCAACATTAATTTTGTATAAAAACAAAAACCTGACATTGATCACCTATTCGGTGTTTCTGTGACCTGCTCCATCAATTTAGCATCAATGACCAAAGGATCAGAATCCACCACTTGTTTTCTTCTCCAAAGGTTAATAGTAAGATTGGTTTCCTTCAATTAATTTGGTAGTTACCACAAAAGCACATTTTTTAGAATGAGAAAAACATAGCTACCAAGAATGTTCATTTGGGGAGTTTAGTACCACTCTACACCTATCTTGTATGCTTTTCCGTGAAACTGCATGAGAAGACTTGCGTTTTTCCTGAACTTGAGCCACAGCCAAACATTTCCAGCAAAGATTCCCAGAATCATGAGAAGAAACAAGGCTGCTTTAGTTTGAACGTGTGATTATCGTATAGAAGACTTATAAGTCATCATGGCTTGAACTTGCATGATCAAGTGCACCCCCGATCAAGTGGACCCCTATAACTGCTATAACAGAAAAACAAACAAAGCCATAAAGATTCTCTTGGATAAACTCATCCCAGTGTGTGCCTTACTTAGGATCTTTGTTTGGCATAAAGGTGGACCGGATTGCGTGCATCATGAATTCTCCTCATCCTGACTTTCTTTCATTCTCAGCCTGTGATCCCTGGAGCCCCAAATCTAAAACTGACGCTACACCATGTTCAACCTTGCTAATGTTATTCAATCACTGAGGCCTTGCTCTTAGAATGATTCAAAGTTTAAATGGTCATTCAGAAAAGTGCACCTTCTATAATGGTATCTCATTGTACTATGGCTTTAGATAGGGGTGGATTTCCATTAAATATTTAGAGGAGAATGAATAAAACTCTAGTTTGATTCACATAAGTTACAACTCTGTTTGTATTGATAATCAAGATTCAACAGCAGGTACAGAATAACAAATGGATCATACATGCTTGTTTTAAACAAATTTCTATACATATTCACGAAGAAAATTTGTCTAGCAGATTCTAAATCTGATTTAAACATAAGAATAGGGACCTCTTATGCTTTACATTTCTCGATTAAAGATGAAGTTCAAGTAATGTCTACTCATAAACATGAAAAACAAGCATCAAGGACCATACAAGTTTCAAAAGCATGAACTACCAAACAATACTAACCTGAACAACGTGGATTCTGGGAAATGTAAGCACTCTTTTCCAGTGCGACTGGATCTGGTCGATGAAGAGCCAATTCACAATCCGAAGAAACAAATTCTTGACGTTTTGTTTGAATCGGAGAAGAACACCGCGAATTTCCTTGCCTCCAAAACGATCTCCCCTTTTGGAGAATTCTCCAATCAGTGAAAAAGAATCCCCATTCTTTCAGCAAAAACCCAGTTCCATTCTTCGTATACCATTTTCGAATTAGAAAGAAAGCCTCCCCCGAAGATGCCAAAAGTCCCTGTTGTTGATGTAATCTTCAAGGATTGTCCTTCCCCTCTCAGTTTTTGCTCTTGCGTATTTTTAGAATCATCTCAAAGTCCCTGTTCCTTCTAGACCAGCATGAAGGATATCTTCTTGGTAAAGAAGGAGCCAAAGGGAAGAGAAAGTAAACACTGCCAGTCCTAGCAAAAGCCCCTGAACAGCATAAGGAACCCCCCAGAAAATGTTGCATGCATGCCCCCCTCCTCCTTTTGACATGGAGTTTTTCAGTTTTAATATTCTTCCTTTTTTATTTTTTTTCTTTTTCCATTTATTTTGTTTTTTCTCTCTTTATTTTTTTTTGTTTCCTAATTTTGTTTTTCAGTTTTATTTTTTCTGTTTTCAGTTATTATTTCTTTCTTTATTATTTTCATTATTTTTTAGTTTTTTATTTTTTTTCATTCTGCTTTTTTATTTAATCTATTTTTCAGTGTTTTATTTATTTTTGTTTTTCTTTTCTATTTTTTTTTATTATCGTATTTTATTTTCTTTAATATTATTGTATTTTATTTTTGTTTTTGTTACTTCTGATTATTTTTTTTCTTTATTTTCTGTTTATTTTTTTTCTATTTTTATATGTTTCAGTTTTTTTTTTGTTTTATTTTTACTATTATTATTATATATTATTTTTTATATTCCCGTTTTTGTTTAAATCTGTTTTTTTTTGCTTTTCTCTTTTTTTATTTTCTTTATTTATTTATTCTGCTTTTACCAAAATAATTTAAACTGAACATACCTAAGTATTGTTTATTTACTAATTAATTTGAAAAGTAGGATCTGAGACATAATTGGGTGTTCACAATATGGGTAACATAACAAGTTATTATTAATCTTTCTAGCACTATTATTTTTCATTTCTTTGGTGTAGGGATGCTAGGTTGCATTGAACAAGAGGATAAACGTATTGTTTTAGTGATGTTGATATCCCTTATAGTTGGTGTATAAAATAGAGGATACACTTGATGAAGCCATATATATGTTAGGGCTGCTTGTATGAGATTGAGGCACAATCTCTAAAGCATTCATGAATTACCAAGCATGTGTGATAAGAACGTGAACACCAAGTTAAAAAAGAGAGATCATTTAAGATATCCTCTACAAGGAATAAGAGGCCCTATGATGAGAAATAAGACCAAGTGTATGGAAAAACTACTTCAAGGTCTCATCAAAGAAGTTGAAGAAAAAGACTACGTTGATCCAAACCTAAATCCAACATGGACTAATTTATGTAGTCATATTATTATGGATCTTAAGTAATAAAATTTATGATTTGTAATTGATTTTCTATAAATTATATTAGGATTTAATATTTATTTATAGGTTATTTGTTTTAAATTATTTTCAAATCAAATAAATATTTTAGATTAATTTTTAATTTTATTTAGGATTTCATATTTGTTTTATTTTTTTATTGGATTTTCTCCAAATTTAGGTCAATTGAGTTTTCTATATAATAGACTTAGGAATTTAGTGTAAGACAAGTTTTGATGAATAATAATACTTCTCTTTGAGAATTTTCATCTTTGTGTGAGTTGATTCCCTTGGTTGTTGGACAAAGAACTACACTTGTAACATTGGTTCTTTCAACAAGTTGTGGTAAGGTCACGTTCCTGTTTAATAACTTTGGTGTTGTTTAATAGGTCGCGGTTTGTGTCGAGTTCGTTTACCTTATCATATATTGATTCTCAAGACGTTCCTATTAATGTTTCCGCATTCTAATTCATTCATGTAGGATGAATCATATCATTTGGCATAAGAGCTTCGGATCTTGGAATTAGGTGTCATTATCCCTTGTTTTATTTTATTTGTATCTTTCTTATTTTCCATTATCCTTCTTGTTCTCATTCTTCTTTTCTTTATTCGTTTTTTATTCTATCACCTACCCCATAAATTCTCTTTGAAAAATAAAATAAAATTATAATTGTTTCTTGTAGCATTAAATTTCATGTTTACCATGTATTCCATAGATAGTGAAAGAAAGAAAAAAAAATTGTGATAGAAATTCAAGTTAAAGAAAGAAAGTTAAAGATAATTTGATAGTAAAAAATATTTCAATTTTAGTTCGGTATAATATTTGAGTTCTTGATTCTGAATTATCCTAATCCTTTAATTCTTTAACTAGTACTCCTTACCATATTCATCTTGTGTATCTGTGATTCTTCCATTATTTGTTGAGAAATCAATTTGTGATGGGATTATAAGGAGAATCAAGAGGTAAAAGGTAAGAGTTGATGAGAGCATTATAAAAAAAAACCAATTTGAGTGTAAACACAAGTGGAGAGCGTTAATATTATGGGTAAACACTAAGGAAGTGATTGATGAGGTTTTATTATACTAATTTATTTATTTTATTCAATTTGGAGCATTGCTAACCTGAGTGATGAAATCGATAAAATGAAATGGATATGAGAATAATAAAAAAATATGTTTAAGATAAATTCTAAAAGTTGAACAGGAGATTCGATGATATGGAAGGTTGGTTGAGGAGGAGGTCTCAGGTTTCTCATCGAAGTAGTCTCCAAAGATTACTTCACCCTGTTGATGAAGTAGATCCGAGGGAAGAACTTAGAATTATAAGGTGAATGTTTCAAAGAAAGAAGATAGTATTGAGAAGAAAATGATAGTAACTTTAGGAATATTAAATTATCTCTACCACCATTCCAAGAAAAGAATGAACCTGAAACTTATCTTGACTGTGAGAGAAAGGTGGAGTATGTGTTTGATTGTCATAATCACTTGGTGGAAAAAAAAGGTAAAATTTGTCACGGTATCTTTTAATGATTATACTAATATTTTGCAAGATCATTTTATGCTTAATAAGAAGAGATGTGGAGAAAAAACTATCTGAATGTGGGAAGAGATAAAGGTAGCCATGAGAAGAAGATTTGTGCCAAGTCATTATTATAGAGACTTGCATGAATAACTATAGAGTCTTACTTAGGGTGTCATGGGTGTTGAAGATTATTGCAAGGAGATGAAAATTTCCATGATAAGAGCTAATATTGAGGAGAACAAAGAAACCACTATAGCAAGATTCATTGGAGGGCTAAAGAGATAGATAACTAATATGGTAGAGCTAGAACATTATATAGAGATGGAAGAATTGCTTAATAAAAGATATTCATGTGGAAAGATAACTCAAATCTAGGAGCATTCACAAATATGCTTCTAGCTCATCATGGAAGTCTAATTGGTCCAACAAGAAAAAAGGTCCTAAACCAAAGGAGGAACCTAAGGGAAATCAGTAGTACCTATTTCGAAGGTAAATCCAAAACTAAATCCTCTTAAAAGTTAAGTCACGTTCGTGCTTTAAGTGTTAAGGTTTAACGCATGTTGCTTTTCAATGTCCAAATCAAAGGACCATGACCATTCTTGATAATGAAGAAGTAGAGAGTCTGAGGTTCGAGGAGGAAGAGATGTTGGAGTTAGAGAACTATAGTGATATGAATGTAGCAAAACTTATTCATGGAGACGTCTTGGTAACAATAAGTGTGTTAAACATCCAACCAAAGGATGGAGGAGACTTAGAGCAAAGAGAACATATATTTTATTCTCATTGTCATGTGAAAAACAATGTATTAGTATGATTATAAATAGTGGTAATTGCACCAACGTTGCTAGTACCTTATTGTTGTAACTGTAATTACAACGAAATGATGAACTCGCTCAAAATTTTAGAAAAGAATTTAATTGATTTGTGGAACTATCACCAAATTTTTATTTAAAGGAAAAATATTTGGAAAAATCCTAACTTGAGGAAGAATCTAGGTTCGGGAGTTAATTACAAGTAGGAAAGGTATTAGGCACCCTACTCGCCTATTCCGAAGAACGGTACCCTTAAATTGAGTATGTGATTGTTTGATCCCTTTAAATAAAATAGCAAATAAATAGGTTTGTAGAAAATAGCCTAACTAGACTTGATCCTGCTCCTATGTATTTTCTGGTACAATGGGAAATTCATAGTTATGTAGTTCTGGTTTGAAGGCTTGACCTTCGAGGGTGATTGAAAAAGCAGGGTTTATAATGTGTTGAAAAACGAGCAAAAGTATTTTGAATATTTTTGAAAAATCCTTAGTCCACATATGCACAAAAGACCCGAGGCGAACGAGGGCTGCACTAGGACCTATATGATTTCTAAATATCGTACAGAAGACTATGCTACCAGTTCGTATCTAGAGCTCATCGTGTGAGACTAAGTGTTAAAAAAAAACATATTTTGAAAAATTTGATTTTTATACGTGTTCCTGGATCCATATATGCACAAAGCCGAAGGCAAACAAGGGTTTCATTGACACTCATATGACTCTCTGAATATTGAAAGACAGGGTATGCTGCACTTTCAAATTCGAAGCTTATTACGTGAGATCTAGGACCGTTGGAAACTTTGACAGGTATTTGGAAAAAGTAATTTTTGAAGAAAGATTGAGAAATGAAGATCTTTGACCCACATGCAAAGTCGAAGGCAAGTGAGGGTTGCACTGCGACTCATATGACTCTTTGAATATTGAAAGACAGGGTATGCTGCACTTTCAAATTCGAAACTCATTGCGTGAGATCTAGGATCATTAAAGAAAATGGGCTTAATTTTAAAAATAACAAAAATAAAAGGGAATTGGGCTTGGACCAAAATTAAAATGGATTTGATTATAGAAAAGAATTATGCTTGATCCAAATTAAGATAAAAAATGGACTTGATTTAAAAATTAGAGAAAAGAATTAGGCTTGACCCAAATTAAGACGAATTGGATTTGATTTCAAAAGAATTGGGCTTGGCCCAAATTAGAAAAAAATGACATGATTGTTTGAAAAAAAAGAATTGGGCCTGCCCTAAAATAAATTGGGCTTGACCCAAATTAAAAGGGACTTGATTTCAAATTAAATGGAAATTGGGCTTAACCCAATATAAAAATAAACAATTTTAAATTTAAAAAAAGAATTAGTCTTAACCTAAAGAAAGGATTTGATTTCAAACTAAGAATTAAAACAAAGAATTGGGCTTTACCCTGATTAATTATAAAGTTAATTGCTTAAGTATTTTAAATTAATCAGTGTGGCCCGTTTTGAATATGCAACGTGGTCCAATTGAAAATTGACGTGGCCTAATTGAAAATCTATGTGGCTCGTTAGTATAATTTTAGAAGGGCGTAAGTACACAGCGTGGCCTAATCAAAGGTTGCTAGCAGCTGTCTGGATTTTAGCATGAGTTAGCATGATCCGATTAATGGGAAGCAAGCGTGGCCTATCAATATGGCCTGTTTAAAGATTGAGGAACAACAGGCCTGTTTTCATGATTCCATGAGAAATTGTACAAGAGGCCCTTTATGGCCCATCACCGCTCCATGACCACGACTTGGCATGAGAGAATTAAAATGAATAGTTGCATGCGGGAATCGAACCAGAGGCCAGGTATTTTGGGGCAATAGGCAAACTAATAAGCTGGGAGCCCAACTTAGTCTTAATACTCACAATAATTTAACTTGACCAAATTTTGGAGTATCAGAGGAGTAAGTATACCGAGCTGCGTAAAGCTATTGCATGTCTCTGGTACAGAAGCCACTCCCGCCATATTCTCATGAACCTCCCTAGGATCAACACGCATCCTGCCTATGGTCTGTGTCTATTGCATCTTGACTTTTAAGTCTTGCAGCTTGGGCTGTCCTTAATAACAACAGTATCTGGATCTACTCTTTTTGTAAAACATCTCATCAAGATCATGGTTATGGTCTTGAGAAGATCTTGAAGGTTTTTATTTGAGTTGATGGGGTATCAGGAACTATGACTTGATGGCACAAGACCTCTTGGTCCTTTAGATGAAAGGCAGAGCCTGAGATTAAATGTTAGTTACTAATGAAGGACAACTAGGTGACATGATGCCAAGGGATTGTAGTCCAGGTACAATTTTACTGTTCTATGATGGACAAGATCAATAAGAAGCAATGTGGAAAACTGTGGCTTGGAATATCAGCAAGTGACACAAGTTAGAAATATTTTCCAGCAAGATATTAATAATACTAATTCCATTATGGTTCTTAGCTAGAATTTAGATCTTTACATGTATGGGCTAAGACCTCCAACAAAAAAAAAAAAACACTATCCATGCATCTTTGTCCAACGGCAACTAAAGCATTTACAACAACTAAAGCATTTACAATATCACTAACATCTCTTGCTGAAGACTGGACCAAGGTCTGTATCAAATTCAATTCCAAAATTTACTTTAAGAGCTTTGGCACACTCTATAAGTTTAGCTTCCCATGGTTAAGAGCCTCCAGCAAAAACCACTGTGCTGAGAGCCACGTCTCTTTGTCCAACATCAACTAAAGCATTTACAGTAGTATCAACATTCACATTTGGCATGACAATTGCATGGTTTTTGGCCCCCATATTAGATTGAGCATATTTCCCTTTAGCAACCGCTCTTGAATATATGTGCATTCCATCAACATTTGAACCAACAAAAGATATGGCTTTGATATCATCACAATATCATGGGTTCTATGAACTATGTTTAAGACACTCTTAAGCAAACTAGCCTTCAATACCAATTCTGCAAGCAGTACAAAAGCTCCTGGGTCTTTCTTTGATGGTTTTAGAACAAAGGTACTACCATGGTAATAACCATTGCCATTTCAAAAGACACAAGCACATGGCAACACCATTCAATAAGAAAGCTCATAAAAGTCATCTGAGAAAGCAATATCTAAAATGTCCCTCTCCACCATATAGTTATCTAGTTGGCATGAACATGACTTCAGAACTTGAATCAGCAGTAGAAGCTTCTTGAGAAACTAAAGCAGATTTGGAAACTTCTTCCTGGCCTTTGATACTATGTTAAAGGTGCTCATGCTCAAGCTTGAATGAAATGTAATGATTATGTATCAGGTTCTTGATTTTAATAATAGTTCCTCACTTGATGTAAATATCTTTGGCAGTCGAAGAAGGTTTTGATGGAATTTGATACTCCCAATCAAGAATATACAATCCATATATCAAACAAGGATAAAGGAGACACAGACAAAGCCACAGCCCCCTAACATTGATACTTTCATAACAAAGATGGTCTTGAATTAACAATATCTTCAACCTTTCTCAAAATCCACATGTAGTAGCAGAGGATTTGTTTAGTGCTCCATTTTATCAGGAGAGATTGTAGTAGTCTTATCATCCAAGGCAGCTGCTTGAGTTGTACCAGAACCGACTTGTGTTGGTAGTAAATAATCACCCTTTATAGCATATCTGGCCATAGACAAATGACTTGACAAAGTAATAGCAACAGTACTCAATAGCTTGCCAGTCTCTATTAGTTCTAGGATTTTCACCACGAAGACATCCCAATATCTCTCACTCGCTTTCCTAGGATCAAGAATTCTCTGTAGTTTTATGATTATGTTTAACATCAATATTGTTAACCAATGGGTATAACTTATATGATGATAATTAGCCTCCAAAAGACTTGATCTCTTGTGGATTTTCTCATTACTGAGAGCAGCCTTAATAGCAAAGTATTTATCCATTGTGTTGCATAGAAGGCCAATCTAAAAATATTAGTGAAATCTGGACTCAAAGTGAACAAGATCACTTTAACGCCATCTGCTATGGCAGCCTCAAAAGTGGCAAAAATATATGCTCCTGCATAGTCCAGTCAGTCCTCCTTAAAGGTTGTAACCCTCTTTTAGTAATCCACCCATTATTTAACTCCAAGAGAAAAACAGCCACCAGCCATTAATATGGTATGTGATCAATACCTTCAAGGTCACATGCAGTAACACAGGAGGTGTACAATATTCCTCTATTTGCTTCAAAACCTTTTTTAGAAAGTCTTGCCCCAATGAATTACAATCAATACTAAGGGAGGACAAGAACAATCTTAGCAAAGAGCAGCTGTAAAATCTAAATTCTTCCGTAAACTACATCTCCATAGCTTAGTAGTGATGCTCATTCGTTAATAAACCCAGTCTTACTATTGCAGGACGAATGATAAGCATAGATTTTATAAATAATTATCTCTCACTTTTATCTCATTAAGACTTCTTATATGTTCAATTAAGTGATCTTTGTCATATTTTATGAGTTTGGGTTCATATGAAGTTTAATTGAATTTCTTTGCTTACCCGATTAAAATGACACTATTATAGTATTTTGAGCATAATAGGAGTTTTAGACATCCAAAAATCATGAAATCTGTCTTGAATGAAAGCTTAAAGAAGTGTCCACAGTTACAAAGCAAGAGCAGATTCTAAATGGGATGTTTAGGACTCCGAAATCATCTCAAAAGATGAGATAGTGTTGCTGACATGGAATTTGAACAATGTGAAAAGATCCGGCCATATCTTGAGATACAGAAGTCATATTGAGATGAAATCAACTCTGTTGGACAGCTAAGATCCAGGGCTACAACTTTTGTTCAGACGTGAAGCTCTAATTCAGACATGTGAATATCCGAAATTGCGGTGCAAGAAAGTCAAAATTGTTGTGCTAATTGGTGACAAAAATTGAAAAGTGTTTTGCATTTTCAACAAAGCCCATGTGAAAGAAATAAAAGGGTAGAAAAGTAATATCCTAGTTGGTGACTTTCTGAAGATGATGCCTCACAAATCCTCTATAAATGAAGGGTTTACAAGAGGAGAAACACACCATTTGGGAGATTAACTCCAATACCATTTTCTTTCTTTCTTTCTTTCTTTCTTTCTTGTTAGTTTTGCCTCCTACATGGAAGGCTTAGGTTTTCTTTCTTGTTAGTTTGCCTCCTACATGGAAGGCTTAGTTTTTCTTTATTGTTAGTTGCCTCCTACATGGAAGGCTTACGATTTATTTGTTGTTAGTTGCCTCCTACATGGAAGGCTTAAGATTTATTTGTTGTTAGTTTGCCTCTTTCTTTGTTGTTAGTTTGCCTCCTTCATGGAAGGCTAGGTTTGTAGTTTCAATTCAAGGATTCAAGCTATTTTCATTTTAACTTTGAGGTCTTGATCTTTATTTACATGCTTATTAAGTGGTTTCTACTCTACTTCACTATATCTTCAATTTTATTCTTTAATCAAAGTTTGATCGGTTGACGTATTTTGATTAATGCATAATTGATTTATAATTAGTTTTTGATTGGTAAATCATTTTCCAAAAGTTTGAAAAGTAGAAATTAAGTAATTGAATTGAAGGTTTTCATTTTATTACTTACTTCAGTTGAATTCTGATTGTGAAATTGGTTTAGATAAAAGATTAAGTGGTTACTAAATCTTGTTGATCATAATCAATTGAATCCTGAGTGGTTTCTCAGTAGAGAATTCAAGGATCATTTTAGGGGTTCCAGATGATCCTAGGTTGATAAACACAATGCATGATTTTTGTGATCAATGATTAGTTAAGAAAATAGCCTCTGAATTCCTTGAGTTGATAATTGTTAAGTGAAATTAATTTCATTTTGTATTTTGCATTTAGAACTCAATATAAATCTTTACAAAATCCCCCTGTTCTAATTTTCTCCTAATTTGCTTAAGAATATGAAATGGTCTTTGGGAAATGACCTAGGTTGCACCTTATACTATACTAATAGTTTGGGGAAAATCTAAAAATTATTTTTGCGCGTTTGCGACGAGCGTGTCAAAAATTTGGCGCCGTTGCCGGGGACCATTTTAGTTTCCTAGGCTCATTTAGGAGTTTGTATAAAAATTTTAATCTTTCTAACAATTTTTTTTTTACTTTAGGTATATATTCTTGGATTTTCTGTATGAATTCACCTTTTTGTGTATGACCCGATCCAATCCTGAAAATTTATATGCATATGATCCTGAGATTGATAGAACATTCCACCATTTGAAAAGAGCACATAGAAGACATTCATTCAGTAATAACCAAGAAAGTAACAGTAGTGATTTTGCATCTTTAAATTTTGGATAGTTTCAAATATTCTGCTAAGAACATGGCTGATAGAACCCTAAAAGAATTAGCTGCACCTGATGTTGCT
Organism: Canavalia gladiata; assembly: GCA_037954105.1. Classification (NCBI taxonomy): domain Eukaryota; kingdom Viridiplantae; phylum Streptophyta; class Magnoliopsida; order Fabales; family Fabaceae; genus Canavalia; species Canavalia gladiata. The sequence continues at coordinate 38,953,785 of CM075658.1, read as the reverse complement.
TATCAACCGTTGTGTATTCAATACCTTGATGTTGATGCACCATTTGAACTAAAGTCTGGATTAATACATTTTCTACCTAAGTTTCATGGCCTTGCAGGTGAGGACCCTCATAAACATTTGAAGGAATTTCACATTGTGTGTTCCACAATGCGGCCACAAGGAATTCCTGAAGATCATATCAAGTTGAAGGCATTTCCTTTCTCCTTAAATGATGGAGCTAAGGACTGGTTGTACTATCTACATCCAACATCTGTTACAAGCTGGAATGATATGAAGAGATTATTTCTGGAGAAATTCTTCCCTGCATCCAAAACGGCAGCTATCAGAAAAGAGATTTGCGGCATCAGACAGAACTCCCAAGAAACTCTCTATGAGTATTGGGAGAGATTCAAGAAACTATGCGCCACTTGTCCACACCATCAAATCAGTGATCAATTACTGATTCAGTATTTCTATGAAGGACTCATGCCAATGGACAGAAGCATGGTTGATGCAGCTAGTGGTGGAGCACTTATGGACAAAACTCCTACAGCAGCTCGAGATTTGATTGCCAACATAGCAGAAAATTCTCAGCAATTCAATTCTCGAACTAATTCATTGTCTAAAGGAGTCCATGAAATGACCACTAAGACAGCCCATACACGATTGGAGAACAGAATTGAAGAACTAACCTCCATCGTAAGACAGTTGGCCATCGGACAACAACAGCAACTTAATGTTGTTGACAAAACCAAAACATGTGGCATCTGCACTTCTGCAGATCATCCTACTGATGCATGCCCAACATTGCAAGAAAGTGAGACACCTGAGGCTGCAGTAAATGGTATTTTTGGCATAGGACAACAATACAGGCCTCCTCAACATTATCAGCAACAGAAGTTTGAACCACCTTCTGGATCATACAATCCTAGTTGGAGAAACCATCCTAACTTGAGATATGGTCCTCCACAACAACAAAGGATTCAAACATCTAACTCCCAAAATAAATACCAACCACCGCCATTCAGACAACAACAGCAGCATATGCAGCAATCTGTACCCTCTAATGCTTCTGAACCCTCTCTTGATGATTTGATGAAGCAATTAGCAACCAACAATCTTCAGTTTCAACAAAATGTAAGTTCTACCATTCAGGATTTACAAACTCAAATTGGGCAGTTGGCTACCACTGTCAACCAATTGAAATCTCAAGGTTCTGGTCAACTACCTTCTCAACCTGTCATAAATCCCAAAAGTGTGAATGTCATGACCTTGGGAAGTGGGAAGAAAGTGCAGACAGACCCTACAATTTTAAAGCAACAAAGCTTCAATCAGACTAATCCACACCAAAAAGAAGAATTTATCTCCACACCTGGAGACATCTCTGATAAGCCATCTGAATCAGAGGGAAAGTCTGATGAAAAAAGTACACCAGCCTTCGATAAGACATCGAATGATCAACAAAAAGAAGCTTGCCATAAACGATCTGCACTTGAAGCATCTGATGAGACAAAAACCCCAAATTGTGCTGATCAGAAGGTATCTTTACCTTTTCCAAATAGAATGGTCCAATCCAAGCCCAATGTTCATGCAGAATTGGATAAGGAGCTTCTAGATACTTTCAGGAAAGTGGAAGTCAACATACCACTTCTAGATGCTATCAAGTAAATTCCCAAATATGCCAAATTTCTAAAGGACTTGTGCACGCATAAGAGAAGACTCAAAGGAGATGAGAAGATTAGTGTGGGACGCAATGTTTCTGCCTTAATTCAACCTAGCCTCCCTCAGAAATGTAAAGATCCAGGAACTTTCACCATTCCTTGCACAATAGGAAACTCTACATTTGGTGATGCATTGCTGGATCTAGGAGCTTCCATTAATGTTATGCCCTCATCAGTTTATAAATCTTTGAATCTGGGAGAACTGAAGCCAACTGGTGTGGTGATTCAATTAGCCAACAGAAGTACAGCACATCCAGCCGGAGTACTTGGAGATGTGCTAGTTCAAGTGAATAAGTTGATCTTTCCAGCTGACTTCTACATTTTGGATATGGAAGATGAGTCATCCATCAATAGAGCAACCTTGATCCTAGGGAGACCTTTCCTCAAAATTGCAAAAACAAAGATAGATGTGCATACGGGGACTCTCTCTATGGAATTTGGAGATGATATCATCCAATTCAACATATTTGAAGCCATGAAGCATCCTATAGAGAACCATTCACTCTTTCAACTTGATGCCATAGACCTTCTTGCGGATGATTATTCTATTGACAATCTACTTTTTAAATTTTTTTATTTTGATTTAGATTACTTAGATAATTTTACTTGCACATGTGATGAATTTGATTCATGTATTGTGTGTTCCAGGATTAATACTGCAGACCAAACTTCGATGAAAGATGACATGTTAGATGCAAGTGTTGCAGACATTTCAATCTCAAATAGATCTCTTCCTTCCATAATACAACCACCTCCTTTGGAATTGAAGCCTTTGCCTGAACATCTAAAGTATGCTTATTTGGGGGAAAATGAGAAGCTTCCTGTCATTGTAGCAAAGAACCTTCTACCACAACAAGAAGAAAGGTTGCTGCAAACCTTAAGAAGCCATAAACAAGAAATTGGATGGACTTTGGCTGATATTCCAGGCATTAGCCCATCTACTTGTATGCATAGGATATTGCTGGAGGAAAACACCAGCCCTGTTAGACAACCACAAAGGCGTTTGAATCCAACCATCCTAGATGTGGTAAAGAAGGAAGTAGGTAAGCTTTTGGCAGCTGGTATCATCTATCCCATCTCAGACAGTGATTGGGTAAGCCCGGTGCAAGTAGTTCCTAAGAAGACTGGCATGACTGTAGTTAAAAAACACAATGATGAACTAATCCCTACCAGAATACAAAACAGTTGGAGAGTGTGCATAGATTATAGGAAGCTTAACCAAGCTACTCGCAAGGATCACTTCCCTTTGCCCTTCATAGACCAAATTTTGGAAAGATTAGCAGGAAAATCTCACTATTGCTTTCTAGATGGTTTTTCAGGTTATTTTCAAATACATATAGCCCCAGAAGACCAACATAAGACCACCTTCACTTGTCCTTTTGGTACTTTTTCCTATCGAAGGATGCCATTTGGTCTATGCAACGCCCCTGGAACCTTTCAAAGATGCATGGTAAGCATTTTCTATGATCTCTTAGAAAGTTGCATGGAAGTGTTTATGGATGACTTCACTGTATATGGTTCTTCTTTTGATGCATGCTTAGAAAGTCTCTCTAAAGTTTTGGACAGATGCATTGAGACTAACCTGGTTTTGAATTTTGAAAAATGTCATTTCATGGTAACAGAAGGTATAGTCTTAGGACACTTGGTATCTAGCAAAGGTTTAGAGGTTGATAAGGCCAAGATAGACATTATTACTTCTCTACCTTACCCCACTTCTGTGCGAGAAGTACGTTCTTTACTTGGTCATGCAGGTTTTTACAGAACATTCATCAAGGATTTTAGCAAGATTGCACAACCTCTTTCTAAACTACTACAAAAAGATACCAAATTTGTGTTTGATCAAGCATGCAAGGATTCATTTGATGAACTAAAGAAGCGGTTGACAACCACTCCCATCATTCAACCACCTAATTGGATGCTTCCATTTGAATTAATGTGTGATGCATCTAATTATGCCCTTGGTGCTGTACTATCTCAAAGAGTTAGCAAGAGATCTCATGTCATTGCATATGCCTCTCGCACACTTGATGCAACCCAATCCAATTACACAACTACTGAGAAGGAGCTTTTGGCAATTGTGTTTGCATTAGATAAATTTCGCTCCTATTTGCTTGGATCTAAAGTTATTGTCTTCTCTGACCATGCAGCTTTGAAATACTTGCTTAAGAAGGCAGATGCTAAGCCAAGACTGATTCGCTGGATGCTTCTGTTGCAAGAAATTGATTTAGAGATCAAAGACAAAAGTGGTGCAGAGAACCTTGTAGCAGATCACTTAAGTCGGATCCAGCAACCTTGTGAAGAAACTTCAATTGCAGATTCATTCCCAGAAGAGCATCTCTACATTTGCACGGGAAGGATCCTTGGTATGCAGATTTGGTAAACTATCTGGTTGCTAAAGAAATACCCAAACACTTCACCAAATCGCAAATTGCCAAGTTGAAAAGTGATGCCAAACACTACATATGGGATGAACCATACCTTTGGAAGACATGTAGTCAAATCATTAGAAGATGTGTTCCAGATCATGAAGTTCAGTCTGTACTTACCTTTTGCCATTCCCTAGCTTGTGGTGGACACTTTGGGCCACAACGGATAGCTAGAAAAGTACTAGACTCAGGCTTTTATTGGCCTACAATATTTCGTAATGCACACAGATTATGCATAACTTGTGAGCAGTGCCAAAGAATAGGGAGTATTTCGCGCAGAAATGAGATGCCCCAACAACCACTTCTCTTTTGTGAGGTATTTGATGTATGGGGTATAGACTTTATGGGTCCATTCCCTATCTCTTTTGGCTTTGTTTACATTCTGCTAGCTGTTGATTATGTTTCAAAATGGGTGGAGGCAAAATCCACTCGTATTGATGATGCTCGAGTTGTTGCAGATTTTATCAGGTCTAACATTTTTAGCAGGTTTGGCATTCCTAGAGCTCTAATTAGTGACCAAGGTACTCATTTTTGCAACCGCACAATGGAAGCCCTACTCCGCAAATATGGAGTCATGCATAAAGTCTCCACCCCATATCATCCTCAAACAAATGGTCAAGCTGAAGTTTCTAATCGAGAGATCAAGAAAATCTTAGAGAAAACAGTTCAGCCTAACAGGAAGGATTGGAGCTTGCGCCTTGTTGATGCGTTATGGGCATATAGGACAGCCTACAAGTCACCCATTGGCATGTCTCCCTACAGGATTGTCTTTGGTAAAACATGTCATCTTCCAGTTGAATTAGAGCATAGAGCATTTTGGGCAGTAAAGAAATGCAACATGGATCTAGACCAAGCAGGAAACCATAGGAAGCTTCAATTGTAGGAACTTGAAGAAATTCGATTAGAAGCATACGAAAACTCCAAAATTTACAAAGAAAAGGTCAAAGCTCTTCATGACAAAAAGTTGGCAAGAAAGGAGTTTTCCGTTGGACAAAAAGTTCTCCTTTTCAATTCTCGGCTAAAGCTTATGCCTGGTAAGCTACGCTCTAGATGGTTAGGACCATTTCTAGTTACTAATGTTTTTCCTTATGGTGCAGTGGAAATAAAAAATGAGGTAACTGAGAAAATCTTCAAGGTGAATGGACATCTTCTTAAACCATTTTTCGAAGGTTTTCAAGAGCACACGGTAGAAAAAGTGCATTTGCACAATGCCACATACTTGCAATAAATTCAAGAGAAGTCTCTCTCTCTCTCTCTCTCTCTCTCTCTCTCTCTCTCTCTTTCTCTCTCTCCCTCTCTCACATAACTCGCTTATAAGTTTCAACTAATCTCTCAACTTCCTTCTTCACCTCTTAAATCATCCCAACTATTACACCACATTAAGCTTGCAGGAATAATAACTTGAGTGTTTTAAGAAATGGAGAAAGCTCTCACCAGGATCAAAATTTTGTTCCCTACTCTCCCCAGAAATTTTCTTAAAGACATTTACAATTGCAGACTTGAACGATTGAGGGCATTAACACTCTTAGGCCTTCCAAAAGATGTCCGTTGGATCATTGAAGCTAAGGTACGTTTAGCAGGTGAATTTCAAGAATCATTTGTTAAAAACATGCCAGGTATGGGAAGAAGTTCCTATGCAAAGAAGAGAAGGGCAAAAAGAATTGGAGTTTGCTACAGGTGTGCAAGATGGACCTGTAACACAAGATGCAAGAACCCTGGAATGGTTTCAAGAAATCGAGAGGACAAAATTCAATTCATAAAGGATGGACTGAGTAAGGAGTCATTGGATGATATCATTCAGACTCTTGAGACACATCATAGTGGGCATGTACAAGGAGTTCTTCTTGATTTGTTTGAACTGTTCCGTAAGGAAAAATCACGTTATAGTCTTGGGAATCTGACTTTAAAAGACCCAGTTTACAAGAAAACTGAATGGGAAGCACATCCTTGACTCTTAGAAGGTGTTTCAGCCGTTACTGGACGTAAAACCAGAGGAAGATGTGAGCCACAATCACAACTACTGTTCATTCTCATGCGTGTATGTTTGTCATTTACATTGTCTTTTCAATTTATATGGCCACCATTTTTTTTGAAATTTTCACCCCTGCTTAAAGTCTTTCCCCTCTGACATTCACCTTTTCCTTGAACAAAAAATTCAAACTTTTGCAACAAAAATTCAAACTTTTGCTACCAAATCCTGATCCCGCACTATTCAAGCGATCTCCTTGTCTGATATTGAGTCCCTATAAATTATCAACCTCTATGACATATTTTTTCAAAAAAAAAAAAGACAGAAACACCGTATATGGATAGGATCAATACTATCTGTGTTTTTGGTGGGTCTAACCTTAGAAAGGATGGAGAATTTCAACATGCAGCTTATACCCTTGGTAAGGCATTAGCTGCAAGAAAAATCAATCTTGTTTATGGGGGAGGGATTCAGGGTTTAAAAGGATGTGTTGCAGGATCTGCACTCACAAAAGGGTGTAACGTCTTAGGTGTTGGCTTAAAAAATGGGAGCACCTCCTACTTGACCCTGGGTACTAAATTGAAGGTTGCAACCATGCATGACCGTAAGAGACACATGTTGGTTAATTCTAATGCATTTATTGCTTTACCTGGTGGTCTTGGAACAATGGAAGAAATTTTTACCATTATATTTTGGGCCTATCGGAATTTTCATAAAAAACCTTTGGGCTTATTGAATATTAACGGTTTTTATAATGGTTTGATATCCTTTTTAGATCAGGCAGTAGAGCAGGAGTTCATGCCACAATCCATGCGCAACATCATAGTATCTACTTCAACTGTTGAACAACTACTTGAGATTTTGCAAAATGCTACATCTGAGCTCAGTCAAGCAATGCAGCTGGTGAACCAACTAAATCAGGATGGCAGAGACAAAAGAGAACCAGATACCACTCTTCGGTTATAACTTTTCCTTACTTTGGTGGTTTTCTCACATTTTTTTTTCCTGTCATATGAAATTCCATCTAAGACATTGGGGACAATGTCTTGGACAGGTTGGGGGGAGGATGGTCCAATATATATATATAAAAAAAATTAGGTTAGAATCATAAACTTGCTTTGAGTAAGATGGCTGAGTAAGGAGTTACACTTGACTCTTGATACGCATCTTATGATTAAAAAAAAAATTTGAATGTGGAAGTTTGTTGTTCTTTAGATTTCATAAAATAATTGAAGCAAAATGATTTACATTTCGAGATTAATTAGTTTGGCAACACATATTTGAACTGGATAGATTAGATTTGATAAATATATTACCTGTGAGATTTTGAGCCTTATTAATTACTTTCTTTCTTGTGTGATTTTCATCCATGGAATATGTTACTTCAGAACTTGCATTGATTCTTTTTGAAACTACATTTTCACATGAATTGTACAAAAATGATTGAGGCACTGTTTTTCTTGAACAAACCACTTGGCCAAATAACCAAACCAGATAATTTTATCCTTTGATCAGCCCTTTGAGCCGATTAGCCTTTTCTTCTTTTTAGCTCACCACAAATCAAAAAAAAAACAAAAAAAAAAAACAACTTTGTTTGACCATAGAAGGCGAGGAATACTGGATTTATCATACCATAAGTGTTTCAATAAGTGTGGGGGAGATTATTGTTGTGTTCATCAATATCATGGTTGAAAAAAAAAACTAAAGCAAGAAATTAATAAATAAACTATTATATTGAAAAAAAAATGAAAAGAAAAAAAAAGAATGAAGAAGTAATATCTGTTTCTCACACTTGCACTTAGACTAAGTTCTCAATCCTCACCATTTTCTTTGGTCTAACATTGTATCTCTTCAATATATCATTTCATCTTTCTAATCCCGTTATAACCAAAATAAAGACCTCTTGATTTGTGCATAGCATGTGTACATAGTAGTAGAGAAGTAGAAGATATGCAAGCCTATGATAGTTCATCTTTCATGGATTGAATTTGAGAGAAACACTTACCAAATCAAACACTTGAGAGATTCAGAATATATCATGTGAGGTTTTATCTTTCTCAATCTATGTTTTTCAAATTAAAGTTTCCTTTCTAAGTAATTTCAAAAATGTGGTGAAAGAATGCTTCATGAAATTTTATGAATTCTTGAGAAATCAACTCAAAACTTTGATGTTCTTTCAAAAAAAAAAAAAATAGTCACCAATCCTTAACTTAAGTTTGCCCGAGACGTGCAAAAGATAAGTGTGGGGGAATTTGATAAGCATAGATTTCATAAATAATTATCTCTCACTTTTATCTCATTAACACTTCTTATATGTTCAATTAAGTGATCTTTGTCATATTTTATGAGTTTGGGTTCATATGAAGTTTAATTGAATTTCTTTGCTTACCCGATTAAAATGACACTATTATAGTATTTTGAGCATAATAGGAGTTTTAGACATCCAAAAATCATGAAATATGTCTTGAATGAAAGCTTAAAGAAGTGTCCACAGTTACAAAGCAAGAGCAGATTCTAAATGGGATGTTTAGGACTCTGAAATTATCTCAAAAGATGAGATAGTGTTGCTGACGTGGAATTTGAACAATGTGAAAGATCCAGCCATATCTTGAGATACAGAAGTCATATTGAGATGAAATCAACTCTGTTGGACAGCTAAGATCCAGGGCTACAACTTTTGTTCAGACGTGAAGCTCTAATTCGGACATGTGAACATCCGAAATTGCGGTGCAAGAAAGTCAAAATTGTTGTGCTAATTGGTGACAAAAATTGAAAAGTGTTTTGCATTTTCAACAAAGCCCATGTGAAAGCAATAAAAGGGTAGAAAAGTAATATCCTAGTTGGTGACTTTCTGAAGATGATGCCTCACAAATCCTCTATAAATAGAAGGGTTTACAAGAGGAGAAACACACCATTTTGGAGATTAACTCCAATACTATTTTCTTTCTTTCTTTCTTTCTTGTTAGTTTTGCCTCCTACATGGAAGGCTTAGGTTTTCTTTCTTGTTAGTTTGCCTCCTACATGGAAGGCTTAGTTTTTCTTTATTGTTAGTTGCCTCCTACATGGAAGGCTTACGATTTATTTGTTGTTAGTTGCCTCCTACATGGAAGGCTTAGGATTTATTTGTTGTTAGTTTGCCTCTTTCTTTGTTGTTAGTTTGCCTCCTTCATGGAAGGCTAGGTTTGTAGTTTCAATTCAAGGATTCAAGCTATTTTCATTTTAACTTTGACGTCTTGATCTTTATTTACATGCTTATTAAGTGGTTTCTACTCTACTTCACTATATCTTCAATTTTATTCTTTAATCAAAGTTTGATCGGTTGACGTATTTTGATTAATGCATAATTGATTTATAATTAGTTTTTGATTGGTAAATCATTTTCCAAAAGTTTGAAAAGTAGAAATTAAGTAATTGAATTGAAGGTTTTCATTTTATTACTTACTTCAACTGAATTCTGATTGTGAAATTGGTTTAGATAAAAGATTAAGTGGTTACTAAATCTTGTTGATCATAATCAATTGAATCCTGAGTGGTTTCTCAGTAGAGAATTCAAGGATCATTTTAGGGGTTCCAGATGATCCTAGGTTGATAAACACAATGCATGATTTTTGTGATCAATGATTAGTTAAGAAAATAGCCTCTGAATTCCTTGAGTTGATAATTGTTAAGTGAAATTAATTTCATTTTGTATTTTGCATTTAGAACTCAATATCAATCTTTACAAAATCCCCCTGTTCTAATTTTCTCCTAATTTGCTTAAGAATATGAAATGGTCTTTGGGAGATGACCTAGGTTGCACCTTATACTATACCAATAGTTTGGGGAAAATCTAGAAATTATTTTTGCGCGTTTGCGACGAGCGTGTCAACGAAGCTACGTCCCTAGTATTATTTCATGCTCGAATCAGAATCATGAGAACATATGAGTGAATGCATGGATATTGCTGCCCAGGAATCAAACAATCTTTTACAAACTAGAATTTCTCAATTTTCATCATGAGCTGAGTGTCCTCATTTTAACACAAATCACGATTACCAACCGATGTTCTTGATCTCTGTTTCTTTACCAATGATCTAATTTAAACTCAGGAGCAAATTATCAAGCTTAATCGAACAAAACCAGAACGATCACCCATAAACAACAACGAATGGATGCACACAAAAGCAATTAATTCAACAAGTTTGCAAGGAATTTTTATCATCATTCTGAAGATTTACTTATTTTATTTCTGAATGGTAAAAGCTAATGAAGATAAATAAATCTAGAAAGTAAATCAAGGAGGAGTTATCCATGAAATGACTTTGAATTTCACTAGGTGATAACAAGCATAGACGAAAAGGTCTTGTTTGTTGGAAATTGAACTTTCTCTGCAAAGCTTGCTGTTGGTCCTCTTAAGGTGAATGAGGTGAAGTCTTTGAGAATTCCCAGAGAGAAGAACCTGGAGTTGCCAAAGGGAACCAAAGCGTGCTCTTCAAAATTGTGAGTGTAAGGGAGAGAAAAAAAATTTTTTTTTCCTTTTTTTTTTCTTTTGCTAGCTTTTATACTCTTTTATATATTTTAAAAAGCACTTCCCCCCACCCCCTGGGAAAACTATTTTCTCTTTTTTGTTTCATTTTCCTTTTTTTTTCATTTCTTATTTTTCCTAACTACTCTTCAACTAACCTAACTAGCTTCCTAACTAAAGTTTTCTTGTTTTTTTTCTTGTTTTTTTTATATTTTTTGATTTTTATTACTATTTTTTTTACATATTGTTTTACTCTTTTTCCTTTTTATCTTTTCCTTTTTCCTTTCTCATTCCTTTTTGCTAAAATTATTTTTCTTTTCCATTTTCTATATTTTTTTTATTACTATTATTATTTTTATTTTTTACTATCATCATTTTTATTTTTATTTATTCTTTATTCTTTATTTGATATTTTATTTTTATTATTATTTTACCTTTATTCATAACTTAAAAATAAGCCTTGAACATAATTGAGTGTTCACACTTACTAGTGGAGAAATTAAACTTGCCTCTTGAGAAGTATTCTAATCCTTATAAGTTATGGTGGATGAATGATTATGAGGATGTAAAGGTTAATAAGCGAGTCTTGGTGTCATTTTCTATAAGCAAATATAAAGGTGTTGTGTTGAGTGACATTGCCCCTATGCATGCAAGTTACTTATTGTTAGGATGTCATTGGTAATACGTTATTCATGATGGATTTTAAAAATAGATATTCTTTTGTAATATATAATTGATCAATTGTATTGACCATATTAATGCCTATTGAGGCTTATTCTAACCAAATGCGAATTTTAAAAGAATGTAAAACAAGAGAAAAAAATTAGAAATTGAAAAAGAGAAAAGAGAGAAGAAATTGAGAGTGGAGAAAAAATAAAAAATCAAAAAAAGAGTGAGAGTGAAAAGAAATAAAAATAAAAAATAAAGGAAAAGAAAAGAAATTTTGTATTTGCTCATAAAGAAGAGATCAAGAGTGTTTTGAGGGAAACGGAGAAAGTTCTTGTACTCATGTACAAAGGATGTATATTTTACTAACAATCATATATCTTCCATTCCTAGTGTGGTTGAATCTTTGTTGTAGGATTTTGATGATGTATTTCCTAGAGAACCACCCAAAAGTTTGCCTCTTACAAGAGGCATTAAGCACCAAATTGATTTTATCCTTGATGTTACAATTCTAAACCGGAGCCTATAAACTAGTCTTGAAGCGACTAAGGAAATTTAAAGACAATAACAGGAGTTGATGCAAAAAGGCTATGTAGGGGAAAGTCTTAGCCTGTGTGCGGTTCTTGTTATCTTAGTACCAAAGAAGGATGAGATATGGTGCATGTGCGTGGACTGTAGAGTCATCAACAAGACTACGGTAAAGTATCGATATCTTATTTTGAGATTAGATGATTTACTTGATGAATTGTATGGTTCTTGTTTGTTCTCTAAAATTGATTTAAAAAATGGGTATCACCAAATTTGTATGAAAGAGGATGATGCTATAAGATCGATTTTAAAACAAAATATGGGTTATATGAGTGAGTTGTCATGTCATTTGGTCTTTCTAATACATGAGTACTTTCATGAGATTAATGCATCATATTTTGTAAACTTTTATTGGAATTTCTTTTTTGTATATTTTGCTGATATTTTATTCTATAGTAATACAATCGCTGAACACTTAGATCACTTACTTGTTGTGAGTGCTGCTTTACAAACATATGAATTGCATGCTAATCTTGATAAGTGCACTTTTTGTATAAAATTGGTTCTTCTTAGGATTTATTGTAAGTTCTCAAGGAGTTAATGTTGAAGGAGAAAAAATCAAGAAAATTAGAGAATAGTCCATGCCTACAATACTAATGAGGTAAGGAGTTTCGAAGGTTTAGAAAGTTTTTATATGAGGTTTGAACAAAATTTTAGTAGCTTCCCTTTTAAATGAACTTGTTAAAAATAAGGTTAATTTTAAAGGGGATGAGAAACATGAAAAATATTTTAATCTTATAAAGGATAAGTTAACCAATGCTTTTGTGTTAAGTTTACCTAATTTTGATAAAGTTTTTGAGATTGAATGTGATGCCTCTAGAGTGGGTATAAAAGCTGTTTTAATGCGGGACTTCAAACTTGTGGAATATTTTAGTGAGAAAATCAATGGAGTGACACTCAAGTATCCAACCTATGATAAGAAGCTCTATGCCTTAGTAAGGATCTTACAAACTTGGCAACATTGCCTTTGATCAAGAGAGTTTGTCATCCATTCTGATCATCCCAACTTGAAGTTTTTGAAGTCCCAAGGTAAGCTTAACAAAAGACATTGCAAGTGGCTACAATATATTAATACATTTCCTTATGTTATCAAGTATAAAAAGGGAAAGGAAAACATTCTAGCTGACACATTGTTTTGAAGGTATGTATTACTTACGACTCTACAAACCAAATAACTGGAATTTGAATTACTAAAATCATGTATGCTAATGATATTAAATTTGAAAAATTATGGAAAACATGTTTTGACCAATGTTTTGAAGATTATTTTAGGAAAGATGAATATTTATTTAAGAAAAATAAGTTGTGTATGGCTAAACATAGTGTAAGATAAATGCTTATTAGAGAGGCTTATAGGGAAGGGTTAATGAGATATTTGGGCATTCAAAAACTTATGATGTTTTATATGAACATTTTTTTGGCCTAAATTGATGCATAATGTTAAACTTATTTGTGAAAATGCATTACTTCTTTACAAGAAAAATTTAAGGTAATGCCTCATGGTTTATATACTCCTTTACCCGTTCTCGAATGTCCCTGGATTGGCATTTTTATGGGTTTTGTACTAGGGCTTTCTAAAACCTGAAAAGGAAAAAATAGTATTTTTGTGGTTCTGGATAGGTTTAGAAAAATGGAACATTTTATTGTCTATTTTAAAACTTATGATGTCATCCATGTTGCTGATTTATTTTTGAAAGAGATTGTGTGTTTGCATGACTTGCCTAAAACTATTGTAAGTGTTTGAGATATTAAATTCCTTAGTCACTTCTTAAGAACCTTATGGGTTAAGTTGGGCACTAAGTTTTATTCTTTACTGTGGCACATTCACCAACAAATGGACAAACTGAAGTTGTGATTAGAACTTTAAAGACTTTATTATGTATTATAATTTAAAAGAATTTAAAACATGGGAGCTATTTTCCTAGTGTGGAATTTGCATATAATAGTTTTGTTTATACATCTACTTCCTTTTTACCTTTTGAGGTTGTATATGGTTTTAATTCTTTATCGTCTTTAGATGTTTTACCACTTCTTATTAATGACTCTTTTAATTTGGATGGAAAGTAAAAGATTGAATTTATGTAGAAATTATATGCCAAGATTCACGCTAATACTAAGAAGAAGAATGAACACTGCTTTGCAGGAAAACAAAAAAAGCACCAAGGTGATCTTTGAACATGGTGATTGGGTATGGGTCACTTGCAAAAAGAGAGGTTTGTAAGTCAAAGAAGTTCCAAACTACATCCTAGAGGAGATGGTTCATTTTAAGTGATTGAAAGGATCAATGACAATGTCTCTAAAATTGATCTTCCAAGTAGCTACAGTAATGTGGGTGCCACTTTGAATGTTTTTTATTATCCTTATTTGATGCAGGAAACCTTCAAGAGTCGAGGACAGATCCTCCTAGAGAATGAGGGAATTATGTGAACGTGAGCACCACGTTAAGCAAGAGAGATCATTTAAAAGATCCTTTGCAAGGAATAGGAGGTCGTATATCAAGAAATAGGATCAAGCGTATGGAACAAGTATTTCAAGGTCTCATCAAGCAAGTTCAAGAAAAGGACTACGTTGATCCAAACTCAAATAAAAAATGGGTCAATTTATGTAGTCATATTATTGAGGATCTTAAGTGATAAGGTTTATGATTTGTAATTCATTTGTTATAGATTATATTAGAATTTGATATTGATTTACAAGTTATTTATTTTAAATTATTTGCAACTCAAATTAAGATTTTAGATTGATTTGTAATTTAATTAGAATTTTATATTTATTTTCTTTTTTTATTATATTTTCTCCCAATTTAGGTCAATTAGGTTTTCTATATAATGAGACTTAAGAATTCAGTGTAAGACAAGTTTTGATGAATAATAATACGTTTTTTTTAGAGTTTTCATCTTTATATGAGTTGATTTCCTTGGTTCTTGGGAAAAAATTACCTTTGATGATGTTGGTTCTTCTAACAAGTCGCGGTACGGATCATGCTCCTCTATGATAATTTCGATGCTCACCGCCAAGTAACGGTTTATGTTAGGTTCTATTACCTTATTATATCCTAATTCTCAAAACTTTCCAATTAACGTTTCCACATTCTAATTCATTCACGTAAGGTGAATCATATCATTGTGCGTGGCCAATTATCAGAAAATCAATGAAAGTGGCAAGAGTTGTGCGGATGTAATATGATAAGTGAGCCTCTAACTTACATCAAAATGTTTGGATTTATAGATGTTTTATTTCACCAAAACACTCTAAGTTAAGTTTATTTATCCATGGTTTAGTTTATAGTTCAAAACACACCAAATTTATTGTATTTTATATTCATGAAGTAAACCCCCAACATAGCCTTCTTTTTCATTTTATTAAATTTTTTAATTTTTTAAATATGTCAAGGATTTGTTGGTAAAACTTGTATTTCAAAAGGCCTGGGTCTCACATTGTATGGAATAAAAGTGCCTTTAGCATTTTATATAGATGAATGTGTATTGGGCTAGTACACAAGAATATAAGAAAAAAGGTCTCGTGTGATTAAGAATGGGTTGGTCTAGTTCAAACCGACGAATCCTTCCTCAGCACACACGATAATCCGGTTCATACAAATTTTAGTAGTTAAAATTTGATTTAATTAAGTTACTGTTATTATTATTATTATTATTATTATTATTATTATTATTATTATTATCAAACTAAAAATACAAGTATTTAATTATAGTTTTTAAAATGATTTCTTTATTATTAATTTTTTATTCCTATTGCTTATTTTAAACATGATTTTATTGCAGATTTTAAAAACTCACATAAAGCCTTATTATTTATTGATTTCAACGTATATTTAATTACTGTTTAAAATTTAAACCTATGTAATTAAATGTTTTAAATGGATATTTAATTATATTTATTGAAAAAATTAAATTTTTATAAAGTTTCATTCCTATATAAAATACACCGCTCTTTTCATTTTTAATAACTCAAAAAACACTTACTCATACTACAAGTTTCCTATTCTGTTCTTGTTTTTCTGTTATTAGTTTTATTCTTATTTTACAAAAAAAGTTGTTGAATTATGGAGGATAATGTTACAAGAGGTGGATAAATCCTTCGAGATAATGTAATTACACATCTCAACCTCCTACCTAATACAATAATGACTAGGGCAAGGACTAAGAGAATGTAATTGTAACCTAAGGCAATTAAAATAAAAAATCTAGAGATCTCAACAAAATTAGAAATTTTTTAACATATGAAAATTTCATTAGGATAAAACTAAAAACAAATAAATGGTAGACACCTCAAGATGAAAGTTTAGACATCTCTACATAATCAAGAATCTCTGGTAATTACAAAAATACCACTAAACTAAAAATAATAACACACTGGAGTTGAGAAACGTAGGACAAAAATCTAAAGCTTTCATATAAAATTTAGACTTCCTGATAATTACCAAATAATTGACAAAATCCTTAGAATGAGTGTTTAGAGATCTTAATAGAGACCCTCTTATAATTACCAAAATTTCTTTAATCATGTAGAGATAAATTAGGTAGAATAATAATTGTCGGCAAAGGTCCACATCCTATGTTTATTTACAAGCATGTTTTTGTAGGTGATTTGATAAGTGATGAAACTTGTCATCATGAGCATAAATCCTAAGAAGATGATTTGTTGAGTAAGCATCTCATTTATGGAAAATTATAAATGTTAGAGAAAGAAAATATTAAGCATGGTTAGATCCACGAACCATGATTAAAATATGTGAACCATAATAAACTCTTAGCTAAGGATATGCATCTTAAGCTAATTTAAGAAAAATTAAAAGTGGGTTTTCCATTTACTTCGCCAAAAAAGAATAAAACACCCACCTTAAGCCATCATATTTTTACCTCTCATCCATTAAAAAATTACTAAGGTTTAACCTTCCAATTTTGAAGTCTAAATACATAAACACTCAAAGAAAACTCCTTTCCCTCCTTGTTAAAGCTTATAACCATAGGTTTAAGAAAGATTTCTTCTTCATCAAAATTTTCAAATCTCTCCTCATATATTCCTACCATGTTGGTGGACATTCTTTCTAAAAGTTTCTAAGTGTTCATGTTGATTATCTTTGCTCGTTTCCTTCATCTTTAATTATTTTTCTTGAAACTCAAGATCAAAATTCCTTGAATATCTTCTTGTCTAAAGTTGTCTTAAGCTTTTTAAAATAATTGTTTCTATATTTGTAATAATTTTTAAGAATTTAAAATAAAGCTTTAATGGATTAAAGTATTTATTTTTATTCCTAAAGTATTTTAATCGTTTAAAACTTCTTAAAAATAAATTTTAGAATTTTCGAACAGAATTGAAATATTTTATTTAGGACTTGAAAGATGTTTAAGTGAAGGTTACTTTAGAGATTAGAGAGGATTTAGTGGACCTTGTTTTATTTGAGTATAAATCCACTATGTATTGTATTATTCCTTTAAAACTGCAAATTTATTCCTTTCTTGATAAAAGTCAAGATCTTGAATCTTAAAATCTTAGAATCTCAAATTTGGACCATTATGGCAATAGTTCTAAAACATTAAGTGAAAAATAAAAAATTTAAAATTTAACCTAATAAGGTTGAATTTTTATGATTATAAAAAAAATCATATACTTTTTGATATGATTGACCCTACGAGAATGAATCAGAATGCGGAAACAATAATGGAACGTCTTGAGAATCAGGATAAGATAAGATAAGATAAGGTAAGATTAGGATAAGATAAGATAAAATGAAATGAGATAAGGTAAGATGAGATAAGATAGATAAGGTGTGATAAGATGGGTAAGGTAAGATAAGGTGAGATAAGATAAAGGAACCCGACACAAACCGCGACCTGCTAGAGAGCACCGAAGTTATCAAGAGAAACGTGACCCTTACCGCGACCTGCCGGAAGAACCAACGTTATCAAAGGTAGTTCTTTGCTCAAGAACCAAGGGAATCAACTCACACAGAGATCAAAAACTCTCACAGAGAAAATATGATTAATACTCAAAATTTATCTTTCAACTGAATCCCTAACTCCTATTTATAGCGAACCTAATCTAGTAAAAAAGATAACAAATTCAATTTTAAGACAAATAACTTCTAGATAAATATCAAATCCTAATGTAATTTATAGTCAATCATAAACTTTATCACTTAAGATCTTCAATGATATGACTACATAAAATAACCCACGTTGGAATTGGGCTTGGATCCATGTAGTCTTTTTCTTCAACTTCCTTGATGAGACCTTCAAGTGCTTGTTCCATACGTTTGGTCCTATTTCTCGTCATAGGACCTTCCATTCCTTGTAGATAATCTCCTAGATGATCTCTTTTGCTAATCATGGTGCCCACGTTCACATCATTCCCTCCTTCTCCAAGAGGATTCGTCCTCGAATCTTGATGGTCATCTGCATCAAATAAGGATAAATCAGAAACATTGAAAATGGCACTCACATTATCATAGCTACTTGGAAGATCGTTTTTATAGGCATTATCGTTGATCCTTTCAATCACTTGAAATGGACAATCTCCTCTAGGATGTAATTTCGAACTTCTTTGACTTAGAAACCGCTCCTTTCGCAAGTGAACCCACACCAAACCACCAGGGTCAAAGATCACTTTGGTGCATCCTTTGTTTGTCTGCCAAGCATTCTTCTTCTCAATATTAGTGCGAACCTTGACATTGAATTTTTGCACAAATTCAGCCTTTTGCTTTCCACCCACATTAAGAGAGTCATTAGTATAAAATGGGTAAACATCTAAAGATGATAAAGGATTAAATCCATATACAATCTCAAAAGGTGAAAAGGAAGTAGATGTATTGACAATCCTATTATATGAAAATTCAACATGAGGCAAACAATTCTCCCAATCCTTTAAATTATAGTACGTAATAAGGTGCCTAAAGTTCTATTCACAACTTCAGCTTGTCCATCTATTTGTGGATAAGCCACAATAGAGAACAATAATTTAGTGCCTAACTTACCACACAAGGTTTTCCAAAAGTGACTAAGAAATTTAACATCTCGATCACTTATAATAGTTTTTGGTAAGCCATGCAAATGTACAATCTCTTTGAAAAATAAATTAGCAATATGAGTGATATCATTAGTTTTAGAACAGGCAATAAAATGTACCATTTTGCTAAACCTCTCTACAACGATAAAATTACTATCTTTTCCTTTTGAGGTCCTAGACAACCTTAGTAGAAAATCCATAGAAATATCAGTTCAGGGATATTCAGGAACAGGTAAGGATGTCTACAAGCCATGATGCATTACCTTAGATTTTTCTTGTAAGAAAGTAATATATTTTTCACTAATAAGTTTAACATCATGCTTTATTTTTGGCCAAAAACGATGTTCATGTAAAATATGATAAGATTTTTGAATGCCAAAATGTCCAATTAATCCTCTCCCATGAGTCTCTCTAATAAACATCCCCCTTACACTACACTTAGGTACATACAATTTATTTTTCTTAAACAAATATTCATCTTGCCTAAAATAGTCATCAAAACCATGGTCAAAACACGTTTTCCATAATTGTCCAAATTCAATATCATTTTCATACATGGTTTTTAGTAATTCAAATCCAAGTAATTTGGTTTGTAAAGTCGTAAGTAATACATACCTTCGAGACAACGCATCTGCTACAATGTTTTCCTTTCCCTTTTTATACTTGATAACATAAGGAAACATCTCATCAAATTTGAGCCACTTGAGATGCCTTTTGTTGAGCTTACCTTGAAACTTTAAAAACTTCAAGCTGAGTTGGTCAGAGTGGATGACAAGTTCCCTCGACCAAAGGTAATGTTGCCAAGTTTGTAAGGCACTCACTAAAGCATAGAGCTCCTTATTAGCATTTGTAGGCGTGGGCCAATCTCTAATTTCCATAACTATTTTTTCATCAACACTAACTCCTGTATCCTTGTTGACGACGCTACAGTCCATGCACATGCACCATGTTCCATTCATCTTTGGTACCAAGATAACATGAACTGTACATGGGTTAATATTTTCCCTCACAAAGCCTTTCTGCATCAACTTCTCTACTTACCTTTGAATCTGTTTGACCTCTTCAGGAACAGTTCTATAAGCTAGTCGGTTTGGAATCACAGCACCGAGGAAAAAATCAATCTGGTGCTTAATACCTCTTATAGGAAGTAAACTTTTTGGTGATTCTCTAGGAAATACATCATCAACTTTCTGCAAT
The DNA here is from genome assembly GCA_037954105.1 of Canavalia gladiata. NCBI lineage: Eukaryota > Viridiplantae > Streptophyta > Magnoliopsida > Fabales > Fabaceae > Canavalia > Canavalia gladiata. The sequence goes on along the minus strand of CM075658.1, from coordinate 38,933,709 downwards.
AAAGATTTAACCACACTAGGAAAAGAAGAGTTATGATTGTTAGTAAGATAAATATCCTTGTACATGAGTACAAGAACTTGTTCCTTTGCCCTTAAAACACTTTTAACCTTCCCTTTGTGAGCAAATACACAAACTTTATTTTCTTTTTCTTTATTTTTTTGAATTTTCTTTCTTTTCACTCTCATTCTTTTTTTTTTTTGATTTTCTACTCTTCTTTTTCACTCTCAATTTCATCTCTCTTTTTTCTTTCTTGATTTTCTAATTCTTTCTTATTCTTTTTTTGACTTTCTACTTTTTCTCCACTCTCAATTTTATCTCTCTTTTCTTTTTCTTGATTTTCAAGTTCTTTTTCTCTCATTTTACATTCTTTTGAATTTTTTGTTTGGTCAAAATAAGCCTCCTTTGGTTTAGGATCTTCTTTCTCATTGAACCAATTAAAATTCGACGATGAATTAGAAACATATTTGGGATATTTGCGAGTGCTCCTAGATTTGAGTTGTCTTTCCACCTGAATAGCTTTATGAAGCAATTCATCCATCTCCACATAGTGTTGTTGCTCCACCACATCAGCTATCTCTCTTTTTAGCCCTCCAATAAATCTTACCATAGTGATTTCTTTGTCCTCCTCCACATTGGCTCTTATCATAGCAATTTCCATCTCCTTGTAATAATCTTCAACACCCATGGCGCCTTGAGTAATATTTTATAGTTGTTTTCGGTGCAAGTCCCTCTGATAGTGACGTGGTACAAATCTTCTTCTCATGGCTACTTTCATCTCTTCCCACGTTCGGATAGGTCTCTCTCCATATCTCCTCTTATTAAGGATAAACTGATCCCACCAAATATTAGCATAATCGATAAAAGAAAAACTGTCTAGTCTTACCTTTTTCTCCTTCGAGTAATTGTGACAATCAAACACATGCTCCACTTTTCTCTCCCACTCTAGATAAGTTTCAGGTTGGTTCTTTCCTTGGAATGGTGGAAGGGATAACTTAATACTCCCCAAGTTGTTATTCCTTTCTCTATATTGTCTTTTTTCTCTTAAACTTTCACTGTTTGATTCTAAGTTCTTCCTCCAATCTTCTTCTTCCTCACAGTGAAGTAATCTTTGGGGACTACTTTGACGAGAAACTTGAGACCTCCTTCTCCAACAACCTTCCATATCATCCAACCTCCTGTTCAACTATTGGAATTGATCTTGAACTGATTTTATGAATATTTTTAGATCCATTTTATTTTGATGGAGTTCACCACTCATGTTGGCAATGCTGCAAATTAAACAAAATAAATAAATTAGAATAATAAAGTCTCACCAATCACTCCCTTAGTATTTTCCCTCAATATTGACGCTCTTCACTCGTGTTTACACTCGGATTGGCTTTTTCTATAATGCTCTAACCAACTCTTGCCTTTTTCCTCTCGATTCTCCTTATAAATCCTTGAACCAAGAACTTCACAAGTTGATTTTCCCACAGATAACGAAAGAGTCACAGATACACAAGATGACTAGGGTAAGGAATATTGGTCAAGAATTAAGACTTAAAAAAAATTTATATTAATTGAAGACTGATTTTTTTTTTTCAATTGTCTTGAATTTCTTTTTTTTTTTTTGAATTTTTGTCACAATTTTTTTTTGAATTTCTATCACAATTTTTTTCTTTCTTTTTTTTTTTTAATTTTTATCACAATTTTTTTTTTGTAATATTTGGTAGATAGAAACTTTAATATGAGAAAAATAAAACAAAGGATAGATGACACCTGATTCCAAGAGCCGAAGCTCTGATGCCAAATGATATGATTCACCCTACGCGAATGAATCGGAATGCAGAAACGATAATGGAACGTCTTGAGAATCAGGATAAGATAAGATAAGATAAGATTAGAATAAGATAAGATAAAATGAGATGAGATAAGGTAAGATTAGGATAAGATAAGATAAAATGAGATGAGATAAGGTAAGATGAGATAAGATAGATAAGCTGTGATAAGATAGGTAAGGTAAGATAAGGTGAGATAAGATAAAGGAACCCGACACAAACCGCGACCTGCTGGAGAGCACCGAAGTTATCAAGAGAAACGTGACCCTTACCGCGACCTGCCGGAAGAACCAACGTTATCAAAGGTAGTTCTTTGCCCAAGAACCAAGGGAATCAACTCACACAGAGATCAAAAACTCTCAAAGAGAAAATATGATTAATACTCAAAATTTATCTTTTCACTGAATCCCTGACTCCTATTTATAGCGAACCTAATCTAGTAAAAAAGATAACAAATTCAATTTTAAAACAAATAACTTCTCGATAAATATCAAATCCTAATGTAATCTATAGTCAATCGTAAACTTTATCACTTAAGATCTTCAATGATATGACTACATAAATTAACCCATGTTGGAATTGTACTTGGATCCACGTAGTCTTTTTCTTCAACTTCCTTGATGAGACCTTAAAATGTTTGTTTCGTCCTATTTCTCGTCATAGGACATTCCATTCCTTGTAGATAATTTCCTAGATGATCTTTTTTGCTGATCGTGGTGCCCACGTTCACATCACTTTTGGATTTAAAAAATGCAAGAAAAAATTAAACTTTACACTAAAGATAAAAGATCTTTAACAAGGATAAGGACTTGCTTAAATTTTGGTGGACTTTGAGAAAAATCAAAACTATTCAATGCCTAGACTTTAGATCTAGGTCCTAAGATGAAAAAATGTCATAAAAATAACATCTTATGAGTAATAATAATCATTAGACCAAGACTCTTTCAATGAAGAAAAAAGAGTTTAAAATTCATAAAGATATGAAAATTAACATTTTTCATAAATTCTAACATAAAAATATACAAATAAAATTAAAAAAATAAATTAAAAAAATCTTAGTAAACAAAGTAATTATTTGACCCAAATCCCTAATTTAAAATTTATTAGAATTAAATAATTTATGCTCTAAGGTAAGATTTTAAAAAAAATAATCTTTAAAGATAAATAAAATAAATTAAATGATCTTGAAAAGGTTATATTAAAAAAATAAAAATATAATTAAAAAAGCATAAAAATAAAATTTGTTAAATATTAAAAACAAGAGAGTAAAATTGTTAAAATTTTTTAAAAAATTACAATTTCACATAAGCTATATGAAAAAAAAATTAAAATACAATTATATCAAATTTAAAATATTTGTTTATAGATATGATAAATTTGAAAAAGAAAAATATCTTCCCAAAACAATGATATACAGTTACGCTCTGCTTAAATTTCATGGTCCGGAGTGTCACTGAACAAGTCCATGTATTGATAAGATAAAGACGGCGTTTTATTCAATGAGAATTTGTCAAGAGTATAAGATTTTTTTCCGCTGTTAGATGAGCGCGGAACGAAGTAATTGAAACCAACGATCTTCAACTTTTACTATTAAAAAAATATTATTTATTAATCATTTTATATTATATTATTTTTTTAATAAATTTTTAAAAACTAAATATTAATAGAATACATCACTAATTTGTATGTATAAATTTTTAAAATATATAATATAATTTCATTTTTTTACTACTGTTAATAGTTAGGAGCCTAGGACACAGTCAATTGTCTGAATTTTCTTCTATTCTGACTTTGAATCCGAATTATATTGATAGTTTCTTATCAGTTATAAGTATATATAAGATTGATGTGAAATATGTTAAAGATTTAGATATAAGATACGCATGTGATTGGTGTGAAAATGTAAAAGATTTAGGAATGACGTGTGAAGAAGATTTGAGAAGCATACATTAAATTTTTTTTTTTAATAATAAGCTTAAATGATAGATAATTTTTTTAATAATAAACTTAAATGATACATACTTTAATGATAATTTAAATAATATAATTATTAAAATTTAATATATTTTTTAAGTTTATATAATCGACATAAATTACCTGTCAAAAAAGTTTATTTTATTTGTACCGGTACGATGAAATAGTAATTAAAAGATATTAAATGTTTATCATAAGAAACAAGAAAATAAGGTTAAATTCTAATTTTTTTATTTTAATTTTAGTTTAGATTTAATGTTTGAATTTTTTATTCAATTGAATTTTTTATTTAGTTTAAATTTTAGTCCTGTTTTTATATAAAAAACTTGATTTAATTTATCTTTATATATTATTTTTTAAAAAAATTTATATCTAATTTTATTATCTCTTAACTTAATGAAAAATTTTAAAATAACAATCTTTTTATTGTCAAATCATCATCTAAAACTTTTTAAATTGTCGCTAAAAACCTCTTAATTTCTCATAATTTCTAAACAACCACTAGTTACTGTTTTTTTTTAATTTGAATATCCAACAACCAAAGTAAAACCACCATTATTGATAGAATATTAAATATCTATCATTTTTATTCATAATCATTTTCATCATGAACCCATATATAAATCAAACATCAAAATCCTTTTTGAATTATTAAAATTTAAAAGATTAATGAACTAAACTAAAGCATAAATTAAATTTGGAGCAATAAATTAATAAAAAGTTAGAGAATCAAATCTAAATTTAAATTAAATTTTAAAGACAATTTATAATTTATCCCACAAAAATAATGTAAAAAAAGGGAAAAAAACACTTTACCATCTAAAAGATCATTCTAATTACAGTTTTTACACTGATAAACTAAAAATTTAATTTTGATAGATTAAAATTTTTATACTACCAATTATTTATTGTTATATAATTTTTAAAATAATTATTATAAATTTTTTTTTAATTATATAAAAATATATAACTAAATGGAAATATATTTTTTTATATTAACAATATATTTTAATTAAATTCATAAATTAAACTAAACAAAATATACCCTAATTTAGCACATTTTATTGAAATCTCACCTTTACATCCAAAGCAGGCACCCATTACAATAATACATGAAATATATAGGCATTTAGCTCAACTTTTTAATAGAAAAAATCCCCCGCCTCCCCAGACCATGTGGCATGGTTTTAAAAAAAATAGAAAGTAAAGATCATTTTAATTTTTAAAATTAATCAAAAGATGATATTTTAATTCTTAAAATTATAAAAAAAATATAACTACAATAATGAACATTTAATAACTTCAAAGACTCAAAAATAATATTTTATAATTTTCGAAATTAAGGATAATTTTATGGAGTAATTCAGTGTACTACTTTATATAAAAATTCATACAGAAGCAGCCTTTATCTCCATATATGATTACGTATATGAGAAAGTCAAGCATATTTTTGGCGAGCGAGCCTCCCTCTCGTTTGATTATAGGATTGCTTCTCTCTAGAAGTTGGCATTTCCTGTACTCCGACAAAAAGGGAAAAAAAAATATTCCCCATACATTTCGAAAAGATTTATAGGCTGCTAAGGAAAAAATAAATAAATAAAAGTAATATATAAATATAATAAAAAATAAATATTAAAAATATAAATACAATAATATATATAAAATATGAGAGAGAGTTTAAAATAGTATGTTTGACTAACACGCATATACACCTTCCACCCACTTGGGGCACAGATGCAATCGAAATATTAATTTCAGCTGCGTCTTATTTGAGTTGGAAATTAAATATTGTTGACATTTAGTACCATGTCAGTGGAATATATATGATATGAAGTCTAGATTCAAACTTGAACTCATTCATTTTAAAGGCATTAGCTTCAACTACAGTGCAATCAATACACAATATAAATGCTTTCGTTCGTTTATTCAATGGAGGCTTTAGGGGATTTGGTTGCGAGTATGGTGGTCAACTCCTTCAAAAGAGCCAGCTATATCTGGAAGCGCCAAGTGAAGAAATCCTTTAAGACTAAAATTTCTACATTAGCCAGCTACAATTCATATATACATTCATATATTTACGCACAATCATATATATATATATATATATATATATATATATATATATATATATATATATATATATATATATATATTAAATTTTGCTAATTAAAGTAGATTCTAATAAAGTTTCTTTAATTTTTTATTTTTATTTTTTATTTACAATATTCACATCTAAAATAATTATTTAGATAATGTCATTACAAACTAATAAAAAAAAGTTATCAGATATTAGGATACTTTGTTAATTCACTAGTGGAAAATAGACTTTTTACATCGGTTGTTAAGCATTTTTTACATCGGTTATTCAGGCAGTGCCGAAGCGGGCGATATAGAAAATAAGACTTTTTACATCGGTTCTGGAACCAATGTAAAAAGTATGACTTTCTACATCGGTTGGGAAAAGAACCGATGTAGAAAATACACTTTTTACTTCGGTTGTGGGTAGAACCGATGTAAAAAGTATACTTTCTACATCGATTATAGCTTTAACCGATGTAAATAGTCATACTTTTTACATTGGTTCTGCCCACAACCGATGTAAAAAGTGTACTTTCTACATCGGTTATGGTCGTAACCGATGTAGAAAATCTTTTTTTTTTTTAATGTTCATTTTGTTTAGGCATACTACCGTATTATTTATTCACATACCTGCATATACACACAGAATCCAGGAAGACAATAGAGAATTACCAGACAGACAATACAGAATTCACATAATCTATATATTTAAACTGAATACATCATTATTTATTATCAAACTTTAATTTACAAATGAAATAACTTAAAATTACATCAAAAAAGTATTGAAATTTGAAAAGAAATGTTGTAATCAGTCGTGTACCTGTTGAAAGCAAAGAGAAAAGATGTTAAAAACTCTACTAAACATAAAAAACCTAATAAACATTTTAAAATAAGTTAAAAATAAACATATAATGATGAAATAATTAAATAAATAACTAACTTGTATCATGTAGTAACATTTTCCCATATTCCTTCATGATGATCATCTCGAATAGCATGTACATAATCTATTTCATTTTCTTCATTAATACTAGATATCCTTGATGATAAGGGAGTTTGAGAAATATCAATATTTGAAAGATCATTGGTGTCATCACTAGCGATTGTTATCTTTCCTTGAAGAACAACTGACCACCTTTTGGAGTAAGGATCTTGAACATAAAACACTTGTTTTGCTTGGTGGGCCATGATAAAAGGGTTATCCTTGTAAGCTACTTTTTGAAGGTCAACCAATGTAAATCCCAATTCATCGACTTGCACACCACTGTTACTATCAACCCATCTGCATTTGAAAACAGGCACTCTAAATTTGCTGTAATCAATCTTCCAAATCTCTTCAATCACTCCAAAGTAAGATATGGAAGCCTTTACAGGATTTTTATCTTTAGAACTTGCAAAATACATCGACTCTGCCACCACCATAACCCCACTATTTTGCATGGTACTTTTATCATCCTGAGACTTTATGTAAAATGAAAAATGATTAATATCGTATCCAGTCCAACATATGACATAAAAATTGGGGCCATTTGCTAGCCACTTCAATGTATCAGAGGCACCATCATCCTTCTTAATTGTTTCATCAAACCAGTTTAAGAATGTTTTGTTATGCTCATTCAACAACCATTTCTCGTTCATTCAAACATTCTCCTCCCTTATCATAGTTTTGTGAGTAGATAAGTAAGGTTGAACCTCATCGGTATTATTCAAAATATACAAATGTGCTTGAAGGATTTCTGCACGACCCATGCTTTTCATAGTTATGCCTCGTGTACTTTTACCTCCGTGTCTTCCCTCGTGACGAGACTTAGGAACTCCTATGGGTTCCACCTCTGACAAATACTCTGTACAAAACTCAATGGTCTCTTCTGCAATATATCTTTCAATCATAGATGCCTTGGGACGGTGTGGATTCTTCACATACCCTTTTAATATTTTCATGTATCGTTCTATTGGATACATCCACCTCAGATAAACTGGACCACATAATCTAATCTCCCTCACTATATGAACAACCAAGTGAACCATAATGTCAAAAAATGATGGAGGAAAATACATCTCCAATTAGCATAAGATAGTAAAAGCTTCATTTTCCAACTCATTCAATTTTAGAGGGTCAATGGCTTTGCTACATATTTTATTGAAAAATAAGCATAACCTACTTATTGTATGTCTAACTTTTTTAGGTAAAATGTCACGAATAACCACTGGAAGTAGTTGTTGCATCAACACATGACAATCATGAGACTTTAACCCAACTAACTTTAAATCTTTAATCGAGACAAGTCTTTTAAAATTTGAAGAATACCCTTGTGGCACTTTAACCCCACATAGGCACTGACAAAAAGAAATTTTCTCTTTTTTTGACAATGTATGACATGCCGGGGGAAAATATGTTCATTTTCCTATAGACTGTGGAGCAAACTGATGTCGTATACCCATGTGAACCAAATCCAGTCGAGAATTGACTCCATCTTTAGTCTTGCCCTGTATATTGAGAAGTGTTCCAATGATGCTATCACACATATTTTTTTCCATATGCATCACATCAATACAATGTCTAACATCAAGTTCACGAATATGGAAGATAAAAAAATATTGATCTTTTCTTCCATATCCTTGTCTCAGTGACCTTTTTTTGAGTCTTGCCAAAAACAGTTTTGATGTTTTTAACCCGATCGTAGACTTGTTGTCCAGTTAAGGCTTTTGGAGCAACATCATTTTCTGGCAACCCATTAAAAGCTTTCCTTAATCTACGATAAGAGTGATTAGTCCTGAGAAATCTCCGATGACCAAGATACACTGTCTTCCTTCCATGATGCAGTTGATGGTAACTTGTGCCTTCTTCACATATGGGACATGCTTTGTGCCCCTTAACGCTGTATCCACATAAATTTCCATATGCTGGAAAGTCACTAATAGTGCAAAAAATCATTGCCCGCATCTTGAAATTTTCATTACCATATGCATCAAACACCTCCCCACCTTCTTCCCATAGATTTTGCAAGTCTTTAATTAAAGGAGCAAGATAAACGTCTATGTCATTTCCAGGTTGTTGTGGACCTGAAATCATCATGGACAACATGATGTATTTACGTTTCATGCACAACTCCGGAGAAAGGTTGTAAATTGTCAAAAGTATAGGCCATGAACTATGTTTACTACTTAAATTACCGTACGGATTCATTCCATCTGTTGCAAGTCCAAGCCTTAGGTTTCTTGGCTCATTCCCAAAATCGGGATATAGTTGATCAACCATCTTCCATTGCAAACCATCAGCTGGATGACGAAGTTTTCCATCAATTAGTCTTTCATCTACATGTCATCTAAGGTTCTTTGCTTCATCTTTATTACAAAACAATCGTTTGAACCTTGGAATTATTGGAAGATACCACAATACTTTGGCTGGAGGCCGCTTTGTGCTGTCATTGCAAATAGAATCACCATCCTTCAGTTTATAACGTGAAACTTGACACACAGGGCATTCATGTAATCCTTCAAACTCATTTCTGTATAGTATGCAATCATTGGGGCAGGCATGTATTTTCTTATATTGCATACCCATCGGACACAACACCTTTTTCGCCTCATAATTACGCTTTGGTAATGTGTTACCTTCCGGAAGCATCTCTACCAACAGTTCAAGTAATTTGGTGAAACTTTTATCACTTCACCCATTCCTTGCCTTCAGAGTGAATAATCTTAACACTGCTGACAATCGTGTAAAGGTAGTACATCCCAGATACAAAGGTTTCTCTGAATCAGTAGACAAGTTATCATAAATATTTGCCCGCTCAAATGACACATGCCCTACATCACGAATCATATCCTCTACCCAATCTTCCATATTTATATCAACTTCCACCGTCTGTGACACACTTGGCATGCCTAATAACTCACCATGCCATGTCCATTTTCTATAACTTTTGCAAAATCCATCACAAAGAATATGCTCTCTAATTTGACCAACACCCAAACGTCTCTCATTTAGACAATTAACACACGGACAGTAAAATTGTCCATTACTCTGAGGTAGATTTGTCTGCGAAAAATTCAAAAACTCTTCGACCCCATTCTCGTACTCATCGCTCGTTCATTTAGCATTTATCCAACAAAAATCCATACTATACAAGAATCATCAGCGCATGATTTAGGATTAACCTTGTCACTCATTGTTGTTAATTTATTATCCTCACTATTGGTAAGACCCTATCCCATTCGAGAAAAAAGTTTTTTATTCATCAATTAACATACTTCTAAAATCTTGAATATCATACTTGGTGAAATTTCGGCAGCATTTCGCATCAGTCTCCAAGTACATAACTTGATTATGGTTTCATTTACCATGATGAAGCATGTACCCAGAGACAATGAAAAATGAACTAAACCAAAATTTCATCAAGTACAATTTACAAGATTTATGAAGAAATTGTTAACCACTGAATAAAAAACTTTAGTACCAAATTGTCCAACTTGGACAATTCAAGATTTATAATGAATGATTTACTTATTTAGTAATATACTCATTATATTCAACCTTGAACGGAGAACTAAGGGTATGCTCATATTTGAACTCAAAAAAACAAACCAACATATTTAAACTCAAAATCAATACTATAACATACATAAACCCTAAGCAAACTTTCACATCTGCAATCACAAAGTAGAGGTGCATAGAACATACCTCACAATTAACACAAAATGGTTGAGCGGTGGCCAAGCGGTGTCCAAACGGAGGCACAACGGTGGTTGAACGACGACACAACACGGTAGCCAAATAAGAAGCTTAAAAATTATAGAATACAACCAAAATAAATGTAAATTTCAACCATTATAATAGAATGAGATGCATAAATAACAACAAAGATGACTTCGAACCTTACGGTGCGTGACAACGACTTCGAACGAACGAATTCGTTCCAACGACAACCACGACCACGAACGTAAGCACGAAGTGAAACGACGAATAACAAGGATGTCGACAATGGCTAAGACTTAAACGAAAATAGAGAGAACAAAGCGAAACGAGAAACTGGGATTTTGGAAAATGAGGTTAAACACGAACAGCGTCGAAAAATAAGTGACAAGGGAAGACATTCTACATCGGTTGTTTCTCAGAACCAATGTAGAAAGTACTTTCTACATCCGTTATTTTCTAAACCGATGTAGAAAGTTTTTAAAAAATCCACTTTCTACATCGGTTCCAGAACAACCGATGTAGAAAGTACTTTTTACATCGCTTGTTCTGGAACCGATGTAGAAAGTTTGAAAAAAACTCACTTTCTACATTGGTTCTTTTCCCAACCAATGTAGAAAGTTTACATTTATTTACAAAAATGCCACCGTATTTTTATTTATATCGATTTTTGAAGAATCAATGTAAAATCCTGTTATAATATTGTATTTTTACACTAGTGATTAGAATAGATTTGGTTTAAAAAATTAAATTATTTGTAATAATATTTGATATATTAATAATATATACTAATATTTGTACTAATAAAATTATTTATTAATATAATATATTTTATTGTTAATATAAATTTATTATATTCATATCAATAATTTCAGTTTTTATTAAAAAATTTATTAACAGGAGATAATGTAATATTAAAATATTAAAATAAGATAGGTTTTTTGTAATATGTTATTGATTTTTCTTTTGTTATTAAAATTTAAAATAAAAAAGTTAATTCTTTTAAAGTACATTATTATTTTGATCTGTGAACTATTTAAAATTGTTCATATTAATATTTAAAAATAAATAAATTATTTTTTATTCTTAAAATATAAATTTTTTTAATTTACTTATTTTTAATATTTATTTATTTTATTTATTGAACAATATTTTTAATCTTTTAAAAGTAAAAATTAATAATTTTTATCTTACAAATACTAATATAATCGAATCTAATTTTGTAGGAATGAAAATATCATTTTACTTCAATGCGTTGACAAAAGGTGTTGAAGGACTGGAATGACTACTTCCGAGATGGAAAATCTGTCCTGCAAAGGAGATATCAGATGTTATCACGCTGAGAAAAGGCCGTCGTTTTAGCTGAAAATTAGGAATAGAAATGTATTTTTCAAAATGGGGATGTTATATAATTTTTGTTTTTATAAAATTGTTTAGTTTTTCATTTTATTCTAGTTTATTTACTTTAATATATATATATATTTTTGTTAAAATCATAATTTGATCACTGGACGTTTCATTTAATTTTAATTTAAATTTTTTATATCTAAAAAATTTGTAATTAAATTTATATATATAAAAAGATGTAAATTGATTTTTGATATTATGGTATATTATAATATCCTTTATTTTCTTGCACACATGATTAATATTAGAACATGATAATTATTTTTTGTTTATTTAAATTTGTTTTAATTTTTATATGTATTATGAAATTTTAATTTGATTTTCATATTTATCATGCATTTTCAGTTATGTTTTTATATATAATTTTTTAATTTAGTTTTTATTAATAAAAATTTAATTTAATTTTAAATTGAACAAAAATACTTAAAATTTTACAATTTGAATAAAATATAAATCCCAAACACATTTACTCTTAGTCATGATAAAAACTTAAACTCATAAATAATTATTTTAATTTTGACAAAAAAAAATTTACTTTGACCAAGTTTAAAATCTAAAAATTCCATTTGATGAAATTTAAAAATCTAAAATTGTACTTAATTTAAAAAAATATAGTTGAATTTAAAAATATAAATATTTATCTGATTTGTAAAATTATTGAATATATGATAAAAAATAAAAAAAATTATTTATTATTAAATATTTTAGATCACTCATAGCAAGAGTTATTTCATATATTAAAAAATAAAAATATATCTGTTAACAATAAAAATAATGATTAATAAATTAAAATATCATTTTATTAAACAGTTTTTTTTATGGTTAACCATATGAAAAAAATTAGTAAAAAACACTCACTTTTAAATTAAAAAATAAATTATTAATTTTTAACTGCTATTTTTACTATTTATTATTTTTTAGATATTTTTATTTTGGTAATATATGAAGTAACTTTTGTTATTGGTTATTACAATGAAAAAGTAAAAAAAAAAATAGAAACAGAAAGCAATTTTAGTGATCATTTTTAATTAGAAAACTTTTTAAAAAAAAAGAATATTGTTATGCATTTATATAAAATAGAATGAGTATTAATTAAAAATAAAAAGAATAAAAAATGTCTTAAAACTTAAGAAACTCGTTTATTATAATTGGACTTATTCCTTTTAACTAGTTAACCTTCCTCTACAAGTAGAGTTATGAATGTCAATCAAGCTTCGCTTAGCGGTATATTCACGAAAGGTATGAGGATGAAGGTCTTTTGTAAAAATATTTACAAGTTAAGAAGAAGTGTGAATAGGAAGAAGTTGCACAAGATTTTCTTGAAGTTTTATCCTAATGAAACGGCACTTAACCTCTAAATGTCTGACACGTTTATAAAAGGATGAATTTTTAATAATGTGGATAGCAAATAGATTGTCACAATAAATGACAAAAAAAATTGTTAGAAAAATATACAGATCATCATAAAAGTATTTAATCCATTGTAGCTTACAAGTTCGAGAAGTAAGGACATGATACTCATTCATAGAAAAAGATTGTGATATTATAGTTTAACTTTTAAATTTTCATGAGATGAGAGAATTTTTAAAGAAAATACAAAATTTTGAGACAGATCGACCTATGATAAACCATCTAACCTGGTTTGAATCATAAAATCTTTTTAAAGTATAATGAAAATTAGAAGTAAAAAAGAGACATGTTCCTCATAAATATTTGAGATATTTAATGACATATAGCTACATCATGGTGAGAATTCGAGGTTGAGAAACATGATGTCTAAGTAGTTGAATCATATAACTAATGTGAGTTCTTATTTTATTGAGATACAACAACTAACCAACTAATCTTCTATAAATAAAGGGATCTAGTACAAGTTCTCCTTTTATATCATCTAACTTGCATGAATGTTCAATGGGTGTAAAGACCGATTTCAAGTCAAGTAAGCCACAATCATTGATGTGTTCAAGATAATATTTCCTTCAGTTAAGGATGATTCTAGAATTAGATCTACTAACCTCTAATATAAGATAAAACTTGAGTTTCCCTAGATACTTGATTTTGAAGATAGTATTTAAATGGATCTTTATTTATTATATTTTTTAAATGAATTTCTAGTTAAAACGATGTCATCTACATAAATGAAAAGAGTTATGAAGCTGTGATTATTTTTCTTGATGAAGAAAGAATAATTGGCTTTCTTTATTTTTCTGACTTTTGAAATTTTCACACTTGATTTGGTTGAGATGGTTTTATTCTAGGAAGAATCATGTAATTTTTTCTAAAAGATCACCATGTAAAAAAATATTGCTAACATCTAGCTGATAAAGATACAAATTCTTTGCAATAGCGAAGGAAAGAATCAACATATAGTTATTAACTTTACCCTAAGAAAAAAAAGTGTTAAATTAATTCATTCTTTTGGTTTAAGTGAAACCTTTTACAACAAGTTAAGTTTTTTACCTTTCTATTGAATCATCAACTTTGTACTTAATCTTGTAAATCCATTTATATTTTATTGGAGTTTTTCTAAGAAGAAATTTTTTAAGAATTCATTTGTTGTTCTATTTTAAAGTTGCAAGTTTAGTATCCATGACCTTTTACTAACACTTTGACTTATAACATATCATATGGAGTTTTATTCTCAAGAATTAGAATGCAAGTTTAGTTAATGAAATTTATAGCATGTTTGGTAGAAAAAATCAAAAGGATTTGAACAAGTTGGTTTGAAATATTAAATCTCTAGTTATATATAAAATATGTTAATATTTTATCTCAACAATACCATTTTCTTAATAGATTTCAACACAACTATTTTGATGTATAATATCTTTAAGTTGATAAATTGAGTCATAGAAAATTCAAAACCATTATCATTTTTAATAATTTTTTAATTTGGTGTCAAATTGATTTTCAACGGTGCATATAATTTTTTATAATAAAGTTCTTGTTTCACTTTTATTTTTTATTAAACATATCCATACATATCTAAAATATTCATCAACTATAATAAAGAGATATTAATGACTTTGCTAAAGGGTCACCATATGTCAACATGAATAAGTTTAAATCATTCGATAGATTTAGTCAAACTAGAATAATGAAGAACTTTTCTTTGTTTAAAAAAATGACAAGTATTACAGATAAGGGAGTATAATTGTGGGATAAAGAGAGATACCTTGGACATTGATTTTATCCTACCAGTAGACATATGGCCTAACATATTGCACCACAAGGTAGTAAAAGAATTATCATTATTACTACAATATATAGAAGAAATGCAATCATCATTATTACTAATCTTAGTATATTCTTAAGTGGAGAGTGTCTAATTCATATAAATAATTCTTTCTTTTAACTATACAAACTTCTTGTTGGATATATATATATATATATATATATATATATATATATATATATATATATAATATAAAAATTAGAATGGAGAAATAAAGAAGCACAACTAAGAGAAGAAATTAGCTTCCAGATGGGTATAAGGTTTATTCAAAATCTAAGAGCATATTAAGCATGGGGTAAAGTATAATGTAGGGAAAAGTTTATGGTTTTAGAAAAATATACAATAATAAAATGATTGTTTAGTATAGTGACATGGATAGGTTTGATTTTATTAAGTGTAAGAAGAAGATATTTTTCTAAACGAATATGATCTGTTTCTCTAATATCAAATATCCATCTATTACTTTTTTATATTTGGTATAAGTTGATTAATATTAAGCCGAAAAATTTGCACATGAGTTTAGGGTTTAGGGTTTAGGGTTTAGGGTTTTATATTACTTGAATATTGTAGAAAGGTCATCAAGTTTTTTTATATTACTCATGAGTAAGAGGTGACAAGTCTTTGGCATGATCCTTTGGAGTTTCTTCCATATTTATCCTTTATAAATTAAGAGTGATAGAATTGGAAGCAGCTCCATTTTATTTGTGAACTTATAACTTGGTGGAAAACTATGCTTGAAATAACAAATTTTTATGAAATTATTATTTGTCCTATAGTGTTGCAAAAGGTGGCATAATAGAATTATATCTTATTTTTTGTTAAAATCATAACCCTTTTTAACATGTGGATTTTTTTTAAAAGAACCTTAATCAATGGCATTATCAATAATGGTTTCAACAGTTCTAGTATCATTGTCATATTCTCTTTATTGTTGCAAAAGAAAAGAAAGGGTTTAATTGATAAATGACATTAAGTTAGTAAGTATCAACTAAGTATCTAGCCTTGAGATTTGGTCATTTAAGCCTTTGAGAAATTAAATAATATAATCAGTTTCTCTGCCCCATTCATTTCAAATAGCCTCCACAAGAATAAGATAGATCATAAGTGTAAGAAGAGAAAATTTTGAAATTTTTTAATTTATCCCATATTAATTTGAGCTTAGCATAATATTGTGATACAGATATGTCACCTTGTTTAAAGCTAGATTTCCTCTTATAAATTGGTAATGGAAACAAAAATATCCATGAGAAACCTTTGTTCAAGATCTTGCTTGATTTCAGAGGCATAATCCATGCACACAACAAATTGTGCAAGGGATGGCGAAAAAGATCAAAGAAGTCATGAAGTTATAATAGTCTTGCATTGTTGTCATAGTTCATAGGTAGGATTTGAACTTATTCATTTGGAAATAATTCCATCAATGAATTGTTGCTTGTTTATAAATAAGAGAACCATTTACATTGACCTTGACAAAAATAATGGTTTCTTTAATTTAGAGGGGATCCATAACATCAAGATTGGGTTTTAGCTAGGATGTAGGAGGAATAAACTTACATGATTGGATAAAAAAATTGGAACAAGATTTGTAATCATGGTGGAGAAAATGATATCAAAGATGGAGAAGAAGTGGAAGGTTGTTCAAAGGCTTAAAGGAAAATACCATAATATAATGTAGAAAACAAAAGAATAAAATTGAAGAAGAGAGTAATTGTATTTATCATTTCTAATATAAAAAATTTTACAAAAAAGAAAAGAACTGCTATGTATTTATTTATCCATAACAAAATGAGGACTAACCTGACTATCCTCTAATAGAAAAATAGAAAATACCTTGAAACTTAAGAAACTAGTTTATTATAAAGTTAGGAAATTTCTTTTTAACCAATAAAATTAAAAGAACTAAAATATTTAACTATAAATAATATTTGTTTATTTTTATCAAATTATAAATTGATGCATAGGCTATTGAGAAGGTTATTAGGTAGTTTAACATGTGAGAGAAGTTTTAATGGTCCTTCAGAATAAGAAACTATATACTAACCTAGATAAATGTTTTTTTCTTGGACTATGTGGGGAAGGGGGGTTTAGACTTTGTCATAAGCAAGAAAGGAGTTGAAGTAGACTCAAAATAATGGCCATTCAAGAGCAGTCAACTCCCCAAAGTGTTGGTAAGATTAGTAGTTTTCATAGGTTACTAAGTTTGTAAAAGAGATTTGTCAAAGATTTTAGAATCCTAACTTCCCCACTTAATGAGTTAATAAAAAAAGAATGTGAAATTGTTTTGGGGAGAGAAATAAGAAAAAAAAAACCTTTGGAGCTTTGAAGTAAAGGTTAATAGAGGTTCCAATGCTACCTTTACCAAATTTTGATAAATATTTTGAATTGAAAGAAAGGCACCCAATTGTCTATTTTAGTGAGAAACTAAAGGGTGTTACCTTAAATTGTCTCACATATGATAAAGAGCTCTATGCTCTTTTTGAAACCTACAAACTTGGTAGATTATTATTTGTTGTTAAAAGAGTTTATAATTTATAGTGATCAATAGTCACTAAATACCTTAAGGTGCAAGGTAAGTTAAAAATGGCATGTCAAATGGGTATAATTCTTGGAATAATTCCTTTATGAGATCAAACATGAAAAGGTAGGTTAATAGAATAACAGATGCTTTATATATGAGACATACCTTATTAACATCCCTTAACTCCAGACTATTAGGATTTGAACATTTTAGATATTTGTATGATAATGATGTAAAGTTTGGGAAACTCTATAAAGATTATGAAACTGGAACATGTCAAAGATACTTTAAGCATGCCTCTTTTGAAATAATTTATGTAGAAAATCTTAGGAAGGAGGTTTAATGGATTATTTTAGGACCTAGAAAACTTTGGCATTTTATAAGAGGTGAATTGTGTGTAAACAAACCAAGTGAACCTTCAAGCTCCATGGTCTATACATTTTTCTCATACTTGGTTTCACCTGGATAGACATTAGCATGGACTTTATCCTTAGATTACCTAAAACTCAAAGGGAAATTTGAATTCCATCTTTGTGGTAGTGGATATGTTTAGTAAGATGGCCCATTTCATTTCCTGCACAAAGTAGATGATGTCAGCGATGTGGCAAAATGTTGAGGTTGCATGGCATAATACCTTAGAGTATAGTTCCAAATAAAGATATTAAGCTCCTTAATCATTTTTGGAGAATCTTCTAGGATAAATTAGGAACCAAACTCCCATTCTCCACCACCTATCATCCTTAAACAAATGGCCAAATAAAGGCCATGAACAAGACCTTATTTACCCTCTTAAAATCCATGATTAAAAATAATCTGGATTCTTGGGAGGAATATCTATCTCATGCTATGTTTACTTACAATAAGGTCACCCACTGTATTACTCAACGTTCTCCTTTTGAGGTTGTTTATGGTTTTAATCTATTAACTCCCTCAAACTTACTTCCTTTACCTAATACGCCTCATTACCTTAGTAAAAGTAGGAAACAAAAATCCAAATACATTAAAGAATTACATGCTAAGGTAAAAAAGAACCACTGATAAAAAGATGGCTCATTATGTTAGGTTAAAAAACAAGGGTAAAAAAGTAAAAAAGAGGTAGCTTTGTAAAATGGGGATTGGTGTTGTTACACCTTAGGAAAAAAAAGGTTTCCTTCCTATAGGAAAACTAAATTGCACCATCATGGTGATGGTCCCTTCCAAGTCTTGAAGCATATAGGCCCTGATGTTTATAGGTTACATCTACCTAGTGAATATGGAGTCAATACTACTTTAACTATGTCTAATTAATCTTATTTTCATGAAAATGATGAAGATCTTACACTTTTGAGGATGAATATTTTTAAGGAGAGGGAGATGATAAAAATATCACACAATAGGCTCCATGGACAACTATTGGGTTTATTACTAGGTGTAACACCCTAAATTTCCTCTTATTGATTTTTGTAATTTATAAATTAATAATTCTAAACAGAAACCAAAAATATAAATTAAAATTCTAAATATTTTAGAAAAATTAAAAATATTTTTAATAAATGATGAAAATACCCATAGGTTAAAAATAACATCAGAAAAAGTATAAAAAACTTAGAATAAGAGCTTAGAAATCTCTAAAAAGCATAGAACATGACATAAGGTTCTATAATACCACCAGAAGAAATTAATGCAAGATAAAAGATAGGAACTTTACAATGAAACACTTAGAACACTTGCAAAGACCCAGAACATAAGTAAATGACCTAGAAATAAACCAATAGGAGCTAATCAACGAATAAATATTTTAAAAATAATTTTAGAAATTTTTCTGAAAATTTTCTAAAAATGACTAAAATTCTCCTAATAATCCGAATAGGCTAGACATTATCGGCAGAGACCTGCAACCTATGCTTATCTTCAAGCATGTTTTTCTATTAGATTAGATAAGTGTATGGACATGCTATTAATGGAAGAGATGAGTCATCCATTCCATAAATCACTAAAACACAAAAAACCAAAATGAGGAGAGAAAAACTAACCATGATTAGGTTAAAATAAAGTTAGGTTACATTTACCTATGGTTAGGTTAATTAAACCATAGTCAACCTTAGTGGATAAGGTTCCACCATTTAGAATTATTATAAAAAGTAAAAATTTAAGTGAAATAAACATTTTCCCTTAATTAAAAATTAAATCTATAATCACCTATACATGGTCGTTGCTTAAGTTAGCTTTTAGTTATAATTTTGGTTCAGAAATTCCTCTCTAAAGATTTATCCAAATCCTCTCTTTTCAACCTTCATCTTCTATCTTTTCATAAACTAAAAATAACTAAGTTTAAGCTTTCATCTTTGGAGATTAAACTTAAACACCAAGTAAGGAAGACTCTTTCTTTTCTCTTAAAGAAATTTTTTGGTGGGACCAACAAGGAGGTGTACATTCATCACAAAACCCACCAAGCATCACTTCTAGCTTTGAAAAGAAGGTTGTTCTCCCCTTCAAAATTTCTAAGTGCTTTTGTTAAGTATTTTTTCTTATTCTTCATCATCTTTGTGGATCTCTCCTCTAAATTCTAATATCCAACTTGCTTGAGTATTATTTTGTTTAACATTTCCCTAGTCTCTTAAAATAACTATTTCTACTTTTTAAATAATTTTTAAAAGTCCAAAATGCAGTTTAATGTTTTAAAGTTCTTATTGAAACTCCTTAAGCATTTTAATTGGTTAAATCTTCTTAAAATAATTTTTAAAAGTTTTAAGATAATTTGAGAAAGTTTGTTCAAGTTTGTTCAAGTTTAAAAGGTTCTCAAGTGGAGGTTGTTTAGAGGTGAGAGTAGATCTTCTGAGTATTATCTTATTTGAGCTTAAAGTGAAGTTATGTTATCATATTATCTTATCTAAGATCTTTGACTTTTAAACTTAAACAAACTTCAATTAGGAATATGATGGTTATGGTCCCATAGACTATAAGCACTTTAAGCTTGAGAATGAAAGATTGGACCTTTATGACTAAAAGGACTTGTGGACTTAGAAAGTATATGAAAATATTCTAAACTTTAGCCAAGGAAAAATTCATGGACCATGGATAAATATTTACCAGGATCTGGGACAAAAAAAAATTATTAAGTCCCTTAACTTTAGATCTATGAGTTATGATGGAAAAAATTGGTAAAAATATCATCTTGGTGGGATATTGACCAATAGGCCATGACCTTTCATGAAGAAGAGAAAACTTAAAATTTACAATTACATGATAATTAATATCCTTCATAATTTTTATCATAAAATATTCACACTTGAAACTAGTAAAAATTATTTTAAGAGACTTTGGTGAGTAGGTATGGCTATTTGGCCATAGCTCCTAAATTAGGGGAAGAAAGGTTGAAATTTTTTTTCTACAATTAATTAGTTAACTCTCCTAAGACAAGACTTTAAGAAAAGTAGTTTTTTGGGACAAGAAAAATAAATTTAGTTACCTTTAAGATACATATCAACTATTCCTCCTTACCTTAGAAAGAAGGTGTATTAGAGCTACAAATATTTAATGACTAATTAGTCTAAGAACTTGAATGTATATATATATATATATATATATATATATATATATATATATATATATATATGCAGACCATATTAGTTGGATATTGAGCATGTATGTTAATATAAAGACTTAAAATGGAACCTAATAAATCAAGAAATCACTAAAGAAGAACTCCATGTGAAAAATTAACATTACTCTTAGTGTGCTAAGTCTGGGACTTGTGCATACTAAGAAGGCAAAGTCTTTTTATAATGAAGTCGTAGGTCTTTGAAAATTTATGATGATGACAACTATCAAGAAATAAACTTATATCCTAAAATAAAATGTAGAGTAGTAGATAAATAAAAGATATTGTTTAACTAAATTGTGAATAATATGCATTAAATAAAATTATCATTGAGAGAGTGACTATAAATGATAATAAATATGATTAAGGCATAGAACAAGTAAAAGTCAAATAATATCTCCATTATAATGAGAAGGTGATCTAAAACTTATTAAATTTTATGTTATGGAAAGTTTCATGAGAATATGACTTGAGAAGTCAATAAGATATATGCTTATACGAAATTGAATCTTATTATTAAAAAGAATCCACTTCATATAAGTGTTATTTTAAAAAGAAATAATTGAACTTATATGTTTTCCACCTATTCATAAATAAGCTAAAGTGGATGGAATAGAAATGATATCACCAATCTTAGGATATACTGACACGCTCGTCGCAAACGCGCAAAAATAATTTCTAGATTTTCCCCAAACTATTGGTATAGTATAAGGTGCAACCTAGGTCATCTCCCAAAGACCATTTCATATTCTTAAGTAAATTAGGAGAAAATTAGAACAAGGGGATTTTGTAAAGATTGATATTGAGTTCTAAATGCAAAATACAGAATGAAATTAATTTCACTTAACAATTATCAACTCAAGGAATTCAGAGGCTATTTTCTTAACTAATCATTGATCACAAAAATCATGCATTGTGTTTATCAACCTAGGATCATCTGGAACTCCTAAAATGATCCTTGAATTCTCTACTGAGAAACCTCTCAAGATTCAATTGATTATGATCAACAAGATTTAGTAACCACTTAATCTTTTATCTAAACCAATTTCACAATCAGAATTCAGTTGAAGTAAGTAATAAAATGAAAACCTTCTATTCAATTACTTAATTTCTACTTTTCAAACTTTTGGAAAATGATTTACCAATCAAAAACCAATTATAAATCAATTATGCATTAATCAAAATACGTCAACCGATCAAACTTTGATTAAAGAATAAAATTGAAGATATAGTGAAGTAGAGTAGAAACCACTTAATAAGCATGTAAATAAAGATCAAGACCTCAAAGTTAAAATGAAAATAGCTTGAATCCTTGAATTGAAACTACAAACCTATCCTTCCATGAAGGAGGCAAACTAACAACAAAGAAAGAGGCAAACTAACAACAAATAAATCCTAAGCCTTCCATGTAGGAGGCAAGTAACAACAAATAAATCCTAAGCCTTCCATGTAGGAGGCAACTAAGAACAAATAAATCCTAAGCCTTCCATGTAGGAGGCAACTAACAATAAATAAAAACTAAGCCTTCCATGTAGGAGGCAAACTAACAAGAAATAAAACCTAAGTCTTCCATGAAGGAGGCAAAACTAATAAGAAAGAAAGAAAGAAAGAAAGAAAGAAAATGGTATTGGAGTTAATCTCCAAAATAGTGTTTTTCTCCTCTTGTAAACCCTTCTATTTATAGAGGATTTTTGAGGCATCATCTTCAGAAAGTCACCAACTAGGATATTACTTTTCTACCCTTTTATTGCTTTCACATGGGCTTTGTTGAAAATGCAAAACACTTTTGAATTTTTGTCACCAATGAGCACAACAATTTGGACTTTCTTGCACCGCAATTTCGGATGTTCACATGGCCGAATTAGAGCTTGACTTCTGAACAAAAGTTGTAGCCTCGGATCTTAGCTGTCCAACAAAGTTGATTTCATCTCAATATGACTTCTGTATCTCAAGATATGGCCGGATCTTTGCACACTGTTCAAATTCCACGTCAGCAACACTATCTCATCTTTTGAGATAAATTCGGAGTCCTAAACATCCCATTTAGAGTCTGCTCTTGCTTTGTAACTATGGACACTTCTTTAAGCTTTCATTCAAGACAGATTTCATGATTTTTGGATGTCTACAACTCCTATTATGCTCAAAATACTATAATAGTGTCATTTTAATCGGGTAAGCAAAGAAATTCAATTAAACTTCACATGAACCCAAACTCATAAAATATGACAAAGATCACTTAATTGATTATATAAGAAGTCTTAATGAGATAAAAGTGAGAGATAATTATTTATGAAATCTATGCTTATCATATACGTTACTAAAAAATTATAATTTTTCATTTTTTACCTCTTATTTCTCTTCCAAACATCGATTATGCCAACTAAGGTGACAATAATTTACTTTAACTAATAGTGTGGACTAGCTTTGTAGTGATCATGGGATGGATTACATGGGAAGGAGAAGATCCATAAGTCTGTGAGAGATATCCCATAAATAGTTAACATGGATTTTGTTTTGCTCACATGTACTTGGTAAATTTTGTTATGGATGATTGTAAGTTATAATAGGCACTGATGCCCTTATCTTATTTTAAAGGACTTACTGAGAGCCTTTGAATTGTTGTTTCTTATATGTTGTACTATTTATCTAAGTGATAATGTATATATTACTGAATAAATGAATGTATATTATGACTACTAAATGACTACGAGTTTTTAAAGTTACCATAAGTTATGACATCATAACACTTTGATTTATGCTATGTTAACTTTCTAGAATGAAGCTTGCACTTTCAAAAAAAAATTTAAAAGTTTTTTACCATATTTTCAATATAATATCTTATAAAAGAATCTTACATCATGAAGTAACAAACTAATAGTGAATTTACAATACAATTTAAGCGTAAGACGGATATCATTATTAGGATGTTATACTAGAGAAAGGTTAAGACTGTAGAGTAGGTTGAAGCTATGATGAACATGCCTAAGGCATCATAAAGGATTCTTCCTGTCACATCCTTGGCCTATATTACTTGTAAATAGCTAAGGGATTTTTTCTTTTACTTAGGGTTTGGATTTTGTACTTGTATAGGACCAAGGGAACCATTTCTTGCTAAATTTTCCTATATTTTTTGGCATGTAACATAACCTTTAGGATTGGGCCTTAAAATATTTAAATTAGTAAACATTGTGGCAACTTCTACATGCTTTGGTTAAGCTCCTCATGGTCCATATATAGACCTCTTCTCTTGTAAAAATTCACTTATAGTCATAATACATATTTGACAAATTCTTTGAGTTTTCTAAAGATTAAATTATTTCTCCAGGTTCAAATTTGAATCTCTAAGTCTTGATTCAATTCTTAAGCACTCCTTGTCAATATAGGTTTCCACCATTGTTGCAATGAAAGCTTATCAAATGTTTCTTCAATGAGCATTTGTGGTGCTTGACACTTTGGTTTCTAATCCCAAGTATCAGAGTTTGATTATCAAATAATGAGATGAAAGAAGTTATTTTGACTTTAGAAAATTTAAAAAAATCAAAGACAAGGTAAGATGTGTAACAACCCAATTTGTAAAAAAAAAAAGTTGAGTCAGAGAGGCAGTATGCAAGTTACCACTTTCCTTCAATTTCTAGACAACATAGCACCCTTAACAACAAAAAATTAATACAGAAGTCATTCACTTTGGGTTTGGAACAAAGGAAAGGGAATTAAGGCTGAGACACAAACAACACTTACCAGGTTGAGACCTAGAAAGAGAGAAAGAAATTTCTGCCTCCATACTATTGATTTCTGCTTCTTCTTCTTATTCTTCTTCTTCGCTTCCTATTTCCCATCTTGTAGGCAAGTTCAACAAATCAGCTATCCACACCATCAATTCAAGTCATATAATGTTAAAAGAAAACCTCGGAGTGGAGAAACTAAGACAACTAGGAGAAGTTCATTCTTCATCTTCTATTTAAGTTATTCAATTTAGGTAAAAGGAACGAGATTCAAATAGGAATTTAGGAGTAGTCGAGAGTTTTCCCTTAACTCCAGAATATAATTTACCAATTGATGCTCTAGAATTGTTGAAATCCCTTCCTCTACTAACATTTTTGAAGTCTAGAACCATCTATGAGGTTCTAAACACTTTAATTTTTTCAAAAGCTAAGAGTATTTTGATAAGTTAGTGTAGACGTGTTATTGTACATAAAATACTAGACCTGTTACTATATACAAGACACTAAATGCATTACTGTATACAAGACATAAGATGTGTTGTTGTGCATAAGATAATAGAGAAATTACTATATAAAAGACATTAGACACATTCTGTACATAAGATAATAGACACATTCCTATATACAAGACGCTAAACATGTTACTGTATATAAGACACCAAATGTATTATTGTAGATAAGATAGTAGATGCATTGTTGCGTATAAGATAGTAGAGATGCTACTGTATATAAGTTAGAAAATATGTTATTGTATATAAGATAGTAGATGCATGATTGTATATAAGACATTAAATGTATTACTGTATATAAGATAATAGACACATACAAGATAGTAAACGAGTTATTATATACAAGATAGTAGACACATTCCTGTATACAAGATAATTGCAAATCAAATAATGTTACCAAACAAGACTACCCTAGACAAGATACTAGATGTGTTACTGTATACAAAACACTAGACACGTTACTGTATATAAGACGTTTATAGACAAGATGGTGGTAGTGCATTAGACCAAACATGGCACCTTCATATTAGACAAGATGACTACAAACTAAATGGTACAGTAAGATGGCATGATAGAAAAAGATGGTAATAGACAAGATAGTTGTAGACAAGAGGTTATTATTTAACACCTAGATAAGAGTGTTGTCTCAGATATCTCTAAACTAGATCCCAAGGGTCTTCTAGAAAGAATAATATTTTTATAAGGAACTTTCAGAGATCAAAAAGTATTAGCTAACTAAACGACTATGAAACATAATTAAATTAAAGATGACTAATTGATGAACCTTAAGAGGGTTAATCCATAGGTGTGTAGAAAAATGAGTTAGTTTTAAGCCTCTCCAATGACTTAGGATGTTCCCAGTAACCAAGATTGCTTTGGTTGGACTTAATCACCTCAATGAGACCTTGAACAATTATTATTACCGATTGATCAATTTCAATTTTTCTTGTTAAGAAAAGTGAAATGGTAATGATGATTTGAGTGTTTTATGGGCATAGTTTTATGGAAATGGAATCCTAATACTACTTGTTGTTTTGATAATATGATGTCAATGATTTTGACCCATATACATTAGCATATTGTAGGGAAGATCAACTCTAGATTAGTGAGAATTATTATGGTATGGGATGCAATAGATCTTAGCCTAATCCCTAGTCTATCGTCATAGGAATTATTAAAGAGATTGATAAAGTAAATACATGCATATATTGTATACAACGATTGTCTTTGTGAGTTGATTTTATGGTAATTATTTGTAAGCATGAAAGAACTTATATGTTGCTTGTTGAGACATGGAATTAGGTCAGTATGATTTAATAAGATCCATATGTTGGATATGAGGTTTATAAATAAGTGTGTCACTTGTAAAGTAAATGATGGAATGATCATGTACGTATAATGCATACCATGATTCATGTTGTGATATTTCTCTGCTGATTTTAAAGAATCTATGTGTTGTCTATGTATTACACTATTTATAATATCCTACTTCTATTCAAACTACTACTTGAAAGAAATGTCTCTTTCCTTTGCCTGCTAAATTTTTGTAAATGAAACTTTATTCTAGTAGATCTATAATAATGCAGAGGTGGAAGGAGGTGATTCTTTTGGATCAGTGGAGGTTGAACTTTGGAGAAGGATGGAGGAGTAATGGATCTGGTTTCAAGCTTAACTTGCAAGCGCCACCTCTAGAGAAGGATAAGTTTTTTCTCTGCCATCATGAGCTGCCATAGATGAGGAGGTTTCTCAATACCAAGTCTGGTTTTAGAGGAGAAAAAGAGAGAGAGAGAGAAAAGCTCTTAAAATTCTAAGTGGAAAACCCTCAATTCATTCCAAATGAATCAACATATGTAAAATTACACAGGTAGTGCCTTTATATAAGCAAAATGAAAGAGGTGAAAAATGGAAGGAAAGAGAGGCAGATTTGAATTTGAATTGGGCTTAGCTTTTAGCCCAATAATGGTGCCTTCCTTACTCTTCAATGCAACCTTAAATTGGACCAGAGAAAGCCTAAAAAAACCTAAGCTAAAATATAAGGAAATTTTCCCAGATCCTATACATATTGGGCCTGCTAGTTCCTAGAATACAAAAAAGTACCTAAATCTTATTCTAAGGTATGAGGCCCAATAGGCCTAGTAGGTCTTTACAGTTGGTCATTCTCTACTGTTGGAACCTTTACATCAACTCTTCCCCTTTTGAAAACATTCATTCTCGAATGTATAAGCTCAACTTTATTTGTAAACAAGGACATAAGTGAGTAAAGGATATGTTATTAATGAATGGAAACAAGGATAATTCCAAGGTAAAATACTAACCTCTTGAATCTTTCAAATAGTTTCAACAATATGTATTATAAAAAAATAAGACACAAGAGGTAGTAGAAAATAACAAACCCATAACCCTTATGTGAGTAAAATAGAAAGATAGGGAGTGCAATTAGGTTTATGAGTTTTTTCCCTGATTGTTTCTATCTAGGATAGTTCTTGGAATTTTATTTGATGGATTCATGTCAAGCATTACCCTAGGTGGGCTATGATACCCACCAATCTGTGGAGGGTGTATCTTGACCCTTTCATAAAGTGACCGAGACTGGTGATATGTTAATGAATTTTTAACCAAGAAATTAAATTTTTTACCCACTAAGTCATAATGGAATGTTTAATTAGCTTAGATGCAAATGGATAATACAAGCATTGAAGCATGCTAAGGAACTGAACAGCTACAACTATATGAGGCACACAAAGATATGAGGGTTTAATCAATTGAATGACTATATTCACATCATACCCATCATGCCATGTAACAATGGTGCCACAAGTGTTCATGGTTGGTTGGGAGGGATAGACCTTTATGAGGCCTAGTTCTTGACCTCTGCTTAGAGGAAGGGGTTCCTCTATTAGGGTAAAGGAAATAGTAGGCCCTATTCTAACTGTGAGTTTCAAGGTAATGGTAATTAGAAAGAGAGGTTTCCTGTGTAGGAGGATGTTTCTCACCTCATCCTTCCTTACAAGTTGAATTCCACCCTTCTGTACAAAAGAGGTGGAATCCTTACTTACCTTTCTTTTGATTTTCCATTTCTTATTTTTATTATTTTCATTCTTTTATTTCTTCAATTTTTGTCTTTTTTAAACCCTGTCTCTCAGCCTTCCCTTTTTGACTCATATGCATCTGGTCTCAATAAACTTGACTAGGTGACAAAGGTACTAGGCTAATTTTTTAGGAGTTGAATTGGAAGGAATACCTATTAGTATACCCATCATGATGTACATCCCTATCATATTGTCATGGCCTTCCCAATAGCACATGATTGGCCTCCATGGGAACAATATCACAAGTAACATTGTCTTCATACCTTCGATGGTGAATGTGATGAGGACTTGTTGATCAACTAATAAGTCTCCATTATCACTAAGCCATTGAAGATTATATGGCTTAGGATGGGGAGTGGTTGCTAACCCTAGTTTGGTAACTATCTTAGTACCAGCTACATCAGTACAACTACCCCCATCAATAATTAAGGATAAAGTGTGCCCCTTGATTGAACATCTAGTATGGAAGATGTTCTCTCTTTTGAGTCTCTTCCTCCCCCTTAACGACACTCCCTAGGAACCTCCTAACCACTAAGAGATCACCTTAGAGGGCATACTCTAAGGCTTCACTACTTAGATAAGGAGGAAGATGAACTAGAGTCTTTGGACTCTAAGGATGAATAATTACCATTGTCCTTAAGGACCATGGTATTTTTGTTTGGGCATTAAGAAACAATGTGCCCCATGCCCAAATACTTGAAAAATTTGACTGAGGATATTTTTCCTGAAGGTAAGTTTGGAGTTTTGACCTTAGACTCTTTGGAGTCTTTGGTATCTTTAAACTCTCTAGGTGTGAAATTAGAATCCTTTTTCTTGTTTTCCCAAGTGTATTGTGTAGATGATTTGTATGCAGTGTATTTTTATTTATCCCTCCTATTTAGTTGGGCTTCTACCTTTATAACTTGGTGGTAAAGATCATTAAGGCTTAGATATTGGTGGAGTTCTACTACATCCCGATGTCATGCCTAAGTCTATCTAGAATCTTAGCCATGGTGGCTTCCTCACTTTCTTTCAAGTTGGCCCTAATCAGCGACTTCCATTTTTTTATAATATTCATCTACACTTCTTGAACCTTGAGAGAGTCTTTGTAACCTATTGTGGATCTCTCTTAAGTAATGGGGAGGTACATGTCTTTCCCTGATGATATACTTCATTTCCTCCCACTCACTCAAGGGTCTATATCTCTCTTTGTTAAGCCTATCCCTCCAAATTAGGACATAGTCACTAAATTCTGAGGTAACTACCTTACCTTATGTCTTTTCCTAATGGCATGGCTTGCAAATATTTTTTCTACCTTGAGTTTCCAATCTAGGTATGCCTTTGGATTGTTTCCCCCTTAGAACTTAAGCATTTTAATCTTAGGTAGCTTTAGGGACTGTAGGTACATTTTCCCTTGGATCTATATTTCTAACACTACGCCTATGACTCATATCTTCTAGGTTATCCTTAGAAGAGCTTCTGCTTCTATTTTTATGGTTCCTAATCTTATGGGTCCTATGCCTAGGGGGTTTTATATGACTTGAAGGTTCCCTATGCCTATGACCTATATCTCTATCTCTATATTTATATATCCTTGATGCATGGTTATGAGGTGTTAGTGCTTTTCTTTGTGAGAGAGGCCTATCCCTTGAAGATGGCCTCTCTTTGTGAAGAGTGTCTTCTATTTTTTTTAAGATTTATGTTTTTTCCAAAGAAGTTAACATCATCATTTGATGTCTCCTTCTCGTTGTAATATCTCCCATTTCTATACTTAATTGTTTCAATTTCCATTGGGTTCCTTTTAAGCCTATTTGAGCATCCTCTTTCTAAATTTTCTAAGCGATCTTCAAACGCTCTTTTTTGAGTTTAAATTACTTTTTTCTAATCCTGAAGCAAGTTTCTCCATTTTATTCCAAGGTGAATATTCATGAGCACTCATTTGAAAAGTAGAAAATTACCTCTCCACACCTAAATCACTAGGCTAGGAAATTAGATCACACAAGTCAAAACACTTACCACATAATCGAAGGTTTAAGGCACACACAAACACACAAGGGTTAAGTGATTTACCTAGCCTCTTTGACCTTATAAAATAAGACAAGGTTAGTGCTACCAAAAAATTATAAGAAATTCAAGAAGCACTTAGCACACAAACACACAAAAAGCTATAACTTGACCTTAGGTAAGTATCCTATACCAAAGTCCGAAATTCCAAGTCCTTATTACAAACAACTTGCAAAGGTAAATCTAAATTACACCACAATTAAATCCTACTACAAATCACTAGAATGTACAATTCAAATCAATCATAATTACAAAGGTTTAATCTAAAATTTACAATTCAAAAAGAAAATGCTACTTATTACAAGTTTGTTCTTGAAATCCAAGTTTCAAGCCTGGGTTTCTTGAGTCCTTAGGCACACCTTTCCTTAGGCTTAAACTTCTCCAAGTCCTTACAAAATCAAGCATAAAGAAAAAGGACACTTGCTGCCTCACTTGGTTAGTGTTAGAAAAATCAAGTTAAATTTCACTAGTCCTTACCAAATGTTTATGCTCCCCTCCCTCTAATTTCCTCACCATACAACCAGCCCTCTCACACCAATTCACCCACACAAAATAGCCTCCAAACCAAGTTGGAATCAAGGAACAACTCAACTCAACTTAGGTGTTATAGTGATGCTTTGGTGGTGAAGAAAGTGCTCATGCAAGTAGGTGTAAGGTTAAAAAACTTAGAGAAATTTTAAACACAAGAAAGAAAAGATAAAATAATTTTTTTTTATGTATATATGGGTTAACATGCTTAAAAGGATTCTTAATATTGATAGTTAGAAAGTGAGCCAACTTGGTTAATCTGTCCACTATTACCGATATCGTATTGTATCTTGATTATGCTTTTGGTAATTCAACCACAAAATTCATTGCCATGTTGTCCCATTTCCACTCAGGAATATCTAACAGTTGTAATTCCCTTGAAGACTTTTGGTGTTCTATCTTCACCTGCTGATAGACCAAACATGATGATACATAAGCTGTTATGTGTTTTTTCATTCCAAAACACTATAAATCTTTCTTTATCTTGGTACATTTTAGTAGTTCTTAGGTGAATACTTAATTTGCTCTTGTGAGCTTCTTTTCAAATCATTCTACTAATTTCCTGATCTTGGGGTACACAAATTTAGCCTTGCAATCTTAGAATCTCATCATCTCCTCTCTGGAATTCCACCCTATTTCCTTGAGCTCTAATGTTTTGCTTATCTTGCAAGTCTTGATCTTCATTTTACTTCTCTCATATTTGTCTCAAAAATTTATTGGTAATATTTAACCTTCCCAATACGATACTTCTAGGGGTCATCCTTATAACTAAGTTGAGGTGTCGAAAGTCTTTGATAAGTCTCATCTATCTAATCATCGTTGTGATATGTGGAGACTTTCTACTTAAAGCATCAACTACCACATTATCCTTGCCAAGATGGTACTGTAATCATAATCCTTTAAGAACTCCATCCATCTTCATTGTCTCATGTTCATTTCCCCTTAATCAAACAAATATTTTAGGATTTTATGATCACTATGTACTTCAAATTTTGCTCCATAAAGATAATGTCTCCAAATATTTAATATGAATACCACTGTAGCCAACTCAAGGTCATGTGTTTGGTAATTTTCCTCATGAGGTCTTAACTATCTAGAGGTGTAAGCTACCATACATCTTTGTTACATCGGTACATATCCTAAACCTTATCTTGAGGCATCAAAACACCTCAAAGTTTTCTTCTGGATTTGATAACACTAATACATGACCAGAGGTGAATTTTTCTTTCAATTCTTAGAAAATGACTTTGCATTTTGATGTTCATGCAAAAGGTTGTCCTTTTATAGTTAGACAAGTCAAGGTATCCTTCGAGAAACCTTCGATGAATCTTTGATAGTATCTTTCCAATACTAGAAAACTTCATATGTTAGTTACCGTCTTTGGTCTTTCCCAATTTAACACTAATTCAACTTTAGATGGATCCACAAAATTTTCCTCTTTACTAATGACATGCCCCAAAAATTTAAGTTCCTCTAACCAAAATTTACATTTACATAATTCCGCATATAATTATTTCTCTTTCAAACATTGCAATACAATTGTAAGATGTTCCTTATGTTCCTTGTGGATTTTATAATATATTAGAATATCATCAATGAATACAATAACAAATTGGTCCAAATAAGCATGAAATATTTTGTTCATCTAATCCATGAATACTATAGGGGAATTGGTGACTTTAATGGCATAACAAGGCATTCTTAGTGTTTGTAATGCGTTCTGAAAGAAATCTTGGGGATACCTTCTAACTTCACTTGAATTTGGTGGTATCCAGATTTTAAATCCATCTTGGAAAATACTGTAGCTCCCTTTTATTGATTAATAAGATCATCAATTCTAGGTAGACGATACATATTATTAATAGTTAGCTTGCTCTGTTGCTTGTAGTTTATGCTTAATCTCATGGTTCCTTCTTTTTTCTAATAAGAAGCACTGGAGCACCTCAAGGGGATATATTTGGGGCATATGAATTGCTTATCCAACGCTTCCTTAATGTGTTTCTTTAGTTCTGCCAACTCCAATGGTGATATCTGATATGGTGCGATTGAGATAGGCCCAGTCCCTGGTATGAAGTTTATAGAAAGTTCTATCTCTCTTCGAAGGGGAAAAACTAGGAATATCCTCAAGGAATAGCTAGAAATTCACAAACAACAGGTATATTATCAATTTTAAGGTCCTTTTATCCTTCTAAAGAGGAAATCATTTTGTATACTTGATCTTCATCTTTTAAAGAACCATTGATTTGATTAGCAAGGATGGATTTTAGCCTTTCAAGTTTTCAATAAGGATAAGGTGGAATTACAACGATTTGTCTATGGCATTCCATCAACACATGGTTGGCGGATAGTCAATCCATTCCTAGTATCATATCTACTTTAGATAACGGTAGGGAACTTAAGTCCACATACTCCCATCAATGCAAACAGGATAATCTAATCATACTTGAGATGCAATAAGAAAGGTATTAGTAGGGATAGAGTCAAATCATATGACAAAGGGATAATTTTCAAGTTTAACCATTCTACATATTTTGTTGAAATGAAGGAGTGAATAGCACCCGAGTCATATAATACTATTAAAGAAGTTCCATATATAAAGCACTCACCCTGTATCAGATCATCAGCTTGGGCGACCTTAGCAATGCTCACGGTAAACACTTTCCCTTAACTTTTCGGCCTTCCTATCTAGGAATTGTTGTTATGTAAACACTGAATTATGTCTGAGGATTCAAAACCAAAAGTAAATTATTTTGTTTTTAGCCAAAAGGTGATTTAGTCTAAAATAGTTTGAAAAATCAAAATAAAAGTAATGGAAAAAATAAATCAAAATAAATAAATAAATAAAAACATAAAAAAAAGAAGAAAAAAGAAAAGAAGAGGAAAAAGAAAAAGAGGAAAAAATAAGAAAAGAAAAAAAGAAATCCCACACCAAATAAAATAAGAATTCCAAAAATTAAAAGAAAAAAGGAAAAATTCTCCTATGTGGGAAAGAAGTCCCACATTGGACAAGAAGGACTTCTTTAATCCCTCCTCCTTCTATATAAGGAGAGGTCCTTCACCGAAATGAGGGGAGAAGAGGGGCACTTTGAGACATTGGAGGAATTCAGAATTTTCTAAGGGAGGACCTAAGAGACTTTCTATTTCTGCATCCAATTCAACCCTTGGCCTCAATGGAACCAGTTTTTCATCACCTTCCAATGGAGGTTAGATCCAACTTTTATTCCGCTTAAGTTTCTTGCTTCTTCTCGAATTTCCGAGTTCATTTTCTTTTCTGTTTTTCATTTTCATTTTTTATCAGTCAAATGATCTTCGATTTTAATGATTTTTGTTGTGTTCTCTTTGTATTTCTCTCTAGTTTCTGGAATGATATTATTTGTCTAATTTGGATCTGAAATGAAACTTCTATCACCTGATTACTAAAGCAGGTTTTCCTTGGTGCGCAAATGAACCTAGCTTGTTTGATTTATGCATAACTTGCTCATTTCTGGTTGGATTTCTGTCAAACTTATTTTTTTTATTCCTATGATCCATATCTTTCAATTTTTCAGTTTAATTTTTCATATCTACCAAAAAATATTTTTGAAAAATTCTGAGATTTGAATTCAAATTTTGGCGCCAAAATCTCTTGTGTTCTTGAGGTTCATCTTCGTCTCTATTTTTTGTTTTTGTTTTTAATTGGTTAAATGATCCCCGATATTGGTTATTTTTGCTGTGTTCTCTTTGTATTTCTCTCTAGTTTCTGGAATGATATTATTTGTCTAATTTGGATCTGAAACGAAATTTCTATCACCTCATTACTGAATCATGTTCATCCTGGTACGCAAATGAACCTAGCTTGTTTGATTTCTGCATAACTTGATCATTTATGGTTGGATTTTTGTCAAACTTGTTTTGTTTGATTCCTATGACCAATATCTTCCAATTCTTTAATTTAAATTTTCTAGGTCCACCAAAAAATATTTTCTAAAAATTCTGATATTTGAATTCAAATTTTGGTGCCAAAATCTCTTATGTTCTTGAGGTTCATCTTTGTCTCGTTATTCCTTTTCATTTTTAATTGGTCAAATGATCTCCGATTTTGGTGATTTTTATTGTTTTCTCTTTGTATTTCTCTCTAGTTTCTGGAATGATATTATTTGTCTAATTTGGATCTGAATTGAAATTTCTATCACTTGATTACTGAGCATATTCGCAATTCTTTTCCTTAATTTCACATCAAGTCAAGTTTATTTTAAATCAAGTCCAATTGAAGCCTAAATTTCAAATCAAGTTCCTTTTATTTTAAATCAAGTCCAATTATTTTCATCAAATTCAAATCAAGTTTATTTTATTTGAAATCAAGTCCATTTATAATTCTAAGTCTCACGCAATGAACTTTAAATACGAATTGGTAACTTTTTCTGTTGTTCAGTATTTAGAGATTCGTATGGGTCCCAGTGCAGCCTTAGTTGTCTTGAACCCTGTGCATTTGTGGACTAAGAATCCTTTGTAAATAATAAAATATTTCAGAGAAATACCGTTTTAATAATTCAAAGTCTCACGCGATGGGCTCTAAATACGAACTGGTAGCCTTTTCTGTTGTTCAGTATTTAGAGATTCATATGGGTCCTAGTGTAGTTGTAGTTGTCTTGGACCCTATGCATATGTGGACTGAGAATCCCCTTTTTAGAAAATACTGTTTTAATAATTTCCAAGTCTCACATGATGGGCTCTAAATGCAAACTGGTAGCTTTTTCTGCTATTCAGTATTTAGAGATTCATATGGGTCCCAGTGCAGCCGTAGTTGTCTTGGACCCTGTGCTATGTGGACTGAGAATCCCCTTTTTAGAAAATACTGTTTTAATAATTCAAAGTCTCACGCGATGGGCTCTAAATACGAACTAGTAGCTTTTTCTGCTGTTCAGTGTTCAAAGATTCATATAGGTCCCAGTGCAACTGTAGTTTTCTTGGACCCTGTGCATATGTGGACCAAGAATCCCCTTTTTAGGAAATACCGTTTTAATAATTTCAAGTCTCATGCGATGGGCTCTAAATACGAACTGGTAGCTTTTTCTGTTGTTCGATGTTCAAAGATTCATATGGATCCCAGTGCAGCCATAGTTGTCTTGGACCCTATGCATATATGGACTAAGAATTATGAAAAAATATCGAAAATACTCTCAGAATCATCTTCCTTTTCACTTTGAAGGTCAAGCCTTCAAACCAGAACTATGTAAGTCTTGAGTTTTCCATTGCACCAGGGAATACGTAGGAGCAGGATCAAGTCCTATCAGGTTATCTTCCACCTAACCTGTTTATTTTTATTCAAAATTAAAGGGATGAAAGAGTTTTCAAAAAATATCAAAGTCACACACTCAATTTAAGGGTACCGTTCTTCAGAATGGGCGAGTAGGGTGTCTAACACCTTCCCTACTCGTAACTGACTCCTGAACCTAAATTTCTTCCTCAAGTTAGGGTTTTTTCCAAATCTTTTCCCCTTAAATAAAAATTTGGTGGCGACTCCACATAATAAATCAAAATTCTTTTTTAAATTTTAGCGAGTTCGTCATTTCATCGTAACTACGGTTGCAACATGTTATTATTGTTTCTATGGTTGTTTCTATATATTTTGTGGTTGCGCCGAATAGGTGGATTCCCATGACTATTATTTCTTGGAGCTTTTCTTTGACCATTACTATTACCGTTGAAGTTACTGTTATTACTAGGATAATTACACTTGTTATATGTCATTGCTTAGGGGAAATCTTGATTAACATGCCCTTATTTCCAGCAATTAAAACAAATTACATCTATCCAAGAACAGTCTTTGGCCCAGTGGGGTCCTCCATATTTAAAACAGTTATTCCTTGGAAGACTCATAATTTCTAAATTACTTGAAGTTGATGCAGGTCTTAGTCTACTCATGGAGGATGAAGGTACTTGGAATCTAATAAGGAAAAAAATATGGTTTCTTTCTCCTTAGGTCTTATTTTCGGTTCCTCTAAGGCCCATGACTTTGGTTATAAGCCAATTGGGCTTAATGGTCCTCCTTAAAGATTTGACACTTATTTACTAGGGATGCAAACTTTTGTATCTCTTGATGTCCTATTGACTCCTTAGTTTCATAACTAAATCCACTTTCCAACTTTACACACTTGGACTTTTCATTGGGAGCAAGTTGATATGGAGGGTAGAAAAGTGAAAGTTCTTTAAATATAGTAGCATATTTTCCAACCGACATGATCCCTTGCTTTAACTCTAGAAACTATTGTTCTTTCTTGTTTCTAACATTGGTAGGAAGATATTTCTCCAAAAAAAAATTCCTTAAACATTTCCCAAATAATCCCTTGTCCAGCATTACACTTCCTTAAATGAGTATATCTCCACCAGTTTTGTTCTTCTTCCACCAACAAGTATGTGGCAAAAACCACCTTTTGTATTTCAAAAAATTGCACAACCATGAAAATTCTTTCCAACTCAAGTATCCATAAAAGTGTTCTATTAGGATCATAACCTCCATTGAATTGAGAAGGTGTGCTTTTCAGAAATCTATCAAGTCCTCAAAATTCTCCTTCATCATCATAAGGTTTATTTCTTTCTAAGATATTGCCTAGCCTTATGAGAGCAACTGCCATAAGATCTACATCATGTCTATCTATATTGATAATAAACTTTGAGTGCTAATTTAATCAAAAGGAATAAATTTCCTTTCCATGTAACATATTAAAACCCAACCAATCAATAACAGCATTGACCTTTGTCTTGGTCTTAGAGGAGTGCTCTAATGCCATTAATTTGTTGGATCCCAATTCTAAAACCTTATCTTCCATAATTAAATCATATAGTTCAAGAAATTTAAAAAAGAAAAAGAGAATTTCTTTTACAACATCTTCCCTATAAATACTAAATATAAAACCATTATTATATAGGGATATTGCACTTAATAGATAATTTATAAATAGGCACATATGCTCAACACATATGCCGATGTCCAACAAATTCTATATCAACATATAGTTAATATGAACATATATATATATATATATATATATATATATATATATATATATATATATATATATATATATATATATATATATATATATATATGTGTCTGTGTGTGTCATATTGTACCATCTAATCCTAAAAACATACATTACATCCAACATAAGGTTATAAGACAGTTTCGTGACAATAGTGCAACAAAACCAAACATAGCATACACCAACTTAGCATATAAAACATAATTATAAAAAGAATTCTCTTTTCTAGTCCTTCATCTTTAGTAATGAAGGTATAGAAGGAGATAGACCATTCCATAGTCCTTCTTGATATAATAGACTGAATTTAAAAGGGTCTTTATCTATAAGAAAGCTAGTGGCGAATCCAATCATTGTCACTGTTTACCTTTATATCCAAAAAAATATGGGGACGATATATCCTATAAACAAAATACACAAAAATACAAATATAATGAGTGAGACATAGATTCTATTTAATAATATAGACAAATAAAATTTAGTATGACTATATCATCCATAATTCATAGTACTCAATAGAATTTAATCAAAACCAATAAACAATAATACTAGATCATGCAATGTATGTACGTTGGGTCAATAGAACATTCTTTACATGGTGATTGATTCATGATTATCTCAAAACTTAATGCATCTCATACCATATTATGTTTTGTTAATATTGACTCTATCATCCCTATATGTTATGCTATGCATATGAGCCCAATTTTTGTATCAAAATCATTCAATCTAACACATCAGTGCGATAGCTATGGTCAAATCAAGTGTAAAGATAGTCATATCAAGTTTTGTTAATATCATCATAACCAAAACATCAAGTGCTACAAGTGGACACATCTAGTGCCATCAAAATTAACATAACCAACAT
The DNA here is from genome assembly GCA_037954105.1 of Canavalia gladiata. Lineage (NCBI taxonomy): Eukaryota > Viridiplantae > Streptophyta > Magnoliopsida > Fabales > Fabaceae > Canavalia > Canavalia gladiata. The sequence continues at coordinate 38,894,622 of CM075658.1, read as the reverse complement.
ATCAAGTGTGACAAAGATGGTTGGTCATATCAAGGGTCACAAGCAGTCACATCAAGTGTCATTAACATCATTCTGTATCAAGATGCATATGATCTATCATGCATAATAAAATTTTTATTTCTTAATTATTTAATTCTAATCATCCATATTTAATCGTGAAGACTATGTCTATAATCACCCATTAACCTAAATTTTGGGAAATTAACCTCTTCACATAATATAACTAATATAAAGCACCTTGATTAACATAAATTCATTTCTCACATTTAGGATCATATCAAATTTTTAGTAATGACATGTAACTCAACTTTTTCTCAAATAACGTCACAATGCTTGAGATTATATACTCTCGTATGTTTTTTTCCATCATTAAAATCCTTTTATTTCCAATGTTGAGTTTTAAAATAAAATATTGATTTATATTTTTATATATATATATATATATATTTAAAACATATATAGACTTTTCTCCATATTTTAAATTTTAGAATTTACTATTAGGGATTAATGTAGTTCAAAAACTCACTGCACCTAGTAAACTATTTGGGAATGAAACCAAACTTTACAAAAATTAACTTTTTAAGAGCATAGAATTAAATTACTATTTTTATAATTTTTTAGAAAATTTTTTAAGAGGATAAACACCTAGTAAACTATTTGGGAATGAAACCAAACTTTACAAAAATTAACTTTTTAAGAGCATAGAATTAAATTACTATTTTTATAATTTTTTAGAAAATGTTTTAAGAGGATAAACACCTAGTAAACTATTTGGGAATGAAACCAAACTTTACAAAAATTAACTTTTTAAGAGCATAGAATTAAATTACTATTTTTATAATTTTTTAGAAAACTTTTTAAGAGGATAAAATTTTAATTTATATACAGTACATCATTACAAAACAAATCTAAGAAGCTAATTTATAAAAATTGTATAAAACTAATACCAATGCAAAATCACTTCAGCTTATCCATATTTTATCCATAAATATCGAGATTTAAATATAAATTTTTCCATCCATGAAAAATTGAATAGTTAAATATCAAACTTATTTTTGAAAAACTTTAAGATATATTTAGAAAAAAAAATGAGAAATGATTTTTTTTCTTAGATAATAGATTATTTTTACAAAAATAGAAAATAATTTAGTTTTTCACAAAACCATTCAGTTGAATATTTTATTATACCTGCAATACAAAGGTATGTTTGTAGAATTTAAAAACTATTATATGTTGTTCTCTTTTAATCATTTGTTCAAATAGATTTATATTTAAGTGTTTTGACTTTTAAAAATTACATAAAATTGTACAAACTTTTAATGCTTACAAAAATTTGTAGACATAGTCTTAATATAAAGTTTTTCAAAACAAAACATTTTACTTCCAAACTCTTACATGCAAGTGATAACCACACAAGTTAAAGCCAAGATTTTGTTATAACTTTAATATACTATTTCATGTAAAATTAAATAATTTTTTTAATTCAATCATACTATTATACTTTCAACTCTAACCAGTTTGGCCGTCAAATCAAAAACCACATATAATATAATAATATTTAATTTCTAAATATTTAACTAATAATAATGAAAATTCATATACTCATTTTATGGTCTAAATTAAATAGAAAAGTTTCCTCCTCCTCACATGAATGATTTCAAATTTGGAAGAAACATAGGGTGAATTCTAAACTCTTCACAACTTCTTTTCCTTTACCTTTCGAAAGTAATAATAACGTATAAAAAATTTAATTTTTTTAACAAATCTAATTTATTAAACATGTGAACTATGAATTTCGAACGAATGTAAAACTTCCTACCAATAAGAACTAAAACAAATGGAAAAATGATGTCAAAACCAAACTTCAGGATGTAGTTGGAAAGTTCTCTCAATGATGAGGTCAACGATGTGTTCATATGAAAAAAGAAGATGATCCAGTGTTGAGGTACGATAAGGGGACATAATTTTGAGCAAGATATAGAGATGGAAATGGTGTCTTTTTGAAAATATGAAATCATAGAAGTGAAAATAGTATTGAGATGGTTGAAATGGGATATTTATACTTGAATTTTGGTAGAAAAATAGCAACAAACTAGCAAAAGAAAATTGAAAAAAGGGAGATGAATATAACTCTTAAAGAGAGATGTTAACATGCAAAATAACAAAGATTACTAGTGGATGTGTCATTTGTTATGCAGGAAAACAAGAAATTAGGTGGGAGAATTTGTTATGTGAAGATATAAGGAGAATAAGAAAAACAAATAAATAAATATTATTATTAATATTATTATTATATATTTTAATTTGATAATATTCAATGATAGAAAAAGAGGGATACTAGGATTCAGAAAATTTCTAAAATTATGTAAGAAAATATTTAATGATTTTGGACCAATTGAAAATTTTAAGTTGACTCATTAAAGATAAATTGAAAGTCAAATAATTTCTAATTAATTAACCAAGATAGTCAAAATAATTTTAGTAATCATCTATTTTATTTTAAAAAGATCTAAGAATAAATATAAATATAAATACTTTACCAAAAATCTAATAATAGGAATCACTTTTATAGTTTTAGAAGAATTTATTGAAGATATTAAATACAAGTAAAGGTTCATAACAAAAATAAAATAAAAGAATGCTAAATTTTTAATATCAAAGATGAAGATAATAATATCTTCAATATTAATATAATTTTTGTTTCAAAAAATTTGATGGATGTTACATAATTATTTATTAATTATTCCACCAAATTTTTCTTGTTTTTACAAAAATGACCATGCAAGCATATAATTATAAAATAGGAAAATATTAGGCTAAAAAGATGAAAAAAAAAGACATAAAAAGACAAGGAAGCAGTAGAAGGATAAGAATGCCCCTCAACATGCCCCTACAATGGACCAAGCCTTCCAGCATAGCCGTGTACACCTAAGCACGACCATGCTAACTAAATGCATCATGCCCATGCATAATAAGTAAGCATGATTGTGAAAAAACAGAGAAGCACTAGAAAATAGCCACATTAACCCTAATGATGCAAAAGAGAATGTAGTCAACCCTAAAAATGCACGACCATTGGGGGGTAGTTTATAAGGGAAATATTATTATTATTGGATGACCATTGCGTAGTAATAGCCTTAGAGTAGGTGGTTAGCAATTGTTAAGGAAATTTAGTAAAGGGAAGTAAAGTCACAAAGGAATTCAAATCTCATGTTCTTCCATAACTTGCACCATGTTCCTTTATTTACCATCTTCTTTTAAAACTTATTTTTATTTTAACTTAGAAGCACACAACCTTTCTTTGGTGAGATCAAAAGTTGGAATTCAAATTTCTCTTATAGATTGTTAGCATAGTGTCTATTGGATCGATACTAGGATCTTAAATACCTCATTTCTACAATGATAGGTATACTCGCCCATGGATAAAACTTGGCAAAGATTTTACGCTCATGTTTTACATGTAACATATATTATTCATCTCACTCACACTCTTGATTGAATTATTTCTTTTTCAAAATATTCTATCATTTTACATGACCAAAGATCAAGGAGGATGATTGGCTTCAAATGTGAATCTTGAGGTTTCTAACTATTCAAGGCTTCCTCTTAAATTATCTCAACAATGGACTCTCTGCTTGTGATTCATGCTCAACTAGGCTACCTCAATCTTTCTAACTTGAAGTAAATAGTGCTAATCTTTCCATGCTATCTTGTGAACCATGACAGTTAGGTAAATATGTTCATAGTTCCTATCATAGTCGTGTCAATAATTGGGCTTCATCCCTTTTAATTTAGTTCATTTAGATATATGAGGTCCTAATTGTTTCCTTTATACTATAGGATCTAAAAACTATCACTTTTATTCATAATTTTTCTAGTACATCTTGTCCCCATACCCCTTAATAAAACAAGGTTGTTGAATGTAAAAATAGTTATCTCTGTGAAATTGATTGCGCACTCTTACTTCATGAGTACATTTCTGAAATGACATTATTCTTATCGCTTATTATCTTATCAACTAGATACCTTCGTCTATTTTGGGTGGGAAAATTCCATACCCAGTTTAGTATCCACATCAATCACCCCATCCTTGAGTCTTTAGATCTACCTATTTTGTCCATAATATTGGTCTCTGGGTCGATAAAGTCTCTGGTTGTTCATATAAATGTGTCTTAGGTCATCCATGATCACAAAAATGGCACAAAGATTATTCTCCTACTCCTCATTGTTATATTATCTCTCCTTATGGTACCTTTTTTAGTCTATATTTTTTAGTCCTTCATCTTCTTCTACAATATTTATTCCTCGTGTGGAGTTCCTAACATAACCATCTCCTGACTTCAAGGTCTATCAACACTTGCATCCATCTTTGACACCACCACTAACCAATGATAACACTACTACTAACTCACCTTCAAAGCTACCTTATTCGCCCCCTCTAGCCCTGCCTCCTTTGATTTATCTTTCCATTATGGTTTGTAAAGGTATACCTTCTACTCGTAAACCTTCACCTTATTATATCAATATTAGTTACTATTATTTATCTCCTTTTCATTACACTTGTCTCTCCTTTTTATCTTCTATTTCTGTTCCTAAGTTTGTAGCCGATGTCTTTTCTTATATATGTTGGAAATAATCCATACTTGATAGAATGAGCACTCTTCACCAAAGTGGTCTTGAGAATTGGTCCTTCATCCTCTTGATAAGTCAATTGTGGGTTGTAGATAGGTATACACTATCAAAGTTAGTCTTCATAGCAAGGTGGATTGACTCAAAGCTTGCCTAATAACTAAAAATTATACAAAGATCTTTGGCTTAAATTATGGTGACACTTTCTCTCCTATGGAAAAGATGGCTTATGTCAAGTTCTTTTTATATATAGTTGTTATTCATCATTTTCCCCTTCACCAACTTGACATCAAGAATGTCTTCCTTCATAGTAATCTTACTAAAGATGTTTATATGGAGCTATCTCTTGGATTCGTTGTTCAAGGGAAATCTTCGAGGTTTGTCTGTCATTTTTGAAAATGATTACATGATCTAAAAAATATCTGAAAGCTTACTTTGGTTGATTTAGTATTGTTGGTTGGACTAGAGTGAAGCTGACCACTATTTTTGTTTTGTCATTCTAAGATACATTTACCTAATAGTTTACATAAATGACATTGTTATCACAAATGGTGATCATCGTGGCATTGTATAGGTAAAACGACATCTTTGTCACAATTTTCAAACAAAAGATCTTGGAAAAGTTCAATACTTCTTAGGGATAGAGGTTGCACACTCTAAGAATGGAATATTGATTTTCCAAAGGAAGTATGAAATGGACATCCTAGAAGAAATTGGATTGATGAATGCCAAACATGTTAGTACTCCTATAGATCCTAATGTCAAACTTTTACCAGGATAAGGAGAACCATTTTTAGATCTAGAGAGATATAAAAGATTAGTTGGTAAGTTATACTATCTCACGATACTTGTCCAAATATTTCCTTTGTAGTTGGTATGATAAGTCAATTTCTTAACTCTCCATGTGAAGGGAATTGGGATGCCATAATCCACATCCTTAAGTATGTTAAAGGAAGTCCAGTCAAAGGTCTCTTATATGAAGATAAGGGTCACATCCAAGTTAAAGGATATTCAGATACAAATTAGACATGATCTTCCATTGATCAGAAGTGTACTTCTAACTATTACATTCTCAATAGTGGTAATTTAGTTTCTTGGAAAAGTAAGAAACAAAATGTTGTTGCAAGATCTAGTGTAGAAGCAAAGTATCAAGCCATGACTTTAGCCACTTATGAGCTCATTTGGCTCAAATAGTTGTTAAAAGATATGAGGTTTGGGTGAGATCAATCAAATAAAATTTATTTATGATAATCAAGCAGCATTACATATTGTTCCAAATCTTGTATTCCATGAAAGGACCAAACATATTGAGATAGATTGTCACTTTATAAGAGGGAAGATATTATCTAGAGATATCATTACTAGCTTTGTTAACTCCAATGATCAATTGGTAGATGTTTTTATTAAATATTTGAGAAACCTTAGAATTAGCTACATGTGTAACAAGCTTAGTACATATGAATTATATGCTCTAACTTGAAGGGGAGTGTTGGATTGTACATAATAGGGTAATGATGTGTAAATATAGAGAGATGAAAATAAATAAATAGGTTAATTATAATAATATCAAAATTATAGTAAAGCTATAATTAGGGGAATTATATTGTTATAATTTTGATAATTAGGTAACCTGTATCTTTGTAATTAACTCATATATCAATGATCCCTACTATAAATACATGTTTTGTTGTGTGGTTAAGACACAGATTCATTTTATGTCTTGTCATTTGTTTCTCTCAACAAAATATTAAAACTTTCTATTTGAAATTTTCTATAGGGAATTCTTAAACATCTTCCAGATATTCTTGTAGCCTTAAATTATTCTAGTTGTATTCATCTTTCAAGTCTTGGATTTGTTTCACATCTAAGGTGGTTATTCAATTCTTTATATCATTCAGGACTATGTTGTTTTGTGAATATATGTAATATTTATAAATAATGTTCAAATAGATTTCATAAACAATTCCCTTTAAAAGAAATAAGTTTGTTTTTTAAGGTTAAAATTATATAAGGTAGCATAATGTATAGGTTTAAACAAATGCATACCCTCATCTTCATCCACCTATTTATCCTAATCTACTCTTTCCTTCTTCTTATCCACCATTTATTCTTTATCGTGTGTATATGGTGCTCTTTAGAGAGAAAAAGAGAGAGTAATAGGGGCTAATGTGTGGTCTTCACATGCACAAGAAAGAAAGAGAGAAAGTTTGTGAGGGAGTGATGTTAATATAGATAGAAGGGATCATGGATGATGGTCTAGAATGGAAGTATCATGAAAAAAAAGAAATAGCATGCTAGCCTTAGCTGATGAGGGAGAGACAGAGAGAGAGAGAGAGATATAGATAGATAGATAGAGAGAGGCTAATGTATGTTCCTATACGAGAAAGAAAGGAAAGAGGGAGAGAGAGTCATTCCTTGGATGTTGTAATAAGGAGGAGAAAGTATTTAATCAGCCCCTATATGCATTTTATGAATGATGTTCCTATTATGACCAATTTTTAAGAGCAAGTATAATATGTTATTATTTGTGTGATATAGGGGAATGTTAATCAAAAGGGGAAAGATCCTTAGAGAGAAAGAAGAGAGTGAGCTGGAAATTCTTGTGTGAATGAAGGGGAGAGAGAGCTCATGTTTGAGAAAGAAGGCTTGCATGTGATTGGTATGAAAATGGAGAGGGACAAAAAAATAAGGGCTAGCTAAGTGTGTGTGGTCTTGAGAGGAAGCAAGCAAAAAGTGATTTCTTTATGGTTAGGTTTTACCTTTTCTTTCAATGATAAAAATGAAGTTCAAATGCCCAAGTAAGAGAGACTATGAGGGAATATTATAATTCATAGAAAGAAGTTCGATGTTTCATTTCTTTTTAATTCTTCTACTCCTCAACCTTGTTTAAAGGCTTTTCCATTACTTAAGATCAATTTTGTCTAGCTTGTTTCAATTGTGATTAATGTTTTGAAATGAAGTTTGATGTTTGAGTGATTAACTTTTCTTTCCCATATGAATGTAAATTTGAGTGTAACCTTAGTTTTCCATTTAAGATTGAATACAATGGAAAAATCATTCAATGAGTAAACTACTCACTATATTGAATCTTGAATTGTCTAAGTTTGACAATTTGAAAATAATATTTTTTATTTACTAGTTAAAATTTTTTACTCAAATATTGTATATTATACTTGATGGAATTTTCATTCAATACATTTTACATTATCTCTAAGCCCATGCTAGATTGTGACAAACAACACCATAATCAAGTTATGTACTTGGATACTAATATAAAATGCTACCATAAATTTATAACTATATTATTCAAAATTTGAGAAGAAATAATAAACCTATGAATAGAAAACTTTATCCTCAAATAGAATAGGACCTTACCAATAGATGGGATGTTGGCATATGATTGTGTGCTCAAGTTAGTGGGTAGCTTTAACATCCTATACCTGTGAATCCTATATAATATAGATCCTAGATGGATTACTATTGCACATACAATTGATAAGCATGAGAATGGGGTGAAATATTTTTGAAAATTTTCACAACGAAATATTCACACACTTATTGATGATTAAATATCTGTTATGGATGTTATGTTTGTTCTGAAAGTTTGACAAGGTTACTATATCTAATTTTTTAGTTCATGTAAAAAAATGTCACTTTCTACATTAGTTATGATCACAATCAAATTTTCAAAAGTAATATAAACTAATGTAAAAAATAAACTTTTAAATCAATTTTTACGAGAACCATAAAGTGATATTTTTTACATTGATTGAACAACTAAAAAACCAATATAAAATATCTACCTTGTGAACATTGAATTATGTCTGAATATTCAAAATCCAAAATAAAATATTTTGTTTTTAGCCAAAAGGTGATTTAGTCTAAAATAGTTCAAAAAATCAAAATAAAAGTAATGAAAAAATAAAACAAATGAAAAATAGAAAATAATAATAATAATAATAATAATAATAATAATAATAATAATAAAAAATAATAATAATATAATTGCTTAAGTTAGGTAGGACCGATAAAGTTAGTTAAATATAAATAAGGAAAAAGGAGATTTGGTGCAAGGGGGTTTTTTTTCTTCACTTTTTAAATTTCAAAATTTCTAAGGGGCTTGGGCTGGATTTTTTGTTTTTGGAAGCATCTAGGCTTCTTGGAGTTCAACCTTCTCGCTCCTATTCTTGGCCTTGGGGGTTCTGAGATTTTTTGGGGTGAGAGGCACTTCTCTGGTTTGTTGGATTGGGGGAAAAGAACGGGGAGCTTTCTCTCAGCGAAGTGTTTTTCTCTCTAGATCTTCATGATGATGGCTTCTTGGAGGAGTTTGATTGACAAAGCTTTATAGCACCAACATCCTCAAGCGACGTTTCAGTTGGAACACGCTATTCAGAGGCATCAACATCGAAGTAAATTCACTAGCATTGTCACTTCCCCATGTGCTTATGATCGAATTTTGCAATAGAGAATAATATGATGCCTAAATCTTTGAACTAAGAATGACCCTTGAGCTATAATTAAGTTTTTATCATGCCTCACTGGATTTGAGTCACATAATCATCATTCTAATCAGAACTTGAAACTTGTTAGTGTGATGAAATAAGACCAAAGTTACATCTCTATTCTCCGTAAAAAAAAAAAAAAAAAAAAAAAAAAAACTCCAGTGACAATATTTTGTGAGCAATATGCATTGTTTGAATCTGTCTACCATTACTGGATTGAACAACAGGGAGCAAGGATTTAGATTTTACTCAGAAACTGCGTGTAACACTTAATCCATTTAACTCTGTTACCGTATCACCAAGTGAGAGTGTCTTTGTCTCTAGCCGCATCTAAAAATCCTGAATCAAATGTATCGAGCACTATACATCTTGATAGCCGTACCAGTAGGAACCTCCATGTTGCCATTAACAGAAATTAATTACTTTGAAAATTAATACTGGTTGGTAATCAGTTGAAAAAGTGTTCTCATCTATCCAAGATCTAATGTAGAAAAGCTAAGTTTAGCATTTAAGGATGGCAGGTCTCATGTCTATCAAATCCCGAAACATAGCACGTTTGATCTCGAATTCGTAGGTCAATCCAAATTTTAGCTCCAGTTTTGTTTAGATTACTTTTGAACTTCGCTTGTAAAATGAACTAGATGTCAATCTGAAAGGGGGCTACAATTTTGTTTAGAAGTGTATGTAAATCTAAAATATGGCATGTTTGATCTCGAATTCAACTGATAGGCTGATAATCAATGGACTGTGATCATTATTGATAGAGGTTGCCAGGTTTTATCAGTTCGTAGCTTGGCTATATCGTCGCTCACATCATTGTAGCAGAAAGTAATGCAGGTTAACAGAATCTAGCTAACCCAATCTCCATCATGGCTACTGAGACTAGTGCTCGCTTTCTTCAAAACAAAGCCACCTCCAGGATATTTCCCTTGGTTTGTTGAAGCCTGTCGACGCATTGGGGACCCTTCGTTCACCAATTGCAGCATCTTGTGGCCAACTCGTTAGTATTGAGGAACTTGAAAGACATCACTCCTGAATCTCTTTTGGCCTTTGAATTTTCAATACGGTGAGCTTAATCTTTTGTCTTCTGAATGGAAACCACATTTGAAGCTGAGCACTTTTCGGATGTATCTGTCATATCATCCATTCCATTGGCATGGCTAAAATTGTCTCTTGTGGTGGTCATAAATTCACCTTTACATATGGAAGTGGGGCTCATCAATTCAGTATCTACGTACAAGGGTATTAAGCTAGTCCACTTGGGCTTAATCTAAGGATGTCTAGTGATTCATTCCAAGCCCCATACAACTTACATGCAAGTCATGATCGTACGTACCCCAAAAGTTTGCTTTAAATTTAGTTTGGAGCACTAGAATCTTAACCAGGCGCTTGGCCTAGTGGCTGGCGTGCTGCCCGAACCCCCCAAGACTTGTGTTCGAACCCCACTCGCCACCATTTTACTTTAAAAATCCCCTCGTAAGCCAGCTTAAGAGAATTGTGCCTCACATGCACCTCACATGACTGCTTAGGTGAATTGGATCATCTCATATATTCAACTAGGTCGCTCGTATGAAATGGGCCGCACTTCCACCAAGCCTAAGCCAAGCTAATTACTTTCGCAGAGTATGATCAGCAGGTTGATTTTCACAGTGAGCCTTTCTTATTTCTCATTGGGCCTTACTGATTCGAGAACATGCCTTTATTCCCATTTCTAAGGAATAGGCAACAACCTTGCTATTGATTATGTCCAACAATAGGCCACATTAGCCCCCTTTTAAGATCTAAGGCCAATTATCTTTAATTGGGCCTTGTTAATTGAGTCCAAAATTAATGATTGCTCTAATTAATATTTAAGCAAGTAATTTTACAACTAATCTGGGTCAAGCCCAATTCCTTATTTTAATTTTTAATTTAAAATTAAATCTTTTTAGTACGGTTTAGCCTAATTCTTTTTGGGTCAAACCCAATTCTTTTTTGAAATAAAATTTATTTTCTTAATTTGGATCAAGCCCAATTCTTTTTTCAAATCAAACCTAATTCTTTTAAAATCAAGTCCTTTTAATTTGGGGTCGAGCCCAATTTATTTTTTTTTTTAATTTTGTGGGTCAAGCCCAATTTTTTTTCTAAAAATTATTGTTTTACTAATTCTGACAAATACCTGTTTTTCTTCAAAACTTCCATTTTTTTCCTTCTCATGGAATTTCATCTAAACGGATTCTAATACGAGCAAGCAGCCTTCCCTGCTGTTTCGTATTTGAATTCGTGCAAGTTCACACGCCGCTTACGATGGTTTGAACTTTGCACGGACAACTTTCCGACAAATACCTGCTTTTCTTCAAAACTTCCATTTTTCCTTCTCATGAAATTTCGTCTAAACGAATTCTAATATGAGCAAACAGTCTTCTCTATTGTTCTGTATTTGAATTCGTGTAGGTTCACACGCGACTTACGACGATTTGAACTTTGCACAGACGTCTTTCCAACAAATACCTGCTTCTCTTCAAAACTTTCAATTTTTTCTTTCTCATGGAATTTCGTCTAAATGGATTCTAATACAAGTAGGCGGATTTCTCTACTATTCCGTATTTGAATTCATGCAGGTTCACACATGGCTTACAACGGTCTGAACTTTGCGTGGACATCTTCCCAACAAATCTCTATTTTTTGTTATTATTCAAAACATTTTTTTTACTTCAAAAATTCGCGGAACGGATTCTAATGCGGATAGACAGTCTTCTCTACTGTTTCGTGTTTTAATTCATGAAAATTCATATGTGGTTTACGACGGTTTGAGTTATGTAGGCACGTAATTTTAATCTATTTTAACTAACTCCATTCAAAACTAATTTTTCCTGAAATCACCCTCTATTTTCCAAGAGGTCAAGTCTCTTAACCAGAACTACGTAGCCTTGAATTTCCCGTAGCACCAAGGAATACATAGGAGCAGGATCAAGTCTTGATCAAGCTATTTTTCGTAACTTATATATTTAATTCTATTCTACTTAAATGGATCAAATAGTTTTTAAAAATATAAAAATCACACACTCAGTTTAAGGGTACCATTCTTCAGAACGGGCAAGTAGGGTACCTAACACCTTCCCTATCGTAACCGACTCCCAAACCTAGAATTTCTTTCTCAAGTTAGGGTTTTTCCAATTGTTTTTTCTTAAAATAAAATTTGGTGGCAACTCCACAAATAATTAAAAATTAACAAATTCGTCATCTCGTTGTAATTACGGTTACGACATACCTTAACATTGATTAGTCTACCGACATAAAAATTTATCATTTTTACATTAGCTCTTTCTATTTTACTAATAAAATCAATGTAAAAAGTTTAAAGCAATCAACGTAAAAGATATTTTTTTCACTAATGTTTTAACTCTTTTATTGTATGTATGAAACATGTTAAATATTTTTAATTAAAATATTATGACAAAAATAATTTAATTTAAAAATTATGAAATAAATTTAAAAATAAAACATGAATGTTTCAAATAAATAAATAACTACAATGGAATGTTAGTTTGGCCAAGATTGACATCCTTTTATAGTTAAAAAATTAACTAAAATTTGGGATGGAAAATTGATAGTTGAGAAACCAATTTTCTAACATATTTTTTAAAAAAATAATAATAATTCAATTTGTTGATGTTTCAATAAAAACTATATGAAGACTGCACAAGGAAAAATGGGAGAAACTTGGAGGAATAAATAAAAAGGTGAAGGTCTGGCTCTACAAATTAGACCTAAAAGGAAAGGTGGACATGTTGGGTTCAAAAAAGGACACCAGAGAAGGATAGCGATGATAGATATTGTGGAGTTATCCATAAGGAAGAAAAACCTAAAGTGATTACAAGAAAAATGTAGGTGGTTGAACTAGGGAGATACAAATAGGAGATACTTCCATGTATGTGTAAATTGATGGAGGGTACTCAATAGTTTAAACCACATTCAAATAGAAGAATAGATAATTGAAGATGTGTAGGATTTAAAGGAATGTGTAGCCAAGAACTTTGAATTATTATTGGTTGAAGATCAAAATGTGAATCTATGGATTGACCCACCTATTTTCAAAATTGTAGGCAACAAAAGAAATCAAGTTAACATGTCCTTTTGAAGAGAATAAAGTTCAACAAGCAGTGTGAGGCTACAATGCGACTAAAAGCCCACGACTATATGGGTTTAATTTCCAGTTCGTTTAACACTTCTAGGATATGATATAAAACTTAATAAATATATTAAATGAATTTTATAATTAAGAAAAAATTGTTAAGGGAGCGAACACATATTTTTGGTATTGATACCTAAAAAGAGCAATCCACAAACTTAGACTAAGATAGGATGATTCAATTGGTGAATTATATGTATAAAGTGATATCAAAATTCATATGAATAGACTTCAACAAGTACTTGGATGCTCATCTTATCCAACCAATTTGGGTTTATCCCTGATAGACAAATTTTAGATAGGATGGTGATGGGAAACAAAATGATGGAAGACCTAAAATAAAGAAGAAACAAGTCTAACTTTGAGAAGGCTTACAACACCATCAATTTGATGTATTTGGAGAAAATTATGCTAGGAATGGAATTTTTAAATAAATGAATCAAGTGGATCTTGGAATACTTAATGTCAACTACAATATTTGTATTAGTTAACAGAAGTCATATACGGGAGTTCAAGTCACAAAGAAGCCTACGACAAGGAGATCCATTACTCCCTTCCTATTTATGCTAGCTACAAAAGGACTTGGTGTACTACTCAAAAAATCCAATCAAAAAAGGAAGTGGTGCTCATAAGAATGGTGGTGAAAAAGAACACATTTGAATGCGAAGAAGAAATGATTTAAGATTTGGATAAAATAATACAAGAGGTAGAACTTTGAACCAGAAATAGGATAAATGAGTATGGCTAGTCGAGAATACTAAGAGTCGCTCAGTTAGGTTAGCATATCAATTGATATCAAGTGTAACGAGACAATAAGCCAATGGTATGCCAAGGTGGAGTCACTCACTTAGGTTAGCATATCAATTGATATCAAGTGTAACGAGACAATAAGCCAATGGCACCAATGCATATAAATACCTTTTGTTGGAGGTGAATTATTAACAAAATTCCAATGAAAAAAATAACTTAAGCATAAAAGATATGTAGCAAATTATGTGGTGACATATGTGTTGTGTAATAACATTGAAGAAACAATTACCTATCTGCTATTAGACTATCCAACTACAATAGAAGTATGTAAATTATGAAAAAAAAATGAATGAAGATGATAGCAAATTTTTTGAATAATATATTGTTAAATTAACAAATTTTGAAAAATTATTATGAAAAATTGATAAAAGAGACAATTGATATTAATTTAATTTGTAACATTACAAAATATATGATTGATAAAAAATAAGAAATTATTTTAAAAGGTTACTTAGGAATTAAAAATTACAAATATACACATACTGACTTGGATATGGCTTAAGCGCAGCAAGTCTCCAAATTTTAGTTACATATTTATAAATTAAATGCATGAGCCATGGATATGCTTAAACCATAATTAGGAAGTTAGGTTGTAAGGTAACATGTAACTAGAATACAAGATAGTGATTCAAAAGATCTATTTTAGGAACCAGAAAAGTGCAATGGTGCACGTGCTTGGATGTAAAATTTATTTCTTTTAATATATAATTTTGTAATTTTTTTTAAAAAAATGACAATCAATTATTTTAAAATTATTAAAAATTAAAGAATTTTAAAAAATAATTTGTAAGTGGAGTAAATTAAGAATAAAAATAAAATATTTTATATAAAAACCGACTTTAAAGGTGAGTGGAAGAGAATAACTATGCCTAAAATAAGATTATTTTTGCAGGATATTCTTCCTACAAAATGAGATAATAGTTTAATAGATTTGAGTGTAGTACTATTTCATGTCACTGCAATGTAAGTTTAACCATGATAAAAGAGTGGGTTGGGCAGAAGTTTAGTAGAGACAAGAATAAAAAAAAAAGTCAAATCTAACTTCATCCTTCTTAAAATTGAGAAACAATATAAAAATCTTTCGTATCATTTTCTTTCTAAATTAAATTACATATATAATTTAAAATATTAAATATTAAATATTAAATATTAAATATATTCTAATTCAAAACAATATATAAAATTTAATAGATAAAAAATTAAAAATTATAAAATTAAAATATATTTTTCATAAAATATGTAATTTTAACTTTATTAATTACTTATTATTATTATTATAAATTAAATTTTTAACTATTATAATATTTATTATATTTTCAACAATTACAAGAAAAAAAAGTGTGATAATAAAATTATATATATGCGTACAATTTTTGTTTCGGCTGGGCTCAAGTTTGAGAATGAACTCGATTAGCTACATTCCCCAAGTGGATTTTATGAACTAAGAAAAACCTAAATATAATCAAAATAAATGTTAACTATGAGATAGGTTTGAGTTTAGGAACAGGACGGATAGTTATGTTCCCCATCCTAATTTTTGCTTATCAAGAAAGATCCCAATCTAAATTTTTTAAAAGTGAACTTGTGTCATCAAAATTAAGCTGGAGTTAAATGAAAATTATTTAATTTAAATATAACTGTCAAGTTTAGATAAATTAACTCATTTAACTAGGTCCTCTTCATGCATATACAATAAGACTAAGGAGCCTCCTCTTCGAATTTGATAGAACATACTCTGTTTATGTTTATAACTAATGAATTTTAAATTTTAAATTAAAAAAGCGATTTTTAGAAAAAAATTAAATACAATATCAATCAAATACATGCCAACAAAAATCAATGACATGGTTAATAATTATATCTTTTAAATATATTAACATGAATTCAATTCTTAACTTGTGTAAGATAAATATTTTGTTAAAAAATTAAATTTATTTGATAATATTTATATTGTTCTCAGCTAATAGTTGAAGAATATTCTTAGTATAAAAAATTTTAAAAATAAAAATTATTATAAAGTTAATAATAAAATAAACATAATTAGCATAATACACGCTCTTAATCATTTTTTTATACAGAGTCACTATATAAAAGTCCTAATTATTCGGTTTGGAATAGTGATACATATATCATATTTGCACAACTTGCCATCTTCAGAAGTCTCAGGTTTGAAAGTAACTTCAAACGATTGTTTCATATATAATCTTTTATCAATTGTCTACGTTAACTTTCAACCTTCATCAATTAACAAATAATCTAATATAATTTTTGCTTTGACAATTAGCCCAATTCAATTATATATATATATATCATCTTGCATTAACTTTAAATTTCAGCAGCGAATTGAATCCGACAAATCTCATTTCATTTAACAGTATATATACTTCAACCCCCATAATTTTGTATTGCACTACATTCTTTGATGACACTGTCATAGTTACTATAAAAATTCTAATCGATTAGGAATAGCGCTGCATTAATCATATTTGCACAACCTCATCTTCAGAAGTCTCAAAGCTTTGAAAGTGACTCCAAGCAATTGTTTCATAATGTTTTATCGATTATCTACTTGGACTTTTAACCTTTATCAATTGAAAAATATAAATTTTGTCGTTACCATTAGTTCATTTAATATATATATATATATATATATATATATATATATATATATATAAAGAGAAAAGAGAGATTAAATTATTTTTGAAATAATTTTGATTAAAGTTATTTTATTTAATAATTTTTATAAATAATTAAATTTTATCAATTTAATTATTAAATTAATAAATTTTATTGTATAAATTATATTTACAAAATTTGATAAAATTTTAAAAAAAAATTAATATTTTATTAAATAAATTTAACTTAACAAATAATATATTTTTTCTAATATTTATTAATTTAAATTTATTTAATAAAATATAAGTTTTTTTTTAATTTTTATATAAAAAATTTAAGCATAATTTACATAATTAGATATATTAATATAACGGTTAGATTAATAAAATTTAATCGTTTATACAAATTATTGAAAAATATAACTCTAATTAAAGTTAATTTTAAAATAATTTGATCCTTCTTCGTATATATAATAAAAATGCGTTGATATTAGGTGTCAAAATATATACAAACTTAATAATGTTATATAGAATACAAAAATTCGTTAATACAACCATCATGTTATAATATTTTTATGATCATATATATCAAATTTAAAAAAATTTAAAAATTTATAAATATATTATTCAATTATTAATATTTATATATATTTAAACAACATATAAATCGTTAAAATAAAATTATGAGATGAAATAAATATAAATCTTTGTTTTGTATAAAATTTTATATATATAATTATTTAATAAAAAATTTTAAATTAACAATTACATTAATAAATTTTATATTTTATATAAAATTATTAAATTAATATAAATATTAAAATTTAATATCTAATATTAATAGATCTTGAATCATGATTGTATAAAATTGGTATTATTATTTATTGAAAAAATATGCCCTCCTTTACAATTTTTCCCTTCTCTTCGATGAGGCTTATAAGGTTTCCCTTCTCTTCGATGAGGCTTATAAGGTTTCTTAGTTATATGCGGCTAGTTAACGTCCTTTTTATTTAAATATATCTATATCTATACTAGGGCCTCTTTTGAGTTTGACTGCTGTTACATTGGCAATGTAAGATTCAAGATGTAGTTAAACATTGTAAAAGAAAAAAAATCTAGTAATACACTATTTTCAACATATTCTTGAATATACTCTTTGTAATTAGCCAATCTCTTAAAAAATCAAAACTACTTTTAATTTTTTTAGAATTACTTTAATTTTTTTAAAAAATAACCAGTAACAAAAAAGTGTATTAAAAAGTATGTTAAAAAATTATATTATTAGAATTGAAAAATTAAATGAATGCTAATAACGTACTCTTCGTTACACTCTTTGCTAGCATTTCTGTGGTATACAAATTGAATAAAATAATCCTAGAAATCAGCCCTTGATAAAATTATCCCAATATATTTCATTCACATTTTTGCTCAACGAACAAAATCGAGTAACATTATAAATCCAAGTAGTTTAAAAATAACACAACCTGCTAATATATGCCAAATCAATCGGACTTTCAAAGTTACCATTAATCAATATGCAAGAACCCAAAAGTTAGAAAGGTTATTTTATTACAAAGACTATTAAATGGTTTGGATTTTCGTAAGGAATACTCCAAACTATAGCTTGGAAAAAAGAAATTGTTTCTTTAACATTTTTGTCAAAATCATGATTTTTTATAACACGCTACGCTATATGCCTTATTAACGAGATTGTATTTACTAACCCCAAAATTGTTGTTGACACTGCAATGAAATAACTACCGATAAATAGAGAAATGTTTCTGGGCCGAAATATATTAAACTATTAGTTTATACAATCATGTATAAACGGTTAAGATTTAAAGGTGTGAAATGATTATATAACCACTTTTTTTAATTTTAATGATTTAAATAATATTAATAATTTACATTATTATTTTTTATCTTTTATAATAACTAAATACTTTGACACGATACATTTTAAAGACACAAGATTTCTTAGAATAATAATCATCTTGCAACCCTACCAGGAATGTGATATCAGTAAAAAGAAAGAGAGAAATAAAAATAAAATAAAAAGAAAGATGTAATAAAAAGAAAGAAAACTATAAAAAGAGTTAAAATTAAAAAATTAAAAAAAAAATAATTATTATTATTATTATCGTTGTGATCGTGGGAGAGTAGATGGGGAAGGAGGATCGAGAAATAAACAAAATTAGAGTTGAGAATGGTAACTATTTGCAACATTTTTTTTTTTATTTTTTTCGGTCC
This sequence comes from Canavalia gladiata, assembly GCA_037954105.1. NCBI lineage: Eukaryota > Viridiplantae > Streptophyta > Magnoliopsida > Fabales > Fabaceae > Canavalia > Canavalia gladiata. Next base: position 38,875,645 of record CM075658.1, on the reverse strand, counting down.
AAACAATATTTTGGGTTGTTAAACCATAGGACTTTTAAAAATTGTGTTGTTAAACCACAGGGTCTCTAAATTGAGAACCAAGTGGATATGACTAGATCCCAAAAAGTTAATTCATGGGCAGAGAAAATTGCCCAAATTATTAGGATACAACCACTATCAAGCCGAAGGCCGATTTCAGGATCGGGGATGGTTTACTATGCAGTTTAAAATGGCCAACAATCTTTTTAGTTAAACTTGTAAATACACTTCACTTTGTAAAACTAAAAATAGTCATAGGATTACTTGCAAGGTTTATGAAAACTAATGATCTGCGTCATCCGCACATCAGTATATACGGAACAAGCATCAAAACATGATCATTGTTTTGTCGTGAGCATGGTTAAACTTTTTTTTATTAATCGAATAATTAGTTATATATATTATTGACATAAAAATATATTTTATCATATAATTATCCTTAATTTTATGATTAATGTGCGCCTTTTCATTATAATAAAATATTATATTTTTTATCTTATAAATATAATAAATATTAACGGTGTACATAAATATATATATATATATATAATATTTAATATGTCATTTTTATAGATAATTTTTAAATTTTTCATAAAAAAGACAGAGAATCATAGAAATCAAACTAATTATTAAGAATCACAACAAAAAAAAAAATATATATATATATATATATATATATAACATAATAAATAATTTTTTTCATAATAAAAAGTTGTTTTTGTTTTAAAAAATCTTTGATCATCAAGCATCGGTCCATTTGAGAATGGAATTGCAATAGAGTCATATTCTTTAATGTAGGCAAGTGCTACATAGAGTAAAATAGTAGCAATAAAAACAATTAGAGAAAGTGAGAATTCTTAAATATTAATGTGCATCAATAGTATAATATAAGGTTAGAACACCTATATCTATATCGACATAAATGTTTGTTCTAACATCATCAAAAGTATAATTAATTTAATAATTAATATATACAAGGATCAATTTAATATTTATGTCATGCATAAATGCATATGACACACTTGCATGTTATTAGAGAATTTAAGTTCATAGTAACTATCATTGAGTTTCTTTAAATCTTTAATCTATCTTAAATTCAAAATGTCATGAATGTGACTCATGTTTAACATTCTACGAAGTTTTCAAAATCTTGAATTTTCATGCTGTCTCTTACTGCAATTCATTAAATCTATTAAACTTCTTCTTAGACCAAAGATTAACGTCCATCCAAAAAATCAACAAGAAATCAGTTCTTTGACAATGACAATCATCGAGGCAAGTCAAGGCAGCCCAAGTAATGAAACATGACGACATCGACACTGAAGAGCTACCTCAGGTTCCTTGTAAGTCATCACATTCAACCACTAACCCTTTAAGCTCTTAAATGTCTCCCTTACTATTTCTCAACATAAACAATCGTGACTCTCCAGCTATATTACATTTAATATTCATGATGCATGCTTACAAAAAACTCATTACATCTACTAAACACGTCACATATTCACATTCCAACTTTCTTCTTGATCTTGAAGTCAATTTCCTTCAATGGTTTCTAGAAAAATTTTGGCAGACCTTCGTCTGTACTCGGACACTTCTTTATCTCTTATAAAATACCATATGATCACAGGAACCATTTAAGACAATTTCATTTAAATGACTCATACATATTCTATGCATTTCGCACCATAGTAAAGATACAAATACCAAATAATACAATTGCCTATCACATAAAATCTCTACTAACTAAGGAGATAGCCAACACTATATATATTTTAATCCTTAGTTATTACAAATTCACATACAAACAATTGCCTATCACATAAAATCTCTACTAACTAAGGAGATAGCCAACACTATATAATATTTCTGTTCAAAAAATTATCAATTTCACCAATAGTCTTTTGATTTAATAATTATCGCCTAACTAGGCTTTATGTGGTCAAGCATACAATATCTTAGTTCAAGTTCATCAAAATAAATAACTTTTCTATATATTCAGTATCCTTAAAATTTAGAATGATACAACAGAAAATATTAAATATATTCCAATAATCAGAATTTCTTAAAATTTTTTGCAATAATCAATTTTCACATAATGACAACATATAAAGCTAAATATATCAATTATGTATAGTCCTCGTAAATTATCAACATAATTAATATCTTTAGAGTCCTTTCAAACTTAATTATTGTAATTTTCTCAATTTAAAGGATAGCCAAATTATTCTCGTAAGTCAATTTTGGCTCAAATTCAATTTTTAAGACTAAGTATCTATATTTAAGACTAATTATTTAATCCTATATTTAACTTAATTTTCTTAGCTCATAAACATTCATATCATCATTTAAGGAGTTCCTATCAAATCAATTTAACATTTAAATGCTAAAATAAAGGGGATGGCCAAATTTTTTTTCCTAAAGTTCCTTCATCCAAGATTTGTCCAATTTCAACGGAATAAAACTAAATTGAGTTAAGAAAACTCAAATTCTACCCTTAAATTCTACAATTACATGAATAAATTCTCCTTTCTTTTACTTTTATCCATAAATCGAGATACCCTTAAGGTGTAGAGAGAGAGAAATTCAAAAATCTCACTTCCAAACATGCTCCCTAGATAATCCATAGTAAGAATAACTAATATAGGTTAGTATTAAACCAATTAGAGTTAAAAATTAAAGGTAGAAAACAAATTTTATCTCATGCATAGAAACTGGACAGAAAAAGAGAAAAAAAGAAAAATATAAAATAATTCAAGAAAAATTAATATTTAAATATTCCTTACAAATACAGAAAATGAACCTTAAATTGAATTTGAAAACAATTGAACGAATTAAAAGTAATTTAAGTTTAAAATTTATAGAAATATAGAGATGTATCTTTCAAGTTTCTGGGCATAAGGGTTCATAGAAATTCTGGAGAAGATGAACTTTCTCTTTTTATATATTTTGAACCATGAAAATAAGCAAAAGGCACCAAAGAATTTCTATTTGCACCTCCTTATATGAATAGTATTTCGCATATACTTTTGCTCATATTTTGTTCTTTATTTTTCAATATATCCTAAAAGAGTATAAAATATTGATTGTGGATAGCATTGAATGATTTTCTAAAGCTGAGGAAGCATGTTTGAAGCTCAATAACGTCATTGTTGAAGTAACATTTGTGCAACCATCATTTCGAAAATTAAATCCAGAGTGTGAACATTGATTCCAAAAATTAATTTTTGAAGCACAACCAAAGAAGTTACAGAACTATAATTTCCGATTGAGATACTACATTCTTGAATTTTAACTTTGGAATGTTATTATATTTTATTTTAAAATTATAATTCTAGAATCAAAACAATATAAGTTCTAAAATTATAATTTTAAAATGGAATATAATAACATTGAATTATAATTTTATAATTTAATATTTAAATTTTGGAATTCCAAAAATTATAATTCAAGAACTTAGGATATTAATATCATTTTTTTATAAATAAAAATGGAAGATTTTTCTGTTTGGTATAATTTTTTTGATAAAGTGGACATGCCTATAACCAGAGAGATTAATGATAAGATGGTGTTACATAAATAAGTATTTTTTTTTATAATTGAAATGTATTTTTCATAGATAAATTAGAAATTTATTTGTTATTATCATAGAGAGATGAAATTGGAGATGTGATTAAAAATTTACCTATTTAGAAGGAATATGCTATAATATTACATTCATGATTGATATGGTAACTTAATCATAATTTAAATGAGATTGAAATTTTTAAACATAATGTAATTAGTTTCATTGCTTTTATGGTAAGGTGTTTCAATCATGAGATGATTTATTAAACTAGAATAGATTTGTGGATAGACCCAATGCATTTGTTGTTGTCATTGCAAGGTTAGATGGTGGAGATATTGAATGAAATACTATGTTAATTTTGAGATGTGAATGAAGTGGTAAGTACAGACAATATAAGAATCAGTTATCTCATAAGGCTATTAGTATAAAAAAAATGTGAGTGTTCCTTTAGATATAAAGGAAGAATGTTGAGAGATGGTAAAAGATGGAAGCATATGTATGTCAATTTTGTAATCATGATGTGGTTGAAATATTAGAAGTCATACATATGTAGGTTGACTAAGTGGTAAAGAAATGTCTTTACTTGGTGAAATTAACAAAGAATATGATGAAGACAAAAAAAATTTTATTGATCTTAAAATATGACAATGAGAATAATGTAACTAAGATTAAGCAAGTTTACAATGCCTCACAAGTATAGAAAAAAAGATTTTTATTGTAATGACAAAAAAACTAATAAAAAATATTATCATAATGTCAATGAAACTAAGTACATTATGGTTATTTTACAATTGTTGCATTGTTTAATAAAGGTGAGAAATTATAGGTTGAAATTTCGTATTGAATTGATTATAAAATTATTATAATTCTATAATGAGTATATTAACCTATATGGTAATGAGGAAATGTTTACAAAAATAAAATAAAAAAATTCATTGCAATTCAAAAATATTTGTTTGATTTATTAACATTGTACTTAAATTCGTGTGTATAAAAATTTGATATTAATTATAATAAGTTATTATTTTGATACAGGTGTTTTTAGAGGATAAATTTTCAATATTTCAACTATTTTGTAATGACATAGATAATATAATTTGAGTGTTAATTTTTTTGGAGTTATTGTTTATTAGGCTAATGCAATTATCAATAACTTATTTGTACACAATGAAGATCTTTTCATTAATGCAAATTGAACTGTGTTGTACTAATATAAACAATGTCTTTTGTTATAAAATACAATATTTGATAATTTATAAAACTTTATTATGTCATTATATAATTTTATATTAAAAATATATGTAAAATTAAGAAGATACATTAATTCTCAGTGTAAATAATAATTTTTTAAATATTCACGTGTGATATGTTTAACATTTCATGTGTCATATCTATACTTGATGATATCTATCTTTACTAATATATTAAATATTTTATCAAACTTTTTTTACAAATTAACATATATTAATATCAACATATATTTAGAAAGTATCTAATTATATATTTTTAACCACATAGTTTACTTAATAACCATAACAATCTTGGTACTAGCTACTCTCTAAGATATCATATATCTATTTGACTCGAAAATTATATAATGAGATATATTTATGATGTATCTCCAGTTTTTGTCATATCTAAAATAAAAAATATAATAAAAAATAACCTTAAATATATAAATAAATACGTAAATCAAATGAACAACAACAAATATATTCTAAAATATAAAAAATGTATTATGAAACTTAATTTTCAAAATACATTTTTTTTACATTTCAAAAATTATTTTCTGCAATACAAAAAATTGAGTTATGGAATTTAATTTTCGAAATACAAAACCATGTTCCAACTACGTTACGAATTCTAGCTTTTGAAATTAATAAACTGACATTCCATATTCTTATTTCCAAAACTTTAACTAATCATGTTGGAAATAAAATTCTAAACTTAAATTATAATTTGTTTCAAAAATAAGAATCCAAAATGTATTTTAATATGTTCTAGATTCTAATTTCCGCAATATGTATATATAATTTGGAAACTGTTTTTGGAATGGATCTGAAGCTCGCAATTTCAGTGACATACAGATCTTCCTAACATCTACAACTCCACCCAAATCTTACATCTATAATGCTACAAATCAAAGGAATAAAATATGATTCTTGATTCAAGTTTACCTAAGACAAATGCGTAAGCAAGATTTAGCATGCAGAACGAAGCAGGGAAAGAAAAGGGCATAACGGATAACGGCAGAATGATAACAGTATCTTAGAAATTGGCCTTACATTTTGCATCCTTTTTTTTTTCTTTTTGCACCCCTTTTAATCTTTTAGTAAATTTTTATTATGAATCTACCCTCAGACACTTCCCTCATCCCATTTCTTCTTCCGCAAAAAAACTCTTCTTCCGCAAGCCTTCTTCTCTTCCGCAACCAGCTCCCTGCTTCCGTTCTGCAAATCTGCACTTAAGCCAAACGAAGACGATCAACCCAAGCTCCAAGCTTCCACTTTCAAGTTAGCAGCCCTCAACCCTAAACTCATTTTCTATTCATAGTCCATTGGGTAGGCTAGATGTAGGGTTTTAGGCATAGTTGAACTGCTATTGAATTCTAAGGTAGAAGACGACACTAATGCATTCTGCAAATTAGTTTGTAGAATTTATCAAATGTATTTCGTAAACTAGTTTGCGGAATACATTTGATACATTCCGTAAACTAATTTACAGAGTGTATCATTATACAAACCGCAAATTAGTTTACGGAATGCATTAGATGTATTCCGCAAACCAGTTTACGGAATACAACCAATGCATTCCGCAAACTAGTTTACGGAATATATTAGATGTATTCCACAAACTAGTTTACGGAATGTATCTGATGTATTCTGCAAACTAGGTTCCGTAAAATAATTTGCGGAATGTATCAGATATATTCCATAAACTAGTTTGCGGAATACATCTAATGCATTCCGTAAACTAGTTTACAGAATGCATTAGATGTATTCCGCAAATTAGTTTACAAAATACATCAGTTTCAAAATTAATTTTGTGTGTTTACCTTTTAAGTTTATATATTTATTTAATTTATGTTTTTTAGGATTTAAGGATTCATTATTTAGGTTTATTTTAAAGGTTTACAAAATATAAAAAGCATGTTATGTTAATTTGTTGATTACGTTAATTTATTGGTTAATTGATTTAAGTTTATATTTTAAGTTAAGGTGAAAAGGTGTAGTTCAGGGAAAGTAATTAATTAAGTGTGTTTTATTTGGTAAATTTTAGATATGGCCAAGACTAGAGGTTCATATAGCAGAGGTGGTAGTTCGCATATAGAGGACACACATGTTCGACCAACTGCCTCTGCTTGCAGTCGACGTGTTTAACAAGCCCATGATGAGGAGCATGTTGATGTTGGAGCTGATATTCATCATGAAGAAGAGACATTCCCAAGTGGTCCAACGGATGTCTCTGTACTTAGATCATACAGGCAGCATGTAGCATATTACATATGGACTAGAGAGGTGAATGTCATCATGTGTATGTATATGATATTATAAGAAATATTTGTTTATTTAATTTATTGTTTTGGTTTCTCTGAATGTTATTTCAGGATTGTGCTGCTTTAAAGGTCTTGACTCATGGACGAAAGGTCACTGTTATAGAGCAGCTTTACATCCAAAGTATAGTACAAGAAGGTGGATTAGCTGACTTAGTACGATGCAGCCATTCGATAACATACAAGGGCTTACTGTTTGCTTTTGCGGAGAGGTGGCACAGAGATACATGCACATTCCACCTGCCGATAAGAGAGATGACCATCACATTGGATGATGTGTCTTCATTGCTGCATCTACCGATCATAGGGGAGCTTTGTTCTGTTCGGTCGATGACCTGGGAGTCTGCTTGCACCTATTGATAGATCTGCTTGGCGTTTCTACTTTAGAGGCAAACACAAGGACAGATCACACCCGAGATGCGTATGTGAGATTCAGTTGGCTGCAGGATATGTGTGATCTGTGCATTCAGGAGGATCATCTGCATGCAGCTGCTCGTGCCTACCTGCTCTGATTGGTTGGGTGTATTATTTTTGCTGACAAGAGTGGTACCCTTATTAGTGTGTCATATTTGGAGTTATTTAGGGATGTTCACATTATTGGGAGGTATGCTTGGGGTGCTATTGCACTGGCATACCTCTACGATCAGCTTAGTGATGCAAGTTTTCACAACACTAAATGCTTGGATGGTTATTTGACATTATTACAAGTAAATGCCACTTATTGTACTTTATTTAAGGATTTTGAAATGATATACTGTTATTTATTTTTTTATAATGTGACTGTACGCATGGATTGTTGAGCATTTCCCACGGATTAGGGGACGTGAGCTTCAGGATTACTTTACCCTAGATATGCCAATGGCTATACGGTTGAAGATGTTACATGGTTCGAGAGATGTGAGACCATACAAGGCGGCTCTCAACCGCATACAGGTGGATGACGTCATATGGACACTATATGATGAGTTCAGAGGTCATCGACCCTTTGCTAATGCTTGCTGATATAGAGGTTTGATCAAATGTGGTGATTTGGTGTACCTTCATTTCCCAAATAGAGTTCTGCGTCAGTTTGGGCATGTTCAGGGGATCCCCGTGCCTACTGTTGATAACTTGGGCATGGTTGGGAGTCCTCGGTCCATTGATGATAGTTTTTTAAACTATGAACTATCATTGGTGGTAAAGGAGGTTAGAGGTCCTATTGCTACCACTCCATGGTAGTGTGCTGTTGGATACATAGAGTGGTTTCACAAGATCTCCCATCCATACTTGTTACCTAGTAGTTATGTGGGTGAGGGTGAACCTGAACCTCCTGTTGTGGTGGCAAAGGTTGGTACATCTCATGCAGCGGAAGAAGTTTCACTTTCTACTTAGGTAATCCATTTTTTTATTTAAAAAATTATGTTATAGATGACATTATTACTAATATAATTTATTTTCTAGGATCGTTTTGATAGAATCGTTGAACTATTAGAAGGAATCATTGGTTCAGGAAGGCTTCCAGAGGATTTATTAGAAGCTGATATGACACGACAGGCTTTGAACATAGCACGTGTTGGAAGTCGTGGTGGTATTGTTACCTACCAGTGGAGGGAGAGGAGTCATCCAACCAATTGATGTCATATTTTAGGAGTTTAGGATTGATCTTTATATTTTTCATACTAGTAAACGCTATATGTATTTGAGAAATGATGATTTATATATTTTATACTAGTTGTATATTTCCTTTTTATATATTGCTTTTTACTTGAGCAAAATTGTGAAATGATAAGCAAGTTCTGTTCATATATTTTTGTATATTGCTTTTGAATTGAACGAAATTGTGAAATGATAAGCAGGTTCTGTTCATAATTTTTGTATATTGCTTTTGAATTATACAAAACTGTCAAATTATAAGCAGGTTTTGTTCATAATTTTTGTATATTGCTTTTGAATTGAACAAAACTGTGAAATGATAAGCAGGTTCTGTTCATATCACATAAGGTAAAGTATCAATAGTAAAAAGGATATTACAACTAATTGGTTGTAATGTCTATGACATTGTCAACATTGTTTTTAAATAATGAATTAAACAAGTCCATCCGACTAATATATGCCCACTCCCACATTCGAGAATTGTTGTCACAATATTTATGTCATTCCAAAGCAATTGGAGGAACTGGAGCTCCGTCTACCATAAAAACCTACAATGATAATATACATTAGATTAAGATGTAAATATAAATAAGTTTCACTTGAAGAATAATAGATAGTCAGATGAATACCTATAGAAAATGGAAACCATTAACAAATCCTATGCAAATAATACGATGGAAATACAATGGTAGTGGTTCACCTCTAAGCGAAAAAAATATCATCGACCCATGGATGGAAATATGAATAAGTATAATATTATACCTAGACGCAATTACATAACCCATATCCGGAATCGTCATCCATTTATCCGGTGAAACCATTTTTCATTCCCAACAAACAAAGAAGTCCTTAACTGCATGTATCTTTCTTCAGTGCCAAACAGATTCACATATACATGACGATACTGACCAAGCTCTCGAATTAAATCAAGTCGGACTTGAGCCCAAGACTCCTCACCCTTTCCAAGCAATGCAACAATTGCATGATATCCACAATTTCCATCAACTTCAACATCAACTATGCGTTCAATATAGTTATGTAACTGAACAGGAAACAAGTCTAACATAAGCACAACCTTTTTCTGCTTGTTGTTGTGATGTTTAATATCAGATGACAATCGAGGTGACGAGCTATCATGGACAGAGTACAAACCATCAACATATTCAAAGAAGGATGGTTCACGTTTGGTTGATCGTTCCATCTGCAATGTCTTACCTTTGATTGCATCCTTTGTTCTTACTTTATCACGAGGTGGACACATTGAAGTTGTATCAGGAAATGCGAACTCATGAAGTTTCTTTTTTAGCGTTATCTTTCCATAAACATCAAGCTCTAAGAATCGTTTCTGCAAGGCTTCAAATTCTGGTTGCAACGACAAATCACCCCATGGCTCTATCATTCCTTGATCAGCAAATGTCAATCTCTTCCAATGAATATGAACTGAATCCAATGGCACAAAATTACCCATGACACTATACCTTGCTAACTCGCATGCACAAGGTAATTCATGTGTACTTCTAAGACTGCACCCACAAGTTATACTGTCAATACCAACAATTTTTACCCGCTCATACTCATTGGCAATGTGGGCTAAAGCATTATTTGATACAAAGCCTTGTAACTTAGCATAAAAACCTTTGTTAAATCTATGCTCTACAATGATCATGTTTCTTTCAAATGACGCCTTTACATCACTATGTTGCAGTATTATCATATTATTCATTGCATCCCAACTTGAACACAAGTTACCTTTACTATCTTGAAGCAACTTCTTTAACCTTACATGTGCACTTTCAACCCTGAAAAAAGCAAGATACATGTGATGAACCCTTTATGTCATTCAAGTATCTTTTGCAAAAATTCATTTTAATTATAAAGATACCTTTTGGTGGTTGTATTTCCAAGATGCATCACCCTATCAATCCAGAAACTGACAAATCTTTCCTTATAAGAATTCAACCAAGTTCTATTCACATAATCCAAAAAAATAGAAAATTTTGAACACTTGGTCTCGAATTTATGAAAACGCTCTTCATATTCAATTTCACTTGAAGAATCCATTACAATAACTCATACATCCATTACACAATCTCATTCATCTATTGGAGATACTAGTAACTTTCACTTTGACTTCACATTTTTAGAAACATGAAATTAACAAAGTGTGTTACAGATGGAAATACTACTTCAACAACATTCATTAAGGTGATATCTCTATCTGTCACAATCACTTGGGGTATTAATTCATCTCTAAGAAACAAACCTCTAACTTTTTCTAATGCCCAGGTGAAATTATCTCCTCGTTCAGACTCCAAATAAGCAAAACCCACAGAAAATGTTAACTCTGTTGAGGTTACTCTAACAATCTTAAGTAATGGCAAACGATATTTATTTGTTTTGTATGTGGTGTTAATGATCAATACAATATGGAATGCATTCAACAATTTTGATGGCATCTGGATATGTCCAAAACATATCTCGAACAACATTAGATGTTTCAATCCTTCTATACCAATACACATATTTGTCACTGTGAATACCAATTTCCGTCCGGGGAATTCTATTTGAATCACCAAGGCTAAATCAATGGCAAAGAGAAGAGGGCCAATAAGAAGAAATACAAAATAATAATAATAATAATAATAATAATAATAATAATAATAATAATAATAACCATAATAAATAAAAAGGGGGGAAGAGGAGAAAGTAGAGAGGAGATTGGTCCCCATCCTAATAGGCTAGGGTTAGTTAAGAATTAGCTAGGGTAGTTAGAGGTTAGTTAGGATGGTTATTTTGTTGGGTTAATGACATTAGCAAAAGAGGGGTATAAGAGGCTTTTCAAAAGAATTTGAAGGGGCTTTTCGGAAGGGAGAAAAAAAAACTGAGAAAAAACAGAGAAGGAACAGAGCGAGGAGGAGAAGAGGAAAAAACAGAAGGAACAGAGCGAGGAGGAGAAGAGGAAAAAACTGAAGAAACAGAGCGAAGAGGAAAGGAGGAGAACAAGAGGGAGAGGAGAATCGAAGAGGCTTTTTGGTTCAGAGATCTCTGTCGCAGATTTGGAGGATTGGCTTAGCATCGAAGGTAGGTTGGTGAAAGACACTGGATTCTGGAAACCAGCTCATTCTAGGAACAGCTTCGCTGGTCTGTGGAAACCTTCGACCGTGAGTCCCTTCCACTGGAGTGTCTCTGCGTTGAGGTTAGGTTCAGTATTAATTTTCCTGTGTATATTAGTTGCTTCTATCATCTTCTTTGCTCGGTACATCTGTCTTGAATGTGTGAAATCCTAAGCAAGAACTAATAAATGAAAAAAGAACTGTATCAAGAAGGCTAAGATTGGGTGGGGACTGTGTAAGTATTAGGGTATGACTAAGAACCAGTTACAACCAGTACATGATTTTATGCATTCCACGGATTCCCAATCCATATTAGCCATACTAAAAAAACATTTAGGAGATTCTTACAACAAGCATAAACAAATCTTATAGACGAACCAGACATAGAGAAATATCCAGGAATCACTACTATGTATATGAGTCGAGAGAAATGATTAACGAATACTGACTTTACAACCAGGCTATCTCACTCAGGGTTTGATCGTCAATACAGCACGCAAATTTCATAAATTCTTACCTTTAACACGATGAAAGAAGATTTCCAAGTCTGAATACCAATTAAGAGTGTAAATCATAGACTCCTTTTACACTTAGAGAAAATTAATTTCATCTTATTCTAAAAATATCATATCAATCAAAGCTCTTCTAAAAATTCTCTAAAACCTTGGTTCTCACGCAATGAGCTCTAGGTGCGAACTGGTAGCATACCCTACTGTTTGACATCTAGAGAGTCATATGAGTCTAAGTGCAACCCTCGTCTGTCTTAGACTCTGTGCATATGTGGAACTGAGAGCATATTTAAAAAACAAAATCGCTCAAAGCTCTTCTAAAAATTCTCTAAAACCTTGGTTCTCACGCAATGAGCTCTAGGTGCGAACTGGTAGCATACCCTACTGTTTGACATCTAGAGAGTCATATGAGTCTAAGTGCAACCCTCGTCTGTCTTAGACTCTGTGCATATGTGGAACTGAGAGCATATTTAAAAAACAAAATCGCTCAAAGCTCTTCTAAAAATTCTCTAAAACCTTGGTTCTCACGCAATGAGCTCTAGGTGCGAACTGGTAGCATACCCTACTGTTTGACATCTAGAGAGTCATATGAGTCTAAGTGCAACCCTCGTTTGTCTTAGACTCTGTGCACATGTGGAACTGAGAGCATATTTAAAAAGAAACAAAATCGCTTAAAGCTCTTCTAAAAATTTTCTAAAACCTTGGTTCTCACGCAATGAGCTCTAGGTGCGAACTGGTAGCATACCCTACTGTTTGACATCTAGAAAGTCATATGAGTCTAAGTGCAACCCTCGTCTGTCTTAGACTCTGTGCATATGTGGAACTGAGAGCATATTTAAAAAAAAAAATCGCTCAAAGCTCTTCTAAAAATTCTCTAAAACCTTGGTTCTCACGCAATGAGCTCTAGGTACGAACTGGTAGCATACCCTACTGTTTGATATCTAGAGAGTCATATGAGTCTAAGTGCAACCCTCGTTTGTCTTAGACTCTGTGCACATGTGGAACTGAGAGCATATTTGAAAACCAAATAGCTCAAAATTCTTCTAAAGACTTTTCCAAAAAACAGAACTACGTAGCCTTGAATTTCCCATTGCACCGGGGAATACGTAGGAGCAAGATCAAGTCCTGTCAGGTTATTTTCTATAAACCTATTTATTTTCTATTCTATTTTAAGGGATCAAACAGTTTTCAAAAATATCACACACTCAGTTTAAGGGTACCGTTTCTTTGGAACGGGCAAGTAGGGTGCCTAATACCTTCCTTACTCGTAACCGACTCCCGAACCTAGAATTTCATCCTCAAGTTAGGGTTTTTCCAAATGTTTTCCCTTAAAATAAAATTTGGTGGCGGCTCCACATTCTATCAAATTTAATTCTTTGCAAAATTTAGCGAGTCCGTCATCTCGTCGTAATTACGGTTATGACAGTCACGTTCCATTAATTTCATCAAGTGCTGCAGTTCTGTTCGAGGACCCCTTTCTGATTTTCGATATTTATGACGAGCATTATAGATCTGTTTGATATTAGTCACATTATGATCATCATGACCTTTTAATGTCAACAAAATTTTCTTCGGCTTAACCATATTCTTTGCCATATCACTTAGTAAAGACTTCTCTTCACCACTTAGTCTACCAACATACGATGACCTTCTAATGTTTAGCCTACATCTTGGTTGTGAAACCCACATACAACGTTAAGCTTCCACCCTTCACCACTTCTTAATGGCCTTCCTCTTAATCTGAAGGGACACTCACATTTTCTTGTTCTACTCACCTTACGCACTAATTCATTCTTGTACTGTCTATATTTTCTACTTCTTTCACAACCTAATATTAACATTGTTTTCCGTCCAATTCCACCACAATCAGATCTAATAATAACCACAACAAATCCATGAGCTTTACCTACTGCTCTAGTCCAAATTAATAAATCATTGCATGAAGGAAAAACCTAATTATAACACACAAACAACCAAATATTACTAAATCATAGACAACATAAGAATTAAACTTTTCAATTTGAAAAACATTTACCATATCAGTTAAGAATGCCCTCGTATAATCACCATTGTTCTTTATCAGAGGCAACTTATTTCCTTCAACACTTACATTATTCTGACATGACACATACCAAAATTAAATCACGTTAGACACTTTTATAAAAACAAACAAAACAATTTCTCCAAAACAATATTATTACATCATCCTCTTCCAGAGAAATTAGCATGTCCACTTCGTCCGAAACATGGTTGCTCCACCTCAACGAATCTTCCATAATTATCTCTACATAAAATAGAAAAAAATATCACATAACATAAGAATTTAATTTTTCAACCTTTTTATTTAATTAAAATAATTAACTTTACGCAAATTAGTTTGCGAAATAGTAAAATTATATTCCGTAAACTAGTTTGCGGAACACAACTATACCATTTCGCAAATTAGTTTACAAAATGTAATTTTTTTTACCATTCCGCAAATTAATTTACGGAACATAAAAAATTAAACTCCGTAACTTAACTTATGTAATTCATTAGTGTATTCCGTAAATTAGTTTACGATATGTAATTTTTTATCTTCCGTAAATTAATTTACGGAAGATAACTATTTTGTGTTCCATAAACTGATTTGCGAAAAACAAAATTTACATTCTGCAAATTAATTTACAGAATACATTAATGAATTTCGCAAATTAAGTTACGAAAGGTTTTTAATGTTACACAAATTAATTTGCGAAATATAAAATTCACAGCTCACCTTTATCTTCTCCAACACTGCTTCTCTGGCACTTCTCTAACGGTGTTTTCCTTAACTCCTCCTCCTCCGGCCAATGACAACTTAACTTACACTCAATTAACAATGTAATGTTGGAAAAAAAAAACAATAATGACAGAAAGAGGAAAGGAAAACGAAGAAAGATGCTGCTGGAAGTGTTATAGTCACAGGAGCATTTTCATCTTTTCATATATGAAGAGAGTGCAAAAAAAAAATTTGAGGGATATAAAAAGCAATTTCTTTAAAAATTTTAAAAGTTGTAAAACATAAGTGTTGAAAGTAAAAAGATAGGGTGTATAAAGCATGGGGCAGGGAGCAGATGCTTGAAGACTTGAAAACCTTCTTCTCGCCCAACCCTTAACTTTTATTGATATCGAAGGAATTTTTAAAAAAAAATAAATAGTATAAGAAATATTTTTTTTTATTTTTATTTTCACTTTTAATTATAAAAAATTATCTTATTTTCAAAAATTTGTATAAAAACAGTAAAAGCCATAAAAAAATTATTTTCAAATTTTTTATACAATTTTTTGAAACAAGAAACAATAAAAACCAGGTAATATTTTTATAATTAAAAATAAAATAAGAAAACATTTTTTCAAATCAAACAGTCTCTAATTCTTAACTTATCATCCAGGGTTTTTCTGAAGTATATAGGTGGAGGGAGCAGATACGTTAGAATGCCTAATGTAACAAAATAAAATGTTAAGAAAAAAAAATCATTTATTTACAGATTCAAAAAGTGAGAAGAAAAACTAATTATAAAACAGGAAAAAAGTTGCAATCAGCATGACAGCAGGGGTTTGCTGTGAAACATTGCCTCTTGGATGACAGTACATAATTATATGGATCAGTACATGCTGTCCTCCTTGGTCCAAACAGTAGACGAACTTAGACTGCACAAATATAGAATCAGAAAAGATCATCGATTCTTTGGTTGTAGCATATACAAGAAAATTCCACCAGCAACTGAAACATTGAGTGACTCGTATTCTCCGGTCATTGCAATGCTCACAAGTTCACATGCCTGCAGGGATTTTTCTGAAAGGCCATTTCCTTCATTGCCTAAAACCAAGCACAATGGTGTATCTGATATGGAATCACAGAAGCTTGGAGAAAGCAAACAAACTGGCTTGACCAACCCTTCATGCTCTGGATGCCCAGCAAGCAACTTCAGTTGGAATTCTTTTTTGAGAGACTCCAGATGATTCCAACTGCCAGAAACAATAGGGAGCTGAAAGGAGGCACCTCGGCTAGCTCTTAGGGCTTTCTCATTGAAAGGATCACAGCAGCCAGGAAGAAGAAAAACTCCATCCTGTCAAGATATACAAAAAAAAAATAAAAAATTCTAATATTTAGTGAAGTATTTTAATTTCAAATAGAAATAAAAGTATAAATTATGAGGGCATGAAATCTATTAGAATAGTTAAAATAGACTTCATAATCTCATTATTGTATCTTGGAATATTTTAAGAGTATCTTAATGTTCTCTTTATAGGACAGGCTTCCATATCTCTCGATTTTTTTCTATTAGGAACTAGGTATTGCAAAAAGGGCATTGCTTCGCTACTCTTATAAGTTGAGGGGATAAAAACCCCCTATGATTCCACCAATTTTAATGTGTCCACGTCAATGTTATGATTCTGATCCAAAAAGTTCTGTTTTTTATATTTTAATCCTTGTAAATTACAAAGTGTCTTCAACAACTTGCCTGAGTTCAGAAAGCACCATCCTTGCAGCAAGCATTACACATTGTAGTTGCCTCACCAGCACCAAAACGATAGAGAAAAATGTATAACAATATAAGAGAAGAAGCCAAGAAGCACAGTTTTTGATGAATATCTTTAGTGGTTTAATGTGATTGATACTTTGATGATACTACCATAGCAGACTGGCTTGCGGTGGCCACCCTCATATGCTGTATGCCATTATAAATACACATAATGCTCCCAGTTTTAGTTTCACTATGTGCAGCTCTCTGATTTGTGTTCTATTAACTTCCTCTGTTTTCAGTTCTTACCTTCTCCTTTTAACACTCAAACTATTTTTTTATGGTTCATTTTTCAAAATAAAAAAATGGGTGGAAATTCCCCATATGCCTCATGCATGCTGCTGAAACATGCAGATGCACAAAAGATTGCATCTTTGCTTCTTATTCCCTTCCAAAGAACCCGAAAAGTTTGCAACAGTTCACAAGTTTTTTGGTGCTAGCAATGTTAGCACAATGTTGCAGGTATATATCTCTTACTCTTTCTACCCCAAGTGGTTGGTTAGTTGATCCATCATTTTCAGAACCAAAGGTTTTCTGAGTTGTTATTAATACTTCTTTTATTATTATTATTTTTCTCCCTCTAAATGATTGTTTCTTATCCAATGATTCAAGAACGTGCAGTGAACAGTTTAGTGTATGAAGCAAATGTAGGGGTCTAAAATCGAGCGTATGGTTATGCAATAACTGCCATGGAGTGTACAGGGACTAAAATATAAAAAACAAAACTTAGATAAAATCTTAATAATATATGACATGGATTAAAGTAGATGTCCCAATTTTATTGGTCAACAGTATAAGGGGATGTATAACCCCTCAAATTAGAAGGGTGCAGAAGAATTGCTCTTGCAAAAAATAGGGATAAACCCAATTACAGATATTGGAATCACAGGTTCATCACTCTTACTCTCAAAAGACAAGAAAACAAAAGTATATTGAAACTTCAAGGGTTTGCAAATCTCTACCCAAGACTAGATTTCTTCTCCTTACCTTTTCCTCCCTGTTTTCTTAGGCATCGTTTGGGAGATGATTTTTGGGAACGAGGGAGGAAGGGGAGGATTATGACCCTCTCTCCCCATGGTTGAGAGAATTTTAAAAACAAGGAAGGGTTTTGGAGAATTTTTAAAGGACAAAACTTAGGTGTGGTGCTATAATCCTATGTTTGGATATACTAATTTAGAATCACTAGAATTATGTATTTAAATGATAAGAGAAAGAATTTTAAAAATACTATAGACTTTTATTTAAGTAATTTTCATGTTAAATAGACAAAATTTCAAATAATTCTTATTTAGAGAGGATTTCTAAAATCCTCTATTATTTTATTTTGTTTCTTAAATTAATATTTATAATTCCTGTCATGTATCATTCTTCTTTTAATAATTACTCATATTTACTTAGAAAATTTTGGAATTTTGAAATTCCTCACCCAAATACAGGTTAAGTGTTTTTGGTGCTGATCTCCAATCAAAATTGGAATGTCATCTTAGTAACTGATGTCAACCTTTAATCCCAATCTTTATTGTGTTGGTTACAAAGATAAAACTTCAATTTAGTTTGAAGAATAGTATCAAAAGCACTGTGGTACGACCACCTAAGTTTTGTCCTTTTTAAAACCTTTCAAACCCCCTTGAATTACTTAATTTTTGAATTTTCAGAAACTAAGGTTCTCACACATTCAAACTTTTGGGAAGGATTTACCCTTCCTACCCCTCCCTTCCCTCTCAAACTCTTCCCCTCCCTTTCCCTTCAACCTCTCAAACAAATCCTTAATCTTTGCTTTTAAGCCTTCCCCTCCCCTGCCATGACAGAAACATTGATACAACCTAAATCCTTTTTTGCCCCTTCCTTGATGGATTTCTTCTCACAATGAAACAGGGTCTAGGGTGATAGGTACCGACATACTCTTACAGGCGTCTATGAGAGAAGCAATAAGAACTTAGGAGATGAAAACCCCTAAAATTGTTGTAACTAACATGTAGGCCTATTGTGTGTAACTAACTTGGAGGCAGTTATTAGTTAGTGAAGACTAATAAATAGGAAGCAGATAAGCAAAAGAGGCACTTTTAGTATAATTCTAAATAGTGAGAGAAAGGTTGAAAGCTCTCAAATCATCTAACGAATTTTCTTGTACATGATTCTTCCTATTAATTCAACTACCATAGTAGGATTCTTGAATAAAAGATCAATCTTGTTTCATTCTATTGATTTAAGAATTTACCACCAGTATCAGTCTTGTCTGATTCAAGAGTTGTGGAAGATATTGTTCATCATAAATGGTTGGCAAGAAGATGGAAGGAAGAGTCAAAAGGATCGAGTACTCAATGTAGGCTTTGAATTATCACACCCAAGAGCAGCACAAGAATCTTTGAGTTGTGCATGATGATGCGATATGTGCTGCAAGCAAAAATTCAAGGGTTGGAGAACCAGAAAGAGTTGTGACAGAGGAAGAGAAACAAGAATCTGTTAACAACCTGCTCAAGGGGGAAAAAGAAGGGTTAGAGAAGTGTAAAAAATTAGAAGTCCCTATATTCTCAAGGGACAAAGAAGCTTATGGGTGGGTACAAAACGTGGAGAGGTATTTTCGCCTCAAATGGCTACAAAGGAGGAGATGCAAATTGTGTTGATAGTTCTTGAAGGGAGACATGTAATCCAAGATCAGGCTGGGCAAAATTCAAACAAGTAGTGGTGGATAGGTTCCAATTGGCTATGGCAAAGAGGCTATTTGCAATGTTGATAAGGCTCAAGCAAAGGACTTCAATAGCTGAATTTGTTGAAGAATTTGAGAATTATGCAGGGATGGTGAAGGGTCTTGAAGAAGATTTTCTTATGGATATTTTCCTTGGGTTGAGAGAAGAAATAGCAGCAGAGGTTCAATTATATGAACCAAGTCCCTATCATCTATTTCCCAGAAATCATTCATAGTGGAAGAGAAGATATGTTCCGATTCACTGAAACTAGCTAAACTTGAACATAGGAATCAGATTCCATATATATACAACAAGGTCTGATCTTAGAAAAGGAGGCATAGAAAACAATCCCCTCCTGACCCCACATTTGGCAGAGGAGGATAATTCCTTACCCATCTGAAGGCCACAGCTGATCTGAGCAACGTACCAAGGTTACCAGGATCCTGCAGTGAACAATTTTAAAAAATCAGTCATGGCACATGAAGTTGCTAAATCTACAAGACTTTTATGATGTATGGCACTTTGCAGTATGCAATTTTGACAAAGAGGCACATATGACCAAGAAAACTTAGTCCACTCCTTTTGAGTAACTAAAGTTTGTAAATGTTCTGCTTTGTCCACATCTATATATCCCATGCATGGGATGAGGTGGAGGAAAGGAGGGATGGGGACAACTCTGGGCTTCTTTTGAGGATCATAAACAAGAAATTTCCTTTTTATTTTCTTACCATGAGAACACAGACTATAGGAGCACCAGATGAAATTCTGTCTCCACTTTATGACTCAAGATTGGACAGCCTAGCACAACTCTAACTTTTTTTATGAAAACTCAATAATACAATTTAATCATGTGAGGCCATACATTAATCAAAAGCTCACAGAATGAGCAACACCTTTCACTGGAGAATTGCACATACAATATCAGGCAAAAAATTGAGACCCAAATGATCAAATCTAGAAGGGGCATGATGTGTAACCTGCTTTTATGACCGGAAAAAAAAAAACATAATGTGTAACCTGAATCCCATCAAGAACTAAAATTCGATGTGCATATGGAAACCATTTCTGGCAGTTCTTTTGATCATCATCTACATTGAAAAACCTGGCAGGAATTTTCATTAGCGCAATTGCATCAATAGAGTCAGTTGATTGCAGCCCTGAAAGTTTTCTCATCACTATGGAGCTCACACGCACAATAGAAGCAGCAAATTCATCCAACCCGTCAGGAATTTCAGTTTTATCGGGAAGAATTAAACAATCCATTATAACACTTTCATCTTGAAATGACTCTCGAAACCTGCAGATTTCTCTGCAAACAACAACTTTGTGTCATCCATGCATGTAGTTTTCTTCCATAATTTTAGCCGTGCATATCATTTGTTCTTTAAAAGTGTTGAAAAATTTGTATAGAATAAGTTAAGTCTATTCTAACAAGCTAACTAAAGAGACAAGTGAAGACATATGCTGTTGGAAACTGTAATTTTGTAAATATGGATATGATAAGAGATCCTAAAGTGGAGACAATAACACAAACAACTAAAAGAGGTTCAGGTAAAAAATAATTTCAGTACATTGTTTGATCAACGTTACCTTGAGGATTTGAGCTCAAGCTCAACCATTTAAGCATACTCAGTAAATTTCTGATAAAATTCATATTAATTTACAACTATTTAAGAATACATAGGAGTCAAAACTCAGGCCACCTAGCCTGAAGCTTAGTAACCATTCTTAGCTAGAATTCCAAACCTCTCATAACTTAATTTTAAACAATTACTAAGCTAAAGGAATTACAAGCACAACAGGGATACGATCAGCCACAGAAGAAAAGAATATGAGCAGAATAGTATTTTTCACAATAATAGAAAATATTAAAGCTCATTGATTCAGATAGCACAGTTGAAACAATCTTTCATACTGTTTCAACAAGCAATCCTTACACATAACTTACATGCACTTATGAAAATAACTTACTACCCCTATAAGGTTTTTAAAGTTATTTCCATAAGCTTCTTGGTAAAGTTAACCAAAATAAACTATTTTTAACTTATTTCAATTAGTCTCATGATCAAATTTATCACATAAATGCTTAATTAAACTGTTAACCCGAATGCACCCAACGAGTTTTAGCATCACAATTACCAAATTAATCCAAGCATCAATTAACAACACAGTCTGAAATAACATGCTCCATAAGCCACTCAACGTTTCAACCAAAACTCATCAAAAGGTTTTCAAAATTTGGAAATTGAAAGGTCAAATTAAGAAAAAAAAACATAATAAGCAAACAATAAAAAAAAAATACAAAAGTTTCATCGCCACAGTATCTCAACTCTGAAGTTAACCGACCAAAAAAAGGGAAAAAAAAAGAAACAAAGAAGCAGAGGAGAAGCGAGACCTTATAGGGGTAGCACCCACAAGAAGAGCAGAACCATGGGAGCGGCGATAGGAAGAGGAGTTGCGGAGCTTAAGGCAGTGCTTAACAAATGGGTTAGAAGTACTGGATATGAGCTTCGGTTTTTCGTCGCGAGAGGTTCCTTCTTGTTGTTGTGGTTGTGTAACTGAAAGCCTCGCCTTAAAAGACCATATTTTATGTGTTTGAAGATACAAAATGGAAGCACAGTTACTCTGAGGGTTGCAACTGCTGCATTGCATTTCCATCTCTGCCTCCCTCTTCTGCTCGCGATACTTGCACTAATGTTAGCATAAGCTACGATAACTCTGCCCCCAAGGTAAAAACCATTTTGGGTAAAATATGTTTTTTCGCGCTAAATTTAATTGAAGTCTTTAATTTTTTTTTTATTGATTTTCACTTTTGTAAATTTTAAAAATATTTTTTATCATTATATACTTATCATGCAACATTCAATTTCTAAAATCTTTTTTCAAAAATAGAATTACTTATATTATTTAAAAGCCTGAACCCAATTTTAATTGAAATTAAAATATTTTAAACATAAAATTGAGAATTTATTTTTTTTACTTCATAATGATAACATAAAAAATTTAAAATATTAACTTACTAGTTTGGGTTTACTTAAATTAAATTTTTAATTTTTAATCCTTCATTTTACATTCTATTCTAGGTTTAGTTTATAATATCTTTTGTTTTATGGTTTTGACTCCTATTTTATAGAGTTTAATTTTAGTTTTTATACAATTTTCTATAATTTTAACGCATAAGCATTTATACAATTTGGTTCCTATTTTTTTTATTTGTAGAAGTTGATTTTGTTTATTTTTTTCATGTTTTAATTTTATAAAGGATTATTTGGTTCAAAATAATGTTAATTTAATATTTTAATTTAAATATATTAATTTTATCATATTTTATTTATATATTATTTATACTTTTTCTAAACAAATAATTAAAATAAATCAAATTTATATCAAATTGTGCACGTTAAAATTTTTTGAAAACTAAAAATGTACATGCAATGCAAATTATAGAGGTAAACTTATATATTTATTTAGACAATATCATTATTTTGTAGAGATTTTTAAAAATAAAAATAAAAATTAATAATTTTTGTAAAATAAGTAACCAAAACCATAAAAATATAAAAACTAAAACAAATAATAAAAATAAAATAAGAGATAAACATTTTATTAAGCCTATTAATAATATACTTAGACATCTTTCATTTATATAGATATTTTAAATACACAAATGTTAGATTTATAATCCAATCATCCAAAATAGTTATTTAATCTAGAATAAAATATATGCATTATTAAAGTAAAGGTATAATGTATTCTTAAAACAAAAATACACCTTTAATATTTTTATGTTAGAACAATCAATCAGAGATATTTACGATAAAGTTTAATTTAATTTTAAATGAAAAAAAATACTTGAATTGATTATAAAAATATTTACGTTTTAGTTTTATAAAAATAAAATAATTTTTTGTTGTTTAATTTTTTTACTTTATTTTAAAATTTTAACTATAAAAATAAAGTAATAAAATTAAAAAATTAAAAATTGTAAACTAACATAAAATTAAACACAAAAATTAATAGAATTTATATTTAAATATGTTTTCAATCCCTCATATAAAAATAATTAAAAAATATATTAACTAATAATAAAAAATATTAACAAAGTATATAAATTTTAGACATTATATAAATTTTATGGTTCAATATTGGATTTTGTAAGGAAAAATCCTAAACCGAAACAAACCACATAAAATTTTATAATTTTTTAAAAATTTCAATTTTTTGGTTTAATATTTTTTCGGTTTGATAAAATAGTTTAAATCGGATTGGTTTGAATCATGAATACCCTTATAATTAACTATTCTCATAAGTCACTTAAATACTTTTTTTATATAAATTAGTTTCTCAACTTCTATTTTATATAAGTTATCTTTTTCATTTATAATAACATTAAATCTCATATAAGTTATCTTTTTCATTTATATTAAAATTTGATTGATAAATTCTTTTATATATTAAATTCAACCAATATATGAAAGTATTTTATAATTTTATTGGTTAAAACAAGTGATCAAAATGTAAATATTAAGAATAATTTCATCAAACTTTTATTTTAAACATTTATTTTTTTAACATTAAATTAAGATCAATATATCAAAATCTTATATAATTTTATTAATTAAAATAAAAGATAGAATAAGATTCTTTTTTTATGACATATCATACTTTAAATATAAAATTTTTATATTTTGAAAATAATTGATAAATTTTCTTTCAAATTTCTTTCTATAAATTTGAAACCTTAACCTTAAAATTACATGGCATTTCATTGCCTACAATTAAAAGGGTTAATAGAACCTATATAAAAAGATCATTTTGGTAAAGTTTAATAATGCACTAACAGAACAATTAATTTGAAATAGAAACAAAAATTAGAAGATAAATTTAAAATCTAAAATAAAGTTATACAACTAATTTAAATAAAAAATAACTTACAATATGAAGTTGAAATTTATCCTAAATTTAGAAGACAAAACATTAATTTTATCTTCATATTGTTTTTAAGATTCCATTACATTAAAGCATCGTAATTTATATCTCTATTCAATTCTTCCTTTTTTTTTTTAATAGAATCTATCTTTTATAATATTTACTATATTTGTCTTTAATATTATTAAAAACAATACAATAGTATATATATATAGAGAAAAAAAGAGAACAACAAAGAGAAAGAGAGAGTGTGTTAAGATCCATTGACACCAAATATCAAACTTAACACTTACACTAAATCTTAGCCCTTGAAATAAATGGATCCTATGGCTCAAAATAAATACTTCAAAAAATTATATAAAAAATAAAAATACCAGCACATGAGCTTTTTACATTTACAAGTATGTCATTTATTCTTCTATATCATGTACTGCTATGTGACTTTTCACTCCTAAAAACATGTCTTTTCTTCTTCAACCTTTTATATTATCTTTTGTTAGTTATAAACAAGTTTTTCCTCTGCATATTCCACTTGCCTTTTATAATTTTTTGTTTATTTTTTCTTCCAAAAAATAATCTCCAACACCTTTTAAAAGAAAAGGTTTGTAACAACATCATGTAGCAGGTATCAAAGGTTGCTAAAGATGAACTCCTCTCTCGGGCAAGGTACTAACTTTATTTTATTGGTTATGTTAAGATATCAATTTATTTGTATTTAATTATACTAATCTTTATTTTTATTTTGAAAATGGATATTACTTCATAAAAATAAAGAAAACGTAAAGTTTTTTTTATTTATTTATATATTTTTTATTTATACATTTTATTTGATATTAGATTTTTAAGGCAAACTAAATATTTGATTGAATTTTATTTTTCTAGATACAAATTGTATGGAAATCTTCATTGCTAAGAGTATAGAAGATCTTGAGATAGTTGATCCTGTTTATGATGATTCAGAATTTTTTTTTGTAAATATTTTATCACTTGAGGATAACGTTAATGAGCATCCAAATATTTTTCCTTTTATTGGCATGGAGTTTAACTCCCTTGAAGATGTTAAAGAATTCTACATATCATGTGCTAAGAAAGAAGGTTTTGGAATACGTACTCATCCAACTAAGGAAAATTTATGTATACTCGTATGTTCTAATGAAGGTAGACATACAATCAAGAGTTGCAATGAAGAAGAATCTAATGTTTGCATGGGAAAAATTAAGAAAAGAAGCTCAATTTCAAGACCTAATTGTAAGGCATCACTTGTTGTTTCAAAAGCTTGGAAAAGGAGTAAATGGGTTATCAAAAGTTTTAGTAATGTTCATAACCATATCATGGTTAATCCTAAAAGTGTGAGTTATCTTAGGTGTCATAAGAAAATGAGTACAACAACTAAGAAACTTATTGAGAAGTTTGATGAAGAAGAAGTACCTACAGGAAAGGGTGTAGCAATGTTTAGTGGTAAAGATGCATCTTTTTCTAGTGGGGATTGTTGGAATTATCTTAGTAATCTTAGAAGAACAAATCTTGATATTGGAGATGCTCAAGTTGTTTTCAACTTTTGTAAGCAAAAGCAAATGGAAAATCCAATTTTTTTATGCAATACAATGTGATGAAGAAGATAGAATGATAATTTTTTTTGGGTTAATGCAAGATCACGATTGACCAATAATTTTTTTTTGAGATGTTGTTACATTTTACACAACATATAAAACCAACAAGTACGATATGCCATTTACACCTTTTGTAAGGTTAAATTATCATTTTCAATCTATTTTATTTGGTTATGCTTTGTTGCAAGATGAGACTCAAAAATCATTTGAATGGCTATTTCAAACTTGGCTTGAGGCAATGAGTGGAAAAAGTCCTCTATCAATCATAATAGATAAATATTTAACAATAAAATCTACCATAGCCAAGGTGCTTCCAAATACTTGTCATCGATTATGCTTATGGTATATTAAGAAAAGTTTCCTGTGAAACTTTCACATATACCATAAAAAATAAGCTTTTAAGTATGAATTGAAATCATGCATTCACAATTCACCTTTCATAAAAGATTTTGAAGAATATTGGGAATGTATAAGGGTTAATTATGATTTGAAGAAGAATGAATGGCTTCAAAGTTTATACAATATAAAACAGTCTTGGATACTAATTTATAACAGAAATAAAAGTATCAAAGCTTTTTTTATTCCTTAGTTAATTCTTTAACAACATTGCAAGAGTTTTTGTAGTAAAATTTGACAAGAAAATGGATAGTCATTAAGAGAAAGAAAGAAAAGAAGATATTAAATCAAGACATTGATCATATCTCTTAAATGTTAACTCAAAAATTGAGAAGCATGCTGCGTCGATTTATACAAGAACCAATTTTGGAAAGTTTCATGATGAGCTTGCAAAGATTAATCAATTCACAAAGGAGAAAATTGAAAAAAATGATCTCAATATACATACAAGGTATCCAATTATTTCAACTCTCAACAAATTTATTGTTTATGAGGATTTAGATACAAAGATTGTTAATTGTAGTTGTCAACTTTATGCATTTTTAGGAATATTATGCAGACATATCTTGATAATTTTTTAAGAAAAAATATTGCTAAAATTCAAATGCTTATATTTTACATCGTTGGACAAAAGATGCTAACAAAGGCGTACAATTAAATGAAAGTGGAACCTATTTTTTTAGTGAGAATGACAATTCAACAACTCAACAAAGTATACATATGCATAATCAAGTCAATTTATTATTTGATCTTGCAACACAATCAAAGAAATTGTACATGATAATATTATTTGAGCTAGAGAAAATATACAAAAAAAATTTGGTAATAGACTTTGAAATGATCATCGAAGATGATACAATTTTTTTAGAAGAAAGTGATCAAAATTTGATATGTGAGAATTTAAGTGTATCCCCTGAATTAAATATTGGAGATCCACTCATAACATAAACAAAAGAAGAAAAAAAAAAGATGCAATGAAAGAGGCCCTGCATGGAAGATTCAAAAGTAGTCTGGAGTTGCAAGTTTTCACTAAATCGATCACTAATCAAACGGAGATTGTGCCAAGTATGTGGAGAATATGGTCATAATCAATGAAGTTGTAAAAAAAAGACAAATGATGATTCTATTGATCAACATACTTCATTGAAAGGAATGCATTTGAAATAATAATTTTACTGTTTCAAATTATTTTTTAACAAGTATGTAATCATATGTTTAATGAATTTGGATTATAGGTGAACTTTTCAAAAAAAATGTATTCGTATGAGTTGATTAAATGTAGATCATGATGTTTTAACTAGTATTGTGAATTCACGCTATTTATAAGTTATAACTAATTTTTATAAATTAAATTTGTTATGCATCTTCATAGACACATGGATACTAATTATATGTTTTTATTCTTTTTTTACTTTTTTAGAATCTACTTTGGTTGCTTAAAATCATGGTAGATTGGTGCTGTTAGTGATTATGGACAATAAACAATAGATGTTATATTTTTATACACTATTTATGTTAAAGGTTTAGTTTTAATTCTAAATATTTCATGAAGAAGGAGACATTGGTACATATTATTATAAAAAAGGTACAATTTTCTCATTTGATTACATGGACTTGAGGTGGAACCAAGTCTCATTTTATTATTCTAGTGTTGAAAAAGTCTCAACTTTTTTTTTTGGAATAGCAATTATAATAGACACTTTTTCCAACTAGTCTAGAATGATTCTATTTTGTTATTAGATTATTATTTTCTTACCAAAAGGTTGTGTTTAACTTATTGTCTAAGAAAATGCTTATGAATAAGAATATGTTTGTACTACAAATAGAGGCATAATAATTGAAAACATTTGTCAATTTGTAGTAATTCTTTATATATAGCATCAATATAAAAGTATAACTATTGTATTTAGAAGTAAATGTTTTGAGGTAAGGATGCTAAAAAGTTAAATTATTAAAGATAAAAAATAATAATTATAAAGATATTTTTTTATAATAAAAAATTTATTTTTAAATATTTTAATATATATTTTCAAAAACATTAAATATAATATATATTTAACATCTAAAGTACTAAACTTTAAAAAATCATGTAATGTGCAGATAATTTTATATATAAATTTGTTAATAAACTAATAACATATATAAATTATTTATTAATAAATTGTGCATGCATATTTAAGAAAAAATTCAATTACCATGATAACATAATTTGCAATGACTATTCTTTGAAATTTATTGAATTAGATTAATTAAGTTATATATTACACTTTATGAGTGCTTCTCTTTCACTCCTCCGTGGATTCAAAATCAAGAAAAAAATCTACAATTTTAAAATTACAATATCATTTACAAGACATTCATTAGTTTCTCAATCTTCCTAAAGCCTAACAACGTCAACATATCAGAAATAATTCAAAATAGATCGAACAATGGACAAAAATTTAAAAGGACAATACAAGATAATTACGTAAAAGAATAAAATATTTCAAACTTCACCACTTTAATTATGGATTAAGTAGCAACTTGACCCAAATGATCTTATTGAAATTATAAAAAATTATCATAATATAGTATCACATTTGATAGATTATATTAATATATTTAATGTATCAACCTATTCAAAAGGGACATAAACCAATTTGTAAACAATAAAGTGAATTTTGATCTGAATTAGCTTTTATCCACTACGATGTTTGGCATTTGACTAAATTGTAACACACGATAATGAATAAATTTATTATTCTTGAAAATAACTGATATTTCTTATAACATGTGATCAAAACTACATACCAAAACTAGAAATTGAAGATTGGGGAAACAAATGTTATTACATAGAAGGGGGAAATTAAGCTTTGCAACTTGATTTTAGATACTTCCATATTCATATTCAATGAAATGATCATAACATTAATTATATGATAACATCTAAAAGGATTGATTATATGAAAGAAAATGTGTGCTATAATGGATTCCTCTTGGGGCTTTGATCCTAAGAGTTGTTCATATTGCTGTTAAAATTCAATTAATCTAAAAAATTTTGATTCTCACTCTCATAAGTAGCTTCAGTGCATAGAATTCGTAATATATTGCAAAGAGATGAGAATAATGAGGGTTTGTGACTTTGGCAATAAAAACAAGGAGAAGATGCATGAAAGGGCAACCAAAAAATTATAGGAAAGATTTGGTTATTTGAAATTTTGAACTAAACATTCGAGAAGATAAAAGGTTGTTTAAGTTTGGAAGAAGAAAGGAATGATATTGTAGATTATTTTTTGAATTAAAAATAAACAAAAATTATAAAAGGCAAGTAGCGAATGCATAAGAAAAACTTGCTTGTTTGTAGGTAACAACATAGAATATAAAAGGTTATCGTCACTTAAAAGAAGAAAGAGCATGCTTTTACGAGTGAAAAGTCATATAGCAATATGATGTAGAAGAACAAAAAACATACTCATAAAAGTAAAAAGCTCACGTGTTAGTATTTTTATTTTTTATATAAATTTTTGGAGTATATATTTTGAGTCATAGAATCCATTTATTTCAAGAACTAAGATTTGATATAAATATTAAATTTAACATCCAGTATTAATAAATTTTAACTTATTTATATATATATATATATATATATATATATATTCTAATATAAGATTAATTGACATCAAATGTCAATAAGCTTGTAAGCTTACACATTTAATAACTGTTTATGGTATACGAGTTTGAATAGTTCAATTTTAAATTAAGGGTTGTTAAAAGGAGATCATGTTTATCAAATTTTATATAAATAAAAAATTAGTTGACATTTTATTATATTATTTTATTATAATATATAATATATTATTTAAAATATAAATAGATATTCCTGTTAGATAACATATTTACAAAATTTTAAATTACATAAAGTTTTATATATATGATTGTGAGGATAACATAAGATGATTCAATTGTTAAATTATCTAAATTTATATTTTTAAAAAATTAAGTAATGTAAGTCTAATATTTTAATATATTATTAATTTATTGTTATATATATAATATAATATAATATTTATATTTATATATATATATTTTAATACAAAATAATATTTTTAAAATTAAACCTACATGTTTCTAATTTAAGAAATCCATCACTTAGAAGTGATTATTCTTCATCGTTAATTTATGGATTAACTTCGTTTTGATATGTTAACTTAATGTTTTTATATTTTATTGTATTAAATGATGTTATAATTTATATTATTTGGATTTTATATCTTAATGTTGGAAGTTAATATATTAGTTTTTCATTAGAGTTTATTGTCTCTAGTTTCATCATCTCTTACGTTGAGGATGAAGTCACAAAGTCTGCATTTGAGAATAACCTTCTAGTTATTAGAAGGTTGTTGGGTACTAGTTATTAGAAGGTTGTTGGGTAGTGTAACCAATGTTCTTAGCACATTCATGTGACTCATGAACCATGCGTTATGAAACTTAATAGGAAAATGTATAGTAGTATATTTTGATGATATCTTAGAATACTCTAAAATCTAAGAGGAGCATATTTGACATGTTAGGCAAGTTCTCTTGGTTCTAAGCACTAGTGTAAAAAATGTATTCTACAACTAATATTACATTGGTTATTTGATAACCGATATAAAACAAAATGCGATGGTATTTTTAAATTAATGTCAAATATATTACATCAGTTTTACTTGTAACCAATATAATTTTCTTTTATATCAGTTCTACTTATAACCTATAACCGTCGCAACTGTCATTACGATGAGACGACAAACTCGCTAAAATTTTAAAAAAGATTTTGATTTGATGTGTGGAGCCGCCACTAAATTTTATTTAAAGGAAAAATATTTAGAAAAACCCTAACTTGAGGAAGAGATTTGAAGTTCGGGAGTCGGTTACGAGTAGGTAAGGTGTTAGGCACCCTACTCGCCCGTTCCAAAGAACGGTACCCTTTGTAAACACCCAATTATGTCCGAGACCCATTTTAAAGGTGATTAATGTATAAAAGAAATTCAAAATGAAGTAGAATTATAATTAAAGAAAAGATTCAAATTCAAAACTAATACAAAATTAAAATCTGAAAAAAAAAACACAGACGAACAGAAAACAGACAAACAAAAAACAAACGAACAGAAAACATACAAAAGAATTCTGAAAAATGAAAATAAAGTTTTTTAAAACCTAAATCATAATTAAAAAAACTAATACAAAACGAAAATTCCTAAAAAAAGAGAAAAATAAAAATAATAAGCTTAAATAATCAAACAGAGAAAAAATTAAAAGTAGGAAAATGGTTAAAATCTGTAAAATCTAAAAATTTAAAAAAGGAATAATAAAGAGAAACTGAAGAATAAAAAAAATAATAGGAATAAACAGAAATATTATAAAAAGGACAAAAAAAATCAAAGGAGGAGGTTGGGCGGGGGTTCTTGCAAGAGAAAGGAGAAGACTCTCCGGGTTCATTTTTTTCTGGGGATTCCAGAAAGGAGGGGGGGGGGGATAAGGTCATCTCCATGAGGTGGAGGGATTCAACCATTGCTCTAAGAGGATTAGAAGCCTCTGTCTGTAGAATTGGACGTGGGGATTCGTCTTCGTGAAACCATATTCTTCATTACAGGGGAAGGACGAGCTCATCTGGCCAAATCATTCTCAGGTAAGATCAAGAATGCCCCTACATATCTTTAGAATACGATTTGTGCATACCCTGATTAGCATTTAGGGATTCTTGAACCATAAGTGACCTCTGTTTGCATTTAATTAAGTAGTCTATGTTCCCATGCTTGCACATATAGTAAGAATCCAGAGACCTATTGATTGTTTCAACAAAAATCAGTTCATGAAATTGTAGTTAGGTGGCAAGAACTTGAATATAGAAACCATTAATAGGACTTGGTAGAGCTTGGAATAGGAATCTGGGTACTATAGGCCTAGAAAAATCCAAGGCTGGAACTCCACAACTGTGACCACTGTTTGAGCTTCAGAACGGGATCTTGTTGAGGCCACCGCCAACCTCAAAGTCATGAGGAATGACGTACCTTCCCTTAATTCTTGAATCAATAGCAAGAAATGATACTTCCCTTAATTCTTGAATCAATAGCAAGAAATGATACTCTGTTAGTTTATTTCCACGAGCATACTCCAGCCATAAACCAAGTTAAAACTGAGTCAATAGGAATTGGGCTCATTCGTCGGTACAGAACGGATCATGAAGCCTGAAACTGGGTACATCATGAGTTAGGGTGCGAGACCAGTAACTCCCAAAACCACTATAGTTGTCGAGGTTGCTCAGAGACATGTGCTACATATGTTCTCATGGAAGCAACTCAAAGAAGTGTATGAGTCAAAGGGTCACCATTGCAGAATTGACTTTATCTTGAGGATTGTTTTCCTCTCTAATTTCGTCACTATTAATGGAAGGGTGGCCAAGTTTCCTTCTGTGAACTTTGGAATGCAAGTCAGATTTTCAAAACAGGGAGCTTGCAGGATTCGGGGGAGCCAATTTGCTATCCTCATCAAAGTACAATAAAGATTCAGTGGATAAATAAAACTGTTAGATACTGGTGTCCTTATGATATTCTAGCTGATAGAAATGCAGCTTTAGAAACCAAAAGGATCCAATAGCCATCCTTAGTGCCACTTTGTTTGGGCTTAACGAGCACATTAAATGACTAGGGCCGTCTGAAACTACTAGGTAATCTCTTACCCCTTTCAGATCCGAATTGTCTCGGAGTGGTCATTGATACATTTGAGGTAGGCAGATTTTGAATACCATTGTTATGGCTCCCAACTTAACTAATATAATTGGAGATATGAGGAAAAGGAGCTGTCAAAGTTTCCATAGGGAAGAATTGGGCCCCTAATAAACCTGTTCAATGCTCTACACACAGTTACTGCTTATGATTTGATTAACTAGTCCTTGCTTCAGATTTGAAAACATACAGTCCTAATCACAAGCTTAGGAAGAAATTGAAGATCGCAATCTTGCAGCTTAATCTGGAAGCATTCAGTCAAGACTTGCACATCACTAATTACTAGAGTCAAGCTACCAGGTTCTGTTATAGTCCATTTGGCTTGATTTGGTATTCACTGTTAAATGACAGGCAGCCTAGGCTAGGTAGAATCATATTTTATTAGCCTAATTCAAGTCTCCAAATGAAAAGTTCAATTGCTGAAATATGCTCATATGCCTGAAACCTATGCTTGATGGATATGTAAATCATAACTATGGCACTCCTGTCCCTTTCACTCTCCGATTACATACTCCCTTCTGCATCAATCCGGGCTAAAACCAGGGGTTATAGTGACTAGTAACAGTGGTCATTATGGCATCGCAAAATGCAGAAAATTCGAGCACAATTTAGAACCGATAGTTGCACCAGATTCCTAGTTCCAATTCTGGCAGTTAGCCCAATATTACTCTGGGAATATATTAGCATGTAGGTTCTTGTTTAAGCTTATACGTCCTTTTCCTGTTTTAATTAAATTAGGGAATGGTAAAATTCAATTGAGGATGCAGCTTAACGGTTATCCAAACGCATGCTAATCACCAGGCTTCATGTTCGATCCAACAGGAAATCGTTTGGTTTTTAAAAGAAGAAAATCTCCAGGTATTGGTTAAGTTATTCTGCATGTCTGTTGAACAGTAACTGGAGGTATAGCCCAGTGGATAAGATCGTTCCCTGCAATCAGGAGGTCCCGATTTCGATCCCCAGCACATGCATTTTTGCCAAATTGAATTGAAACTCATCCAGTTACTTACCTCAAAATTAAAACCAATGTGGTAAAGGAGTAACCACAGACTTGGCCCAGTGGTGCTCAGTGCCGCCCCTTGACGTCCAATGCCCAGGTTCAAATCTTGGAGTCAACTTTTTCTCATAAAATGGGCATCAAGCTTTGGAGCCTAATATCAATATAAAGGAGCATGAGTACAACCAATATGTGGGCAGGGTGGGGTGGTTAGGGACGCTACCAGCAAGCCCCAGGGCAGGGGTTCTATCCATGTTGAGCTGAGGTTTTTATAATAAGCACCATTTCTAAAGCAGCCAGAATTACAGAATTGCCCCTAACCTTTTCCAATAATCCCTCATCTGTCCTCATATGCTGGATACCCCAAATTGCTTCTCTTAAATTTGCAAATACCCAATCTGTCCTCACCTGATGAATTACCACAATGCCCCTGGGAAGTTCCATAATTCCCAGTATGTCCCTGTCCTCAAAATACCCTTTTTACCCTTAGGAAATTCTGTTAATTCCTAGAAATTCCTAAAAAATTCAAAATAAATCATAGAAATTCAAAAAATAATAAAAAATTCCAGAAATTCAAAAATTAATAAAAAATTCCAGAAATTAAAAAATTAATAAAAAATTCCAGAAATTCAAAAATTAATAAAAATCCAGAAATTAATAAAAATCCAGAAATTAATAAAAATTCAAGAAATTAAGAAAATTAATAAAAAATCCATAAAATACAAAAATTAATAAAAATCCATAAAATTCCAAAAACTAACAAAAATTAATAAAAAAAATCCATAAAATTCCAAAAATTAATCAAAATTAATAAAGATAACAAAATTAATAAAAGTTAATAAAAATTTCAGAAACTAATGAAAAATTAATAAGAAATTCAGAAAATTCAATAATTAATAAATAATTCTGTAAAATCCCAAAAATCAATAAATAATTCAGAAAAACTGTAAAATTCCTAGATAAATTTGAGATTATCAAGTATTTTCATAAAATTCCTTAATTGGTAAATTCCCTCCTAAATTTCTAACAATTATTTGTGTCTTGTCTTTTTCAGTCATCGTTATTAAAAAAAAAATCTTGTTTTGCGATTCTTAATCTCACGCGACGAGCTCTAAGCACGAACTGGTAGCTTTTTCTGCTGTTCGTTGTTTAGAGATTCGTATGGGTCCAAGTGCAGCCATAGTTGTCTTGGGCCCTGTGCATATGTGGATGAGGATTGTCCTCCAAAAAATAATTTTCAAAAATAGTCAAGCTATTTTTACTTTCCGAGTAGCTCCGAAGGTCAAGCCTTCGAGCACATTTCAAACACTCTTTCAAACACTTTCGAAAGTCAAGCTTTCAAAACATAACCAGAACTACGTAAGCCTTGAGTTTCCCATTGCACCGGGGAATACGTAGGAGCGGGATCAAGTCCTGTCAGGCTAACCTCTATCAATTTATTTATTTTCACATTAATTAAGGGATCAAACAATTTTCAAAAATCACACACTCATTTTAAGGGTACCGTTCTTCGGAACGGGCAAGTGGGGTGCCTAACACCTTCCCCACTCGTAACCGACTCCCGAACCTGAATCTTTTCCTCAAATCAAGGTTTTTTCCAAGTATTTTCCCTTAAATAAAAATTTGGTGGTGACTCCACATTATCAATCAATTCATTTTTTAAAATATTAGCGAGTTCGTCGTCTCGTCGGAATTACGGTTGCGACAGATGGCGACTCCACTGGGGACACTTAGAGAGTCAAGCCCGTTCATTTGAGTGTGTCATAATTGATCCCTTTCTTGTTTATTTGCACGATTTCTTTCTAGTATTTTTTGCACAACTTGTTTACTTTTTATCTATTTGATTTATATGTTTGTCTATTCTTTGTATAACCCTAGGATAGATGAATCATAAATTGCAATATATATCTGTACATTTCCCCAATTGCAGGTATCCTAATTATCCGTGTTCCCTCATACATTGCATATGCATTTATCACAAGTGGGGCCCTATACCCGGGTCTGAGTGAAGCCTAGGACTAGAGGGATCTAGTGGTGTCACTTTGGGGCTTACGTCCTGTTTGACTATCACGAAAATCCCAGCTAGAGGGCGTCCTATTTGTAATGCCCTACAACTGGTAGCTTTTTCTGCTGTTGTGGCAAGCATTGCAAACTGGAACTTGGCTCTAGTGACCTCTTGTACCTCATGATTACAAACCACCTTTGAGAGGTTCATATAAAAGGCCATAGATCCTTAGGACAGGTAACCCGCATGAGAAGCGAAGAGGGCACACACACCCCTTTTAAGATACAAGGATTACTGCTTACAGGCACTTATTTGAACCAAACCGTTTGAAGCAGCAAAAGCAAGTTGAAAGCTAAAATTGGGGAAATACAAAAATTAAAAACCAAAATCAAATAAAAGTATGAAATCAAGATAAAAATCAAAAAGAACAAATGGAAACTTCTAAGAAAAATTAGAAAAAAAATATATTTTGAAAATGTTGAAAAGACTCCAAAGAAAACTTAAATTGATGTCTTAGAAATAGAAAAATTAGGAAAACAGTCTTTTGAAAATACTGAAAAAATAAAAAATTCAATAGATAGAAAATGAAATATTGAAAACCCAAAGAACGCTTTCTAGAAAAATTCTAGCAAAACTGAAAAGTTTCTCCAAACAAAACCAAAAGTTTTTTAGCAAAATAAAAAATACCAAAACTCCTAAAAACAAATTTGTTACAAATCAAGAATGAATAAATAAAGCAACTTTCAGTTATTTTCAAAATAGTCCAATTTCAAAAATTTCCAAGATCTATTTGTGCATAACATTCATTCATCCATTCATGCATAAATCTATCGTTCAAAAAAGATTTCAAGAAAAATCATTCCATTTTTTTCATCCACATTTTCATTACATTAATATATTTATCATTCATGATTTCTGCATTCAAATTATTTCTCAAAAAATTAATTTTTAACTTTAACAGAAAAATTAGAGAAAGACAACTTCCTCGACATCCTTATAGAACTCGAGCACATTCAAGAATCATGGATGAGCTGGAAAGGAAAAATTAGGAGTTGAGAAATGAGGTCCAGACTCTGAAAGAGCAGATGGCCAAGTTAATAGAGGCCATCCAATTGTCAAAACAAAAGAAGGCGACGGAATCCATGCCAACAGACCCGTCATATCTTCCTAGGTTCACTCCACCATCAACTATGCCTCCGCTAACCGAAGGAGTTCATTATGGGTTTCCTCATGGGGATGCACCCTCATACAACCAAACACAAGCCCAAACACATGACCTACCTCCAAACACTATCTCACGAGCTCACCAAACAGCTGTTGGGGGAACGCATCCTATGTTCACCCAAGGGCCTCACCCTATACACATACCATCTTCTCAACCTCACCCTATGCCCGAGGAATACCCGAGCCATCCCTCTAAGGAAGAAACAGAAAAGTGGAAAGGTCTAGAGGAAAGGATCAAGGCAATCGAGGGGAGTGCTTACGAAGCCACAAATGCAGCCGATTTGTGCTTAGTACCAGACGTGGTCATCCCTCCCAAATTCAAGGTCCCTGAATTTGAGAAATACCAAGGAACCAGCTGTCCAAAGAAACATTTGACTATGTACTGTAGGAAGATGTCTGCATGTACTTACGATGAGAAGCTGCTTATCCATTTCTTTCAAGACAGCTTAACAGGGGCAGCTGCAACCTGGTACACTCAACTAGAGCGGACACACATCCGTTCGTGGAGGGATCTGGCTGAGGCCTTCCTCAAACAATACCAGTACAACGTGGAGATGGCCCCCGATCGAACCAAACTCCAGAATATGGCCAAGAAAGGGGATGAGACCTTCAAGCAGTATGCTCAAAGATGGAGGGAATTAGCCGCTCAAGTACAACCTCCATTATCCGAGAAAGAGCTGGTCAGCACATTCATTGACACACTCCAAGATCCTTTCTATGACAAGATGATTGGCAGTGAGACTCCTAGCTTCTCTGATGTCGTCATCATTGGAAAAAGGATCGAGGGTGGCATGCATCGAGGAAGAATCACGCACAACGCCACAGCGACAGTTGACGCCTCTACAGAAAAGAAGAGGGCAGGTGACGCTTATAATGTAGCTTCTGGTCAAGGACAGTATACACCTCCGATGGCACTTTATGGACCGAATGGTTTCCAACCATCACCATATACACCCTACACACCATATCCTTACGTCGCCACCTGATAAGCATAAAATTCATAAATAATTATCTCTCACTTTTATCTCATTAAGACTTCTTATATGTTCAATTAAGTGGTCTTTGTCATATTTTATGAGTTTGGGTTCATATGAAGTTTAATTGAATTTCTTTGCTTACCCGATTAAAATGACACTATTATATTCTTTTGAACATAATAGGAGTTTTAGACATCCAAAAATCATGAAATCTGTCTTGAATGAAAGCTTAAAGAAGTGTCCACAGTTACAAAGCAAGATCAGACTCTAAATGGGATGTTTAGGACTCCGAAATTATCTCAAAAGATGAGATAGTGTTGCTGACGTGGAATTTGAACAGTGTGCAAAGATCCGGCCATATCTTGAGATACAGAAGTCATATTGAGATGAAATCAACTCTGTTGGATAGCTAAGATCCGGGGCTACAACGTTTGTTCAGAAGTCAAGCTCTATATCGGACATGTGAACATCCGAAATTGCGGTACAAGAAAGTCAAAATTGTTGTGCTAATTGGTGACAAAAATTCAAGTGTTTTGCATTTTCAACAAAGCCCATGTGAAAGCAATAAAAGGGTAGAAAAGTAATATCCTAGTTGGTGACTTTCTGAAGATGATGCCTCACAAATCCTCTATAAATAGAAGGGTTTACAAGAGGAGAAACACACCACTTGGAGATTAACTCCAATACCATTTTCCATCTTTCTTTCTTTCTTGTTAGTTTGCCTCCTTCATGGAAGGCTTAGGTTTTATTTGTTGTTAGTTTGCCTCCTTCATGGAAGGCTTAGGTTTTATTTGTTGTTAGTTTGCCTCCTTCATGGAAGGCTTAGGTTTTATTTGTTGTTAGTTCGCCTCCTTCATGGAAGGCTTAGTTTTCTCTTTATTGTTAGTTGCCTCCTACATGGAAGGCTAGGTTTGTAGTTTCAATTCAAGGATTCAAGCTATTTTCATTTTAACTTTGAGGTCTTGATCTTTATTTACATGCTTATTAAGTGGTTTCTACTCTGCTTCACTATATTCTTCAATTTTATTCTTTAATCAAAGTTTGATCGGTTGACGTATTTTGATTAATGCATAATTGATTTATAATTGGTTTTTGATTGGTAAATCATTTTCCAAAAGTTTGAAGAGTAGAAATTAAGTAATTGAATTGAAGGTTTTCGTTTTATTACTTACTTCAACTGAATTCTGATTGTGAAATTGGTTTAGATAAAGGATTAAGTAGTTGCTAAATCTTGTTGATCATAATCAATTAAATTCTGAGAGGTTTCTCAGTAGAGAATTCAAGGATCATTTTAGGGGTTCCAGATGATCCTACGTTGATAAACACAATGCATGATTTTAGTGATCAATGATTAGTTAAGAAAATAGCCTCTGAATTCCTTGAGTTGATAATTGTTAAGTTAAATTAATTTCATTTTGTACTTTGTGTTTAGAACTCAACATCGCATCTTTACAAAACCCCCTTGTTCTAACTTTCTCCTTATTTGCTTAAGAATCTGAAATGGTCTTTGGGAGATGACCTAGGTTGCACCTTATACTATACCAATAGTTTGGGGGAAATCTAGAAATTATTTTTGCGCGTTTGCGACGAGCGCGTCAAAAATTTGGTGCCGTTGCCGGGGACCATTTTAGTTTCCTAGGCTTATTTAGGACTTTGTATAAAATTTTTAACCTTTCTAACAATTTTTTGAGTTTGTATAAAATTTTTAACCTTTGTAACAATTTTTTGGTATACTATTCTTGTATAAAATTTTTAACCTTTCTAACAATTTTTTTTAGGTATACTATTCTTGATTTGTTTGAACTATTCTGTAAGGAAAAAGCACGTTATAGTCTTGGGAATCTGACTTTAAAAGACCCCTTTGTCAGTTTATAAGAAAACTGAATGGGAAGCACATCCTCGACTCTTAGAAGGCGTTTCAGCCGTTACTGGACGTAACACCAGAGGAAGATGTGAGCCACAATCACAACTACTGTTCATTCTCATGCATGTATGTTTGTCATTTACATTTTCTTTTCAATTTATTTGAAATTTTCAC
Organism: Canavalia gladiata; assembly: GCA_037954105.1. Classification (NCBI taxonomy): domain Eukaryota; kingdom Viridiplantae; phylum Streptophyta; class Magnoliopsida; order Fabales; family Fabaceae; genus Canavalia; species Canavalia gladiata. The sequence continues at coordinate 38,835,099 of CM075658.1, read as the reverse complement.
CATTTTTAGAATATAGCAATGCATCTGGTGAACCAACCAAATCAGGATGACACAGACAAAAGAGAACCAGATACCACTTTTCGGTTATAACTTTTCCTTACTTTGGTGGTTTTGTCACATTTCTTTTCCTGTTATATAATTTCTATCTAAGACATTGGGGACAATGTCTTGGATAGGTTGGGGGGAGGATGGTCCGATATAAAAAAAATTAAAAAAAAACCCAAAAAAAAAAAATTAGGTTAGAATCATAAACTTGCTTTGAGTAAGATGGCTGAGTAAGGAGTTACACTTGACTCTTGATACGCATCTTATGATTTAAAAAAAAATAAAAAATTTGAATGTGGAAGTATGTTTTTCTTTAGATTTCATAAAATAATTGAAGCAAAATGATTTACATTTCGAGATTAATTAGTTTGGCAACACATATTTGAACTAGATAGATTAGATTTGATAAATATATTACCTGTGAGATTTTGATCCTTATTATTATTTTCTTTCTTGTGTGATTTTCATCCATTGAATATGTTACTTCAGAACTTGCATTGATTCTTTTTGAAGCTACATTTTCACATGAATTGTACAAAAATGATTGAGGCATTTTTTTTTCTTGAACAAACCACTTGGCCAAATAATCAAACCATATAATTTTATCCTTTGATCAGCCCTTTGAGCCGATTAGCCTTTTCTTCTTTTTAGCTCACCATAAATAAAAAAAAAAAAAAAAAAAAAAAAAAACAACTTTGTTTGACCATAGAAGGTGAGGAATACTGGATTTATCATACCATAAGTGTGGGGGAGATTATTGTTATGTTCATCGATATCATGGTTGAAAAAAAAAGAAAAAAAACTGAAGCAATAAATTAATAAATAAACTATTATATTGAAAAAAAAAATGAAGAAGTGATATCTGTTTCTCACACTTGCACTTAGACTCAGTTCTCAATCCTCACCATTTTCCTTGGTCTAACATTGTATCTCTTCAATATATCATTTCATCTTTCTAATCCCGTTATAACCAAAATAAAGACCTCTTGATTTGTGCATTGCATGTGTACATAGTAGTAGAGAAGTAGAAGATATGCAAGCCTATGATAGTTCATCTTTCATGGATTAAATTTGAGAGAAACACTTACCAAATCAAACACTTGAGAGATTCAGAGTATATCATGTGAGGTCTTATCTTTCTCAATCTATGTTTTTCAAATTAAAGTTGCCTTTCTAAGTAATTTCAAAAATGTGATGAAAGAATGCTTCATGAAATTTTGTGAATTCTTGAGAAATCAACTCAAAACTTTGATGTTCTTTCAAAAAAAAAAAAATAGTCACCAATCCTTAACTTAAGTTTGCCCGAGACGTGCAAAAGATAAGTGTGGGGGAATTTGATAAGCATAAATTTTATAAATAATTATCTCTCACTTTTATCTCATTAAGACTTCTTATATGTTCAATTAAGTGGTCTTTGTCATATTTTATGAGTTTGGGTTCATATGAAGTTTAATTGAATTTCTTTGCTTACCCGATTAAAATGACACTATTATAGTATTTTGAGCATAATAGGAGTTTTAGACATCAAAAAATCATGAAATCTGTCTTGAATGAAAGCTTAAAGAAGTGTCCACAGTTACAAAGCAAGAGCAGACTCTAAATGGGATGTTTAGGACTCCGAAATTATCTCAAAAGATGAGATAGTGTTGCTGACGTGGAATTTGAACAATGTGAAAAGATCCGGCCATATCTTGAGATACAGAAGTCATATTGAGATGAAATCAACTCTGTTGGACAACTAAGATCCGGGGCTACAACGCTTGTTCAGAAGTCAAGCTCTAATTCGGACATGTGAACATCCGAAATTGCGGTGCAAGAAAGTCAAAATTGTTGTGCTAATTGGTGACAAACATTCAAAAGTGTTTTGCATTTTCAACAAAGCCCATGTGAAAGCAATTAAAGGGTAGAAAAGTAATATCCTAGTTGGTGACTTTCTGAAGATGATGCCTCACAAATCCTCTATAAATAGAAGGGTTTACAAGAGGAGAAACACACCACTTGGAGATTAACTCCAATACCATTTTCCATCTTTCTTTCTTTCTTGTTAGTTTGCCTCCTTCATGGAAGGCTTAGGTTTTATTTGTTGTTAGTTTGCCTCCTTCATGGAAGGCTTGGGTTTTATTTGTTATTAGTTCGCCTCCTTCATGGAAGGCTTAGTTTTCTCTTTATTGTTAGTTGCCTCCTACATGGAAGGCTAGGTTTGTAGTTTCAATTCAAGGATTCAAGCTATTTTCATTTTAACTTTGAGGTCTTGATCTTTATTTACATGCTTATTAAGTGGTTTCTACTCTGCTTCACAATATTCTTCAATTTTATTCTTTAATCAAAGTTTGATCGGTTGACGTATTTTGATTAATGCATAATTGATTTATAATTGGTTTTTGATTGGTAAATCATTTTCCAAAAGTTTGAAGAGTAGAAATTAAGTAATTGAATTGAAGGTTTTCGTTTTATTACTTCAACTGAATTCTTATTGTGAAATTGGTTTAGATAAAGGATTAAGTAGTTGCTAAATCTTGTTGATCATAATCAATTAAATTCTGAGAGGTTTCTCAGTAGAGAATTCAAGGATCATTTTAGGGGTTCCAGATGATCCTACGTTGATAAACACAATGCATGATTTTAGTGATCAATGATTAGTTAAGAAAATAGCCTCTGAATTCCTTGAGTTGATAATTGTTAAGTTAAATTAATTTCATTTTGTATTTTGTGTTTAGAACTCAACATCGCATCTTTACAAAACCCCCTTGTTCTAACTTTCTCCTTATTTGCTTAAGAATCTGAAATGGTCTTTGGGAGATGACCTAGGTTGCACCTTATACTATACCAATAGTTTGGGGGAAATCTAGAAATTATTTTTGCGCCTTTGCGACGAGCGCGTCACCACCGCCTACCAAACTGCCTATCCACCAACTTACAAAACGCAAACCCGACCGCCCACACCATACACGGTCTAAATACAAGCCATGAGCTCAAATTCTAGCCAAAGTCTGAAAAAGGAGAAAGATCCTGTCGAGTTTGATCCAATTCCAATGACCTACACTGAGCTGCTCCCTCAGTTAATCCAGAGCTCCTTGGTGGTTCCTTACTCTCTGAAACCTCAAGAACCACCATACCCTAAATGGTACGATGCCAATGCCATATGTGGCTACCATGCGGGGTACATCGGTCATTCTACCGAAAACTGCCAGGTTCTGAAGCATAAGGTGCAAGGCCGAATTGATGCTAAACGGCTAGACTTTGGGAAAATCGCTCCTAATCCAAGTGCTGAATCATGAGAGCTCATCCGCTAGCTAAGAAATGAGAACAGCACGACCAGTTGCTTTGTGCAAATCAAGCTATCAAGGAAGATCATCCAAGATTTGTCATACTTTTCAAAATCACTCTTTTGTAAATAAATCTTAATGAACATTTTTCATGTTTCTTGAGCACGTGCTTTACATCATTGGCCTTACTTTAAAATTTACCATTCTTTTTATCCATTCAGCCCACTCCTTATTCCTATACCCAAACAGTAAATACTGATTGGTGATAATGTCAGTACTGTAATAAATCATCTTGAACGTCTAGTTAATCAAGCTCAAAGAGAAAAATCTCAATGAGGAAGTAGAATAACAACCAGGGATTCTAGATCCCCAGTCAAAGTGTCTTGTCAAACAAAAACATCCCGCTGGAATCAAGTTCACATCCAGGAAAAATTAGGGATACACGATAAGATCTGCTGAATTAGGAACCAAAAGATCCCGACAAGATCAACGTACAACTATTTAAGAAAAAGAAGAAAGCCCGCTGGATTAAGCCAAAACGATCCAGGCAAAAGTAGGGTTAAAGTTCAAGATTATATCAACAAAAGTCATGATCAAAAAAGGTCTTGTCGGTTTCCAACAATAATTCAGGCAAAATTGAGATCAAGCAAAAGCTCGCTAGGTCAACAATCAAGAACGACCTAGGCAAAAGTTAGGGCACAATCAAGCAAAAGCCCGCTAGGTCAACAATCAAGAACGACCTAGGCAAAAGTTAGGGCACAATCAAGCAAGAGCCCGCTAGGTCAACAATCAAGAACGACTTAGGCAAAAGTTAGGGCATAATCAAGAAGAAGCCCGCTAGGTCGACAAACAATCAAAGACGACCTAGGAAAAAGTTAGGGCATAATCAAATAGAAGCCCGCTAGGTCAACAATCAAGAATGACCTAGGCAAAAGTTAGGGCACAATTAAGCAGAAGGCCCGCTAGGTCAAACCCTCAAAGAAGACCTAGGAAAAAGTTAGGGCACACAGTCAAGAACCCGCTAGGTTGAAAACCCGTAAGGGCGACCTAAGCAAAAGTTAGGGCAATACAAAAGACCTGCTGGGTTAAAAACTCAAAAGAACAACGCAGGGAAAATTAAGGTTGAACCAGGAATCCCAAGACAACATGACATTTCTGCACCTCATAGCTTCCTAAAACTGGGGCAAAATTTTGCCATTTCTCAAGTTTGGCTAATTTGACAATCAAAATTATGAAAAGCAGCATTGACATTTTTCATCGAAAGGTGCCATTTGGGCAATCTAACCCACATCTTTTGTCATCCTTCCCTTTCAAATACACTACCTTAAAGCATCCTTTGCAAACCTTCTCTATTTCTTTTCATTGATCATCCATAAACTACTTTGCACGCCTCAAAATGCACGTGCCACAAGGAAATGTGAAAAAAGTAAAAATTTAAAAAGGATTAATTTTGAAAAATCATGACAAGTCAGATGAATCCTCCACCATTGCAACATGATAGGATCGTTTCCAAAAGAATCATCGTCCTACCAGCCACGAAGCCACCAAAACAAAAGGAGTGTGTATCATTCAATACTGCTGACCATTGTTGGGTCTCAAATATCTTGGAAAAGAAAGTTCCAAAGTTGATCAAGAAGCCAAGAGATTGACCAAAACACCGGACTTAAGTCAATCTAGCTCGTCTTGATTTTTGATTCCTGTCACACCAACTATATGGTTGTCGAGAAAGGATGTGTCATAAAAATAATAAAAAAAATCAAGAGTAACAAAAATTTTACACTATTTCATGGTTTGCATTCATCCCATGGCATTTGTTTCATCAAATAACAATTTCAAGCATCAAAATGAGAACCCCTCATCTTTTTTTTTGCATTTATTTCAAGCATCAAAATAACGTCACAAATTTTGCATTTATTCAAATAACACATAAGCATCTTTCTATTCAAGCATTGCACGACCCATTTTTCAAAAGTAATTAAGACCTGGGTAAAACTGCCCAAGTCGATCATAAGTAAAAGACTTCCAAACTGGGGTAAATATTTGCCCACAAAAGTTCACATTAGGGTCATCCTCAAATTCTAGGTCAAGCCCAAACTGGGGCAAATGCTTGCCCACACAATTCAATTTGAGGTCACCCTCAAAATCAAGTTCAAACAGGGGAAAACTTTTGCCCACAAAAGTTAACATTAGGGTCATCCTCAGATTCTGGATCGAGTCCAAACTGGGGCAAACATTTGCTCAAGAAAGATTTAAATTCAGGAGAAAAACTGGGGCAAACATTTGCCCAAGGAAATCCAAGTTGAGGCAATCCTCAATTCCTCAACTCCAATCAAGTTTAATAGGGCAAAATTGCCTAGAATAATTCGAGTCGAGGCCATCCTTAAGTCCTCTAAATCAAGTTCAAACTGGGGCAAACGCTTGCTCACAAAAGTTCAATTTGAAGACATCCTTAAATTCTGGATCGAGTCCAAACTGGGGCAAATATTTGGCCAAGAAACATTTAATTTCAAGAACAAAACTGGGGCAAACGCTTTCCCAAAACCCCCTCAGGTTAAGGCATTCCTCGATTGCCAAAAATCCCCCAAACTGGGGCCAATGCCTGCCCAAAACTCCTTCAAATCAAGACATCCAGAATCTTCTAAACTGGGGAAAAGTGGTTGCCCAAGTCTCTTCAAGAAAATAATTATCAAATGCTTAAGAACCTTCGAGTTCAAGGCTGAATAAGCTACTTGTTTTAATGCAAGAAAAACAAAATTCAAAAATAAGTCGTCCGAGGCAGCTGACAAAGAGCCCACATTCCACCTTCACGTGCATTCCTAGGGCACATTATGTCATTTTCTTTTACCTGTCATAACAGGCCAATCTTCATCTTGTTTTCACATGACTCGTCTCAACAGGTGCCTCATTCCATCCTGTCAACAACAGGGCCATTACAAGTAACCTGTCCTAACAAGACATGGCTCACTTTCCTTTACCTGTCCTAACAGGTTCTTTTGAACTCCCACTTCAAAGTCACCTGTCTTAACAGGTCCTTTTTTGCTATTCAAATAGTCATCTTCAAGTTTTCTTTTCCGCATCATGGTCTATGTTGTCAGGCCTCATCAAATTTTATTTCTGCACATATCCTGTCAAGCAGGATTTCATTTGCATTTATCCTGGCAACAGCAGGATTTCATTTGCATTTTCCCGGCAACAGCGGGACCCCATTTGCATTCTCCTGTCAACAACAGGACTTCAAGCACGTTTAATTTTCTGTCCACCTGTCAAGCAGGTTTGCATTTATCCTGGCAACAGCAGGATATCATTTGCATTTTCCCAGCAACAACGGGACTGCATTTGCATTCTCCTATCAACAACAGGACTTCAAGCAAGTTTAAATTTTCCGTCCACCTGTCAAGCAGGTTTGCATTTGTCCTGGCAACAGCAGGATTTCATTTACATCTTCCCGGCAACAGCGGGACCTCATCTGCATTCTCGTGTCAACAACAGGACCTCAAGCATGTTTTAATTTTCGTTCACCTGTCAAGCAGATTCGCATTCATCCTAGCAACAGCAGGACTTCATTTGCATTTTTCCATCAACAATGGGATCACCATCAAGTTTAAATTTCTGCACCATGGCCTATAGTGTCAGGCCTCATCAAGTTTAGATTTCTGCATCATGGCCTATGGTGTCAGGCGACCATCAAGTTTAAATTTCTACATCATGGCCTATATTGTCAGGCCGCTGTAGTTTAGATTTATTGCTTTCAGGCCTATGTTGTCAGGCCGCTGTAGTTTAGATTTACTACTTTCAGGCCTATGTTGTCAGGCCACCCTGTAGTTTAGATTTACTGCTTTCAGGCCTATGTTGTCAGGCCGCTGTAGTTTAGATTTATTGCTTTCAGGCCTATGTTGTCAGGCCACCCTGTAGTTTAGATTTACTGTTTTCAGGCCTATGTTGTCAGGCCACCCTGTAGTTTAGATTTACTGCTTTCAGGCCTATGTTGTCAAGCCCCATACTTTAGCTTATAACTTCAGCATCATGAAAAGTCAAACCTTGTATGACTCACACATAGCCCCTGTAACCCTAGGGACATGGTGATTCTAAGGTCATCACGGCGCTCATCTCAAACATAATCTGTTTACGTCTTTACCCATTTCTTACCATGATAATACAGAAAATATTTCTCGTATTATCTGATAAGAAAATGAGTAAAGAGGGGTAAACTGTAAACACCCAATTATGTCCGAGACCCATTTTAAAGGTGATTAATGTATAAAAGAAATTCAAAATGAAGTAGAATTATAATTAAAGAAAAGATTCAAATTCAAAACTAATACAAAATTAAAATCTGAAGAAAAAAAAACACAGACGAACAGAAAACAGACAAACAAAAAACAGACCAACAGAAAACATACAAAAGAATTCTGAAAAATGAAAATAAAGTTTTTTAAAACCTAAATCATAATAAAAAAAAACTAATACAAAACAAAAACTCCTAAAAAAAAGAGAAAAATAAAAATAATAAGGTGAAATAATCAAAAAGAGAAAACAATAAAAGTAGGAAAATGGTTAAAATCTGTAAAATCTAAAAATTTAAAAAAGGAATAATAAAGAGAAACTGAAGAATAAAAAAAATAATAGCAATAAACAGAAATATTATAAAACGTACAAAAAAAATCAAAGGAGGAGGCGGGGCGGGGGTTCTTGCAAGAGAAAGGGGAAGACTCTCCGGGTTCATTTTTTTCTGGGGATTCCAGAAAGGAGGGAGGGGGGATAAGGTCATCTCCATGAGGCAGAGGGATTCAACCATTGCTCTAAGAGGATTAGAAGCCTCTGTCTGTAGAATTGGACGTGGGGATTCGTCTTCGTGAAACCATATTCTTCATTACAGGGGAAGGACGAGCTCATCTGGCCAAATCATTCTCAAGTAAGATCAAGAATGCCCCTACATATCTTTAGAATACGATTTCTGCATACCCTGATTAGCATTTAGGGATTCTTGAACCATAAGTGACCTCTGTTTGCATTTAATTAAGTAGTCTATGTTCCCATGCTTGCACATATAGTAAGAATCCAGAGACCTATTGATTGTTTCAACAAAAATCAGTTCATGAAATTGTAGTTAGGTGGCAAGAACTTGAATATAGAAACCATTAATAGGACTTGGTAGAGCTTGGAATAGGAATCTGGGTACTATAGGCCTAGAAAAATCCAAGGCTGGAACTCCACAACTGTGGCCACTGTTTGAGCTTCAGAACGGGATGTTGTTGAGGCCACCGCCAACCTCAAAGTCATGAGGAATGACGTACCTTCCCTTAATTCTTGAATCAATAGCAAGAAATGATACTTCCCTTAATTCTTGAATCAATAGCAAGAAATGATACTCTGTTAGTTTATTTCCACGAGCATACTCCAACCATAAACCAAGTTAAAATTGAGTCAATAGGAATTGGGCTCATTCGTCGGTATAGAACGGATCATGAAGCCTGAAACTGGGTGCATCATGAGTTAGGGTGCGAGACCAGTAACTCCCAAAACCACTATAGTTGTCGAGGTTGCTCAGAGACATGTGCTACATATGTTCTCATGGAAGCAACTCAAAGAAGTGTATGAGTCAAAGGGTCACCATTGCAGAATTGACTTTATCTTGAGGATTGTTTTCCTCTCTAATTTCGTCACTATTAATGGATGGGTGGCCGAATTTCCTTCTGTGAACTTTGGAATGCAAGTCAGATTTTCAAAACAGGGAGCTTGCAGGATTCGAGGGAGCCAATTTGCTATCCTCATCAAAGTACAATAAAGATTCAGTGGATAAATAAAACTGTTAGATACTGGTGTCCTTATGATATTCTAGCTGATAGAAATGCAGCTTTAGAAACCAAAAGGATCCAGTAGCCATCCTTAGTGCCACTTTGTTTGGGCTTAACGAGCACATTAAATGACTAGGGACGTCTGAAACTACTAGGTAATCTCTTACCCCTTTCAGATCCGAATTGTCTCGGAGTGGTCATTGATACATTTGAGGTAGGCAGATTTTGAATACCATTGTTATGGCTCCCAACTTAACAAATATAATTGGAGATATGAGGAAAAGGAGCTGTCAAATTTTCCATAGGGAAGAATTGGGCCCCTAATAAACCTGTTCAATGCTCTACACACAGTTACTGCTTATGATTTGATTAACTAGTCCTTGCTTCAGATTTGAAAACATACAGTCCTAATCACAAGCTTAGGAAGAAATTGAAGATCGCAATCTTGCAGCTTAATCTAGAAGCATTCAGTCAAGACTTGCACATCACTAATTACTAGAGTCAAGCTACCAGGTTCTGTTATAGTCCATTTGGCTTGATTTGGTATTCACTGTTAAATGACAGGCAGCCTAGGCTAGGTAGAATCATATTTTATTAGCCTAATTCAAGTCTCCAAATGAAAAGTTCAATTGCTGAAATATGCTCATATGCCTGAAACTTATGCATGATGGATATGTAAATCATAACTATGGCACTCCTGTCCCTTTCACTCTCCGATTAGATACTCCCTTCTGCATCAATCCGGGCTAAAACCAGGGGTTATAGTGACTAGTAACAGTGGTCATTATGGCATCGCAAAATACAGAAAATTCGACCACAATTTAGAACCGATAGTTGCACCAGATTCCCAGTTCCAATTCTGGCAGTTAGCCCAATATTACTCTGGGAATATATTAGCATGTAGGTTCTTGTTTAAGCTTATACGTCCTTTTCCTGTTTTAATTAAATTAGGGAATGGTAAAATTCAATTGAGGATGCAGCTTAACGGTTATCCAAACGCATGCTAATCACCAGGCTCCATGTTCGATCCAACAGGAAATCGTTTGGTTTTTAAAAGAAGAAAATCTCCAAGTATTGGTTAAGTTATTCTGCACGTCTGTTGAACAGTAACTGGAGGTATAGCCCAGTGGATAAGATCGTTCCCTGCAATCAGGAGGTCCCGATTTCGATCCCCCGCACATGCATTTTTGCCAAATTGAATTGAAACTCATCCAGTTACTTACCTCAAAATTAAAACCAATGCGGTAAAGGAGTAACTACAGGCCTGGCCCAGTGGTGCTGAGTGCCGCCCCTTGACGTCCAATGCCCAGGTTCAAATCTTGGAGTCAACTTTTTCTCATAAAATGGGCATCAAGCTTTGGAGCCTAATATCAATATAAAGGAGCATGAGTACAACCAATATGTGGGCAGGGTGGAGTGGTTAGGGACGCTACCAGCAAGCCCCAGGGCAGGGGTTCTATCCATGTTGAGCTGAGTTTTTTATAATAAGCACCATTTCTAAAGCAGCCAGAATTACAGAATTGCCCCTAACCTTTTCCCATAATCCCTCATCTGTCCTCATATGCTGGATACCCCAAATTGCCTCTCTTAAATTTGCAAATACCCAATCTGTCTTCACCTGATGAATTACCACAATTCCCCTGGGAAGTTCCATAATTCCCAGTATGTCCCTGTCCTCAAAATACCCTTTTTACCCTTAGGAAATTCTGTTAATTCCTAGAAAATCCTAAAAAATTCAAAATAAATCATAGAAATTCAAAAAATAATAAAAAATTCCAGAAATTCAAAAATTAATAAAAATCCAGAAATTAATAAAAATCCAGAAATTAATAAAAATTCAAGAAATTAAGAAAATTAATAAAAAATCCATAAAATCCAAAAATTAATAAAAATCCATAAAATTCCAAAAACTAACAAAAATTAATAAAAAAATCCATAAAATTCCAAAAATTAATCAAAATTAATAAAGATAACAAAATTAATAAAAGTTAATAAAAATTTCAGAAACTAATGAAAAATTAATAATAAATTCAGAAAATTCAATAATTAATAAATAATTCTGTAAAATCCCAAAAATCAATAAATAATTCAGAAAAACCGTAAAATTCCTAGATAAATTTGAGATTATCAAGTATTTTCATAAAATTCCTTAATTGGTAAATTCCCTCCTAAATTTCTAACAATAATTTGTGTCTTGTCTTTTTCAGTCATCGTTATTAAAAAAAAAATCTTGTTTTGCGATTCTTAATCTCACGCGACGAATTACGGTTAAAATCTGTAAAATCTAAAAACTTAAAAAAGGAATAATAAAGAGAAACTGAAGAATAAAAAAAATAATAGGAATAAACAGAAATATTATAAAAAGGACAAAAAAAAATCAAAGGAGGAGGCGGGGCGGGGGTTCTTGCAAGAGAAAGGAGAAGACTCTCCGGGTTCATTTTTTTCTGGGGATTCCAGAAAGGAGGGAGGGGGGATAAGGTCATCTCCATGAGGCGGAGGGATTCAACCATTGCTCTAAGAGGATTAGAAGCCTCTGTCTGTAGAATTGGACGTGGGGATTCGTCTTCGTGAAACCATATTCTTCATTACAGGGGAAGGACGAGCTCATCTGGCCAAATCATTCTCAGGTAAGATCAAGAATGCCCCTACATATCTTTAGAATACGATTTCTGCATACCCTGATTAGCATTTAGGGATTCTTGAACCATAAGTGACCTCTGTTTGCATTTAATTAAGTAGTCTATGTTCCCATGCTTGCACATATAGTAAGAATCCAGAGACCTATTGATTGTTTCAACAAAAATCAGTTCATGAAATTGTAGTTAGGTGGCAAGAACTTGAATATAGAAACCATTAATAGGACTTGGTAGAGCTTGGAATAGGAATCTGGGTACTATAGTCCTAGAAAAATCCAAGGCTGGAACTCCACAACTGTGGCCACTGTTTGAGCTTCAGAACGGGATCTTGTTGAGGCCACCGCCAACCTCAAAGTCATGAGGAATGACGTACCTTCCCTTAATTCTTGAATCAATAGCAAGAAATGATACTTCCCTTAATTCTTGAATCAATAGACAGAAATGATACTCTGTTAGTTTATTTCCACGAGCATACTCCAGCCATAAACCAAGTTAAAACTGAGTCAATAGGAATTGGGCTCATTCGTCGGTACAGAACGGATCATGAAGCCTGAAACTGGGTACATCATGAGTTAGGGTGCGAGACCAGTAACTCCCAAAACCATTATAGTTGTCGAGGTTGCTCAGAGACATGTGCTACATATGTTCTCATGGAAGTAACTCAAAGAAGTGTATGAGTCAAAGGGTCACCATTGCAGAATTGACTTTATCTTGAGGATTGTTTTCCTCTCTAATTTCGTCACTATTAATGGAAGGGTGGCCGAGTTTCCTTCTGTGAACTTTGGAATGCAAGTCAGATTTTCAAAACAGGGAGCTTGCAGGATTCGGGGGAGCCAATTTGCTATCCTCATCAAAGTATAATAAAGATTCAGTGGATAAATAAAACTGTTAGATACTGGTGTCCTTATGATATTCTAGCTGATAGAAATGCAGCTTTAGAAACCAAAAGGATCCAATAGCCATCCTTAGTGCCACTTTGGCTGGGCTTAACGAGCACATTAAATGACTAGGGCCGTCTGAAACTACTAGGTAATCTCTTACCCCTTTCAGATTCGAATTGTCTCTGAGTGGTCATTGATACATTTGAGGTAGGCAGACTTTGAATACCATTGTTATGGCTCCCAAGTTAACTAATATAATTGGAGATATGAGGAAAATGAGCTGTCAAAGTTTCCGTAGGGAAGAATTGGGCCCCTAATAAACCTGTTCAATGCTCTACACACAGTTACTGCTTATGATTTGATTAATTAGTCCTTGCTTCAGATTTGAAAACATACAGTCCTAATCACAAGCTTAGGAAGAAATTGAAGATCGCAATCTTGCAGCTTAATCTGGAAGCATTCAGTCAAGACTTGCACATCACTAATTACTAGAGTCAAGCTACCAGGTTCTGTTATAGTCCATTTGGCTTGATTTGGTATTCACTGTTAAATGACAGGCAACCTAGGCTAGGTAGAATCATATTTTATTAGCCTAATTCAAGTCTCCAAATGAAAAGTTCAATTGCTGAAATATGCTCATATGCCTGAAACCTATGCATGATGGATATGTAAATCATAACTATGGCACTCCTGTCCCTTTCACTCTCCGATTACATACTCCCTTCTGCATCAATCCGGGCTAAAACCAGGGGTTATAGTGACTAGTAACAGTGGTCATTATGGCATCGCAAAATGCAGAAAATTCGAGCACAATTTAGAACCGATAGTTGCACCAGATTCCCAGTTCCAATTCTGGCAGTTAGCCCAATATTACTCTGGGAATATATTAGCATGTAGGTTCTTGTTTAAGCTTATACGTCCTTTTCCTGTTTAATTAAATTAGGGAATGGTAAAATTCAATTGAGGATGCAGCTTAACGGTTAGCCAAACGCATGCTAATCACCAGGCTCCATGTTCGATCCAACAGGAAATCGTTTGGTTTTTAAAAGAAGAAAATCTCCAGGTATTGGTTAAGTTATTCTGCACGTCTGTTGAACAGTAACTGGAGGTATAGCCCAGTGGATAAGATCGTTCCCTGCAATCAGGAGGTCCCGATTTCGATCCCCAGCACATGCATTTTTGCCAAATTGAATTGAAACTCATCCAGTTACTTACCTCAAAATTAAAACCAATGCGGTAAAGGAGTAACCACAGGCCTGACCCAGTGGTGATGAGTGCCGCCCCTCGACGTCCAATGCCCAGGTTCAAATCTTGGAGTCAACTTTTTCTCATAAAATGGGTATTAAGCTTTGGAGCCTAATATCAATATAAAGGAGCATGAGTACAACCAATATGTGGGCAGGGTGGAGTGGTTAGGGACGCTACCAGCAAGCCCCAAGGCAGGGGTTCTATCCATGTTGAGTTGAGTTTTTTAAAATAAGCACCATTTCTAAAGCAGCCAGAATTACAGAATTGCCCCTAACCTTTTCCAATAATCGCTCATCTGTCCTCATATGCTGGATACCCTAAATTGCCTCTCTTAAATTTGCAAATACCCAATCTGTCCTCACCTGATGAATTACCACAATGCCCGTGGGAAGTTCCATAATTCCCAGTATGTCCCTGTCCTCAAAATACCCTTTTTACCCTTAGGAAATTCTGTTAATTCCTAGAAAATCCTAAAAAATTCAAAATAAATCATAGAAATTCAAAAAATAATAAAAAATTCCGGAAATTCAAAAATTAATAAAAAATTCCAGAAATTCCAAAATTAATAAAAAATTCCAGAAATTCAAAAATTAATAAAAATCCAGAAATTAATAAAAATTCAAGAAATTAAGAAAATTAATAAAAAATAAATAAAATCCAAAAATTAATAAAAATCCATAAAATTCCAAAAACTAACAAAAATTAATAAAAAAATCCATAAAATTTCAAAAATTAATCAAAATTAATAAAGATAACAAAATTAATAAAAGTTAATAAAAATTTCAGAAACTAATGAAAAATTAATAAAAATTCAGAAAATTCAATAATTAATAAATAATTCTGTAAAATCCCAAAAATCAATAAATAATTCAGAAAAACCGTAAAATTCTTAGATAAATTTGAGATTATCAAGTATTTTAATAAAATTCCTTAATTGGTAAATTCCCTCCTAAATTTCTAACAATTATTTATGTCTTGTCTTTTTCAGTCATCGTTATTAAAAAAAAAATCTTGTTTTGCGATTCTTAATCTCACGCGACGAGCTCTAAGCACGAACTGGTAGCTTTTTCTGTTGTTCGTTGTTTAGAGATTCGTATGGGTCCAAGTGCAGCCGTAGTTGTCTTGGGCCCTGTGCATATGTGGATGAGGATCGTCCTCCTAAAAATAATTTTCAAAAATAGTCAAGCTATTTTTACTTTCCAAGTAGCTCCGAAGGTCAAGCCTTCGAGCACATTTCAAACACTCTTTCAAACACTTTCGAAAGTCAAGCTTTCAAAACATAACCAGAACTATGTAAGCCTTGAGTTTCCCATTGCACCGGGGAATACGTAGGAGCGGGATCAAGTCCTGTCAGGCTAACCTGCACCGGGGAATACGTAGGAGCGGGATCAAGTCCTGTCAGGCTAACCTCTATCAATTTATTTATTTTCACATTAATTAAGGGATCAAACAATTTTCAAAAATCACACACTCAGTTTAAGGGTACCGTTCTTCGGAACGGGCAAGTGGGGTGCCTAACACCTTCCCCACTCGTAACCGACTCCCGAACCTGAATCTTTTCCTCAAATCAAGGTTTTTTCCAAGTATTTTCCCTTAAATAAAAATTTGGTGGCGACTCCACATTATCAATCAATTCATTTTTTAAAATATTAGCGAGTTCGTCGTCTCGTGGGAATTACGGTTGCGACACCCTTAAACTGAGTGTGTGATTTATTTGAAAATTGTTTGATCCCTTTAATTAGAGTGAAAATAAATAGATTGATGAAAGATAGCCTGACAAGACTTGATTCTACTTCTACGTATTCCTTGGTGTAATGAGAAACTCAAGGCATACGTAGTTCTGGTTTTGAAGGCTTGACCTTCGGAGATGATTGAAAAGGAATAAAGTACTTTGAAAATATTTTAAAGAAAAATTCTTAGTCCATATATGCATAGGATCCAAGGCAAATGAGGGCTGCACTTGGATCCATATGAACCTCTAAACATCAAACAGCAGTGAAACCACCAGTTCTATTTTAGAGCCCATCGCGTGAGACTTAGGATTTCAAAACAAGGTTTTTTCTAAAATTATTTCAAAAGGAATCGTAGTCCACATATGCATAAGGTCCAAGATAACTACAGCTGCACTGGAACCCATATGAATCCCTAAACATTGAACAACAGAAAAAGTTACAAGTTTGTGCTTAGGGTTCATTGCGTGAGACCTAGAATTAATGAATTTAATTTGAAAATAACAAAGATAAAGAGAGGAGTGGGCTTAGGAAGAAAAAGAATTGGGCTTGATTTTAAAAAAATGAACTTAATCTAAAATGAACTTGATTTTGAATTTGAGAAATTAAACTTGACTTGAAATGAACTTGATTTTGATTTTGAGAAATTGAACTTGACTTGAATTTGAATTTAAGAAATTGAACTTGACTTGGAATGAACTTGATTTAAAATGAACTTGATTTAAAATGAACTTGATTTGAAATGAACTTGATTTAAAACTTGAGAAATTGAATTTGATTTAAATTTGAGAAATTGTACTTGACTTGAACTAAAATACTTGAATTGACAAAAAGAATTAAAACTTGGGTTAACTGAAATGAGTTTGCAATTTAAGGGAAAAGAATTAAATTCGATTCAAATGAGGTAAACTTAATTTGAAATGAACTTGATTTTGATTTTTGAAGAATTGAACTAAACTTGATTTAAAATTTGAAGAAAAGAATTAAACTTGATTTGAAATTTGAAGAAAATAATTAAACTTGATTCGAAATTTGAAAAAAAGAATTAAACTTGATTTGATTTGATTCGATTTAAAATTGAGGAAAAGAACTGGAATAAAATGAACTTGATTTGGAATTTGGAGAAAAGAATTAAACTTAATTTGAAATAAAATGAGCTTGATTTGAAGTTGAGGAAAGGAATTAGATTTGGTTTATTTGAAATGGAGGAAAAGAATTTGAAAAATAAAATGAACTTGACTTTGAATTTAAGGAATTGAACTTGATTTGAATTTGAGAGGAATAAAATGAATTTGATTTTAAATGATACTTGATTTTGAAAAAAATAAATAAACTTGATTCGAACTAAAATGGACTTGGTTTGAAATTTGAGGCAAACGAATTAAACTTGATTTGGATTAAAAAACTTGATTTGAAATTTTTGAGGAAAAAGAATTTTGATTTGAAATTTAGATTTGAACTAAACTTGATTTAAAACAAAAATAGACTTAATTTGAAATTGGAGAAAGAATTAGGAAAATAAAATAAACTAAAAAAAATTAATTACAAAAGGATTGATTAAAAATTTCATTTAACTTTTAAAGGATTGATTAATCAATTTTAATTGCCAATATCCAAGGCAAGGACGGGGTAGTGTTCGTTTGGAAATTTTTAAAAAGTGCAGCATGTGGGGATTGAACCCACAATTTGAAGGTCAAGGACAGCATAGCGAGCCACACCACTATGCCATGCCCCTTACTTGATCATAGTATCCATATATATTAATTTAAATGAAAATCAGGGGGTTTAATTTTTGGCAAAACACATACTGCCCATGGGGATCGAATCTAGGGTCCTGTGGGTCTTTGGAAAGAGTTATTTGGGGTACCTGACTTGTATGAAGGTGGGATGGACTTTAGAACCTCACCACGTTGTATCCAAGGTCCCTGAAGCCAATGACCTTTTGGAAAATACAGCAGCGATTAACGTCTGTGTCTTGATGATTATAATTGCTTATTGATTTTCATTCTCACGCACGGATTGGCTTAGAGGGAATCAATATGACAATGGCCATTCACTCCATATACGATCAGCACACCTACTGCGTTGTCATTCGTACTCAGCCCCACTATCAAGGTACTCCTTGTATGAAGATCATACATTTAAGCCTATCAGCCTTGCTATGCATGTTCTGATTCTAACGAGCAAAGAGAATTTAAACTCTTGAGAGATACCATGCACTACTTCATTAATGCCAAGTCATTTCCCTTGCATAAATGAAAATCATGCACTTATACAATTGATATGTTAGGGGGCACCGTGTCTGCATTATTTCCTTTGGTTTTGGTCAATGGACCCCTCTAAACGAGCCTTTATATCTCGTTGATTAAGGCTAGTATGCTGATTAGTCAACTGTAGCAACCAAAAGTGCGGGATGTTTGGAGGCATGTCCCTTGCCAACACTGTTCCATCACAGCTTCTATAGCAAAATTCTTGCATTGATTCAGTAGCATTGGCAGTATTTCTATCAAAAACTTTGGGTGTTAGACATCCTGCAAGTTCACATTTCTGGTATATCACCTAGACGACAAGAATGAGGCGGCCGCCATTCACTTCACTCAGCTGCCAAGACTTGTTGAAATCGCCCAAAGTTTGACATGGACTTCATCTAATAAATATCTCAGGTTCTGGTCTTTCCCAGTGAGAGTGTTCCTCATTATGATATTGGTGAATACGCTGCTAGTCTTTGGGCTCCTCAGGTTTATTCACTTAAGCTGCTTGAAAGGACATAAAACAAATTCCATGGGCCACTCTGCACTTGCCTTAAAATCTGTCTCTCAGCAATTTACTCCACTATATGGATGGACTTCACTCGAGGTTGCAACAAAGGGCTCAAAACTGAGAACCATAATACAGCCTGGGACATTGTGGGGTAACCGGGGGCATTAGGTGCCTGGAAAATGGCACCAGCAGCTGATCTAAGGCCTGAAAATTCTACTCAAGTTATTGGTACTGCATAGCCCAATCTCCAAAAGTCGGAAACATCCATGTTGGAGAGCTGGTAATGAAAATCTAAACTATTGGAATCAGGTCCACCATGACAGATTTCTGGTCAGGGAGGTGCATCTATTGGCTATCCGATTATGGTTCAAACTGATCTAGTCAAGCCACTATTGGTTGGTCTAGCTCTGTTTGTAAGACTCAGCTTAAAACTTTCCCCATATTCACATGACAATCTGATTCCATTCGAGTCAGTGTATATGATAGTTCTTAGCCCATTCTTGACAAAGGGATCAAGATCTTAGTTTCAAATCAGAACAAGTTTCTTATGTCTATAGTCATTCGATTCAATTTAACAAGTATATGCAGCAATTGGAAATCCTAACCAAGACATTAGGATCTTGAATTCAAAATCAGAACAAGTTTCTTCTGAAATTGCAGGGTACAAGCTCTTTCAGATTCAATTTCAAACGAATACGTATAGCAATTATAAATCCAATTTTAACCAAGAGATCAGGATCTTGGGTTTATTTTTCTTTTATTATCAAACAGTATTTAACCATGAACCAAACAAATCAAGTGATGAAGATTATACCCAATTAAGCTCACAAATTGAATAACGTTAACTTGAAATCGTAGGACACAACCTCTTTCCGACTAAAACTAGAATTGATTGGCAAGGCACTCATTCATAGCAGGCAGAATGAATCCTGATTGTCTCAAGAATAAGGAGTATGGTCAGGAATTGAGATCTCTATGTGGTGCTCCCCGATTTGCCGCACCAGAGATGAACATGAATGGACTTTTAATGGTTCTCCCACTTCAGGAATGACGCTCTCTCTCTATGTAGCAACCTGAGTTTCCTTTATTTATTTTTTTTTGCATGCGGCTACGATCAGATCCTTCTTTTTTCTTCGGTTGCTCCCACCATTAGGGAGAGAATTGGTTAAGGCCTCTTCGACGTGCCTTCTTTTGTTTTTTTCTCTTTTTTTTTCTTTTCTGTTATTTTCGCTTTTCTTTCCATTTTCAGTTTGTTTGTTTTTTTTTTTGTTTTCATTGTTTAGTTTTTTTTTATTATTATTATTATCATTTCTTTTTATTTTTATTATTATTTTTTTATTTTTACTTTTCTGTTTTTATTATTTTTTTAATCTTTCTGTTTTTATTATTTAAATTATTCTTTTCAATTTTTTATTTTATCTTTTCAATTTTTTGTTTTAGTTTTATTTTCATTTATTTATTTTCCATTTGTTTATTTTCCATTTTTTCAATTTTTTTCTATTTTAGTTTTCCCTCATTTTTTTTCTTGTTTGTTTTTATTTTTCTGTTATTATTTTTGTTTTGTTTTACTTTCCTTCTTTTTTTATTATTGTTTTATTTAATTTATTCTTTTTATTTAAATTATTATTTATTTACTTATTAATTTTAAAATGGGGGCCTCAGACATAATTGGGTGTGTACAATAACCAATGTAAAAAGTTCTATTTTTCAAGGAATCTCTCTTCCCGTTCAATGTTGTCATTCTCCTTAAACTCGTCTCATACTCCTCACTTTTGTTTTTGAATACACCTAAACCTTTATCTTTATCCTAAACCTAAGATTTCTTTTCTTTTTGAAACTGGCACCTCCAAAGTTGTTGCTTGTTGCTTCCTCACTTTTAATGACATTACTGCTCCTTGTTGCTCTAATACTTCAAGACCAGTTCCTTGGGGCTTTTGCATTGCAATTTTTCTATCTTTGATTTCCAAAGCCAAGGTTGTGAAGACTTCTCCAATGAATTTATTAAGGCTCTCGCAAAGCACATGAGGGTGCTTGTTGCCACTACTTCCTCGTTGATCCACCATTTCCACTTCAATGCAAAAATCACCATGCTCTTTCAATTCCACAATAACCTCCTATCCTACTCTTTTTCCCTTAATTACAAGTTGAATCCTGGTTCTAAATGTTTTATCTAGTATATGAATATCATACTCTTGTTTCGCCTCTCCAATAAGATTGGTAATATTACACTATTAACTTTAGTGTTTAAAAGAAAAAGTAAATGAATACCCCAACACCTTCCAAAAAATTATGGGGTTTGATGCAGAGTGCATCTTTGGATTAGATTTTATAAAGATTAAACGGAAAACCAAAGAGAATGAATTTGAAAGTGATTTAGAAACGAAAAAGAGATGCCTAGTTATAATTTGGTTATTATAGTTAGCTTGAAAGCAATAAGTAAAGTAATGAATACATTTTCTGTTTGTCAAAGATTGTTTTATGTTTGTCCCTATTGCACTTTTATTCATATACAAATTTGTTGAATTCTCAAATGAATTTATTTCATCTAATGGATCATTGATTGATGAAATGGTGAACCTTTTAATCAATTCCAAATCATTTTAAATCATTTTAAATGACTTTATTTCCTAAAAAGAATAGGAATAGATCTGAACCTCTATGATACCTCTTTATATTAGTAGATAGTCTAGTTTTTTAAATACATAAAAATAATCTAACTCAAAGTGTTAATCATTTAGATAGAACAAACTTATACCACATTGAGTTTTTTATTATATTGGATGTGAGACTTGTAAGACCGGTAGACTTAAATGAATTACTCAATTTGAAAACCATGAATTTTTAAAATTCTAGGTGTTGTATTTTTGTTAACACATTACATTTTATATTTATATTTTTTCAATTTCAATGATATACTAAAATTTTTGAGGTCCTTTCTCCATGTGGTTTTTCTCATTCTTAGCATTTGGTCTATTAGCTATTAATTAGTTTAATTACTAGAGATTATAATTTTGTGACTAACTTTATTGAGATATTTATGCTTGGTTTACTTGTTGGAGATTATGATTTTATTCAGATTTGTCAACTAATGGCTTATAAGAATAGTTAGCTGCTAGGAATAATTTAATGCTAAAAAGAAGGAAAGGAATGATTTACTGTATTAGAATATATATATATATATATATATATATATATATATATATATATATATATATATATATATATATATATATATATATTGGAGGTTAAAACCACCATAAGTTTTTTCAAATTTTAATTTTACTTTTTTATCTCGGTTGTAACAATAATTAGTGTAAAAAGATTTTACACCGATTGAATTATAGAATCGATGTAAAAACTTAACTTTTTATACCAATTGAGGAACTGATGTGGAAAATTGTTAGGTACTATATTGCCTGAATCTATAACTAATGTAAAAGTTAATTACAAGTAAGGTAAAAAGTGTTTTTTACACTAGTGAAGGGAAGAAAAACTTTTCATAAATCTAGACAAATGTTCCTTTTGCTTAGACCATGTGGTCTTCCTAGGTTTTGTCATAGATAAAAGGTCCAAGTTGACCAAGAGAAGGTCAAAGTCATTCATGAATGGCCAACTCCCCCAAAATGCTGGAGAAGTCAGGAGTTTTCATAGACTAGAACACTTCTACAAGAGGTTTGTCAAAGATTTCAACACTATTTATTTTCCACTTAATGAACTTGCAAAGAGAGATGTCGAATTTGGTTGGGGATAAATAATAGAAAGCCTTTTATACTCTGAAGCAAAGGCTCATTGAGACACCAATTCTTGCTTTACCTAATTTTAATAAGTCCTTTGAATCAAAATGTGATCTCTCTAATATAAGGATAGGAGCAAACATCCCTTTGCATACTTCAGCGAGAAATTAAAAGTGGATGCTCTTAATTATCCTATCTATGATAAAAAGTTTTATGCTTTTATTAAGATCCTACAAACTTGGCAATACTACTTGTTGTTAAAAGAGTTTATAATCCACATTGATCATAAATCATTAAAGTACCTTCAAGCTCAAGGAAAACTCAATAGGAGACATGCTAAGTGGGTAGAGTTTCTTAAACAACTCCCTTATGTTATCAAACATAAAAAAGGAGAGACTAATAAGGTAGCAGATGCTCACTCTAAGAAGCATACTCTTCTAACCTCTCTAAATTACAAACTAATGGGCTTTGAGCACTTTCATGAATTGTATGCAGACGGTGTAGAGTTTGGAAAACACTACAAAGGTCGTGAGCCCAAGGCATGTAACGAATATTTTAGGCACAAAGGATTATTGTTTAGAAAAAGTCATTTGTGTATGCCCAAATATTTTCATGAGTCATATTTCCCTTAAAGAATCTCATGAAGGGGATTTAATGGGAAACTTTGGAATCTAGAAAAAATCGACCATCCTAAAAGAAACTTCTTTTGTCCACATATGAACAAAGATGCCCAAAGGTATTACTAGAGATGCATTATCTAAAATAGGATAAGTCAACCACTAAGCTCCATGGCTTGTATACCCTCTTACTTGTCCCTGATTCCCCTTGAATAAATATAAGCATGAACTTTGTCTTAAGTTTACCTAGAACCCAAAGAGGAATGGATTCTATCTTTGAAATAATGGACCACTTTAGTAAGATGACCCATTTTCATCCCCTGCCACAAAGGTAGATGATGCCAACTTTATGGTCAAACTCTTCTTTAGAGAAGTTGTGAGACTACATGACATTCCAAGGAACATAGTATCTAATAGAGACACTACATTCCTTAGCCACTTTTGGCATATCCTGTGGGATAAATTAGGAACTAAGCTCATAGTCTCTACTGCTTAGCATCCCCAGAATGATGGAAAAATAGAAGTGATAAGTAGGACCCTCTCTATGCTCCTCAAAACCATGATGGGTAAGAATCTTAGGATTTGGGAGAAGTGTTTTCTCCTTGTGGAATTTGTATATAATAGGGCACCTTATTCTACTACCCAACACTCACCTTTTGAGATAGTGTACACCCTCTCACCCTTGTATATTTATTACCCATCCTTGACCTAGCAAAATATCATAGTAAGTATGAAACTCAAAAGGAAAAATTCATTCAAGAGCTCCATACCAAGGTCAAATCCATTATTGAGAAGAAAATGAATCATTATGTTAGGTTAGCCAATAAAAGAAGGAAATAGATTCTATTTGAACCTAGGGATTGGGTGTGGCTGCACCATAGAAAGGAAAGATTTCCTTCTATTAGGAAATCTAAATTCCAGTTCAGGGGTGATGGTCCCTTCTAGGTTCTAGAGTGAGTAGGTCCTAATACCTATCGTTTAGGATTTTCCTAGAGAATATGATGTCAGTGCTACTTTTAATGTATCAAACTTATCTCATTTCTCTATAGGAACAGATGATGAGGATTCACATTTAAGGAAGAATGCCTTCGAAGGGGGAGGAGATTGATGCAAGGATGAAGGTGAATGGAAGAAGTTGAAGTTGAATTTGCAACACTTGAAGTGGTGGCACCACCTTGGGGAGGATAAGCCACCTTCTTCGCCGCCTTGGAGGAGTCCAAAGATAAGAAGAATCCTCACCACTCAAACTCAAGAGAGAGTAGAGAAAAAGAAGAGAAAAATGCTCTCAAATTCACTCAAATTTGAATTATAATTCAAAGTGTGCAAATTAAAGTACATAGAGCCAATTTATAGGTCAAAGTACAGTGCCTAAAGGAGGCTCATAGGTACAGATGTGGATCCGAATGGAGGAGGTCAATTTGGGCATGAAACAAAGCCCAAGATTCACTTGTAGCCCTCTAAATGGGCCAGACAAGCTTAAGCCTAATTAAGAAAATTACATAGAAATTGGACCCACTAAGAACCTAATACAAAGAAAAATTCTAAAGTCTTAATTTATGCTCTATAAAGTTGAATAATGATGTGAGAGGTGAAATCTTGAGGAGGTTCATCATTTTAGAGGTTCAGTAGGACTTCAACATCTCCCTGAACTTTCTATCTTTGGTGACAGGCTTAATGGATCCAATGGTCTTACTTGATGGTGCATATGCAAGAGTGCTATCTAAAGTGATCTCTGCATCACCTTTTAATGGTACTCTTTCTTCAAGAGGTCCATTTCCTTTAGATATATTTCATTGAAGAACTCAAAATAAACAAGTCTTATCAAAAGAGTCCTTATCATTGTAAAATTCTAAGTTAAATAATTCATATTCAAATTGTTTTGAAATATTAGTTTTTGGTACAATACTTTTAATCCTTATTTTTATAAACGATTTTTGGATATTACGAGTATTTCTTGTACTCCAAACAGGAAAAATTGTTCCAATACCTTCGAGGCACAACTTTGTAAAATAAATAAGGAGCCATTCTCCTTAAACTTCATGTTTAATGAGTTGTGTTTAACTAACTTTACGATGTAGATCTTTAGAACATGACTTATAATGTCTTTTCCTTTATAAACCTTTTTCCAAATGCTCTGATCATTTCTTGTATTTTGAAAAGAACATTAATCTTTATATATTCCTAAAAGATGATTTTGTAGAAAAATTAAATGAGGGTTAAGAATTCATGTCATGAGAACTTAGCAAAATCTTTTTTTAAATGACCTTATTTTTTGATTTTATATGTGTTTGAATCATTTGTAAAAATTATATTTACCTTTAGCTTAATTTATCTATATAAAATTATTTTTTAAACATATCAATACTTTGAATGATGGTTGAACTAATATACAATTTCTAATAAGTGTCATTCTATTAGAATTTCTATGAATTTACTTTTTTGATGTAATAAGAATCTATGAAACATACTTTATTCATTCATTTCACTTATATTTTTTTTACTAAAATCTCACAAATTTACCTATACTCTAAATAAAGATATGTATAATTTAAATAAAAATTTATATATATAATATAATATGTGAAACCTTAAAAATATAGTTAGGATGAAGAATATAAATATGTTAAAAATGATTCAAAGTAACTAAATAGAGCATATAATAAATACTATGCACATAAGTAGATCAGATGTGGGGTAGTCTAGTTACTAAAGGCAGAGGAGACTGAAAAAATTATGTTGATAAGTGCATGGGATTAAGTAACATCGATCGGACATCCTGCTTCAGCTTGTATACCGTCTCTTCCAAAGTTCTGCTCAACAAATGAACTAATTCTTTCATCAAACCTACAACATTAAAAATGACATTGCAATTAAGTTGTGACTTTTTATAGTTTGTGTAGTAAAAATATAAGAGATTTTAAAATGGTAACATTTAAAAGTTCAAAACCTTATTCTAGTTTTAGAAAAACCACAAATTCAATGATAATTAAGAGTGTTAATGTTTTCTTACATGTTTAAGATATGATCTTCTAATTGAATCAGTGTAATCTTATGAAATATAGATTTATCCTTTACTCCTTTTCAGATAAAGATGGAAGAATAATTTTTTTAAAGCAATCTTTGTCTAATCTTCTCAGCATACTTTACCTTTTATAAGAAATCATATATTACATATTTAAACTAGGAATAAATTGATGATTTTGTAGAATTCTTACAATGTTGTTTAAAAAAACAGATAAAACTTAGGTTATTACATAATTTTCAAAATGCTCTTATTAATATTCTGAACATTTTAAAATTTATTCTTATTTGATTATCATATTTTGATGAGAACTAATGTGTGTCTAGACTTTTGCACTTATTAGTGCCAATAGAGAAGAGAAAGTAAAGAAAAATTTTGGTCTTAATGCTAAACTCTTTTGGTCTTGATGCATCTCTATCTTCTTTCCCTACTTACTTTCTTTTTCCTCCTAAATATTAGTTTCGAAAATTTTTTTACCAAATGATTTTTAAAAATAAAAAACACAATAAAGCGCACCCTTAATATCTTATTTTCACGATGATTGTCTGTCTCAGATGCGTACTGGTCTAAATTCCATTCAAGCACCTATAAACACGTGCGTCCAAGGCAGACATGTGCAAGTTACAGTTGTAACAGCAATTTAATTTATGTTCGTAAAATATTTACATCTTCTAACCTCTTTTGGTAAATATTACTGAAAAATATGACTTTTACGCTTTAATTTTTATTTACGTCTTTTTTTTTTAATAATAACAAAAAGAAAACTTATCTTTCCCTTTGATTATGTCTCTTAATTAAAAAAGTTTAGCCTAAAACATATATTCATATTTTTAATATTAAATATCTTAATACATTTCCTCGTATTAAAATTGGATATTTAGTATATGAAATATATAAGGCTAAATATTTAGAAAAAGCTTAACATTAAAATAAAATAATTACAATATCATATGAAAAGTTAAATGTAACTCATTTCTAAATATAAATTTAAAAATAATATTATCTTAATTTATATAAGAGATCTTAATATCTCTACATTAAATTTAAATATAAATTATACAAATAAAACATTGATAAAATAGTCTGATGTTGAGAAATTGGCATCAGCGCTTCTTTTTTATAAAATATTTCTGATTTTGCAACATACTTACACAGTCCAGGAGATTATTTATATTAAATGAAAATAGAAGGAAAATATTTTATTTTTAAATTAAAAAATTATTTTATATTAAATCTAGTGAAATTCTGGTCACGTTGCCAACTTTAGTGCCTCACCTCGTTTCTAAGCAGTGATTAAATATTTGAGAACTCATCCCTTTCCCTCTCAAGCACAACAACAATGTATGAGCACAAAATTTGTACACTTAATTAATAAAAATTTAAATATATTAAAACAATATAAAATAAAAATTATTAAAATATTTAACGATTTCATAAAAACAATAACATTATATTTTTAATTTAATAAATATATTTTTTATAAAAATAAATTATATTTATATTCTTAAAATCAAACATAAAAATTGAGATTAATTTTTTTATTATTTTAATGTTATATATTGTGCGTTTGGTTAACTCTATTTCATAAAATACTATGTTCTATTATGCCATATGCAAGAACTTCATAAATGTTATATTATTAAGTAATTTTGATATCTCAAACAAAAAAATTGAAAATAAAAATAAAAAGTCATCCACTAACTCAAGCTCACGGGTTGTCACTTATATTTCATGTATCACCGTCATCCAACCCATTATATAAATCACTTTCATGTACTATGCTTATATTTTTTTAACAACTGAATGATATTCAATGATATTATATGCTTATATATATATATATATATATATATATATATGTATATATACTTTTCAATAGTTCAATTATTTTACAAATTTATATTTTTTTAATGTAGTTAAATTATCATAAATTATGGATTATATTTTATATAACACAGTTAAATATTTTTATGGTTGAATAAATTTTTAAATTTTATATTTAAAAATAGGTTAATTAATAGCAATTAGGTGATTTTGTTTTGAATGTTACTTTAACAAATGAAAAATTAGATGATGTTTAAAAATATTTAATTTGTAAGCTATTTTAAAAATTTATAAAGTTTGGAAATAACATTGTAAAAATATGAAGAAATTATATCAGGAAAAATTGAAGCAATACATGTGGCAATGTAAGATACAAATCCAATTTTGAATATGATAAATGATGTATTTAGAATTAATGGTGATCACATTATGGAACCTACCACTTCAGATGGACCATTCGAGCCTATAGACACCATACCTAATAGACACCATACCTAATGAAGAACATAGAGACATTGATAATTTACTTAGAGATGATAATTATGAATTAATGGTGACCACATTATGGAACTATTGCAACCATAATTACGACAAGACGATGAACTCAC
Source organism: Canavalia gladiata (assembly GCA_037954105.1). Taxonomy (NCBI): domain Eukaryota; kingdom Viridiplantae; phylum Streptophyta; class Magnoliopsida; order Fabales; family Fabaceae; genus Canavalia; species Canavalia gladiata. The sequence continues at coordinate 38,806,933 of CM075658.1, read as the reverse complement.
TAAAATTTTGAAAAAGAATTTTATTGATTAAGTGGAGCCGCCACCAAATTTTTGTTTAAGGGAAAAAATATTTACCTCTCAATTGGATACATCTAACAGTAATGAACTGGTGCCTACCAATCAACCCTTTTATAATTATTTTGGCTAGTCTCAATTTAACTCCTAGTTTCCAAACTCAAAGTTAAGTATTAATTAAATCAAATTTAAATTCTTTTCTCAAAAATTAATTTCAAAATCAAATTTAATTAAAATTAAATTTGAAATAAATTTGAAATAAAATCAAGTTTTTTATTATCAAGTTCTTTTCAATTTAGCTCAAGCTCAGTTCTTCCCTTCAAATTTTAAATCAAGTTAATTTTAATTCAAATCAAGTTTAATCATTTCATCAAGTTTAATTCTCTCCCTCAAATTCAAATTAAATTCATATCAAGTTAATTTTAATTCAAATCAAGTTTAATCATTTCATCAAGTTTAATTCTCTCCTTCAAATTCAAATTAAATTCATTTTATCAAGATCAGTTTATTCTTCAAGCCTAGTTTTTTCTACTTAAGCTCAATACATTTTTTCTTTTTTTTTCTCTATTATTTTTAAATCAAATTCATTAATTCTAGGTCTCACGCAATGAATCCTAAGCACGAACTGGTAGCTTTTTCTGCTGTTCAGTGTTTAGGAATTCATATGGGTCCTAGTGCAGTCGTAGTTGTCTTGGATCATGTGCATATGTGGACTGAGAATCCTTGTGTAAATAATTTCAAGAAAAAGAAACTTCATTGTGAAATTCCTAGTCTCACGCGACGAATCCTAAGCGCGAACTGGTAGCTTTTTCTGTTGTTCGATGTTTAGGGACTCATAGGGATCCTAGTGCAGCCGTAGTTGTCTTGGATCCTATGCATATGTGGATTAAGGATTCCTTTTCAAATGTTTTCAAAATGCTTTGTTCATCTTCAAACACTTCTGAAGGTCAAACCTTCAAACCAGAACTACGTAAGCCTTGAGTTTTCCAATGCACCGGGGAATATGTAGGAGCAGGATCAAGTCCTGCCAGGCTATCTTCCATCAATCTATTTATTTTCACTCTAATTAAAGGGATCAAACAGTTTTTGAATAAATCATACACTGAGTTTAAGGGTACCGTTCTTCGGAACGGGCGAATAGGGTGCCTAACACCTTCCTTACTCGTAACCGATTCCCGAACCTAAATCTCTTCCTCAAGTTAGGGATTTTCCAAATCTCTTTCCTAAAAATAAAATTTGGTGGTGACTCCACTTAATCAAATGAATACCTATTTTAAAATTTTAGAGAGTTCATCGTCTTGTCGGAATTACGGTTGCGACAAAGACTTATATTGGTTATGTTTTCCTATCTTATAATTTTAATCCATGTCCTCATCAATTGTATTACAGTAAAAAATGATGTTTTATAGATCATCAATAATTTATAGGGAACAGCCATAAATTTAGGTTGATGAAAAATCACTTTAATGGAACCATCGAAGAAAGGGGGCCACCATTATTATTATCTAGGCCTAAAATTTTGAAACAACTTAATTCCATCAATGTAACTATTGAAAGCAATATTGAGTCAAGTGGTAGAACAAAATGAGCCAGTGTAGAAGATAAAGTAAAGCAATGGAAAAAAAGTATCTTATTTGATCTGTATTATTGGAAGGATAATCCTCTACATCATAATCTTGATGTTATGGATATTGAGAAGAATGTTTGTGACAATGTGTTTTATACATTGCTTAAAGATGATAAATCAAAAGATCACCTTCATGCTCATCAATATTTAAAACATATGGGGGTATAAAAGAATATCTTTGGCCAAATGAAAATGGAAAATAACTTTCTTTATTTTTTTACAATGACAAAATAAGCAAGAAAGATATTTCTCACTATGCTAAAAAATGTAGAAATTCCATATGGTTATTCAAGTAATATTTTTCAATGCATTGATGATCAAAACTCCAAGATATTTGGGTTGAAGAGTCATGATTGTCACATTCATATGCAACATTTACCTCCACTACCTATACGTAATATTTGTCCTAATGGGATGACTTTAGTGTTGGTGGAATTTTGCTCATTTTTCGAAGAGTTGTGTTGTAAAAAATGAATGTCTTAGATCTTGACAAAATACAATTTAGATTGTGCTTACTCTTTGCCATTTGGAAATATTATTACCCTTGTCATTCTTCATAGCAATGGTCCATTTAACTTGTCATCTAATTGGAAAAGTAAGATTAGGAGGACCAATTCATTACTATTGGATGTATCCAATTGAGAGGTAAATATTTTTTCTTAAGTTTAAGCCATTTAAATTTTAAGTGAATTTATTAATTTTTATTATTTTTATGGTTATAGGGAGTTAGGACATTTGAAATCCTTTGTATGAAATAAGGCATAACCAAAAGGTTCTATAAGTAAGACTTATTTAACTGAAGAGACTCTTAATTTTTATTCACCATAAGAAGAAGTTGAGTCAAGGATTAATAGAGGTCGACATGTTGATGATCGTCCTAATGAAAATGATACTTCACAAATGTCTTCCATCTATCCTCAATTTGGTAGACCGATTGGAAATTTCTCAACTTACACTGTTACTCTAGTAGAGAAAATACAAGTACATCGATATTTGTTATTAATTTTCCAAAAGTCAAGTTGTATTTTGAGTAAGTATCTAAATATATTATATGTGATAAGATAAATATCTAAATATATTAACATGCGATTTTTTTTTTGTTAGTGAATTTAGAATATTCATCAAGAGGAGGGAAAAATGTTAAATACCTTTAGCTATAGAGATAGAAAAAATAGTTACTAAATAATTTTCAAATTAGTTTTTCAATAGGGTGAGTCAAATAATAATTTTATATTAAAATTTTAGTAAACTTTTGTGACTGGCATAATATTTTTAATTAGGTTACAAATCTGGACATTGTAGATTTAGTGTCAGATGGCATAAAGTATTTAGCCAAAGGTCCAATGTCAATTGCAAGAAGATATACAACATATGACATTAATGAGTTCAAGTTTAGAATCATGGGATGAGATGAAGGTATAAAAACTCAAAATAGTGGAGTGTTTTTAACTTCAAGTACATCATGCGTTTCAAGTAATCTTGATGCAAATGTAAGGTAAGCAGATTTGTCATACTATAGAAAGTTGGAAGATATACTTGAGCTTAAATACTATGAATTTTTAAAATTTAACTTTTTAAGTGAAAGTAGGCAAATAACCCATGTGAAAAGGAATTTAGAAAAGAAGCTTAATAGTTTAGCTTAGTGAATTTCTCTTGATATATTCATATTGGTGAACGTGAAGAGTATGATCCTTTTATTGAAGTTTCACAAGCATAAATGGTGTACTATGTTGATGATGAAGTAAACAAAGGTTAGAGTATTGTTTTTCACGTGATGCCAAGGGATTTGTATGATATGAGAGAAGTTGGAGAAGACGTTACATGTGAAAGTGAGGCGTAGCATGAAGACTTCAGCAAGTTATTCTCAAATGATGTTGACACAATAACTTTGCCAAGGGAGTATATAGACAGTGAATTCATATTTGTAAGTCATGTTGAAAATCAACTTTGATAAAATGAAAGTATACCTACGTAATTAAAGAAAATATCATGAGTTAATGTATTTTATGGTAATATATCTAATTTATTTTATTTTATTTCATGTATGGTTATTATTTATATGACTCAAGTTATGTATGACTAATACTTTTATTTTTCTAATTTACAGTCATGCCTCTCATTCAACAACAATATTTAGGACATGAGGCTAGTCAGGTATGGATTGCACAAATTATAGGTAATATTATTTTTCTATTTAATATTTTATATTCTACTCAAGCTAATTATGTTTTATTTTTATAGATAAATAAGAAAATATGAAGAAGATTCAATTGACAAAACAAGTAGTGACATGGTCAACACATAGTAATGCCATTTGATAGGCTAAACAACTACCCTTCTTTCTAGTGCTTGTGGTCATGTTGTTATTGATTCAACAAATGTTCCCATTAACTTTGATAGTTGGTCAAAAGTACCAAAATCATAAAAGGAGGCTTGCTTTAACATTTTGAAGGTATATGCATAATTCTCAATATCTTTATACATTTTAATTGTAAAATACTAATATATTCTTTCTCTTTTTATTTTTATAAAATCTATTTCATATTGAAGTTTCAAAATAAATTGGTAGACGTTATTATTACCTTATCATGTCAACAAAGTATAGAGATGGAAAACTAAATTTGTGGAGTAAAGCTTTTGATCCTTCATTGTCAAGAGAACAACTAATTGCTAATGTTCCTTATGGTATTTACAAAGATCCATGATTATCATTTGTTGATAGTCATTTGAAGGTAGGTTTTAAGGTCATTTTAATAAATAAAAAATACTTAGTGTTTATTTATTTTATCCTGTTTGTTAATTAATAATTGCTTATATTGTAAGAGTTGTGTCAAAAGAATGCTGAAGTTAGAAAAAGACAAACAATCTCACATACCGGTGGATCTAAACTTTTGTCGAGGAAATATCATGAAATGGAAAGTAACCTGTGATCTATTATGGGTAATAGTGGTAGTGAATTTTTTTATTTGAACTTATATGATTGTGTATGTTAGGAAGTAAAGTTTGGACATGCTATGAGTCGAGATGAATTGTACATTGCAACCCATAAGAAAAAAGATGGATCCTATGTCAATGAGGAGGTGAGGTGTATTATGGTATGCTATATTTAATTCTCTATTATATCACATGATGCATATTGTGGTATTTATATTTATACTAATTATTTTGAGTGTGTAAGAGAAGATGACATAAGAAATAAGTCAGTGCTAATTATGCTGAAATTTCTGCTAATGATGCTCTTACTAAAGTGTTGAGAAAATATCACCTTGGACGTGTATGCTACTTGGGCTTAGGAGGCTATTCAGAGAGTTGTATTTCCATCCACTGCAAGATTTAGTGGTGTAGGATGCAGTCACTAAAATTCTAATTCAACTGAAAGTTCTCAATTGAAAGAGTAGGTTCTTACATTGAAAATCAAGTTAGCTGCATTTGAGGAAAATATTAAAATATTACAAAATGTGATGCTTATATAAATACAAATGAAGGAGAAACACATTCTTGCTAAATTAGGTGCTTTGCTTGGTGCCTCTACTAATCTAGTGACAATCATTTCATATATTATTAAAGCTTTGTTGTTGTTTAGTATTTTATATGCATCCTATTAATCAAGAAAACACAATGCAATGATTTGATTTTCATAGGATGAAGTGAGCGGATAAGATATGACCACACCACAAGAATGATTTTCATTAGCTAGTAATTGTCATTAGAAAGACTAGGGTAATAGGCATATGAGATTGACTAATCTTATCATTGTTTGGCATTAACTTCAAAGTTTAAATTTTTGTACTTGCAACAGAATGAGTGAAAGGTTGAGTCTTTTGGAGATTATTTAGGAGTAATTTGTTTCTCTTCTTTCTATTATCTTTTTTGTTTGCCTTTTATGGGTTGGATTTGTTGATAGAAAATGTTTGCAATATTTATGATCTAGTTAGAATGGTTGGATCTTGATATGCTTGATTGCTAGTGTGTGTGCTCATAGTTTCAATAATGCTTTTCCATTCATGATTTCAATCTGGTTTTTATCTTAATGGGGTGTTTGGGAAAGGAGTTTGATTCTTTAATTTAAATTTTTAACTTGCATTCAATGTGCAAATTTGAATCTATATGTAGTAGGTGAGAATTTATAATTTCTTCATTGAAGTAGGCCAACTAGAAGTCTTTGGATCAAACAATTGAAATTTAGAAGAATTATGATTGTAGTTTGTTGTTTGGTAATGTTAATAAAATTTGATCAATAAATATGATTAATTTTATTATCCCAATTTCCACTCTAATCGGAAGAATTCTAATTGTAGTTTGAATGATGCTTTTTCATTCATGATTTGAATCTAGTTTATCTTAATGAGGTATTTTGGAGGGCAGTTTAATGCTTTAGTTTAAATTTGTAACTTGCATTCAGTGTGTGAATTTAAATCTATATGTAGTAGGTGAGAATTTAGAACTTCTTCACTGATGTAAGAAAACTAGAAGTCATTGGATCAAACCATTGAAAATTGGAAGAATTATGATTATAGTTTGTTGTCTAGTAATTATAATAGCAATTAGTGATGTCTTTGTTGTGCTCCTTTCGTTCTAATTTTAATGTCTTTTTTGTGCTCATTTAGTTCCAATTTTAACTTTTATAAATTATATATTTTGCAATCTAAGCCCTTAAAGAATTTGAATGGCCTAATATGTCAAATATGCAGTGATATTGTTGGATTAACGACCATCGGTGATGTCTTTGTTGCTTGTAACGAATGTGCCTTCTCACTTTTTCAAGAACAAATTACTTTCCTATTCCCCACTTAGTTATTGGATGATATCATTCAGACTCTTGAGACGCATCCTAGTGGGCATGTACAAGGAGTCCTTCTTGATTTTTTTGAACTGTTCCGTAAGGAAAAAGCACGTTATAGTCTTGGGAATCTGACTTTAAAAGACCCTGTTGTCAGTTTACAAGAAAACTGAATGGGAAGCACATCCTCGACTCTTAGAAGGCGTTTCAGCCGTTACTGGACGTAAAACCAGAGGAAGATGTGAGCCACAATCACAACTACTGTTCATTCTCATGCGTGTATGTTTGTCATTTACATTGTCTTTTCAATTTATTGGGCCACCATTTTTTTTGAAATTTTCACCCCTGCTTAAAGTCTTTCCCCTCTGACATTCACCTTTTCCTTGAACAAAAAATTCAAACTTTTGCAACAAAAAATTTAAACTTTTGCAACAAAAATTCAAACTTTTGCTACCAAATCCTGATCCCGCACTATTCAAGCGATCTCCTTGTCTGATATTGAGTCCCTATAAATTATCAACCTCTATTACATATTTTTTCAAAAAAAGACAGAAACACCGTATATGGATAGGATCAATACTATCTGTGTTTTTGGTGGGTCTAACCTTGGAAAGGATGGAGAATTTCAACATGCAGCTTATACCCTTGGTAAGGTATTAGCTGCAAGAAAAAACAATCTTGTTTATGGGGGTTAAAAGGATGTGTTGCAGGATCTGCACTCACAAAGGGATGTAATGTCTTAGGTGTTGGCTTAAAAAATGGGAGCACCTCCTACTTCACCCTGGGTACTGAATTGAAGGTTGCAACCATGCATGACCGTATGAGACACATGTTGATTAATTCTAATGCATTTATTGCATTACCTGGTGGTCTTGGAACAATGGAAGAAATTTTTACCATTATATTTTGGGCCTATCGGAATTTTCATAAAAAACCTTTGGGCTTATTGAATATTAATGGCTTTTATAATGGTTTGATATCCTTTTTAGATCATGCAGTAGAACAGGAGTTCATGCCACAATCCATGCGCAACATCATAGTATCTGCTTCAACTGTTGAACAGCTACTTGAGATTTTGCAAAATCCTACATCTGAGCTCAGTCAAGCAATGCAGCTGGTGAACCAACCAAATCAGGATGGTAAAGACAAAAGAGAACCAGATACCACTCTTCGGTTATAACTTTTCCTTACTTTGGTGGTTTTCTCACATTTCTTTTCCTGTCATATGAAATTCCATCTAAGACATTGGGGACAATGTCTTGGATAGGTTGGGGGGAGGATGGTCCGATATATATAAAAAAAACCCAAAAAAAAAAATTAGGTTAGAATCATAAAACTTGCTTTAAGTAAGATGGCTGAGTAAGGAGTTACACTTGACTCTTGATACGCATCTTATGATTAAAAAAAAAATTGAATGTGGAAGTATGTTTTTCTTTAGATTTCATAAAATAATTGAAGCAAAATGATTTACATTTCGAGATTAATTAGTTTGGCAACACATATTTGAACTGGATAGATTAGATTTGATAAATATATTACCTGTGAGATTTTGAGCCTTATTATTATTTTCTTTCTTGTGTGATTTTCATCCATGGAATATGTTACTTCAGAACTTGCATTGATTCTTTTTTAAGCTACATTTTCACATGAATTGTACAAAAATGATTGAGGCACTGTTTTTCTTGAACAAACCACTTGGCCAAATAACCAAACCATATAATTTTATCCTTTGATCAGCCCTTTGAGCCGATTAGCCTTTTCTTCTTTTTAGCTCACCATAAATCAAAAAAAAAAAAAAAACTTTGTTTGACCATAGAAGGTGAGGAATACTGAATTTATCATACCATAAGTGTTTTAATAAGTGTGGGGGAGATTATTGTTGTGTTCATCAATATCATGGTTGAAAAAAAAAACTGAAGCAATAAATTAATAAATAAACTATTATATTGAAAAAAAGAAAAGAAAAAAAAAGAATGAAGAAGTAATATTTGTTTCTCACACTTGCACTTAGACTCAATTCTCAATTCTCACCATTTTCCTTGGTCTAACATTGTATCTCTTCAATATATCATTTCATCTTTCTAATCCCGTTATAACCAAAATAAAGACCTCTTGATTTGTGCATTGCATGTGTACATAGTAGTAGAGAAGTAGAAGATATGCAAGCCTATGATAGTTCGTCTTTCATGGATTGAATTTGAGAGAAACACTTACCAAATCAAACACTTGAGAGATTCAGAGAATATCATGTGAGGTTTTATCTTTCTCAATCTATGTTTTTCAAATTAAAGTTGCATTTCTAAGTAATTTCAAAAATGTGATGAAAGAATGCTTCATGAAATTTTGTGAATTCTTGAGAAATCAACTCAAAACTTTGATGTTCTTTCAAAAAAAAAAAAATAGTCACCAATTCTTAACTTAAGTTTGCCCGAGACGTGCAAAAGATAAGTGTGGGGGAATTTGATAAGCATAAATTTTATAAATAATTATCTCTCACTTTTATCTCATTAAGACTTCTTATATGTTCAATTAAGTGGTCTTTGTCATATTTTATGAGTTTGGGTTCATATGAAGTTTAATTGAATTTCTTTGCTTACCCGATTAAAATGACACTATTATAGTATTTTGAGCATAATAGGAGTTTTAGACATCCAAAAATCATGAAATCTGTCTTGAATGAAAGCTTAAAGAAGTGTCCACAGTTACAAAGTAAGAGCAGACTCTAAATGGGATGTTTAGGACTCCGAAATTATCTCAAAAGATGAGATAGTGTTGCTGACGTGGAATTTGAACAATGTGCAAAGATCCGGCCATATCTTGAGATACAAAAGTCATATTGAGATGAAATTAAATCTGTTGGATAGCTAAGATCCAGGGCTACAACTTTTGTTCAGACGTGAAGCTCTAATTCGGACATGTGAACATCCGAAAGGGCGGTGCAAGAAAGTCAAAATTGTTGTGCTCATTGGTGACAAAAATTCAAAAGTGTTTTGCATTTTCAACAAAGCCCATGTGAAAGCAATAAAAGGGTGGAAAAGTAATATCCTAGTTGGTGACTTTCTGAAGATGATGCCTCAAAAATCCTCTATAAATAGAAGGGTTTACAAGAGGAGAAACACACCACTTGGAGATTAACTCCAATACCATTTTCCATCTTTCTTTCTTTCTTTCTTTCTTTCTTTCTTGTTAGTTTGCCTCCTACATGGAAGGCTTAGTTTTTCTTTATTGTTAGTTTGCCTCCTACATGGAAGGCTTAGTTTTCCTTTATTGTTAGTTGCCTCCTACATGGAAGGCTTAGTTTTTCTTTATTGTTAGTTTGCCTCCTTCATGGAAGGCTTAGGATTTATTTGTTGTTAGTTTGCCTCCTTCATGGAAGGCTAGGTTTGTAGTTTCAATTCAAGGATTCAAGCTATTTTCATTTTAACTTTGAGGTCTTGATCTTTATTTACATGCTTATTAAGTGGTTTCTACTCTGCTTCACTATATTCTTCAATTTTATTCTTTAATCAAAGTTTGATCGGTTGACGTATTTTGATTAATGCATAATTGATTTATAATTGGTTTTTGATTGGTAAATCATTTTCCAAAAGTTTGAAGAGTAGAAATTAAGTAATTTAATTGAAGGTTTTCATTTTATTACTTACTTCAACTGAATTCTGATTATAAAATTGGTTTAGATGAAAGATTAAGTGGTTACTAAATCTTGTTGATCATAATCAATTGAATTCTGAGAGGTTTCTCAGTAGAGAATTCAAGGATCATTGTAGGGGTTCCAGATGATCCTAGGTTGATAAACACAATGCATGATTTTAGTGATCAATGATTAGTTATGAAAATAGCCTCTGAATTCCTTGAGTTGATAATTGTTAAGTCAAATTAATTTCATTCTGTATTTTGTATTTAGCACTTAATATCATATATTTACAAAACCCCCTTTTTCTAACTTTCTCCTAATTTGCTTAAGAATATGAAATGGTCTTTGGGAGATGACCTAGGTTGCACCTTATACTATACCAATAGTTTGGGGGAAATCTAGAAATTATTTTTGCGCGTTTGCGACGAACGTGTCACCGATACAAACCACAACCTGCCAGAGAGCATAGAAGTTATCAAGAGGAATATGACCCTTACTGCGATCTACCAAAAAAACCAACGTTATCAAGGGTAGTTCTTTGTCCAAAAAAAAAGGGAATCAACTCACACAAAGATGAAAACTATCGACCAGAAGTATTATTATTCACCAAAACTTGTTAACATTGAATTCCTAAACCATATTATATAGAAAATCTAATACCTAAATTGAAAGAAAATCAAATTATAAAAACAAGTAAAAAATTCTAAAAAATCCTAATTAAATTGAAAATCAATCTAAAATATTAATTTGATTTATAAATAATTAAAATAAATTACTTGTAAATCAATATAAATTCTAAGATAATTTAAAGCAAATCAATTACAAATCTTAAGTAGATTTGTATATAATAAATTCAAATCTTTGATAAAAAAAAATTGATTGTGATAACTCTTTATGTCATAATCTTATTGTGGATCTTTAATTGTTTAAACTTGTACAAGTAACATCATCACTTTGTTTGCCTCTTCTTGTATTTGGACCAAACTTTCATATAAGTAGTCTTTAAGTAGGTTAATTGAATTTCTAACAGAGGAGATGACCAAATTATACTCCTAAAGTATCTTCTCCTAGAATTTGTTCAATTTCAACCAAATAAACCTACATTGAGTTAGGAGAACTCAAATTCTACTTTTGAATTCCACATTTACATGAATAAAATTTTTCCCCCTATCTTTCTCATTAAGTTAAGGTATCCTTAAGTAGCGAAGAGTAAGAAATCCAAAAATATCACTTTCAATAGTGCTTCCTAGATAATCCATAATAAGAATAACTAACATAGGTTAGTATTGAACCAATTGGAGTTAAGAATTGAAGGTAAATTAAAGTTTTTCGCCATGAATAAATTTGGTATAGAAAAGAAAAGGGAGAAAAAGATGAAAGTTTTCAAAAGAAATTGATACCTAAATGTTCCTTACCAATAGAAGAAGTAAAATACAATCAAACAAATTGAAAATAATTGGAGCTTGAAATTTAAAAATTAAGAACATGTTTTACTGTGAAAGTAAGTTCACTTCTGAAAAAGACCAGAATTCCCTCTTCATATATATATATATATATACATATATATATATATATATATTATTTTAAATTATTCAAATTTGTTTGGACCAAATTCATATCTTTAAAAGAGGGTAAAATATTTTGAATTACTTTAAAAGTTTTAAATAATTATTTATAATGGATAATTGTCATAAAAATTTATTCAAAAAATAATCTAAAAAGAAAAATAAAATCAATGTGCATCTTTGATCCAATTAAATCTTTTACTTTTGAAAATTTTGAAATATTGTGAAAAATTTTTTTAAAAGAATTTTAATTAATCTAAAATCATATATATGATGTAGAAATATTTCTAGAATTTTTCTATATTTTTACTATAAAATGTCCATCATCATTTACAGGCCCTAATCAACTTTGAATAAACACTTTTCAAGTTGTTTATTTCAAATAATTTATTCAAAAGAAATTATCTCAATTTTTTTCCACTTTTATTTATAAAATTTTTTTATTTCTTTCGTACTAAACGTAAATAAATTTGCCGAATAAAATTTCTTATTTTAAGATTAAAATTTTTAAAAAATTATATAAAAACATAGTAATTAAATAGATTTAAATTATTTCTTTCTACATCTTCCTGTATTAATTTTTAAAAAATTTTCTTTGTTAAATTGAAAAACAATAAATAACTCTAATTTTGAGTTCTAAAAAAATTATAAAAAAAAATTAAAAATGTTACCTAGATGGCTATTAAAATTTCTAAATTAATATTTTAAATATTTTAATACTCTAAATATTGTCTAAAATTTTATGGATAATTTAATCCATTCTTTGTATATTTATCTCAAAATATTTTCCCAAGAAACATTTAATTTCAAGAACAAAACTAGGGCAAACGATTTCCCAAAACCCCATCAGGTTAAGGCATTCCTTGATTGCCAAAAATCCCACAAACTGGGGCAAATGCCTGCCCAAAACTCCTTCAAATCAAGACACCCAGAATCTTCTAAACTGGGGAAAAGTGGTTGCCCAAGTCTCTTCAAGAAAATAATTATCAAATGCTTAAGAACCTTCGAGTTCAAGGCTGAATAAGCTACTTGTTTTAATGCAAGAAAAACAAAATTCAAAAATAAGTCGTCCGAGGCAGTTGACAAAGAGCCCACATTCCACCTTCACGTGCATTCCTAGGGCACATTATGTCATTTTCTTTTACCTGTCATAACAGGCCAATCTTCATCTTGTTTTCACATGACTCGTCTCAACAGGTGCCTCATTCCATCCTGTCAACAACAGGGCCATTACAAGTAACCTGTCCTAACAAGACATGGCTCACTTTCCTTTACCTGTCCTAACAGGTTCTTTTCAACTCCCACTTCAAAGTCACCTGTCTTAACAGGTCCTTTTTTGCTATTCAAATAGTCATCTTCAAGTTTTCTTTTTCGCATCACGGTCTATGTTGTCAGGCCTCATCAAATTTTATTTCTGCACATATCCTGTCAAGCAGGATTTCATTTGCATTTATCCTGGCAACAGCAGGATTTCATTTGCATTTTCCCGGCAACAGCGGGACCCCATTTGCATTCTCCTGTCAACAACAGGACTTCAAGCACGTTTAATTTTCTGTCCACCTGTCAAGCAGGTTTGCATTTATCCTCGCAACAGCAGGATATCATTTGCATTTTCCCAGCAACAACGGGACTGCATTTGCATTCTCCTGTCAACAACAGGACTTCAAGCATGTTTAAATTTTCCGTCCACCTGTCAAGCAGGTTTGCATTTGTCCTGGCAACAGCAGGATTTCATTTACATCTTCCCGGTAACAGCGGGACCTCATCTGCATTCTCGTGTCAACAACAGGACCTCAAGCATGTTTTAATTTTCGTTCACCTGTCAAAGAGATTCGTATTCATCCTGGCAACAACAGGACTTCATTTGCATTTTTCCATCAACAATGGGATCACCATCAAGTTTAAATTTCTGCACCATGGCCTATAGTATCAGGCCTCATCAAGTTTAGATTTCTGCATCATGGCCTATGTTGTCAGGCCACCATCAAGTTTAAATTTCTGCATCATGGCCTATATTGTCAGGCCGCTGTAGTTTAGATTTATTGCTTTCAGGCCTATGTTGTCAGGCCGCTGTAGTTTAGATTTACTACTTTTAGGCCTATGTTGTCAGGTCACCCTGTAGTTTAGCTTTACTGCTTTCAGGCCTATGTTGTCAGGCCGCTATAGTTTAGATTTATTGCTTTCAGGCCTATGTTGTCAGGCCACCCTGTAGTTTAGATTTACTGTTTTCAGGCCTATGTTGTCAGGCCACCCTGTAGTTTAGATTTACTGCTTTCAGGCCTATGTTTTCAGGCCGCTGAGTTTAGATTTACTGCTTTCAGGCCTATGTTGTCAGGCCACCCTGTAGTTTAGATTTACTGTTTTCAGGCCTATGTTGTCAGGCCACCCTTTAGTTTAGATTTACTGCTTTTAGGCCTATGTTTTCAGGCCGCTGTAGTTTAGATTTACTGCTTTCAGGCCTATGTTGTCAGGCCACCCTGTAGTTTAGCTTTACTGCTTTCGAGCCTATGTTGTCAGGCCGCTGTAGTTTAGATTTATTGCTTTCAGGCCTATGTTGTCAGGCCACCCTGTAGTTTAGATTTATTGCTTTCAGGCCTATGTTGTCAGGCCGCTGTAGTTTAGATTTATTGCTTTCAGGCCTATGTTGTCAGGCCGCTGTAGTTTAGATTTATTGCTTTCAGGCCTATGTTGTCAGGCCACTGTAGTTTAGATTTATTGCTTTCAAGCCTATGTTGTACGGCCGCTGTAGTTTAGATTTACTGCTTTCAGGCCTATGTTGTCAGGCCGCTGTAGTTTAGATTTATTGCTTTCAGGCCTATGTTGTCAGGCCACCCTGTAGTTTAGATTTACTGTTTTCAGGCCTATGTTGTCAGGCCACCCTGTAGTTTAGATTTACTACTTTCAGGCCTATGTTGTCAGGCCGCTGTAGTTTAGATTTATTACTTTTAGGCCTATGTTGTCAGGCCACCCTGTAGTTTAGATTTACTGCTTTCAGGCCTATGTTGTCAGGCCACCTATAGTTCAGATGTACTGCTTTTAGGCCTATGTTGTCAGGCCCCATACTTTAGCTTATAACTTCAGCATCATGAAAAGTCAAACCTTGTATGACTCACACATAGCCCCTGTAACCCTAGGGACATGGTGATTCAAAGGTCATCACGGCGCTCATCTCAAACATAATCTGTTTACGTCTTTACCCATTTCTTACCATGATAATACAGAAAATATTTCTCGTATTATCTGATAAGAAAATGAGTAAAGAGGGGCAAACTGTAAACACCCAATTATATCCGAGACCCATTTTAAAGGTGATTAATGTATAAAAGAAATTCAAAATGAAGTAGAATTATAATTAAAGAAAAGATTCAAATTCAAAACTAATAAAAAATTAAAATCTGAAGAAAAAAAAATACAGACGAACAGAAAACAGACAAACAAAAAACAGACGAACAGAAAACATACAAAAGAATTCTGAAAAATGAAAATAAAGTTTTTTAAAACCTAAATCATAATAAAAAAAAACTAATACAAAACAAAAATTCCTAAAAAAAAAGAGAAAAATAAAAATAATAAGGTGAAATAATCAGAAAGAGAAAACAATAAAGGTAGGAAAATGGTTAAAATCTATAAAATCTAAAAATTTAAAAAAGGAATAATAAAGAGAAACTGAAGAATAAAAAAAATAATAGGAATAAACAGAAATATTATAAAAAGGACAAAAAAAATCAAAGGAGGAGGCGGGGCGGGGGTTCTTGCAAGAGAAAGGAGAAGACTCTCCGGGTTCATTTTTTTCTGGGGATTCCAGAAAGGAGGGAGGGGGGATAAGGTCATCTCCATGAGGCGGAGGGATTCAACCATTGCTCTAAGAGGATTAGAAGCCTCTGTCTGTAGAATTGGACGTGGGGATTCGTCTTTGTGAAACCATATTCTTCATTACAGGGGAAGGACGAGCTGATTTGGCCAAATCATTCTCAGGTAAGATCAAGAATGTCCCTACATATCTTTAGAATACGATTTCTGCATACCCTGATTAGCATTTAGGGATTCTTGAACCATAAGTGACCTCTGTTTGCATTTAATTAAGTAGTCTATGTTCCCATGCTTGCACATATAGTAAGAATCCAGAGACCTATTGATTGTTTCAACAAAAATCAGTTCATGAAATTGTAGTTAGGTGGCAAGAACTTGAATATAGAAACCATTAATAGGACTTGGTAGAGCTTGGAATAGGAATCTGGGTACTATAGGCCTAGAAAAATCCAAGGCTGGAACTCCACAACTGTGGCCACTGTTTGAGCTTCAGAACGGGATCTTGTTGAGGCCACCGCCAACCTCAAAGTCATGAGGAATGACGTACCTCCCTTAATTCTTGAATCAATAGCAAGAAATGATACTTCCCTTAATTCTTGAATCAATAGCAAGAAATGATACTCTGTTAGTTTATTTCCACGAGCATACTCCAGCCATAAACCAAGTTAAAACTGAGTCAATAGGAATTGGGCTCATTCGTCGGTACAGAACGGATCATGAAGCCTGAAACTGGGTACATCATGAGTTAGGGTGCGAGACCAGTAACTCCCAAAACCACTATAGTTGTCGAGGTTGCTTAGAGACATGTGCTACATATGTTCTCATGGAAGCAACTCAAAGAAGTGTATGAGTCAAAGGGTCACCATTGCAGAATTGACTTTATCTTGAGGATTGTTTTCCTCTCTAACTTCGTCACTATTAATGGAAGGGTGGCCGAGTTTCCTTCTGTGAACTTTGGAATGCAAGTCAGATTTTCAAAACAGGGAGCTTGCAGGATTCGGGGGAGCCAATTTGCTATCCTCATCAAAGTACAATAAAGATTCAGTGGATAAATAAAACTGTTAGATACTGGTGTCCTTATGATATTCTAGCTGATAGAAATGCAGCTTTAGAAGCCAAAAGGATCCAATAGCCATCCTTAGTGCCACTTTGGCTGGGCTTAACGAGCACATTAAATGACTAGGGCCGTCTGAAACTACTAGGTAATCTCTTACCCCTTTCAGATCCGAATTGTCTCGGAGTGGTCATTGATACATTTGAGGTAGGCAGATTTTGAATACCATTGTTATGGCTCCCAACTTAACTAATATAATTGGAGATATGAGGAAAATGAGCTGTCAAAGTTTCCATAGGGAAGAATTGGGCCCCTAATAAACCTGTTCAATGCTCTACACACAGTTACTGCTTATGATTTGATTAACTAGTCCTTGCTTCAGATTTGAAAACATACAGTCCTTATCACAAGCTTAGGAAGAAATTGAAGATCGCAATCTTGCAGCTTAATCTGGAAGCATTCAATCAAGACTTGCACATCACTAATTACTAGAGTCAAGCTACCAGGTTCTGTTATAGTCCATTTGGCTTGATTTGGTATTCACTGTTAAATGACAGGCAGCCTAGGCTAGGTAGAATCATATTTTATTAGCCTAATTCAAGTCTCCAAATGAAAAGTTCAATTGCTGAAATATGCTCATATGCCTGAAACCTATGCATGATCGATATGTAAATCATAACTATGGCACTCCTGTCCCTTTCACTCTCCGATTACATACTCCCTTCTGCATCAATCCGGGCTAAAACCAGGGGTTATAGTGACTAGTAACAGTGGTCATTATGGCATCGCAAAATGCAAAAAATTCGAGCACAATTTAGAACCGATAGTTGCACCAGATTCCCAGTTCCAATTCTGGCAGTTAGCCCAATATTACTCTGGGAATATATTAGCATGTAGGTTCTTGTTTAAGCTTATACGTCCTTTTCCTGTTTTAATTAAATTAGGGAATGGTAAAATTCAATTGAGGATGCAGCTTAACGGTTATCCAAACGCATGCTAATCACCAGGCTCTATGTTCGATCCAACAGGAAATCGTTTGGTTTTTAAAAGAAGAAAATCTCCAGGTATTGGTTAAGTTATTCTGCACGTCTGTTGAACAGTAATTGGAGGTATAGCCCAGTGGATAAGATCGTTCCCTGCAATCAGGAGGTCCCGATTTCGATCCCCAGCACATGCATTTTTGCCAAATTGAATTGAAACTCATCCAGTTACTTACCTCAAAATTAAAACCAATGCGGTAAAGGAGTAACCACAGGCCTGGCCCAATGGTGCTGAGTGCCGCCCCTTGACGTCCAATGCCCAGGTTCAAATCTTGGAGTCAACTTTTTCTCATAAAATGGGCATCAAGCTTTGGAGCCTAATATCAATATAAAGGAGCATGAGTACAACCAATATGTGGGCAGGGTGGAGTGGTTAGGGACGCTACCAGCAAGCCCCAGGGCAGGGGTTCTATCCATGTTGAGCTGAGTTTTTTATAATAAGCACCATTTCTAAAGCAGCCAGAATTACAGAATTGCCCCTAACCTTTTCCAATAATCCCTCATCTGTCCTCATATGCTGGATACCCCAAATTGCCTCTCTTAAATTTGCAAATACCCAATCTGTCCTCACCTGATGAATTACCACAATGCCCCTGGGAAGTTCCATAATTCCCAGTATGTCCCTGTCCTCAAAATACCCTTTTTACCCTTAGGAAATTCTGTTAATTCCTAGAAAATCCTAAAAAATTCAAAATAAATCATAGAAATTCAAAAAATAATAAAAAATTCCAGAAATTCAAAAATTAATAAAAAATTCCAGAAATTCAGAAATTAATAAAAAATTCCAGAAATTCAAAAATTAATAAAAATCCAGAAATTAATAAAAATTCAAGAAATTAAGAAAATTAATAAAAAATCCATAAAATCCAAAAATTAATAAAAATCCATAAAATTCCAAAAACTAACAAAAATTAATAAAAAAATCCATAAAATTCCAAAAATTAATCAAAATTAATAAAGATAACAAAATTAATAAAAGTTAATAAAAATTTCAGAAACTAATGAAAAATTAAGAAGAAATTCAGAAAATTCAATAATTAATAAATAATTCTGTAAAATCCCAAAAATCAATAAATAATTCAGAAAAATAGTAAAATTCCTAGATAAATTTGAGATTATCAAGTATTTTCATAAAATTCCTTAATTGGTAAATTCCCTCCTAAATTTCTAACAATTATTTGTGTCTTGTCTTTTTTAGTCATCGTTATTCAAAAAAAAATCTTGTTTTGCGATTCTTAATCTCACGCGACGAGCTCTAAGCACGAACTGGTAGCTTTTTCTGCTGTTCGTTGTTTAGAGATTCGTATGGGTCCAAGTGCAGCCGTAGTTGTCTTGGGCCCTGTGCATATGTGGATGAGGATCGTCCTCCAAAAAATAATTTTCAAAAATAGTCAAGCTATTTTTACTTTCCAAGTAGCTCCGAAGG
This sequence comes from Canavalia gladiata, assembly GCA_037954105.1. Classification (NCBI taxonomy): domain Eukaryota; kingdom Viridiplantae; phylum Streptophyta; class Magnoliopsida; order Fabales; family Fabaceae; genus Canavalia; species Canavalia gladiata. The sequence continues at coordinate 38,787,982 of CM075658.1, read as the reverse complement.
TCAAGCCTTCGAGCACATTTCAAACACTCTTTCAAACACTTTCGAAAGTCAAGCTTTCAAAACATAACCAGAACTACGTAAGCCTTGAGTTTCCCATTGCACCGGGGAATACGTAGGAGCGGGATCAAGTCCTGTCAGGCTAACCTCTATCAATTTATTTATTTTCACATTAATTAAGGGATCAAACAATTTTCAAAAATCACACACTCAGTTTAAGGGTACCGTTCTTCGGAACGGGCAAGTGGGGTGCCTAACACCTTCGCCACTCGTAACCGACTCCCGAACCTGAATCTTTTCCTCAAATCAAGGTTTTTTCCAAGTATTTTCCCTTAAATAAAAATTTGGTGGCGACTCCACATTATCAATCAATTCATTTTTTAAAATATTAGCGAGTTCGTCGTCTCGTCGGAATTACGGTTGCGACAAATGGCGACTCCACTGGGACACTTAGAGAGTCAAGCCCGTTCATTTGAGTGTGTCATAATTGATCCCTTTCTTGTTTATTTGCACGATTTCTTTCTAGTATTTTTTTTGCGCAACTTGTTTACTTTTTATCTATTTGATTTATATGTTTGTCTATTCTTTGTATAACCCTAGGATAGATGAATCATAAATTGCAATATATATCTGTACATTTCCCCAATTGCAGGTATCCTAATTATTCGTGTTCTCTCATACATTGCATATGCATTTATCACAAGTGGGGCCCTATACCCGGGTTTGAGTGAAGCCTAGGACTAGAGGGATCTAGTGGTGTCACTTTGGGGCTTACGTCCTGTTTGACTATCACGAAAATCCCAGCTAGAGTGCGTCCTATTTGTAATGCCCTACAACTGGTAGCTTTTTCTGCTGTTGTGGCAAACATTGCAAACTGGAACTTGGCTCTAGTGACCTCTTGTACCTCAGGATTACAAACCACCTTTGAGAGGTTCGTATAAAAGGTCATAGATCCTTAGGACAGGTAACCCGCATGAGAAGCGAAGAGGGCACACACACCCCTTTTAAGATACAAGGATTACTGCTTACAGGCACTTATTTGAACCAAACCGTCTGAAGCAGCAAAAGCAAGCTGAAAGCTAAAATTGGGGAAATACAAAAATTGAAAACCAAAATCAAATAAAAGTATGAAATCAAGATAAAAATCAAAAAGAACAAATAGAAACTTCTAAGAAAAATTAGAAAAAAAATATATTTTGAAAATGTTGAAAAGACTCCAAAGAAAACTTAAATTGATGTCTTAGAAATAGAAAAATTAGGAAAACAGTCTTTTGAAAATACTGAAAAAATAAAAAATTCAATAGATAGAAAATGAAATATTGAAAACCTAAAGAACGCTTTCTAGAAAAATTCTAGCAAAACTGAAAAGTTTCTCCAAACAAAACCAAAAGTTTTTTAGCAAAATAAAAAATACCAAAACTCCTAAAAGCAAATTTGTTACAAATCAAGAATGAATAAATAAAGCAACTTTCAGTTATTTTCAAAATAGTCCAATTTCAAAAATTTCCAAGATCTATTTGTGCATAACATTCATTCATCCATTCATGCATAAATCTATCGTTCAAAAAAGATTTCAAGAAAAATCATTCCATTTTTTTCATCCACATTTTCATTACATTAATATATTTATCATTCATGATTTCTGCATTCAAGTTATTTCTCAAAAAATTAATTTTTAACTTTAACAGAAAAATTAGAGAAAGACAACTTCCTCGACATCCTTATAGAACTCGAGCACATTCAAGAATCATGGATGAGCTGGAAAGGAAAAATGAGGAGTTGAGAAATGAGGTCCAGACTCTGAAAGAGCAGATGGCCAAGTTAATAGAGGCCATCCAATTGTCAAAACAAAAGAAGGCGACGGAATCCATGCCAACAGACCCGTCATATCTTCCTAGGTTCACTCCACCATCAACTATGCCTCCGCTAACCGAAGGAGTTCATTATGGGTTTCCTCATGGGGATGCACCCTCATACAACCAAACACAAGCCCAAACACATGACCTACCTCCAAACACTATCTCACGAGCTCACCAAACAGCTGTTGGGGGAACGCATCCTATGTTCACCCAAGGGCCTCACCCTATACACATACCATCTTCTCAACCTCACCCTATGCCCGAGGAATACCCGAGCCATCCCTCTAAGGAAGAAACAGAAAAGTGGAAAGGTCTAGAGGAAAGGATCAAGGCAATCGAGGGGAGTGCTTACGAAGCCACAAACGCAGCCGATTTGTGCTTAGTACCAGACGTGGTCATCCCTCCCAAATTCAAGGTCCCTGAATTTGAGAAATACCAAGGAACCAGCTGTCCAAAGAAACATTTGACTATGTACTGTAGGAAGATGTCTGCATGTACTTACGATGAGAAGCTGCTTATCCATTTCTTTCAAGACAGCTTAACAGGGGTAGCTGCAACCTGGTACACTCAACTAGAGCGGACACACATCCGTTCGTGGAGGGATCTGGCTGAGGCCTTCCTCAAACAATACCAGTACAACGTGGAGATGGCCCCCGATCGAACCAAACTCCAGAATATGGCCAAGAAAGGGGATGAGACCTTCAAGCAGTATGCTCAAAGATGGAGGGAATTAGCCGCTCAAGTACAACCTCCATTATCCGAGAAAGAGCTGGTCAGCACATTCATTGACACACTCCAAGATCCTTTCTATGACAAGATGATTGGCAGTGTGACTCCTAGCTTCTCTGATGTCGTCATCATTGGAGAAAGGATCGAGGGTGGCATGCGTCGAGGAAGAATCACGCACAACGCCACAGCGACAGTTGACGCCTCTACAGAAAAGAAGAGGGCAGGTGACGCTTATAATGTAGCTTCTGGTCAAGGACAGTATACACCTCCGATGGCACTTTATGGACCGACTGGTTTCCAACCATCACCATATACACCCTACACACCATATCCTTAAGTCGCCACCTGATAAGCATAAAATTCATAAATAATTATCTCTCACTTTTATCTCATTAAGACTTCTTATATGTTCAATTAAGTGGTCTTTGTCATATTTTATGAGTTTGGGTTCATATGAAGTTTAATTGAATTTCTTTGCTTACCCGATTAAAATGACACTATTATAGTATTTTGAGCATAATAGGAGTTTTAGACATCCAAAAATCATGAAATCTGTCTTGAATGAAAGCTTAAAGAAGTGTCCACAGTTACAAAGCAAGATCAGACTCTAAATGGGATGTTTAGGACTCCGAAATTATCCCCAAAGATGAGATAGTGTTGCTGACGTGGAATTTGAACAGTGTGCAAAGATCCGGCCATATCTTGAGATACAAAAGTCATATTGAGATGAAATCAACTCTGTTGGACATCTAAGATCCGGGGCTACAACGTTTGTTCAGAAGTCAAGCTCTAATTCGGACATGTGAACATCCGAAATTGCGGTGCAAGAAAGTCAAAATTGTTGTGCTAATTGGTGACAAAAATTCAAAAGTGTTTTGCATTTTCAACAAAGCCCATGTGAAAGAAATAAAAGGGTAGAAAAGTAATATCCTAGTTGGTGACTTTCTGAAGATGATGCCTCACAAATCCTCTATAAATAGAAGGGTTTACAAGAGGAGAAACACACCACTTGGAGATTAACTCCAATACCATTTTCCATCTTTCTTTCTTTCTTGTTAGTTTGCCTCCTTCATGGAAGGCTTAGGTTTTATTTGTTGTTAGTTTGCCTCCTTCATGGAAGGCTTAGGTTTTATTTGTTGTTAGTTTGCCTCCTTCATGGAAGGCTTAGGTTTTATTTGTTGTTAGTTCGCCTCCTTCATGGAAGGCTTAGTTTTCTCTTTATTGTTAGTTGCCTCCTACATGGAAGGCTAGGTTTGTAGTTTCAATTCAAGGATTCAAGCTATTTTCATTTTAACTTTGAGGTCTTGATCTTTATTTACATGCTTATTAAGTGGTTTCTACTCTGCTTCACTATATTCTTCAATTTTATTCTTTAATCAAAGTTTGATCGGTTGACGTATTTTGATTAATGCATAATTGATTTATAATTGGTTTTTGATTGGTAAATCATTTTCCAAAAGTTTGAAGAGTAGAAATTAAGTAATTGAATTGAAGGTTTTCGTTTTATTACTTACTTCAACTGAATTCTGATTGTGAAATTGGTTTAGATAAAGGATTAAGTGGTTACTAAATGTTGTTGATCATAATCAATTAAATTCTGAGAGGTTTCTCAGTAGAGAATTCAAGGATCATTTTAGGGGTTCCAGATGATCCTACGTTGATAAACACAATGCATGATTTTAGTGATCAATGATTAGTTAAGAAAATAGCCTCTGAATTCCTTGAGTTGATAATTGTTAAGTTAAATAAATTTCATTTTATATTTTGTGTTTAGAACTCAACATCGCATCTTTACAAAACCCCCTTGTTCTAACTTTCTCCTTATTTGCTTAAGAATCTGAAATGGTCTTTGGGAGATGACCTAGGTTACACCTTATACTATACCAATAGTTTGGGGGAAATCTAGAAATTATTTTTGCGCGTTTGCGACGAGCGCATCACCACCGCCTACCAAACTGCCTATCCACCAACTTACAAAACGCAAACCCAACCGCCAACACCATACACGGTCCAAATACAAGCCATGAGCTCAAATTCTAGCCAAAGTCAGAAAAAGGAGAAAGATCCTGTCGAGTTTGATCCAATTCCAATGACCTACACTGAGCTGCTCCCTCAGATAATCCAGAGCTCCTTGGTGGTTCCTTACTCTCTGAAACCTCAAGAACCACCATACCCTAAATGGTACGATGCCAATGCCATATGTGGCTACCATGCGGGGTACATCGGTCATTCTACCGAAAACTGCCAGGTTCTGAAGCATAAGGTGCAAGGCCTAATTGATGCTAAACGGCTAGACTTTGGGAAAATCGCTCCTAATCCAAGTGCTGAATCATGAGAGCTCATCCGCTGGCTAAGAAATGAGAACATCACGACCAGTTGCTTTGTGCAAATCAAGCTATCAAGGAAGATCATCCAAGATTTGTCATACTTTTCAAAATCACTCTTTTGTAAATAAATCTTAATGAACATTTTTCATGTTTCTTGAGCACGTGCTTTACATCATTGGCCTTACTTTAAAATTTACCATTCTTTTTATCCATTCAGCCCACTCCTTATTCCTATACCCAAACAGTAAATACTGATTGGTGATAATGTCAGTACTGTAATAAATCATCTTGAACGTCTAGTTAATCAAGCTCAAAGAGAAAAATCCCAATGAGGAAGTAGAATAACAACCAGGGATTCTAGATCCCCAGTCAAAGTGTCTTGTCAAACAAAAACATCCCGCTGGAATCAAGTTCACATCCAGGCAAAATTAGGGATACACGATAAGATCTGCTGAATTAGGAACCAAAAGATCCCGGCAAGATCAACGTACAACTATTTAAGAAAAAGAAGAAAGCCCGCTGGATTAAGCCAAAACGATCCAGGCAAAAGTAGGGTTAAAGTTCAAGATTATATCAACAAAAGTCATGATCGAAAAAGGTCTTGTCGGTTTCCAACAATAATTCAGGAAAAATTGAGATCAAGCAAAAGCTCGCTAGGTCAACAATCAAGAACGACCTAGGCAAAAGTTAGGGCACAATCAAGCAAGAGCCCGCTAGGTCAACAATCAAGAACGACTTAGGCAAAAGTTAGGGCATAATCAAGCAGAAGCCCGCTAGGTCGACAAACAATCAAAGACGACCTAGGCAAAAGTTAGGGCATAATCAAATAGAAGTCCGCTAGGTCAACAATCAAGAATGACCTAGGCAAAAGTTAGGGCACAATCAAGCAGAAGGCCCGCTAGGTCAAACCCTCAAAGAAGACCTAGGCAAAAGTTAGGGCACACAGTCAAGAACCCGCTAGGTTGAAAACCCGTAAGGGCGACCTAAGCAAAAGTTAGGGCAATACAAAAGACCTGCTGGGTTAAAAACTCAAAAGAACAACCCAGGGAAAATTAAGGTTGAACCAGGAATCCCAAGACAACATGACATTTCTGCACCTCATACCTTCCTAAAACTGGGGCAAAATTTTGCCATTTCTCAAGTTCGGCTAATTTGACAAACAAAATTAGGAAAAGCAGCATTGACATTTTTCATCGAAAGGTGCCATTTGGGGAATCTAACCCACATCTTTTGTCATCCTTCCCTTTCAAATACACTACCTTAAAGCATCCTTTGCCAACCTTCTCTATTTCTTTTCATTGATCATCCATAAACCACTTTGCACGCCTCAAAATGCACGTGCCACAAGGAAATGTGAAAAATGTAAAAATTTAAAAAGGTTTAATTTTGAAAAATCATGACAAGTCAAATGAATCCTCCACCATTGCAACATGATAGGATCGTTTCCAAAAGCATCATCGTCCTACCAGCCACGAAGCCACCAAAACAAAAGGAGTGTGTATCATTCAATACTGCTGACCATTGTTGGGTCTCAAATATCTTGGAAAAGAAAGTTCCAAAGTTGATCAAGAAGCCAAGAGATTGACCAAAACACCGGACTTAAGTCAATCTAGCTCGTCTTGATTTTTGATTCCTGTCACACCAACTATAAGGTTGTCGAGAAAGGATGTGTCATAAAAATAATAAAAAAAATCAAGAGTAACAAAAGTTTTACACTATTTCATGGTTTTCATTCATCCCATGGCATTTGTTTCATCAAATAACTATTTCAAGCATCAAAATGAGAACCCCTCATCTTTTTTTTTTTGCATTTATTTCAAGCATCAAAATAACGTCACAAATTTTGCATTTATTCAAATAACACATAAGCATCTTTCTATTCAAGCATTGCACGACCCATTTTTCAAAAGTAATTAAGACCTGGGTAAAACTGCCCGAGTCGATCATAAGTAAAAGACTTCCAAACTGGGGTAAATATTTGCCCACAAAAGTTCACATTAGGGTCATCCTCAAATTCTAGGTCAAGCCCAAACTGGGGCAAATGCTTGCCCACACAATTCAATTTGAGGTCACCCTCAAAATCAAGTTCAAACAGGGGCAAACTTTTGCCCACAAAAGTTCACATTAGGGTCATCCTCAGATTCTGGATCGAGTCCAAACTGGGGCAAACATTTGCCCAAGGAAATCCAAGTTGAGGTAATCCTCAATTCCTCAACTCCAATCAAGTTTAATAGGGCAAAATTGCCTAGAATAATTCGAGTCGAGGCCATCCTTAAGTCCTCTAAATCAAGTTCAAACTAGGGCAAACGCTTGCCCACAAAAGTTTAATTTGAAGACATCCTTAAATTCTGGATCGAGTCCAAACTGGGGCAAATATTTTCCCAAGAAACATTTAATTTCAAGAACAAAACTAGGGCAAACGATTTCCCAAAACCCCATCAGGTTAAGGCATTCCTTGATTGCCAAAAATCCCCCAAACTGGGGCAAATGCCTGCCCAAAACTCCTTCAAATCAAGACATCCAGAATCTTCTAAACTGGGGAAAAGTGGTTGCCCAAGTCTCTTCAAGAAAATAATTATCAAATGCTTAAGAACCTTCGAGTTCAAGGCTGAATAAGCTACTTGTTTTAATGCAAGAAAAACAAAATTCAAAAATAAGTCGTCCGAGGCAGCTGACAAAGAGCCCACATTCCACCTTCACGTGCCTTCCTAGGGCACATTATGTCATTTTCTTTTACCTGTCATAACAGGCCAATCTTCATCTTGTTTTCACATGACTCGTCTCAACAGGTGCCTCATTCCATCCTGTCAACAACAGGGCCATTACAAGTAACCTGTCCTAACAAGACATGGCTCACTTTCCTTTACCTGTCCTAACAGGTTCTTTTCAACTCCCACTTCAAAGTCACCTGTCTTAACAGGTCCTTTTTTGCTATTCAAATAGTCATCTTCAAGTTTTCTTTTCTGCATCATGGTCTATGTTGTCAGGCCTCATCAAATTTTATTTCTGCACATATCCTGTCAAGCAGGATTTCATTTGCATTTATCCTGGCAACAGCAGGATTTCATTTGCATTTTCCCGGCAACAGCGGGACCCCATTTGCATTCTCCTGTCAACAACAGGACTTCAAGCACGTTTAATTTTCTGTCCACCTGTCAAGCAGGTTTGCATTTATCCTGGCAACAGCAGGATATCATTTGCATTTTCCCAGCAACAACGGGACTGCATTTGCGTTCTCCTATCAACAACAGGACTTCAAGCATGTTTAAATTTTCCGACCACCTGTCAAGCAGGTTTGCATTTGTCCTGGCAACAGCAGGATTTCATTTACATCTTCCCGGGAACAGCGGGACCTCATCTGCATTCTCGTGTCAACAACAGGACCTCAAGCATGTTTTAATTTTCGTTCACCTGTCAAGCAGATTCGCATTCATCCTGGCAACAGCAGGACTTCATTTGCATTTTTCCATCAACAATGGGATCACCATCAAGTTTAAATTTCTGCACCATGGCCTATAGTGTCAGGCCTCATCAAGTTTACATTTCTGCATCATGGCCTATGTTGTCAGGCCACCATCAAGTTTAAATTTCTGCATCATGGCCTATATTGTCAGGCCGCTGTAGTTTAGATTTATTGCTTTCAGGCCTATGTTGTCAGGCCGCTGTAGTTTAGATTTACTACTTTCAGGCCTATGTTGTCAGGCCACCCTGTAGTTTAGATTTACTGCTTTCAGGCCTATGTTGTCAGGCCGCTGTAGTTTAGATTTCTTACTTTCAGGTCTATGTTGTCAGGCCACCCTGTAGTTTAGATTTACTGTTTTCAGGCCTATCTTGTCAGGCCACCCTGTAGTTTAGATTTACTGCTTTCAGGCCTATGTTTTCAGGTCGTTGTAGTTTAGATTTACTGCTTTCAGGCCTATGTTGTCAGGCCACCCTGTAGTTTAGATTTACTGCTTTCGGGCCTATGTTGTCAGGCCGCTGTAGTTTAGATTTATTTCTTTCAGGCCTATATTGTCAGGCCACCCTGTAGTTTAGATTTATTGCTTTCAGGCCTATGTTGTCAGGCCGCTGTAGTTTAGATTTATTGCTTTCAGGCCTATGTTGTCAGGCCGCTGTAGTTTAGATTTATTTCTTTCAGGCCTATGTTGTCAGGCCACTGTAGTTTAGATTTATTGCTTTCAGGCCTATGTTGTCAGGCCGTTGTAGTTTAGATTTACTGCTTTCAGGCCTATGTTGTCAGGCCGCTGTAGTTTAGATTTATTGCTTTCAGGCCTCTGTTGTCAGGCCACCCTGTAGTTTAGATTTACTGTTTTCAGGCCTATGTTGTCAGGCCACCCTGTAGTTTAGATTTACTGCTTTCAGGCCTATGTTTTCAGGCCGCTGTAGTTTAGATTTATTGGTTTCAGGCCTATGTTGTCAGGCCACCCTGTAGTTTAGATTTACTGCTTTCAGGCCTATGTTGTCAGGCCACCATATAGTTCAGATGTACTGCTTTTAGGCCTATGTTGTCAGGCCCCAGACTTTAGCTTATAACTTCAGCATCATGAAAAGTCAAACCTTGTATGACTCACACATAGCCTCTGTAACCCTAGGGACATGGTGATTCTAAGGTCATCACGGCGCTCATCTCAAACATAATCTGTTTACGTCTTTACCCATTTCTTACCATGATAATACAGAAAATATTTCTCGTATTATCTGATAAGAAAATGAGTAAAGAGGGGTAAACTGTAAACACCCAATTTTGTCCGAGACCCATTTTAAAGGTGATTAATGTATAAAAGAAATTCAAAATGAAGTAGAATTATAATTAAAGAAAAGATTCAAATTCAAAACTAATACAAAATTAAAATCTGAAGAAAAAAAAACACAGACGAACAGAAAATAGACAAACAAAAAACAGACCAACAGAAAACATACAAAAGAATTCTGAAAAATGAAAATAAAGTTTTTTCAAACCTAAATCATAATAAAAAAACTAATACAAAACAAAAATTCCTAAAAAAAAGAGAAAAATAAAAATAATAAGGTGAAATAATCAAAAAGAGAAAACAATAAAAGTAGGAAAATGGTTAAAATCTGTAAAATCGAAAAATTTAAAAAAGGAATAATAAAGAGAAACTGAAGAATAAAAAAAATAATAGGAATAAACAGAAATATTATAAAAAGGACAAAAAAAATCAAAGGAGGAGGCGGGGCGGGAGTTCTTGCAAGAGAAAGGAGAAGACTCTCGGGTTCATTTTTTTCTGGGGATTCCAGAAAGGAGGGAGGGGGGATAAGGTCATCTCCATGAGGCGGAGGGATTCAACCATTGCTCTAAGAGGATTAGAAGCCTCTGTCTGTAGAATTGGACGTGGGGATTCGTCTTCGTGAAACCATATTCTTCATTACAGGGGAAGGACGAGCTGATCTGGCCAAATCATTCTCAGGTAAGATCAAGAATGCCCCTACATATCTTTAGAATACGATTTCTGCATACCCTGATTAGCATTTAGGGATTCTTGAACCATAAGTGACCTCTGTTTGCATTTAATTAAGTAGTCTATGTTCCCATGCTTGCACATATAGTAAGAATCCAGAGACCTATTGATTGTTTCAACAAAAATCAGTTCATGAAATTGTAATTAGGTGGCAAGAACTTGAATATAGAAACCATTAATAGGACTTGGTAGAGCTTGGAATAGGAATCTGGGTACTATAGGCCTAGAAAAATCCAAGGCTGGAACTCCACAACTGTGGCCACTGTTTGAGCTTCAGAACGGGATCTTGTTGAGGCCACCGCCAACCTCAAAGTCATGAGGAATGACGTACCTTCCCTTAATTCTTGAATCAATAGCAAGAAATGATACTTCCCTTAATTCTTGAATCAATAGCAAGAAATGATACTCTGTTAGTTTATTTCCACGAGCATACTCCAGCCATAAACCAAGTTAAAACTGAGTCAATAGGAATTGGGCTCATTCGTTGGTACAGAACGGATCATGAAGCCTGAAACTGGGTGCATCATGAGTTAGGGTGCGAGACCAGTAACTCCCAAAACCACTATAGTTGTGGAGGTTGCTCAGAGACATGTGCTACATATGTTCTCATGGAACCAACTCAAAGAAGTGTATGAGTCAAAGGGTCACCATTGCAGAATTGACTTTATCTTGAGGATTGTTTTCCTCTCTAATTTCGTCACTATTAATGGAAGGGTGGCCGAGTTTCCTTCTGTGAACTTTGGAATGCAAGTCAGATTTTCAAAACAGGGAGCTTGCAGGATTCGGGGGAGCCAATTTGCTATCCTCATCAAAGTACAATAAAGATTCAGTGGATAAATAAAACTGTTAGATACTGGTGTCCTTATGATATTCTAGCTGATAGAAATGCAGCTTTAGAAACCAAAAGGATCCAACAGCCATCCTTAGTGCCACTTTGGCTGGGCTTAACGAGCACATTAAATGACTAGGGCCGTCTGAAACTACTAGGTAATCTCTTACCCCTTTCAGATCCGAATTGTCTCGGAGTGGTCATTGATACATTTGAGGTAGGCAGATTTTGAATACCATTGTTATGGCTCCCAACTTAACTAATATAATTGGAGATATGAGGAAAAGGAGTTTTCAAAGTTTCCATAGGGAAGAATTGGGCCCCTAATAAACCTGTTCAATGCTCTACACACAGTTACTGCTTATGATTTGATTAACTAGTCCTTGCTTCAGATTTGAAAACATACAGTCCTAATCACAAGCTTAGGAAGAAATTGAAGATAGCAATCTTGCAGCTTAATCTGGAAGCATTCAGTCAAGACTTGCACATCACTAATTACTAGAGTCAAGCTACCAGGTTCTGTTATAGTCCATTTGGCTTGATTTGGTATTCACTGTTAAATGACAGGCAGCCTAGGCTAGGTAGAATCATATTTTATTAGCCTAATTCAAGTCTCCAAATGAAAAGTTCAATTGCTGAAATATGCTCATATGCCTGAAACCTATGCATGATCGATATGTAAATCATAACTATGGCACTCCTGTCCCTTTCACTCTCCGATTACATACTCCCTTCTGCATCAATCCGGGCTAAAACCAGGGGTTATAGTGACTAGTAACAGTGGTCATTATGGCATTGCAAAATGCAGAAAATTCGAGCACAATTTAGAACCGATAGTTGCACCAGATTCCCAGTTCCAATTCGGGCAGTTAGCCCAATATTACTCTGGGAATATATTAGCATGTAGGTTCTTGTTTAAGCTTATACGTCCTTTTCCTGTTTTAATTAAATTAGGGAATGGTAAAATTCAATTGAGGATGCAGCTTAACGGTTAGCCAAACGCATGCTAATCACCAGGCTCCATGTTCGATCCAACAGGAAATCGTTTGGTTTTTAAAAGAAGAAAATCTCCAGGTATTGGTTAAGTTATTCTGCACGTCTGTTGAACAGTAACTGGAGGTATAGCCCAGTGGATAAGATCGTTCCCTGCAATCAGGAGGTCCCGATTTCGATCCCCAGCACATGCATTTTTGCCAAATTGAATTGAAACTCATCCAATTACTTACCTCAAAATTAAAACCAATGCGGTAAAGGAGTAACCACAGGCCTGGCCTAGTGGTGATGAGTGCCGCCCCTCGACGTCCAATGCCCAGGTTCAAATCTTGGAGTCAACTTTTTCTCATAAAATGGGCATTAAGCTTTGGAGCCTAATATCAATATAAAGGAGCATGAGTACAACCAATATGTGGGCAGGGTGGAGTGGTTAGGGACGCTACCAGCAAGCCCCAAGGCAGGGGTTCTATCCATGTTGAGTTGAGTTTTTTATAATAAGCACCATTTCTAAAGTAGCCAGAATTACAGAATTGCCCCTAACCTTTTCCAATAATCCCTCATCTGTCCTCATATGCTGGATACCCCAAATTGCCTCTCTTAAATTTGCAAATACCCAATCTGTCCTCACCTGATGAATTACCACAATGCTCCTGGAAAGTTCCATAATTCCCAGTATGTCCCTGTCCTCAAAATATCCTTTTTACCCTTAGGAAATTCTGTTAATTCCTAGAAAATCCTAAAAAATTCAAAATAAATCATAGAAATTCAAAAAATAATAAAAAATTCCAGAAATTCAAAAATTAATAAAAAATTCCAGAAATTCGAAAATAAATAAAAAATTCCAGAAATTCAAAAATTAATAAAAATCCAGAAATTAATAAAAATTCAAGAAATTAAGAAAATTAATAAAAAATCCATAAAATCCAAAAATTAATAAAAATCCATAAAATTCTAAAAACTAACAAAAATTAATAAAAAAATCCATAAAATTTCAAAAATTAATCAAAATTAATAAAGATAACAAAATTAATAAAAGTTAATAAAAATTTCAGAAACTAATGAAAAATTAATAAGAAATTCAGAAAATTCAATAATTAATAAATAATTCTGTAAAATCCCAAAAATCAATAAATAATTCAGAAAAACCGTAAAATTCCTAGATAAATTTGAGATTATCAAGTATTTTCATAAAATTTCTTAATTGGTAAATTCCCTCCTAAATTTCTAACAATTATTTGTGTCTTGTCTTTTTCAGTCATCGTTATTAAAAAAAAATCTTGTTTTGCGATTCTTAATCTCACGCGACGAGCTCTAAGCACGAACTGGTAGCTTTTTCTGCTGTTCGTTGTTTAGAGATTCGTATGGGTCCAAGTGCAGCCGTAGTTGTCTTGGGCCCTGTGCATATGTGGATGAGGATCGTCCTCCTAAAAATAATTTTCAAAAATAGTCAAGCTATTTTTACTTTCCAAGTAGCTCCGAAGGTCAAGCTTTCAAGCACATTTCAAACACTCTTTCAAACACTTTCGAAAGTCAAGCTTTCAAAACATAACCAGAACTACGTAAGCCTTGAGTTTCCCATTGCACCGGGGAATACGTAGGAGCGGGATCAAGTCCTGTCAGGCTAACCTGCACCGGGGAATACGTAGGAGCGGGATCAAGTCCTGTCAGGCTAACCTCTATCAATTTATTTATTTTCACATTAATTAAGGGATCAAAAAATTTTCAAAAATCACACACTCAGTTTAAGGGTACCGTTCTTCGGAACGGGCAAGTGGGGTGCCTAACACCTTCCCCACTCGTAACTGACTCCCGAACCTGAATCTTTTCCTCAAATCAAGGTTTTTTCCAAGTATTTTCCCTTAAATAAAAATTTGGTGGCGACTCCACATTATCAATCAATTCATTTTCTAAAATATTAGCGAGTTCGTCGTCTCGTCGGAATTACGGTTGCGACACCCTTAAACTGAGTGTGTGATTTATTTGAAAATTGTTTGATCCCTTTAATTAGAGTGAAAATAAATAGATTGATGAAAGATAGCCTGACAAGACTTGATTCTGCTTCTACGTATTCCTTGGTGTAATGAGAAACTCAAGGCATACGTAGTTCTGGTTTTGAAGACTTGACCTTCGGAGATGATTGAAAAGGAATAAAGTACTTTGAAAATATTTTAAAGAAAAATTCTTAGTCCATATATGCATAGGATCCAAGGCAAATGAGGGCTGCACTTGGATCCATATGAATCTCTAAACATCAAACAACAATGAAACCGCCAGTTCTATTTTAGAGCCCATCGCGTGAGACTTAGGATTTCAAAACAAGGTTTTTTCAAAAATTATTTCAAAAGGAATCGTAGTCCACATATGCATAAGGTCCAAGATAACTACAGCTGCACTGGAACCCATATGAATCCCTAAACATTGAACAACAGAAAAAGTTACAAGTTTGTGCTTAGGGTTCATTGCGTGAGACCTAGAATTAATGAATTTAATTTGAAAATAACAAAGATAAAGAGAGGAGTGGGCTTAGGAAGAAAAAGAATTGGGCTTGATTTTAAAAAAATGAACTTAATCTGAAATGAACTTGATTTTGAATTTGAGAAATTAAACTTGACTTGAAATGAACTTGATTTTGATTTTGAGAAATTGAACTTGACTTGAATTTGAATTTAAGAAATTTAACTTGACTTGGAATGAACTTAATTTAAAATGAACTTGATTTGAAATGAACTTGATATAAAACTTGAGAAATTGAATTTGATTTAAATTTGAGAAATTGTACTTGACTTGAACTAAAATACTTGAATTGACAAAAAGAATTAAAACTTGGGTTAACTGAAATGAGTTTGCAATTTAAGGGAAAAGAATTAAATTCGATTCAAATGAGGTAAACTTAATTTGAAATGAACTTGATTTTGAATTTTGAAGAATTGAACTAAACTTGATTTAAAATTTGAAGAAAAGAATTAAACTTGATTTGAAATTTGAAGAAAATAATTAAACTTGATTCGAAATTTGAAAAAAAGAATTAAACTTGATTTGATTTGATTCGATTTAAAATTGAGGAAAAGAACTGGAATAAAATGAACTTGATTTGGAATTTGGAGAAAAGAATTAAACTTAATTTGAAATAAAATGAGCTTGATTTGAAGTTGAGGAAAGGAATTAGATTTGGTTTATTTGAAATGGAGGAAAAGAATTTGAAAAATAAAATGAACTTGACTTTGAATTTAAGGAATTGAACTTGATTTGAATTTGAGAGGAATAAAATGAATTTGATTTTAAATGATACTTGATTTTGAAAAAAATAAATAAACTTGATTCGAACTAAAATGGACTTGGTTTGAAATTTGAGGCAAACGAATTAAACTTGATTTGGATTAAAAAACTTGATTTGAAATTTTTGAGGAAAAAGAATTTTGATTTGAAATTTAGATTTGAACTAAACTTGATTTAAAACAAAAATAGACTTAATTTGAAATTGGAGAAAGAATTAGGAAAATAAAATAAACTTAAAAAAATTAATTACAAAAGGATTGATTAAAAATTTCATTTAACTTTTAAAGGATTGATTAATCAATTTTAATTGCCAATATCCAAGGCAAGGACGGGGTAGTGTTCGTTTGGAAATTTTTAAAAAGTGCAGCATGTGGGGATTGAACCCACAATTTGAGGGTCAAGGACAGCTTAGCGAGCCACACCACTATGCCATGCCCCTTACTTGATCATAGTATCCATATATATTAATTTAAATGAAAATCAGGGGGTTTAATTTTTGGCAAAACACATACTACCCATGGGGATCGAATCTAGGGTCCTGTGGGTCTTTGGAAAGAGTTATTTGGGGTACCTGACTTGTATGAAGGTGGGATGGACTTTAGAACCTCACCACGTTGTATCCAAGGTCCCTGAAGCCAATGACCTTTTGAAAAATACAGCAGCGATTAGCGTCTGTGTCTTGCTGATTATAATTGCTTATTGATTTTCATTCTCACGCACGGATTGGCTTAGAGGGAATCAATATGACAATGGCCATTCACTCCATATACGATCAGCACACCTACTGCGTTGTCATTCGTACTCAGCCCCACTATCAAGGTACTCCTTGTATGGAGATCATACATTTAAGCCTATCAGCCTTGCTATGCATGTTCTGATTCTAACGAGCAAAGAGAATTTAAACTCTTGAGAGATACCATGCACTACTTCATTAATGCCAAGTCATTTCCCTTGCATAAATGAAAATCATGCACTTATACAATTGATATGTTAGGGGGCACCGTGTCTGCATTATTTCCTTTGGTTTTGGTCAATGGACCCCTCTAAACGAGCCTTTATATCTCGTTGATTAAGGCTAGTATGCTGATTAGTCAACTGTAGCAACCAAAAGTGCGGGATGTTTGGAGGCATGTCCCTTGCCAACACTGTTCCATCACAGCTTCTATAGCAAAATTCTTGCATTGATTCAGTAGCATTGGCAGTATTTCTATCAAAAACTTTGGGTGTTAGACATCCTGCAAGTTCACATTTCTGGTATATCACCTAGACGACAAGAATGAGGCGGCCGCCATTCACTTCACTCAGCTGCCAAGACTTGTTGAAATCGCCCAAAGTTTGACATGGACTTCATCTAATAAATATCTCAGGTTCTGGTCTTTCCCAGTGAGAGTGTTCCTCATTATGATATTGGTGAATACGCTGCTAGTCTTTGGGCTCCTCAGGTTTATTCACTTAAGCTGCTTGAAAGGACATAAAACAAATTCCATGGGCCACTCTGCACTTGCCTTAAAATCTGTCTCTCAGCAATTTACTCCACTATATGGATGGACTTCACTCGAGGTTGCAACAAAGGGCTCAAAACTGAGAACCATAATACAGCCTGGGACATTGTGGGGTAACCGGGGGCATCAGGTGCCTGGAAAATGGCACCAGCAGCTGATCTAAGGCCTGAAAATTCTACTCAAGTTATTGGTACTGCATAGCCCAATCTCCAAAAGTCGGAAACATCCATGTTGGAGAGCTGGTAATGAAAATCTAAACTATTGGAATCAGGTCCACCATGACAGATTTCTGGTCAGGGAGGTGCATCTATTGGCTATCCGATTATGGTTCAAACTGATCTAGTCAAGCCACTATTGGTTGGTCTAGCTCTGTTTGTAAGACTCAGCTTAAAACTTTCCCCATATTCACATGACAATCTGATTCCATTCGAGTCAGTGTATATGATAGTTCTTAGCCCATTCTTGACAAAGGGATCAAGATCTTAGTTTCAAATCAGAACAAGTTTCTTATGTCTATAGTCATTCGATTCAATTTAACAAGTATATGCAGCAATTGGAAATCCTAACCAAGACATTAGGATCTTGAATTCAAAATCAGAACAAGTTTCTTCTGAAATTGCAGGGTACAAGCTCTTCCAGATTCAATTTCAAACGAATACGTATAGCAATTATAAATCCAATTTTAACCAAGAGATCAGGATCTTGGGTTTATTTTTCTTTTATTATCAAACAGTATTTAACCATGAACCAAACAAATCAAGTGATGAAGATTATACCCAATTAAGCTCACAAATTGAATAACGTTAACTTGAAATCGTAGGACACAACCTCTTTCCGACTAAAACTAGAATTGATTGGCAAGGCACTCATTCATAGCAGGCAGAATGAATCCTGATTGTCTCAAGAATAAGGAGTATGGTCAGGAATTGAGATCTCTATGTGGTGCTCCCCGATTTGCCGCACCAGAGATGAACATGAATGGACTTTTAATGGTTCTCCCACTTTAGGAATGACGCTCTCTCTCTATGTAGCAACCTGAGTTTCCTTTATTTATTTTTTTTGCATGCAGCTACGATCAGATCCTTCTTTTTTCTTCGGTTGCCCCCACCATTAGGGAGAGAATTGGTTAAGGCCTCTTCGACGTGCCTTCTTTTGTTTTTTTCTCTTTTTTTTTCTTTTCTGTTATTTTCGCTTTTCTTTCCATTTTCAGTTTGTTTGTTTTTTTTTTGTTTTCATTGTTTAGTTTTTTGTTTTTATTATTATTATTATCATTTCTTTTTATTTTTATTATTAGTTTTTTATTTTTACTTTTCTATTTTTATTATTTTTTTAATCTTTCTGTTTTTATTATTTAAATTATTCTTTTCAATTTTTTATTTTATCTTTTCAATTTTTTGTTTTAGTTTTATTTTCATTTATTTATTTTCCATTTGTTTATTTTCCATTTTTTCAATTTTTTTCTATTTTAGTTTTCCCTCATTTTTTTTCTTGTTTGTTTTTATTTTTCTGTTATTATTTTTGTTTTGTTTTACTTTCCTTCTTTTTTTATTATTGTTTTATTTAATTTATTCTTTTTATTTAAATTATTATTTATTTACTTATTAATTTTAAAATGGGGGCCTCAGACATAATTGGGTGTGTACAATAACCAATGTAAAAAGTTCTATTTTTCAAGGAATCTCTCTTCCCGTTCAATGTTGTCATTCTCCTTAAACTCGTCTCATACTCCTAACTTTTGTTTTTGAATACACCTAAACCTTTATCTTTATCCTAAACCTAAGATTTATTTTCTTTTTGAAACTGGCACCTCCAAAGTTGTTGCTTGTTGCTTCCTCACTTTCAATGACATTACTGCTCCTTGTTGCTCTAATACTTCAAGACCAGTTCCTTGGGGCTTTTGCATTGCAATTTTTCTATCTTTGATTTCCAAAGCCAAGGTTGTGAAGACTTCTCCAATGAATTTATTAAGGCTCTCGCAAAGCACATGAGGGTGCTTGTTGCCACTACTTCCTCGTTGATCCACCATTTCCACTTCAATGCAAAAATCACCATGCTCTTTCAATTCCACAATAACCTCCTATCCTACTCTTTTTCCCTTAATTACAAGTTGAATCCTGGTTCTAAATGTTTTATCTAGTATATGAATATCATACTCTTGTTTCGCCTCTCCAATAAGATTGGTAATATTACACTATTAACTTTAGTGTTTAAAAGAAAAAGTAAATGAATACCCCAACACCTTCCAAAAAATTCTAGGGTTTGATGCAGAGTGCATCTTTGGATTAGATTTTATAAAGATTAAAAGGAAAACCAAAGAGAATGAATTTGAAATCGATTTAGAAACAAAAAAGAGATGCCTAGTTATAATTTGGTTATTATAGTTAGCTTGAAAGCAATAAGTAAAGTAATGAATACATTTTCTGTTTGTCAAAGATCTTTTTATGTTTGTCCCTATTGCACTTTTATTCATATACAAATTTGTTGAATTCTCAAATGAATTTATTTCATCTAATGGATCATTGATTGATGAAATGGAGAACCTTTTAATCAATTCCAAATCATTTTAAATCATTTTAAATCCTTTTAAATGACTTTATTTCCTAAAAAGAATAGGAATAGATCTGAACCTCTATGATACCTCTTTATATTAGTAGATAGTCTAGTTTTTTATGTACATAAAAATAATCTAACTCAAAGTGTTAATCATTTAGATAGAACAAACTTATACCACATTGAGTTTTTTATTATATTGGATGTGAGACTTGTAAGACTGGTAGACTTAAATGAATTACTCAATTTGAAAACCATGAATTTTTAAAATTCTAGGTGTTGTATTTTTGTTAACACATTACATTTTATATTTATATTTTTTCAATTTCAATGATATACTAAAATTTTTGAGGTCCTTTCTCCATGTGGTTTTTCTCATTCTTAGCATTTGGTCTATTAGCTATTAATTAGTTTAATTACTAGAGATTATAATTTTGTGACTAACTTTATTGAGATATTTATGCTTGGTTTACTTGTTGGAGATTATGATTTTATTCAGATTTGTCAACTAATGGCTTATAAGAATAGTTAGCTGCTAGGAATAATTTAATGCTAAAAAGAAGGAAAGGAATGATTTACTGTATTAGAATATATATATATATATATATATATATATATATATATTGGAGGTTAAAACCACCATAAGTTTTTTCAAATTTTATTTTTACTTTTTTATCTCGGTTGTAACAATAATTAGTGTAAAAAGATTTTACACCGATTGAATTATAGAATCGATGTAAAAACTTAACTTTTTATACCAATTGAGGAACTGAAGTGGAAAATTGTTAGGTACTATATTGCCTGAATCTATAACGGATCTATAACTAATGTAAAAGTTAATTACAAGTAAGGTAAAAAGTGTTTTTTACACTAGTGAAGGGAAGAAAAACTTTTCATAAATCTAGACAAATGTTCCTTTTGCTTAGACCATGTGGTCTTCCTAGGTTTTGTCATAGATAAAAGGTCCAAGTTGACCAAGAGAAGGTCAAAGTCATTCATGAATGGCCAACTCCCCCAAAATGCTGGAGAAGTCAGGAGTTTTCATAGACTAGAACACTTCTACAGGAGGTTTGTCAAAGATTTCAACACTATTTATTTTCCACTTAATGAACTTGCAAAGAGAGATGTCGAATTTGGTTGGGGATAAATAATAGAAAGCCTTTTATACTCTGAAGCAAAGGCTCATTGAGACACCAATTCTTGCTTTACCTAATTTTAATAAGTCCTTTGAATCAAAATGTGATCTCTCTAATATGGGGATAGGAGCAAACATCCCTTTGCATACTTCAGCGAGAAATTAAAAGTGGATGCTCTTAATTATCCTATCTATGATAAAAAGTTTTATGCTTTTATTAGGATCCTACAAACTTGGCAATACTACTTGTTGTTAAAAGAGTTTATAATCCACATTGATCATAAATCATTAAAGTACCTTCAAGCTCAAGGTAAACTCAATAGGAGACATGCTAAGTGGGTAGAGTTTCTTAAACAACTCCCTTATGTTATCAAACATAAAAAAGGAGAGACTAATAAGGTAGCAGATGCTCACTCTAAGAAGCATACTCTTCTAACCTCTCTAAATTACAAACTAATGGGCTTTGAGCACTTTCATGAATTGTATGCAGACGGTGTAGAGTTTGGAAAACACTACAAAGGTCGTGAGCCCAAGGCATGTAACGAATATTTTAGGCACAAAGGATTATTTTTAGAAAAAGTCATTTGTGTATGCCTAAATATTTTCATGAGTCATATTTCCCTTAAAGAATCTCATGAAGGGGATTTAATGGGAAACTTTGGAATCTAGAAAAAATCGACCATCCTAAAAGAAACTTCTTTTGTCCACATATGAACAAAGATGCCCAAAGGTATTACTAGAGATGCATTATCTACAAATAGGATAAGTCAACCACTAAGCTCCATGGCTTGTATACCCTCTTACTTGTCCCTGATTCCCCTTGAATAAATATAAGCATGAACTTTGTCTTAAGTTTACCTAGAACCCAAAGAGGAATGGATTCTATCTTTGAAATAATGGACCACTTTAGTAAGATGACCCATTTTCATCCCCTGCCACAAAGGTAGATGATGCCAACTTTATGGCCAAACTCTTCTTTAGAGAAGTTGTGAGACTACATGACATTCCAAGGAACATAGTATCTAATAGAGACACTACATTCCTTAGCCACTTTTGGCATATCCTGTGTGATAAATTAGGAACTAAGCTCATAGTCTCTACTGCTTAGCATCCCCAGAATGATGGAAAAATAGAAGTGATAAGTAGGACCCTCTCTATGCTCCTCAAAACCATGATGGGTAAGAATCTTAGGATTTGGGAGAAGTGTTTTCTCCTTGTGGAATTTGTATATAATAGGGCACCTTATTCTACTACCCAACACTCACCTTTTGAGATAGTGTACACCCTCTCACCCTTGTATATTTATTACCCATCCTTGACCTAGCAAAATATCATAGTTAGTATGAAACTCAAAAGGAAAAATTCATTCAAGAGCTCACAAATCCATTATTGAGAAGAAAATGAATCATTATGTTAGGTTAGCCAATAAAAGAAGGAAATAGATTCTATTTGAACCTAGGGATTGGGTGTGGCTGCACCTTAGAAAGGAAAGATTTCCTTCTATTAGGAAATCTAAATTCCAGTTCAGGGGTGATGGTCCCTTCTAGGTTCTAGAGTGAGTAGGTCCTAATACCTATCGTTTAGGATTTTCCTAGAGAATATGGTGTCAGTGCTACTTTTAATGTATCAAACTTATCTCATTTCTCTATAGGAATAGATGATGAGGATTCACATTTAAGGAAGAATGCCTTCGAAGGGGGAGGAGATTGATGCAAGGATGAAGGTGAATGGAAGAAGTTGAAGTTGAATTTGCAACACTTGAAGTGGTGGCACCACCTTGGGGAGGATAAGCCACCTTCTTCGCCGCCTTGGAGGAGTCCAAAGATAAGAAGAATCCTCACCACTCAAACTCAAGAGAGAGTAGAGAAAAAGAAGAGAAAAATGCTCTCAAATTCACTCAAATTTGAATTATAATTCAAAGTGTGCAAATTAAAGTACATAGAGCCAATTTATAGGTCAAAGTACAGTGCCTAAAGGAGGCTCATGGGTACAGATGTGGATCCGAATGGAGGAGGTCAATTTGGGCATGAAACAAAGCCCAAGATTCACTTGTAGCCCTCTAAATGGGCCAGACAAGCTTAAGCCTAATTAAGAAAATTACATAGAAATTGGACCCACTAAGAACCTAATACAAAGAAAAATTCTAAAGTCTTAATTTATGCTCTATAAAGTTGAATAATGATGTGAAAGGTGAAATCTTGAGGAGGTTCATCATTTTAGAGGTTCAGTAGGACTTCAACATCTCCCTGAACTTTCTATCTTTGGTGACAGGCTTAATGGATCCAATGGTCTTACTTGATGGTGCATATGCAAGAGTGCTATCTAAAGTGATCTCTGCATCACCTTTTAATGGTACTCTTTCTTCAAGAGGTCCATTTCCTTTAGATATATTTCATTGAAGAACTCAAAATAAACAAGTCTTATCAAAAGAGTCCTTATCATTGTAAAATTCTAAGTTAAATAATTCATATTCAAATTGTTTTGAAATATTAGTTTTTGGTACAATACTTTTAATCCTTATTTTTATAAACGATTTTTGGATATTATGAGTATTTCTTGTACTCCAAACAGAAAAAATTATTCCAATACCTTCGAGGCACAACTTTGTAAAATAAATAAGGAGCCATTCTCCTTAAACTTCATGTTTAATGAGTTGTGTTTAACTAACTTTACGATGTAGATCTTTAGAACATGACTTATAATGTCTTTTCCTTTATAAACCTTTTTCCAAATGCTCTGATCATTTCTTGTATTTTGAAAAGAACATTAATCTTTATATATTCCTAAAAGATGATTTTGTAGAAAAATTAAATGAGGGTTAAGAATCCATGTCATGAGAACTTAGCAAAATCTTTTTTTAAATGACCTTATTTTTTGATTTTATATGTGTTTGAATCATTTGTAAAAATTATATTTACCTTTAGCTTAATTTATCTATATAAAATTATTTTTTAAACATATCAATACTTTGAATGATGGTTGAACTAATATACAATTTCTAATAAGTGTCATTCTATTAGAATTTCTATGAATTTACTTTTTTGATGTAATAAGAATCTATGAAACATACTTTATTCATTCATTTCACTTATATTTTTTTTACTAAAATCTCACAAATTTACCTATACTCTAAATAAAGATATGTATAATTTAAATAAAAATTTATATATATAATATAATATGTGAAACCTTAAAAATATAGTTAGGATGAAGAATATAAATATGTTAAAAATGATTCAAAGTAACTAAATAGAGCATATAATAAATACTATGCACATAAGTAGATCAGATGTGGGGTAGTCTAGTTACTAAAGGCAGAGGAGACTGAAAAAATTATGTTGATAAGTGCATGGGATTAAGTAACATCGATCGGACATCCTGCTTCAGCTTGTATACCGTCTCTTCCAAAGTTCTGCTCAACAAATGAACTAATTCTTTCATCAAACCTACAACATTAAAAATGACATTGCAATTAAGTTGTGACTTTTTATAGTTTGTGTAGTAAAAATATAAGAGATTTTAAAATGGTAACATTTAAAAGTTCAAAACCTTATTCTAGTTTTAGAAAAACCACAAATTCAATGATAATTAAGAGTGTTAATGTTTTCTTACATGTTTAAGATATGATCTTCTAATTGAATCAGTGTAATCTTATGAAATATAGATTTATCCTTTACTCCTTTTCAGATAAAGATGGAAGAATAATTTTTTTAAAGCAATCTTTGTCTAATCTTCTCAGCATACTTTACCTTTTATAAGAAATCATATATTACATATTTAAACTAGGAATAAATTGATGATTTTGTAGAATTCTTACAATGTTGTTTAAAAAAACAGATAAAACTTAGGTTATTACATAATTTTCAAAATGCTCTTATTAATATTCTGAACATTTTAAAATTTATTCTTATTTGATTATCATATTTTGATGAGAACTAATGTGTGTCTAGACTTTTGGACTTATTAGTGCCAATAGAGAAGAGAAAGTAAAGAAAAATTTTGGTCTTAATGCTAAACTCTTTTGGTCTTGATGCATCTCTATCTTCTTTCCCTACTTACTTTCTTTTTCCTCCTAAATATTAGTTTCGAAAATTTTTTTACCAAATGATTTTTAAAAATAAAAAACACAATAAAGCGCACCCTTAATATCTTATTTTCAGGATGATTGTCTGTCTCAGACGCGTACTGGTCTAAATTCCATTCAAGCACCTATAAACACGTGCGTCCAAGGCAGACATGTGCAAGTTACAGTTGTAACAGCAATTTAATTTATGTTCGTAAAATATTTACATCTTCTAACCTCTTTTGGTAAATATTACTGAAAAATATTACTTTTACGCTTTAATTTTTATTTACGTCTTTTTTTTTTAATAATAACAAAAAGAAAACTTATCTTTCCCTTTGATTATGTCTCTTAATTAAAAAAGTTTAGCCTAAAACATATATTCATATTTTTAATATTAAATATCTTAATACATTTCCTCGTATTAAAATTGGATATTTAGTATATGAAATATATAAGGCTAAATATTTAGAAAAAGCTTAACATTAAACTAAAATAATTACAATATCATATGAAAAGTTAAATGTAACTCATTTCTAAATATAAATTTAAAAATAATATTATCTTAATTTATATAAGAGATCTTAATATCTCTACATTAAATTTAAATATAAATTATACAAATAAAACATTGATAAAATAGTCTGATGTTGAGAAATTGGCATCAGCGCTTCTTTTTTATAAAATATTTCTGATTTTGCAACATACTTACACAGTCCAGGAGATTATTTATATTAAATGAAAATAGAAGGAAAATATTTTATTTTTAAATTAAAAAATTATTTTATATTAAATCTAGTGAAATTCTGGTCACGTTGCCAACTTTAGTGCCTCACCTCGTTTCTAAGCAGTGATTAAATATTTGAGAACTCATCCCTTTCCCTCTCAAGCACAACAACAATGTATGAGCACAAAATTTGTACACTTAATTAATAAAAATTTAAATATATTAAAACAATATAAAATAAAAATTATTAAAATATTTAACGATTTCATAAAAACAATAACATTATATTTTTAATTTAATAAATATATTTTTTATAAAAATAAATTATATTTATATTCTTAAAATCAAACATAAAAATTGAGATTAATTTTTTTATTATTTTAATGTTATATATTGTGCGTTTGGTTAACTCTATTTCATAAAATACTATGTTCTATTATGCCATATGCAAGAACTTCATAAATGTTATATTATTAAGTAATTTTGATATCTCAAACAAAAAAATTGAAAATAAAAATAAAAAGTCATCCACTAACTCAAGATCACGGGTTGTCACTTATATTTCATGTATCACCGTCATCCAACCCATTATATAAATCACTTTCATGTACTATGCTTATATTTTTTTAACAACTGAATGATATTCAATGATATTATATGCTTTTATATATATATATATATATATATATATATATGTATATATACTTTTCAATAGTTCAATTATTTTACAAATTTATATTTTTTTAATGTAGTTAAATTATCATAAATTATGGATTATATTTTATATAACACAGTTAAATATTTTTATGGTTGAATAAATTTTTAAATTTTATATTTAAAAATAGGTTAATTAATAGCAATTA
The DNA here is from genome assembly GCA_037954105.1 of Canavalia gladiata. Taxonomy (NCBI): domain Eukaryota; kingdom Viridiplantae; phylum Streptophyta; class Magnoliopsida; order Fabales; family Fabaceae; genus Canavalia; species Canavalia gladiata. Next base: position 38,761,652 of record CM075658.1, on the reverse strand, counting down.
GGTGATTTTGTTTTGAATGTTACTTTAACAAATGAAAAATTAGATGATGTTTAAAAATATTTAATTTGTAAGCTATTTTAAAAATTTATAAAGTTTGGAAATAACATTGTAAAAATATGAAGAAATTATATCAGGAAAAATTGAAGCAATACATGTGGCAAGAAATTATATCAGGAAAAATTGAAGCAATACATGTGGCAATGTAAGATACAAATCCAATTTTGAATATGATAAATGATGTATTTAGAATTAATGGTGATCACATTATGGAACCTACCACTTCAGATGGACCATTCAAGCCTATAGACACCATACCTAATAGACACCATACCTAATGAAGAACATAGAGACATTGATAATTTACTTAGAGATGATAATTATGAATTAATGGTGACCACATTATGGAACTATTGCAACCGTAATTACGACAAGACGATGAACTCACTAAAATTTTGAAAAAGAATTTTATTGATTAAGTGGAGCCGCCACCAAATTTTTATTTAAAGGAAAAAATATTTACCTCTCAATTGGATACATCTAACAGTAATGAACTGGTGCCTACCAATCAACCCTTTTATAATTATTTTGGCTAGTCTCAATTTAACTCCTAGTTTCCAAACTCAAAGTTCAGTATTAATTAAATCAAATTTAAATTCTTTTCTCAAAAATTAATTTCAAAATCAAATTTAATTAAAATTAAATTTGAAATAAATTTGAAATAAAATCAAGTTTTTTATTATCAAGTTCTTTTCAATTTAGCTCAAGCTCAGTTCTTCCCTTCAAATTTTAAATCAAGTTAATTTTAATTCAAATCAAGTTTAATCATTTCATCAAGTTTAATTCTCTCCCTCAAATTCAAATTAAATTCATATCAAGTTAATTTTAATTCAAATCAAGTTTAATCATTTCATCAAGTTTAATTCTCTCCTTCAAATTCAAATTAAATTCATTTTATCAAGATCAGTTTATTCTTCAAGCCCAGTTTTTTCTACTTAAGCTCAATACATTTTTTCTTTTTTTTTCTCTATTATTTTTAAATCAAATTCATTAATTCTAGGTCTCACGCAATGAATCCTAAGCACGAACTGGTAGCTTTTTCTGCTGTTCAGTGTTTAGGAATTCATATGGGTCCTAGTGCAATCGTAGTTGTCTTGGATCATGTGCATATGTGGACTGAGAATCCTTGTGTAAATAATTTCAAGAAAAAGAAACTTCATTGTGAAATTCCTAGTCTCACGCGACGAATCCTAAGCGCGAACTGGTCGCTTTTTCTGTTGTTCGAAGCTTAGGGACTCATAGGGATCCTAGTGCAGCCGTAGTTGTCTTGGATCCTATGCATATGTGGATTAAGGATTCCCTTTAAAATGTTTTCAAAATGCTTTGTTCATCTTCAAACACCTCTGAAGGTCAAACCTTCAAACCAGAACTACGTAAGCCTTGAGTTTTCCAATGCACCGGGGAATATGTAGGAGCAGGATCAAGTCCTGCCAGGCTATCTTCCATCAATCTATTTATTTTCACTCTAATTAAAGGGATCAAACAGTTTTTGAATAAATCATACACTCAGTTTAAGGGTACCGTTCTTCGGAACGGGCGAATAGGGTGCCTAACACCTTCCTTACTCGTAACCGATTCCCGAACCTAAATCTCTTCCTCAAGTTAGGGATTTTCCAAATCTCTTTCCTAAAAATAAAATTTGGTGGTGACTCCACTTAATCAAATGAATACCTATTTTAAAATTTTAGAGAGTTCATCGTCTTATCGGAATTACGGTTGCGACAAAGACTTATATTGGTTATGTTTTCCTATTTTATAATTTTAATCCATGTCCTCATCAATTGTATTACAGTAAAAAATGATGTTTTATAGATCATCAATAATTTATAGGGAACAACCATAATTTTAGGTTGATGAAAAATCACTTTAATGGAACCATCGAAGAAAGGGGGCCACCATTATTATTATCTAGGCCTAAAATTTTGAAACAACTTAATTCCATCAATGTAACTATTGAAAGCAATATTGAGTCAAGTGGTAGAATAAAATGAGCCAGTGTAGAAGATAAAGTAAAGCAATGGAAAAAAAAGTATCTTATTTGATCTGCCTTATTGGAAGGATAATCCTCTACATCATAATCTTGATGTTATGGATATTGAGAAGAATGTTTGTGACAATGTGTTTTATACATTGCTTAAAGATGATAAATCAAAAGATCACCTTCATGCTCATCAATATTTAAAACATATGGGGGTATAAAAGAATATCTTTGGCCAAATGAAAATGGAAAATAACTTTCTTTATTTTTTTACAATGACAAAATAAGCAAGAAAGATATTTCTCACTATGCTAAAAAATGTAAAAATTCCATATGGTTATTCAAGTAATATTTTTCAATGCATTGATGATCAAAACTCCAAGATATTTGGGTTGAAGAGTCATGATTGTCACATTCATATGCAACATTTACCTCCACTACCTATACGTAATATTTGTCCTAATGGGATGACTTTAGTGTTGGTGGAATTTTGCTCATTTTTCGAAGAGTTGTGTTGTAAAAAATGAATGTCTTAGATCTTGACAAAATACAATTTAGATTGTGCTTACTCTTTGCCATTTGGAAATATTATTACCCTTGTCATTCTTCATAGCAATGGTCCATTTAACTTGTCATCTAATTGAAAAAGTAAGATTAGGAGGACCAATTCATTACTATTGGATGTATCCAATTGAGAGGTAAATATTTTTTCTTAAGTTTAAGCCATTTAAATTTTAAGTGAATTTATTAATTTTTATTATTTTTATGGTTATAGGGAGTTAGGACATTTGAAATCCTTTGTATGAAATAAGGCATAACCAAAAGGTTCTATAAGTAAGACTTATTTAACTGAAGAGACTCTTAATTTTTATTCACCATATGAAGAAGTTGAGTCAAGGATTAATAGAGGTCGACATGTTGATAATCGTCCTAATGAAAATGATACTTCACAAATGTCTTCCATCTATCCTCAATTTGGTAGGCCGATTGGAAATTTCTCAACTTACACTGTTACTCTAGTAGAGAAAATACAAGTACATCGATATTTGTTATTAATTTTCCAAAAGTCAAGTTGTATTTTGAGTAAGTATCTAAATATATTATATGTGATAAGATAAATATCTAAATATATTAACATGCGATTTTTTTTTTGTTAGTGAATTTAGAATATTCATCAAGAGGAGGGAAAAATGTTAAATACCTTTAGCTATAGAGAGAAAAAATAGTTACTAAATAATTTTCAAATTAGTTTTTCAATAGGGTGAGTCAAATAATAATTTTATATTAAAATTTTAGTAAACTTTTGTGACTGGCATAATATTTTTAATTAGGTTACAAATCTGGACATTGTAGATTTAGTGTCAGATGGCATAAAGTATTTAGCCAAAGGTCAAATGTCAATTGCAAGAAGATATACAACATATGACATTAATGAGTTCAAGTTTAGAATCATGGGATGAGATGAAGGTATAAAAACTCAAAATAGTGGAGTGTTTTTAACTTCAAGTACATCATGCGTTTCAAGTAATCTTGATGCAAATGTAAGGTAAGCAGATTTGTCATACTATAGAAAGTTGGAAGATATACTTGAGCTTAAATACTATGAATTTTTAAAATTTAACTTTTTAAGTGAAAGTAGGCAAATAACCCATGTGAAAAGGAATTTAGAAAAGAAGCTTAGTAGTTTAGCTTAGTGAATTTCTCTTGATATATTCATATTGGTGAACGTGAAGAGTATGATCCTTTTATTGAAGTTTCACAAGCATAAATGGTGTACTATGTTGATGATGAAGTAAACAAAGGTTAGAGTATTGTTTTTCACGTGATGCCAAGGGATTTGTATGATATGAGAGAAGTTGGAGAAGACGTTACATGTGAAAGTGAGGCGTAGCATGAAGACTTCAGCAAGTTATTCTCAAATGATGTTGACACAATAACTTTGCCAAGGGAGTATATAGACAGTGAATTCATATTTGTAAGTCATGTTGAAAATCAACTTTGATAAAATGAAAGTATACCTACGTAATTAAAGAAAATATCATGAGTTAATGTATTTTATGGTAATATATCTAATTTATTTTATTTTATTTCATGTATGGTTATTATTTATATGACTCAAGTTATGTATGACTAATACTTTTATTTTTCTAATTTACAGTCATGCCTCTCATTCAACAACAATATTTAGGACATGAGTCTAGTCAGGTATGGATTGCACAAATTATAGGTAATATTATTTTTCTATTTAATATTTTATATTCTACTCAAGCTAATTATGTTTTATTTTTATAGATAAATAAGAAAATATGAAGAAGATTCAATTGACAAAACAAGTAGTGACATGGTCAACACATAGTAATGCCATTTGATAGGCTAAACAACTACCCTTCTTTCTAGTGCTTGTGGTCATGTTGTTATTGATTCAACAAATGTTCCCATTAACTTTGATAGTTGGTCAAAAGTACCAAAATCATAAAAGGAGGCTTGCTTTAACATTTTGAAGGTATATGCATAATTCTCAATATCTTTATACATTTTAATTGTAAAATACTAATATATTCTTTCTCTTTTTATTTTTATAAAATCTATTTCATATTGAAGTTTCAAAATAAATTGGTAGACGTTATTATTACCTTATCATGTCAACAAAGTATAGAGATGGAAAACTAAATTTGTGGAGTAAAGCTTTTGATCCTTCATTGTCAAGAGAACAACTAATTGCTAACGTTCCTTATGGTATTTACAAAGATCCATGATTATCATTTGTTGATAGTCATTTGAAGGTAGGTTTTAAGGTCATTTTAATAAATAAAAAATACTTAGTGTTTATTTATTTTATCCTGTTTGTTAATTAATAATTGCTTATATTGTAAGAGTTGTGTCAAAAGAATGCTGAAGTTAGAAAAAGACAAACAATCTCACATACCGGTGGATCTAAACTTTTGTCGAGGAAATATCATGAAATGGAAAGTAACCTGTGATCTATTATGGGTAATAGTGGTAGTGAATTTTTTTATTTGAACTTATATGATTGTGTATGTTAGGAAGTAAAGTTTGGACATGCTATGAGTCGAGATGAATTGTACATTGCAACCCATAAGAAAAAAGATGGATCCTATGTCAATGAGGAGGTGAGGTGTATTATGGTATGTTATATTTAATTCTCTATTATATCACATGATGCATATTGTGGTATTTATATTTATACTAATTATTTTGAGTGTGTAAGAGAAGATGACATAAGAAATAAGTCAATGCTAATTATGCTGAAATTTCTGCTAATGATGCTCTTACTAAAGTGTTGAGAAAATATCACCTTGGACGTGTATGCTACTTGGGCTTAGGAGGCTATTCAGAGAGTTGTATTTCCATCCACTGCAAGATTTAGTGGTGTAGGATGCAGTCACTAAAATTATAATTCAACTGAAAGTTCTCAATTGAAAGAGTAGGTTCTTACATTTAAAATTAAGTTAGCTGCATTTGAGGAAAATATTAAAATATTACAAAATGTGATGCTTATATACATACAAATGAAGGAGAAACACATTCTTGCTAAATTAGGTGCTTTGCTTGGTGCCTCTACTAATCTAGTGACAATCATTTCATATATTATTAAAGCTTTGTTGTTGTTTAGTATTTTATATGCATCCTATTAATCAAGAAAACACAATGCAATGATTTGATTTTCATAGGATGAAGTGAGCGGATAAGATATGACCACACCACAAGAATGATTTTCATTAGCTAGTAATTGTCATTAGAAAGACTAGGGTAATAGGCATATGAGATTGACTAATCTTATCATTGTTTGGCATTAACTTCAAAGTTTAAATTTTTGTACTTGCAACAGAATGAGTGAAAGGTTGAGTCTTTTGGAGATTATTTAGGAGTAATTTGTTTCTCTTCTTTCTATTATCTTTTTTGTTTGCCTTTTATGGGTTGGATTTGTTGATAGAAAATGTTTGCAATATTTATGATCTAGTTAGAATGGTTGGATCTTGATATGCTTGATTGCTGGTGTGTGTGCTCATAGTTTCAATAATGCTTTTCCATTCATGATTTCAATCTGGTTTTTATCTTAATGGGGTGTTTGGGAAAGGAGTTTGATTCTTTAATTTAAATTTTTAACTTGCATTCAATGTGCAAATTTGAATCTATATGTAGTAGGTGAGAATTTATAATTTCTTCATTGAAGTAGGCCAACTAGAAGTCTTTGGATCAAACAATTGAAATTTAGAAGAATTATGATTGTAGTTTGTTGTTTGGTAATGTTAATAAAATTTGATCAATAAATATGATTAATTTTATTATCCCAATTTCCACTTTAACCGGAAGAATTCTAATTGTAGTTTGAATGATGCTTTTTCATTCATGATTTGAATCTAGTTTATCTTAATGGGGTATTTTGGAGGGCAGTTTAATGCTTTAGTTTAAATTTGTAACTTGCATTCAGTGTGTGAATTTAAATCTATATGTAGTAGGTGAGAATTTAGAACTTCTTCACTGATGTAAGAAAACTAGAAGTCATTGGATCAAACCATTGAAAATTGGAAGAATTATGATTATAGTTTGTTGTCTAGTAATTATAATAGCAATTAGTGATGTCTTTGTTGTGCTCCTTTCGTTCTAATTTTAATGTCTTTTTTGTGCTCATTTAGTTCCAATTTTAACTTTTATAAATTATATATTTTGCAATCTAAGCCCTTAAAGAATTTGAATGGCCTAATATGTCAAATATGCAGTGATATTGTTGGATTAACGACCATCGGTGATGTCTTTGTTGCTTGTAACGAATGTGCCTTCTCACTTTTTCAAGAACAAATTACTTTCCTATTCCCCACTTAATTTTTATTATCTTCTTTTCTAGTTATTACTAGTACTATAATAATAACATTCTCTTTTATCTCAATCATAATAATAGGAACATTTACATTTGTTTTAAAATCTTTTGTTTTTTCTTATGATAACATTATAAATAATTGCTATTATTTTATGCTAAAAAAGTTGGATACAACTTAGTACTATCAAAACAATAATGTCAATTAATTATCAATTATTTATGCCATATATTCCTATATTCCCCTTCCCCTTCATTTCTTTATATCAAAATCGAGGGAATACATTTTAACCAAAGTGTAATTCAACAAATAAATATAAAAAATTAACTCACTAGCTCCTTGATTACCAATTATTGAATAAGCTTCTAAAAAGATATTATAAAGCTTAACATTCTAACTTAGCTAGTAAATGTTTTAATTTTTCAAAGTCTTAAATTTATATCTTCCTAAAAATATATGTACCTGATAAGCATAAATTTCATAAATAATTATCTCTCACTTTTATCTCATTAAGACTTCTTATATGTTCAATTAAGTGGTCTTTGTCATATTTTATGAGTTTGGGTTCATATGAAGTTTAATTGAATTTCTTTGCTTACCCGATTAAAATGACACTATTATAGTATTTTGAGCATAATAGGAGTTTTAGACATCCAAAAATCATGAAATTTGTCTTGAATGAAAGCTTAAAGAAGTGTCCATAGTTACAAAGCAAGAGCAGACTCTAAATGGAATGTTTAGGACTCCGAAATTATCTCAAAAGATGAGATAGTGATGCTGACGGGGAATTTGAACAGTGTGCAAAGATCCGGCCATATCTTGAGATACAGAAGTCATATTGAGATGAACACAAATCTGTTGGACAGCTAAGATCCAGGGCTACAACTTTTGTTCAGACGTGAAGCTCTAATTCGAACATGTGAACATCCGAAATGGCAGTGCAAGAAAGTCAAAATTGTTGTGCTCATTGGTGACAAAAATTCAAAAGTGTTTTGCATTTTCAACAAAGCCCATGTGAAAGCAATAAAAGGGTAGAAAAGTAATATCCTAGTTGGTGACTTTCTGAAGATGATGCCTCAAAAATCCTCTATAAATAGAAGGGTTTACAAGAGGAGAAACACACCATTTTGGAGATTAACTCCAATACCATTTTCTTTCTTTCTTTCTTTCTTTCTTTCTTTCTTTCTTTCTTGTTAGTTTTGCCTCCTTCATGGAAGGCTTAGGTTTTCTTTCTTGTTAGTTTGCCTCCTACATGGAAGGCTTAGTTTTTCTTTATTGTTAGTTGCCTCCTACATGGAAGGCTTAGAATTTATTTGTTGTTAGTTTGCCTCTTTCTTTGTTGTTAGTTTGCCTCTTTCTTTGTTGTTAGTTTGCCTCCTTCATGGAAGGCTAGGTTTGTAGTTTCAATTCAAGGATTCAAGCTATTTTCATTTTAACTTTGAGGTCTTGATCTTTATTTACATGCTTATTAAGTGGTTTCTACTCTGCTTCACTATATTCTTCAATTTTATTCTTTAATCAAAGTTTGATCGGTTGACGTATTTTGATTAATGCATAATTGATTTATAATTGGTTTTTGATTGGTAAATCATTTTCCAAAAGTTTGAAGAGTAGAAATTAAGTAATTGAATTGAAGGTTTTCATTTTATTACTTACTTCAACTGAATTCTGATTGTGAAATTGGTTTAGATAAAAGATTAAGTGGTTACTAATCTTGTTGATCATAATCAATTAAATTCTGAGAGGTTTCTCAGTAGAGAATTCAAGGATCATTTTAGGGGTTCCAGATGATCCTAGGTTGATAAACACAATGCATGATTTTAGTGATCAATGATTAGTTATGAAAATAGCCTCTGAATTCCTTGAGTTGATAATTGTTAAGTTAAATTAATTTCATTCTGTATTTTGTATTTAGCATTTGATATCACATCTTTACAAAAAACCCCTTGTTCTAATTTTCTCCTTATTTGCTTAAGAATCTGAAATGGTCTTTGGGAGATGACCTAGGTTGCACCTTATACTCTACCAATAGTTTGGGAGAAATTTAGAAATTATTTTTGCGCGTTTGCGATGAGCGTGTCAGTACCTATCTCATTTAAAATTAATTTGATTACTTATTTGGAGTGTGTAAGAATTACCTCCATATTTATTTTCATTTTCATGAAGGGCGGATGGCATAGGGATGTTGTAAAAGTCTAACCATCATCACATTTTGATTTAGTAATTTTTTTTTATTTTTTATAAATTTAAAAATAAGATGAAGAAAGAATTTATGAAGGATTTTTTTTACAAAATTTTAAAAATATTATAAAAATATATTTTGGTAGTTTTTTTACATTTCTAGTAGTAAAAATCACTAGTAAAATTATCCATCATTTCAGGCGATGCTACCCATGATTGACCAAAAATTTTCCACAAGTCATTTGTGGCACTTGTACAACTAATATTTTTTAAAAATGTTGGTAACAATATTTGTGGAGGTTAAAAATCGTCATAACATACATTTTTAACCATCACCAAAATAAAGAATATTCTTGTAGAGAGGATGATAGAGATTCAATCAACCTACTTAAAAACTCGTTATATGAAATTTGGTCCAAATATAAGAAGAGGCAAACAAAGTCATGATATTACTTGTACAAGTTTAAACAATTAAAGATCTGGGATGATATTATGACATAAAAAGTTATCATAATCAAATCTTTGTAACCAAAGATTTGAATTTATTATATACAAATTTACGTACGATTTGTAATTTATTTGCTTTAAATTATCTTAGAATTGATATTGATTTACAAGTAATTTATTTTAATTATTTACAAATCAAATTAATATTTTATATTGATTTGCAATTTAATTAGGATTTCTTTAGAATTTGTTATTTGTGTTTATATTTAGATTTTCTTTCAATTTAGGTAAATTAGGTTTTCTATATACTATAGTTTAAGAATTTAATGTAAACAAGTTTCGATGAATAATAATACTCTTGGTTGATAGTTTTCATCTTCGTGTAAGTTGATTCCCTTTGTTCTTAGGTAAAGAACTACCTTTGACAACGTTGGTTCTTCCAGCAGGACACGGTAAGGGTCACGTTTCTCTTTGATAACTTCGATGCTCTCCGGCAGGTTGCGATTTGTGTTGGGTTCTTTATTATATCTTGATTTTCAAGACGTTCCAATTAACGTTTTTGCATTTCGATTCATTCATGTTGGGTGAATCATATCATCTAGTACCAGAGCTTAGGCTCTTGAAAATCAATTATCTATCTTTTATATTTTTTTATTATCCTTGTAGAAAAAATAGAAAGGCAAAACAAATTGAAAAAAAATATATAAAAAAGTGTGATAAAAAAAGAGTACACCAAAAAAATTATCATTGAAATAAATCCAAGCAATATGCATGGTAAATAGTTTTATTTGAGGACGAATCTTTTTGAAGAGGTAGAAAATGATAGAGATCCATTTAATCTATCTAAAGATGTTGTGTATGGTATGGAATTTTAGAGTTTGATTTAAGGACGAATTATTTTGAAGAGGAAGAGAATGATAGATATTCAATCAACCTATTTAAAGACTCCTTATATGAAATTTTGATCCAAATCCAAGAAGAAGCAAACAAAGTCATGATGTTACTTGTACAAGTTCAAACAATCAAAGATTTGGGAAGAGATTATGACATAAAGAGTTATCATTATCAAATCTTTATAATGAAAGATTTGAATTTATTATATAAAAATCTTTATAATCATTAGCTTTAAATGATATGATTCACCCTACATGAATGAAACGTAATGAGAAAACAATAATTGGAATGTCTTGAGAATTAGGATATGATATGGTAAAGGAACCCGTCACAAATCGCGACCTACCAGAGAGCATTGAAGTTACCAATAGGAAGTGACCTTTGCCACGACCTGCAGGTAGAACTAACGTTATCAGAAGTGGTTCTTTCCCTAAGAACAAAGGGAATCAACACACACAAAGATGAAAACTCTCAAAGAGAAATATTATTATTCATCAAAATCTATCATTACACTAAACTCTTAACTCTTATTATATAGATAACCCAATTGACTTAAATTAGGAGAAAATCTAATAAAAAGAAAACAAATATGAAATCTTAATTAAATTGAAAATTAATCTAAATTCTTAAAGTTGATTTGAAAATAATTTAAAACAAATAGCCTGTAAATAAATATCAAATCCTAATGAAATTTATAACAAATCAATTACAAATCATAAACCTTATCACTTAAGATCTTCAATAATATAACTAAATAAATTAACCCATTTTGGATTTGGGTTTGGATCCATGTAGTCCTTTTCTTGAACTTCCTTTATGAGATCTTGAACTGTTTTTTCCATACGCTTTGTCCTATTTCTCATCATAAGACTTCCCATTTCTTGTAGAGAATCTTTCAGATGATCTCTTTTGCTTAATGTGGTGCTCACATTCACATCATTCCCTTCTTCTTTGAAAGGATTTATCCTCGAATCTTGAAGGTCACTGTAATCTTGTTGACGACTCTACAATCCAGGCACATGCACTAGGTCCCGTTCTTCTTGGTAGCAAGATAACAGGAACCGCACAGGGTTAAAACTTTCCCTCACATAACCTTTATGCATCAACTCCTCTACTTGCCTTTGAATCTTCTTGGCCTCTTTAGGACTAGTTCTATAGGTTGGTTGGTTTGGAATCACCGTGCCAGGAATAAAAGCAATTTGGTGTTCAATGCCTCTTATAGGAGGCAAACGTTTTTGTGGTTTTTTTAGAAAATACATCAACAAATTCCTGCAACAAAGATTCAACCACATTAGGAAAAGAAGAATTATGATTATTAGTAAAATAAATATCCTTGTACATGAGTACAAGAACTTATTCATTTATCCTCAAAACACTCTTGACCTTACCTTTGTGAGCAAATATACAAACTCTTTTCTTTTTCTTTATTTTTTAATTTTTCTTTCGTTTCACTTTCACTCTTTTTTCGACTTTTTACTTTTTCTTCACTCTCAATTTTCTCTCTCTTTTCTATTTCTTGATCTTCTAATTATTTTTCTCTCATTTTGCATTCTTTTAAAAATTTTATTTGGTCAAAATAAGTCTCATTAGGCCTTAATAGGATCAATACAATTGTTCGATTATCTACTATAAGAGAATATCTATTTTTAAATCCATCATGCATAACCTTCTTATCGTATTGCCAATGACATCCTAACAATAAGTGTCCTTGCATGCATAGGGGCAACATCACACAACATTGCATCCTTATAATTGCTGATAGAAAAGAACACGAAGACTTGCTTACTAACCCTTACATCTCCACAATGATTCATCCATTGCAACCGATAAGGATTAAAGACGTGTAAACACTCAATTATGTCTGAGGCCTCATCTTTAAAATTAATTACTAAATAAATACAAAAAGATTAAAAAAAGAGAAATAATAGTAAGAAATAATAGAAAAATAAAAAGGGAGAGAAGGAGAAAAGCAAAAATCAACAAAAATAATAATGTTAATAATAAATAACATAAATAACTAATAAAAATAAAAAATATAAAAATATATATAATGAATAAATAAATAAAAATAACAGAGAAAATAATAATAAAAACAAAAAAAACAACAAACAAATAAACAAACACAAACAAAAAAGAAAAAATCCGAAAGAATAGAATAAAATAACAAAAACAAGAAAAAGAATAAAAGAAAAGAAACAAAATTAGAAAAAGAAAGAGAAAAAAACAAAAAACAAAAAACAAAAAACAAAAAAAGAAAAATAAATAAAACAAGAAAAAGAATGAAAGAAAAGAAACAAAAAAAGAAGAAGAAACAAAAAATATATATAAAACAGAGAAAAACAACATTTGGCGGGGGAAATGCCTTTTGATTTTGAGAGAGGGAGACGAATTCTGGGGATTTTTTTCTTTCTAACTGCGAAAACTTCTAGGAGCCTCTCTGGAGGTTCTTGAGAGAGATCCCCTCGGGCGCAACTTAGAGACACAGTGCAAGAAAAGCTCGTCACCTTTGAAGCATTGGGGGGAGAAGACTCTCTCTCTCATGGCTATTCTCTGAGAAGATTGAGAAGACATTGCGATAAACGAAGAAGAAGAAACTACTCCACCTCTAAAAAATGAACCTTGATCCCAGAATCTGTATCAGCTTCAACAGAGGGAAATTCATATCTTTCGAAGTCAATTGTGCGTAGGTATGTATCCTTCTTCTTGTCTATATGATCGAACGCTATTTCTTTTCCCAGATTTTGCATGCTTGCAGTATTAACGTCAAGGAAATAGAATGCATGATCAATCATGATTTCTGCTTTTGATCTTGCACAAAATCCTTAACTAGATAAAAGAAAAGTACATTGCATACATCTGTTTTAATTAGTGTGTAAACTAAAACTTGTAAGAAACAGGCTAAATCTATCCTTTGCACAAGCCGATGTGTAGCTGAAACACTAGGTCGTTAAATATCACACTGATCTGAGTAAGAAAATTCCTTAACATTGGTTATATCGACTTGATTGCTTTGACAAAACGTTTATCACTGCATGGCTACGAGTGAAATTTTCCTAATATTAGGACCAAGACACATTGTGAAATAGCTAAATTCCAGACGAATTGATTCTATTTGATGTAATCCTTTGTTGTTGTTCTCTTGTTTGAATGTGATAATGCTTATTTGAGTTCAAGTATGATTGATGTTTGTATTATTTGTGGTGTTTGTCAACTCAACTTAATATATTTGGAATGACTTCTATATGGAAGATCTCTTAAGCCAAAAAATGAATACAAAAAGAAAAAAGTCCTAAAGGGGTACAAGGGTTGGTATTGACTGCTACCCCTGTAAAGAGAAAGAAACCAAAGGGGTTCAAGACTCTGGCCCAAATCCAATTACTACTCTTCAAGCAATCGTAATTACAGGGCTCATGCTATGGCTAGGAGATGTTTAGGCAGTGCATGCAAGTCATATTTCATGCACGTCTGGGGACCAATCCACACTTGTTTTAATTAAGAGAAGGAGCATAGATGTGAAAATTTTGATGGATCGATCATGAAATGCAACGTCGGTTTCATGAAGTGAATCGATCACCAAGTCAAAAAGTGAACATGAGGCGCCTGTTTCCAGAAGGCACTGAACGTCCAAGTCGACATTTTCTTGTCCAAGCACACCGACCATGAATGACGTCCCCTCCGACACACAGCTCCCGTAGCACTTGAGTAGCTAACCCCAGTTGCTAAACCTCTGTATGATGGGAAGGGGAGTTGATAGCACCACAACCACACACTGAAATTTCAAGGCAAGCTTTCGAGCAAGCAAAGAAAATTCCTTCGGGTAATAATTGTTTCCCTCTAAGAATGCTTGTGACGGTGGGACCCGAAACCTACTCCTTATGGGCGTATTGGAAGAGTGGTGCGCATAAGACCTAGTCGAGGATGGTGAACAGGACCTGATCAACTACATAAGTACACTTTGAATCCAAATACAGCAGAGTTTGTTCTCTGAATCCAAATACAACAGAGTTTGTTCCTTTTTCCCTCAGATCATTAAGCTGGTAGTAGTTTCAATAAGAATCCGAATTCCATGACTCTGCAGCCAAGAAAAAACTGCCTAGGAAAAGATGATTATGCTTGAGACCCGTAGCTTGCCCATGGAAAACTGACGATGTACCCACTGTTAAGCCAGAGTTATTGAGGCACTAAGGTAGGGATGTCTACTTTTTGGTTGCGACATATGTTTCTAAGGTGACCTAGGTCACTGCACCTAAGGCTCTGTGTAGTGAAGGAAGTCTCCTACGTGCACAGCCTGCCATTTGACCTAATCTGGAAATTCTTCGTGTCGTTGGTGGACTTCTTGCATATTCGGCCGATACAATCTGCCCCAAAGCTAGTGAGGAGATGAAGTTGTTCCCAGAATGGTGTCATGCAGCGGACATGCAAATCCTACGAGCTCCAAAAGTGCTGCTTTATATTCCAATTGGAGCATTAAATCCTCAACCAAGTGCCTAGCCTAGTGGTGGGCAGGCTACCTGGTACCCTGAGACCAGCGTTCGATCCTCGCACGCGACACTCCATTTTAAGTTTCCCTCTTGCTGCAACTCAAAGTTTTTAGGACGTAATGGTCCACCACCAAGCAAGCCCCAAACCAAGGTAATTGCTCTACAATTGGCTGCCCTGCCTCACAGAAGCATAAGACAAAATGGGTCTTAGGTATCCAACCTCCCCAAATATAGTATGTACAATGTAAAGCAACAATGGGCCGCCATAGTGGGGCAAAGTCATGCTGAATATATGGCTTTCCAAGTTGGGCCATGTCAATTTTAAATCTGAGTCGTATGCAGATTTTCAATTGCACCTCTCTCAATTCGAGCCGAATTCCTTTGGGCCCCTTAGCTCCTTCAATTGGGCAGTCATGATTATGAATTGGACCCGATTACTCCTCAAATGGGATTGCCATGCTATGTTAAAGGGCCTAAATCATGATGAAAATTAAATTATTTTGGGTCAAACCCAATTTTCCCTTTTTATTTTTTTATTTATTTGAAACCAACTTTCATATGTGTCAAGCCCTATTTATTTTCCTTGTTTTATTCCTTTAATTCAAAATCAAAACCATTCTTTAAATTTTGGGTCAAGCCCAATTTCTCTTTTTTTACTTAAGGCCAATTTCTTTTTTGCTCTTAAAATCAAGTCTTAATATAGGTCTAGCCCATTTTTCATTTCCTTCTTAATCAAATTGAAATCTAGTTTCTTTTAATTTTAGGTCAAGCCCAATCCTCATTTATTCTGTTATTTTACGAAGTAAATCATTTTTATAATTCTATGTCTCACGCTATGAACTCTAAATAAGAACTAGCAGTTTCACTGCTGTTCCATATTTAGAGATTCATATAGGTCCCAGTGCAGCCTTAGTTGTCTTGTACCCTGTGCATATACAGACTAAGAATCCTTTTTAAATAATTTCAGAAAAATCTCGTCTTGGAATCCCAAGTCTCACGCGATAAGCTTTAAATAAGAAATAGTGGTTTCACTGTTGTTCGATATTTAAAGATTCATATGAGTCCTAGTGCAGCCTTAGTTGTCTTGGACTCTGTGCATATGTGGACTAAGGATCCCTCTGAGATACCTAAAATGCTTTCAAAATCATCCCTCAAATTCTTTACCGTTGAAGGTTAAGCCTTCAAACAAAAACTATGTAGCCTTGAGTTTCCCATTGCACCAGAGAATACGTAGGAGCAAGATCAAGTACTATCAAGCTATTTTCATACAAACCTATTTATTTTATTTCTAAATTAAAGGGATCAAATAGTTTTTCAAAAACATCAAAATCGCACACTCAATTTAAGGGTACCGTTCTTTGGAACGGGCGAGTAGGGTGCCTAACACCTTCCTTACTCGTAACCGACTTCCGAACCTAGATTCTTTCTCAAGTTAGGGTTTTTCCAAATATTTTCCCTTAAATAAAAATTTGGTGGTGGCTCCACTAATCAAATAAAATTCTTTTCAAAATTTTTAGCGAGTTCGTCGTCTTGTTGTAGTTACGGTTTCGACAAGATGCTTCTTAGTAGGCAAGTTTAATTTCTCCACTAACAAGGTACTAGCAACGTTGGTGCAATTGTCATTGTTAATAATCATACTACATACCTTGTTGTTCATATGACAACAAGTATAAAAGATATGTTCCCTTTGCTCTGATTCTCCTTCATCTTTTGGTTGCATGTTTAATGCACATCTTGTGACCTCCACATCACTACAATCCTCTAACTTCAACATTTGTTCTTCCTTCAAGCTCGCACTCTCCATTTTGTCATTGTCAAGAATGGTCATGGTCATGGTTCTTTCGTTTGGACATTGAGAAGTAATATGCCCCAAACCTTGACACTTTAAGCAACAAATGTGACTTGACTTATAAGAGGATTTAGTTTTGGATTTACATTTGGAAATAGGTGCTGCTTACTTTCCCTGAGATTCCCCCTTTGGTTTAGGACCTTCCTTTTTGTTGGACCAATTAGATTTCCACGATGAACTAGAAACATATTTATGAGTGCTCCTAGATTTGAGTTTTCTTTCCACTTGAATAGCTTTATGAAGAAATTCCTACATCTCCACATAATGTTATAGCTTCACAACATCAGTTATCTCTCTTTTTAGCCCTCCAATAAATCTTGTTATAGTGGCTTCTCTGTCCTCCTCCATATTAGCTCTTATCATGACAATTTTAATCTCCCTATAATAATCTTCAACATCCATGGTACCTTGAGTAAGACTTTGCAGTTTTCGGTGCAAGTCCCAATGATAGTGATTTGACATAAATCTTCTTCACATGACTACCTTTATCTCTTCCTACGTTCGGATAGGTCTCTCTCCGTACCTCTTCCTATTCATCACAAACTGCTCCTACCAAATATTAGCATAATCATTAAAAGATACAATGACTAGTTTTACCCTTTTATGTTGCAAGTAATTGTGACAATCAAACACATGTTCAATCTTTCTCTCCCACTTAAGATAAGTTTCTACTTCATTCTTTCCTTGCAATGGTGGAAGGGATAATTTAATACTCCCTAAGTTGCTATTCTTTTCTTCTCGATATTGTCTTTTTTTCTCTAAAACTTCCACTGTCTGATTCTAAGTTCTCTCTTAAATCTGCTTCTTCATCAAGGTGAAGTAATCTTTGGGGACTACTTCGATGAGAAACCTGAGACCTCCTCCTTGACCAACCCTCCATATCATCCAAACTCTTATTCAACTATTGGAATTGATCTTTGTCGTAAGCGTAATTACAACGAAATGACGAACTCACTAAAAAATTTTCAAAATAATTTTCTTTGCTTTATCTATTTGTGTGGAGCCACCACCGAATTTTATTTTAAGGGAAAAGATTTGGAAAACCCTAACTTGAGGAAAAGATTCTAAGTTCGGGAGTATGTTACGAGTAGGGAAGGTGTTAGGCACCCCGCTCGCCCGTTCCGAAGAACGACACCCTTCAACTGAGTATGTGATTTTGAATTTTGATCCCTAAACATAAATAAGTTGGTACAAGAAATGGCCTGACAGGACTTGATCCTGCTCCTACGTATTCTTCGGTGCAATGGGAAACTCAAGGTTACGTAATTCTGGTGTGAAGGCTTGACCTTCAAAGTAAAAGAATTTGGAAGACGATTTTAAAAGTATTTTCGATATTTTTGCATAATTCTTAGACCACATATGCACAGGATCCAAGACAACTCGGCTACGCTGGGATCTATATGAATCTCTAAACATCGAACAATAAAAAAAAGCTACCAGTTCGTGTCTAAAGCCCATTGCATAAGACTTAGAATTATATATAAAAATGAATCTCCTAGAATATTTTTGTTAATGGAATTCTTAGTACACATATGCACAGGATCCAAGGCAACTGCGGTTGCAATGGGACCCTGATAAGCATAAATTTCATAAATAATTATCTCTCATTTGTAGTTCATTAAGACTTCTTATATGTTCAATTAAGTGGTCTTTTTCATATTTTATGAGTTTGGGTTCATACGGAGTTTAATTGAATTTCTTTGTTTAACCAATTACAATGACACTATTATAGTATTTTGAGCATAATAGGAGTTTTAGACATCCAAAAATCATGAAATCTATCTTGAATGCAAGCTTAAAGAAGTATCCACAGTTACAAAGCAAGATCAGACTCTAAATGGGATGTATAGGACTCCGAAATTATCTCAAAAGATGAGATAGTGTTGCTGTCGCGGAACCTGAACAGTGTGCAAAGATCAGGTCATAACTTGAGATACAGAAGTCATATTGAGATGAAATTAGATCCGTTGGAAAGCTAAGATCCGGGGCTACAACTTTTGTTCAGACGTAAAACTCTAATTCGGACACGTGATTGGTGACAAAAATTCGAAAGTGTTTTGCTTTTTCAACAAAGCCCATGTGAAAGAAATAAAAGGATGGAAAAGTAAAAAAGCTGGTAGGTGACCTTCTGAAGCTGATGCCTCAAAAATCCTCTATAAATAGAAGGGTTTACAAGAGGAGAGACACACCCCTTGGATATTAACTCCAATACCATTTTCTATCTTGCTTTCTTTGTTGTTAGTTTGCCTCCTTCATGGAAGGCTAAGTTTTTCTTTTGTTGTTAGTTGCCTCCTTCATGGAAGGCTAAATTTATAATTTCAATTCAAGGATTCAAGCTATTTTCATTTTAACTTTGAGGTCTTGATCTTTATTTACATGCTTATTGAGTGATTTCTACTCTGCTTTACTATATTCTTCAATTTTATTCTTTTAATCAAAGTTTGTTCGGTTGACGTATTTTGATTAATGCATAATTGATTTATAATTGGTTTTTGATTGGTAAATCATTTTCCAAAAGTTTGAAGAGTAGAAATTAAGTAATTGAATTAAAGGTTTTCATTTTATTACTTCAACTGAATTCTGATTATGATATTGGTTTAGATCTAATGAAAAATTAAGTGGTTACTAAATCTTGTTGATCATAATCAATTGAACCCTGAGAGTTTTCTCAGTAGAGAATTCAAGGATCATTTTAGGGGTTCCATATGATCCTGAGTTGATAAACACAATGCATGATTTTAGTGATCAATGATTAGTTAAGAAAATAGCTTCTGAATTCCTTGAGTTGATAATCGGTAAGTCAAATTAATTTCATTCTGTATTTTGCATTTAGAACTTAATATCACATATTTACAAAATCCCCTTGTTCTAACTTTTTCCTAATTTGCTTAAGAATCTGAAATGGTCTTTGGGAGATGACCTAGGTTGCACCTTATACTATACCAATAGTTGGGGAAAATCTGGAAATTATTTTTGGACGTTTGCGACGAGCGTATCAGACCCATATGAATCTCTAAATACTGAATAACAAAAAGAGCTATCAGTTTGTATTTAGAGCTCATCGGGTGAGACTTAAAATTTATTAAAACGATGTTTTTAGGAATATTTTTGTTTATAAGGAATTCTTAGCCCACATATGCATAGGGTCCAAGGCAACTACGGTTGCACTAGGATCCATATGGATCTCTAAATACTGTACAACAGAAAAAGCTACCAATTCGCATTCAAAGTTCATCGCGTAAGACTTAGAGTTACATATAAAAATGATCTTTTCTTTTTGTATGGCAAAATAACAGGGGTATGGCTCGACCCCCAAAAGAAAGGAAGCTCGATTTCAATTTGGCTATGAAGAACATGAAAGAAAGTGAAATTGGGTTTGAAAAAGGGAGCTTGACTTGATATTATTTAAAAAAGAATTTGATTCACACATTAGAGTTGAATTTGACCTGAAAAAGAAACAAAAAAAATAAAAATATAAAATAAAAAATAACGATAAAGATAAAAATAGAAATAACAAAATAAAAAAACAATTAGGATTGGGCTCAAATTATTAACGCTCCTGATTTAGAACTTGGCTTGGATTTTAGAATGATTCCGTAGGAAAGATACTATTAGCATAGCCTAATTCGTATAACGGCCAGATTTGTGACCATCCTATTGGCCCAAGCTACCTGGTAATCAACTTAGGCCCACCGCTGCCTGATATTTTACGAAATGGAGGGGCATTGAAACACCAAAGTGCTATATGCCAAGATCGAACTCGGGGCTTCCCATAGCATCAATCAAATCGGTCACTTAACTTTGGATCTAATGCATGACTTAGGAATTTATTACAATGGGGTTGGACCATCCTTTTGGTCTTGAGTAAAATTTACTTGCGACCCCCACCCGTTTGATTTTCATTCAGACCCTTTTGCATGGATTCTTTTTCTACGTTCGGAAGCCCAACATGCATGGGAACCAAAGCTTTCTCTTTGAACTATCAGAATCATTTCTTCCATCGTAGGAGTTTTCTTAAAGAAAAGGTAAACATGTCCCACATTTTTGTTTAAACTATATCAAAAGTTGTCACCAAAGGTATCGCCCCAAGGTCAAAGACAAGAAACATCCCTCTCGCCCCTTTTGGTCCCATTTCATAGGTGAAGGCAACAGCAGGGGATTTATTAATAATCC
Organism: Canavalia gladiata; assembly: GCA_037954105.1. NCBI lineage: Eukaryota > Viridiplantae > Streptophyta > Magnoliopsida > Fabales > Fabaceae > Canavalia > Canavalia gladiata. The sequence continues at coordinate 38,740,754 of CM075658.1, read as the reverse complement.
ACTAATCTTGAGTTCTTTCCCTCTTGGAGGAAGCCGTTCGCACAGAGCCAAAATTTCTTGAGAAATTAAGTTTGAAAAATGAAGACCAATAGGTGCATGCTCTGATAATCTCTCAATATCATTAAGAGTAATAATGTCCAATGGCGGCTCACGTGCAATTCTTAAAACCTTTCGTAATCTGGGCATATTTGGTGCTCTCATGTTGGCCAATCGTGGGTCCGGCTAAAATTGTCTTAACACATGGGAGGTCACTGTTAGTACCCACAGTAGCTGTAAGTGCGGTTTTACCACTGCCACCAGCACCTTCCAATAGACTAGTGACCTTCGGGATTTCTTCATTCAGTTTAACTTACACCATAAGTAGCATTGTTCTATGGTAAATGCACTTGTGTCAATCGCCCCGCTCCGCAATGTCATGGTGTCAACACCTTTCAAGCCACCAAAGTGCTTGGTGTTCAAGTCATTCATATAAATTGTGAACCATGGTGCTCCATTGTACTCCATGGTAAGCAATTTCACACAGAAGATCAACACTGCACCATAAAACACAGCCTCAGCAAAGGTCATCACCATGTTCTGTAACTCCTAAATGTTTAAGTGAACGGGGAACTCATTGACATGTGACACTATACAAGCTTGTCTTGCGTTTGGAGCCTTTTTGTTTCCATTTATCTCTCCCTCATCCTTAACTTCAATCCCTTATAGGTGTGCTGCGGCAAGACCAGAACACAAGTAGTGAGGTGTGAGAGTTCACACGTAGACAAGAGATCTGAACTAGACCCGTTGATATGCGATCCGATTCCCAATGGCCTGAGAATAAAGTAGCTTCTTCATAATGGTCAAATCAGTGCCCATGTCGTTGACAGAAGTCGGCTGCAGCTAGTGCACCCATATCCAGATCATGAGGAGGCTGGATGCCATTATGGCATGCAATGTCATACACCCGAATACTATTATAGGCATAAGACGACTAGTGAGGATTAGCATTGTCACAACCGTGGGCCTTTATTGCGTCCGCCTTCTTCGTACGAGCTCTCCATATCTTCAGCAATTGCAACATTACTGAAATAGATTCATGGAATTGCCTCCATGATTGGCTCAATCATCACCGCTCTTTTCTGTCGAAGCTAGTCTATTAAGCAGAGGTCAACTCTCCTACTCTGGAGCGAAAATCCACCCTGCAATACTTCGGCTCTAACAACTTATAAAGCAATCGAAGTGTACATATCAAAACACTGCCACTAGTCTTCATTATGGGCCATTATTCATGCCTTCGGTGATCGGATTTTAGGAGCAAAGCCACCATCAGTTGTCATGCCTGCTTGCTCTTTGTGGGCTATGAATGTGAGCCCGAATTTGCATGGCTTTTGTATGGTTTTCCTTGGGCATTTCTGACTCTTTCTCAAACATCAGGGGACCTGTACGATTCTCCTCAGCAGGAGGACCAATTGGGCTTGGAGGTACACATCAAAAGCATAGTATCCATCGCACCCAGCAGTGGCGGTAGCTTATTCTCTTGACTCGGTCACCCATCAACCTCCACGTGAACCCGAATCAAGAATAGGGAAAAGGAACAGCTTAAGCTATTCAACATAGCTATTCTCTCATTCATATAATCGGATGCAGCTCGACATTGAGAGTTTTAAGCACTCTTCCGCCTATTTAGTTACTGCATTCCCGTAACACCGGGCCTCCTTCAATCTACCTTAATTACCATTTGACGTTTTATGGGCTGTTGGTGCCTTTGGGTATAGAATCTCAGCAATAGAGTATACCTCGAGCTCAGAATAGTAGAGCAGGTAAAATTAGGCCATCCTTCTATTTAGTTCGACTATGTATTAGTTGATGCTTCGAACAATGCTCATGGACCGTCTCACGGATACAATATGTCAGATTAAAGCGAATGTTATGGGACTACGACAATGTTACAAACTATAAATGCCCTTAAGCTGATTCGGTCATTCGTTGCAGATTCTGAACTCAAATCAGGAACAGAGATGCAAGTGAAATGAAATTCTAGATCAATATTTCAACCGAGAACCAACAATTTTTACTAGCCCCTTTCACTATCGATCAACTTTTATAATCAATCTAGATTTTCAGCAAATATATTAAAGATTTAGCCACATCAGCCAGGACTAGTGATTCTACCCCGTTTGTTTTGCAGATATAGAAAATTTCCAGGGAACATGTAGCGATTCAGTGAAAAAATTAATGATCTAAACTATGATTTAACTCCTTCTACGTACGATTACAGCAAGCTCCAAATGAATATTCAACAATCATAGCAAAGCATCAAGCAAATCAGATGAGAGTAAGGAGACACTGACCTCTATCGTAAAACAAACTATCAGGTACTGAGCTAATCTTCAGACGTCGTCTCCTTTGGATGTTCAAGGAATCAACAACCAGCAGAAAAAACTCTCAAAAGTTTTCGGAAGAGTGGGAGCAGCCCCTGAAAATGAGCTGAGCATCCTTTTTATAACCGTTTTTCTTTTCTTCCGATACTTTTTTCTTTTTGTCCTTACTCTCCCTTTTTCTTTTATTATTATTTTCTCTTTCTTAATTTTTCCCCTCCCTTTATTTTTATTTCTATTTTCTTTTTTTTCTATGTTATTTTTCTTTTTCTTTCTTCTTCTCCTTTTTATTTTTCTCCCTCTTTTCTTTTTATTATTTTTATTAGTATTTCATATTTTATTATTTTTTCTATTTCCTCTTATTTATTTGTTTTTTAATATATTTTTATTTTTATTACTTTTATTATTTATTTTGAGAAAGTGAGACCTCAGACATAATTGGGCGTTCACAATCTTAAACAGATTTTATGAATGTTTTTAGGTCCGTTTCATTTTAGTGAAGTTCATTACTCATGTTGGCAATACTGCAAATTAAACAAAATAAATAAATTAGTATGATAAAACCTCACCAATCATTTCCTTAGCTACTCTCAATATTGACGCTCTTCACTTGTGTTTACATTTGAATTAGCTCTTTCTATAATGCTCTCACTAAATCTTGCCTTTTACCCCTCAATTCTTCTTATAAGCTCTTGAACCAAGAACTTCACAAGTTGATTTTTCAAAAAATAACGAAAGAATCATAGATACACAAGATGAATAGGCTAAGGAATATTAGTCAAAGAAATAAGGATCAGGGTAGTCTAGAATCAAGAACTCAAATATTATACTGAACTAAGATTGAATTTCTTTTATATGAAATTGTTTTGAACTCTTTTTTAGTTTGAATTTCTTCTTACTTTTTTTTTCACGTGTGCATAGAATATTTTGAAGACAAGAACTTTAATGCTCCAAGAGATAGAGATATAATTATATTTTTTTAAAAGAATTTTTGGGGTAGATGATAGAAAAAAAAAGGATAAACAAAAGATGAACGAAAATAAGAAGGATAGTGGAAGATAAGAAAGATATGAATAAACTAAAATAAAGAATAGATGACACCTTATTCCAAGGGTTTAAGCTTTAATACCAAATGATATGATTCACCCTACGTGAATGAATAGAAATGCATAAATGATAATTGAAACGTCTTGAGAATCACTATATGATAAGATAAAGGAACCCGATACAAACCACAACCTGCCAGAGAGTATAGAAGTTATCAAGAAGAATATGATCCTTACTGCGATCTACCAAAAAAACCAACGTTATCTAGGGTAGTTCTTTGTCCAAAAACAAAGGGAATCAACTCACAAAAAGATGAAAACTATTCAACCAGAAGTATTATTATTCACCAAAACTTGTTAACATTGAATTCCTAAACCATATTATATAGAAAATCTAATACCTAAATTGAAAGAAAATCAAATTATAAAAACAAGTAAAAAATTCTAAAAAATCCTAATTAAATTGAAAATCAATCTAAAATATTAATTTGATTTATAAATAATTAAAATAAATTACTTGTAAATCAATATCAATTCTAAGATAATTTAAAGCAAATCAATTACAAATCTTAAGTAGATTTGTATATAATAAATTCAAATCTTTGATAAAAAAAATTTGAATGTGATAACTCTTTATGTCATAATCTTATTGTGGATCTTTAATTGTTTAAACTTGTACAAGTAACATCATCACTTTGTTTGCCTCTTCTTGTATTTGGACCAAACTTTCATATAAGTAGTCTTTAAGTAGGCTAATTGAATTTCTAAGAGATGACCAAATTATACTCCTAAAGTATCTTCTCCTAGAATTTGTTCAATTTCAACCAAATAAACCTACATTGAGTTAGGAGAACTCAAATTCTACTTTTGAATTCCACATTTACATGAATAAAATTTTCCCCCCTATCTTTCTCATTAAGTTAAGGTATCCTTAAGTAGCAAAGAGGAAGAAATCCAAAAATATCACTTTCAATAGTGCTTCCTAGATAATCCATAATAAGAATAACTAACATAGGTTAGTATTGAACCAATTGGAGTTAAGAATTGAAGGTAAATTAAAGTTTTTCGCCATGAATAAATTTGATATAGAAAAGAAAAGGGAGAAAAAGATGAAAGTTTTCAAAAGAAATTGATACCTAAATGTTCCTTACCAATAGAAGAAGTAAAAAACAATCAAACAAATTGAAAATAATTGGAGCTTGAAATTTGAAAATTAAGAAGAACATGTTTTACTGTGAAAGTAAGTTCACTTCTGAAAAAGACCAGAATTCCCTCTTCATATATATATATATATATATATATATATATATATATATATATTATTTTAAATTATTTAAATTTGTTTGGACCAAATTCATATCTTTAAAAGAGAGTAAAATATTTTGAATTACTTTAAAAGTTTTAAATAATTATTTATAATGGATAATTGTCATAAAAATTTATTCAAAAAATAATCTAAAAAGAAAAATAAAATCAATGTGCATCTTTGATCCAATTAAATCTTTTACTTTTGAAAATTTTGAAATATTGTGAAAAAAAATTTTAAAAGAATTTTAATTAATCTAAAATCATATATATGATGTAGAAATATTTCTAGAATTTTTCTATATTTTTACTATAAAATGTCCATCATCATTTACAGGTCCTAATCAACTTTGAATAAACACTTTTTAAGTTGTTTATTTCAAATAATTTATTCAAAAGAAATTATCTTAATTTTTTCTACTTTTATTTATAAAATTTTTTTATTTCTTTCGTACGAAACGTAAATAAATTTGCCGAATAAAATTTCTTATTTTAAGATTAAAATTTTTAAAAAATTATATAAAAACATAGTAATTAAATAGATTTAAATTATTTCTTTCTACTTCTTCGTGTATTAATTTTTAAAAAATTTTCTTTGTTAAATTGAAAAACGATAAATAACTCTAATTTTGAGTTCTAAAAAAATTATAAAAAAAAATTAAAAATGTTACCTAGATGGCTATTAAAATTTCTAAATTAATATTTTAAATATTTTAATATTCTAAATATTGTCTAAAATTTTATGGATAATTTAATCCTTTCTTTGTATATTTATCTCAAAATATCTATCTAATTTTATGTTGTTTTAGTGAGATATTATAAAATATGGTTTCGACCTCTTAATTTTTATAAAAATATTTTAATTTTATAAAATAATTTAATTTAATTTATTTGTTTATCATTTAAGATGGTTATCTGCCATGTCAATAAAAAGTTAACTGTGTTAAGGTAAAATTGATAGAAGATCTGTAAATATTTACAAAACTAAGACACCAATTTAAAACCAAAAAACAAAGTTAAAAATTCAAATTGAAACTAAAAACTAAGTTAAACAATCTAAAATATAATTTATTCTAAAAGTAACTTACCAGTTTGCATGACAAGAAGAAATCTCTATTATTTTCCAAATTTGAAGATGAGGTATACATTTTGGAAGAAAAAGTGAATGTTATGAATATGCTGGAAAGTAACTTGGACATAAATCCCTATGGTTATATCTCCGAAACACATGGAACTAAAATAAAATTAAGGAACTTAAGCTAGTGGTAATAATAATTATATTATTCTGAAATGTTGAATAGTGATCCTAGATGGAAAGTTTTACAAAGAATCTGTGAAGTTCAGTTTAGGGAAGAAACAAAGATAAAAAAATTAAATTAACTTTTCCCAATCTCTTCAAACAAGAATGAAGCAAGTATATTGTGTCACAATATACTTGAGGAGCACCTTACGGTCCTCGGATGCCACACTAATTAAGTCAAAAGAATCTAAATTAAAATATAAACGAAGATAAGTTAAGAACATTCTTTTAAGAGAAAATAGACTAATCGATGTCTAAAGTTGACAATTTTAAAATGAAAATATATGTAAAATAAGACAATATGAATGTATCCATAATCTATCCTTAACTTTTAAGAACGTGCTTACAATTTAATATATAAGAATAATGCATTTAAAAATTGTGAGAAAATTTAAATGTGAAAAGAAATATTATAAAAATAATTTAAGATTATAAACAATTAAACTTTAAATGTAAGTTTAAAAAAATAATTATTTTGAAATTTTAAGCAGCTGAAATTAGAAAAGCAATGTAAAAATGTTAAAATAAAAAGTACAATAATGTTACATACAATAGAAATATAGAAAAAATAAAATATAAAGTTTCCCCTCTTGTAAAAGTGCGACTCTATTTTATATTATTATAAAGTGTTCAGTTAACAATATATGATAGTATCAACATACATTTCCTTGATATTTCAAGTACAATATTTAATTGAGGCTCAGCAACGTTTGGAATGTTGAACAATATATGACATATCTACTTAATGGAAGAAAATATGGAACATACTAATTATTTCTGAATTGTAGCAGCAATTTGCCACTATTTAAGGAGTAAAGCAACACAAAATATTAATTCACTCCATTTTTGCATCATTAGATTCAAAGAAGCAGAATTCCATCAATACTTAACTGTACAAATCCACGCATTACTGCATAAGAACAATATTGTTTTATTATCTCTTAAGCTATCTCTCTAATATTATCCCCATTTAACAATATTCACGTTTCCTAGTTTGCCTTGTCACCCAGCAAACGTCCACCAGCTGTGGTGCTCAACAAGATGAGGGCTAAAAGGTAGATTTTTAATGGAAAGACTATCTTCAAGATTTTTAGAAGAAAAGGGAGTAATATAACATGGTTCAATATCTTATAGCCTCTGAGATGATGGCAAAGCTTGGCTGGGAAATTCATCCATTGAAACTATTGGGTTTTGATTATACATCCTTTGAGAATTTGTAGGAATATATAACCTCTCTGCAGTTGGCGGCATATCCTGCACTATTGGAGGTATGAAGACCCTCTCAGAAGTAGTAGGAGGCAAAGCGTCATCAAGCTGACATGATGGACTAATGCTTTCATTTCTATGAGAAGCTGCAGGAACATGTATATTCTCTGTAGCTGGAGGTAGGCCTATATCATTCCTTTGAGTTGTTGAACCAATGTGGTCATTCCTGTGAGATGTTGAAGACATGTATATTCTCTCCGATGTTGGAAACATGGGGTCAGTTCTTTCAAATGTTTGACCAGTACTTTTATTCAAATGAGAAGTTGCCAGTATGTATGATGCACTCTCAGAAACATCCATCCTATTAGATGCAGGACTGATTTTATCACTCCCTTGAGATTTTTGAGCTATGTTATCAGTTTTATCTGACGTAGACATGTATATTTCATTTGGTTTCAAAGCTGTAGCAGTATCGGTCACCAGGGATGCATTAAATATATTTCTACTCATCTGAGATGCTGACACATGACTCGTCTCACAAATTGGGGGAACAGTTTCATTCCTTTGAGATCTTGCTGATGAACCTTCATTCCACCGAGATGTTTTAGGAACATGCATTCTCTCTGATGCCTGTGGTGTGGCTAGAGATACCGCTTGGCTGGGTAAATCCCTCGATGCCGGTGATAATCCGAGGGACATGTCTTGATCTGACATATCCCTCTCAGATGTTGAAGGCATGACAAGGGAAACATCCTGGCTTCTGTGATCCTTATCAGTTGATGGTGATGCAGAGGACATGGTTGTGTTTGGTATATCTGCGTGAGTGATAGCCATTTGTACTTCGTAGGTTGGTGAATCACTTTCAGATTCTGCAGGCCCTGCCAATTGCCTAGGTGAATCTCTCTCAGATGGACATGCAGTGGGGAATGCTATCCGTCTAGGGAAATCCTTCCATTGTTGTGCCACTGTTTTGGTTTGGGTATAAAACTGTACTCCTGCTTTTCCTGCAATTCAACAAAGGATAAGTAACATAAAAACTTATTAAATGACCAAGGAGTACAAGGAAGATGAGAGCCCAAACTATACCACAAAAACTAAAATCACCAGCAAAAGACGCTTTTGACCCATTGGTGGAAAATGGTAATGGAACAGGCACCGGTACATTGATCCCAACCTGTGCAGAAAATTTGAGACAGATTACCCTTCAGAGCAAAAATTGCCTATAGTGTCCCTAATTATCTGGTCATCCACTTTAGCTTGCAGCCTCTAACAAGCTCAGCAGTCCAGAAATAAATGAGGGAGAAAGCAGCTGGGCAAATAAGTGAATAATCACCGTGTGGATTCCATGAAACTAATCCATCAATAAATACAACATACGGGAAAAAGTGTGACCCTCAAAAAGATGCATCTCACTATGCATATGGAAACAAATTTCAAAACATTAAGCCCATGCACTCTCTAGCAAATCATCTTAATTTGATGAGTCCTCGTTCTTACATTGACTAATAAAAAGGATAAAGGACATGAGCAGAACGTAGAAAAAGAAAGCATTCTTCTTCAAGAAACTTATGGTTCCATATTGCTTACCACTCCAGCCTCAACCTCATTCTGGAACCTCCTAGCAGCTATACCAGATGCGGTAAATATTGAAGCTCCATTTCCATATCTGTAGGAACTAAGTATTATGTCATGCCCAAAGACATTTTCAAACCTAAAGCAAAATGATGAAGAAAAAGTCTACATAACATAATGCAAAATGTAGGGAATCAGTTCTTGTATTAATTTTGTGAGACTATAACAGAAGTAAAATTATTGTTGATACACACCACTCAAAATGGCCTAGGAATAAAGGAGTATCAGGTAAACTAAATACCTGTTTTTATTTATTATTGATATAGCCTCATCTAGGTTGTCAGCCTAATAATCAAGATCATTAGTCTTTAATTTCAACAAGGGGGAAGAGTTAAAAGCAATAAAAGTATTGATTAAATGGCACCTGCATGCAAAGTAGAACTGGTCCAAAAATTTCTTCCTGTGAAACAAGATAGATAGAATGGTCACTTATACCATGAGAAAGTATCATGAAAATGCCTGTCTTTTCATGCTCTCTTCTTCTACTGGGAATAATTTATAGTAACTTCATCAATGAGAGAGAGAATATTTGAAACATGAAATAAGATATACCTTGTAACACTCCATGCTGGTTGTAACATCACATAAGATTGTAGGACCAACAAAGTTTCCACTCTCATAACCCGGTACCTGTTAAGAAGCTCTGAAAATTCAGTTTCTTCTTCCAATACACCTTGAAAAATAACGGAAAATATTTTATTTTGAGACAGTGAACATCAATGAAATTTGTCAAACAAGTTAGCACCACAATATCTCTTCCATCTAGTAGAAGTCTAGCTCCATTTTCAACACTGCTTTGAACTAGTCTACATATCCTCTCCTTTGCCTGTAAGTTCAAGAAGTGGATCAAGAACTTGAAAATAGGAAAACCTTTACAATTATGTCCCAGTTCAAAAATTTTCAAGATGTATTGTCCAACAAAGATCGTCAATAAGTAGCACTGAAACCATTTAACACCTTGGAAAATTCAGATAAATGTTTGCACCTCTTTGCTAATAACTGGACCGATGTCTGCACTAGGATCTGTTCCTGCATTCACTCTAAGTAATTTGGCACGCTGTACTAGTTTTTCTTCCCTGGAAATAGATAAATTCAACAGACTTGATCATCAAGAACGCATCATATTGCTCCTTAATCCCAAGTTCATTAAGACTTAACTGTTTGCTAAATCACTAGGAGGTTTCTATTATGTAAGTGAAACATGATTGGACTCTAATAGTAACAATAATGGGTAGTGGTAAGAATTGGAAAATGATGGAGAGGTTTAACAGAGGAAAGGGAGTGAGAAGCACACAAGAAATACTTTCTACATACATATTTGAACTATCCACCTATTAACATTTATAACTTCTCCAATTCATTTATACTTAAGTTGAAGATAAACTTAGGATTTGAAAAACTCATTACAGATGTCAGTATTTCACTAACATATTAGTATTAAATGGTAGGTACTAGGTACAGATCCTCTTTTAGTAGCTACTGAAGATTCTGATGAAAAATGATATACTTATTGAGCATAATACAAGGAAAATTTAACAGAACTCAATAAATAATGAAGTAATTAAATAATGTTAAATTAGAAGGGAATACCATCGCATCGAGCCTCCAACAAAAAGAGCCATGCTTAAAGCCATGCACCTCTCTCCAGCAGCACCAAAGCCCGCAGGAACAAGGGCATCTAGGGTAGCATCCAAGCTAGCATCTGGCATTACAACTACATGATTTATGCCACCTGCATTTGACTAATGTAGATCATAACCAATTAGACAGCCAATACATTCATGTACGTAGTCTAACACAATAGACGCAATGCATTTAGAGTGATGCAAGAACCAAGAGACAAACATAATAGCAAATAACCTGAACACGTTTCCCACTAGCAGCAGCGATGGCATATATATGCATTCCAGCCTTAAAAATAAGTGAACAAACAAAGGTGTGTAAATATAAAAGAAGCATATCAATGAAAGTGCAGCGTGCACTAACTACAAAATCACTCCTCACATTTTATCTAACAGTCTAAGCCTCCTTCCTTCTATTTTGTGCAGGAAAGTGAGGAAAGTACGATAATTGTATAGAACAAAATTTTACTCCTTAGAATACATCTCAAAGCCCTCAGTCTGCTAAGAGTGCAAAAGCCCAACACAAAAAAGCAATTAAAGCTCCAAACTTACTGTAATTGGACCAATGAATGATACAGCTTTTATATCTTCATCCTCGCATATGTAATTAACAATATCCTGACCAAATCAATGCCAAAAAAATGCATTAAATTTTAATGATCTACACCTGAATTTTTAGTGTTTTGATTGTGTGCCTATAATGAAAGAGAGAGAAAGAGGAACATATGCCTGAAAAGTTGTCTCAACTACCCCATGAACAATATTTAAATGAAATTATGAACAGATGTAAAAAATACAAAGATTCAATTTTCTCAATTACTATGTTTATATAATGCACTAAACCTAGACATAATAATATATGTTAAATAGGATAATATTAATGATTATTATAAACATAATAATTATCTTGTGTATATCTTTATAAATTACAGTTAGTATTTATAGGGCCGTATTTTCGGAATTTAATTGATTCTCTGTACCCTATTATAAGCTTATAAATACTAGAAATGTGTGATCAAGAGACACAAAATTCCAACAATTCTTTCTCCTTTCTTACATGATATCAAGAGCTTAGGCTGATCCCAGGAGATCCTTCTTTTGTTCCTTTTTTTTTGCTACCGTTGCATGAACAGTAACCACGACCTCTGGAGCTCCTATTTCTCTGTCTGGACAGTTCTGATCACCAGCAAGCCTCCATGACCACCCCCAGAGCTTGATGACTATGCCTCCAGTACCGGCCATCCCCGGCTATCAGACATACCCACATGCACCTGTCTTCCTTTGGCCGTCCATTTCACAAGCGTCATGCATGCCACATTTTCCATGGAAGCATCACTTTTCTGATGCTGTTCTGTGCCAGCAACATTCTCACCACCTTTCTCTCGTTCAAGTGACCCTCTCTCACCCTTTTGTAGCTGTTTTCCCATGGCCTCCAATGACCCTGCTTTGGATCCTGCAACTGCAGTGACTTTTACAACATCCCACTGATCCCATGTGAGCATGTGAAAAATTGACTGGGTCAAACAATTATAGTACCTGTTCCAGGCTGCTGCTGCCCAGTTATAATTCCAAAGTCAAGGCCATGCAGACCACATGACCAAACAAGCCAAGGATATTCAAAATATAGATCAAGCTCAATGGAAACAAATTGATGCCTCTGTGCAACATCCTCTGGTTTTCTCTTTCTCCAAAACTCCAGCCACAATACCAGGCTTTTACAATCTGTTATGATGTCTGAACCAAGGCCAAGAAGCTCTATTCTTATTGCATTCATCACCTTTACAACGTCATCTACAATCTTATTTCCATCAAATTGGAAAAATAATGATGTGCAGACCTATCTTGGTAAGCTTGGTTGTTTGATTGCTGATTATGATGCTCTCATCTGAGCAGTGCTTCATGATTCTAGTACGTGCAAGACTTTCGATTGAGTTTGACTCAGTCTCTAATCAGATTCTATCCAGTACTGTTGTTCCCTCCTTTGACACTCTGGTGAATAACTACTTTGCATTTCTATTCCTCAAAATTTGGGCATTCTCCTCTACCCCCTCCAGCAGAATCATGCTTTTGTCTCCTTAATAAAGACAGCAATCAAATAATAGAAAGAACTGATAAAAGATTTCTCGAAATGACGTATGAGTAACTATATTAATCTCACTACAAGCTGGAATGAGATATACAGGGTCCAGAATTATGAAAGGATAAAAGAAAAGAAAAGAAAACTCAAGGAACCATGGTTTCCTTGCCCAAGCCACAAGCCGAATTACTTCTGAATGTTCTTCTCTGCCCTTTTCTCCCCCCTCTCTCTCTCCTTATAACTGAATCCCCCTTTCCCAAACCAGTAGTGGGCCTGCAGCACCTTGCCTATTCAGCATAACTAATTCTTCCTCCTGGTCCCCTGCCGCATGTCCTCCCATTCCTCTCCTGAAATAGACTTTTAACTGCTTCCCTTGATGGTTATCCTGCTGAACCCATAACGGTCCTTCTTTCCTTGACTGATCAGGCCTAAAGTTCTCATGACTCCTACTCCTCACATGGGGAAGGACAAAATGGGGGTCACGATATAGTCAACGTCCGTGTTGCAATTACTTTCAATGCTATTGTCATATTGAGGCAGAATATCGTATGAAGGCTCAGCAACAGTCTAAACATGCTCATGTTGCTCAGGTCACTCCCACCGAACCACCTGATATTGTTTTTATCTCTGCTGCTAACTACAATGAGATCCTCCAATACAAGGCAACCATGCAACCATCCAGTCCTGTCACTAATGTTGCTCAATCTGGTAATCTTGTAGCTTTTGTTTCCCAGTCCTCCTCTATTGGACCTTGAATTCTTAACTCTAGTGCATCAGATTATACGTATAGTAACAAATCACTTATCTCTCACATATCTTATTTGGATTCTTTACCATTTGTTACTTTGGTGGATGGTTCTCAAAGTAAAGTTCATGGCATTGGTCAAACATGTCTCCTTCCCAATCTTTCATTAGACTTAGAACTTTTTGTTCTTAGTTGTCCTCTCAATTTAAATCTTCGTTAGTAACCCCACGCGTACTCTTAACTACTCTATCCTCTTAGCTAATAACTCTATTCTTGTCCAGGATTGGTGTACCAAACGGATGATTGGAGCCGAACATGAGTCCTGAGAATTATATCATCTCACAGCCTATAGCCTGTGTCACTGCTACTCCTTACGCCCTTGAGCATTAGTGTTTAGGTCATGAGTCTAAATAAAATGCAGCTTATGGTCCCTAGTTTTTCAAATGTTTTGTCTTTTGAATGTGAGACTTGTTAATTAGGAAAGCACACTCATCATATACATTCTAGTAGAATCAACAAATGTGTTTTGTACCTTTTGCTTTGATTCACTCCAATATTTGGGATCCTAGTTGTGTTAGTTCCACTTTAGGCTATTATTGTTTTGTTACTTTCATTAATGATTTTTTCCATTGTACTTGACCATTCTTAATAAAAAATTGGCTTGATGTTGTTCATATATTTCAAGGATTCTCAGTTGAAATTCAAATCAATGTAATACATCTATTATGATTTTGTGCATTGATAATGTTCATGAATATGTCTTCCCAGTTTCAAACATTTTTTACCTCATCGATTACTATTTATCAAATATCTTGTGTTCACACAGCCTGGTAGAATGGTGTTGTCGAAATAAAGAATTGACATATGATTGAAATAATTCGCACTCTATTCCTTCATCACATTCCTCTTAGATTATGGGATGATGCACTTCTCACAACATGCTATCTCATCAAGCATGCCTTCCTTTGTTCTACAAAACCAGGTACCCCACTCTCTTGTATCCACAACAAGGTCTTCATTCTATTCCCCTCTGAATCTTTAGTTGCACCTGTTTTGTTCATATTCTCACTCCAGGTAAAGACAAACTCATTGCCAAATCTATCATGCATTTTTCTTGGCTACCCATGTCTCAAAAAGAGCTATCATTGCTTTTGTCCTCAACTTCAATGATACATTGTCTCTACTAATGTCATGTTTTTCAAGACTTTCCCGTTCTCTCTTTCACCTGCATCTAATGTTGATTTTACAACAGCCTCTTCATCCTTAGAGATCTCTTCTATTTGTCCTGTTCTTTCGGCTCCTGTTGTTGACCGGTTGACCCTACTTCAGCATCACTAATCATTATTAGCGACATTCTCAGGTCCCGATTGTGACTTCTTCTGCTGACCCTGAGGACTCATCTGCTCTAATTGCCCCTCCTCCTACGTTATCAACACCTAAACTTCTTATAGCTTTAGGGAAAGATTGTCAACACCTAAACTTCTTATCAACACCTATGTTATCTATGTTGCTTATGTAAATGAGATTGTCATCATTGGAAATGATGTTACTGGTATTCAACATCTTAAGGACCATAACCGACACCAATTTCAAACAGAAGTCTTAGGCTCTCTTAAATATTTCTTGGACATTGAAATAGCCAATCTTCCTCTAGCATGACCATTACTCAACGCAAGTATGCCCTTGATATTCTTACCGAAACTGGTATTCTTAGTTGTTGTCCCTATGATACTCTTCTAGGTCCAATGTAAAACTTCTTTCAGGGAGGAGTCATTGAAAGACCTGGGAGATATCCATGCCTAGTAAGAAAATTGAATGATCTCATAATAACTTGACAACACCTTTGTTCTTAGGATCGTAAGTCCATTTTTGAACTCCCCATCCTCATATGATAGTTACTTGGAAGTTGTGACGCGTATACTTCAATACATCAAAAAGGCACCAAGACAAGGATTGTTATATAAAGGCCATGTCAAGATCACCAGTTACTCTTATGCTGACTGGATAAGGTCACCATTGGATAAAATCCACCTCTGGATACTATGTTTTCATTGAAGAAACTAAGATCTCATCTCATGGAGGAGCAAGAGGCAAAATGTAGTTACCAAATCCAAAGCAAAAGTAGAATATCAAGCTATGACAGCAACCAATGTGAGAGCATACGTGGCTTTGGGAACAACATCAACAGCTAAATTAGGAAACATTAAAGGCATATGACATATATGCTCCAGTTTGAGGAAAAGTGTTAAATAGGATAGTATTAATCATTATTGTAAATGTAGTAATGATCTTATATATAACTTTGTAGATTACAGTTGCTGTTTAAGGGCTGTATTTTTGGGATTTAATTGATTCTTTGTACCCTATATATGATTATAAAATAGTAGAAACATGTTCTCAAGAGACACATAACATTCAAACAATTCCTTTTCCTTTAGTATAATGTATTTTTCTAACATTCCCTCTCAAGCCGAGACATATAGGTTATATACACCATGCTTGTTACAAAGATAAATTATCCAAGGACTTCTTAAAAATTAAGTAAACCCCATGTCATGGGGGGTGCATACTGATTTGCTGAACAGCAAAAGAAAGATCAGACCCGTGTAATTGTTAAGTAGTTGAGGTTTCCTACCAACTGACAATACAACAAAGGATCAGAAAGTTGCTCGCCCGCATCAACAGATACTTAACATTCACCTCAAGAGGAGTATCAACAGAGGAGTCTTGAAGACCAGCGAATTGAATTAACTCTTGTGTACTTATGCTGATTTAAGAAAATGCCAAAAGAGTCCTTATGTATCTCCAACCCCAAAAATAAGGTTACCAAGATCTTTCATGTGAAATGATGCCTAAACATGCTGCCAATAACAACAATATCATCCACATATACCAAAAGAATGACAACTCCAGCAGCAGTTGTGCGAAGAAACAACAAGGAATCATATTTGCTATGTACAAGATTAAATTGAAGCAAAGTGAAGCGAAAATTTTCAAACCATGCACGGGAAGCCTATTTTAAACCATATATGGAGCGATTCAACTTACAAACTTCTTTGATGGAAGAGAACAACAAACCAAGAGGGGGGCATTATGTATATTTCCTCTTTGAGATCACCATGGAGGAAAGCATTCTTGACATCAAATTGTTGAAGGGACCAGCCATGTGAGGCAACAATAGCAAGAATGGTTCATCTCGTAGTCATTTTTGCTACGGGAGCAAATGTCTCTTTATAGTCGATCCCATACTCTTGCCGGTGACCCAAGGAAACTAACTGAGCGTAGTAACAATTCAAAGATCCATCAGAACAAAGCTTAATTGAGTAAACCCATTTATAGCCAATGGGTGTGACATGAGGTGGACATTGAACAAAGTCCCATGTCTAATTATTTTGAAGCTCTTCCTATATTGCTTTTTGCCAAGACTCATGTTTGGAAACATGGGAATAACAAGCAAGAACAAAAATATTAGACAAAGTAGCACTACAGGTGATATACCGAACAAGAGGACAAGAAACTCAAGTAGACCATCTCAATACAATGGGATTAGGAGCAGCTGGAGTGGCTGCGGTTGAAGAACGTCATTGATATACAAAGTCAGGCTTGAAGCGTTGGACAATAGTTGAGTGATCAACAAAGTTTGGAAGAATAGCCACTTCAGGTGAGCAAGTAACATTAGATGGAAAAGAATATTGATTATCAAAGAAAGTAACATTTCGAGAAATGTGAATTCTATTAGAATCAAAATCATAACAAACAAATTTTTTGTCATTATGGTTGTACTTGTACCCCATAAATGCACATTTAACAAATTAAACAAATTTAGCTGACAGTTTGAGCGTTAACGAGAAGGCAAGGGAACAAATCACACATAACCAAAGGTATGCAGATGCTTGTAGCCAGGTTGGTGACCATTAAGATGAAAATAAAGAGTCAAGATTCAAAGTTTGAGAAGGAAGTCAATTAATCAAGTAAAATGTAGTGGACAACTTTTACCCAAAATTTAGCGAGAATTGAGGATTCAAGTAACAAAGTGCAAATTAGATCCAAGAGATGACGATTTTTCCATTCTGTCAAGCCATTTTGTTGATGTGTATATGGGACAAGAACATTATGAGAGAATTCCTTTGAGTAAAAAAACATGAAATTCATCAGACATATATTCTCCACCAAAATCCGATTGAAGAACCTTAATATTAGAGACAAATTGAGCTTCAACATAGGCAAGAAATGTTTTGAACACTTGAAATACTTTAGATTTGAATCGAAGAAAATAAATCCATGTAAATCTACTTGAATAATCAATGAACGTCACAAAGTATAATGTGTATGAGAAATAACAGGAGAGATCCCCCAAACATCGTTATGTATGGCCTCAACATCTTGTTGCACGACTTTCCAAAATTAGAAAAGAAAGAATTTTACTCTTTCCTAATTTACAAGTAGAACAGTCAAAAGAAAGATGAGATAAATATATCTAAGAAAATTGTCCTAATAAATTAGAGTGAAACAAGTAAGATAAAATAGCCAAATTAGGATGCCCCAAGCATTTATGCCATACATCAATTTTATTAACAACTGAAGAAGATAAAGCAAAAAGACTAGGAATATGCAGCGGAAAGAGTCACCCAACTTTAGACACCTTTGTGATCATTGTTCTTGACGCTTGATCTTGCACAGAATAACCATCACGAGAGAAATATATAGTATTGTGATTTTCTACCAATTGACCAATAGAAAGAAGATTATGGGAAAGTCTAAGTGATACAACAATATTGTCGAAAGGAGGGGTAATATCTCCAACAATAGAAATAGGAATAATAGTACCATTAGCAACTTGAATATGTTTAGAACCACGATATGTACATACATTTTTAAGGAAACTATTGGAACTCGTCATATGATTGGATGTTGCAAAATCAAGCAGCCAAGACTTAGTTTGTGAAAGACCCTTACCATGAATCCCCAAAGTCGAAAAGGCCAAGATAATCATCTGCTGCACCATTTTAGGAGTAAGAATAGCAGGTGGATTTTGAGCGGAAGTTGGTGCAATTGCGGCCAGGTTTGCATCCTGACTAGAAGAGGAAGTGACTACATTGGCTTGAAAAGCATTAAGCTAGCATTTTGGAGGGCGAATAGAGCATTCTTTGATGATATGGCCTGGCTTTTTGCAGCATAGTTATCAGTATCTCATGAATCTTACGATTTGATACACAATACGATTCAGTTCCCGACGATATGAATCTGTATGTGTATCTAACTCTGTCATGAATCTCATGAATCTTATGATTCGATAAGATACGATTCACATTTGACCTCCCAACTATACAAATTTGATTGTATCGAGCAATACAAGGAATGACCTAGGAAAGTGTCACACACCAAAATGGGTCTGATTATGCATGATCCAATTTTAAAAAACTTTAAATTTTTATTTTATTTTTTTAGAAAATTTGTTGGGAATGGACTGACACAAGGTCCTGTTCTATTTCTTTAAAGAAAACCTTTTGAATTTTAGGGTTGTTTAGTCTCCCTTTTATCTTCCTTATTTGCCTTAATGGAATCTTCAACACAATTTCTTTTTCTTTTCTAATTCTCCAACAGTGATGTGTATGTGTTGGTTTGACATCCCACTCACCTCACAATGTTTTCCTTTTTCTATTCAGCATTCATTCGTTGCCTGTTGTCTTGCTTTGTTTCTATTTTTAGCTTCTTGCTGCTTTCATAATACTTTTGAGGGGCTGAACTCATCTTCATGACTTTGATTCTTCTATAATTATCTTCAACATGGTTTCTTTTTCTTTTCCAATTCTCAAACAGTTATGTGTATGTGTTGGTCTGACATCCCACTCACCTCACAATGTTTTCCTTTTTTTATTCAGCATTCATTCACTGCTTGTTGTCTTGCTTTGTTTCTTTTTTTAGCTTCTTGCAGCTTTCATAGTACTTTTTGAGGGGCTGAACTCATCTTCATGACTTTCTTCTATAATTGGATTAATTTGAAGTTCATTTATGATATATCATGTTTATACAGTGAGTTATTCATTTGTTTGACTTAAAAATGCTAATATTTCTATGGTTAAATGTTTCTATATGTGATATATATATGTATATGTATAGTATTTTTAATTAATGATCATGTATCTTACAATTCAAGAAAGGATTCAATTCACGATTTGGAAAATAGGCCTTCCGATTCACAATTCGAATCTCGATTCAATAACCACCATCTTTTACTGTAATTGCAAAATTTCTTAGTACAATTTGCGGCAATATGACCATAGTTCTTACAACTGAAACATTGAACCTTACTCATATCCCTATTGTTGCCCTGCCTTGTGCTGCAAAAACCATATCGGGAGCAATGAAAGGGTCTTTTTCAATAGTGGCTAGACTAAACTCTTCACGAAGCAATTTGGCAAAGCATGTATCCAGGGTTGGAATAGGATCACAACTCATCAAATTAGAACACATATTTTCAAATTCTGAACGCAGTTTCATCAGAAACTGATCACGCCTGCTAGTCTCATGCACCTCCAACAAAGCAGGAAGAGACTCTTTAGAAACCAAACCACAGAATATCAGAAAATTCAACTTGAAGATTTTGAGTGTAGTTAGCAATCTCACACTCTAATTGCAATCTTCTCACTGAATTGGTTTGGTTGTCAACCTTCTTCAAATACTCCGACAAACTTGGTTGTTTTATGGGGACGGAGATGAAGAACAATTTGCTGATCATGAGACCCAGTGATCCAAGACATCACTCTAGCATCCATTACATTCCATTGAGCTAGTTGCATAGAATCCTTTGGGGCTGGTACAGTGTCATCTATATGACCCCATAATTCCTTTCCAATGACAAATAACTTGAATTGAAATTCCCATCAGGAATAGTTCTTCCCAGTAAATTTGACACAAAACTAAACATTGGAACTAGCCATGATGGGAAGGAAGTGACAAGATCAAACTAGGAGGGAGAAAAAAAAAATCGGATGCAAGCTCAAAGTAGCAGAGACAACAAACAGAACCCTAGAAGACCAAAGGCAAGACCAAGATGTCAAATAAGAGGCAAGAATAGGAAAAAAGATTCCTGCATTGAAATATTAAAAAAAAAAAGGAACCCTAAAATGTACGTCATGTTAACATATCAAAGATTACTTTGAATGGCGAGGGATGCATATTGTCTGAGTTTTCACTGAATATACAAAGGAAGGTATAGAGAATATTATGCTGAAATCTAGGTTAAATTGCAGGGATTGCTAGACTATTATGTACTGATTCTAATCTATTCTATTAATGGATGATTTGATCTTATTTATGATAATACAAAAAAAGAATAACAGTTGTACACATAAATACAAATTATATATGGCAACACACAACACACACCATACACAAAAGTTAGTCATTGTAGTTGGAGAGCTCAAAATCTTGTAAATCTCATGCTAGAATCCCATACTTCCATCATGGGTTGGCTGAGACATGGAAGTATAATACTCATAAAACTTTCAACTACGCTCCATAGCCCCAACACCCACATAAGCTATTTGTGCACTAGCTCCTTGACTAGTCCCACACAAACATTGCAATTTCGGCATCACCACCTACACCACTCAGATGTAGGTAAGACATGGTATAAATCTCTAATACCAATTGATAAGAATCTTTGGATAACCACACCACAAAAGCTAACTGTTATAGTTGGAGAACCAAAACCTTACAAACCCCACACTAAAATCTCATACTTCTAATGTAAGACTCAAATCTCATACCTTGCAATTGTATCCTAACGCATTCATTAAAGGTCAAATTCTCATCATTTTAATATATCTTCAAAGAACTTGACTACAATACATGTGAGCTTTCCTGCTTGATTGTACAATTTTTCTAGACTCCTTCCCTCATTCCTTGAGACCTCCCTTAATAATTGAGCCCATAGATCATGCTTATGCTCAATGGAGAATAATTACATAGAATAAAATAAGAATTAACTGGTCCTTTAAAAGTAGTTCTAGTATTTTTAGAGACGGACATTTCATGTAAAGTATACTTTATTTAATAAATAATAGGATCTAGGAAAGTCTCATTTAGGATAGGCTTTTGACTTTTCTTTGTTCTAGTTTTGCCTTTGGTTAAGTTAGCCTTGTTAGAAGAACCTAGCTTTGAATATGAAAATTCCAGTACGTTTTAGTATTATAATTTAGGTTTATTTCCATATAAGAATTCAAGGAGTTCCAATTTTCCCTCCCTCTAAATATCAACTATTTCCAAGACAACATCAACTATTTTACCTCAAAGTCAGAAAAATTGTTCATGGATTATGTTCATAGCCATGTAGAAGTTCCTTATTTTCAATCTATCACACTTATCCTACTCCTTGCTATGTGACCATAATCTTTATAATTTCATTGCTTCTATCCTCATTTAAGAAACATGGATATATGAGAGGTAAATTCTAGTGACTTAGAGCATGGCAAATAAAGGAAATATCTTGACTTTATCCAAATATATGGTTAATAAGAGAAGTTACCAGAAACACCTTTTTTAATAGGATACTCAAACACAGAACAAAGACATAAACATGGAAACCCAAGCAACAAATTAAAGTCAAAAGCATATGACTTGCTCTAAGCTAAAATTATAATCATAATAATGTTAAAGAAAAGAGAGGTCCTATAATCTTGAGTAGTATACCATACATGGGTACCATGAACAATATTTAATACACCATCTGGCAAACCAGCTTCCTTTGCCAATGTGGCAAGTATCATTGAAGCCCCTGAAAATTTAATGGCAAACAATATTGTCAACGTCCTGTTCATGAGGACATGAAAAAAAGAATATAAAGGAAAAAACATCCAGTTGGAAAAGAAGAGAAAAAGGCGAGATCAAAAGACAGGATGAAAAATCTCTTCCCTGGACAATTCAATTCCCTCTCCCAATAACTATTGAAAGAAAATAGTATGGTAGAAATTATGGGATTTTAGATATAGAGGAGTTCTAGAAAAAGATTGAATAATAATGTTGAGTACTGTGATGTATTACAACGAGTTATTTTTACTTAAAACCCAAGCATTAACCATTACTTACACTAATCATAATCCTAATTGATTAGAGAAACACATGATAATAAGATAAGAAAATACAGTAATTGATCCAAAGAGATAATGAGAAAATAAGAAAATAAATCCTAGATGTCACATATGGCAAGATATTTTCATATATTCTAAAAACTTCAAAGTTCAAACTACTTTTAATTCACTCAAACAAAACCACCTTTGTGATCACTCTTGGATTATATGCTATCATTTGTAATCATTATCATGTTCATGTGAAATGGTATGGAATCCTAATGACAGCCTAGCCAAAGCTTTATCTCAAAATTCGATCAAAGAAGGAAAAAGACAAGGTACAGTGGTTTGCACTTCAACCATGCAGCATCTTTAGTTGCTTCTACAATGCAAAGAGTGCACCTGTGATAAAGGTACGCAAAGAAATGGAAGCATAGGATGATAGCTTGCTAAAGAAAGAAAGTTACACTAGCTTTGAGGATGCCATCACATGCCAACAAGTTCGAATAAAATCCAAAATAACACTTGAAGTTTAGAAAGAGAAAGGGATAAAGGGGTTCTGGTTTAGGATAATACTTTGCAATTCTTAGAGTAAGCTTATCCCTTTCCTACTACTCTACAGCCTAAATTTGGTTTCTAATTTGGAAAAGTTGTATCGTTTATTATTTCCTAAGTACTTCAGTAGCCCCCCTTTTTTTCTTTCAAATTTTAAATTCTTGGACTAACTGGTCGCCATATTATGTCAGTATCATGGATTTTGGAAGATGGGACCAAGCAGTTGGACTTGGAAGGAAAGATTTGCATTTGAGAGATTCGTGTGTGGGAAAGATACAAGACATTTGGGGGAGATTAGGGATTAAACTTGCATACAGGGTCACATGACAAGTTTGCTTTTAGAGCTATGATCAGATGATTAATGTTAAGATATGATGCTAATATGATATGATATGATGCTGATATGATATGTATGATATGCTGTTGATTTCACCTGATGATAATTGTTTTTATTCTTTCCTTTTATACCAGATTAATGTATTTATGTAAATAGTCTTTTTTTAAGGAAACTTAGGATATATTAGATAATTAGGATTATAGCCAAAATTAGGTCTGATTCTTTCCTTAGTTTCCAGCATCCTATATACCTATAAATTCATGTACATTATGCATAAAAAGTAATCAGAAAAGTATATTTTCCAGTAAAGTTTTCAAGTCTATCAAGTTGGTATCAAAGCTCATGATCAGTGAGCTGATAACTCAGCATAAAAAAAACCTAGCCTAGTTGTTCCTCTGTTTTGCCAATTGTCAAGGCTGGGACATTGGCCCTAGGCACAGAACAGCAGTTCCAATTTTTTTCTCCTGTCTTTATTTGTCTTTCATAGCTGCCACGTCAGGATCATCCCAATCAAAGCCCAACAGTTTTGGAACAACAACCAAGGGTTTAGCATCCTTCATTTTCTCTGGGAATCCCACCATCACCTGAGAGAAACTCAATGGTAAGAATTAATTGAATTGGGCTGCTACGGTCAAAATCTGGTTTTGTGGTCAGAGACTTTATGACCATCTTATCATGAAGTCCAAGAAGGTTGATGAAGATGAGCGTGAAGATTGGGAGCAAGCAGATTGTCAACTTGTATCTCTCTTATGGCAGTCTATTGACCCAAAGATAATCTAACACTTGTAATTTCTCATAATGAACCCTTTAAGTTACAAATAACCTTTAGTGAGAAATAAAGTAAATACAAGAGTAAAAGATAGCAAAAGTAGAAAATTTTGTACAAATGATGAAAATGTCCTACCCTTGGATAACCCAAATATTTGTGCAAAAAAATGTAAACCAAAAGGTAAAAAACAATATAAGGAATTAGAAAACATTAAAGATAATTAAAAAGTGATGAGAAAAGATTAATAACAAAGAAAGGACGAAAAGCTCTCAAAAAACTCCGAAAATACCCTTAGAAAGCTCTGCTTTCTACAAAGGGCTAAACTATTTTCAGAAAAATATCAAATGATATTAGAATAACTCCAAAACAAACCAATAAATGTTAGAAATGTCAGAGGAACAATTTGGAAACCTCTCGGGTAATGTTGAGAAAAATTAAAAAAATGCCCTTAGAAGGCTGGGAGGGCAAGAAAATGTGAACTAGAAGCCAAAAATGAGCTCCACATAACTTGCACAAAAATTCCATATGCAAAATATGAGCCCCACATAACTTGCACAAAAATTCCATATGCAAAATACGGTGGTGACTCATCATGAGTCACCACCTTATTTGTTGCATATAAGACAAAATCATACAAGTAAAGATTCTTTTAACCATGATTAAGGTTAATTAACCTTGTTTAATTAAAATTAAACATGTTTAGGATAAGTTAAACTTGATTAATAACAAACCAGTATTATTAGCGCTAATCTAATCCTATATGGATAATTCTTCACATTTTGAATTATTTTAGAAAATGAAAATTACATGCAAAATTACCACATTATGGACCACTAAAGGGGGACTAAGATCAGCCATCAAAACCCCCCAAAAACCCAACATCAAGTCTCCATCAAGTAGGATTGTACTATTTTGTTTTAAAGCTTTAAATCTTGATTTTTATGGTTTATTTTCTTCTTTTGTTGATCCTTTCTCCAAAACCCATGGATCTTATTTTGTTTGAACTCATGAAAGCTCAAAACTGTCTTTGGATGGTTAAATATGAGCATTACCCAGGATGCCTTCATCAACTATTTACAAAATTTACATTATCGGTATGACTTTCTTCTTCTTCCTTCATAAAAGAAATAGGGACTTAGCAAACCCTCAATGCTAGTGGTGATAGCACTCCAGCCACAAATTTTGGTCCAATATGTCATGCAACTGCTATTGCATGATCATTCATACATGATCATCATACAAGACATGTTTCATAAGAAGCTATCATACACATCACATTGCTCTTTATGAACTCAAAGTAATATCACAAGTTGATTGACATGTCATTCTCAAGCAAATAATTATATTCTAAATCAAGACTAATTCATTTTAAGCTTGACATAAATTCTTGGGCAATTTAATCACTTATGATGAATCACTCATAGGATCCTAAACCACTCATCCTTTTAAGTTATCTCTCAATCTTTCTTTTTCTCAAAAATCAAGTTGTTTCACAGATTTTCATGAAAATCATGATACTTAGAAGTTTCTTCTTAGGTGGCCAAATGGCACCTCTTGATTCATTTAATTTTTGTGTGCTTTAATTTATATGTCTTATTCATAACCCACTTAAATTAGATTTAAAGATTATATGTTGACAAAATTTTAATCTACTTGCATCCATTTATTCAGACACGGTCGAATGGTACCTATATCATTGCAAAACTTCTCTTAAACCATAATTTTTTTTTACATGACAAAGGTCCTTAATGTACCTTAATCAAGATTTCAAATTCATTCTCCCTTAATTAAGCATAAGGTAGAGGAATGCTACACCTAGCTTCTAAGGGATCATAATTCATCTTTTCTTAGCTTAAATTGATGAATCCTCCTAGTTAGAATTTAGGTCATAAATCATTACCAAGTTTAACTAATTTTAAGACTTCTCCTTCACCCTTGGAGGTCATGGCCAAATGGTCAATTTCAACCTCACAACCCCATGATTCATTCTTAGTCATCAATTTATGCATCTTTGACTCTAGCTTAAGTCTTAATCATAATTTTAATTTGATTTCATAATTTTTTTGCCACTTTGGCCGAATTATCAATCCAGCCACTACCAAATCTTTCTTACACATTTAATTTTTTCCATTTATCTAGTGATGGTTCTTAATACACCACAATCAAAAATTTAAACTCATTTTCTCTTAATTACACAAAAGTGGCCAAATGCATATCTATTGGTTCTAAGGCATTTTGGTTCAACTTTTCTTCTTTTAAGAGTTGATTCACACCATTCAGGGCTTAATCTTATAATTTGAGTCATCCTTAGGAATTTTTAGAATTTTTACTCCATACTTGGTGAAAGTGGCTGAATGCTCACTTTGAGCACCTAAGTTCATCTTTTCAATATTTCTTCTCATATAATCTTTGTTTCATGATTTTGTACACTTGCAGCATCATTAACACTTAAATCCATCAAGGCTTGTCCTTACTCCTTAGCTTAGGTCATGGTTAAGGAAAGTCATAAGTATCTTATGAAATTTGTTCCATTTTTTGTCCCAAAATTCTAACTCACTCTTGGTAGATTTTAGATCTAAGTCGAAATCAAGTTTATGAAACTTATGGTTTAATTTTTCATAGACTTTTAAGTCTTTTACTTCATAGGTTCAGATCTAGATATCTTAGCACATAACTTTATAATATTAAGAAAATCATCAAGTTTCAAGCTTTAAGCATAAAAATCTTCAAGATAATATTTTTCAAGGCAAGTGTAGATGCACTAAATCTACTCCAACATCCATCCATCCATCCATCCATATCAAACCATGAACACTTCAAAAATTTTCCTTATAACCTCTCAAATCTGCCGTAAACATCAAAATTGAATTTAAAAAATTTTAACCGATTAAATTGCTTCTAAGGTGGCTAGAAGCACTTTAATCCATTAAAACTTCACTTTAACTCTCAAAAATCACTAAAATAGATGATGCTCATATTTAACCATTCAAAGGTAGTTCTGAGCTCTCATGAGTTCAAACAAAATGAGATTCATGGATTTTGGAGAAAGGATCCACAAAAAGAAGAAAACAAACCATGAAAATTAAGATTTAAAGCTTAAAAACATTAATAGCAAAATCCTACTTGATAGAGACTTGATGATGGACTTTTGTAAGGCTTCGATGGCTGATATTGGTCCCCCCTTAGTCGTCCACAAAGGTCTCTCTATTGATTTTTTATTACCTTCAGTCCTTACCTTTAAATAAAGGATTCTTATCTTTCCCCACAAGGTCTTCCGGTCAAATGGAATAGTGCATCTCTATCTTGAAAGCCCACCCTGTGGTGGTGGTGGTGATGGGACTTAGTGATTAGAAGTTGATTTTAGCTTAAACTACAAAGAAGGAAGTTTAGGCTTAAGATGAAATTTTGAAGTTTTTGAGTTAGATTCAACTTTGGAAATGTTTAGAAAAATTCTCTAAGTGTTTAGAGGTTAGAAATTGCTGCAAATGAAGTTTTCCAAGGCCCTTAGTGAATTTGGCCAAGCTAGGGTAGTTTAGGGATAAATTTCCCACTTGAGAGCATTTTGGTAATTTTGCATGTAATTTCCATTTTCTAAATAATTTAAAATGTGACAAATTATCCCTTTAGGATTATATTAATGCTAATTATGTTAAGTTTATCACTAATTAAGTTTTTTACCTTAAACATAGTTAATTTTAATTAAACAAAATTCCTAAACCATATTTAAAGAAATCTTTACATTTATGATTGTTGTCTTATATGCAATAAATAGGATGATGACTCAAGGTGAGTCATCACCACATTTTGCACATGGAATCTTCGTGCAAGTGATGTGGGGCCCACTTTAGCTTCTGGTTCACATTTTCTTTGCCTCCCAATTTTTTAGGGGTATTTTTGTAATTTTTTTAGCATTACCCGAGAGGTTCCCTAATTGTTCCTCCAACATGTCTAACACTTATTGGTTCGTTTCTAAGTTATTCTACTGTCATTTGATATTTTTCTGGGAATAGATTAGCCCAAGTGAGAGACAGAGCTTATTAGTGTCATTCACAACTTGTCCACGACAATTCATCTCTAGAAGAAAGCTCACATGACACATCTATTGCAAGTAACTTAAATTACTCTTCTTCTATACCAGTCTATTTTCCTACTCCTGAGCCTTCACATGATCTGCCTATTGCTGTAACACCCACAAATTTTCATAATGAACTCTTGAGGTTACAAATAATCTCTAGAAGAAAATCAAGTAGGATTAAGAACTAAAAGCAGAGAAATAAAAATATAAAACAAAAGTTAAAAGACATTTTAAGGAATTAGAGAACATTTAGAATGATCAAAAGTAATGAAAAAAGCATAGAAAAAAACAAAGGGACGAAAAAGTCCTTAGAAAACTCTGAAAATGCCCCTAGAATGCTCTACTTTCTGCACAGGGATAATCTGTTCCCAGAAAAATATCAAATGACCTTGGATTAACTCGGGAACAAACTAAAAAATGTTAGAATTGTCGGAGGATAATTTGGGAACTTCTTGGGTAATGCTGAAAAAAATTACAAAAATGTCTCTGGAAAGTTGGAAGGACAAAAAAGTGAGGAAGAAGCCAAAAGTGAGCCCCACATGGTTTGCACGAAAATTTCAAGTGGAAAACATGATGATAAGTCACCATATGAGTCAACACAAGGTAAATGCACAAAAGACAAAAGTAATAAATGCAAAAATTCTTTTAATCATGATTAAAGTTAATTAATCTTAATCAATTAAAATTAACCATGCTTAAGACAAGATAAATTTGATTCGTGACAAACTTAGCCTAACTAACACTAACCTAATTCTAAAAGGACAATTCTTCACATTTTGAATTATTTTGGAAAATGAAAATTCTATGCAAAATTATCAAAATACCCTTAAATGAAAAATTATTCCTAAGTTGCCCTTACTTGGCCAAATTCACTTAGCACCTTGGGAGGCCTCATTTCTTTCTGATTTCACTCTCTAAACACTTAGAAAATCTCCCCAAACTCTCCAAGTTAAACCTAATCCAAGAACCTTAACTTTTCACTTTAAGCTTAAGTTTCCATCTTTGAGATTTAATTTAAAATCAACCTCTACACATCAAGCCCCAACACTATCACTAAGAAGCTCTTTGTGGACCATCAAGGGGGGATCAAGTTTAGCCACCACAGCCCCACCAAAACCCCACATCAAGTCTTCATCAAATAGAATTTTCTATTTTGTCTTTTAAGCTTTAAATCTTACTTTTTATGGTTAGTTTTCTTTTTTTTATGGATCTTTTCTCTAAGATCCATAGATCTCCTTTTGTATGGACTCATGAGAGCTCAAGGCTGCTTTTGAACGGTTCAAAATGAGCATCACCATTTTTTTAGTGATTTTTGAAAGATAAAATGAAGTTTGGATGGATTAAAGTGTTTTTAGGCACCTTAGAAGCAATTTCATCTGTGAAAATTCTTTAAAAATTCATTTTGATGCTTTGGAAAGTTTTGAGAGGTCATGAGAAAAAATTTTAAAGTGTTCATGATAGGAGATGGATGGATCTTGGAGTAGATCTTGTGGATCTACACTAAATTGTCTTGAAAAAATGCTATCTTGAAGATTTTTATGGTTAAAGCTTGAAAGTGTTGACTTTCTTACTATTGTAAACTTGGGTGATAAAATGTCTAGATCTAAGGTTGATAGCGAAGTTGAATTATTTAACCATGACAAGGCTGAATATTTCATTTGTTGGAAGCATTATTATTCAATTCCTCAATTCCCCTTATGATAGCCCGATGCAGCTGTGAGAATTCTAAGGTACATTAAAGGATCCCCTGAAAGAGGTCTATTATACACTAATAGAGGCCACTCTAATATTGTTGTATACACAGATGCAGATTAGGCAGGTTGTCCAACTAACAAACATTCCACATTAGGGTATTGTGTTCTTATCATGGGTAACTTGATTTCATGGAAAAATAAAACAAAATGTTATTGCTAGATCTAGCACAAAGGCTAAATATAGAGCAATGGCTCTCACCACATATGAACTTATATGGTTGAAACTTTTGCTCAGAATTGCGTTTTTGTGAAGTTGACTCTATGAATCTTGTTTGTGACAATCAAGCAGCCTTACATATTGCCTCTAATCATGTCTTTCATGAACTGACCAAACATTGAAATTAATTGTCACTTTATCCATAAGAAGATTATATCCAGAGAAATTACTACTTCATTTGTTGGCTCTAATGACCAGTTAGCACATATCTTCACTAAGTCTCTTCGAGGACCAATGATGGCTTACATATGTGGCAAGTTTGATGCACACAATTTATATGGTCCAACTTGAAGGAGAGTGTTAAGATATGATGTTGATATGATAAGAAGCTCCTATGGTGCT
This sequence comes from Canavalia gladiata, assembly GCA_037954105.1. Taxonomy (NCBI): domain Eukaryota; kingdom Viridiplantae; phylum Streptophyta; class Magnoliopsida; order Fabales; family Fabaceae; genus Canavalia; species Canavalia gladiata. Next base: position 38,710,344 of record CM075658.1, on the reverse strand, counting down.
GATATGTTTAACGATAACATGAACAATTTGGTAGGGTCAAGAAGTCATCTTGGACAGTTTGCAAGTACTAGAGATTCTTTTGAACTTGTCCTATAGTTGAAGAGGCTTCCTCACATTTTAGCCCAATTATTACTTTCTACGATGGAAATATGTTTTACTCACACTTTAATAATTAACAAGTTTTATGATTATATAATAAAATGTGCAATTAAACCATTGATCCAATGACTTAACCAAGTTGCCAATACTAAAAAGTGTAAATTAGAAATTTATTGGTAAGGGTGGCATTGCCCATAATATTTTTCTAAAACAATTTCAACTCATGGAGTCATGTATCATGTACTAAAATAAATACCTGGATTTTTCTCACATGGCTTGAGAATAAAAGTATTGCCACATGTAATCGCAACAGGGAACATCTGAAAAAAATTAAGAAAATGATATAATAGAAACATTCACTTGATGCATGCAAAAGCTTTGTGTATACAAAGTTTAATACATAAAGTACAAGTCATTCATAAATATGAAAATTTCAAGAGTCACATACCTTCATCTATTATCTATTGTACATGCTATGGTGTTGTCATATCACTTTCTCTTCACTTTTATTGTGTGCCACAAAAGCAATTTTTTATTTTTGTAAGTTTCTCATTTTGAGGATTTTAAACTCTCTCGAACACACCACCCAACCCATCCCTCCATACTTTCTTTTTTTCATTATCTTCTTCTCTCTCTATTTTGTATTAATAGTTTTGGTTACTTAATTAATAGAGCACTTTATTTTTCTAGATTAACTTCCATGGAGTATAATTAAAGTTAAAATAAGATAAATAAAAATAATATGATATTATAAGAATTATGCAATTATTAATTGTATAATATCACATATAGCTATTTCCATGTGTTAAGAATATATATAAAATAAACATGATCAATATTCTAATAAATAATTGGTAAAGAATATGTTCATTAACGGGAGTAATCAAAACATGCAATCTCAAGAAAGATATGAAAGGGGAAAAAAACAACATTGAAACAAGTAATTTTGGGGCAATCACCCCATGCAAATGATCTTTTAAATAAATCGAATGTCAGAGAACCACTACTACATATGCAAGGCATACATGGGATGGTCTATTTAAAAGAGAATTCGAAGAGTATAATCTATTTATAATATTAAAATTTGAACCATGAGCTACCATACTAAATTCCTATAACACTTATTTTACGTCATGCAAGCATATTATCAACAAGTTTTTTGTTTCATAACTTTCAACTCCTCTAAGAATATTAGGGTTTAGGGTTTAGGGTTTATCTCGAGTCATTCATTTAATCCTCAATTTTAAACTATTTGCCATATCAACCTTTTACGATCTTACCAACATTTTACCTAGTCATTCTTTCTTTTTTCTTAAACCATTTGTTATTATATGTGATATTTTTCATTGTTATTTGTTAGATCTCCAGTAGTTGTTAGTTAGGGTTCTGTTTTACAATCAATAATTAGTTAGATTAGTTATTATTTCTGTTAGTTAGTTGGGTTGAGATAAAGAGAGAAATAAGGACAGTTTGCCTATAAATAATAGGAGAGGTTAAGAGTGAGGGGAGCTTGTCATTTGAAGAGAAATTTATGGCTTTTTGGCATTGGAAGGTGCAAACCCTCGAAATTCTGCAGTGTTCTGTAATTTGGAAGTTATTCCCTATAGTTTCATAACAAAATACCATGGTTCTTACACTATTTTGATTTCATCATTTACTTCATAATAATAATAATAATAAAAGAAAATTTGAGTGAATATATTACAAATGGGGTTAAAACAATGATGTTCATTAATAAAAAATTATAAAAATTAAGGATACTACTCCTAACATATCCCTCAACTGTATAAACTTGTCAATCTTCAAATATTTTGTTAAAATGTCAACATCTTGAGCTTCTCATATGCAGTAAGCTATTTCCAATTTCTCTTTAGTAACTTGGCCCCACACAAAGTGAAATTGGTCTCAATGTGTTTGCTCCTTCCATGTGCCACCAGGTTCATTATGGGTGGTTATAAATAACCGCCAATGAAAAAGGTTCACATACATGTGTTGTAAAAACCTAGTTTCATATAAGTCGCTGGCATTTTTATTTATTTATTTATTTTGAATTGGTCATATTGACATGTACAATTCACTAAGATGGATCTTTGTAGATATGTTATATATTAGCAAGAAATTAAAGGATATTTGTGCAAATAATAACTCAAAAGTGTCCAAGTGATATTTCTTAACAAGTCTAACATATTTGTGAATGAATTTTACATGTCCTCCACACAACCCATAGACTTATATATAATTGTTATAGAAAATTTCAGTCTGTGATGGGTCCAGCTAGTCACAAGGGTGTATGTGAGGAGAAAATTACGGAATGTAGAGGATAATTCTCCATAGAATTTTACATGTCCTCCACACAACGCATAGACCTATATCTAATTGTTATAGAAAATTTCAATCTGTGATGGGTCCAGCTAGTCACAAGGGTGTATGTGAGGAGAAAATTACGGAATGTAGAGGATAATTCTCCATATCGTTCTATTATGAGGGAAGGTGGGTGAGCTGGCAAAGAGAGAAAATAAGTGGACGTAGGAATTGATAATTCAGTTAAAAGGAAATCATTGTTAAATACCAAAATGGAATGAAGGGTAGGCATAGAGAAATTTGGGTTAGGCTCTTGGGTGAGAAAGGACACTCATTAACTATCCATTTCTCTTTTTCTTTAGCTCCTGTATTCGTTTTCCCTTTCTTCACCAATATTCAGTTAAATACTATCATATTATTCAGTTTACTTAATCATTTTTTATTAAGTTCTATCATATGGTATCAGAGCTCCCGATCCTGGAAGCTTTGAATGGTTACCACGCACGCTAAAATGGACTTGAGAATGGATAACCTGGAGAGCAACTTTCAACAATGGAGGTTGGAGAATCAGAGTAAGCATGAAGCTCTGGAAAGTCGCTTGGAGGAGATGATGAGTTTGTTGAGGGAGAGAGACGAAGGAGATAAAAAGGGGATGCCGCGACATCATCAGGGAACACCCATGCGAAATCGACAAACCGAGGGTAACGATGAGTCTATGCATTCACATCCCTCTTAAGCACGAAGCATGTTATGGAAGCCAAGAGTGGGCCCATGGGGTGCACGAAATTTTCCATGTGAAAATCATGGTGATGAGTCATCAAATGAAGTCAACTCAAACAAACTCATAAAAGACAAAAATAATTAATACTAAGATTTCTTTAACTATATAGTTAAGATTAATTAATCTTGATTAATTAAAAGTTAACCATGCTTAAGGTAAGATAAACATGATTAGTGACAAACTTAGCCTCATTAACACTAATCAAATTCTAAACGCATAATTTCTTAAATTTTGAATTATTTTGAAAAATGAAAAATTTATGCAAAATTACCAAAACACCCTTAAGAGAAAAATTAATCCAACTTTACCCTTGCTTGGCCGAATTCAATAAGCTTCATGGAGGACCTTATTTGGTTCAGATTTTACTCCCTAAACACTTAGTAAAACTCTTCAAAATCTTTCCAAGTTGAACTACATACAAAAAACCTTAACCTTTCACTTAAACCCAACCATTACCAAGATCAGCCACCACAACCCCACCATCACCTCACACTAAATCACCATCAAGTAGGATTTTCTACTTTGTCTTTTTAAGCTTTAATCTTACTTTTTATGGTTGGTTTTCTTTCTGTTAAGATTGTGAATATATTTTATATTTGAAAAGTTAGGATAGAATATTGTGGATCCTTTCTCTAAAATTTATAGATCTCCTTTTGTTTAGACTCATGAGGGTTCAAGATGAGTATCATCATTTTTTAGTGATTTTTGAAAAATAAAATAAAGTTTGGCTGGTTTAAAGTGATTTTAAGTAACTTTGAAGGAATTTAATCGATGAAAATTCTTTTAAAATCCATTTTGAAGCTCTAGGCAATTTTGAGAAGTCATGAGCAAAATTTTTGAAATGATCATGTTAGGAGATGGATGGATCTTAGAGTAGATCTACACTTTGTTGTTTGAAAAAAATGCTACCTTACATGTTTTTATGTTTAAAGCTTGAAAGTTGTGATTTTTCTTCTTATGACAAACTTGTGTATTATGTCCAGATCTGAACCCATGGACTTAAATATTAAAAAATGAAAGAAAGATTAATTTATTAGTCCCAAAAGCTTGCTTTGGGCATAGATCTAAAAACTACTAAGTAAAAGTTGAAACTTTGGGTCCGTAAATGGCACAAGCCTCGCAAAACACTTAAGACTCATTTTGACCATGACCCAAGCTGTAGAGTTTGGACAAGCCTTGTATGGATCAAGAGTTTAAGGTGCTACAAGTGCACAAAATCAAGGAACCAAGGTTGTATGAGAAAGAAATTTGAAAAGGTGGCATTGACAAGCCTAAGGAGACATTCGACCATACTTGCCAACATAAGGATAAAACTTTTTAAAAGTGATACAAACCATGTAACTAGGTTCTAAATGATGTGGAGCAACTTTTGGATAAAAAGAATTTGAGCTAAAATGGTCTAAAAACCACTAGGTGTGCATTCGGCCACCCTAGTTCAACTTAAGAAAAAAATGAGCTTAAAATAGATTAATGGTGTATTAAAGGTTTTCACTAGGTAAATGGATTAATTAAGGTGTAAGTAAAGTCCAAAAGGGACTAAGTCTATAATAACCAAATAGATAAAATAAGATGAAGTCCATAATTAATACTTAACCTAGATTTTAAAAAGGCATAAATTAGTAACTAAAAATGAACCATGACTCTTGGAGAAGAAGACCTACAAATTAACTAAATTTGGCTAAACTTGTAGCCAAAACTTTAACTATAAGAATTGGTCAACTAGAGATGAAAATTGAAACCGTAGACCTTAGAAGTGATATTCAGCCACTACGATGTTAATTAGGCAACGAGGAACTTGAAATCTTAACTCGGTTTAATTAAGGTTCCTTGGCAAGTAAGTATAAGGTATTAAAAGTGTAAGGAGGTTGTGACAATAATTAAGAAACCATTTGGCCACCTTAGGAAAAATTGATCAAGAGAGAAATTTAATTCTTAACCAATATTAAATAAACATCCTTGACATATAAGTAGAAGGGATTAAAATTGAGAGTAAGTTTAAAAAGGGTTAAAGAACTCATTTGGACATATTAGCTAAGTTAGTAAAAGGAAGTTAAGAATTCAATTCAAGACTAAACCTAAGTACGCACAAATTAAGTGATTAGGAATGAACTATGAAGTTGGAAAACTAATCTAAACCATTTGGCCATGACTTTCAAGAATGAAGAAGTCTTAAAAATTTTTAAGTTAGGTATCAATAAATGGAGTAGTCTTCAATTGGTAAAAATCAACTCATAAGACAAGGAAAAATAAACGAAAAGGCCTTAGGAAGTAAGGACTCACATTCGGCCACTCCAAGTTAAATAGAAAGAAATGAGTTTGAAAACATGGTTTAGGTAGTTTTTAAGAAGCTTTGTAATGTAAAAGTATAGAATTAGAAAGTTTAAAAGAAGCTTGACAAAGGCATGAGCATCACTCGGCCATGTTTATTTAAATTGTCTTAAATAAGTTAAAAATTTGCTAACACTTAATATTTGAGCTTAGAATAAATAGGATATGCATAAGACTTGAAAAATTGAAAAGCAGAAAGAATAAAAGTTTAAAAGGTGTTATTCGGCCACCTAGAGAAAAACTTCTAAGTGGTAAAAATTATGTGAAACTAATGAAACTGTGAGAAAAGGAAAAGTAGAGAAGTAACTTAGAAGGTTGAAAGAATTAAGTCTCTTAAGTGATACCTCATAAAAAGTTAAATAGTAAAATAAGCTAGAACATGTATTGGGTATATGTAATTATGTTATTCAAATGTGATTATGTTATAAGTTGACTTGTGATGTTTTATGAAGGCACATTGTTTAATGTGAGTTAAATACTGTGGATTAAAGATAAATGGAGTAAAGAAAATGATATGTAATTATAAAATTCTATCTGCGCAAAAAAAAAAACGTCTAGTAGTTTATTTACTGACACGTACGTTATATCGATAAGGCTCGCAATTTATATAAACGGCTTTTTAAAAAAATTACCATATTTTCTCTAATAAGTATTTTCTAAAGAATTCTACATCATGAGATAACAAACTACTAATGGAACCAAATGAACAACTTAAGCATAAAATCGGTATTCATTTTTACGGTGTTATATTGTTGAACGCAAGAACTGACATCTACAAGGTCTCTCATGTGGACCACAAATGTTCCACAACATTTTTGGAGAGATGTTGTATTTACAAACACTTATTTGATCAATTGGATGCCTTCCAGAGCTCTCCATTACAACACCCCACACACCATCCTTCAATCCTTTTACCCAAACACTTGACTCCTCACATCAGTACTAGTAAAAATATTTGGATGTACTATCTTTGTCCATAACCACCAACCTAACCGTAGCAAACTTGATCCTACCTCAACCCATGTATCTTTTTGGGATACTCTCCAAACCAAAAGGGAACCAAAAGGGATACAAATGTTATTCTCCCTCGACTAAAAATTTCTATAATTCTATGGATGTCACATTCCTTGAGAATCAACCTTTTTACCCTAAAATTGAAATTCAAGAGGAGAAAAAAGAATGAATTTTAGCTTTGGAGGATCAGCAACACTATCAATTTTAAAAATTCTGAAAGAGTAACAGTTGAAACTTCTAAAGGAATAACATCCACTGAAATTGCTGAAATTGAAACCACTGAAGACATTGGAGCAAAACTAAATCAACAAACCAGTACATATCCCACAACACAAGCAGAAAAACCTCTCTTAGTGTACTCGAGGAGTCAGAAGACCAGATGACAGCAATGAGAATCCTCCACAATTCCAAGGCAAAGTCAACAATCTACCCAAACACCAAAATTTGAAAAAAATCATGCTAGTAACAAACTTTCTACTGCTATAAATTTTGTCCCTCCTAATCAAGAATGTACTGATCTTGATCTACCCATTGCTATTAGAAAAGGTATGAGGCCTTGCACTAAGCACCCAATTGGAAATTTTGGATCTTATGATAAGTTATCACAAGAGCATATAGCTTTTATTACAACCCTTGAAAGCATTAAAGTTCCTAGGGACATACAGGAGGCTCTTCAACATCCTAAACGGGCAGCTGCTATAAAGAAAGGTTAAGCACAAGAGAAGAATGGGACATGGGAATTCTCAACCTTGCCAGAAGGAAAGAAAGTTGTTGGATGCAAATGGATTTTTTTCCATCAAACACAATGTAGATGGGAGTGTTAACAAGTACAAGGTTCACCTCGTTGCAAAAAGGTTCACCCAATCCTATGGCATAGACTATGAGGAAACTTTTGCCCCAGTAGCAAAGCTGAATTCTATTCGTGTTATCCTATCACTTGTTGTTGATTGGCCTTTGCACCAGCTTGATATCAAGAATGCTTTCCTCAATGGTGAACTTGAGGAAGAAGTCTACATGAACATCCCTCCTGGACTTGAAACTCTAATGACTTCGAGAAAGATTTGCAGAATTCGCAAGTTGCTATATGGCCTAAACAGTCACCTCGAGTGTGGTTTGAAAGGCTAACACGAATTATCAGAGACGATGGATCCATACAATGTCAAACTGGTCATACCATGTTTGTCAAGCATTCATCAAAAGGTAAAATCGCACTATTTATAGTTTATGTTGATGACATTATTATCACAAAAGAATGATTATGAAGAAATCAAGCACCTCAAAAAGTTTCTATCTGAGAAATTTGAGGTCAAGGACCTAGGAAATCTTAGGTATTTCCTAGGAATGGAGGTAGCCCGCTCAAGAAATGGGATCTCTATGTCCCAAAGGGAGTATACTCTTGGCTTTCTAAAAGAAACCGGCATGTTGGGGAGCAAGCCAGCAAACACCCCAATAGAACCGGCAAGGAGAAATGAGTCAAAAGGGGAAAGTCCTCCTACACATAAGGATAGGTGACAAAGACTTGTGGGAAAATTGATTTACCTAACCCATACTAGACCTGATATTGGGATTGCAGTAAGCATGCCAAGTCGCTTTATGATTGGTCCCGTAGAAAACCACAAGGAGTCAACCGAATCCTTAAATACTTGAAGGGGACACCAGGAAAAGGCCTACACTTTACGAAGAGCTCTAGCAGAGATATAGATGTTTACACAGATGCAGATTAGGCAGGGTCCATGGAGTATCGAAAATCCACTACAAGATATTGCTCTTATGTGTGGGGAAACCTTGTTACATGGAAGAGCCAAAAGCAACCTGTGGTGGCTAGGAGCAATGCTGAAGCTGAGTTTAGTGCACTATCCTATGGCATTTGTGAAGGGGTTTGGCTTCAAAGGATGCTTAAGGAACTTAAAATTCTCTCGACCTACACTGAAAATTCTATGTGACAACAAAGCAACCATCAGTATTGCCAAGAATCCTGTACATCATGACAAGACCAAACATGTGGAGATTGACTATCATTTCATAAAAGAAAAACTTGACAATCGGGTTGCATGTCTTGAGTACACACCTTCATCTCAAGAAACCAACAAACCGCAAACATTCTAACTAAGGCTCTCTCAAGGCTAAGTTATGAGAGTTTAAGATCCAATCTGGGCATGATAGATATCTACCACCCAGATTAAAAGGGAGTGTTGATAATCAAGGATCTTGTTTTCTGAAATTTAGGATTTTGTTTTCTTTTATTTCAATATCTGTACAAATTAAGTTGATTAATTCTTTCCTTTTATATGATAGTTGCTATCTGTAATTTATTCCCATTTTAAGGGGAGATAATCTTCTTCCTTATTTTAGGAATAGAATTAATTGTATAGGTGTACTCCTATCTTATTTAATTCAGCTTCTGTAATTCATGTAAGATATATGAGAACTATACTATTCTGCATTTATCTATTCAAGAACTTCTATAATTTCCTTATTGCAAAAGGAAACAAAAGGAAGAGAGTTGGTGAGATCAGGTATTACTCAATTTGTCACATCTTACTTAATTTTAAGGTGCTTGAATGAAAATAAGGGAGATTTAATAAAAATGTTCACAAGAGAAGAATGGAAGTTCAATCGTTTTGCATAGATAACGGATGGAAAATATGTTGAGGATGTGTCTTGGACAAAGACTTTTGGAAGAATGTCATACTTTGTTTCAAGGGTGCAATTCCTTTAATCAAAATGCTTCGTATGGTTGATTTGGATGCCGCACCTATGATGGGGTTTATTTATGAGGAGATGGATCAAGCTAAAGAAAATAAACAAAAACTTTCAAAGGAGTCAAGAAACAGTAACTATCATTCACTTTAGTATGTCAAGAAATCAACTTTAGTTTTTTATCTAATTCAATTATTTTACTTTTTAGGAACCTTTATGAAAGATCATTGATGAAAGATGGAAAAGACAACTCCATAGACCTATGCTACAGGCTATTTTCTTAATCCTCAATTGCACTACAGTCCTAAATTCAAATGTGACTATAACGTTAAAGATGGACTATTTTATTGTCTACAAAGAGTGGTACCCACTGAGACAAAGCAAGCTAAGATTGATGTTCAAATGGATTCTTTCAAGAGACATATGGGACATTTTGGCACCAATGTGGCCAAAATCACACTACATATAAGGGATCCAACACAATGATGGGATCAATTTGGAGATGGACATCCAAAGCTCAAAAAATTTGCCATGCGAGTATTAAGCTTGACATGTAGTTCCTCTGGATGTGAGTGTAACTTGAGTGATTTGAGACGGTAAGATTTGAAACACATAATATATCAATTTCAATTCTAACAACTTCCTAATACTATTACTCTATTTCTATTCTATTAGATACATAAAAATAGAAGAAATTGCTTGAAGCAAGAAAGACTAAGTCAAGGCAATAGGGTTAGAGGAAGAATAGAAGGGATCACTTGTATTTGGTGGGAAATTAAGGAGAGTTGTTAGGTCTCTCGAATACTTAGCCAGTTATTGTATTCTTGGTGTTTCTTGGTCTGCCTAGACTGAATCAAGGCTGAAAGGCATTGTTTTTCAATAAAGGAGAACTATTTTTGAACCAATTTCTATCACATTTGTGCTGCAACAAATAGCAATCTATATTAACTCCAAGTAACAAGTGCGCAAGAAGATTAAGCATTATTGCTACATGTTGGTTGTACCTCTCCTTGCTCCCCTACCTGACCAGTATATTTTTAATAGATTGCTTACTTTTTTTCATACCACAGGCTTATTAGATGGGGCCACTATTTGTTAACTTGATTTCATTTAATTTCTTACATGTTTCTAAACCAAATAACTCATGACAAGAAATAAACTATTTCATAAATAATTAAAAATTAAAATCCAGCTTTTGAATCTTGAATACAACTACTGAGAGAAAAGAAAGGAGTCAAGGGATGAAAGGTTCGAATGTATACATATTATTATTAAATTAGATGGGTTTACAACATTTACTTCGATTGTTTAACTACTTGTTTTGTTAAAAGAAGTAAAACAAAGGGTAATCCCCTCCCCCAATTAATTAATTTTGGAATCAATACCTATGAAAAGAAGCATGCCTATAGACAAAAGAAAGCTATCTCCACTATTTTAAGATAAAATGAAGTGAATCTTGAAAATTACTAAAATCATAATAAAAGCCAAGCATGAAATACGTACCCACAATGGTACAATTGCTGGAAAGTTAAAGGGGCATATTCCAGCACAGACTCCAAGGGGCTCCCTGATGCGGTATGTATCCACCCCATTACAGGCATTAGGGACAAATTCCCCCATTTGCAGGTTTGCCATCCCACAAGCATGCTCCACCACTTCTGCAGAAAAGAAAGGCAGTTCATCAAGAAATAACAATTATAACAAATAAACAAAGAATTTTAGCCAGAAACATTTTTTTTTTCCCTGTAAAGAAGGAAAAAGAAACTAACCTAAACCATGAAGCACATCTCCTTGGGCATCTTTTAATGTTTTGCCCTGTTCTATGGTAATATTCATGGCAAGCTTATCCTGAAATAATAAAAGGTATCTTGTCATCAAATCAAAGTTTGATTAATAATATATCTGTCAGAATACCAACATCCTTACAATATCTCTGCGGATGAGCTCCTGAAATTTAAACATAATACGTTGACGAGTGGTGACAGGTGTGTTTTTCCATGAAGGAAAAGCTTGTTTGGCTGCACTAACTGCAGCTTTAAACTCTTCATATGTAGTTAAAGGAACTTGAGACACAACTTCTTGTGTTGCCTGAGTAAAGATAAATATTAAAAATTTACATTTGATATAAACCATCTCAATACTAAGAAAATTTTAAACAAATATCATTGAAGAACATATCATCTTACAGGATTTATAACATTAATGATTACAGAACCTTGAGAATCTACAAATTTACCCCCAATAAAATTTGGGACCTTCAGCTACATACCAATAAAAATATAGTCATAAATCCACTGCTTGATAATTAGAATGAACAAGAGAAAGATAAATATTTAGGGTTTCAACCCTACCAGCTGGTAGTCGTTTAATGAACCGTCGGATGAACTATTGTTTGTCTCAATAGGGATAGATCTATTTGGCCTCCATGATTTGAATGTTTTCTCTGCAAAATATACTTAAGGATAGTTACAATGAAGGTATAGTGTTTTACAAGCATTATGACAGAGAAGTAAGGACTAGAACAAATACTAGAAAATTGGACCTAACCTACTTCCCAAAGTTAGCTGAAGAGAGGAAGACTATCCAAGCCTTAAAAAGAATATTTTGACTCTGTTCCTAACAGATGTGAGATATCTTAACATACCAGTCTCATGCCTAATAAAGATTTGGGACCTAGGGTTCATTTTCTCCAATAAAGATTCATCTTTTCTTGCTTCCTGATCCAGTTCTCTATCACCAAGGTAGCAAAAAATAGTTCCTCAGAACAATTATCTAAATTATCACAATGATACCAGCATATGCTTCTACTGCATAGAAATTAAAACTATGGTACTCAGGTCTAGTTACTAGATCAACTAGTTGACAAGAAGAGATGGAATGATGTAAAACCTGATAGATTTCCTTGACGAATCTTTGCTTTGAGGTTGTACAAGTGCCTTGGAGTTGACTGCAATTCTGGATTGCATTGCTTGAGAGCTTTAAGCACTTGGCGTGGCTTTATACCAGCTTCGGTCATTAGTTTGATTTGTCTCACTTCTTCCTCAGTGAAACGCCGACTATAAGGATGTTCTGACATATCTTTCAATGGTTCATGATTGTGATCTCCATTTTTTATGGTAAGTACCCACACATCATCTTCCTTTTTACCTATGGCTTCAAAAGGACAGTTAATAAGGCGTGAAGTTGCTTTCCTTTTACGCTTACTTTCATCAATTTTACGTCTATTACGATAGACACCTCCTCTGTCACAGCCAAGGATGACTCTCCTATCCTTTCTGGATTTCTTGATGGTCACAACATATCCTTGATTAGCACCAAAATCACGAACAGTTTTAATGAGGTCTTCACGGTCTTGGAAAGTTCCAGGTGGTGGAGGAAGCATCCTTTTCAATCCTTCTAGAGGCTCTAATTGATTTTGAGTCTCCATGAAATATGCCAAAACCAGGATCTTACGTCAAAATTAACAAAGAACACAGGAAAATATCAATCAGCAATAAGAGCAACATAAAAGCCTATCTGCTGTTTTGGCTTAAGATGCCATGCCATCTGTATCAAGTATACAAGGCAACAAAAAGACAGATGTCTCTAGTAATGGAAGGACAATCCTAAGGTTTACAATATGATGGTCATCTAAACGAAACAAACACAGAATCAAAACCAAACATGTGAAAATTGATACTCCTATCTGATATTTATCGAGACCCAAATTTCTGCAGCAGCATCAGCAGAGCACTGCAAAGAATTAAACCTTAAGCAGATCCCAATCATAAAGAGCCTAAACACCTAAGAGCCATGACACTTCCATGCAACTTCATTCTGGTCTCAAATGAAATTTATCACTTTGCCTCTTTATGTCTCTGGGGTTTGTAACATGACAAGATACAGATACATGTTTGAGCAATGTGTTCCAAAACCATCTAAGAAAGAAATGTTGCAGCAGGATACTACCAATAATACATGTACATTCAAAAGTATAACTTACAAATTACACATTCCAAATAATAAGCCCAAAAATTACCATTACAAATTCTAAGAAAGTGAATCAAGCAGCAACAAAGTCCAGAATTCATAAGTTCAAAGATCTACTGATGTAACTAGTTTAGCATAATCTTGATACTGGTGTTAGTCGAAATATTTTCAATCCTAGGAATATTAAGAAACATTTACCATGGTCATAAAAGTAAGGAACATATTTAGTTGTGTCCATGTATGGGTTCTAGATCTACTTAAATAATTAGTTTTCTAGGAAAAATTATATGTAAATTTATAAGCTTTTGGGGTCTTAAAAGCCGGCCCTGCTACCATGACCTGTAGTTCAATTCAATTACCCTCATTTATAACTTTAATTCTCCCAAGACCTGATTCCATGTGCTCAGACCTAGCCTTCCAATTTATACAAGAACTGTGAACCAAAGCCATTTGAAGTTCGTCTTGATACCCTGATTTCAATTGTGCATTTATAGATTACCTTACCACCTTCAACTTTGATCTTGGTGCAATCACACCCAAAACTTTCCAAACATGCAATCTCACAATAATGTTATATTTCCAAATTATTCAGGTATCAAAAAACAAACAAATTTTGCTAATATTATATATATCTAATATATATATATATATATATATATGCACACATATTCTAATCATCCACTAATCAGTGCACAGAACACCGCTGCTAATTCCCAGTTCCTTTCTTGATTGAAACTCTGCCATCCTGGCAAAAAGATTCCAGAGACTTCTCTTATAAACAAAATGAAATTCTTAGAACCATAAGCAATAGTCATCTTCATAACTGCACACCTAAAACAAAAAGAAAGAAAGAAAGAAAGAGCAACACACATACAAAAACAGGACCACGGTGATTAAGGTTAACCAACCACAAACCTCCCACAGGTGAAAGAGCAACATTAACAGTATATGACAGTGAAAAGAGAGTGACATGTCTCACCTGATCACCAAACAGACCAACTAGAAAGTTCCACCACAAGATTGCTCCTCAAAGTCCCAACATAAGAACTATACCTAGGACGAGAGTCAGAGACAAATAAAAAACTAAAAAAAAATCTACAAATTAAGTTCACATTAATCAGAATCAAATGTTCAGCGGGAAACCAACTCTCAAATTCTAGAAACTGAAAAACAATGCACCAATGAAATTCCTTCCTTCACACATACCACAAGAGTATAATGATCACCGTGAATTAAATAATTCAATCTAATACATAAATGCTGGAAATTTATTTTTTTTTTAATTTGTGACACAGTAAATACTAAATAATAGCATACCTCCGAGTGAGGAACTTACTGTGTTTGACTGGTGAGAAAATATATGCGTACGGAAAGAAAGTGAGGGAAAAATTTGAAGGTTGTTGCCCACAAAATGGATCAAGACGCCCACTCGTTTTGATAACCAGCAACAAGCCCTTTGTTTGTCTGTCTCTCTCTACTTGGTTAAGGTTTCTTTTTCGAAGGACCAAAGTAGACGCGTGTGAGTGTGACCTCGGGCTGTTTTCAGAATAGACGTTTGTAAGGAACAGGAAGTGACGTCGTTTAGTAGCGCATGTTTCACACGCTCCCTGGAACGTGTGAGGAAAGAACTTGCGGGGAAGAGAGGGAGTGGTAGCGTTGGTATTTTGGATTAAATGTTGTGATGAGTGTCCCCTTTATCAAATAGGAGAAGACGACATTTGGCACTGATCAACGTTGTTGGTGTCCATGAATATGTTGCGTGTACATATCTCAAGCTGCTCAAGGACTTGCACAATAACAGTAACCCTACAGAAAATGTAATCTTACTGTTTTATTGTTTATTATCAGGAATGATAAAGTAAGAATGTTTGAAGTGAGAATGAAAAGTTAGTGAAGTGGTATTTTGTTTCCTTAAAAAATTTGAAGGAAGTTTTTTTATTATTTTTTGTAATAAAAATTGATAAAATTCAAATAAGAAACCTTTTTATTTAAACTAATCTAATTTTCAAGATTAAATTGATTTAAAAGATATTAAGATTAAAATATAAATTTAATTTTTATATTTTTATATGATTTTAAATTTATAGATTAAAAATTCAATTTGATTTGTATGTATGTAAACTTTTTAAAATTTTTGTAGTTTTGTTATAAAATTGTTTCTCTTTTATTAATGTGACAATCACTCCAAAGGATATATTACTAGCTACTCGTAAATTCATAAATTCAAGTTGTGAAATTAATTTTTATGAATATTCTTTAGTTTTACACATATTTTATGGTAACTAGATCAATTTTCAAGAAAACGTAATATCCTTAAATTTATTGATTGTATAAGTAAATTCTCTTATATATGAGTAGAATTTTTATTTTTTTTTTAGATTATTCTTAAAATATGTTGAATATGTTTGTTTAGAAAAAAATTAATTAGGATATTTTATTAAATTATAATAATTTTAATTCAAAAATAAAAATTTAAAAATGACATAATTGTTGCAAAACTTAAAAATTAAATTCAATTGTTAGTATAATAAAATTTTAAAAAATGTATTTTAGGACAGAAAATAATATAGTGTTAATAAAAATAATTTTTTAATAATATTTTTTGTATTTTAGTATAATTATTAAATTATAAAAAATAAGAAAATTAAAATAGATTATCTTATTTCTACTTTCTTAAGTACATCATAATCGAGTATTAAGAATATTTATTTTATATTAATCAGATTTGTACATTCCTTCTTCTCCCAAATCATCCTTGGTTTAATTAATTAGACTATGATGTGTGCATATATTATGCATAACATGTGCATATTTGATTGATGATGATGATTGATGTAAATTTTTTTAGCTATGTATACATGCTGATTGATAGTCCCAAATCACCTTTTCTATCAATCAACATGTATACATAGCTAAAAAAATTTACATCAATCATCATCATCAATCAAATATGCACATGTTATGCATAATATATGCACACATCATAGTTTAATTAAACTCCACACAATTATCATTCTTAAGTGAATTTTTTATTAAATAATATAAAATATAATAATTTTTATAACATTCTTTTATGATATGTGATTATTTTCATACTTGAATTGGTGGAAAAGATTTTTTATATTGGTTATTTTTACTTTCTACATTGATTGTTCCTAAACTCAAAATTTCTACTTCAGTTTTCCTTGCAATCAATGTATAAATTCTTACTTTTTACATCGATTGTTTATAGACCCAATATAGAAAGTAAGAATTTCTACATTATTTTTTTACTATAACCAATGTAAAAATATCTACTTTCTACATCGATCAATATCATAACCGATGTAAAAAGTAATTTTTAAATCAATTATAATCACAACCGATGTAGAAAATAGATTTTTTATTTTAAAAAGACATTAAAATTTGTACAACCCCAAAAACACAAAACATATTTATATAACAAAACATATATATATATATATATATACCCAAAAACACAAAACATATTTATATAACAAAACATATATATATATATATATATATATATATCCACAACTAGCCAAATTTCTAAATTACAGTAAATAATGGGCAAAAAATCTACTATTAATTGTTTCTACATTTCTATACATCCTAAAATTACATATTAACTATCTCCATAAAAAATTTAACCCAACGTTTGCAAATGGCATCAATCTCTTCTTCAAATAGTCAATTTGAATTATTAAATATTTACATAGTTAAATTTATAAATTATTTTTTCAAAATTGATGAAAAACATATATATAAACATACTAAAATCTTAAAACTTTAATTACTTGTGTCCATGAATTGACAATAGTTGTTGATACAATGTTAAACATATGTCTCATAACATAATATCTGTCCTCCATGCCCCCAACTTATTTAAGGTCGTACAAAAAATGCAAGAGTTAATATAATTACTACATATATAATAAAAAATTAAATAAATAAATTTGTACATTAAATTATGGAACAATTCATGTGAATTTTGTCATAATTAAAAAATATTTAGCCTTTAATAGATTTCATGTACCCATTAGTCTATGGTAAATAAAATAATTAATGAAGGTCATCAACAAAAATTTATATAAGAATAATGACAAAATATCCATATTGTATAAAGATATATCATAAACCAAATGATATAAAACTTACAAATCAATACCTTCTCTGATTTTTTTCTTTGGTTTATTCCAAACAAAGCATAGAAGGACATAATAAGTAGGACAACTAATGATCAGTTGACAATGAGACCAGCATAATTTGGTTATCCATTAGTCAAAGTAAAAGATTTAAATAAAATTCACTTGTTAATTTAACTTACGAATAAAAATATGGTGTCATGTAACAATATTTTTTGCTTCACTACAAAAAAATTGTGTTATTTCTATGAGTTAAAAATACCATTTCTGGTGATTAAAAATCACTACAAAATTTATTACCAGTGTTTTTAAAAAACATCAGTTCTATGAATGTCACAAATTATTTCTAGCAGTTTTTTCTTAATCACTTACAAAATCACCAGAATAATAGATTTATTTATCAACCGTTAAAGACCCTACAAACTTTAAATTAAAAAAATTAAATCTTAAGTTATCAATTTCATCCCTTTAATCAATAATACAATGTATTAATACTTGATCAATTCAATGATTCCTTATATGAGATCAACCATCATCTAGGAACTCTAAACTCTACATTTTAAAACTATACATATACATACACAACATTAAAGAGAAAGGAGAAAATTTTTTCATAATATGCACCACCTGCTATAATATAGTGATCGGAGACTACCATTCTTATTTTTCAATTACCACATCATAATAGTATCGTAGTAGCTATATTTGTAACAAAAACAAAAATTCCATTATAAATATCCATAAAAATACCATACTATTGCATTATACATATGGAGTGTATTAGGCTAGAAACTAGAAAACCTTCTCCAATAATCAAAGTATAGGATAAAACGCATCTACACCTACAATTTGTGACCAAATTTTAATTTTATTTTACAAGAATTTGTTTATGATGAAACTAGTCTAGCATTGCTTTGCTTAATATTATAATCTATCTAGATTTGAATCACCTCATTTTGTTTCTTTCTCCTTACTAGTTGAAACCTTTTCAATCTTAGGATTACAAATCACGCCAACACTTTTTATCTATTTATCTATCAACAATTATTATATAAGGTAAGATATCAAAATTAGAACTAACAAGAAAAAAAAACACACATCATGGTGTTTGATGAATGACCTTTAACATAGCATTCCAACAATCTGTCCAGAATATCACAACTATAAAAAAAAATACATATATATATATATCATACATACCATAATTATATATATATATATATATATATATATATCTTACGTTTTAATTTTATTTAAATTGATTCTTAAATTTTACTTTTTTATAAATAATTTTATTTAAATTTTTAAAATTGTGGTCCTTCTTGTTAAAATAATAAATAGTATAAGAATTTCATATACACACTAAGTTGGGTAATTAAGTGCCTTGGACGTAGCCTCAACCATAATGTGTAGTTGAACATAGACTTGAATGACCAGTAACAGATTCCTTTCATGCTCTTGTGTCAAAAAGAAGAAAGTAGTTTCCTAATTTGTATATATATACACTCACCTTTGGAATTAGTTGGTCATAAACTATTTGTGGAAGATTAACTAAGGTTGTCCCATTATCTATTATTATCTCCTTCCTATTTCCAAAATCAAATATATCTAAGCGAAGCTGTCGAATATTTGTATCAATTTCAATATTCTTCAAAATCACATTGTAAGTATGTCTTATAATAATCAAATGATAATAGTGATGACACAATTTCAAGCCCAAGATTTGAAACAAAGAGATCACTTATTACACATGTAACTCCTACCAAGAGAGATGGAGAATGAATTCCATACATGCTAGATTCTTTTTATGTTTTTTAAATTAAAATAATCTTAATAAGATATAAAAAAAAGGAGGAAAGGAGAAAATAGATAAGAAACTTTAAAAGGTCTTATACAACACATATGGACTAATGACATTGACATAAACTATATATTTGATGGTAATATATAAATGAAAATCCAATAAAGATAATATTTTAGTAAATGATCTATTCTTACCATATCAATCATGACTCTAAAATAAGATCTTTATTATTTTTCTAAACTGTTTGAATGATAAAATAAATGTATTACATTAAACGTTTGAATATAAATTTTCCAAATGGAGAAAAATTTGGCATATCTAATGCTCTAGTAAATTTCTTGTTTTTATTAACTAATATTAAGTAACTGATCCATACTTTAATTGCAAAACAATCAACTAACTAAAAATCTTGTAAACAAAAAATGAGGTTATATAAAAGATATTTCATTAAATAGTTTTAATATTGTGTGACTCCCAAATGTACTCTTTGATTTATATGATAACTAATATCATGGCATAGGAACAAAAGACTAAGTTACAACACATACATTCTTATCAACTGAGTTGCTTTGGCTTTTGGTTCCACCTCTTTTCTTATGTCTAAAACTTTGGTTACAGCACATACATCCACTTTTGATTCAAAAGATTGAAACTTTCCTTTACAGTCAAGTAATTCTCCCGTGGAATAGAACCCTAACCCAATAACAATATTAACAATAGATGTGATTGGAAGTAAACAATATGTGATAAGATTGAATTAGTAAAGCATTAGTAATAGTAATTATTTCAAATCATTCTCACCAAAAAATGATGCTGCTATTTTGTTCTACGAGAAGAAGATTCCCATTAACTCAATTAAAAGTAAGAAATTCCTTGATATAGTATCCAGTGATTTCACTTCCATTACCATAAGTTATTCTGTAAGAGCAAGAAGTTTTAGAGATACAAGTAAGAATTGGTTGATCATAAGCGAAAGTGTAAGAAACAAGTCTGAACGGAACCTTTTAGGAGAAAGGGAGTTAACTTCATCTATTGCAATAACAACAAAAATAGGAAATTTAATTACAGGTCAAGTCAAGGTAACTTGGAGTTCCACTCTAAGTGATTCTTAGTTTAAGCCGGAAAGTATGGGAAAAATGTAGATACATACACCAATATCACTTTTCTTGGAACATCTTGAGCACTCAACACATAATTCATCCATGGAGTGTCACTCCTTGTATCAACTTGCACATAGTATTCCTTTAGCGAAGAACCAAGTCCAAGTTTTGTATAATACAAACAAAACCAAATAAATAACAACATAACATAGACATGAAAATAAGATAATTTTTCTTTACATTCATTCATATATGATAATTAAATTAAATTAAAAGAAAGCTAAAAAATGAACCTAATTTCAGTAGCAGACCATTGTTGCCAAGGTTGAGATCGAGATAGAAGTCTACCTCGACGACAAGCATTGTGTGCTTTGATAACACATGTTGTAACCGAAATTACAATGAAATGATGAATTCTCTAAAAATTTAGGAAGAATTTCTTTAATTTGTGGAGTCACCACCAAATTTTATTTTTTAAGGAAAAATATTTGAAAAAATCCTAACTTGAGGAAGAAATATAGGTTTGGGAATCGGTTACGAATAGGGAAGGTATTAGGCACCCTCCTCACCTATTCTGAAGAACGATACCCTTAAACTGAGTGTGTGATTTTGATATTTTTGAAAATTATTTCATCTCTTTAAATAAATAGAAATAAATAGGTTTGTATGAAAATAGTTTGATAGAACTTGATCCTGCTCCTACGTATTCCTTAATGCAATGGAAAATTTACGGCTACGTATTTCTGGTTTGAAGGCTTGACCTTTAAAGGTGATGAGGGCAGCATATGGTCTAGATGGATGAAAGGATAATGAATGGATATTGGGATAATGAGCCTCATGCAGATGTAATCTAGAAATACCATCGGCTTTTGATACCGCTATGCATGCTGCTAGGCTAATGTCTAAATATATGATTACGACATTGGCTATCATTTACATGTCAATTGTGGTTGCATCTCCTTTTGATGATGTGGCATCCATGGCACTAGTTACCAACGTGACCTACTCCTGGAGCTATTTGAACGTGATACGGTTAGTTATCATAATTTTTACTTCTCCCAACAATCACTTCACTATCATCTGCAGTATTTAAGATTGAACAAGAGAGCCAAATCCTTCTTTATTTGAAGCAAGTATGTCACAAAGTAGCACTTATTTATCTCTCTGAGCAAAACTATGAAGAAGAGTAATGGTTTCTTTTTTCCAAGATTTCAAAGGTCTAGTGCTCGCAAGGTTCAAGAGATCATTGCTTACCCCTGCTGATATAATCTTTAAGTATGGTGCTCGTATCCTCTTAAGGCATTAACCTCGTGTATTTTCCTACACAAAAACCCTCCCACCATGAGCAATCATTAGAGCATGTGCCCATGCATTGTGGAACTGCCCCTTTTGTAGTCTCCAACAACCAGTGCATATCGAACATTATCATCAAATGATGGATCACTGCTCTACGTCATCTTAGGCTTTCTCTAAACCATTGGTATTATCCTCAACAACAAAGCTACCGACAAAAGTAGATAAATGAGCGTCAGCTTTAGGACTTGGAAGATTGTTAAAGAGATCTCTTCATTATTGTAAACACCCGTTTATATCTGAGGTCCCAATTGTAAAATTAATCAAGAAACCCACACTAATTTAAATAAATAAATAATAGTAAAATAATAAGAATAAAAATTCAGAAAAATAGAAAAACATTAAAAACAAAAATTAAAAGAAAACAATAAAAGAAAATTTAATAAACAAGAACTAAAAACTGAAAATTAGAAAAAAATCAGAATAATAAAAATTCAAAAATCTGAAAAATAAAAAAAAATTTGAAATATAAAGAAAAATATAATCTGATTAAAAATTAAATAAACAGAAAAATACAATAAACAGAAAAATAGAAACTAAATAAAATAGAAAAAACAGAAAAATTACAAAAATAGAAAATCTAAATAAAACATAAAAACAGAATTAATAAAAATGGAAAAACAAGGAAAAATAAAAGTAAAAATCTGGAAAAATGAAAAACAAAAGAAAAATTAAAGTAATTAGAAACTAAAAAATAAAATAGTTTTTGAAAAAAATATAATAAAAGAATTTGAATTTGGGAATAAAAATCTGAAGTTAAAACAAAACAACACATAATTAAAACAAAAGAAAAAAAGAAACATGAAAAAGTAAAGAAAATCTGGAAAATAAATCAAAATTATGGAAATTAAAAAATCTGAAAAATAATAATTAAATAAAAAAACAAAACGGAAAATAAATAAAGAAAATTTAAAAATAAAGAAATGAAAAAAAGGGGATTTGAAAAAGAGAATAATAAATTCAAATAATAAGAAATAAATAAAAAATAGAATAAAGAAAAACAAAAGATTAATAAAATTGAAAAAATAATAAAAAAGGAAATCTAAAAATAGAAAATTAAATTTTTTTTAAAACAAAAAAAAAATTAAAAAAAATTGAAATAAATAATAGACAAAAATAAAGAAAATTGGAAAAATAAAAATTATTAATTAAAAATAATAAAAATAATCAAATAAAAACAAATTAAAGGAAAATGGTAAAAAAATCTAAAAATTAATTCTGAAAAATAATAAAAATAAAAACTAATAAAAAATATAAGTTGGTAAAATTAAAACCTGAAAATCAAAAATTAAAATTAAAAAAACAGAAATAAAATCAGAAATGCCAAAATCAAAATATAAATGTAAAAAATTAAAAATCAAAAACAGAAAAATAACAAAAGTCAAGGGAAAATTGAAATCAGAAGAAAACAAAAGAAAGGGTTCAAAATCAGAAAATTAAAATGAAAATCATAAATATAATAAATAAAAATAGCATAAAAACAGAATCTGTTCTTCTTCTAGAAATTAGAAAATTAAAAAAAATGAATAAAAGAAAAAGTATACAAAATAAGATCTGAAAATAAATTAAAAATAAAAATGGAAAGTAAAATTAACTAAAAATAAGAAAAAAAACTAAAATAAAAACAGAATTAATAGAAACAAAATGGAGGAACGAATTCTGAAAAAGAAAAAAAAACAACTTTTGAAAACAGGGGGAGGGGAGGCTTCTTTTTTCTTTTTTTCTCTTTTGGGTGGGAGTTCTACTAGAGGAGAAGGGACGAATCTCCGGGGTTTTTTCGAGTTCGAATGTACCTTCCTACACCTCCCTTGATAGCTGTGGAAAGGAAGAAGATTAGATACCTACAAGACGTGGCTTGAATTAGAGATTAACGCAGTCTAGGTTAGTACTCACTTGCATGTCTATTTGCCTATGAGAGAAGATTACTATGTTAGCTTCCATAACTCGTTCTATGCATACACGTGAGTGAAAGCCAGGGGCAAGGTGACCGCGTCTTTCATTTTGAATCTTGACATGGAATTCTTGAAAGAAAACCACATGTAGCGGATTAGGTTTATTAAGTTCTGTTATGATAAGACGAGCAAAAGGATCCATTTACTGCCCATGGTAATTTAGGTGTAATTCTTTTATACGTGTAGAAAGATTTCCATCTAAGAATTTTGTTTTGAAATGTACTTTATCTGAAATTTTGTTTCTTCAATGGTACCGTTCTTTGGCCAAAATTTGGTTTAATAGCTTCCTTCTGTAAGACTCATATCCATGAGCATTTAGGCGGCAATCGATAGTGAAAGCCCCTGGCTATCTATTGCTCGCTCATAATGGTCGCACCCTCAATATAGTGGTGGATGCTCCCAATCTTTGTAATGGTCTTCATTATTTTGAGGTCTGTGGTATTAAATGCAACACACTATGGCGGGGTCCCCTTTTCAAAATTCCAATTACCACAACAAAGCCCAAGGCTGTAACCAACTAGCCTTCACAAATTTCATTTTTAAGGATGTTAATCCAGAGCCAGGCCTAAGTGGCACCTTAAATATTTTCAAATAATTCCCAACTCTATATAACAAACAGATTGATTATGAAACCTTGATCTTAGTCCTTTCTTCTTTCTGTTAAACTTCCAAGTTTCCTGTGGTCACAGTTTTTTTTCACAAACCTACAAACTCCAGTCCAAAAAGCACCCCTGTTAGTGCACGTCCATCCAGAGTAGATACTGCCTAATGAGCTTGAGTTTGTGAGTGTAAAGACAAAAGGCTCGAGCCAAGCGAATCGGTGGCAAAGCCTTGGAGACAGCATGATCGTGGGTTCCTTGCATGCTCGTATGGTCCCTTAGGTAATAGTAGTCACGAGGTTTTGTCACCCAAGAGCATGCTGAACTCTTGTGGTTCGCTGGTATTAGGTGAAGTCCGATTGTTACAAGGTTGGCCATGAGGTTTGGTTGTTAACGCAAATGAACATTTCTACGTTTATTCATCTCCCTAAGTGTAGTGGGGCCTTGCCATCAGGAGAACTAGAAACTGCATGTCTCCTAACAACTAAGAGGTAGCACAGTTAATATGATTCAGTTGTACCCATGCAACTCCATGGCAGTTCAGGGTCTCCAGGGAAGTCTTGATACTGCAGGCGTCCATCATCAACGTTCAGCATCCACTAGCAAGGAGACGGTCACTGCATTTTGGGTGCCCTTAACACCCTTAATATAGTAGCAGAAATCAAGAAGGGATTCCTAAGTCTTTCTCGAGCTCGCGAGAAGTTTGTCTAAAGATTTGGGAAGCCATGCTCACATCCATTCTTGAGCCAACCCAGGCCATGGTACAAGCCCTTGGGACAAAATGCGAGTAGGAAGTGAGGAAAGCCACTCTAGTTTGGTCAGGGTGAAATAATTTGGGCTCTTAAAGGCCATTTGGAACGAACGAACCTTGGTAAATGGTCAATGGAAATGGTGCTGCATGTGCATGTTTAAACCTAGTAAAGAGACTAATATATTTGAAAGGAATTAAATCATAACCAAAGAGGTTAGCCCAATGGTTGATGGTGTTGTACATGATCCACCAGGCAGGGGTTCGAATCTCCTTGGTTGCGTTTTATCATTCCAGCTTTGGGGTTCCTTAATAATAATAATAAAGCAATATTATTATCAACCCAAGGGTTGGTGTAATGGTATTAGCTACACATACAACCTCTAGGTCGCCTCTTCAAACCCCATGTAAGGCCATCCTGAATTTTTTTCCCCATTTCAACGAGCTCCTCAAATTACCAAAGCACCCCTGAACATTCCAGTAATTCCAGCCTTGTCCCCAACTCCTCAAAATACCACAATGCCCCTGACCTTTCCCAATAATTCCCAACATGCCCCTGCCAGTACAATTACCAAATTGCCCCTAACCTTTTCAAATAATTCTCAACATGCCCCTGCTAGTACAATTACCAAATTACCCCTAACCTTTTCAAATAATTCCCAACATGCCCCTGCTAGTACAATTACCAAATTGCCCCTAACCTTTTCCAATAATTCCAGATATATCCCTCAAGCCTTAATTACCAAACTGCCCCTTAGAAATTCCATAATTGCTAATAAATCCATAAAAATTCCATAATTGCTAAATAAATCCCAAAATTTCTAATAATTATCAAATTTACCCCTAAATTTTCCACTAATTGCCATTAACCCCCAAAATTCTCCAAATTTGCAAACTAACCCCAAAAGAATTTTCCTATAATTCTAAGTAATTCTTTCCTCAAATGCTCAAAATAAATCCAAATTCTTTCTTTCACATAAAATCAAATTCCTTTTTTAAAAAATCAAGTTTTTTTTTTCCATAAAACTTCAAGTTCATTATTCAATACCTTTTCTTAAAGTCAATTCAAGTTTAACCCTCGTTTACCCAAGTTTTCAAATTCACTTCAAAACCAATTCTTTTTCCAAATCAAACCATTTCTTCTCCTTATTATATTCAAATTAAATTCTTTTCAAAATATTTTGGTTCTAGGCCTCACACAATGGATCCTAGGGACGAACTGGTAGCTTTTTCTGCTGTTCTCTGCTTAGGAATTCATATGGGTCCCAAGTGCAGCCGTAGTTGTCTTGGACCCTATGCATATGTGGGCTGAAAACCCTTCTGTAAATAATGTCAATAAAAAACTTCATTTTAGAATTCCTAAGTCTCACACGACGAATCCTAAGCACGAACTGGTAGCTTTTTTTGCTGTTCGGGGTTTAGGAATTCGTATGGATCCCAGTGCAGCTGTAGTTATCTTGGATCCTGTGCATATGTGGACTAAGGATTCTTCTCAAAATATTTTCAAAATAATCAAGCCATTTTGATAAGCATAGATTTCATAAATAATTATCTCTCACTTTTATCTCATTAAGACTTCTTATATGTTCAATTAAGTGATCTTTGTCATATTTTATGAGTTTGGGTTCATATGAAGTTTAATTGAATTTATTTGCTTACCCGATTAAAATGACACTATTATAGTATTTTGAGCATAATAGGAGTTTTAGACATCCAAAAATCATGAAATCTGTCTTGAATGAAAGCTTAAAGAAGTGTCCACAGTTATAAAGCAAGATCAGACTCTAAATGGGATGTTTAGGACTCCGAAATTATCTTAAAAGATGAGATAGTGTTGCTGATGTGGAATTTGAACAGTGTGAAAAGATCCGGCCATATCTTGAGCTACAGAAGTCATATTGAGATGAAATCAAATCTGTTGGACAGCAAAGATCCGGGGCTACAACTTTTGTTCAGACATGAAGTTCTAATTCGGACATGTGAACATCCGAAATTGCGGTGCAAGAAACTCAAAATTGTTGTGCTAATTGGTGACAAAAATTCAAAAGTGTTTTGCATTTTCAACAAAGCCCATGTGAAAGCAATAAAAGGGTAGAAAAGTAATATCCTAGTTGGTGACTTTCTGAAGATGATGCCTCACAAATCCTCTATAAATAGAAGGGTTTACAAGAGGAGAAACAACACCACTTGGAGATTAACTCCAATACCATTTTCCATCTTTCTTTCTTTCTTGTTAGTTTGCCTCCTACATGGAAGGCTTAGTTTTTCTTTATTGTTAGTTTGCCTCCTACATGGAAGGCTTAGTTTTTCTTTATTGTTAGTTGCCTCCTACATGGAAGGCTTAGGATTTATTTGTTGTTAGTTTCCTCCTACATGGAAGGCTTAGGATTTATTTGTTGTTAGTTTGCCTCCTTCATGGACGGCTAGGTTCGTAGTTTCAATTCAAGGATTCAAGCTATTTTCATTTTAACTTTGAGGTCTTGATCTTTATTTACATGCTTATTAAGTGGTTTCTACTCTGCTTCACTATATTCTTCAATTTTATTCTTTAATCAAAGTTTGATCGGTTGACGTATTTTGATTAATGCATAATTGATTTATAATTGTTTTTTGATTGGTAAATCATTTTCCAAAAGTTTTAAGAGTAGAAATTAAGTAATTTAATTGAAGGTTTTCATTTTATTACTTACTTCAACTGAATTCTGATTATAAAATTGGTTTAGATGAAAGATTAAGTGGTTACTAAATCTTGTTGATCATAATCAATTGAATCCTGAGAGGTTTCTCAGTAGAGAATTCAAGGATCATTGTAGGGGTTCCAGATGATCCTAGGTTTATAAACACAATGCATGATTTTAGTGATCAATGATTAGTTATGAAAATAGCCTCTGAATTCCTTGAGTTGATAATTGTTAAGTCAAATTAATTTTATTCTGTATTTTGTATTTAGCACTTAATATCATATATTTACAAAACCCCCTTTTTCTAACTTTCTCCTAATTTGCTTAAGAATATGAAATGGTCTTTGGGAGATGACCTAGGTTGCACCTTATACTATACCAATAGTTTGGGGAAAATCTAGAAATTATTTTTGCGCGTTTGCGACGAGCGTGTAAAAAATTTGGCGCCGTTGCCGGGTACCATTTTAGTTTCCTAGGCTCATTTAGGAGTTTGTATAAAATTTTTAATCTTTCTAACAATTTTTTTTTACTTTAGGTATATATTCTTGGATTTTCTGTATGAATTCACCTTTTTGTGTATGACCCAATCCTGAAAATTTATATGCATATGATCCTGAGATTGATAGAACATTCCACCATTTGAAAAGAGCACATAGAAGGCATTCATTCAGTAATAACCAAGAAAGTAACAGTAGTGATTTTTCATCTTTAAAATTTGATAGTTTCAAATATTTTGCTAAGAACATGGCTGATAGAACCCTAAAAGAATTAGTTGCACCTGATGTTGCTTATCAACCGTTGTGTATTCAATACCCTGATGTTGATGCACCATTTGAACTGAAGTCTGGACTAATACATTTGCTACCTGAGTTTCATGCCCTTGCAGGTGAGGACCCTCATAAACATTTGAAGGAATTTCACATTGTGTGTTCCACAATACGGCCACAAGGAATTCTAGAAGATCATATCAAGTTGAAGGCATTCCCTTTCTCCTTAAATGATGGAGCTAAGGACTGGTTGTACTATCTACATCCAACATCTGTTACAAGCTGGAATGATATGAAGAGATTATTTCTGGAGAAATTCTTCCCTGCATCCAGAACGGCAGCTATCAGAAAAGAGATTTGCGGCATCAGACAGAACTCCCAAGAAACTCTCTATGAGTATTGGGAGAGATTCAAGAAACTATGTGCCACTTGTCCACACCATCAAATCAGTGATCAATTACTGATTCAGTATTTCTATGAAGGACTCATGCAAATGGACAGAAGCATGGTTGATGCAGCTAGTGGTGGAGCACTTATGGACAAAACTCCTACAGCAGCTCGAGATTTGATTGCCAATATGGCAGAAAATTCTCAGCAATTCAATTCTCAAACTAATTCCTTATCTAAAGGAGTCCATGAAATGACCACTAAGACAGACCATACACGATTGGAGAACAGAATTGAAGAACTAACCTCCATCGTAAGACAGTTGGCCATCAGACAACAACAGCAACTTAATGTTGTTGACAAAACCAAAACATGTGGCATCTGCACTTCTGCAGATCATCCTACTGATGCATGCCCAACATTGTAAGAAAATGAGACACCTGAGGCTGCAGTAAATGGTATTTTTGGCACAGGACAATAATACAAGCCTCCTCAACATTATCAGCAACAGAAGTTTGAACCACCTTCTGGATCATACAATCCTAGTTGGAGAAACCATCCTAACTTGAGATATGGTCCTCCACAACAACAAAGGATTCAAACATCTGACTCCCAAAATAAATACCAACCACCGCCATTCAGACAACAACAACAGCATATGCAGCAATCTGTACCCTCTAATGCTTCTGAACCCTCTCTTGATGATTTGATGAAGCAATTAGCAACCAATAATCTTCAGTTTCAACAAAATGTAAGTTCTACCATTCAGGATTTACAAACTCAAATTGGGCAATTGGCTACCACTGTCAATCAATTGAAATCTCAAGGTTCTGGTCAACTACCTTCTCAACCTGTCATAAATCCCAAAAGTGTGAATGCCATGTCCTTGAGAAGTGGGAAGAAAGTGCAGACAGACCCTACAATTTTAAAGCAACAAAGCTTCAATCAGACTAATCCACACCAAAAAGAAACATTTATCTCTACACCTGGAGATATCTCTGATGAGCCATCTGAATCAGAGGGAAAGTCGGATGAAAAAAGTACATCAACCTTCGATAAGACATCGAATGATAAACAAAAAGAAGCTTGCCATAAACGATCTGCACTTGAAGCATCTGATGAGACGAAAACCCCAAATTGTGCTGATCAGAAGGTATCTTTACCTTTTCCAAATAGAATGGTCCAATCCAAGCCCAATGTTCATGCAGAATTGGATAAGGAGCTTCTAGATACTTTCAGGAAAGTGGAAGTCAACATACCACTTCTAGATGCTATCAAGCAAATTCCCAAATATGCCAAATTTCTAAAGGACCTGTGCACGCATAAGAGAAGACTCAAAGGGGATGAGAAGATCAGTGTGGGACGCAATGTTTCTGCCTTAATTCAACCCAGCCTCCCTCAGAAATGTAAAGATCCAGGAACTTTTACCATTCCTTGCACAATAGGAAACTCTACATTTGGTGATGCATTGCTGGATCTAGGTGCTTCCATTAATGTTATGCCCTCATCAGTTTATAAATCTTTGAATCTGGGAGAACTGAAGCCAACTGGTGTGGTGATTCAATTAGCCAACAGAAGTACAGCACATCCAGCCGGAGTACTTGAAGATGTGCTAGTTCAAGTGAATAAGCTGATCTTTCCAGCTGACTTCTACATTTTGATTATGGAAGATGAGTCATCCATCAATAGAGCAACCTTGATCCTAGGGAGACCTTTCCTCAAAACTGCAAAAACAAAGATAGATGTGCATACAGGGACTCTCTCTATGGAATTTGGAGATGATATCATCCAATTCAACATATTTGAAGCCATGAAGCATCCCATGGAGAATCATTCACTCTTTCAACTTGATGCCATAGACCTTCTTGCGGATGATTATTCTATTGACAATCTACTTTTTCAATTTTTTGATTTTGATTTAGATTACTTAGATAATTTTACTTGCACATGTGATGAATTTGATCCATGTATTGTCTGTTCGAGGATTAATGCTGCAGACCAAACTTCGTTGAAAGATGACATGTTAGATGCAAGTGTTGCAGACATTTCAATCTCAGATAGATCCCTTCCTTCCATAATACAACCACCTTCTTTGGAGTTGAAGCCTTTGCCTGAACATCTAAAGTATGCTTATTTGGGGGAAAATGAGAAGCTTCCTGTCATTGTAGCAAAGAACCTTCTACCACAACAGGAAGAAAGGTTGCTGCAAACCTTAAAAAGCCATAAACAAGCAATTGGATGGACTTTGGCTGATATTCCAGGTTATTTTCAAATACATATAGCCCAAGAAGACCAACATAAGACCACCTTCACTTGTCTTTTTGGTACTTTTGCCTATCGAAGGATGCCTTTTGGTCTATGCAACGCCCCTGGAACCTTTCAAAGATGCATGGTAAGCATTTTCTCTGATCTCTTAGAAAGTTGCATGGAAGTGTTTATGGATGACTTCACTGTATATGGTTCTTCTTTTGATGCATGCTTAGAAAGCCTCTCTAAAGTTTTGGACAGATGCATTGAGACTAACCTGGTTTTGAATTTTGAAAAATGTCATTTTATGGTAACAGAAGGTATAGTCTTAGGACACTTGGTATCTAGCAAAGGTTTATAGGTTGATAAGGCCAAGATAGACATTATTACTTCTCTACCTTACCCCACTTCTGTGCGAGAAGTATGTTCTTTACTTGGTCATGCAGGTTTTTATAGAAGATTCATCAAGGATTTTAGCAAGATTGCACAACCTCTTTCTAAACTACTACAAAAAGATACCAAATTTGTGTTTGATCAAGCATGCAAGGATTCATTTGATGAACTAAAGAAGCGGTTGACAACCACTCCCATCATTCAACCACCTAATTGGACGCTTCCATTTGAATTAATGTGTGATGCATCTAATTATGCCCTTGGTGCTGTACTGTCTCAAAGAGTTAGCAAGAGATCTCATGTCATTGCATATGCCTCTCGCACACTTGATGCAACCCAATCCAATTACACAACTACTGAGAAGGAGCTTTTGGCAACTGTGTTTGCATTAGATAAATTTCGCTCCTATTTGCTTGGATCTAAAGTTATTGTCTTCTCTGACCATGCAGCTTTGAAATACTTGCTTAAGAAGGCAGATGCTAAGCCAAGACTGATTCGTTGGATGCTTCTGTTGCAAGAATTTGATTTAGAGATTAAAGACAAGAGTGGTGCAGAGAACCTTGTAGCAGATCATTTAAGTCGGATCCAGCAACCTTGTGAAGAAACTTCAATTGCAGATTCATTCCCAGAAGAGCATCTCTATCATTTGCACGGGAAGGATCCTTGGTATGCAGATTTGGTAAACTATCTGGTTGCTAAAGAAATACCCAAACACTTCACCAAATTGCAAATTGCCAAGTTGAAAAGTGATGCCAAACACTACATATGGGATGAACCATACCTTTGGAAGACATGTAGTGATCAAATCATTAGAAGATGTGTTCCAGATCATGAAGTTCAGTCTGTACTTACCTTTTGCCATTCCCCAGCTTGTGGTGGACACTTTGGGCCACAACGGACAGCTAGAAAAGTACTAGACTCAGGCTTTTATTGGCCTACAATATTTCGTGATGCACACAGATTATGCATAACTTGTGAGCAGTGCCAAAGAATAGGGAGTATTTCACGCAGAAATGAGATGCCCCAACAACCACTTCTCTTTTGTGAGGTATTTGATGTATGGGGTATAGACTTTATAGGTCCATTCCCTGTCTCTTTTGGCTTTGTTTACATTCTGCTAGCTGTTGATTATGTTTCAAAATGGGTGGAGGCAAAAGCCACTCGTACTGATGATGCTCGAGTTGTTGCAGATTTTATCAGGTCTAACATTTTTAGCAGGTTTGGCATTCCTAGAGCTCTAATTAGTGACCAAGGTACTCATTTTTGCAACCGCACAATGGAAGCCCTACTTCGCAAATATGGAGTCATGCATAAAGTCTCCACCCCATATCATCCTCAAACAAATGGTCAAGCTGAAGTTTCTAATCGAGAGATCAAGAAAATCTTAGAGAAAACAGTTCAGCCTAACAGGAAGGATTGGAGCTTGCGCCTTGTTGATGCTTTATGGGCATATAGGACAGCCTACAAGTCACCCATTGGCATGTCTCCCTACATGATTATCTTTGGTAAAGCATGTCATCTTCCAGTTGAATTAGAGCATAGAGCATTTTGGGCAGTAAAGAAATGCAACATGGATCTAGACCAAGTAGGAATCCATAGGAAGCTTCAATTGCAGGAACTTGAAGAAATTCGATTGGAAGCATACGAAAACTCCAAAATTTACAAAGAAAAGGTCAAAGCTCTTCATGACAAAAAGTTGGCAAGAAAGGAGTTTTCCGTTGGACAAAAAGTTCTCCTTTTCAATTCTCGGCTAAAACTTATGCCTGTGGAAATAAAAAATGAGGTAACTGCAAAAATCTTCAAGGTGAATGGACATCGTCTTAAACCATTTTTTGAAGGTTTTTAAAAGCACACGGTAGAAGAAGTGCATTTGCACAATGCCACATACTTGCAATAAATTCAAGAGAAGTCTCTCTCTCTCTCTCTCTTTCTCTCTTTCTCTCTCTCTCTCTCTCTCTCTCTTTTTCTCTCTCCCCCTCTCTCACATTCCTCACTTATAAGTTTCAACTAATCTCTCAACTTCCTTCTTCACCTCTTAAATCATCCCAACTATTACACTACATTGAGCTTGCAGGAATAATAACTTGAGTGTTTTAAGAAAAAAAAATGGAGAAAGCTCTCACCAGGATCAAAATTTTGTTCCCTACTCTCCCCAGAAATTTTCTTAAAGACATTTACAATTGTAGACTTGAACAATTGAGGGCATTAACACTCTTAGGCCTTCCAGAAGATGTCCGTTGGATCATTGAAGCTAAGGTACGTTTAGCAGGTGAATTTCAAGAATCATTTGTTAAAAACATGCCAGGTATGGGAAGAAGTTCCTATGCAAAAAAGAGAAGGGCAAAAAGAATTGGAGTTTGCTACAAGTGTGCAAGATGGACCTGTAACACAAGATGCAAGAACCCTGGAATGGTTTCAAGAAATCGAGAGGACAAAATTCAATTCATAAAGGATGGACTGAGTAAGGAGTCATTGGATGATATCATTCAGACTCTTGAGACGCATCCTAGTGGGCATGTACAAGGAGTCCTTCTTGATTTGTTTGAACTGTTCCGTAAGGAAAAAGCACGTTATAGTCTTGGGAATCTGACTTTAAAAGACCCTGTTGTCAGTTTACAAGAAAACTGAATGGGAAGCACATCCTCGACTCTTAGAAAGCGTTTCAGCCGTTACTGGACGTAAAACCAGAGGAAGATGTGAGCCACAATCACAACTACTGGTCATTCTCATGCGTGTATGTTTGTCATTTACATTGTCTTTTCAATTTATTGGGCCACCATTTTTTTTTTGAAATTTTCACCCCTGCTTAAAGTCTTTCCCCTCTGACATTCACCTTTTCCTTGAACAAAAAATTCAAACTTTTGCAACAAAAATTCAAACTTTTGCAACAAAAATTCAAACTTTTGCTACCCAATCCTGATCCCGCACTATTCAAGCGATCTCCTTGTCTGATATTGAGTCTCTATAAATTATCAACCTCTATGATATATTTTTTCAAAAAAAAGACAGAAACACCGTATATGGATAGGATCAATACTATCTGTGTTTTTGGTGGGTCTAACCTTGGAAAGGATGGAGAATTTCAACATGCAGCTTATACCCTTGGTAAGGTATTAGCTGCAAGAAAAATAAATCTTGTTTATGGGGGAGGGATTCAAGGTTTAAAAGGATGTGTTGCAGGATCTGCACTCACAAAGGGGTGTAACGTCTTAGGTGTTGGCTTAAAAAATGAGAGCACCTCCTACTTCACCCTGGATACTGAATTGAAGGTTGCAACCATGCATGACCGTATGAAACACATGTTGATTAATTCTAATGCATTTATTGCATTACCTGGTGGTCTTGGAACAATGGAAGAAATTTTTACCATTATATTTTGGGCCTATCGGAATTTTTATAAAAAACCTTTGGGCTTATTGAATATTAATGGCTTTTATAATGGTTTGATATCCTTTTTAGATCATGCAGTAGAGCAGGAGTTCATGCCACAATCCATGCGCAACATCATAGTATCTGCTTCAACTGTTGAACAGCTACTTGAGATTTTGCAAAATCCTACATCTGAGCTCAGTCAAGCAATGCAGCTGGTGAACCAACCAAATCAGGATGACAGAGACAAAAGAGAACCAGATACCACTCTTCGGTTATAACTTTTCCGTACTTTGGTGGTTTTCTTACATTTCTTTTCCTGTTATATGAAATTCCATCTAAGACATTGGGGACAATGTCTTGGATAGGTTGGGGGGAGGATGGTCCGATATCTAAAAAAAAAAAATTAAAAAAAAAAACCCAAAAAAAAAACAAAAAAAAAATAGGTTAGATTCATAAACTTGCTTTGAGTAAGATGGCTGAGTAAAGAGTTACACTTGACTCCTGATACGCATCTTATGATTAAAAAAAAAATTTGAATGTGGAAGTATGTTTTTCTTTAGATTTCATAAAATAATTAAAGCAAAATGATTTATATTTTGAGATTAATTAATTTGGCAACACATATTTGAATTAGATAGATTAGATTTGATAAATATATTACCTGTGAGATTTTGAGCCTTATTATTATTTTCTTTCTTGTGTGATTTTCATCCATGGAATATGTTACTTTAGAACTTGCATTGATTCTTTTTGAAGCTACATTTTCACATGAATTGTACAAAAATGATTGAGGCATTTTTTTTTCTTCAACAAACCACTTGGCCAAATAACCAACCCGTATAATTTTATCCTTTGATCAGCCCTTTGAGCCGATTAGCCTTTTCTTCTTTTTAGCTCACCACAAATAAAAAAAAAAACAACTTTGTCTGACCATAAAAGGTGAGGAATACTGGATTTATCATACCATAAGTGTTTCAATAAGTGTGGAGAGATTATTGTTGTGTTCATCAATATCATGGTTGAAAAAAAAAACTGAAGCAATAAATTAATAAATAAACTATTATATTGAAAAAAAAAAGAAAAAAAAAATGAAGAAGTAATATCTGTTTCTCACACTTGCACTTAGACTCAGTTCTCAATCCTCACCATTTTCCTTGGTCTAACATTGTATCTCTTCAATATATCATTTCATCTTTCTAATCCCGTTATAACCAAAATAAAGACCTCTTGATTTGTGCATTGCATGTGTACATAGTAGTAGAGAAGTAGAAGATATGCAAGCCTATGATAGTTCATCTTTCATGGATTGAATTTGAGAGAAACACTTACCAAATCAAACACTTGAGAGATTCAGAGTATATCATGTGAGGTTTTATCTTTCTCAATCTATGTTTTTCAAATTAAAGTTGCCTTTCTAAGTAATTTCAAAAATGTGATGAAAGAATGCTTCATGAAATTTTGTGAATTCTTGAGAAATCAACTCAAAACTTTGATGTTCTTTCAAAAAAAAAAAAAAGTCACCAATCCTTAACTTAAGTTTGCCCGAGACGTGCAAAAGATAAGTGTGGGGGAATTTGATAAGCATAGATTTCATAAATAATTATCTCTCACTTTTATCTCATTAAGACTTCTTATATGTTCAATTAAGTGATCTTTGTCATATTTTATGAGTTTGGGTTCATATGAAGTTTAATTGAATTTCTTTGCTTACCCGATTAAAATGACACTATTATAGTATTTTGAGCATAATAGGTGTTTTAGACATCCAAAAATGATGAAATCTGTCTTGAATGAAAGCTTAAAGAAGTGTCCACAGTTACAAAGCAAGATCAGACTCTAAATGGGATGTTTAGGACTCCGAAATTATCTCAAAAGATGAGATAGTGTTGCTGATGTGGAATTTGAAAAGTGTGAAAAGATCCGGCCATATCTTGAGCTACAGAAGTCATATTGAGATGAAATCAAATCTGTTGGACAGCTAAGATCCGGGGCTACAACTTTTGTTCAGACATGAAGTTCTAATTCGGACATGTGAACATCCGAAATTGCGGTGCAAGAAAGTCAAAATTGTTGTGCTAATTGGTGACAAAAATTCAAAAGTGTTTTGCATTTTCAACAAAGCCCATGTGAAAGCAATAAAAGGGTAGAAAAGTAATATCCTAGTTGGTGACTTTCTGAAGATGATGCCTCACAAATCCTCTATAAATAGAAGGGTTTACAAGAGGAGAAATAACACCACTTGGAGATTAACTCCAATACCATTTTCCATCTTTCTTTCTTTCTTGTTAGTTTGCCTCCTACATGGAAGGCTTAGTTTTTCTTTATTGTTAGTTTGCCTCCTACATGGAAGGCTTAGTTTTTCTTTATTGTTAGTTGCCTCCTACATGGAAGGCTTAGGATTTATTTGTTGTTAGTTGCCTCCTACATGGAAGGCTTAGGATTTATTTGTTGTTAGTTTGCCTCCTTCATGGAAGGCTAGGTTCGTAGTTTCAATTCAAGGATTCAAGCTATTTTCATTTTAAATTTGAGGTCTTGATCTTTATTTACATGCTTATTAAGTGGTTTCTACTCTGCTTCACTATATTCTTCAATTTTATTCTTTAATCAAAGTTTGATCGGTTGACGTATTTTGATTAATGCATAATTGATTTATAATTGGTTTTTGATTGGTAAATCATTTTCCAAAAGTTTGAAGAGTAGAAATTAAGTAATTGAATTGAAGGTTTTCATTTTATTACTTACTTCAACTGAATTCTGATTATAAAATTGGTTTAGATGAAAGATTAAGTGGTTACTAAATCTTGTTGATCATAATCAATTGAATCCTGAGAGGTTTTTTCAGTAGAGAATTCAAGGATCATTGTAGGGGTTCCAGATGATCCTAGGTTTATAAACACAATGCATGATTTTAGTGATCAATGATTAGTTATGAAAATAGCCTCTGAATTCCTTGAGTTGATAATTGTTAAGTCAAATTAATTTCATTCCGTATTTTGTATTTAGCACTTAATATCATATATTTACAAAACCCCCTTTTTCTAACTTTCTCCTAATTTGCTTAAGAATATGAAATGGTCTTTGGGAGATGACCTAGGTTGCACCTTATACTATACCAATAGTTTGGGGAAAATCTAGAAATTATTTTTGCGCGTTTGCGGCGAGCATGTCACATTTTTAAATGTTACTTCCCAAGTAGCTTCGAAGGTTAAGCCTTCAAGCACTTTTCAAATATTCTTTTAAACACTTCCGAAGGTCAAGCCTTCCAATCAAACCAGAACTACGTAAGCCTTGAGTTTTCCATTGCACCAGGGAATATGTAGGAGCAGGATTAAGTCCTGTCAGGCTAACCTCCATCAAGTAACTT
Organism: Canavalia gladiata; assembly: GCA_037954105.1. Taxonomy (NCBI): domain Eukaryota; kingdom Viridiplantae; phylum Streptophyta; class Magnoliopsida; order Fabales; family Fabaceae; genus Canavalia; species Canavalia gladiata. The sequence continues at coordinate 38,672,240 of CM075658.1, read as the reverse complement.
ATTTACATGTTAACTATGGGATCAAACTATCACACACTCGGTTTAAAGGTACCGTTCCTCGGAACCAGCAAATAGGGTGCCTAACACCTTCCCTATGCGTAACCAACTCCCGAACTTCGAATCTCTTCCTTGAGTCAGGGTTTTTTCCAAGTATTTTCCCTTAAATAAAAATTTGGTGGCGATTCCACATGAAATAAAATTCTTTTTTAAAATTTTAGCGTGTTTGTCGTCTCGTTGGAATTACGGTTACGACAATTATCAATGGAGGAATTAGTGGTTTCATTAGCAGCCGCATATCCTTTATCAACGGTTGTGTCCTCAAGTAAAAGAGCCTTTACTCTTTGGGAAAGATCATCGTTAACGATGTCTTTTGCTTGGTTGAGTACCTTGAAACCAAGCTGTGTGAGGATTTTTGTCCATGTGGTGTCATAACCTTCAAACAGTCCCATATTTCTGATTCCTGAGACTTATTACTGTCGCAACCGTAATTCCGACGAGACGACGAACTCGCTAAAATTTTTGAATGGATTTATTTGGATTAATGTGGAGTCGCCACCAAATTTTTATTTAAGGGAAAATACTTGGAAAAAACCCTGACTCGAGGAAGAGATAAGGTTCGGGAGTCGGTTACGAGTGGGGAAGGTGTTAGGCACCCCACTCGCCCATTCCGAAGAACGGTACCCTTAAACTGAGTGTGTAATTTTTGAAGATAGTTTGATCCCTTAATTAGCATGGAAATAAATTACTTGATGGAGGTTAGCCTTACAGGACTTGATTCTGCTCCTATGTATTCTCCGGTGCAATGGGAAACTCAAGGCTTACGTAGTTCTGGTTTGTGAAGGCTTGACCTTCAGAGGCATTTAAAAGGAATGTGATATTTTGAAAGATTTTTTTTTGGAAAGGACCTTTGGTCCACTCATGCACAAGACCCGAGGCAGCTACGGCAGCATGGGGGTCTATACAGATTGTTAAACGTTGAACAACAGGTGAACCGCTAGTTCCTCGCTTAAAGCCCGCGCGTGAGACCAAGCATCCCAAAGTGTTTGAAAAGGAACCTTTTATTTTTGAAAGGACCTTTGGTCCACTCATGCACAAGACCCGAGGTGGCTACGACAGCATGGGGGCCTATATAGACTGTTAAACGTTGAACAGCAGGTGAACCACCAGTTCCTCGTTCAAAGGCCGTCGCGTGAGACCAAGAATCCCAAAACATTTGAAAAAAGAATTTTTTATTTTTGAAAGCAAAGGGGCAAAAGGGGGAATTTATTTTGACTATTAGATAAAGAACGTGATTTTTGGAAAGAAAGAAATTTTGTTTGAAATTAAGGGAAATATGGGGTAAAATTAGAATTATAGGAAGTTTGGGTTTAGATTGCAATTAGGGGGAAATCTTGGGGTTAAATTTGAGTGATGTGAAGTTAGGGAGTTAATTGGTAATTTGGGAGGTTCATCTACAATTATGGAGAGTTTTGGAAGAATAAAGGGTTTTGGAGCTTGAATAATGGGGGAATGGTTCAAAATGCCTCTCCCAGGATTCGAAGAGGGGACATTGAGATTGGGGGACTATGCTTCCAACCACTGAAGCCACTTCAATTCTGTAGCATATGTTCTGCTCAGTCAATATAGATACCTACAGGATGGGAACATCAACCCTTTCACGGAGCGTCTGTCAAGGGGGCCCTACACCTTAATCAATTCTGCATGAATCTCCCTCTCTCTTCGTAACACCCCCTCACGTGGGCCTCATTACCCTTGTCACTGTATCGAATTGGGGTAGGCCTCCCCACCGAACCTGCATGATGCCCATATTTTCAATATTCATTGATATGCAGAGTGTTGCTCCTACCTGCACTTGAAGTTTCATATGCTCTGGAGTTTGACGATGCATGTATATGTTTCAGCTAGTATAAACTCAAGACTGTCTTGTCCTTTGGGTATGCACCAAGTGAAGAAGAGTCCCACTACTCAAGACCCTTGGTTTCCATGACAAAGTAAGACCTGCCTATCACGTCATTCTCTTGGATTCACACACCACTACTTATGTAAGTCTATACTCAAAATACCCATCTGCGGATAGACCTACCTTGGATAATCTACTTTGAGCATCACAGGGTGTATGCATAGATGAATACGAGTGGTGCAGGGTGTCTCTAAGGGCTTCAACTTCGACAACTACTGCATATGAAATCTACGCCTTGCACTTGGGCACATGGTGTCATGGGTACTAATGCTGTTGGAAGGGTGGTAACGCGCACGCAGTGATGGTTACTCTCAAGCTAAGGGCATAAACTACAAACTGGAGAACTAGCAGGTGGGCAAACTGATGTGGGTATCGAGCAAACTCTTCCATGGGTAAGGAGAAGTGGAATAAACAGACGCATATCTGGGACCAAACTTAGCAGAAGCCTATCCCCGTTGTTGCCATCCCGTTCGTAGCGTAGGTAAGCAACAAACCCATGCAGGTGATGAGAGGACGCGATGTATGTTATGCAGCCAAGAGAATAAGCAACCAACTAAGGTAGAAGGACGCTAGGTTCATTGGATGTGACGTATGGATGCAGTAGAGATAAGATGAAGAGAAGGATACGTTATGCACACTTCCTTTGTTTTTGGATTAATAATTCGGACTGAGGGTTTTGGATTGACGCTTCGCATTGGAGCCATAAGGCTGGACCTTCTTGTTCCAGCAACGTCATGTCTTGGAAATATGAGGAGTTGCTGAAAAACTAAGGCTTAAGACAGAGGTGATTGGTTGTCCATGCAACGCTATGCGATTTACAATGACTACCATGACGTTATCCTCATCATCGAATGGTGAAAACCTATAGGACCACCTTCGAGTATCATAGTTTGAGACTATAGCATGGAAGATAGAAAGAACATGTCATTATGTGCATTACTCTAACTGAAGCAAGCCGTTACTCTAGGATTGCTTTTGCTTGATATCTCATGCACCCTACCATATGCTGATTGTGGACATGAACATCTACCTTAGGATGATTAGTGGCGTCACTATGGATTGCAGAGATCTCCCAGGTTCATTCCATATAGTAAAGAAACCTAGCTTGAATCAAGAACCACTACTATGCAATGACGCTAGTGAATATACTTGACATTAACTTGAAGATGTATGAGCATTATTCATCTATGATTCAAAACTCCATTTTATTTGAACAACCTTCCTTTTCTTGAGATTAGAACATAGAAATTATAGAGCACCACGATTAAGCAAACAAATGCGCTAAGTTATGATTCAGATATATTCGACTCATAATTCATGGAACCAGAATGCATGGATCGAGTGGTTCTTGAGCTTACCTGGATGTTTCACCACGAACTACCAAGATCCGGTAAAACTCTGGCCGAGTGAGGTTGTGCAACTTTATTCCTTTCCCATAGTGACGAAGAGGATCTCCAGAGGGGATTAATGCCATGAAGAGAGCTCTCTGGGTGCTACCAAGACCAGAGATAGTGCAACGAACCAGAGAAGGAATGAGAGAGAGCCCCCTTCTCCTTTTTCCTCCAAGATTTCAAAAATGAACCCCCCTGTTTATGCACGCCCTTTCTCTTTTATTTATTCATTTTATTTATTATTATTATTTTGTTTCTTCTTTTAATTTCTTTTGATTTTCTATTTCTTCTTTTAATTTATTTTGATTTTCTATTTCTTCTTTTAATTTCTTTTGATTCATTTTATTTTTATGTTTTTTTTCTAATTTTATGTTTTTTTTATTTTTCCTTAGACTTTATTTATTTTTCTTTCATTAATTTATTTAAATATTCATTGATTAATTTTAAAACTGAAGGGGAAGGGGGCCTCAGACATGATTGGGTGTTTACAATTACCACATAAGACCCTCGATCTAGACCTTTTCCCATCTTGTATAACTACCTCAAAATCATATGAATGACTCATCCTAGATCATGCCCAGTGACCAAGTTGTCCACATAAGCTCCTGGAGCTCTAACCAGAGGTATTCTCAGATTAATGGCAACTCTTGACGTTAACTTTTCATATGCTAATGTTAAAATTCCCATTGGTACTGGTTGGCAATCCATATGTAATATCCCCAAAAATCGTGTCTCGCTATATAGTTTGGCTTTCTTTGCCATAGGTGATCAAATAATAGATATCATTGGATCCTGAGGTAGCCATAGAAAGCAATCAATTGCAGTATATTGCTAATAATACTACACTAGACTTCAATAGCACCAAGACAAATGGCAACAGGTTCCCCTCTAAATTTAATGACAAATTGTCAGTGACATGCATGTAGCTGAACGAGCATGGAACTTTGTTTATGTGCATTCCAAATAAGTTTGACACAAGGCCTAACATTACAAGACTAAAGATTGGAATAGTCTTGTACATGATTCTAATTCTATGGTCCAAGTGATCAATAGCCATCATTGAAGATCTCTTTGGCACTGAAAGAGATTCTGATGGAGTTGGATACTCCCGATCAAGAATGGACATTACATAGGTCAAGCAAGGATAAAGAGAGCAAAGAAATTAAGCCACCGCCCATACCTTGAACGAAATTTCGCACGAAGCGGTAAGCATATATGTTACTGCAATTCTTTGCGGTTTTATGATCACGCTTGAGGATTTTCTTATTATTGAGAGTAATATAAATAACCAAGTCTCCATTAGTTGTGCTCGGTGTTTATTACAGATGAAGCAAAAAATCCGGTATAGCTCACTATTATTATGTCGCGGGCAACTGCATGGAAGGCTAATATGAAAATATTCCCTGGAGAATCTAAGCTCAAGGAGAAAAAAGTAGCTTTAGTGCCATCGGTTTCAAAACCTCTATAATATAATCTTATTCCATTAAGCTCCCAGGTGTAATTGTAGTCGATACTCAGAGAGGCCAAGAGCGGTCTTAGCAAAAGAGTGACCAATACAATCTGAATTTTTCCATAAACTGCATCTCCACAGCTCAACATGATGCTAATTCACTAATGAATCTAGTCTTACCATTGGAGGACGAAGCTACGTCATCAGTGTTAGCACATGCTTGAATTAAAACTATGAAAGCATATAAGTGAATGCATGTGTATTGTTGTCTAAGAGTCAAAGAATCTTTTACCATTCTAAGTCCATGACATAAATCATGATTATCAATCAAAATCTTACGTCTCTTGTTCTTTTAACACTGGTCTAGCTTAAAATCAATTGTGCATTATCAAGCTTAATCAAACAAAACCAGAAAGACACCAGTAAACAATAACAAATGAATTTACATAACAGCAATCGATTCAACAAATTCGTCAGAAATCTTGCTCATCATTTAATAGAACCACTTATTCTACTTCAGAACAGTAGCAGATTGCAAGGGTAAGCAAATTTAAATAACAAATCAGTAAGGAGATATGTGTAGAAGTGACCTGGAATTTCATACGATGGTAATAAGCAATGGTAGCAAAGAACGACGTGCTTGGCGAGCTTTCTCTGAAACGCTTCCTGCTGGTTCTCAAAATCAGAGATGCAAGAATGTAATCTGAACTAAAAAGGTCATGGTTCTCTCTAGACCAATATGTGTGGTCGAAGGAGACGTGTGGAAAAGAAGCAAAGACCATGTAATTGCTCGTTCCTAAATCCTCCCTCCAAAAAAAACCCCTTTGAACTTCTTTTCTAAAAGCTTTTTTATACTCTTCCTCAAAAATTTTCCTTTTCAACCAAGTTCCAGCTTTTTCCTTCTTTTTTTTTTATAATTTTCTCGTGTATAGACTCTCTCTTCTCTCTTTTTTCCTTTTTCTTTTCTCACCAATTCTTGCTTAACTAACCTTAACTACCCTTAACCATCGTAACTGTTTTTCTAAAAAAAATTATTCCTTTTTATTATTTTTATTGCTATTTATTATTTTTCTTATTTTTTATTTTTTGTTTTTATTATTTCTTTTATTTTATTTTTTTATTACTTTTATTTTGATTTTCTTCTTATTTTTTTAAATAATTTTAGACTAAATCACCTTTTGGTTTAAAAAATAATTTATTTTGGGTTTTAAATTTATCCTCGGACATAATTTAGTGTTCACAGTTTGCCCCTCTTTACTCATTTTCTTACCAGGTAATATGAGAAATAATTTTTCTAGATTATCATGGCTGGGAATGAGTAAAGATGTGAACTAATTATGTCCGAGATAATGATAAAATTAGCATGAGTGCAAGTCTGATTGGCAAACTTTAAAGATGTTAGAAAAAATGTCATACTTGAATGATGCTTCAAGAGTGTTGGGAAATTCCTAAGTTTTGAAGAAAACTTAGGAATGACTATAGTGATAAACTAGAGGATGACAGTTCAGGTCTTGGAATTTTGAATGAACTTTGCAGATATGTTGATAGAGTTTAAATATGTAGGGCCATGTTGGGGGTCTGACATCATAAGCCGACATGCGAGAACCTTGAATGCTGAGCTTGATGATAGGCTTGATGGAAGTTTTAAAATGTTGGGCTTGACATTATAGGCCAGAATGCGAGAAATTTGAGATGATGAGCTTAATGTAAATTTAAATGCTGGGGCCTGACAGGCTGAAATGTAGAAAATTAAATATGCTGGGCGTGACAGTATAGGCCGGAATGCGAAAAATTAAATATGCTGGGCCTGACGGTATAGGCCGGAATGTAGAAGATTAAACGTGTTGGGCTTGACAATACAAGCCAAAATGTAGAAAATTAAACGTGTTGGGTCTGACAGTATAGGCCGGGATACAAAAAATTAAATGTGCTGGGCTTGACAGTATGGAACAAAATGTAGAAAATTAAACATGCTGGACCTATTTCCAACTTTAATTTGAAAAGACTAACCTTAATTGAAGTGAATCTAACATTAAGGAGCAAAATTGGAAGTTTAAGCTTTTTAACAGAATTGAGAAGATAAAATGTAGGCTTTGTGAAGGATCTAAAAGAGAGAGGGAGAGAGAGATGAATATAGAGTAAAATTCCCAAACACTTGCATCTTTGAAGAAAGAGATGAATGGTTTCTGTTAGAGACATATGACGAACTACTGCACGCAATATTATTTAGTGTCAACTTGAGCTACACACATATTTTAGTGATTTTCTTTTATATATTTTGTAGCGGGTTAGTAAACCCATAAAAATAAATTTCTATAATTTTATACTTTTCTTGTAGTGCTTGTATCTTACTCTTAATGTTTTCTTGTATCTCAAAAGGATTATTCCCAAATTTTTGGATATGAAGATGGTTATTGAATCCATAAATATGATTGATCCCTCTTTATACACATATGTAATGGATATACCTAAGTAATTTGAATTAAATATTTTCTTCAGTACCTTTATAAATATGGGAGTATCGTACCCAAATCAATAGAAAATTGACATATGTACAATGTCATTTATTACATTCAACTTTTATATAAAACTTTTTATATTTACCCTAAACTAACAAAAAATTTAATATTTATAATTTGATCCCTAATTAATGAATCAACATATTTCTCTTTGTTTATTTTATTAATTATTTATAATATTTAGCAATTAACTATGGTAAAGAATTATAACTATGGTTTACCCATGTTTGGATAAATGATTGATAGCAACCCCTGCATTAGTGTCGCACTGTCTCTGTTTAGCCATTAATCATTGGGTCATGTTTGTAAAAGCATTCATCTTCCCAAAGAAATTTTCTTGTCGCGTCGTTGGTACTTGGTTGGTGGACATCTCTTCATCGTGCAGTTTGTAGGTCTTACTTGGTAGGTGTTTGTGAGGCACAATGTTCGTCAGTCGGTGGACTTCTTTTCATCATGCAATTTGTAGGTCTTACTTGTTTCTCTATTGTAAAACTTGCATGAGTTAGGAATAATGTTAGTGTGCCAATTATGATCCATTCTAGAGGTACAATGGTTGTAAAGGTTTTGTTCTTTCTTTGTAATTGGTGTTTTTAAAGGTTTAAAGTATTTTTTGATTGATATAGGATCAAGTGAATTAGTTAACATAAGACTAGAAGATGGATTTTGCTAAGCATAAGATTGATAAGGTATTTTCTTAAATGTGGTATCTTTGATTTTGTTATATCATTTTATTTAACATTAACATTTGAAAACGGTTTCAAGTACCTTTGTTTTATTTCTTGCAATAATGTCAATGAAATATTGCTTCCAGTCTTCCAGTTTTTGCTAATGTTTATAAATTTAGATTAATTATTGAATAATTTTTAAATATATGCCTTAAAGGCTTAAGTGTATTATAATATGAGCTTCATAATCCTAAACAACTTTTTTTTTCTTCTGAATTTGTAGTTTATGATGGAAATTTTAATTTATTGTACTATTGTATTTTATTTTTTTCCTAATTTTTACTGGCCTATTAAATATAAACCTATAACATTTCATTCATAGTTAAGGTAGAAGGTTTATCAAAATAAATGAATAATAAAATAAATAATTTATATTAAATATGTAGTAATTAAATAACTTAAATAGTACAATATTTATATAATAATAATTAACCAATTAAATAAACGTATCATAAGAAAATGCTAATTAAGTCATATGATATTTTTTAGTAATTTAATATTAATTAAAATTTTAATATATTATTATTTATAAATTAAAATAATTTATTACATAAAATAAAATAAAAAAATTCATTAAATACTGCTAAAAATGTGAAACATGTGTTGATTAGATATATTTAAAGATTCAAATAATATTAAAAAAATTATATTTTAAATTATAATAATTTCATTATTTTTCAATACGACTATAATATCAATTAGGCATAATAAATATAAGTATAATATATTCATTAATACTATAACATATTTATTAAAAAATAAAAATAAAAAATATTTTAATACAATATTTAGTAAATAAATAGTGATTTAAATTTCAATAATTTATTATTTATAAATTATATATATATATATATATATTAAATACTAATTTAATAACAACACATAAATTTGAAGATGTTATAGTAAAACACACTTTTCAAATGAAAAAAATTCAATATTTATTTTTTAAAAATTAAAGAATTGACTATTTAAAAATTAAAAAAATATTCAAGAAGAAACATTAGATGAATTAATAACTTTAGTTATAATATATCTATTTATATATTTATTAAAAATAACTATATTTGATAAATATTATTTTAGTATTAAAAATTAATTACTTATATGATATTCCATATATGATAAGCCATAAATTACTATATCTTCACAATATAAATTAAAATAAAATAAAATTATTATTTTATTTTAATTTTAAATCCCTACCACCTTATGAATATATATTGAATTTAAAGTATTTTCTATTTTTAATTTAATATTATTAAATATAAAGTTTTTCTAATATTTAAAATTTAAGGTTTAGATATATATTTTGTATTTATGTTTTACTACTAAAATGTGAAATTTAAGTAATAATATTTGAAAATAAATAAATATCAAACTTAAAAAATCACTAATTTAATGTAAAAAATTAAAAATGCTCATGAATCAATTTTTCTTCTAAAATGTTGTTTAATTTTATAACAATTCATGAGATTAAATACATACATTAGATAATGTATCAATTTAGTTAAAAATAATTTATAGTTGAAAATTAATTATAAAATATATAATTTTTTTAAATACATTTATCTTTATTGACAACAGAAAAAAACATATACATATAATATATATATATATATACCATATATTTTAAATATATATATATATATATATTATATACTATATATTTTAAATTTTAAAAAATATACATATTATATACCATATATTTTAGATTTTAATATATATATATATATATATTATATACCATATAGTTAAAATATTAATATATATATATATATATCAATTATATTTTTAATAATATTTACAAATATTAAACATTTAAATATTTAATTAAAGGTAAAATATTGAATAATCAATAAAAAATAAATATATGACTTATATTTGAAAGATATATTGTGTAATACGTCATAAAATTTTATGTCCAAATAAATGGGAAAGATTTTTCGGTTTGAACCTGGACAAATAGGGGTTTCAAAAACCGTAAGAATTGTGCCCCTTCTCATTTTACAACTGCCTCAGTATCTCTAAAGTAATAATGGCATTGTTTAGGTTTTCTGCAAAAAAATTAGTCGTTTAGCAAAAGGGTATATTCTTGTCCATATATACTACATTTAATGTTGTTTGATTATGAATTAATTGTTTATCTTTTTGTAAGAAAAAAATTAAAAATACTCAACTTTGTAAGAGACGACAATGGCCGGAAGGAGAAGATATTTCTAACCATAGAAGGCAGCAAGGAGGACAAGCCCGCAAGAAATGTATAGCGAGTATATGTCATCACTCGCACCATTGACACCTATGTTCAACCCTACACCCGCAGCCACACCTATATTGAACCCTCAACCAGGTGTTGACAAGGGAGAAGGTACAAAAAATATCCCTAGAGTCATCATCCTATTGTTAGTATCGAAAAAGTCAATGTCATTTTTTTTATACAAATATTACTTAAAACTAATGGTGGAGACAATATTGTAGTCATGTCGAGTAAAGGAGCAAGTGTAGAGGTGAGGATACATGTCCACAACCTAAAAAACATGCCGAGGAAATGCATGTCCACAATCTTATTGTGGAATCTTCACAATCAAATGTGGTATTTTTTGGTTCTTATTGGATTAACCATAATATATTCAATAATGGTTGATAAGCATAAATTTCATAAATAATTATCTCTCACTTTTATCTCATTAAGACTTCTTATATGTTCAATTAAGTGGTCTTTGTCATATTTTATAAGTTTGGGTTCATATGAAGTTTAATTGAATTTCTTTGCTTACCCGATTAAAATGACACTATTATAGTATTTTGAGCATAATAGGAGTTTTAGACATCCCAAAATCATGAAATCTGTCTTGAATGAAAGCTTAAAGAAGTGTCCACAGTTACAAAGCAAGAGCAGACTCTAAATGAGATGTTTAGGACTCCGAAATTATCTCAATAGATGAGATAGTGTTGCTGACGTGGAATTTGAACAGTGTGCAAAGATCCGGCTATATCTTGAGATACAGAAGTCATATTGAGATGAAATCAAATCTGTTGGATAGCTAAGATCCGGTGCTACAACTTTTGTTCAGACATGAAGGTCTAATTCGGACACGTGAATATCCGAAATTGCGCTGTAAGCAAGTCAAAATTGTTGTGCTCATTGGTGACAAAAATTCAAAAGTGTTTTGCATTTTCAACAAAGCCCATGTGAAACCAATAAAAGGGTAGAAAAGTAATATCCTAATTGGTGACTTTCTGAAGATGATGCCTCAAAAATCCTCTATAAATAGAAGGGTTTACAAGAGGAGAAAGACACCCCTTGGAGATTAACTCCAATACCATTTTCCATCTTTCTTTCTTTCTTCTTAGTTTGCCTCCTTCATGGAAGGCTTAGGTTTTATTTGTTGTTAGTTTGCCTCCTTCATGGAAGGCTTAGGTTTTATTTGTTGTTAGTTTGCCTCCTTCATGGAAGGCTTAGGTTTTATTTGTTGTTAGTTTGCCTCCTACATGGAAGGCTTAGTTTTTCTTTGTTGTTAGTTTGCCTCCTTCATGGAAGGCTAGGTTTGTAGTTTCAATTCAAGGATTCAAGCTATTTTCATTTTAACTTTGAGGTCTTGATCTTTATTTACATGCTTATTAAGTGGTTTCTACTCTGCTTCACTATATTCTTCAATTTTATTCTTTAATCAAAGTTTGATCGGTTGACGTATTTTGATTAATGCATAATTGATTTATAATTGGTTTTTGATTGGTAAATCATTTTCCAAAAGTTTGAAGAGTAGAAATTAAGTAATTGAATTGAAGGTTTTCATTTTATTACTTACTTCAACTGAATTCTGATTGTGAAATTGGTTTAGATAAAAGATTAAGTGGTTACTAAATCTTGTTGATCATAATCAATTAAATTCTGAGAGGTTTCTCAGTAGAGAATTCAAGGATCATTTTAGGGGTTCCAGATGATCCTAGGTTGATAAACACAATGCATGATTTTAGTGATCAATGATTAGTTATGAAAATAGCCTCTGAATTCCTTGAGTTGATAATTGTTAAGTGAAATTAATTTCATTCTGTATTTTGTATTTAGCACTTAATATCACATATTTACAAAACCCCCTTTTTCTAACTTTCTCCTTATTTGCTTAAGAATCTGAAATGGTCTTTGAGAGATGACCTAGGTTGCACCTTATACTATACCAATAGTTTGGGGGAAATCTAGAAATTATTTTTGCACGTTTGCGACGAGCGTGTCAATGGTACACTAATATTCTATCATTTATGGTAATTGTTTTAGGACCTATTTCTTAAGATTGAATATTTGAAATAATATGTAAAGAAAATCAAAGAAGCTTTGTATTTGATTGCTCAAATATGTATAGGAATTAATTTGCTGGATTTGCAAACTATTTTCACCCTTAAAAAATCTTGATTGACTGACCAACTTAGGATAAAGATGATTTTGAGAAAGTTGGCCTTGCCCCAACCCCAACCACTAAATCAGCAACCCCAACCCCTTTGATGAAAATCCCACCCAACAATAGATAATGAAGAGGCTATTTTCACCAAAAAAAAGTAGAAAAAAAAGCCCCCCAAAATTACTATACACACCTGGCATAAGCACTGGTTACTACATAACCAGCAACAAAGGTAGCATTTCAAGAAAAGTGCCACAATTCAAGCCCCTTATGTCCTTGATGTAAGTTCCTATAATGTAACACCTTTTATGTATGCTCCTTATATTGTATGTTACTGAAGTCGCTACTATTCATCTCACATTGTTTTGTAGTGGATTAGTACCATATTTAACCCTGACCACCAAATATCCTTTGCAAGTACAGAGATAGCTGTCGCTACTTATATATATGGGACAAGCAGTGATGAAAAGATGATAAATTAGTAAATACTATATTTATTTAACAAAATGTCATTAACTACTTAAATGTACTTAAATTTTTAGCATCTATTTTTAAGGAATAGGTCTTGATCATACCACATACTGATTATTGCAATGGAAGAAGGGCCACTTTCACTAGATTGAAGCCCAAAGATATGGTGGAACAAGATGTAAGAACCTACCCATAATATTTTTTTAATAAAACTAGTGATTGCAAATTTTTTAATTTTTTGGTCTCTGATAGGTTTTGGACTTGGTGGCCTCATTGAAGACATTTGAGGAAAATTCAAAATCTAATCCAACTGGTGATAAATTCCTGTCCAAAATTTCTTTCTTCTATGAACTTTAATATAATTTACTAATTTAATTTTTTTAAAATATTAAAGAGATATACGCACCAATCAATGAGGACAATGTCCATTGGTACCTGCTTGTGGTAGATCTTAAAAACACTGCCTTGATAATGCTAGACACATACCCTTTATCTGAAAAAATGGATCATAGAACTAGGATTGTTAAGAAACTGGTAGGTTACTTTCTTATAAACATTGAATATGCTCTTTATGACTATTGATAAGGACATTAACAATTCAATCTAAATAAGTCCTGTGTTTGGAAGAAATGTTTAGCCTATCCGACTTCTATCAATATGATTACACCTTGAAACCACTAGTATCTAATTTTGATGTAGTGGTACCACGGGGAATAAACGTTCAAGGAAGAGAATCATAAGTCATAAATTCATTATTTCTATCATGTCATTAGATATGAACTCATTACATACCAATGATGCATTTTACTTATTACATAAACAAGTATGGTGCATGAGTGGCTATGTGGATGATGGAAAATGATAAATATGATTTCAATATGCATGTGAGTTGGCACGTACATAATCATTAATTTCACTTTTCAAAAGGGTTTTCTGGTATCTAACTATTTTCTTCATATGTAGATTGATAATGGAAGCAGGCTCAAACTTGCAATTGACTTGATTATAAGCCAATACAACACATTGAGAGATCAAGTCATTGCAAAGGAAAATAGATTTCTTCATGAATATAGGGCTAAACATAATTTCACTTTGATAAAAAAGATTTTGATGTTGCATGGTTGGACAATTTATCTTTTGTTTTTTTAACTTTCCTATGGACAATTTATCTTTTTTTTTATTTTTCTATGGACAATTTATTTATTTCGTTGGACAATTTATTTATATTTATGTTTTTGTTGGCATTAATGTTTATGTTTGTGTTGGACATATTTTATTCTTATGGTAATAGTTTCTTCTCATATATATGGTCGTATAATTATGAACGCTTTGTATACTCTCTTGGATCAATGTACTTAAATTGGTTGGTCATATTATAAATTTTCCCTGTTAAATTGGCCTAGATGGATGGATCTTTGAAAGAAGGTAAAATAAAACCAAGGAAAGAAGTTTTGTTCTATGGATTATTTGACATTGATTACCAGCACCAAGTAAGAGCAAGGAAAGAACAAGACTTCACACAAAGATTACTACCAAATAAGAGGAAGTAAAGAAGGCCAGTACTAATTCAGAACGAAGCATATAATGGAAGTTTATCATTGTTTAATGGGTTTTTAGAATGTATCAAATACCTGACTTATGATGCTTTGTTTGAAATCATTTAAGTATAAAATACCTTACTTACAAGGATTTGTATCAAACAATCTATGTATCAAATGCCTTAGTTGTGAGACTTTGTATCAAATGATTTATCTATCAAATGTCTTAATTACGAGGCTTGTATCCGGTTAACAACATATGAGTTACATGAGTTTATGCCTTAGTTATCAAATGCTTGATCTTCTTTATATCTTTATATCTCACTTTATCTTAATTTTACAAAACTAAACACCATAAAACAACATTAACAATGTATCTTTCTATCTCAATTTTTACCTTAAAACAACAATATTATAGTTAATCTTTTAGCATGGAAACAAGAACAAATTAAAATGGGTAACTTCCGCTCTTACATAAGATCAACAAAAAAAATGTCAAACTCGAACACATGGAAACAACTTACTAAAAACACCATGTTTTATTCAATGCCTAAATGAATATTTGAAAGAGAATCTCATATCCTAACAATTTTTATTTGAGTATACATAATCATTCAAATAGAAAATTGCAATCATTCACATATTACAAAGCAAAATACTTAGTATGAAATTATATTTGTAACATAGTCTTTATACAACATATCTTATAAATAAAGCCCGGGTATGAAATCAAAGTACAAAATTTCATAAATAAACACTACACCTTATAACAACAATAATAAAACAACCGAGTAAAATCATTGCCAAACTAGATACAATGAAAGTTAACTTTAGTTGCATTTTCTCCCATTTATTTGCTTTGGCTCTTAACAGTTCCAAGTTTTCAATGTCTTGTTCCTTAGTTTTTAAATCTCATTGCATTTTAGTCCACTTTTTGCTAATACTTAAGCATTGGCCACATTTCATTCCAATCATATTCAATTGCAATCCACTCTGACAATCAGACGATGGACACACCCAATCATAATAATTACATTCCTACGTTTCAAAAACAACACTTTAATCGAAAGATAATTTAATTTAAAATAAAGTTACTTACTTTATTACTATAAACACTTCTTTTGGGTCATTTGTAGTATCTTCTACCAAGATTTTTAGTAGACCAAGAGGTCTTCATAATAACAGGTTGTTCACAACAGCAAATCCTTGGCTCTAATGATACAAGACCATTCATAGGAGACAAATCTAATTAAGAACCCATTTCAAATAGTCTTTAACCAAATCAATTTAATTTATAACACAAAAACACAAATATTTATATCGATTATAAATCAACAATAACAATCTTTTAAACTACTTGCATGCAACATAAGGTAAGGCAAGGCATGGCCATCAACGAATGAATGTACTAGAAAAATTAAAGGGAGAAAACGATGATAATGATAAAGGGCATTCATGTAAAGATAAATAACTAAAGAAACAAATGATGTAGCAAAAAACAAAAATGCACCAACACCTAAGAAGGGTTCCAAGAGGTAAAAAACGCATAAGGGTTTATACCCAACTTTTTGTTAACATAAAGCAGAGTGGAGCATAGGAGATGAGGAAAATGGAAAGCAGAATCAGGAGACGATATTGATGTTGAAGGGCTTTACACCTTGGGTAAATTAATTCAACAATTTTTTTTAAAAGAAATTAAAAAAGAACAAACTAAAAAAACTCATTAATATTGAAGGGGGTTAAATTACAAATATCATAAAATATGTTTTTCATAAAATAGGATCAAAGTATAAATATTTTAACTTTTGTTTATTTATGGTAAATGTCAAAATTTTTATATAAAAGTTGACCATAATAAATATAAATGTACAGTTGTCAATTTTCTATTGATTAGGGTACAATACCCCCAAATTTACAAAGGTATCAGAGAATGCACCTTTGAAAAAATACGAGTTTGATACTTAGTTAATGGGAGATAGGTTTTAGAAATATATTTAGATTATCCATAGTTGTATCATCAATATGGATAATAGATCATTACCTACTATGAGCTCCAAAATATCATTTTTAGTTATATAGAAGAGGATTGAAGTGGGCTTGCCTATGACATATGGTTTCATGATTAGTGGCAAAGGATGGTTCTCCAAGTTAAAGTTAATTCCATACAAATATGCATGCAGATCAACTTCAAGTTCTTTTGGTTTAGATGGAACATCCTCTTTGGCACAAACTCCACATTCTTAAACAATATTCAAGAAGTATTAGTAACTATAATATTTAAATCAAGTTGTAACATAAGTAAATGTTTGTAAAATATTGATGCCTTAGATTTAATATGTTGCATAAGTGTTTTGGGCTATAAAATGAAATGATTTAGGGCTTATCCCACTATTTGAACCTCCTCAATTTGCACAAGGACAAAAGCATTTGCATCTTTAATTTTTTTCAACCTCCACCCTCACTTTAGCGTCATCAAATTGATTGTGGTGCATCATTGAACCTAAATTATGTACTTTTCCAACAATAACTGCATGAAAAGGATCATCTACATATAACTTATGGTCATATGGGATTTGTAAAGTTTATCTTCATATGGTTTGAAGCCTCCATTGCATAACTTCTCTTTGTGCGCACATCTTTAGGAGAAAGATTTGGTTGGACTTGTGCATTTTCCTGGGAAAGTCAGACACCAACTCTTATTTAAACTCCTTTTTAAGTTTTTACCAAATTTCCTCACTAAGCTTTTTGGCTAGCTCCTCACTAATCTCCTATCTCATATCCTTTTTGATGACCTCCAAGTGATATCTAGATACGATTCCTTCCTTATAGACTTATTTAACAGAAAGTGAACCAAAATAAGTTCATATCCTCATACCTTGTCCAACAACATAGACACAACATGGATACTTCAATTATCCAATTGTAGTAGTTAGGATATCTTCCTGTCCAATAGACATAAAGGCTCATTGGGAATTTTGTTCAACCAGAGAATCTTATATAAACTATTGTTGCAACCGTAATCACAACGAGATGGCAGACTTGCTAAAATTTTAAAAATAATTTTAAATGGATTGTGGAGCCGCCACCAAATTTTTATTTAAGGGAAAACATTTGGAAAAACCCTAACTTGAGCAAGAAATTCTAGGTTTGGGAGTCGATTACGAATAAGGAAGGTGTTAGGCACCCTACTCGCCCGTTCCGAAGAACGGTACCCTTAAACCGAGTGTGTGATTTTGATATTGTTTGAAAACTGTTTGATCCCCTTTAATTTAGAATAAAAATAAATAGGTTGGTAGAAAATAACCTGACAGGACCTGATCCTACTCCTACGTATTCCCTGGTGCAATGGGAAATTCAAGGCTACGTAGTTCTGGTTCTAAGAGACTTGATATCTTAGACGATGAAAGGATGATTTTAGGTAAAAATTGATTTTTGGAAGAAGTGTAAATAATGATTTTATAAAATTGTGTACTTGTGATATCCAAATTGTCTTAAGCTGCATATGAATCCGCACAAATTAAAACACGGAACAACAGAGAAAGATGCCTGCTCGTATTAAAATCCGTTTGCACAAATTTTAGAAAATTAAAACAGACATTTTGGACAGACATTTTTTTATGGAGTTAGTAAATAGTGATTTTTTAAAATTTCATGCTTGCGAGACCCAAGCAGTCATAAGCCGCGTATGGATTCGCACGAATTTAAACACAAAACAGCAGAGAGGGCTACATGTTCATATTAAAATTTGTTTGCACAAATTAGAAAATAAAAACAGACATTTTTGGAAACAGACGTTTTGACAGAGTTAATGACCAGTGATTTTCTACAATTGCATGCTTGCGAAATCCAAACCGTCGTAAGCTACGTATGGATTCACATGAATTCATACACAAAACAGTAGAGAAGGATGCCTGTTCGTATTAAAATCCGTTTGCACAAATTTTAGAAAATAAAAACACGTTTTTGGAAACAGACGTTTTGACAGAGTTGGTAAACAGTGATTTTCTAAAATTGCATGCTTGCAAAATTCAAATCGTCGTAAGCCGCATATGGATTCTCACGAATTCAAACACAGAACAGCAGAAAAGGTAGCCTGTTCGTATTAAAATCCGTTTGCACAAATTTAGAAAATAAAAACGGATATTTTGGAAATAGATGTTTTTACAGAGTTGGTAAATAGTGGTAAAAGAATTGAATTTAATTTCATTTTAAACGAATTGGGCTTGATCCTAAACCTACAAAAAGTATTTGATTTTTTAGTATTATTATTTATTATTGTTATTATTATTATTATTATTTTATATATTTTTTCTTAGAAATGAATTTTAGATTAAAGAGAATTGGGCTTTTTTTTAAGGGAACTAAAAGGATGAATTATATTTTTAAAGAGGAAAATTTGAAAAATGGGCTTGACCATATAAGAAGAAAAATAGATTATTTAAAAGACAATTGAAAAGTGGGCTTGGCCCACATAAGAAAAAAGTGGATTATTATAATTAAGAATGTTGAAAAGTGGGCTTGACCCACATGAATATTGATCTTGAAGGTGAATTAGGCTTGATTTGAATAGAAAAGGATTGGGCTAGACCTTAAATGAATTTAAGTTCAAATTAACTAAAAGGTTTGGACCTGATTTTTATTACTATTGTTTTTTTGGAAATGAATTTTGGATCAAAAGAATTGGACTTGGTTCCGATTATGGATAAATGGCCTTCATGTAATTATTAGAGAATTGGGCTTGACCCAACCTAGGAAAAATTGGTTATGAACTTCAAAAATAGAAAAGATTAGGCTTGATCTAAATCAAAGGCCAGTAGAAATGACTTTTGGCCTTATTGATGTTTATTGTTTTAGAATTTTGGCTCATTTTTGTAATGGCTAGTGCTAAAGGGCAGCTTGTTAACGTGGCCCAAGCAGGTAGGGTCCAGTTTGGCAAGGCCCAACCAAAATGTATGCCCAACCTAATTGAGAGGAAGCTGCGGTCCATTTTCATTTTGGCTTGTTTATTCACAATTATAAAAAAACTAGTAAGGCCTATTTGGCGTGGCCCATTTAGGTACGCATATCCCATGTTAAGCTTCAGCTAGTTTAATTTAATATGGCCCGATTAAGAGGTAATTGGCCCACTTCCAAATTGGACTCCATTCGTACTCACAGTGGCTGTCCAGCTGACCCAACATCTCCCTAACACTCCCAAGTTATCACGTGGGGATTTTCTTTTTTTAAAAATCAAAATGGTTACTTGTTGGATCTAACGGGGGTCTGATAATTAGCGTGCCCTTGCTAACCGCTAGGTTGCACCCTCCACTAAAATTTATCATTCCCTAGCTTAGTCAAAGCAAGAGAAGGACACATAAGCTAAATCAAGAACCTGTATGCTAATATATTCCTAGAGTGATAAGGGGCTGACAGCCAAAACTTGAGCTGGGAATTTGGTGCAGCCAACGATTCTAAACTAGGCTCAATTTTTTTGCATTTGCGATGCCATAATAATCACTATTACAAGTCACTGTAGCACTGTGATTTCAGCACATATTGATGCAGAAGAGAATATGTAATCGAAGAATAGAAGGGATGGGAATACCATGGTTATGATCTACATATGCTTAGGTTTCAGGCGTATAAACATGTTTCAGGAATTAAACTTTTCAAATGGAGACTTGGGTTATGCTGCTACTAAAATCAGATTCTACCTAGCCTAGGCTGCCCATCCTTCAACAGTGAATTTAAGGCCAAATGGACTATAACAGAACATGATAGCCTGACTCAAGTAAATGAGTTATATGCAGGTCTTGATTGGCTGCTTCAAGATTAAGTTGTGGGATTACGATTTTCAATCCCTTCCTAAGCTTAGGACTCGGACGGTTATTCTCAACTTGGAAGCAAGGACCAGTTTGATCAATTCATAAGCAGATTCATATCTTCCTGTAAACATCCAATTATGTCCGAGGCCCCCAATTTTTAATTAATCAAAAATCAATACTAAATTAAACGATGCAAAAAGGAAAAATAAGCAAAAAAAAAGAGAGGAAGAAATTTAGAAAATCGAAAAATAAGTAACAAAAAAAATACTAAAACAATAAATATTAAGACAAAAGAAAGGGATAAAAACAAAGATAAACAAAAAAAAATGAAAAAGAGAGAAAAAGAAAAGAACAAAAATTAAAAACAGAAAATAAAAATAAAAAATCAAAACAACAAGTAATAGTAATAACAAATAAATGAAAAAGGGGAAAAAATAAAAATTTTGAGATAAAATCCAGAAAAAGGAATATTAATAGAAAACAAATCTTTTAAAAGGAAAGCAAGAAAATAAATAAAGGAAATAAAGATAATCAAAAAATAAAAATAGATGAAAAATGGAAAAACAAAAAATAATAATACAAAATATAAAATCTAAAAAAAACAAAAAAAAAGAAAATTAAAAAAATATAAAAAACAGAATTAAAAAATAAAAAGTAGAAAACAAACAAAAGGAAAAGAAGTAGAAAAAGGCGGGAAAGAAAAGAAGAAATTTGAAAAATGAAAAACGAGTATAAAAGAAGGGGGACTCTCAGATTCAATGGGGGATTTTCTCACTTTTGAGTGGGGCCGAAAGGAATTGTGAGAGGAAGCGCGTGAAGTTTCTCTGGAGAACGCTCTCTCTTATCGAGATTGTGCCGCTTAACCTGATGAGGAAGAAAAAGATCCAATCCACCGAATGGCAGATCCTCTCCTTTTAACGCAAGCAGAACACCAACTCCGTGAAGGTAAGCGCTATTGTTTTATTCTAAGAATGTTGTAACCAATTTTTCAAGCATACACCTGAATTCAAACTTTGAAATCGAATCAGAAATCTTGTGTGAGATGTGCTTGAATATATGCGGTAATAGATTTATATGGAAATCTGGTTCTGGATATAATGCCTTGCTAGCAGGATCCAATTCTAATATAGATCGAATGCTGTCCAATAGGATGGAAGGAGGTTGGATTAGATCCTTGTAGATATGGAGTCGATAAGTCTAAATCCAGGAAGACACGAGGTATATCCCTTAAATGTGGTCTCACGAGTCTCTAGCTCTTGCACCTTCAAAACACGTCCAAAGTGGACCTCTGAAAGTCGCGCTTAGACGTAGCAGAGCCACCATGCAAGCGGAAGCAACCTCAAAACCGGTGTGACTACGGATTCATTCTTAGAATCCTAGCTTAGAACAGATCCTTCCCACGAGAAGATAATGAGGTTCAAACTCACCCCAAACCCCATGCGCTCGCTAGGAGCAGCTCCCCTTGAACCTGACGTCCCCTGGCTTCACAACCCACAGTAGCAGTCCATTAGCTTGGTAGCAAACCGCATCTCAATGGAGGATGGCTCCTGAATCTAGCCCGAATACCAATTCCCGCCGAAGACTAGAGAGTCCACACATTACACCATTCTTATAAACTAATAGCTTCTTAAAAAAAACTTACCAGGGTCTGTAGAGTTCGTTGACAAGGTCGAACCACAACATCTTTTACCACTCACAAGTCGCGACTCGCCCACTCGCAAGGCTAAGCCCCTGCTCTGCTACGCCTGATATGCTCTTTCGCGCCTAAGCCCCACCACGCTCTTGGCCAAACACCAGCATAGGATCGCCTTGCCAGCTCGTCATGGTCAAAAAGATGGTCATACAGTCCCGTCGGTAAAGGACACCTGCTGGGCGTGAAGGGAAAAAGGGAGTGGCGTGGAACCAAGAAGCCGAGCACGAACGCGATAACTCCATGATGATTGAACCACCGGCGAAGCTGATTGTGTCGTGAAACGACTCTGATCATGGAGGTTCAGCTTGAGCCCGACCAGGGAGACGACGTCCAGGGAGCATCAAGGGAGAAGAGACCCTTTTTGCAATTTCCAATAATTCCTCCCAACTTCTCGAATTTGCAAGTAGGTCCCCCAACTTCTAAAATTTTCAATTAGGCCCCTTGATTTTCCATATTTATGTTTTAACCCCTAAACTTTTTATATTTATTTTTTGACCCCTAAACTTTTTATATTTATGTTTTGAACCCTAAACTTTTTATATTTATGTTTTGACCCCTAAACTTTTCATATTTATACTTTGACCCCTAAATTTTTCATATTTACATTTTGACCCTATAATTTCCATATCTACGATTTGAGCCCTAAAATTCTCAAAACTCCGATTAAACCCACGCGCCTCCAATAGTTACGATCAAGGAAATTCCTTCTAAAAAATCTTATTTTTGCATTCCTTAATCTCACACAACGGGCCCTGAAAACGAATTGGTAGTTTTTTCTGCTGTTCGTTGTTTAGAGGTCTGTGTGGGTCCAAGTGCAGCCGTAGTTGCCTTAGGCCCTGTGCATATGTGGATTGGGATTGCCTCCCCGTTTTTAAACAAATAAAAACTCACTTTGCATTCCTTAATCTCACGCAATGGGCCCTAGAAGCGAATTGGTAGTTTTTTTTTGCTGTTCGCTGTTTAGAGGTCCGTATGGGTCCAAGTGCAGCCGTAGTTTTCTTGGGCCCTGTGCATATGTGGATTAGGATTGCCTCCTCGTTTTCAAACAAATAAAAACTTATGTTGCATTCCTTAATCTCACGTAACGACCCCTAAAAGCAAACTAGTAACTTTTTCTGCTGTTCGCTGTTAAGAGGTCTGTGTGGGTCCAAGTGCAGCTGTAGTTGTCTTGGGCCCTGTGCATATGTGGATTGCGATTGCCTTTCCATTTTCAATTAAATAAAAATTTCGTTTTTGCATCCCTTAATCTCACGCAATGGGCCCTAAAAGCGAACTGGTAGCTTTTTCTACTGTTTGCTGTTTAGAGGTCTATATGGGTCCAAGTGCAGCCGTAGTTGTCATGGGCCCTGTGCATAGGTGGATTGGGATTGCACCCTCAAAATATTTTCAAAAAAAGAGGAAAAAAATGCTCTCTCTTTTCAATTTAAACTCCATTTGAAGGTCAAGCCTTCAAATCAAACCAGAACTACGTAAGCCTTGAATTTCCTATTGCACCAGGGAATACGTAGGAGCAGGATCAAGTCCTGTCAGGCTAACCTCCATCAAGTATTTATTTTCGCGCTAATTAAAGGGATCAAACAATCTTCAAATAATTACACACTCAGTTTAAGGGTACTGTCTTTTGGAACAGGCGAGTGGGGTGCCTAACACCTTCCCTATTCGTAACCAGCTCCAGAACTTTGAATCTCATTCTCGAGTCAGGGTTTTTCCAAGTTTTTTCCTTAAATAAAAATTTGGTGGCGACTCCACATTAACCAAATTAATTCTTTTCTCAAAATTTAGCGAGTTCGTCGTCTCGTCGGAATTACGGTTGCGACACTCCCATCTTGCTGCAACATCCTATACTGTGTGCAAAGCATTGAACATGTTTTACGAACGTCCCCTGTCCTGGTTTATTTTCTCACACCTCCCCTGGTCCTGTCTAACTGACTTCACAGCCTAGGGATATATATCTCGATCCTGTTTGGCTTACACTTTATCCAGAAATGTTAACTTGTTGAACCATGGTTTGGAAATTAGGCCACAATAGTGTAGAGGATTGGAGTTGTTTTGGGTCATGACCTGCTAGCCCAGGCTCATGAACTGTTGGATCCAATAAGTTGCCTAAATTCGACTTATAATCTTGCCGTCAACCATAAATTCTGACCTTCGTTTCTGTTTTGGCTTGCACTCTATCTTAACGGATTAGAATCACTTGTAACTTGGTCAACTAGACCTCTGGCCCTTATACATGTTTGATTTCCTATTTATTCCTGTAGCTACTATCTAATGAACAGATTTAGCTAAGTAGTGGGTAAGGTTCAGGCTCGGGAAGCTTTTTTCATTATTGGTGTAAACACCCAATTATGTCCAAGGCCCTTCTTTCAAAATTAATTAATTAAATAATTTAAATACTAAATTAATAAAAAAAAGAAAAAAGGGAAGAAAAATATATAAAAGAAAATAATAAAAATAATAAAGAAAGAAGAAGTATAAATAAATGAAAAACCAGAAAATTAAATAAAAACAAAATAAAGAATAAAAGGAAAAAATAAAGAGAAAAACAGAATTTACAAAAAAAAATGAAAAAAAGTAGAAGGAAAAATTAAAGTAAACAACAGAATAGAAAATAAAATAAAAATAATAAAAGAAAATTAAAATAGGCGGGAAAAAGAAAAAGAAAAACAAAAGGAAAAATTGAAAAACAAGGTATAAAAAGGAAAGGAAGGATCAGAATAGGTTTTTTTTGTCACTTTGAGATTTTGGGGGAGCTCCAGAAGGAAGGAGGGGGAACTTTCTGAGGCGATTTCTCTTATGCTCGAGAGCCTCCACTGATAAGAACGAAACACCAGCAAGAAGCGACGAGGGACCTAGCACCAGTAGGAAAGAGCTTGCACTCTGCCACTTCAGGTCAGCGTCGCGTCACTTGAAGTTCAATCCGGTAAGACCTTCATTGGCCCGAATTGTTCGATTCATGGCTAAATGCATAATTAAACAATCTGAATTCAAGATTCTGACTCGTTGGTTAAAACAATATTTATGCTGTGCATGTAATCGAAGCAGATTAGGTAATTAGGTGACTCCAGAAGGAATCTAATCTATCTTGAATTTAGGACCCTAAGATTTGGATCAAAACTGGATTTGCAATTGTTCAAGACGCATGTTAAGTTGAATCTAGTTACTGTAGGCATAAGAAAATTACTCTAACCCGAAATCAAGGTCCAAACGCCTTGGTCAAGAACTGGAAGTCTTATCCATCTGAGATGCGTCTTTTTCATCAATTCTGTTCGGTTTGGCTTAATTTGGTCGTATTAAACTAAAGATTAGGCCAACAAAAGTAAAATGATAAGTCCATAATCCCCATGACAAAAGGCAGGAATGAATTTGGAGTCTCTTTAAACAAACACACCCATGCATGTGTCCCACGTCGAGCTCCCGCATGCTCCGTCAAACTCGTCCAAATCCTCACGTAGAAAATCTGAATGCAACAAGGAATCAGCGTCGCCATCGAATAGAATCTGCTCTAAATTAGATCAGTATGATTGTTTGGGTTAAATAATACATTGTGACCAATACCAAAGCTGGATAGTTACCTAACAGAAGCCATAGACCTTCACAATCTGCCCTGTCTCCATGGTCCAACCACTCTGTTCTAGAGAGACAAATATTGTATGCTTCTTAGTACTAAACAGAAGTCACCCATGCTATGGACCAATCAAGCTCCAATTTCCCAATCATAAGGAATCCTCCTACGTGATGTAGAGATAGTTTTCTTTTTCAGTGTGTTAATTTGCCTCTGGATTTCTTAATGAATGCCTCAAAACCTCTCCTTCAACCATAAGGAAGTACCCTCAGAATCGTTGTTAAACTCTCACCAAATGAGAGAGCCTCTCCTGGATTTCCTGTAATTTAAGCCAAGTGTATTACGGAGACGACAGTTGCATAATGATGAACTCCTATTGAGGAAATTGGGCACGAAATATGCAAGCAACAGAGTATAGGTATGGTCAGAAGTGATTGGTTCCTAAACGGGGTTGTGGTTTCGAATGAACGCAAATTCTCAACAGAGTACAATGGTGAGGGAAGTGGATGAAGGCTTCGGTTGGTCGGATCTGAAAAGAGGGAAGCTCCTTGAGTCTTCCCTTAAAGGTTTGGTAGTTCAATCATTCACCATGCGTGAAGTGCGGGAAAGAGCATGCACCAGAATCGGGATGATACCACTAGAGGAAGAGAGAAGAGTGAAAGCCACATATGATGCATATTATACCAACTAGAATCTGGCGGAAAATTCATAGAGGATTGTGAATTTGGAAGCTGTTTTAAGAGAATTCGAGAAGATACTATTTATACGCATTAAGTGAAACATGGTGGCTACTGTTTTATATACAAAGAAAAAGAAAATATTAGTGAGCAAATCAGTAAGACAACCTCTCTCACAGGATGGTATTGGCACCTCGAGCTCTGCCAATGATCCTTGGACAAACGAGTGGAAGTGTAGACAAAGGTGGAGAATACAATACATACCAAAGGTGATGTTATGTTCGGCCTAGCTTTGGTATGTCGACCATGCAATTCACTTTCTGATCGGAAACCAAGAAAATGTCATGGCCCACAGGTTGAAACCTGAAAGTTTGAAGGATTAATTCAAGAGAGGGCTAAATTTTGTTCTCTTAAGGTCAATCTCCCAAAGTTATGAGGGCAGTGAGGAGATGATGTCATACGGATGGGTGTCACAGAATGCACTTCACATAGTCGGATACATAAAGTTGCTCACAGTATATATAAACTTCATCGGCCCTCACCACTGTCCCAGTGTTGATGAGATAGGGAATAGGAAAGTGTTATCTGCTTGCGTCAATAAATATTGAACCATCTGCCAATAGGTTCAGAACACCACTCTCATGGTAAATCCTCCACTCTTGAGTAGCTTCTGTGGAGCAATGTGAGTTGAAAATGCGGTCGAGAGCAAGATCAAAGGGTAGGAAAAAGGAAGTTCCATGCGACCTGCGTATGTGCTAGGGCCCACACATCAGGGTGTCTTTGATCCATTCTGCTGGACTAAGCCACAGTTAAGCCATGAACGCCATGCAAGGAGGATCAAGCCAAATGAAATGGGGAAAAGACCCTTTCTGCAATTTCCAAAATTCCCCATAATTGTTAATAGGTCCTTAAACTTTTCAAAATTTCAAATCAGCCCCTCAACTTTTCAAAATTGCAAATCAGCCCCCCCATTTTTCAAAATTACATTTTGACCCCTCAACTTTTTGTATTTATATTTTGACCCCCAAATTTCCCGAAGGTCCGATTAAGCCCATGCGCTTCCGATACTTACAAGTCAAGAAAACGATTAAATAAAGATCTTTTTGCTTTCCTTAATCTCACGGAATGGGTCCTAAAAACGAACTGGTAGCTTTTTCTGCTGTTCGTTGTTTAGAGGCCTATATGGGTCCAAGTGCAGCCGTTGTTGTCTTGGACCCTATGCATATGTGGATCGGGATTGTTCCTCCGTTTTCTCATTTTCAAACAAATAAAAATCTCATTTTTTCATTCCTTAATCTCACGCAATGGGCCCTAAGCAAGAACTGGTAGCTTTTTCTGCTGTTCGTTGTTTAGAGGTCTGTATGGGTTCAAGTGCAGCCGTTGTTGCCTTGGGCCCTGACACGCTCGTCGCAAACACGCAAAAATAATTTCTAGATTTTCCCCAAACTATTGGTATAGTATAAGGTGCAACCTAGGTCATCTCCCAAAGACCATTTCATATTCTTAAGCAAATTAGGAGAAAATTAGAACAGGGGGATTTTGTAAAGATTGATATTGAGTTCTAAATGCAAAATACAGAATGAAATTAATTTCACTTAACAATTTCAACTCAAGGAATTCAGAGGCTATTTTCTTAACTAATCATTGATCACTAAAATCATTCATTGTGTTTATCAACCTAGGATCATCTGGAACCCCTAAAATGATCCTTCAATTCTCTACCTAGAAACCTCTCAGGATTTAATTGGTTATGATCAACAAGATTTAGTAACCACTTAATCTTTCATCTAAACCAATTTTATAATCAGAATTCAGTTGAAGTAAGTAATAAAACGAAAACCTTCAATTCAATTACTTAATTTCTACTCTTCAAACTTTTGGAAAATGATTTACCAATCAAAAACCAATTATAAATCAATTATGCATTAATCAAAATACGTCAACCGATCAAACTTTGATTAAAGAATAAAATTGAAGAATATAGTGAAGCAGAGTAGAAACCACTTAATAAGCATGTAAATAAAGATCAAGACCTCAAAGTTAAAATGAAAATAGTTTGAATCCTTGAATTGAAACTACGAACCTAGCCTTCCATGAAGGAGGCAAACTAACAACAAATAAATCCTAAGCCTTCCATGAAGGAGGCAAACTAACAACAAAGAAAAATTAAGCCTTCCATGTAGGAGGCAACTAACAATAAAGAAAACCTAAGCCTTCCATGAAGGAGGCAAACTAACAACAAATAAAACCTAAGCCTTCCATGAAGGAGGCAAACTAACAACAAATAAAACCTAAGCCTTCCATGAAGGAGGCAAACTAACAAGAAAGAAAGAAAGATGGAAAATGGTATTGGAATTAATCTCCAAGTGGTTGTTGTGTTTCTCCTCTTGTAAACCATTCTATTTATAGAGGACTTGTGAGGCATCATCTTCAGAAAGTCACCAACTAGGATATTACTTTTCCACCCTTTTATTGCTTTCACATGGGCTTTGTTGAAAATGCAAAACACTTTTGAATTTTTGTCACCAATTAGCACAAC
Organism: Canavalia gladiata; assembly: GCA_037954105.1. Taxonomy (NCBI): domain Eukaryota; kingdom Viridiplantae; phylum Streptophyta; class Magnoliopsida; order Fabales; family Fabaceae; genus Canavalia; species Canavalia gladiata. The sequence continues at coordinate 38,643,517 of CM075658.1, read as the reverse complement.
AATTTTGACTTTCTTGCACCGCAATTTCGGATGTTCACATGTTCGAATTAGAGCTTGACTTCTGAACAAAGGTTGTAGCCCCGGATCTTAGCTGTCCAACAGATTTGATTTCATCTCAATATGACTTCTGTATCTCAAGATATGGCCGGATCTTTGCACACTGTTCAAATTCCACGTCAGCAACACTATCTCATCTTTTGAGATAATTTCGGAGTCCGAAACATCCCATTTAGAGTCTGATCTTGCTTTGTAACTGTGGACACTTCTTTAAGCTTTCATTCAAGACAGATTTCATGATTTTTGGATGTCTAAAACTCCTATTATGCTCAAAATACTATAATAGTGTCATTTTAATCGGGTAAGCAAAGAAATTCAATTAAACTTCATATGAACCCAAACTCATAAAATATGACAAAGACCACTTAATTGAACATATAAGAAGTCTTAATGAGATAAAAGTGAGAGATAATTATTTATGAAATTTATGCTTATCAGGCCCTGTGCATATGTGGATTGGGATTTCCCCTCCTTTCCTTTGTTTTCAGTAAAATAAAAATCTCGTTTTTGTTTTCCTTAATCTCACGCAATGGGCCCTAAAAACGAACTGGTAGCTTTTTCTACTATTCGTTGTTTAGAGGCCTGTATGGGTCCAAGTGCAGTCGTAGTTGTCTTGGGCCCTGTGCATATGTGGATTGGGATTGCACCCTCAAAATGTTTTAAAACAAAACAATAACAAAACATTTGCTTTCCAATTTAAACTCCATTTGAAGGTCAAGCCTTCAAATCAACCAGAACTACGTAAGCCTTGAGTTTCCCATTGCACCGGGGAATACGTAGGAGCAAGATCGAGTCCTGTCAGGCTAACCACCATCAAGTAATTTATTTCCACGCTAATTAAGGGATCAAACCATTTTCAAATAATCACACTCAGTTTAAGGGTGCTGTTCTTCGGAACAGACGAGTGGGGTGCTTAACACCTTCCCCACTTGTAATCGACTCTTGAACCTAAATCTCATCCTTGAGTCAGGTTTTTTCCAAACTTTTTCCCATAAATAAAAATTTGGTGGCGACTCCACATATCAAATAAATTCATTTTTAAAATTTTAGCGAGTTCGTCGTCTCATTGGAATTATAGTTGCTACAATTGGTCTTGACTCCAACTAAACAGTGTGAAGCGGCCTTAGCCATGGGCCTATAAAACGCTGTTCAGTCAAGCAGGAATAGAGTCTAAGCTTAATAAAGATCACAAGGACAGTGACTTAATCCTGCATTCAACAGACTCGAGCATATTCCCGATTTTCAGAGAACAAGCCAATGATCTATGAGTAGGCTAGGCATACAATCGCTATGTTAAGAATCACCAGCAGACAAAAGGCAATGGTATTTATTTCAACTGATTTATTTCCTTCATGATTAACACAGTGACTATGTGAGGAGCAAGAACCGCATATATATGAGGTACAGAAATCGAGCACTAAATCACAAAATCATCACTATCAAGAATTATGCTACATAGACGAGTCGATTGTTCATTGATTAACTAAGGAGAATCGGTAACTATTTGCTTGATTTGTCTTGTAATCAGTATCAAAATCAAAAACAAGCGTACAATCAGAGCAAAATTTGCTCCCCTGGCAGAAACTCAAGCATGACAACAAAACCTATAATCAGTATTCGATTAGAGACACTAACCTGAAGAAAGTGTAGATTGGATCTCGCAGAAGTTCTTTCGATTGAGGCTGGAGTCCACTGAACCTCAAGGCCTCTTTCGACTACGTTTCTAAGAACGAAGGTATATAGGGAAGGGAGTTTGATCGGTGTCTGTGATGCGAAACCACGGATGCCAAGGGGAGCGAGAATGGAGAACTTGATTTTCAGAGGATCTCAAGAGGGAAGTAGAACTTCAATCTCCTGGGAAGAAAGCTCTCGAGAAAATCTGGAAAAATGAAGCCCAGGAACTTGCCTCTCCAAAAAAAACCCTCTTTCTTAATTTTTTTGTTTTTATATTCTATTCTTAACTCAGGTTACTTATCCTAAACCATGGTTATCTTCTAACCATGATTTTAACTAATTTAACTAACCTTTAACATCTTTTCTTTAAATTTCTAAAAAAATTTCTTCTTCTTTCCTCCCCTTTATTATTATTATTATTATTATTATTATTATTATTATTTTATTATTTGATTTTTCATCAATTCATTTTTTTATTATTTGTTTTTATCTTTCCATTTTCCATTATTTTTTTTATTTTTTATTTTTTCTTATTTTCATTGTTTATCATTTTTTCCCTCTTCTCTCTTTTTTTTTTGGTTATTTTCCTGTTTATTTTTTTTATTTGTTTCATATTTTTATCTTTCCTTTTTTCTAGATTACTATTATTATTATTTTTATTTATTGATTAAATTTTCCATTATCATTTGCAAAATTCGATTAGTTTGCTCTCGGACATAAATAGGTGTTCATAGCTATATTAAATAAAATTTTAAGAACATCTTATTTGAGAGTAGAATTTATGAATAATTTTTTTAGTAATTAATTTTAATATTCTCAACAACAGTGCAAGATTGGTCAGAGATATACTTTGCTGAAGGCCTTTGTCATACTATTTTCCATTTCTCATGGTGATTGGGTTGAGATATGGGAGAAACTATAGTAGATAGTTTTGCTTGAGATGATTCTTGATCCTTTCTTCTTTTCTCCTATTTTGATATATCAAATTAATTAAAAACAATGATATTTGGTAAGTCAAATAAAATGATATACAAACATGTAAAATCAACTTGTAAGAAATGCAAGAATCTTTTTTATTTTGAACAAATTTTTGACATGTCTCTTCATTATGAAACCAATATTCCTAATAAGGAAAATCATGCCTATACATGTGTTTACTCATAAGATATATCTTGAACTCCCTCCAATATTCACCCGCAAATAAAAGTCCATTTTTCTTTAGCAATTCGATGTTTGGTACATCATAAGAAAACTACATGGTACAATAGATATAAGTTAGTAAATGAAAATGATGTTTATAAGATGAATAGTTAAAAACATAAATACTAAGTGCACCATGATGGTTTCCCAAATTTGTCCTTTAATCTAGAGCTCTACATCATCCAAATCCTTCTTCAGGATAACTTTACTATATCCAAGTAAGGCCATGTAACTCTTGAACTTTATTCTATTTCGTCTTAAAGGATTCCAAGTTCTCTTATCAAACTCTATCAGAATTATTTGATCATCAATTTGACTAAGGGTCAACTCCTTTAATCGTATGACTCGTCTTCCTTTCTTTTGCATAGATTAGGTATCTAACCCACCCTATGAAGGAGGATTTTAAGATGGATCAATAAAGTGATTGTTTAAACATGTAAAAAGTACAATTTAAGAACTTCAATCAATCAAAATTAAGTAATAATAGATAAATATTATAAATATCAATAAAAATTCATTAAATATTAGCAACGATATAAAATAAGTTACTAACATAAAATCTACGTAGATATTATTTGACTCACATCTTATTCTATGTCTTACACATTGTCTCTTTCACTATTCTATTTCATAACTTCAAGAAATTCTAAATTTCGTTCCACAACTATGGAGAAATTTTCTGAACATAGACATATATTAAAAATAGTCAAACAATATCTTCTCACCGAGTTTGTTACTCAACCTTCTATTATTAAGGATATGAACTCATTTCTAGATGGTTGTCACCACCTTACAATAGGTGAAGAACCCTTTTGTCTTCATAATAGAAGGTGAAGAACCTTTTTATCTCTTTGGAGAACCCTTTTGTCTTCTCTTTAGTAGGGCTCTAAATGCCCTTTGGATGTGATGTACACAAGGCACATTAAGAGTAGTTTAACTTCTCACATACATTTACTTTAGTGATCCTTTAAACCTTTTAGGTTCATTTTAGCATGTTACGAATAATTATGCATGCTCAATCAATATCCAGCCAATATGATATGCACATTGAGATCTTAAATTCTATCACATCATCCATCATATATATACTCCTCATACATAGCATCACCTTTTCAATACTTATGAGCATGCAATATTCAACACACAATAAACAATGTGCATTCATAAAAACATCATAAGTTGACTGGTAAATTACATTTGGATAACATAATTGCATATTCCCAATACATGTCCAATTTATTTAACTCTTTAACTTTTTATGAAGAATCACTCAAGAGACTTAATTCTTTCAACCTTCTAAGTTGCTCCTCAACCTTTCATTTTCTCAAAGTTATATTAGTTTCACATGATTTTTACAACTTAGAAATTTTTCTCACGTACCCTGCTTTGGTAGAGTAATAACAATAATAAAGTTACCTTAAGCTCAAATTAAACCAAATACCTTTCGTCATCAACTAGATCAGATGGATAATTATCAATACTTTATACAATTATTCAATAGTAAATTAAACATATATATAATCAAAAAAGTATTTAATATATACATCAAATAAAGCCAATTAATCATCAACTAGTAAAATAACTCAAATGACAAATGAAAAATGTAAACCATCAAAGTACCTCAAAATTGAATGATGTTAGATGTTACTCTAGAAATGATGAAGCCAATGATGAATCAAAATGCAAGAGACCACCATGAACATTGAATAGGACAAAAAAATAATGAGAATCATGATAATTGTGAACTTAAAATCAAGAATGATGAATGCAATGGTAAATCTTACCTATATTCATGATTTGAAGCAACAATGGTGAAGAAGGTGTTTTTTTCCAAAATACAAAAAAAGAAATTTCATGAGTTTTGGATAATAAAAGTAAAGTAGAAACTTCACTCAAGTACAACGTTCACCTAGGATAATTGAGGGAGAAAGATGAATAACGACAATGCAAGAGAAAAAAGATCATGTATGAAGTATAATAACATGAGGAAGATAAAGATATAACAAAAAAAATAAGATATTTTACATCAGTTCTCTAAACAACTAATATGGAAACTATTTTTTATATTAGTTATAGAGCATAACTAATATAAAACATTCACTTTCTACAGGAATTAAAAAAATAACCAATATAAAAAGTATATTTTACATCGATTGAAAAGCAACCAATGTAAACACCTTTTCTACATCTGTTACCTCTTGAACCAATGTAGTATGTACCAATTTTATTTGTAAAAATATCACAACATTTTTTCTACCTTGGTTCTCGAATAACCAATATAAAATCCTATTTTTTTTACTAATGGTGAGACAATTATGTTTTTTATATAATAAAATATAATTTTTATTTCTTAAAACATGGTTAAATAGAATTTTTAAATTTTTTATTACTTATATTATTTAAAAATTAAATTTATAAAAATGATTTTTATTACCATTTACTATATTTTTAGATATGTTACACTAGTTATTATCTCAAAATAATTATTGATGTATATAGTAATGAGTTTTTTAAAAAAATTAAATTTATAATAATTAAAATACAATATTAAAATTTGTAAGTGTTTAAAACTTTTATATTATACATTAAATTTATAAAACGTAACTTATAATAATTATGAATAAGCTCTATCAAAAGTCATGCACTAGTAGAAAAATAGTTTTTTATAACAGGATTTTACGTCGGTTATTCGTAAACCGATGTAGAAAAAAGACAATGGCATTTTTGAAAATAAAGTTTAAACTTTCTACATCGGTTGCTTTACAACCGATGTAGAAAGTTTCAGTTTTTACATCGGTTATGTATAGTAACCGATGTAAAAAGTTCTTTCTACATCGGTTGTTTGTAAGAACCGACCTAAAATCTTTTTTCCCTCCTCTTAACCTGATGCGACCGTTGTCTCTAAACATAATTCTAAAATCTCCATTGTCGTCCCCTTGCCTCCCCCTGCCTCCCCTTGCCTCCCCCTGCCCTAGCCGTCTCGAAGAACGTCGTCGTCCGAATGAACGCCGTCTCCGAACGTCGTCGTCTGTAACAGGGGTAAGCTCGCCGTCGTCTACGCCATCGCCGTCGCTAAGCTAAGGTAGGTTTCTGGAACTTACTATATTTTGTTGTATAATTATTGTATATTTTGTGTTTGACTTGCTCAATTTATCTGGTAATGAAAAATACTGCCTCCCCCTGCCTCCCTTATGTAAATATTGCAATAAAAAAAAAGAGTTGGATAGATAGTGTATTTTCAGGGGAAAATTTTGAGAAAAGTTCTGGTAGTTTTGCATCATTCCCCTATCTTACTATGGCTTAGTCATTTATGATGAAATTTATCATAAAAAAACTTGATACAAAAACCATCAAGTGAACTTCAACTCAGCAGTCTATTAATAGAGTGTGTAACAGTAAAAGCAAAAAGATATATACCTTATAGATAGAGAGAAAATTGAGTTTTTGGATTTATCGGTTATAATAGAATTACAATCCCTAAAATAACTAATCGAGGGTGGATAGAGATGACAATAAAGGTTGAATCCATGACAATTTGATAGAAGGACTTGGATTGATTTTAGTATCTGGTTTCCCTTGTTGAGGAAATTGGTTCACATGACTTGGTGTAGCATGGACTATATTTTGTAATATATATAAATTAGTTATGCATAATTTTCTTCCTAGTTAAGAGGAATTTATTAAATATTTGATGCATGACTCTATCATTATTGTATGTTAGTTTGATTTACTGAACATGATTTCCATTTACTATTTTTAATCTATTTGATTGCATTTAGCCATCACCCATACACATGATTTCCATCTTTTCTTTCACTTAAAAGATGGATTTGAATCCTCTTATTACTTACTAACAAGACAAAATCATGTTATGGAAAAGAAAGATAAAAAACAAATTTGATAAGTAAATCAAAAAGTCATTTGTGATAGACTTTGAATCCATGGAATTTATGTAAAGCGGGTCATTTGCTTTCCAAAAAAAAAAATGAGGGTCCTTTGCTACCTCACTTGGCTTTGTAGATGATATTATTTTATTGTTCTGGTCTTCACTAGTTGGAAACTGTTACTTTTTTATTTTATCTTCATTTCTTTTGTGATTTTTCAAGGAGAAAAGTTAAGAGCCTTGATATTCATATATCTATATAGTGCTTCTTTATTCGGTCACACAAGGAAGTGTGAGATTATTATGGAGATTAGATTTTGGATTATTAGTGATATTGAAAATTATACCTTGGTGTTCGAGTTATTGATAAGAGTGAATATGAGCACCTTCATAGTCATCCTGGTGAATGAATATAGTAAGATTAAATTTTTGTTTGTATCCTTAAAGAAATGTCTTGTTGGAATTTCTTTCAACAACTTTTTTCTTGATTGAAGATGTTTTAAGCCTATGAGTACTTAATTCTCATGATGAGTTGCCTTTTGTTGTCATTTCTTTTTAATAAGGTAATTGAAACACTAACAGATAATATAGTTCAAAACTTGCTTGCTGGTTTTATAGCTAATATTCACACCAAGTAGTTTGTTTCATATCTTGCTGTTCTTGCTTCATAACTTGTTATTTTTGTATTTAGTTTTCATTTTTTTTCTTTACTTTCAACAGATACATGGTTGACCCTTCTGAGGTTCCTCCTTCACAAAGTGGATCTGAGAACCCTTCTTCTCGGCAAAAGAAGGGGAGACGAGCCACACGGTTAAAGGAGTCAACCCTTAGTCGGAGCGGTGAGCAGAGGATTCCCATAGAGTTTGATCAGGCCACTAGGAATCCATTAGGGCCAAACAAGACAAAGTTTAAGAATTATGTGGCCCTCCTTGGATGAAGCAAAGCCAGTATTTTGAAGAAGAATTGGGATGATGTTGAGATGCGAGTCAAGGATCAAATTTTGGAGACTATCATGGTATTTAACTTTAAAGCTTTAAGTTTTTCTATAAATTTATCATTCACTAACCAATTACATCTTCTTTTATGTAGCTTACATATGATGTACCAAACACTAACTTCCTGAAGAGGAAGTGGCTTTCATTTGCTGGTGAGCGCTGGAGGGGCTTCAAGACACATCTCACCAGCAAATATATATATGGGTCACTCAAGGATGTGTCTCCTTGTGAGGAGTACCAGTTCCTTGATGACGAGACTTGACAGAGATTTGTTGAGTCTTGAATGGATCCTGCATTCGTTGTATGTATCTTTCTAAAATTATATTTTTTAATTGACTAATATAAACAATATTATGATTATTTGATTTGATTTCTTATAACAGGAGAAAAGAAAGAAGGCTCAACAAATTTCTGCCAAGAACTTTTACCCCCACAGATTATCTTGTGGGGTTATGAGTTGCTTCAGGAGAGGTTGATGGACCAGAAGTCGAAAGATCGTCAGCAATCATCTGAAGCAGACCCCTCTTCACTTCTCTCTCCACCCTCTCCACCTTCATGCTATGAGAAATGGAAGAGGGCACGCCAAAAGGCATCTAGATAGTACACATCAGAGCCTTCTCGCATTGTTGCTGAGAAGATTGTAAGTAATCACACAATTTTGTAAATTTCTTTTTGTTTATCTTCAAACATTTACATTACTAATAACGGTCATTTTTTGTTTTGTAGGATTCTTTGGTAGAACAAAGCTCACAAGGAGTCTTTGTTCCAACTGGCCGGGATGACATCTTAAGTACTTCTATTGGCCAACCGGAGCATCCAGGGTGTGTTCGTGCAGTTGGCCGAGGTGTTGGCCTTAGACAGTACTTTGGATTGTCTTCTAGACAGACATCCAAAGAAGGTTTGGTGTCTAGAGATGAGTTGGACACCATGTGCGAAGACATGAGGCAAGCACTGCGACAAGAACTTCGAGAAGAGCTTAGACAGGAGCTTAGGCAGGAGCTTGCATCTTTGGGACTTTCCCAAACACAGACACCAGGTCACCATCCATCACCTTCTCCTAGGCGCGTGAGCACAAAGGGAAGTTGTGCTCCGACGGAGGAGCAACTACAGGGAGAAGAGGATGTGGATGCAGCTACAGACGATTATGAGTTATATGTTGATGATCCATATCGTTTGGTAACAATTGGGAAAGTCTACACCTTGGGTTCAACCATCCATCACCAGCAAATTGATGATGATCATGTTAGAGTGGTGGTTGAACGGGATGAAGATGCACATGCTCCTGTTCCTATCCCTACTGAGGAGGTTCATGTCGTGGGGCAAGCCCCCAATCATTTCATTATATGGCCGAGGAGACTTGTGCAGCGAGTTCAACCTCAGGTATTAAATAATTTTAGCCTATGTTACTAATTTTTTAATATATATATATTGTGTGTGTGTCTATATATATATATATATATATATATATATATATATATATATATTTCTTACTATTTTCTGAATTTATCGTAGGTTTATAAGGAAGATCATGGGAAGAAGATTGATTTAAGTGCTAAAGTAGATCTTCCTAAGCCTCTTGCAAAGAAATATGAGGTTGATTTGCTCACACGTCTATTTGGTATCACCATGAACTTGGGCGACCAAACTTTGCAAATAACAATGGAACCAGATATCATAGGGAAGCCCACACCTATCCCCTTCTATATTACTAAGAAGGATATATTGGAGTTGGTTGTGGGTAACGATCTCCTATGTGTAACAGTTCTACAATTATGGTTGATGTAAGTAAATTTCTAAACCTTACTTGAATTATTTCATTATCAAAATCTAACATATGAAAATTATTCACAATATTAGGTACCTGTATCATATCTGCATTGAAAGAGGTAACTTACACCTCTATGGATTCCTGGACCCAGTTCATATGCAGAAAACTGGGAACAAGGCAGCTGAGATACAGGGATATCTTCAGTGGATGTTGCAGTCTGATAAAGACTGTTACCTAGCCCCCTATTTTCAATCGTAAGTCAATACTTAATTGTTTTATTTCATGAATTCAATTAAATTCCTAATTTTTGTTCATTGTCATCCATATTTTGTAGGGCCCATTGACAATTAATCATTATTTTTCCAAAGCGGAATGTAGTTGTATTTCTATACTCTGCTTGGCAAAAACCAAAGAAAGACATAAATGACACTATAGATTTGTAAGTTTTTATGATTTTGGTATTTATATTCATATAACTTGTTATTCTCAAAGGTATTCATTTGCTTTTTATTTTACTGCAGAGCAATGAATGCTCGACTTCGGTTAAAAGGGATGCATTCATCAAATATTAAAAAGCCTGTATGGATAATTCCAAAGGTAAGTACTTTATTAAAAGTTATTCAATTATTTTATATTCTTTTATCACCATCTCTAATTATATTTGATACTTTTTTTATTTTTTTGAAGTGTCCAAGACAACCCGGAGGAACCGAGTGTGGATATTATGTGATGAGACATATGTTTCACATTGTCTCGGCTTCTATTGTTAACTCTTAGCACCAGATAATTACAATTGTCCTAATTTAGTTATTTAATTTTAATGCATAACATGACATGTTCACTAATTTTAATCAAAAACATTTTGTAGATATTTGACAATCCTCAACCTCTGTTAGATGAAGAAATTGATGATATCAGGAGACGTGGGGGGAATTTATGATAGACGTTGCCAATTTGGGTTGAATTCATGAAATTTTTAGATTTTTAGTTTGTTTTTATTATATTTTATAATAAATATTGATGTATTTACTTTAAATATATAGACTCTATAATTTCTGTACTGTCTGCCTGGTATTCTGTTTATATATACAGGTATTGTGAATAAATAATATGACAATTTCCCTAAAAAAAATAACATTTAAAAAAAAAAATAAACTTTCTACATCGGCTGTGACCATAACCGATGTAGAAAGTGTAGAACCGATGTAGAAAGTCTAAGTTTCTATATCGCCCGCTTCAATTCCGCTCAAATAGCCGATGTAAAAAGTTCATAACAACCGATATAAAAAGCTTATTTTCCACTAGTGGTGGTTATAATATATACTTAAAACGATTATAAGTTATATTGTAAATAAAAAAAACTATCCCATATTATAACTTCTTAGCTTGCTTAGTGAAGAGTGAGACTTAAAGTAATATGTCAAAAAAATAAAATAAAAGGTTAAATTATTTTCAATTATACATAAATTTTAAATACATTTGATAGAAACAAGATTTTTCAATCAACTTATCTTTACCATAAAATTAGGTGAAATAAATATAATTTTGCTAATTAGTATGTTAAAAATATTAGTTAATTTTATTTGAAAAATTAGTGAAAAAGTTTAAATAATATTTTTTATTAAAATTATGTTAGAATGAATTAGAAATTATAAAAAAAATATTGATAATATTTTTAATAAAAAGTTATTTTTAATTTCGTAACAATGTATTTAGAAAATTCGTTATTATTTTCTAAATACATATATATTTTTTGATAATATATTTAATACTCATAATTTTATTAAAAAATGAAAATGTTAATTTTAAACATCCAAAAATAATAAATTTTTCTTAGGAAATAAATAACTATTGCATAAAAAATATGAAAGATTAATAAATAATTGATTTTTCAGTAAACATGTACTACTTTTAATACTTAAAATCAAGGTTATAAGTGGGTTAACATAATTTATATATATATATATATATATATATATATATTATTTTAATATTTAAATTATTCTATTAAAAGAATTACATTCTTTTTCATAAAAAAAATATGTTTTATATAATATGAGTTTCATTTTAATATATTGTTAAAATAAAAAATTTTATACACTACAATAAATTTGATCTATAACAAAAATCATCTTTAGATATGCAATATTTATAGGTAAATGTTAATTTTACATAAATCTGCAGATATAGTGGCCGCCATTCATTATACAAGGCAAATGATTATCGAAATTGAGTCATTATTAATTATAACTACAATTATATATTTTTATCTACAATTTATTATAGCGCTGTAGGTAAAGGTTGAAAATCAACTATCTAAATATTTTCATCTTCAGTTTTATATGCCAGGAGATAAAAATCTTTACGCATTTTTAGTTACGATTTTATGTGCATAGGTAGAAGTTTATAGAAAAATTTACCTACAGTTTTGTATCTGTAAGTAAAAATATAAATGAAAATTAATTTATTTATCTAAAATTTATGTTTGTAGGTAAAAATTTATTAATTCAATACTATTTCTTTAGGTAAAACTTAGATATTTAAATATAAATTTACTTTCACTATTTAAAATTTTTTTCATTTAAAAATGTAATGTTATTTTAAACAAATATTAACACAATTAATTATATTTTTAAGTATATTGATAAAAGTAAAATTAATTTACACTAAATTTATTATCTTTTATATCATAAAAAATATTTATTAATTTCTTAACAAACCCGTAATGTAACTAAATATAAAATTGCAAATAAATAGATAACAAAAATTGAGAGACTTATGAAGTTTTATTGCTCCTAATCCAGCATTAAGATTTAAGATATATCACCAGGATAAACTAAAAATTTCAACTAAAGGAATAAAAACATATGTTGCATTACTTAAATATTTATAGCAGTTCAAATTTAAAAATAACAATATCATCTATATAACGAAGTATTGCATAAACCATATTTTCCCAACACAAAATTTTCATTTTCGTTAAAATTTGTAACACGGCACAGACCTGGATGAAACTAGATTAAGTTAACAAAAAATCTCAAAATAGCAAAGGATTGAATTCATGACTTTGCTTCTTAAACTTAAAAAAAATCAAATCTAGTATGGGAATAGTAATTAAAGTAAATAAAAATTATCCAATTAATATTTAAAAATAAAGTTTGACAAAAAAATTTAAAGCATAAGCAAGTTAATTAAAATAAATGAAATTTTAAAAAACTAAGTTTTCTTTTAGATCATAGTTGCAGTAAATATTTTTACTAAGTGAGTCATTTGATTTTAACATATCTTAAAGAGAAATAATGTCACTATACTCTATTTATGATCTTCAGCTATAACATTAGGATTAAATCCTCCAATAAATATTTATAATATCTATAATGAATCATCTATAAAAGTTAATGATATTAATTTTTTTAATTGAAAAATAATAAAAAGATAAAAAAATTTACGGCTATTTTTATATAATCAACTTCAAATTGAATAAATGTGTCATTTGATTGACATCCTATATAAAGATATTAAAGAAATTGATGCCAACTTAAAATTAAAAAATTTCTCTATACATGTTAACAATTATGTTATAAATAACATCACCGATCGTTCATCTTCAATTTTGTGTTTTTTTTTTCTAGAATTTGTGCTTATGCTGTTTTGATATAATAAATATCTTAAAGCTCAATTTTAAAAAATTGCCAATTTATGATATATCAATGAATCACTTACATTTTTTCACCGCTAAGCTAATCTTTAACCTTGTCACTAGTGGAAAATGGACTTTTTACATCGTTGTTAAGCACTTTTTACATCGGTTATTCAGGCGGTGTTGAAGCGGGCGATATAGAAAATAAGACTTTTTACATCGGTTTTGGAACCAATGTAAAAAGTATACTTTCTACATCGGTTGGGAAAAGAACCGATGTAGAAAGTACACTTTTTACATCAGTTGTGGGCAGAACCAATGTAAAAAGTATACTTTCTACATCGGTTATAGCTTTAACCGATGTAAAAAGTCATCGGTTCTACCCACAACCGATGTAAAAAGTGCAAAAAGTGTACTTTCTACATCGGTTATGGTCGTAACCGATGTACAAAGTCCTTTTTTTTAATGTTCATTTTGTTTAGGCATACAACCGTATTATTTATTCACATACCTACATATAGACACAGAATCCAGGCAGACAATAGAGAATCACCAGACAGACCATACAGAATTCACATAATCTATATATTTAAACTAAATACATCATTATTTATTATCAAACTTTAATTTACAAATGAAATAACTTAAAATTACATCAAACAAGTATTGAAAGTTGAAAAGAAATGTAGTAATCAGCCATGTACCTGTTGAAAGCAAAGACAAAAGATGTTAAAAACTCTACTAAACATAAAAAATGTAATAAACATTTTAAAATAAGTTAAAAATAAACATACAATGATGAAATAGTTAAATAAATAACTAACTTGTATCATGTAGTAACATTTCCCCATATTCCTTCATGATGATCATCTCGAATAGCATGTACATCATCTATTTCATTTTCTTCATTGATACTAGATATCCTTGATGATAAGGGAGTTTGAGAAATATCAATATTTGAAAGATTATTGGTGTCATCACTAGCGATTGTTGTCTTTCCTTGAAGAACAACTGACCACCTTTTGGAGCAAGGATCTTGAACATAAAACACTTGTTTTGCTTGGTGAGCCATGATAAAAGGGTCATCCTTGAAAGCTACTTTTTGAAGGTCAACCAATGTAAATCCCAATTCATCGACTTGCACACCACTGTTACTATCAACCCATCTGCATTTGAAAACAGGCACTCTAAATTTGGTGTAATCAATCTCCCAAATCTCTTCAATCACTCCAAAGTAGGATATGGAAGCCTTTACAGGATTTTTATCTTTAGAACTTGCAAAATACATCGACTCTGCCACCACTATAACCCCACTATTTTGCATGGTACTTTTATCATCCTGAGACTTTGTGTAAAATGAAAAATGATTAATATCGTATCCAGTCCAACATATGACATCAAAGTTTGGGCCATTTGCTAACCACTTCAATGTATCAGAGGCACCATCATCCTTCTTAATTGTTTCATCAAACCAGTTTAAGAACGTTTTGTTATGCTCATTCAACAACCATTTATCGTTCATTCGAACATTCTCCTCCCTTATCATAGTTTTGTGAGTAGATAAGTAAGGTTGAACCTCATCGGTATTATTCAAAATATACAAATGTGCTTAAAGAACTTCTGCACGACTCATGCTTTTCACAGTTATGCCTCGTGTACCTTTACCTCCACGTCTTCCCTCATGACGAGACTTAGGAACTCCTATGGGTTCCACCTCTGACAAATACTCTGTACAAAACTCAATGGTCTCTTCTACAATGTATCTTTCAATCATAGATGCCTTGGGACGGTGTGGATTCTTCACATACCCTTTTAATATTTTCATGTATCGTTCTATTGGATACATCCACCTCAGAAAAATAAACTGGACCACATAATCTGATCTCCCTCACTAATGTCAAAAAATGATGGAGGAAAATACATCTCAAATTGGCATAAGATAGCAAAAGCTTCATTTTCCAACTCATCCAATTTTAGAGGGTCAATGGCTTTGCTACATATTTTATTGAAAAATAAGCATAACCTACTTATTGTATGTCTAAATTTTTTAGGTAAAATGTCACGAATAACCACTGGAAGTAGTTGTTGCATCAACACATGACAATCATGAGACTTTAACCCAACTAACTTTAAATCTTTCATCGAGACAAGTCTTTTAAAATTTGAAGAATACCCTTGTGGCACTTTAACCCCACGTAGGCACTCACAAAAAGAAATTTTCTTTTTTTTTGACAATGTATGACATGCTGAGGGCAAATATGTTCGCTTTCCTACATACTGTGGAGCTAACTGATGTCGTATACCCATGTGAACCAAATCCAATTGAGAATTGACTCTATCTTTAGTCTTGCCCTGTATATTGAGAAGTGTTCCAATGATGCTATCACACACATTTTTTCCACATGCATCACATCAATACAATATCTAACATCAAGTTTGCACCAATATGGAAGATAAAAAAATATTTATCTTTTCTTCCATATCCTTGTCTCAGTGACCTTTTTTTGAGTCTTTCCAAAAATAGTTTTGATGTTTTTAACCCGATCGTAGACTTGTTGTCCAGTTAAGGCTTTTGGAGCAACATCATTTTTTGGCAACCCATTAAAAGCTTTCCTTAACCTACGATAAAGGTGATTAGTCTTGAGAAATTTCCGATGACCAAGATACACTGTCTTCCTTCCATGATGCAATTGATGGTAACTTGTGTCTTCTTCACATATAGGACATGCTTTGTGCCCCTTAACGCTGTATCCACATAAATTTCCATATGCTGGAAAGTCATTAATAGTGCAAAAAAGCATTGCCCGCATATTGAAATTTTCATTACCATACGCATCAAATACCTCCACACCTTCTTCCCATAGATTTTGCAAGTCTTCAATTAAAGGAGCAAGATAAACGTCTATGTCATTTCCAGGTTGTTGTGGACCTGAAATCATCATGGACAGCATGATGTATTTACGTTTCATGCACAACTCCGAAGAAAGGTTGTAAATTGTCAAAAGTACAGGCCATGAACTATGTTTACTACTTAAATTATCGTACGGATTCATTCCATCTGTTGCAAGTCCAAGCCTTAGGTTTCTTGGCTCATTCCCAAAATTGGGATATAGTTGATCAACCATCTTCCATTGCAAACCATCAGCTGAATGACGAAGTTTTCCATCAATCAGTCTTTCATCTACATGCCATCTAAGGTTCTTTGCTTCATCTTTATTACAAAACAATCGTTTGAACCTTGGAATTATTGGAAGATACCACAACACTTTGGCTGGAGGCCGTTTTGTGCTATAATTGCAAATAAAATCACCATCCTTCAGTTTATAACGTGAAACTTGACACACAGGACATTCATCTAATCATTCAAACTCATTTCTGTATAGTATGCAATCATTGGGGCAGACATGTATTTTCTTATACTTCATACCCATTGGACATAACACCTTCTTCGCCTCATAATTATGCTTTGGTAATGTGTTATCTTCCGGAAGCATCTCTACTAACAGTTCAAGTAATTCGGTGAAACTTTTATCACTCCACCCATTCCTTGCCTTCAGAGTGAATAATCTTAACACTGCTGACAATCGTGTAAAGGTAGTACATCCCAGATACAAAGGTTTCTCTGAATCAGTAGACAAGTTACCATACATATTTGCCTGCTCAAATGATGCATGCCCTACATCACGAATCATATCCTCTACCCAATCTTCCATATTTATATCAACCTCCACCGTTTGTGACACACTTGGCTTAACTCACCATGCCCTGTCCATTCTGTATAACTTTTGCAAAATCCATCACAAAGAATATGCTCTCTAATTTGACCAACACCCAAACGTCTCTCATTTAGACAATTAACACACAGACAGTAAAATTGTCCATGACTCTAAGGTAGATTTGTCTACGCAAAATTCAAAAACTCTTCGACCCCATTCTCGTACTCATCGCTCATTCGTTTAGCATTTATCCAACTACGATCCATACTATACAAGAATCATCAACACATGATTTAGGATTAACCTTGTCACTCATTGTTGTTAATTTATTATCCTCACTATTGGTAAGACCCTATCCCATTCGAGAAAAAAGTTTTTTATTCATCGATTAACCTACTTCTAAAATCTTGAATATCATACTTGGTGAAATTTCGGTAGCATTTCACATCAGTCTCCAAGTACATAACTTGAGTATGGTTTCATTTACCATAATGAAGCATGTACCCAGAGACAATGCAAAATGAACTAAACCAAAATTTCATCAAGTACAATTTACAAGATTTATGAAGAAATTGTTAATCGCTAAATAAAAAACTTTAGTCCCAAATTGTCCAACTTGCACAATTCAAGATTTAATATAATGAATGATTTACTTATTTAGTAATATACTCATTATATTCAACCTTGAACGGGAAACTAAGGGTATGCTCATATTTGAACTTAAGAAAACAAACCAACATATTTAAACTCAAAATCAATACTATAACATACATAAACCCTAAGCAAACTTTCACATCTGCAATCACAAAGTAGAGGTGCATAGAACATACCTCACAGTCAACACAAAATGGTTGAGCGGTGACCAAGCGGTGTCCAAACGGAGGCACAATGGTGGTTGAACGACGACACAACAGGGTAGCCAAATAAGAAGCTTAAAAATTACGGAATACAACCAAAATAAATGTATATTTCAACCATAATAATAGAATGAGATGCGTAAATAGCAACAAAGATGACTTCGAACCTTACGGTGCGCGACGACGACTTCGAACAAACGAAATCGTTCCAACGGCGACGACGACCACGAACGTAAGTACGGAGTGAAACGACGAACAACAAGGATGTCGACAATGGCTAAGGCTAAAAAGAAAATAGAAAGAACAAGCCGAAACGAGAAACTGGGGTTTTGGAAAATGAGGTTAAACACGAACAGCGTCGAAAAATAAGTGACGGGGGAAGACATTCTACATCGGTTGTTTCTCAGAACCGATTTAGAAAGTACTTTCTACATTGGTTATTTTCTAAACCAATGTAGAAAGTTTTAAAAAAATCCACTTTCTACATTGCTTGTTTCATAACCGATGTAGAAAGTTTGAAAAAATACTCACTTTCTACATCGGTTGGGAAAAGAACCGATGTAGAAAGTACTTTCTACATCGGTTGCTCTGTAACTGATGTAGAAAGTGGATTCTACATCGGTTCTTTTCCCAACCAATGTAGAAAGTTTACATTTATTTACAAAAATGCCACCACGTTTTTATTTATATCGGTTTTTGAAGAATCGACGTAAAATCCTGTTATAATATCGTATTTTTGCACTAGTGTGTGTTTGGAAGAAGTAATTCAATATTTCAAAAAATTTAAAATATTTAGAAATTAAAATACTTCCAATTCAAATACTTTTATTTCTAAAATGTTTTGTTTGGATGAAAAATTTAATTTCCTTAATAATAGCGTTATTGTGCAAATGGGAAGAATAAAAAAACCACGCGTGATGTTGCTTGCAAACTGGAAGAGTTAGAAAATCGCATGCTGTTGCTTAGAAAATCACGAAAGCTAGAAACGTGTTGTTGATGCTGCTGTTGCTGGGAAATGGAATTTAAAATTCCATCTATTTTGGAAGAATTTTAAATTCTTCCATTTTATTTTATTAAAATTCTTTTAAACATTTTCAGAATTTTAAATACTTTATTAAAAATTATCCAAACAAATTATTTTAAATTTTAAAATTCTAAATTCTTAAAACAATTACATCCCTCTTAAAATGACTTACCCAAACACTCGGTTAATGTTTTAAAATGAAGATATTTAACTCAAGGCATCACTATATTTGGCTCAATTACTTTTTTTTAATTCCAGCTAAAGCTATGGTTAAGTAACAAAAAATATAATAATATAATATAATATAATATCCTTTATATTAGTGAACAGTCTTCCGCCCATTTGCTTCGTCTCTTATCAACCGATCACAGATCGACATGTTGTCGGTCGCACATGCATCCGCTCTGAGGGGTTTGAGGCTTTCCACCGTTTTATTAACCACCTGCCACTTTTTGTCAACCAAACCATCACCATTGTTCTTCAATTTTCGACTTAATGGAGTCCAGAAAATCTTTCCCATATCTGCTCTTCTCCCTTTGCACGGATGCTTCAGCTTCTAACGGTGGCCATTATTGTTAACTCGGTTTCGTATCATTCATTTACCCCTGTTTCGTAACTTATCCTTCTTCTAATGTGTGTTTAGGGTTCAGTTCTCTCCATTCTTAAATCCTTTGGTGGTTGGACAAATCGGCAAAGTCGGGATTCTTTCCACAAATCTCCGTCACTCCCGTAGACCACAGCTAAGGTGCTGGAAACCGTTGTTGGTAAGAATATAAAGGTATTTATCCCGAATGTTCCATTAGTTCTCCCTCCTCAATGTGCCGATTAGTGAATTTCATTGTTGTTCATTCCTTCCTTTAAAATGGGTGTTTCGAATTTTAATTTACATTTTAAACTCCAATATCAAAGAGATATCATTTTGAAGGCATTAAGTTATAAGTTTTTGATACATTCTCCCGGATTTTGTATGTGCAATATTCGGTTACCTTCTTCCATTTTTCATTGTTGGGTTAAAATTAGTGGGTTAAAAATTCCTTTATCTGATAGGTTGAAATTTCTATAAGTAAGATGTTTTGGGAGAAATTTCGCAATTATCCATTCTCAGGTACCATTACTTTTTTTGATAAAAAGAGAAACCTAAACATAGTTAGTGCTGAAGGGAGGCATCATAGATCTTTTATGATTTTACAACATATAAGTCAATTCTACCAATTGGAAACTCCCCACACAATCCAATTTTATTGGGTTCCGTTATGAATTGAGAATAAGAATATTTAATCAGTTTCAATATGAAATTGATTATCCATAACGTTATGTACACCCAGACATGAATGTAACTCTAGATGAGTTTGTTAATGTTGAGGATGATGACGAGGATGATGCGAAACAGGTGCCTGCGTATGTTGTTCCTAATGACGACGATGATGAGGAAAAGGTGCCTCCGGATGATGGTCCTATGGAATTGGTTGGTCCTGTGGAACTGGTGGATCCTATAATGTGGGACCTTACACTTACTGCTTCACAAGTTTCTGGACATAAGTATTGGTATAATTTTCTTCAATCTTATTTACATGTGTAAATTGACATGATTAATTTGATGCATGTTTGTTTGATGACATATATAAATATAAAAATTATGTGTTAAATCTTTCAGTATATTCCTGTGGAGCATTTGTGTGGTTTAAATATTGTATCAAAGCATTCTATTGAGGTTATTCATAAGGATGGGACTGCTCACGCTTGCATGTTGAAGTGTAGACCTGGGCCATACAATGAGTGTCACATAAGCATTGGATGGTATCAATTTATTTAGTACAAACACATACGTCGAGGGAATATTCTTCGATTCCAACTTCATCAAAATTCACTGAGGATTAATGTAAAAGTACTTGGTTTATAGGAATGTATTTTTATTCTCTTCATAATGTAACCGTTTATATCATCAAATTGTTTATGGTGGTGTTTTTGTTCTTTATGTCCTTAGTACAGTAAGGAGTTGACGAAATTATTAACTTTTGCAGGTAAAATTCATATATAAAATAGTTTTAGTATGGATTAACTGGCCATTGGGGTAAATACTATGCAATAACTATTCATTGAATGTGGTGGTTGATTGCTTTATGTGCATACGTTAATGGATTATGATGCGTTCTTTACCAAAATCTTTCACTTTAAAGATCTCTGCCGCTTAGGTACATTTATGCAATCTCAGTATTTCAACATTTATTTCCTTTAGTATTCCTAATAAATATATTGAATTTTGATTAGTTAAGTTCAGTCTTAACCACAAATCGAGGTATTGGGTGGACTGGATTTGCTTTGACTCTTCCATTCTATCTCACTAATGTAAAAGACAATGTAAGTATATTTCTCCTATCCATTTAATGAAAACATGAATTTGCATGTTTTCATTAAAAATGTGTGTCTATGTAGTTGTCCTCATATCTCATTACTCAAATTCTATAAGTTATCATACCATATTCCTGCAATCTCAGCAATGTTCATACCCTTTATAGGAAATTTTTATCAAATTCAGTTTCTTTATGGTATGGTCAAAACACTTTAATGTAAATATGATTTAAAACATATGTCCTATTCATTACCATTTACATACATATGCCCTCGTGCGGAGGCTGCGTGTTTGATTAGTAAGACATTCGACCATTACTCATGATTTGTTTTTTTTTTTTGGGATAAACATCATTTGTTTTTATCTGATTTCTCTTTTTTTTAATTTAAAGATATTATTGGTCATATTGTGGAGAAAAATGAAATGAAGGAGGAAGATGTTAATGGAAAAAGGACAAACCTAATTCATTTTGCGCTAGAGGATTTGCAGTAATATTGTGAAAGTCATATTTTTTACTCATTTTACTCGTAAGGTGTGACAAACATTGTGCCAATTTTTATCTTTGTCCTATGTGTACAGGATAAATAAGTTGGAATGCATGGTTTGGGGTGTTTATACATAGTCGAAAATTTTTTAGATGATGTTCAACTCATTCAATGTTTTATGAACAAACATAGATTCCAGCTATGCACAAATTAGTGTACTTTTTATAATGTATTTCACTTCATGTTTCCTCTCAAACACTTTATGGCTGTTCCATCAAAATTTCTAGCAGGTTGACAAAAATGATCCAGCAAGCAAAAACATGTTTCATTCTCAGGTTATTTTAATCATGAATGTGACGACAGTCCTTTTGCTTACACCATTGACTAAATGTGCTTAAGGTTTGATGAAATTTATGTTGCAGTGATCATTCCAAGATGAAAACTCAGTGCAAGATATCATATGTCCACAACAAATGGTTGATGCTTTAAAGGTACATTGATGACATTTATACTATTTGTAAAGGATTAATCTATCTTTATTGGCTAATAGGAATGAAACATTTCAATGTCCAAGACAATTATAATGATAATGACTCTGCTACACCTTCGAGTAAAATTTGCACCAATATTTTTCTCCTGCATTTGATTTGGATGGACGTTTGCACGAAGACATTGCAGAGACATCCTGCAGCAAAGAACACAGGATTGTGGTTATCAAGAACGAATAACCTTAGCTTGATTTTTTTTTCTATTATTTTACATTATGTATAGGCTTTCCTTAAAAAAAAGAATTGACCAAAGACTATGGTTATCATTTGTTACATGTGCTGATTGAAATACCGTGTAGTTTAAATGCTTCATTTTTTTTGTTCCGCTGTTGGTAATGTGAAACTTGCTTCTTATAGGCCATTAATTTTCCTGCTAACAATTTTCATTACTAGGAAGTTACATCTTTGATAAAATATTCCATAGTTTCAATTAATACTCATGCTCCAGTTAGCTATTACCAAATTATGCAGCAACGACCCAAGGATTAAGAAGGCATCCATAAAGCTCATAAGCATGCATCTACATTGAACATAGAGTCACACACTGAATGTCAACAAAATTATCTATACTCAGCTAGATATGTCATTAACAACATCTAATTTCAAGGCATAGTAGAGGATCATGAATACTTCTTTTGCAATATGTAGTTGCTCCATGTAAAATAGTTGTCAGAATAAGAACTATGATTCGATATATGTAATGGATGTGCATATGTATCAAGGAATACTTCAATGAAAAATTACTTTTTCATTTTTTATCTCCATTGTTGAATTTATTATATTGTGTTCCTATTTATCACCTTTAAATTTTTTATAATTATCATTTTCATGAGAGGTGTTGTATGTAATGAACTATATTTATACTTATTTTTTTAACCAAATAATGTAAAATATTATACCATACTATACTATATCTTAAGAATAAGTATAAGGATATATCAATTAAACAAGCCGTAATTATTATTATTATATTTCTTAATAGTTGTCGAACATGAAATTTTGCAAAGGAGTACAGCAAAAGTAGTATTTCTTTTCGTACCACATATCTGACTTTCCCATTGGTAAATGAAAAGAAGCTTAGTTACTTATGCAAAAGTGATGAACTCACCCTTATCTATGGCCACATGAAAGTAGGATAACTTTTTTCGATAGATTAGGTACGGCTTCAGATTTCCAATGTGCATCTGTGAGAAGTTACCAAACATCTCAGAATATGCTGCTTCCACAGTAAGCTAAATATGCCACACATCATTTACATGCACGTTTCCATTCCTCAGTAAACTTACTAATTGATTATTTTTGTACACCGCCATTGGTCGTTTGGAAATTGTAGTATTTACTATTCCAATCCTTATACACCTACATGACAATGGAACCGGGTAACTGTATGAAGCTGCACTCTCCTTATGACGAAGGATCGCAACCTGAACCAGACAACCACATTACATGTGGATTTCCTTTCCGAGATATCAGCAATGGTATGTTAAATGTTATCCTCATAGGGTATGCGTGTGTTAGTCGTTATTTTCCATAACTGGATACATATGCAGGAAATAATGTAAGTCTTATTCAAACCGTTCATTGCAGTACACTAATATTGTCAACAAGAAAACATAAATCCTTAAGACCAGCTAAACATGTCTTCAAATCCTGCCCAAACCTATGTGAGGAAATTCAATCTACCCCATGTACAATTTCTGCAGGTATTCATGAATTTCGACCTCACATATATATTATATTATATATATATATATATTATAATTATAAATAAATTGTAAATATTATAATTACATTGGAAATATATTTAATTATAATAATATTAATAATAATCGTTACAACCTGGATATGGGAACATCTAACATATGCACTTTGTATCTTGGATATGGAAACATGTAGCGAAGTAAATACTCATACTCAAGACTATAATGTTGTCACACCTCATGTTACTTCAAGGAAAAGAATATATGAAAACTCTACTGAGTCAAATAATTGTCAAGGTAAGTTTATGAAAGACTTCCACAAAGTTTTTGAATATAACCTAAAATATAAATTATGTGATTTGTCCTCCATTAATTGAATGCAGTAATTGATGAGTCAAAGAAAAGATATACGAATTTGTCTACATTGACACTGTTATTTAAATACATCCCAAATTTTAGCGCACCTAATTAACATCTGCATGACGAAAGGAATGATGTTGGTACTGTGAATGATGGAGGTAATTTTTTCCATTGCTTACCCTTACTATCCAAACATAATGAAAATGGAATGTTAAGAGAATATCTGTAATTTTGGGAACATTTCTTGGCATGTCACGATGAACACATTACGACATATCCTTTCAGGGTTCACAACACAAATGAGTACACATGTAGATGGAGATTCATGTCATCTTTTGACACTTGAACAATTCTTACACAAAACACTGCCTACGAATAATCCCTTATCAGACAATACTTGTAGTAAGTTTCATTTCATGTTTTCAGCTGTCATAAGATTAATTTTAGGCTTCTCAACCATATAACTCTACACTACATATTATGCAGGGAAGGATTATACATTTGAATACCTGCACTATCTAAATTCATCAAACACTATATGCAATTCACAAACCAATGCATCATTTCTTCCTCATGTTCAGCGCATAACACAACCTATTCCATTCAATCTTGATGATGATGATTGCGCACATCCTGCTCACAACCAATGTCATGCAGGTTACATCAATCACCGTTAAATTATTGTTTTTTTAAAAAACACTTCACATTATGTTTAGGCAACTAAATACTCTTATTTCTATTGCTGACCATTACCATATACACATCTGCTTAAAACTATCTTAAACTCTTAATAAATTTTTTACCAAGTAATGTTGAAGATTACATTGCTTAAGCATATATGCTTAACATACCTGAATTTTAATAGGGTATTCGGATGTTGATGATCAAGCACATGACACTTTAGGGGATGACGATGATAGCCCAAATTCTGAGATAAATCAATCTCACCAAGGTTTCATCACATTATCTGTTAATATTTTGTTACTTCCCCACATTTCTATAACACAATTAATAACAAAACAAAATATGAATGTGGGTCAATTTTTACCTTTATTCGTGACACATATATGGTTAAACACATGTTATAAATAATAGGATATAGGGACATCGATGATCAACCTTATGCGATTGATGTGGATGATGATGATATGTCAAGTTGTGCTCAGATTCAACCTCCTACAGGTGACATTAATCCCCATTAAATTCTTATTTTTTCTTGCAAACTTCACATTGTGTATGACCTTTGTAAACATCTCATGTTAGTATAAGACAATACATATACATACATATAATCATGCCATATATTGATTATCCGTCTTACCCTATTGATCTTCATTGAACTTTTTTATTAAGTTTATATCACGGATTTATCTACTTATATATATTGTCCATTCCATTTATCAACCATTAATGGTGTAAGATAAATAAATTCTGATAGGGTATTGGGACATTGGTGATCAAATTCATGAGTGTCAATACTGTCATGCATTGATGTGGTATCCTGAACGTCTAAACAAGAGGTTTCACACGGACAACCCGAAATTTGGACTATGTTGTGCACAAGGAAAAGTCAAGTTACCATACCTGCAAAATCCTCCACCTACGTTATTAAGCCTATTAAGGGATGATAGTGATCGAAGCAGATTTTTCATTCAGAATATAAGGTCATTCAACATGATGTTTTCCTTCACATCAATGGGTAATCAAATTCATAGAGATATGAATGACGGAAATGGCCCTCCTATGTTTGTAATGTGTGGGAAAAATTATCATCGAATAGGCAGCCTCCTACCTCTGCCAAGAGATGGACCCAAATTTGCACAACTATACATTTATGATACAGACAATGAAGTAGCGAACAGGATGCTGGCTGCCAGGTTAATGTCCATTATTTAACTCTTCTGACCATGAATTCTCCAACTTCTTGACTTAACTGTTATACGATCATGTAATTTATTATAATTATCATTTTATTTCAAGCATGAAAAATAATGACAACTCACCAACTTCATCCATCGTGTGTGATTTAAAGGACATGCTTGATCACTGTAACCCATATGTTCAAGTGTACAAAATGGCTAGAGATCAATTTCATGGATTTAACATTCCAAACATGAAACTCAGAATAATAGGTAAAAGAGGAAAGGATGGTAGAAGATATAATTTGCCTACAACATCTAAGGTTGCTGCACTCATTGTTGATGACTTTGATTCATCAGAGGGTGACTGAGATGTCATTGTTGAGACTCAAACATAATCACTTAAATGCCTATCAATACTTAATGATGTATATCTTCCACTTTAATATCCAATTCTCTTCCCCCAAGATGAAGATGGTTTTTTAGAAGGTATTTCTGTCTGCAATGGTAGACCAATTATAAACCAAACTGACACCAATTATGGAAAACAACCAACAGAAGGAAGAAAAATAATGTCTATAAGGGAATTTGTTGCATTTAGGCTGCACCAAAGAAATAACGAGAGCCCAATCCTATTTATTTCCAGAAGACTTTTTCAACCGTTTTTGGTTGACACATATACTATGATAGAGTCCTCATGTCTTTCATACATCAGAACACATCAGAAATAGTTAAGGGCAAAATTATATTGTGGAATATCTGAGACCATTCTAAGAGGGGAAAATAACCCTGCGAGATTAGGTAGAAGGATTGTGCTACCTTGATCTTTTACAGGTGGTGCAAGGTACATGTTTTAGAACTATCAAGATGCTATGGCAATATGCAGATGGACTGGATATCCATACTTATTTATTACCTTTACATGCAATCAGAAATGGCCTGAAATACTTAGAACGTTACAGTATCATGGTTTAAGGGCTAAAGACAGACTAAACTTGCTTTGTTGTATTTTTAAGATAAAGCTTGATCACCTTATTATGGAAATCAAATGAGGAAATGTTTTCGGCAAAGTCATGTCAGGTACTAAATCTATTCCTCCTTTACTCATCCTCCATTCATCAAATTAATAAACATGTGAGTGCCATCATTTTGGGGATTTAGTCAAACCTAACATTTGAAAGCTCACCATGTTTCATTTTATATTGAACAGTGGTTTACACAATTGAGTTCCAGAAACAAGGGCTTCCTCATGCTCATATTTTGGTTTTCCTCCATCCATCAAACAAGTATGTTACAATCGATGATATAGACAGCATCATTTTTACAGAAATACCTGACTCCCAAACTGGGAAAGACCTCTTCAACATTGTCAAAACATTAATGGTCCACGATCCGTGTGGTCAGCAAAACAGATCATCCCCATGCATGCAAAATGGAAGATGCACTAGATTTTTTCCCAAAAAATATGTCCAAAGAACTACAATCAATAACGAGGGATATCCAATTTATCGGAGGTGAGACAATGGCCAAACAATCTAGAAGGGAAAATTCATCATTGACAACAGATTCATTGTGCCATACAATAAGTATATACTCTTAAAGTATAATGCGCACATCAATGTGGAGTGGTGTAATTAGTCAAGGTCTATCAAGTATTTGTTTAAATATATCAACAAGGGTCATGATCAAATCACAGCAACCTTTTACCAAAATAATGACAATGCCCATAATAGCAATCTGGTTAATGAGATCAAGTTATACTACAATTGTAGATATTTGTCATCATGTGAGGCAGTTTGGAGGACATTTGCATTTGATATCCACTATCGTGAGCCAGTGGTTGAGAGACTATCTTTCCATCTTCTTGACCAACATTACATTATGTTTCAGGATAATGACCATCTTCAGCAATTAGCACATCAGCCATCATCTTCTACGACAAAGTTTTTAGCCTGGATGGAAGCTAGTACAAAATTTCCTTAAGCCAAAAATTAAACATATGCTAAGTTTCCTACAAAGTTTGTTTGGAAACAAGCTGCTAACAAATGGACAAGAAGGAAAAGAGGGTTCTCCATTAGGAGATTCCATTTTGTTCCTCCAGGTAGTGGTGAACTGCATTACTTGAGGCTACTTTTAAATAAAGTTAAAGGTCCTCAGTCATATGCAGACATATGCATAGTCAATGATATAACATATCCTACATTTAAAGAGACTTGCTACACATTTGGTTTGTTGGATGATGATAGAGAATATATAGATGCTATCAAGCAAGCAAGTCAATGGGGGACTGCATATTTTCTCAGAAGACTATTTGCAACATTACTTTTATCAAACCAACTTGACAAACCTGAATTGGTATGGCAGAATACACATTCACTGTTGACAGATGACTTACTATACAACCAAAGGCATACATTGCAAAAACCAAGTACATATAATCCCACTTTTTTCATATTTATCAGAACACTACCTGTTAATAATGTTTGTGAAATATACATAACAATTTCCATTTATGTAGACTTGCACCTATCCGAGGAAAATATTGAACATTTAGCATTATTGGAGATTCATAAACTGTTGCAGAGTCACAACAAAAGGTTATCTGACTATCCAACAATGCCTCAACCAAATATGTTGACAGTCTCTAATCGTAATAATAGGGTTATACAAGATGAGTTAGACTATGATAGGGAAGAATTGTCAAAATAACTTGAAACATTTTGTCTACCATGACAGCTGAGCAACATTCAATTTTCTGCAAAATAATGGATGCAGTTTCCACCGGAGATGGGAGAGTTTTTTTCCTTTACAACTATGGAGATACTAGAAAAACAATTTTATGGAAGTTTATCTCTGCTGCAATAAGGTGTAAAGGAGAAATTGTTCTTACCGTTGCTTCAAGTGGAATTGCTGCCTTATTATTACCAGGTGGAAGAACAGCCCACTCAAGGTTCAGTATTCCAATCAACATTGATGAAGATCCCACCTGCAACATCAAGCAAGGTAGTGCTTTGGCAGACCTAATTGTTAAAGGTAGGTTACTCATCTGGGATGAAGCACCAATGACATAAATTTTTCTTTGAAGTAGTGGATAAAACATTCAGGGACATATTAAAGTTCTCAAATTGGATACTGAGCATTGGTGAAGGAATCGTTGGAGATGAAAATGATGACACAATTGATATAGATATTCCCCCCGAATTCCTTATACGTGAATCTGGTGATCCAATTGCATCTATCGTTGACCAGACCTACCCAGATTTCTTAAACAATGTAGATAATCCTAAATACTTCCACAATCGTGCAATATTGGCCCCAACAAACGAGATTGTGAAAACTATCAATGACTACATGCTCCATCTAATGCCAGGAGAGTGTCACACATATCTAAGTTTTGACCATCCATCAAACATGAATGAACATTCTGTTCAACCCAATGATATTTATACTTCAAAATTCCTTAATATAATCAACTGTTTCAGGTTACCAAACCATGAAATTATTCTGAAGATTGGGATGCCCATTATTTTGCTAAGAAACATTGACCAGATTGCAGGTATGTGCAATGACACCCGTTTAGTGATAACACGAATGGGTAACTATATTTTGGAAGCAAAAGTTATTTTTGGAAACAATGTGGGACAACACATTTTCATTCCCAGGTTGTCACTGACCCCTTCTGATAACAGAATTCCATTCAAATTTCAACGAAAACAATTTCCTATTGCACTTTCCTTTGCAATGACAATTAATAAAAGCCAAGGTCAATCACTTAGAAATATTGGTATTTATGTTCCAAAATCGTTGTACTCTCATGGGCAACTATATGTAGGAGTGTCAAGAGTAACCCAAAAAAATGGACTGAAAATACTTATTACAGATGAAGGTGTCATTGGTCATAATAGGATATCCAATTTTGTTTACAAAGAAGTGTTCCGAAATCTTTGATGTTTCTTTTGTTTTTTTAATTTTAATGTACATTTTATGGATATTGTATTATATTGTGTGTTGTATATTATGTATTATTATGTATTTAAAAGTAATCATATTGTACATTTAAATCCTGAAATCTGGCCAACAACTTTTTAAAAACATGCTGGCCATGAAAGGTTCATGTTATTTCTACACCATGCATCTAACCTAAACTATTATTTGCATACATATGCTACCTAATAAATACAACATAACACCTTCTATGCATTTAACCTTCTTTCAGGTATTTTCTATACACTTCTGTTGCCATTTAATTACAAACAAAATTATACTTAATGATCTGCAAGTACCAATTATATCACCTACTTCATTTCTAATATAGTCTTACATTATTAATTGTACTGACACCATCCACTCTTCACATTTTTTTCCAATAATATGGACTACAGGAAAAATGCTGCTAAATGAATTTTACATCCTCACACAACATTCCCACAAGAAAATTTAAGGAACTTCTCAGGTACTATCTACATTTAAATCTTTCCAATGAAATTACAAACTGATTGGACCTTATTTATCTTCTCTACCAAAAACATGTGTACGATCCTACAAGACTTTATTTTTTACGCCCACATCAATGCTCACTGTGATCACCGTATTCAATGCTGCCTCATATCGTAAACCTTAACCACATTTCATATTTCATTTAATATTAACATATAAGTTACACAATCATGCTTGAAGGTCATAAATGAAATCCTCCCCATTACTTTTTTTAAAAATCGTTTAGTCTGCTTATAACAGGATTTGTATAGTTTCATAAGCCACATAAATGTTTTTATAACAGACAGACGAGTTAGCAGCTAATGCATTTAATACTCACACTTCCCGAAAATCCCAACACCATCACTTTTTGGAAAGCTGTTTTTAAAACACGTTTAGCCGTAATAAAAATATACTCTTTTGAAATACACTTCCGCAATTAATGATTTACTTCCTAATTAAATATTAAAAAAACAACGTTTAAATTTTTTAGGTTAACTGCTCATTATCTCTTCCAAAACTACCATTTACCGTTACACTATACAACCTTTACCACAACACCGAATAGGTTACATTTCTCTGCGTGAACCAAACTGCTCCAACGAAACCCATCCACCTTACGACATTTGCACCAGACCTCCACCCTGAAAACAGGCTTGACTCAACACACAACTCATGAGGTTAGCTTTCTCTGCGTCAACAAAACTGCTGCAACGAAACCTGTCTACCTTGCGACATCTCCACCGTACATGCACCATCTGTCGCAACTGTAATTTCGACGAGATGACAAAGTCGCTAAAATTTGAAAATGATTCTTATTGATTAATATGGAGTCGCCAGCAAATTTTTATTTAAGGGAAATATATTTGGAAAAACCCTAACTAGAGGAAAAGATTTAGGTTCAAGAGTCGGTTACGAGTGGGGAAGGTGTTAGGCACCCCACTCGCCTGTTCCGAAGAACAGCACCCTTAAACTGAGTGTGTGATTTTTGAAAATGTTTGATCCTTTAATTAGAGTGAAAATAAATAACATGATGGAGGTTAGCCTGACAGGACTTGATCCTGCTCCTACGTATTCCCCGATGCAATGGGGAACTCAAGGTTTACGTAGTTCTGGTTGATTTGAAGGCTTGACCTTCGAAGGTGCTTGAAAAGGTGAACAGGTTCTTTTTGAAAATATTTTAAGGATGCTTCCTAATCCACATATGCACAAATAAGCAAGTTTGACATAGGAATCAATTAAA
The DNA here is from genome assembly GCA_037954105.1 of Canavalia gladiata. Classification (NCBI taxonomy): domain Eukaryota; kingdom Viridiplantae; phylum Streptophyta; class Magnoliopsida; order Fabales; family Fabaceae; genus Canavalia; species Canavalia gladiata. The sequence goes on along the minus strand of CM075658.1, from coordinate 38,611,682 downwards.
AGATATGGATTATAGGAATCAAACAAAACAAGTTTGACATAAATCCAATCAGAAATAAGCAAGTTATGCACAAATCAAACAAGCTAGGTTAATTTGCGCACCAGGATGAATATGCTTCGGTAATCAGGCGATATAAATTTCATTTCAGGTCCAAATTGGATAAATAATATTATTCCAGAAACTAGAGACAAATTCGAAGAAAACGAATCAAAATTCAACAATATCAGAGATCATTTGGCCGATCAAAACTGAAAACGGAAAATAGAGACGAAAATGAACTTGGAAATCTGAGAAGAAACAAGAAACTTAAGAGGAATAAAAGTTGGACCTAACCTCCATTGGAAGGTGATGAAGAACTGGTTTCATGGAAGCCAAGGGCTGAATTGAAGGTAGAGGTAGAGAATCCTAGGTCCTCCCTTCGAAAATTCTGAAAATCCCCTCCTAAGACTCCAAGTCCTCCTCTCAGGAATTTCCAAAAAATGAGAAAAGAACCCCCTTCCCAATTTCCTTCTCCTATTTATAGAGTTTTTCAAACACTTTTCCCGCTTTTTTCCTTTTTTCCTTTTTTCAATTTTTGTTTTTTTGTTTTTTGTTTATTATTTTTTTATTTTGATTTATTATTTTATTCATTTATCTCATTATTTTATTTTATTTTTTTCTAATTTTTCCAACTTCGTTATTTTCTATTTTATTTATATATATATATATATATTTTTTTTTCCTTACTCTTTTTTCCATTTTTGTTTTCAATTTTTCTGTTTTTCTTATTCTTTTTTCTAGTTTTATTTCAATTTTTCTCTTTATTTTTTTTATTTTCATCATTTATTATTTTTTTCATTCTGTTTTATTTTGCTTTTATTCTTTATTTTTCTTCATTATTATTTTATGTAATTTTTATTTCCAGAAATTTTTCTTATTTATTATTTAAATTATGATTCATTCACTAATTAAATAAAATATTTTTTTTCAAATGGGCCTCGGACATAATTAAGTGTTTCCTACCAGATAATGAGAGAAATAATTCTCTGAATTATCATAGTAGGGAATGAGTAAAAATGTGAACACATTATGTCCGAGGCGGGCTTTTGAAGAATTCCGACAAGCATAGGAAGCCTTGAACTTGAAAATGAATACGTGGAAGGTGGTGGTTTTTGAGTGACCTTGCCGTCTTCATGTGATGAATCGACGGGGTTTTAAACATGCGAGGCTTGATTGTGTAGCCCAATTAGACTACGAATACTACTGAATGCAGGCAAAGTGAGGTGAAAAGGGTCTGTTTAATGCAGGAAAGCATGTAGGAACTAAAATGTAAGTTATGTACAAGGTGGCCTGACAACATAGACCGAGGTAAAGGAACCTAAACATGCTCAAAGCGTGAGATCATAGGCCCAAATGCAGAGAAGTAAACGTGATGGTGCAAAAAGGAACTGGAACGTGCAGGAAAGAAAGTTGAACGTGCTGGACTTGAACGTGAAGAAAGGGAAAACTTGAACGTACTAGAAAGAAAACTTGAACGTGTTAGAAAGAAAACTTGAACGTGCTAGAAAGAAAACTTGAACGTGATGGAGGCCTGACACTATAGGCCGAGATGCGGAAATCAACACTTGATGGTGGCCTGACAACATAGTGTAAACACTCAATTATGTCCGAGGCCCCCAATTATTAAAATTAATCAAGAAACCAACGCTAAATTAAATAATAAACAGAAAAACAGGAAATGAAATAGAAATATGCTGAAGAAGTAATAAGGAAAGAAAAAAAGAAAAAATAAGAATGTAAATAAATAAAACAACAAATAAAATAAAAAAAAGAATTAAAACGAAAAATGAATAAATAAGTAATTAGAAAAATAAAAATAGAAACAAAATTTAAAAATTACAAAAATGAAAATAAGAACAAAATTTGGAAAATAAATAAAGAGGAAAAAATATAAAAATGAAAACATAGCAAAAGAAAGATGAAAAATAAATAATAATAATTAATAATAAAAGAAAGAAAAAATAGAATCTAAAATTAGAAACAAAAACAGAAAAATATTAAAACACAAAATGAAAAATGAAAAATTGAATTATTATAAAAGAAGAAAGAAAAAAGAGAATAATAAATTCAGAAATTAAAAAAATAATAAGAAATAAATAAAAAATAATAAAAACAATGAAAACGGGAAAACGTTTTAAAAATAGGAAAAAATAAATAAAAAAAAGAATTAATGAAGATATTTTTTTAAAAACAGAAAAAAAACAAAACGAAGTGAAAACAGAAAATAAATTAAATATGGATTACGGATTATGGATCTAGCTCCGGCGCTGAACATGTGGTCTAATTAGAAGGAAGTGTCAAGGCACTGGTTGTATGCATACTATAGGAAGCCTTGGCGCCAGGCTAAACAAGGGAGGGAAGCTTAAGGTGTATGGTGCACTCTCGTCCGGCGAGCACCGGCCGTGAACGAAGCTAATGATGCGAGAAGCAGAGTTGAATAAAAACAAGGGTGACAAAGACCATGGCCGAGCAGAGGGCGGGGAGGTTCTGCACCTTGAAAGATGATTATAATAATGCGTGAGGTTGCTGTTCCACTCGCCTCTCTACTCCTACAACCACCGATGAGGCAAGAAACATTGACAAAAACAAGTAAAAACATCGGAAGTGTGAACAGAGCAGCCTCCGGTCCAAGCTCCCCTTGGTCCCTAGCTCGTCCTATCTCAAGGCACATAGTACCCAAGCTTTTACCTAAGCGAAAGCCCACTCAAGGAGTAGGAATCCGAGCCAAGTTTGTGTAAGGGGGCCCTGTTTGCACCTTGGAGTCGTCCTTGACGCCGAGGGTGTTTGATGACCAGTTTAACCATGAAGTTACCCCAGACCAACAGGAAAGGCTAGGCGTTAAGCCACTGAAGGAGATTCGGCATTTTGCTTGGGTGACGAGAATGGGACGAGTAGACCATGGACATCCCCTTCCTCATCCCTCCTAGGTAACCACACGTACAAAGAGTAACAGGGCACTCATTCCACCGAGTTGTTTCATAAAGGAGTGGCGCACTTCACCCCGCTCCCCTGCCCTGAGAGACTTAGCATAAAGGGGTATCGTTAGCAATGGTATTTGAGGCTTTTAGGGGGCTCAAGGAGAGGAGGGATTAGAATGAATTAGGGTGAAAGCTACCTGTGCATGGATCCCGTCAAGTCTAGTGTAGTCTGAGTTCAATCGAATTAGTTGCAAAGTGATCGCTACCCAGACCATGTTCGTCCTGAGGGAATGGTAAAGCATGGCAAAGCTACTTCCTCCCCAGGGGAGCACGTGAAAGGCCATGGGTTGGAGCTTAAATACGTGATCGAAATCACATCGTCGCGGGCTCAAATGAGGGGCGTCGTTGCTGGGGTTGGGCCTTGGTTCCACCTTTGTTACGTCATGCATATGCACACCCTAAAAGGACTGGTCAAAAACGGGCACGAGACCCACCAACGAAAATCATTTGGAAAATAAGATAGTCATTCAGCATACACAAGCATGGGCTAAATGAGATATGGGACACAAGAGTAGTGTAGTTCAAATGGTCAAGCGTCCAGGTCGCAACCCTTTTGTCCCCGTTTTCGAACCCCAGACGCCACATTTTGGCCTATTCCCCATTACCCCAATTTCTGGTAATTGCTGAGTGATCCCCCAAAGGTCTTGTAATTGCAGATTGACCCCCAGAATTTCTGGCAATTGCAGATTGACCCCCAGGATTTCTGGAATTAAAATTTAACCCCTAAATCCCCCATAATCATAATTTAACCCCTAAATTCCCCATAATCATAATTTCAACCCCAAATTTTTCATAATTACAATTTCACCCCCCAAACTTTCCATAATTACAATTTCACCCTCAAATTTTCCATAATTACAATTTCACCCCCAAATTTTCCATAATTATCAATTAACCCCCTCACTTCATATCACTCAAATTTTACCCCCCATACTTCCCCAAATCTCAAACAAAATTTCCTTCTTTCCAAAAATAAAGTTCTTTGTCTAATGGCCAAAATAAACTCTTCTTTTTGACCCCTTTCTGTAAAATAAAATTCTTTTCCAAATATTTTGGGATTCTTGGTCTAACGCAACGGGCTCTAAACGAGGAATTGGCGGTCCACCTGCTGTTCAGCGTTTAACAGTCTGTATAGGCCCCCATGCTGCAGTAGCTGCCTTAGGTCTTGTCCATGAGTGGACTAAAGGTCCTTTCAAAAATAAAAAGCTCTTCTTCAGATATTTTGGGATCCTTGGTCTCACGCAATGGGCTCTAAATGAGGAACTGGCGGTTCAGCTGCTGTTCAGCATTTAACAGTCTGTATAGGCCTCTGTGCTGTCGTAGCCGCCTCAGGTATTTTGCATGAGTGGAGTAAAGGTCTGTTCAAAAATAAAAATCTCTTTTTAAGATATTTTGGGATCCTTGGTCTCACGCAATGGGCTCTAAACGAGGAACTAGCGGTTCACTTGATTTTCAATGTTTAACAGTCTGTATAGGCCCCTGGGCTGCCGTAGCCGCCTCGGGTCTTGTGCATGAGTGAGCTAAAGGTCCTTTCAAAGAATGAGATTCTCCTTAAAATTCCATTTGTCCTTTAAATACCTCTGAAGGTCAAGCCTTCACAAACTAGAATTACATAAGCCTTGAGTTTCCCATTGCACCGGGGAATACGTAGGAGTAGGATCAAGTCATGTCAGGCTAACCTTCATCAATCTATTTTTTTTTCACATTAATTAAGGGATCAAACAATTTTCAAAAATCACACGCTTAGTTTAAGGGTACCGTTCTTCGAAACGGGCGAGTGGGGTGCCTAACACCTTCCCCACTCATAATCAACTCCCGAACCTAAATCTCTTCCTCGAGTTAGGGTTTTTTTCCAAATCTTTTCCCTTAAATAAAAATTTGGTGGTGGCTCCACATAATCTTATAAAATTCCATTTTTAAATTTTAGCGAGTTCGTCGTCTTGTCAGAATTACGGTTGCGACAATAGGCCAAGAATGCAGAAATGTAAACTTGAGGGTGGCCTGATACTATAGGCCAAAGTGCAGAAAAGTAAACTTGATGAGGCCTGATAACATAGGCCAAGGTGCGGAAAAATAAACTTGATGAGGCCTAACAGCATAGGCCAAGGTGCAGAGAAGTAAACTTAAGGGAAGCCTGACATCATAGGACAAAATGCAGAAATGTAAACTTGATTAGGCCTGACAACATAGGCAAAGGTGCAGGAAATTAAACTTGACGAGGCCTGACAGCATAGGCCAAGGTGCAGAGAAGTAAACTTAAGGGAGGCCTGACATCATAGGCCAAAATGCAGAAATGTGATAAGCATAAATTTCATAAATAATTATCTCTCACTTTTATCTCATTAAGACTTCTTATATGTTCAATTAAGTGATCTTTGTCATATTTTATGAGTTTGGGTTCATATGAAGTTCAATTGAATTTCTTTGCTTACCCGATTAAAATGACACTATTATAATATTTTGAGCATAATAGGAGTTTTAGACATCCAAAAATCATGAAATCTATCTTGAGTGAAAGCTTAAAGAAGTGTCCACAGTTACAAAGCAAGATCAGACTCTAAATGGGATGTTTAGGACTCCGAAATTATCTCAAAAGATGAGATAGTGTTGCTGACGTGGAATTTGAACAGTGTGCAAAGATCCGGCCATATCTTGAGATACAGAAGTCATATTGAGATGAAATCAAATCTGTTGGACAGCTAAGATCCGGGGATACAACTTTTGTTTAGAAGTCAAGCTCTAATTCGGACATGTGAACATCCGAAATTGCGGTGCAAGAAAGTCAAAATTGTTGTGCTAATTGGTGACAAAAATTCAAAAGTGTTTTGCATTTTCAACAAAGCCCATGTGAAAGCAATAAAAGGGTAGAAAAGTAATATCCTAATTGGTGACTTTCTGAAGATGATGCCTCAAAAATCCTCTATAAATAGAAGGGTTTACAAGAGGAGAAACACACCATTTTTGGAGATTAACTCCAATACCATTTTCTTTCTTTCTTTCTTTCTTTCTTTCTTTCTTTCTTTCTTGTTAGTTTTGCCTCCTACATGGAAGGCTTAGGTTTTCTTTCTTGTTAGTTTGCCTCCTACATGGAAGGCTTAGGATTTATTTGTTGTTAGTTGCCTCCTACATGGAAGGCTTAGGATTTATTTGTTGTTAGTTTGCCTCCTTCATGGAAGGCTAGGTTTGTAGTTTCAATTCAAGAATTCAAGCTATTTTCATTTTAACTTTGAGGTCTTGATCTTTATTTACATGCTTATTAAGTGGTTTCTACTCTACTTCACTATATTCTTCAATTTTATTCTTTAATCAAAGTTTGATCGGTTGACGTATTTTGATTAATGCATAATTGATTTATATGTGGTTTTTGATTGGTAAATCATTTTCCAAAAGTTTGAAGAGTAGAAATTAAGTAATTGAATTGAAGGTTTTCATTTTATTACTTACTTCAACTGAATTCTGATTGTGAAATTGGTTTAGATAAAAGATTAAGTGGTTACTAATCTTGTTGATCATAATCAATTAAATTCTGAGAGGTTTCTCAGTAGAGAATTCAAGGATCATTTTAGGGGTTCCAGATGATCCTAGGTTGATAAACACAATGCATGATTTTAGTGATCAATGATTAGTTAAGAAAATAGCCTCTGAATTCCTTGAGTTGATAATTGTTAAGTGAAATTAATTTCATTCTGTATTTTGCATTTAGAACTCAATATCAATCTTTACCAAATCTCCCTGTTCTAATTTTCTCCTTATTTGCTTAAGAAGCTGAAATGGTCTTTGGGAGATGACCTAGGTTGCACCTTATACTATACCAATAGTTTGGGGGAAATCTAGAAATTATTTTTGCGCGTTTGCGACGAGCGTGTCAAAAATTTGGTGCCGTTGCCGAGGACCATTTTAGTTTCCTAGGCTCATTTAGGAGTTTGTATAAAATTTTTAATCTTTCTAACAATTTTTTTTACTTTAGGTACATATTCTTGGATTTTCTGTATGAATTCACCTTTTTGTGTATGACCCGATCCAATCCTGAAAATTTATATGCATATGATCCTGAGATTGATAGAACATTCCACCATTTGAAAAGAGCACATAGAAGACATTCATTCAGTAATAACCAAGAAAGTAACAGTAGTGATTTTTCATCTTTAAATTTTGATAGTTTCAAATATTCTGCTAAGAACATGGCTGATAGAACCCTAAAAGAATTAGTTGCACCTGATGTTGCTTATCAACCGTTGTGTATTCAATACCCTGATGTTGATGCACCATTTGAACTAAAGTCTGGATTAATACATTTGCTACCTAAGTTTCATGGCCTTGCAGGTGAGGACCCTCATAAACATTTGAAGGAATTTCACATTGTGTGTTCCACAATGCGGCCACAAGGAATTCTTGAAGATCATACCAAGTTGAAGGCATTTCCTTTCTCCTTAAATGATGGAGCTAAGGACTGGTTGTACTATCTACATCCAACATCTGTTACAAGCTGGAATGATATGAAGAGATTATTTCTGGAGAAATTCTTCCCTGCATCCAGAACAGCAGCTATCAGAAAAGAGATTTGCGGCATCAGACAGAACTCGCAAGAAACTCTCTATGAGTATTGGGAGAGATTCAAGAAACTATGCGCCACTTGTCCACACCATCAAATCAGTGATCAATTACTGATTCGGTATTTTTATGAAGGACTCATGCCAATGGACAGAAGCATGGTTGATGCAGCTAGTGGTGGAGCACTTATGGACGCCTACAGCAGCTCGAGATTTGATTGCCAACATGGCAGAAAATTCTCAGCAATTCAATTCTCGAACTAATTCCTTGTCTAAAGGAGTCCATGAAATGACCACCAAGACATACCATACACGATTGGAGAACAGAATTGAAGAACTAACCTCCATCGTAAGACAGTTGGCCATCGGACAACAACAGCAACTTAATGTTGTTGACAAAACCAAAACATGTGGCATCTGCACTTCTGCAGATCATCCTACTGATGCATGCCCAACATTGCAAGAAAATGAGACACGTGAGGCTGCAGTAAATGGTATTTTTGGCACAGGACAACAATACAGGCCTCCTCAACATTATCAGCAACAGAAGTTTGAACCACCTTCTGGATCATACAATCCTAGTTGGAGAAACCATCCTAACTTGAGATATGGTCCTCCACAACAACAAAGGATTCAAACATCTGACTCCCAAAATAAATACCAACCATCGCCATTCAGACAACAACAACAGCATATGCAGCAATCTGTACCTTCTAATGCTTCTGAACCCTCTCTTGATGATTTGATGAAGCAATTAGCTATCAGTAATCTTCAGTTTCAACAAAATGTAAGTTCTACCATTCAGGATTTACAAACTCAAATTGGGCAGTTGGCTACCACTGTCAACCAATTGAAATCTCAAGGTTCTGGTCAACTACCTTCTCAACCTGTCATAAATCCCAAAAGTGTGAATGCCATGACCTTGAGAAGTGGGAAGAAAGTGCAGACAGACCCTACAATTTTAAAGCAACAAAGCTTCAATCAGACTAATCCACACCAAAAAGAAGCATTTATCTCCACACCTGGAGACATCTCTGATAAGCCATCTGAATCAGAGGGAAAGTCTGATGAAAAAAGTACACCAGCCTTCGATAAGACATCGAATGATCAACAAAAAGAAGCTTGCCATAAACGATCTGTACTTGAAGCATCTGATGAGACGAAAACCCCAAATTGTGCTGATCAGAAGGTATCTTTACCTTTTCCAAATAGAATGGTCCAGTCCAAGCCCAATGTTCATGCAGAATTGGATAAGGAGCTTCTAGATACTTTCAGGAAAGTGGAAGTCAACATACCACTTCTAGATGCTATCAAGCAAATTCCAAAATATGCCAAATTTCTAAAGGACCTGTGCACGCATAAGAGAAGACTCAAAGGAGATGAGAAGATCAGTGTGGGACGCAATGTTTCTGCCTTAATTCAACCCAGCCTTCCTCAGAAATGTAAAGATCCAGGAACTTTCACCATTCCTTGCACAATAGGAAACTCTACATTTGGTGATGCATTACTGGATCTAGGTGCTTCCATTAATGTTATGCCCTCATCAGTTTATAAATCTTTGAATTTGGGAGAACTGAAGCCAACTGGTGTGGTGATTCAATTAGCCAACAAAAGTACAGCACATCCAGCCGGAGTACTTGAAGATGTGCTAGTTCAAGTGAATAAGCTGATCTTTCCAGCTGACTTCTACATTTTGGATATGGAAGATGAGTCATCCATCAACAGAGCAACCTTGATCCTAGGGAGACCTTTCCTCAAAACTGCAAAAACAAAGATAGATGTGCATACGGGGACTCTCTCTATGGAATTTGGAGATGATATCATCCAATTCAACATATTTGAAGCCATGAAGCATCCTATAGAGAATCATTCACTCTTTCAACTTGATGCCATAGATCTTCTTGCGAATGATTATTCCATTGATAATCTACTTTTTGAATTTTTTGATTTTGATTACTTAGATAATTTTACTTGCACATGTGATGAATTTGATCCATGTATTGTCTGTTCCAGGATTAATGCTGCTGACCAAACTTCGTTGAAAGATGACATGTTAGATGCAAGTGTTGCAGACATTTCAATCTCAAATAGATCCCTGCCTTCCATAATACAACCACCTCCTTTGGAGTTGAAGCCTTTGCCTGAACATCTAAAGTATGCTTATTTGGGGGAAAATGAGAAGCTTCCTGTCATTGTAGCAAAGAACCTTCTACCACAACAGGAAGAAAGGTTGCTGCAAACCTTAAGAAGCCATAAAAAAGCAATTGGATGGACTTTGGCTGATATTCCAGGCATTAGCCCATCTACTTGTATGCATAGGATACTGCTGGAGGGAAACACCAGACCTGTTAGACAGCCCCAGAAGACCAGCATAAGACCACCTTCACTTGTCCTTTTGGTACTTTTGCCTATAGAAGGATGCCTTTTGGTCTATGCAACGCCCCTGGAACCTTTCAAAGATGCATGGTAAGCATTTTCTCTGATCTCTTAGAAAGTTGCATGGAAATGTTTATGGATGACTTCACTGTATATGGTTCTTCTTTTGATGCATGCTTAGAAAGCCTCTCTAAAGTTTTGGACAGATGCATTGAGACTAACCTGGTTTTGAATTTTGAAAAATGTCATTTCATGGTAACAGAAGGTAGTCTTAGGACACTTGGTATCTAGCAAAGGTTTAGAGGTTGATAAGGCCAAGATAGACATTATTACTTCTCTACCTTACCCCACTTCTGTGCGAGAAGTACGTTCTTTACTTGGTCATGCAGGTTTTTACAGAAGATTCATCAAGGATTTTAGCAAGATTGCACAACCTCTTTCTAAACTACTACAAAAAGATACCAAATTTGTGTTTGATCAAGCATGCAAGGATTCATTTGATGAACTAAAGAAGCGGTTGACAACCACTCCCATCATTCAACCACCTAATTGGACGCTTCCATTTGAATTAATGTGTGATGCATCTAATTATGCCCTTAGTGCTGTACTGTCTCAAAGAGTTAGCAAGAGATCTCATGTCATTGCATATGCCTCTCGCACACTTGATGCAACCCAATCCAATTACACAACTACTGAGAAGGAGCTTTTGGCAATTGTGTTTGCATTAGATAAATTTTGCTCCTATTTGCTTGGATCTAAAGTTATTGTCTTCTCTGACCATGCAGCTCTGAAATACTTACTGAAGAAGGCAGATGCTAAGCCAAGACTGATTCGTTGGATGCTTCTGTTGCAAGAATTTGATTTAGAGATTAAAGACAAAAGTGGTGCAGAGAACCTTGTAGCAGATCATTTAAGTCGGATCCAGTAACCTTGTGAAGAAACTTCAATTGCAGATTCATTCCCAGAAGAGCATCTCTATCATTTGCACGGGAAGGATCCTTGGTATGCAGATTTGGTAAACTATCTGGTTGCTAAAGAAATACCCAAACACTTCACCAAATCGCAAATTGCCAAGTTGAAAAGTAATGCCAAACACTACATATGGGATGAACCATACCTTTGGAAGACATGTAGTGATCAAATCATTAAAAGATGTGTTCCAGATCATGAAGTTCAGTCTGTACTTACCTTTTGTCATTCCCTAGCTTGTGGTGGACACTTTGGGCCACAACGGACAGCTAGAAAAGTACTAGACTCAGGCTTTTATTGGCCTACAATATTTCGTGATGCACACAGATTATGCATAACTTGTGAGCAGTGCCAAAGAATAGGGAGTATTTCGCGCAGAAATGAGATGCCCCAACAACCACTTCTCTTTTGTGAGGTATTTGATGTATGGGGTATAGACTTTATGGGTCCATTCCCTATCTCTTTTGGCTTTGTTTACATTCTGCTAGCTGTTGATTATGTTTCAAAATGGGTGGAGGCAAAAGCCACTCGTACTGATGATGCTCGAGTTGTTGCAGATTTTATCAGGTCTAACATTTTTAGTAGGTTTGGCATTCCTAGAGCTCTAATTAGTGACCAAGGTACTCATTTTTGCAACCACACAATGGAAGCCCTACTCCGCAAATATGGAGTCATGCATAAATTCTCCACCCCATATCATCCTCAAACAAATGGTCAAGCTGAAGTTTCTAATCGAGAGATCAAGAAAACTCCAAAATTTACAAAGAAAAGGTCAAAGCTCTTCATGACAAAAAGTTGGCAAGAAAGGAGTTTTCCGTTGGACAAAAAGTTCTCCTTTTCAATTCTCGGCTAAAGCTTATGCCTGGTAAGCTACGCTCTAGATGGTTAGGACCATTTGTAGTTACTAATGTTTTTCCTTATGGTGCAGTGGAAATAAAAAATGAGGTAACTGAAAAAATCTTCAAGGTGAATGAACATCGTCTTAAACCATTTTTCGAAGGTTTTCAAAAGCACACGGTAGAAGAAGTGCATTTGCACAATGCCACATACTTGCAATAAATTCAAGAGAAGTCTCTTTCTCTCTCTCTCTTTCTTTCTCTCTCTCTCTTTCTCTCTTTCTCTCTCTCTCTCTCTCACATTCCTCGCTTATAAGTTTCAACTAATCTCTCAACTTCCTTCTTCACCTCTTAAATCATCCCAACTATTACACCACATTAAGCTTGCAGGAATAATAACTTGAGTGTTTTAAGAAATGGAGAAAGCTCTCACCAGGATCAAAATTTTGTTCCCTACTCTCCCCAGAAATTTCTTAAAGACATTTACAATTGCAGACTTGAACGATTGAGGGCATTAACACTCTTAGGCCTTCCAGAAGATGTCTGTTGGATCATTGAAGTTAAGGTATGTTTAGCAGGTGAATTTCAAGAATCATTTGTTAAAAACATGCCAGGTGTGGGAAGAAGTTCCTATGGAAAGAAGAGAAGGGCAAAAAGAATTGGAGTTTGCTACAGGTGTGCAAGATGGACCTGTAACACAAGATGCAAGAACCCTGGAATGGTTTCAAGAAATCGAGAGGACAAAATTCAATTCATAAAGGATGGACTGAGTAAGGAGTCATTGGATGATATTATTCAGACTCTTGAGACGCATCCTAGTGGGCATGTACAAGGAGTCCTTCTTGATTTGTTTGAACTGTTCCGTAAGGAAAAAACACGTTATAGTCTTGGGAATCTGACTTTAAAAGACCCTGTTGTCAGTTTACAAGAAAACTGAATGGGAAGCACATCCTCGACTCTTAGAAGGCGTTTCAGCCGTTATTGGACGTAAAACCAGAGGAAGATGTGAGCCACAATCACAACTACTGTTCATTCTCAAGCGTGTATATTTGTCATTTACATTGTCTTTTCAATTTATTGGGCCACCATTTTTTGAAAATTTCACCCCTGCTTAAAGTCTTTCCCTTCTGACATTCACCTTTTTCCTTGAACAAAAATTCAAACTTTTGCAACAAAAATTCAAACTTTTGCAACAAAAATTCAAACTTTTGCTACCAAATCCTGATCTCGCACTATTCAAGCGATCTCCTTGTCTGATATTGAGTCCCTATAAATTATCAACCTCTATGACATATTTTTTCAAAAAAGACAGAAACACCGTATATGGATAAGATCAATACTATCTGTGTTTTTGGTGGGTCTAACCTTGGAAAGGATGGAGAATTTCAACATGCAGCTTATACCCTTGGTAAGGTATTAGCTGCAAGAAAAATCAATCTTGTTTATGGGGGAGGGATTCAGGGTTTAAAAGGATGTGTTGCAGGATCTACACTCACAAAGGGGTGTAACGTCTTAGGTGTTGGCTTAAAAAATGGGAGCACCTCCTACTTCACCCTCGGTACTGAATTGAAGGTTGCAACCATGCATGACCGTATGAGACACATGTTGATTAATTCTAATGCATTTATTGCATTACCTGGTGGTCTTGGAACAATGGAAGAAATTTTTACCATTATATTTTGGGCCTATCGGAATTTTCATAAAAAACCTTTGGGCTTATTGAATATTAATGGCTTTTATAATGGTTTGATATCCTTTTTAGATCATGCAGTAGAGTAGGAGTTCATGCCACAATCCATGCGCAACATCATAGTATCTGCTTCAACTGTTGAACAGCTACTTGAGATTTTGCAAAATCCTACATCTGAGCTCAGTCAAGCAATGCAGCTGGTGAACCAACCAAATTAGGATGGCAGAGACAAAAGAGAACCAGATACCACTCTTCGGTTATAACTTTTCCTTACTTTGGTGGTTTTCTTACATTTCTTTTCCTGTTATATGAAATTCCATCTAAGACATTGGGGACAATGTCTTGGATAGGTTGGGGGGAGGATGGTCCGATATAAAAGAAAAATTAAAAAAAAAAAACCCCAAAAAAAAAAACCCAAAAAAAAAAATTAGGTTAGAATCATAAACTTGCTTTGAGTAAGATGGTTGAGTAAGGAGTTACACTTGACTCTTGATACGCATCTTATGATTAAAAAAAAAATAAAAATAAAAATTTGAATGTGGAAGTTTGTTGTTCTTTAGATTTCATAAAATAATTGAAGCAAAATGATTTACATTTCGAGATTAATTAGTTTGGCAACACATATTTGAACTGGATAGATTAGATTTGATAAATATATTACCTGTGAGATTTTGAGCCTTATTAATCACTTTCTTTCTTGTGTGATTTTCATCCATGGAATATGTTACTTCAGAACTTGCATTGATTCTTTTTGAAGCTACATTTTCACATGAATTGTACAAAAATGATTGAGGCATTTTTTTTTTGAACAAACCACTTGGCCAAATAACCCAACCATATAATTTTATCCTTTGATCAGCCCTTTGAGCCGATTAGCCTTTTCTTCTTTTTAGCTCACCACAAATCAAAAAAAAAAAACAACTTTGTTTGACCATAGAAGGTGAGGAATATTGGATTTATCATACCATAAGTGTTTCAATAAGTGTGGGGGAGATTATTGTTGTGTTCATCAATATCATGGTTGAAAAAAAAACTAAAGCAAGAAATTAATAAATAAACTATTATATTGAAAAAAAAAAAAAAAAGAATGAAGAAGTAATATCTGTTTCTCACACTTGCACTTAGACTCAGTTCTCAATCCTCACCATTTTCCTTGGTCTAACATTGTATCTCTTCAATATATCATTTCATCTTTCTAATCCCGTTATAACCAAAATAAAGACCTCTTGATTTGTGCATTGCATGTGTACATAGTAGTAGAGAAGTAGAAGATATGCAAGCCTATGATAGTTCATCTTTCATGGATTGAATTTGAGAGAAACACTTACCAAATCAAACATTTGAGAGATTCAGAGTATATCATGTGAGGTTTTATCTTTCTCAATCTATGTTTTTCAAATTAAAGTTGCCTTTCTAAGTAATTTCAAAAATGTGATGAAAGAATGCTTCATGAAATTTTGTGAATTCTTGAGAAATCAACTCAAAACTTTGATGTTCTTTCAAAAAAAATAACATAAAATAAAATAAAATAAAAATAGTAACCAATCCTTAACTTAAGTTTGCCCGAGACGTGCAAAAGATAAGTGTGGGGGGAATTTGATAAGCTTAAATTTCATAAATAATTATCTCTCACTTTTATCTCATTAAGACTTCTTACATGTTCAATTAAGTGATCTTTGTCATATTTTATGAGTTTGGGTTCATATGAAGTTTAATTGAATTTCTTTGCTTACCCGATTAAAATGACACTATTATAGTATTTTGAGCATAATAAGAGTTTTAGACATCCAAAAATCATGAAATCTGTCTTGAATGAAAGCTTAAAGAAGTTTCCACAGTTACAAAGCAAGATCAGACTCTAAATGGGATGTTTAGGACTCCGAAATTATCTCAAAAGATGAGATAGTGTTGCTGATGTGGAATTTGAACAGTGTGCAAAGATCTGACCATATCTTGAGATATAGAAGTCATATTGAGATGAAATCAAATCTATTGGACAGCTAAGATCCGGGGCTACAACTTTTGTTCAGAAGTCAAGCTCTAATTCGGACATGTGAACATCCGAAATTGCGGTGCAAGAAAGTCAAAATTGTTGTGCTAATTGGTGACAAAAATTTAAAAGTGTTTTGCATTTTCAACAAAGCCCATGTGAAAGCAATAAAAGGGTAGAAAAGTAATATCCTAGTTGGTGACTTTCTGAAGATGATGCCTCAAAAATCCTCTATAAATAGAAGGGTTTACAAGAGGAGAAACACACCATTTTTGGAGATTAACTCCAATACCATTTTCTTTCTTTCTTTCTTTCTTTCTTGTTAGTTTTGCCTCCTACATGAAAGGCTTAGGTTTTCTTTCTTGTTAGTTGCCTCCTACATGGAAGGCTTAGGATTTATTTGTTGTTAGTTTGCCTCCTTCATGGAAGGCTAGGTTTGTAGTTTCAATTCAAGAATTCAAGCTATTTTCATTTTAACTTTGAGGTCTTGATCTTTATTTACATGCTTATTAAGTGGTTTCTACTCTACTTCACTATATTCTTCAATTTTATTCTTTAATCAAAGTTTGATCGGTTGACGTATTTTGATTAATGCATAATTGATTTATAATTGGTTTTTGATTGGTAAATCATTTTCCAAAAGTTTGAGGAGTAGAAATTAAGTAATTGAATTGAAGGTTTTCATTTTATTACTTACTTCAACTGAATTCTGATTGTGAAATTGGTTTAGATAAAAGATTAAGTGGTTACTAAATCTTGTTGATCATAATCAATTAAATTCTGAGAGGTTTCTCAGTAGAGAATTCAAGGATCATTTTAGGGGTTCTAGATGATCCTAGGTTGATAAACACAATGCATGATTTTAGTGATCAATGACTAGTTAATAAAATAGCCTCTGAATTCCTTGAGTTGATAATTTTTAAGTGAAATTAATTTCATTTTGTATTTTTCATTTAGAACTCAATATCAATCTTTACAAAATCCCCCTGTTCTAATTTTCTTCTAATTTGCTTAAGAATATGAAATGGTCTTTGGGAGATGACCTAGGTTGCACCTTATACTATACCAATAGTTTGGGGAAAATCTAGAAATTATTTTTGCGTGTTTACGACGAGCGTGTCAAAATGTAAACTTGATAAGGCATGACAACATAGGCCAAGGTGTAAGAAATTAAACTTGATGAGGCCTGAAAATATAGGCCAAAGTGCAAAAAAGTAAACTTGATGAGGCCTGAAAACATAGGCCAAGGTCCAGAAAAGTAAACTTGATAAGGCCTGAAAACATAGGCCAAGATGCAGAAAAATAAACTTGATGGGGCCTGACAACATAGGCCAAGATGCAGAAAAGTAAACTTGAGGGTGGCTTGACATCATAGGCCAAGAATGCAGGAAAATAAACTTGATGAGGCCTGACAACATAGGCCAAGGTGCAGAAAAATAAACTTGATGAGGCTTGACAATATAGGCCGAGATGCAGAAAAGTAAACTTGATGGTTGCCTGACATCATAGGCCAAGGTGCAGAAATCTAAACTTGATGGTGGCCTAACACTATAGGCCAAAATGCAGAAAAGTTAACTTGAGGGAGGTCTGACATCATAGGCCAAGATGCAAAAAAAGTAAACTTGATGTGAATCCCATTGTTGATGGGAAAGAATGCAAAGGGGGGTCCCGCTGTTGCTGGGAATATGCAAATGAAATCCTGCTGTTGCTAGGATAAATACAAGCCTGTTAAGACCGGCGGACAAAATCTAAACATGCTTGAAGTCCTGTTGTTGACAGGAAAATGCAAATGAGGTCCCGCTGTTGCCGGGAAGAATGTAGATGAAATCCTGCTGTTGCCAGAATAAATGCAAACTTGTTAAGACAGGCGGACTGAATTTAAACATGCTTGATGTCTTGTTGTTGACAGGAAAATCCAGATGAGGTCCCGCTGTTGCTGGGAAGAATGCAAATGAAATCCTGCTGTTGCCAGGATAAATGCAAACCTGTTAAGACAGGCGGACTGAATTTAAACATGCTTGATATCTTGTTGTTGACAGGAAAATGCAGACGAGGTCCCGCTATTGCCGGGAATAATGCAAATGAAATCTTGCTATTGCCAGGATAAATGCAAACCTGTTAAGACAAGTAAAGAGTGATCTTACACTAACTTGAAAAGATGGCCTGTCAGGACAGGCAAAACAGGATTGACCTGTTAAGACAGGTAAAAAGTGATCTACACTAACTTGAAAAGATGGCCTGTCAAAACAGTCAAAGCAGGAATAACCTGTTAAGACAGGTAAAGAGTGATCTACACTAACTTGAAAAGATGGCCTGTTAGGGCAGGCAAGACAGTGACCTATTTAGGACAAGCGTGGAAAAGGATAGGATGTGCCCTGGGTATGCATGTGAGGGTGGAATATGGGCTTCTTCGTTGATAAGCATAAATTTCATAAATAATTATCTCTCACTTTTATATCATTAAGACTTCTTATATGTTCAATTAAGTGGTCTTTGTCATATTTTATGAGTTTGGGTTCATATGAAGTTTAATTGAATTTCTTTGCTTACCCGATTAAAATGACACTATTATAATATTTTGAGCATAATAGGAGTTTTAGACATCCAAAAATCATGAAATCTGTCTTGAATGAAAGCTTAAAGAAGTTTCCATAGTTACAAAGCAAGAGCAGACTCTAAATGGGATGTTTAGGACTCCGAAATTATCTCAAAAGATGAGATAGTGTTGATGACGTGGAATTTGAACAGTGTGCAAAGATGCGGCCATATCTTGAGATACAGAAGTCATATTGAGATGAAATCAAATCTGTTGGACAGCTAAGATCCGGGGCTACAACTTTTGTTCAGAAGTCAAGCTCTAATTCGGACATGTGAATATCCGAAATTGCGGTGCAAGAAAGTCAAAATTGTTGTGCTCATTGGTGACAAAAATTCAAAAGTGTTTGCATTTTGAACAAAGCCCATGTGAAAGCAATATGATAAGCATAGATTTCATAAATAATTATCTCTCACTTTTATCTCATTAATACTTCTTATATAATCAATTAAGTGATCTTTGTCATCTTTTATGAGTTTGGGTTCATATGAAGTTTAATTGAATTTCTTTCCTTACCCGATTAAAATGACACTATTATAGTATTTTGAGCATAATAGGAGTTGTAGACATCCAAAAATCATGAAATCTGTCTTGAATGAAAGCTTAAAGAAGTGTCCATAGTTACAAAGCAAGAGGAGACTCTAAATGGGATGTTAAGGACTCCGAAATTATCTCAAAAGATGAGATAGTGTTGCTGACGTGGAATTTGAACAGTGTGCAAAGATCTGGCCATATCTTGAGATACAGAAGTCATATTGAGATGAAATCAACTTTGTTGGACAGCTAAGATCCGGAGCTACAACTTTTGTTCAGAAGTCAAGCTCTAATTCGGACATGTGAACATCCGAAATTGCGGTGCAAGAAAGTCAAAATTGTTGTGCTCATTGGTGACAAAAATTCAAAAGTGTTTTGCATTTTCAACAAAGCCCATGTGAAAGCAATAAAAGGGTAGAAAAGTAATATCCTAGTTGGTGACTTTCTGAAGATGATGCCTCAAAAATCCTCTATAAATAGAAGGGTTTACAAGAGGAGAAAAACACCCGTTGGAGATTAACTCCAACACCATTTTCCATCTTTCTTTCTTTCTTCTTAGTTTGCCTCCTACATGGAAGGCTTAGTTTTTCTTTACTGTTAGTTTGCCTCCTACATGGAAGGCTTAGTTTTTCTTTATTGTTAGTTTGCCTCCTTCATGGAAGGCTTAGGATTTATTTGTTGTTAGTTTGCCTCCTTCATGGAAGGCTAGGTTTGTAGTTTCAATTCAAGGATTCAAGCTATTTTCATTTTAACTTTGAGGTCTTGATCTTTATTTACATGCTTATTAAGTGGTTTCTACTCTGCTTCACTATATTCTTCGATTTTATTCTTTAATCAAAGTTTGATCGGTGACGTATTTTGATTAATGCATAATTGATTTATAATTGGTTTTTGATTGGTAAATCATTTTCCAAAAGTTTGAAGAGTAGAAATTAAGTAATTGAATTGAAGGTTTTCATTTTATTACTTACTTCAACTAAATTCTGATTGTGAAATTGGATTAGTTAAAAGATTAAGTGGTTATTAAATCTTGTTGATCATAATCAATTAAATTCTGAGAGGTTTCTCAGTAGAGAATTCAAGGATCATTTTAGGGGTTCTAGATGATCCTAGGTTGATAAACACAATGCATGATTTTAGTGATCAATGACTAGTTAATAAAATAGCCTCTGAATTTCTTGAGTTGATAATTTTTAAGTGAAATTAATTTCATTTTGTATTTTTCATTTAGAACTCAATATCAATCTTTACAAAATCCCCCTGTTCTAATTTTCTTCTAATTTGCTTAAGAATATGAAATGGTCTTTGGGAGATGACCTAGGTTGCACCTTATACTATACCAATAGTTTGGGGAAAATCTAGAAATTATTTTTGCGTGTTTACGACGAGCGTGTCAAAATGTAAACTTGATGAGGCCTGACAACATAGGCCAAGGTGTAAGAAATTAAACTTGATGAGGCCTGAAAATATAGGCCAAAGTGCAAAAAAGTAAACTTGATGAGGCCTGACAACATAGGCCAAGGTCCAGAAAAGTAAACTTGATAAGGCCTGAAAACATAGGCCAAGATGCAGAAAAATAAACTTGATGGGGCCTGACAACATAGGCCAAGATGCAGAAAAGTAAACTTGAGGGTGGCTTGACATCATAGGCCAAGAATGCAGGAAAATAAACTTGATGAGGCCTGACAACATAGGCCAAGGTGCAGAAAAATAAACTTGATGAGGCTTGACAATATAGGCCGAGATGCAGAAAAGTAAACTTGATGGTTGCCTGACATCATAGGCCAAGGTGCAGAAATCTAAACTTGATGGTGGCCTAACACTATAGGCCAAAATGCAGAAAAGTTAACTTGAGGGAGGTCTGACATCATAGGCCAAGATGCAAAAAAAGTAAACTTGATGTGAATCCCATTGTTGATGGGAAAGAATGCAAAGGGGGGTCCCGCTGTTGCTGGGAATATGCAAATGAAATCCTGCTGTTGCTAGGATAAATACAAGCCTGTTAAGACCGGCGGACAAAATCTAAACATGCTTGAAGTCCTGTTGTTGACAGGAAAATGCAAATGAGGTCCCGCTGTTGCCGGGAAGAATGTAGATGAAATCCTGCTGTTGCCAGAATAAATACAAACTTGTTAAGACAGGCGGACTGAATTTAAACATGCTTGATGTCTTGTTGTTGACAGGAAAATCCAGATGAGGTCCCGCTGTTGCTGGGAAGAATGCAAATGAAATCCTGCTGTTGCCAGGATAAATGCAAACCTGTTAAGACAGGCGGACTGAATTTAAACATGCTTGATATCTTGTTGTTGACAGGAAAATGCAGATGAGGTCCCGCTATTGCCAGGAATAATGCAAATGAAATCTTGCTATTGCCAGGATAAATGCAAACCTGTTAAGACAAGTAAAGAGTGATCTTACACTAACTTGAAAAGATGGCCTGTCAGGACAGGCAAAACAGGATTGACCTGTTAAGACAGGTAAAAAGTGATCTACACTAACTTGAAAAGATGGCCTGTCAAAACAGTCAAAGCAGGAATAACCTGTTAAGACAGGTAAAGAGTGATCTACACTAACTTGAAAAGATGGCCTGTTAGGGCAGGCAAGACAGTGACCTATTTAGGACAAGCGTGGAAAAGGATAGGATGTGCCCTGGGTATGCATGTGAGGGTGGAATATGGGCTTCTTCGTTGATAAGCATAAATTTCATAAATAATTATCTCTCACTTTTATATCATTAAGACTTCTTATATTTTCAATTAAGTGGTCTTTGTCATATTTTATGAGTTTGGGTTCATATGAAGTTTAATTGAATTTCTTTGCTTACCCGATTAAAATGACACTATTATAATATTTTGAGCATAATAGGAGTTTTAGACATCCAAAAATCATGAAATCTGTCTTGAATGAAAGCTTAAAGAAGTTTCCATAGTTACAAAGAAAGAGCAGACTCTAAATGGGATGTTTAGGACTCCGAAATTATCTCAAAAGATGAGATAGTGTTGATGACGTGGAATTTGAACAATGTGCAAAGATGCGGCCATATCTTGAGATACAGAAGTCATATTGAGATGAAATCAAATCTGTTGGACAGCTAAGATCCGGGGCTACAACTTTTGTTCAGAAGTCAAGCTCTAATTCGGACATGTGAATATCCGAAATTGCGGTGCAAGAAAGTCAAAATTGCTGTGCTCATTGGTGACAAAAATTCAAAAGTGTTTGCATTTTGAACAAAGCCCATGTGAAAGCAATATGATAAGCATAGATTTCATAAATAATTATCTCTCACTTTTATCTCATTAAGACTTCTTATATAATCAATTAAGTGATCTTTGTCATCTTTTATGAGTTTGGGTTCATATGAAGTTTAATTGAATTTCTTTCCTTACCCGATTAAAATGACACTATTATAGTATTTTGAGCATAATAGGAGTTGTAGACATCCAAAAATCATGAAATCTGTCTTGAATGAAAGCTTAAAGAAGTGTCCATAGTTACAAAGCAAGAGGAGACTCTAAATGGGATGTTAAGGACTCCGAAATTATCTCAAAAGATGAGATAGTGTTGCTGACGTGGAATTTGAACAGTGTGCAAAGATCTGGCCATATCTTGAGATACAGAAGTCATATTGAGATGAAATCAACTTTGTTGGACAGCTAAGATCCGGAGCTACAACTTTTGTTCAGAAGTCAAGCTCTAATTCGGACATGTGAACATCCGAAATTGCGGTGCAAGAAAGTCAAAATTGTTGTGCTCATTGGTGACAAAAATTCAAAAGTGTTTTGCATTTTCAACAAAGCCCATGTGAAAGCAATAAAAGGGTAGAAAAGTAATATCCTAGTTGGTGACTTTCTGAAAATGATGCCTCAAAAATCCTCTATAAATAGAAGGGTTTACAAGAGGAGAAAAACACCCGTTGGAGATTAACTCCAACACCATTTTCCATCTTTCTTTCTTTCTTCTTAGTTTGCCTCCTACATGGAAGGCTTAGTTTTTCTTTATTGTTAGTTTGCCTCCTACATGGAAGGCTTAGTTTTTCTTTATTGTTAGTTTGCCTCCTTCATGGAAGGCTTAGGATTTATTTGTTGTTAGTTTGTCTCCTTCATGGAAGGCTAGGTTTGTAGTTTCAATTCAAGGATTCAAGCTATTTTCATTTTAACTTTGAGGTCTTGATCTTTATTTACATGCTTATTAAGTGGTTTCTACTCTGCTTCACTATATTCTTCGATTTTATTCTTTAATCAAAGTTTGATCGGTGACGTATTTTGATTAATGCATAATTGATTTATAATTGGTTTTTGATTGGTAAATCATTTTCCAAAAGTTTGAAGAGTAGAAATTAAGTAATTGAATTGAAGGTTTTCGTTTTATTACTTACTTCAACTAAATTCTGATTGTGAAATTGGATTAGTTAAAAGATTAAGTGGTTATTAAATCTTGTTGATCATAATCAATTAAATTCTGAGAGGTTTCTCAGTAGAGAATTCAAGGATCATTTTAGGGGTTCTAGATGATCCTAGGTTGATAAACACAATGCATGATTTTAGTGATCAATGACTAGTTAATAAAATAGCCTCTGAATTCCTTGAGTTGATAATTTTTAAGTGAAATTAATTTCATTTTGTATTTTTCATTTAGAACTCAATATCAATCTTTACAAAATCCCCCTGTTCTAATTTTCTTCTAATTTGCTTAAGAATATGAAATGGTCTTTGGGAGATGACCTAGGTTGCACCTTATACTATACCAATAGTTTGGGGAAATCTAGAAATTATTTTTGCGTGTTTACGACGAGCGTGTCAAAATGTAAACTTGATGAGGCCTGACAACATAGGCCAAGGTGTAAGAAATTAAACTTGATGAGGCCTGAAAATATAGGCCAAAGTGCAAAAAAGTAAACTTGATGAGGCCTGACAACATAGGCCAAGGTCCAGAAAAGTAAACTTGATAAGGCCTGAAAACATAGGCCAAGATGCAGAAAAATAAACTTGATGGGGCCTGACAACATAGGCCAAGATGCAGAAAAGTAAACTTGAGGGTGGCTTGACATCATAGGCCAAGAATGCAGGAAAATAAACTTGATGAGGTCTGACAACATAGGCCAAGGTGCAGGAAAATAAACTTGATGAGGCCTGACAACATAGGCCAAGGTGCAGAAAAATAAACTTGATGAGGCTTGACAATATAGGCCGAGATGCAGAAAAGTAAACTTGATGGTTGCCTGACATCATAGGCCAAGGTGCAGAAATCTAAACTTGATGGTGGCCTAACACTATAGGCCAAAATGCAGAAAAGTTAACTTGAGGGAGGTCTGACATCATAGGCCAAGATGCAAAAAAAGTAAACTTGATGTGAATCCCATTGTTGATGGGAAAGAATGCAAAGGGGGGTCCCGCTGTTGCTGGGAATATGCAAATGAAATCCTGCTGTTGCTAGGATAAATACAAGCCTGTTAAGACCGGCGGACAAAATCTAAACATGCTTGAAGTCCTGTTGTTGACAGGAAAATGCAAATGAGGTCCCGCTGTTGCCGGGAAGAATGTAGATGAAATCCTGCTGTTGCCAGAATAAATGCAAACTTGTTAAGACAGGCGGACTGAATTTAAACATGCTTGATGTCTTGTTGTTGACAGGAAAATCCAGATGAGGTCCCGCTGTTGCTGGGAAGAATGCAAATGAAATCCTGCTGTTGCCAGGATAAATGCAAACCTGTTAAGACAGGCGGACTGAATTTAAACATGCTTGATATCTTGTTGTTGACAGGAAAATGCAGACGAGGTCCCGCTATTGCCGGGAATAATGCAAATGAAATCTTGCTATTGCCAGGATAAATGCAAACCTGTTAAGACAAGTAAAGAGTGATCTTACACTAACTTGAAAAGATGGCCTGTCAGGACAGGCAAAACAGGATTGACCTGTTAAGACAGGTAAAAAGTGATCTACACTAACTTGAAAAGATGGCCTGTCAAAACAGTCAAAGCAGGAATAACCTGTTAAGACAGGTAAAGAGTGATCTACACTAACTTGAAAAGATGGCCTGTTAGGGCAGGCAAGACAGTGACCTATTTAGGACAAGCGTGGAAAAGGATAGGATGTGCCCTGGGTATGCATGTGAGGGTGGAATATGGGCTTCTTCGTTGATAAGCATAAATTTCATAAATAATTATCTCTCACTTTTATATCATTAAGACTTCTTATATGTTCAATTAAGTGGTCTTTGTCATATTTTATGAGTTTGGGTTCATATGAAGTTTAATTGAATTTCTTTGCTTACCCGATTAAAATGACACTATTATAATATTTTGAGCATAATAGGAGTTTTAGACATCCAAAAATCATGAAATCTGTCTTGAATGAAAGCTTAAAGAAGTTTCCATAGTTACAAAGCAAGAGCAGACTCTAAATGGGATGTTTAGGACTCCGAAATTATCTCAAAAGATGAGATAGTGTTGATGACGTGGAATTTGAACAGTGTGCAAAGATGCGGCCATATCTTGAGATACAGAAGTCATATTGAGATGAAATCAAATCTGTTGGACAGCTAAGATCCGGGGCTACAACTTTTGTTCAGAAGTCAAGCTCTAATTCGGACATGTGAATATCCGAAATTGCGGTGCAAGAAAGTCAAAATTGTTGTGCTCATTGGTGACAAAAATTCAAAAGTGTTTGCATTTTGAACAAAGCCCATGTGAAAGCAATATGATAAGCATAGATTTCATAAATAATTATCTCTCACTTTTATCTCATTAATACTTCTTATATAATCAATTAAGTGATCTTTGTCATCTTTTATGAGTTTGGGTTCATATGAAGTTTAATTGAATTTCTTTCCTTACCCGATTAAAATGACACTATTATAGTATTTTGAGCATAATAGGAGTTGTAGACATCCAAAAATCATGAAATCTGTCTTGAATGAAAGCTTAAAGAAGTGTCCATAGTTACAAAGCAAGAGGAGACTCTAAATGGGATGTTAAGGACTCCGAAATTATCTCAAAAGATGAGATAGTGTTGCTGACGTGGAATTTGAACAGTGTGCAAAGATCTGGCCATATCTTGAGATACAGAAGTCATATTGAGATGAAATCAACTTTGTTGGACAGCTAAGATCCGGAGCTACAACTTTTGTTCAGAAGTCAAGCTCTAATTCGGACATGTGAACATCCGAAATTGCGGTGCAAGAAAGTCAAAATTGTTGTGCTCATTGGTGACAAAAATTCAAAAGTGTTTTGCATTTTCAACAAAGCCCATGTGAAAGCAATAAAAGGGTAGAAAAGTAATATCCTAGTTGGTGACTTTCTGAAGATGATGCCTCAAAAATCCTCTATAAATAGAAGGGTTTACAAGAGGAGAAAAACACCCGTTGGAGATTAACTCCAACACCATTTTCCATCTTTCTTTCTTTCTTCTTAGTTTGCCTCCTACATGGAAGGCTTAGTTTTTCTTTATTGTTAGTTTGCCTCCTACATGGAAGGCTTAGTTTTTCTTTATTGTTAGTTTGCCTCCTTCATGGAAGGCTTAGGATTTATTTGTTGTTAGTTTGCCTCCTTCATGGAAGGCTAGGTTTGTAGTTTCAATTCAAGGATTCAAGCTATTTTCATTTTAACTTTGAGGTCTTGATCTTTATTTACATGCTTATTAAGTGGTTTCTACTCTGCTTCACTATATTCTTCGATTTTATTCTTTAATCAAAGTTTGATCGGTGACGTATTTTGATTAATGCATAATTGATTTATAATTGGTTTTTGATTGGTAAATCATTTTCCAAAAGTTTGAAGAGTAGAAATTAAGTAATTGAATTGAAGGTTTTCATTTTATTACTTACTTCAACTAAATTCTGATTGTGAAATTGGATTAGTTAAAAGATTAAGTGGTTATTAAATCTTGTTGATCATAATCAATTAAATTCTGAGAGGTTTCTCAGTAGAGAATTCAAGGATCATTTTAGGGGTTCCAGATGATCCTAGGTTGATAAACACAATGCATGATTTTAGTGATCAATGATTAGTTAAGAAAATAGCCTCTGAATTCCTTGAGTTGATAACTTTTAAGTGAAATTAATTTCATTCTGTATTTTGCATTTAGAACTCAATATCAATCTTTCCAAAATCCCCCTGTTCTAATTTTCTGCTAATTTGCTTAAGAATATGAAATGGTCTTTGGGAGATGACCTAGGTTGCACCTTATACTATACCAATAGTTTGGGGAAAATCTAGAAATTATTTTTGCGCGTTTACGACGAGCGTGTCAAAATGTAAACTTGATGAGGCCTGACAACATAGGCCAAGGTGTAAGAAATTAAACTTGATGAGGCCTGAAAATATAGGCCAAAGTGCAAAAAAGTAAACTTGATGAGGCCTGACAACGTAGGCCAAGGTCCAGAAAAGTAAACTTGATAAGGCCTGAAAACATAGGCCAAGATGCAGAAAAATAAACTTGATGGGGCCTGACAACATAGGCCAAGATGCAGAAAAGTAAACTTGAGGGTGGCTTGACATCATAGGCCAAGAATGCAGGAAAATAAACTTGATGAGGCCTGACAACATAGGCCAAGGTGCAGAAAAATAAACTTGATGAGGCCTGACAATATAGGCCGAGATGCAGAAAAGTAAACTTGATGGTTGCCTGACATCATAGGCCAAGGTGCAGAAATCTAAACTTGATGGTGGCCTAACACTATAGGCCAAAATGCAGAAAAGTAAACTTGAGGGACGCCTGACATCATAGGCCAAGATGCAAAAAAAGTAAACTTGATGTGAATCCCATTGTTGATGGGAAAGAATGCAAAGGGGGGTCCCGCTGTTGCCGGGAATATGCAAATGAAATCCTGCTGTTGCTAGGATAAATACCAGCCTGTTAAGACTGACGGACAAAATCTAAACATGCTTGAAGTCCTGTTGTTGACAGGAAAATGCAAATGAGGTCCCGCTGTTGCCGGGAAGAATGTAGATGAAATCCTGCTGTTGCCAGAATAAATGCAAACTTGTTAAGATAGGCAGACTGAATTTAAACATGCTTGATGTCTTGTTATTGACAGGAAAATCCAGATGAGGTCCCGCTGTTGCTGGGAAGAATGCAAATGAAATCCTGCTGTTGCCAGGATAAATGCAAACCTGTTAAGACAGACGGACTGAATTTAAACATGCTTAATATCTTATTGTTGACAGGAAAATGCAGACGAGGTCCTGCTATTGCCGGGAATAATGCAAATGAAATCTTGCTATTGACA
Source organism: Canavalia gladiata (assembly GCA_037954105.1). NCBI lineage: Eukaryota > Viridiplantae > Streptophyta > Magnoliopsida > Fabales > Fabaceae > Canavalia > Canavalia gladiata. The sequence goes on along the minus strand of CM075658.1, from coordinate 38,583,898 downwards.
GGATAAATGCAAACCTGTTAAGACAAGTAAAGAGTGATCTTACACTAACTTGAAAAGTTGGCCTGTCAGGACAAGCAAAACAGGGATGACCTGTTAAGACAGGTAAAAAGTGATCTACACTAACTTGAAAAGATGGCCTGTCAAAACAGGCAAAGGAGGAATAACCTGTTAAGACAGGTAAAGAGTGATCTACACTAACTTGAAAAGATGTCCTGTTAGGGCAGACAAGACAGTGACCTATTTAGGACAAGTGTGGAAAAGGATAGGATGTGCCCTGGGTATGCATGTGAGGGTGGAATATGGGCTTCTTCGTTGATAAGCATAAATTTCATAAATAATTATCTCTCACTTTTATCTCATTAAGACATCTTATATGTTCAATTAAGTGGTCTTTGTCATATTTTATGAGTTTGGGTTCATATGAAGTTTAATTGAATTTCGTTGCTTACCCGATTAAACTGACACTATTATAGTATTTTGAGCATAATAGGAGTTTTAGACTTCCAAAAATCATGAAATCTATCTTGAATGAAAGCTTAAAGAAGTGTCCATAGTTACAAAGCAAGAGCAGACTCTAAATGGGATGTTTAGGACTCCGAAATTATCTCAAAAGATGAGATAGTTTTGATGATGTGGAATTTGAACAGTGTGCAAAGATGTGGCCATATCTTGAGATACAGAAGTCATATATAGATGAAATCAAATCTGTTGGACAGCTAAGATCCGGGGCTACAACTTTTCTTCAGAAGTCAAGCTCTAATTCGGACATGTGAATATCCGAAATTGCGGTGCAAGAAAGTCAAAATTGTTGTGCTCATTGGTGACAAAAATTCAAAAGTGTTTGCATTTTCAACAAAGCCCATGTGAAAGCAATATGATAAGCATAGATTTCATAAATAATTATCTCTCACTTTTATCTCATTAAGACTTCTTATATAATCAATTAGGTGATCTTTGTCATATTTTTTGAGTTTGGGTTCATATGAAGTTTAATTGAATTTCTTTGCTTACCCGATTAAAATGACACTATTATAGTATTTTGAGCATAATAGGAGTTGTAGACATCCAAAAATCATGAAATCTGTCTTGAATGAAAGCTTAAAGAAGTGTCCATAGTTACAAAGCAAGAGCAGACTCTAAATGGGATGTTTAGGACTCTGAAATTATCTCAAAAGATGAGATAGTATGGCTGACGTGGAATTTGAACAGTGTGCAAAGATCCGGCCATATCTTGATATACAGAAGTCATATTGAGATGAAATCAACTTTGTTGGACAGCTAAGATCCGGAGCTACAACTTTTGTTCAGAAGTCAAGCTCTAATTAGGACATGTGAATATCCTAAATTACGGTGCAAGAATGTAAAAATTGTTGTGCTTATTGGTGATAAAAATTCAAAAGTGTTTTGCATTTTCAACAAAGCCCATATGAAAGCAATAAAAGGGTAGAAAAGTAATATCCTAGTTGGTGACTTTCTGAAGATGATGCCTCAAAAATCCTCTATAAATAAAAGGGTTTAGAAGAGGAGAAAAGCACCCGTTGGAGATTAACTCCAACACCATTTTCCATCTTTCTTTCTTTCTTCTTAGTTTGCCTCCTACATGGAAGGCTTAGTTTTTCTTTATTGTTAGTTTGCCTCCTACATGGAAGGCTTAGTTTTTCTTTATTGTTAGTTGCCTCCTACGTGGAAGGCTTAGTTTTTCTTTATTGTTAGTTTGCCTCCTTCATGGAAGGCTTAGGATTTATTTGTTGTTAGTTTGCCTCCTTCATGGAAGGCTAGGTTTGTAGTTTCAATTCAAGGATTCAAGCTATTTTCATTTTAACTTTGAGGTCTTGATCTTTATTTACATGCTTATTAAGTGGTTTCTACTCTGCTTCACTATATTCTTCAATTTTATTCTTTAATCAAAGTTTGATCGGTTGACGTATTTTGATTAATGTATAATTGATTTATAATTGGTTTTTGATTGGTAAATCATTTTCCAAAAGTTTGAAGAGTAGAAATTAAGTAATTGAATTGAAGGTTTTCATTTTATTACTTATTTCAACTGAATTCTGATTATAAAATTGGTTTAGATGAAAGATTAAGTGGTTACTAAATCTTGTTAATCATAATCAGTTGAATCCTGAGAGGTTTCTCAGTAGAGAATTCAAGGATCATTTTAGGGGTTCCAGATGATCCTAGGTTGATAAACACAATGCATGATTTTAGTGATCAATGATTAGTTAAGAAAATACCCTCTGAATTCCTTGAGTTGATAATTGTTAAGTGAAAATTAATTTCATTCTGTATTTTGTGTTTAGAACTCATTATTAAATCTTTACAAAACCCCCTTTTTCTAACTTTCTCCTAATTTGCTTAAGAATATGAAATGGTCTTTGGGAGATGACCTAGGTTGCACCTTATACTATACCAATAGTTGGGGGAAATCTAGAAATTATTTTTGCGCGTTTGCGACGAGCGTGTCAAAAATTTCGCGCCGTTGTCGGGGACCATTTTAATTTCCTAGGCTTATTTAGGAGTTTGTATTAAAATTTTAATCTTTCTAACATTTTTTTTACTTTAGGTATATATTCTTGGATTTTCTGTATGAATTCACCTTTTTGTGTATGACCCGATCCAATCCTGAAAATTTATATGCATATGATCCTGAGATTGATAAAACATTCCACCATTTGAAAAGAGCACATAGAAGGCATTCATTTAGTAATAACCAAGAAAGTAACAGTAGTGATTTTTCATCTTTAAATTTTGATAGTTTCAAATATTCTGCTAAAAACATGGCTGATAGAACCCTAAAAGAATTAGCTGCACCTGATGTTGCTTATCAACCGTTGTGTATTCAATACCCTGATGTTGATGCACCATTTGAACTAAAGTCTGGATTAATACATTTGCTACCTAAGTTTCATGGCCTTGCAGGTGAGGACCCTCATAAACATTTGAAGGAATTTCACATTGTGTGTTCCACAATGCGGCCACAAGGAATTCCTGAAGATCATATCAAGTTGAAGGCATTTCCTTTCTCCTTAAATGATGGAGCTAAGGACTGGTTGTACTATCTACATCCAACATCTGTTACAAGCTGGAATGATATGAAGAGATTATTTCTGGAGAAATTCTTCCCTGCATCCAGAACAGCAGCTATCAGAAAAGAGATTTGCGGCATCAGACAGAACTCGCAAGAAACTCTCTATGAGTATTGGGAGAGATTCAAGAAGGAAACTATGCGCCACTTGTCCACACCATCAAATCAGTGATCAATTACTGATTCAGTATTTCTATGAAGGACTCATGCCAATGGACAGAAGCATGGTTGATGCAGCTAGTGGTGGAGCACTTATGGACAAAACTCCTACAGCAGCTCGAGATTTGATTGCCAACATGGCAGAAAATTCTCAGCAATTCAATTCTCGAACTAATTCCTTGTCTAAAGGAGTCCATGAAATGACCACCAAGACAGACCATACACGATTGGAGAACAGAATTGAAGAACTAACCTCCATCGTAAGACAGTTGGCCATCGGACAACAACAGCAACTTAATGTTGTTGACAAAACCAAAACATGTGGCATCTGCACTTCTGCAGATCATCCTACTGATGCATGCCCAACATTGCAAGAAAGTGAGACACCTGAGGCTACAGTAAATGGTATTTTTGGCACAGAACAACAATACATGCCTCCTCAACATTATCAGCAACAGAAGTTTGAACCACCTTCTGGATCATACAATCCTAGTTGGAGAAACCATCCTAACTTGAGATATGGTCCTCCACAACAACAAAGGATTCAAACATCTGACTCCCAAAATAAATACCAACCACCGCCATTCAGACAACAACAACAGCATATGCAGCAATCTATACCCTCTAATGCTTCTGAACCCTCTCTTAATGATTTGATGAAGCAATTAGCAACCAACAATCTTCAGTTTCAACAAAATGTAAGTTCTACCATTCAGGATTTACAAACTCAAATTGGGCAGTTGGCTACCACTGTCAACCAATTGAAATCTCAAGGTCCTGGTCAACTACCTTCTCAACCTGTCATAAATCCCAAAAGTGTGAATGCCATGACCTTGAGAAGTGGGAAGAAAGTGCAGACAGACCCTACAATTTTAAAGCAACAAAGCTTCAATCAGACTAATCCACACCAAAATGAAGAATTTATCTCCACACCTGGAGACATCTCTGATAAGCCATCTGAATCAGAGGGAAAGTCTGATGAAAAAGTACACCAGCCTTCGATAAGACATCGAATGATCAACAAAAAGAAGCTTGCCATAAACGATCTGCACTTGAAGCATCTGATGAGACGAAAACCCCAAATTGTGCTGATCAGAAGGTATCTTTACCTTTTCCAAATAGAATGGTCCAATCCAAGCCCAATGTTCATGCAGAATTGGATAAGGAGTTTCTAGATACCTTCAGGAAAGTGGAAGTCAACATACCACTTCTAGATGCTATCAAGCAAATTCCCAAATATGCCAAATTTCTAAAGGACTTGTGCACGATTAAGAGAAGACTCAAAGGGGATGACAAGATCAGTGTGGGACGCAATGTTTCTGCCTTAATTCAACCCAGCCTCCCTCAGAAATGTAAAGATCCAGGAACTTTCACCATTCCTTGCACAATAGGAAACTCTACATTTGGTGATGCATTGCTGGATCTAGGTGCTTCCATTAATGTTATGCCCTCATCAGTTTATAAATCTTTGAATCTGGGAGAACTGAAGCCAACTGGTGTGGTGATTCAATTAGCCAACAGAAGTACAACACATCCAGCCGGAGTACTTGAAGATGTGCTAGTTCAAGTGAATAAGCTAATCTTTCCAGCTGACTTCTACATTTTGGATATGGAAGATGAGTCGTCCATCAATAGAGCAACCTTGATCCTAGGGAGACCTTTCCTCAAAACTGCAAAAACAAAGATAGATGTGCACACATGGACTCTCTCTATGGAATTTGGAGATTATATCATTCAATTCAACATATTTGAAGCCATGAAGCATCCTATAGAGAACCATTCACTCTTTCAACTTGATTTTTGAATTTTTTGATTTTGATCCTATAGAGAACCATTCTATTGACAATTTACTTTTTGAATTTTTTGATTTTGATTTAGATTACTTAGATAATTTTACTTTCACATGTGATGAATTTGATCCATGTATTGTGTGTTTCAGGATTAATGCTGCAGACCAACCTTCGTTGAAAGATGACATGTTAGATGCAAGTGTTGCAGACATTTCAATCTCAGATAGATCTCTTCCTTCCATAATACAACCACCTCCTTTGGAATTGAAGCCTTTGCCTGAACATCTAAAGTATGCTTATTTGGGGGAAAATGAGAAGCTTCCTGTCATTGTAGGAAAGAACCTTCTACCACAACAGGAAGAAAGGTTGCTGCAAACCTTAAAAAGCCATAAACAAGCAATTGGATGGACTTTGGCTGATATTCCAGGCATTAGCCCATCTACTTGTATGCATATGATACTGCTGGAGGAAAACACCAGACCTGTTAGACAACCACAAAGGCGTTTGAATCCAACCATCCTAGATGTGGTAAAGAAGGAAGTAGGTAAGCTTTTGGCAGCTGGTATCATCTATCCCATCTCAGACAGTGATTGGGTAAGCCCGGTGCAAGTAATTCCTAAGAAGACTGGCATGACTGTAGTCAAAAATCACAATGATGAACTAATCCCTACCAGAATACAAAACAGTTGGAGAGTGTGCATAGATTATAGGAAGCTTAACCAAGCTACTCGCAAGGATCACTTCCCTTTGCCCTTCATAGACCAAATTTTGGAAAGATTAGCAGGAAAATCTCACTATTGCTTTCTAGATGGTTTTTCAGGTTATTTTCAAATACATATAGCCCTAGAAGACCAGCATAAGACCACCTTCACTTGTCCTTTTGGTACTTTTGCCTATCGAAGGATGCCTTTTGGTCTATGCAACGCCCCTGGAACCTTTCAAAGATGCATGGTAAGCATTTTCTCTGATCTCTTAGAAAGTTGCATGGAAGTGTTTATGGATGACTTCACTGTATATGGTTCTTCTTTTGATGCATGCTTAGAAAGCATCTCTAAAGTTTTGGACAGATGCATTGAGACTAACCAGGTTTTGAATTTTGAAAAATGTCATTTCATGGTAACAGAAGGTATAGTCTTAGGACACTTGGTATCTAGCAAAGGTTTATAGGTTGATAAGGCCAAGATAGACATTATTACTTCTCTACCTTACCCCACTTCTGTGCGAGAAGTACGTTCTTTACTTGGTCATGCAGGTTTTTACAGAAGATTCATCAAGGATTTTAGCAAGATTGCACAACCTCTTTCTAAACTACTACAAAAAGATACCAAATTTGTGTTTGATCATGCATGCAAGGATTCATTTGATGAACTAAAGAAGCGGTTGACAACCACTCCCATCATTCAACCACCTAATTGGACGCTTCCATTTGAATTAATGTGTGATGCATCTAATTATGCCCTTGGTGCTGTACTGTCTCAAAGAGTTAGCAAGAGATCTCATGTCATTGCATATGCCTCTCGCACACTTGATGCAACCCAATCCAATTACACAACTACTGAGAAGGAGCTGTTGGCAATTGTGTTTGCATTAGATAAATTTTGCTCCTATTTGCTTGGATCTAAAGTTATTGTCTTCTCTGACCATACAGCTTTGAAATACTTGCTTAAGAAGGCAGATGCTAAGCCAAGACTGATTCGCTGGATGCTTCTGTTGCAAGAATTTGATTTAGAGATTAAAGACAAGAGTGGTGCAGAGAACCTTGTTGCAGATCATTTAAGTCGGATCCAGCAACCTTGTGAAGAAACTTCAATTGCAGATTCATTCCCAGAAGAGCATCTTTATCATTTGCACGGGAAGGATCCTTGGTATGCAGATTTGGTAAACTATCTGGTTGCTAAAGAAATACCCAAACACTTCACCAAATCGCAAATTGCCAAGTTGAAAAGTGATGCCAAACACTACATATGGGATGAACCATACCTTTGGAAGACATGTAGTGATCAAATCATTAGAAGATGTGTTCCAGATCATGAAGTTCAGTCTGTACACACCTTTTGCCATTCCCTAGCTTGTGGTGGACACTTTGGGCCACAACGGACAGCTAGAAAAGTACTAGACTCAGGCTTTTATTGGCCTACAATATTTCGTGATGCACACAGATTATGCATAACTTGTGAGCAGTGCCAAAGAATAGGGAGTATTTCGCGCAGAAATGAGATGCCCCAACAACCACTTCTCTTTTGTGAGGTATTTGATGTATGGGGTATAGACTTTATGGGTCCATTCCCTGTCTCTTTTGGCTTTGTTTACATTCTGCTAGCTGTTGATTATGTTTCAAAATGGATGGAGGCAAAAGCCACTCGTATTGATGATGCTCGAGTTGTTGCAGATTTTATCAGGTCTAACATTTTTAGCAGGTTTGGCATTCCTAGAGCTCTGATTAGTGACCAAGGTACTCATTTTTGCAACCGCACAATAGAAGCCCTACTCCGCAAATATGGAGTCCTGTATAAAGTCTCCACCCCATATCATCCTCAAACAAATGGTCAAGCTGAAATTTCTAATCGAGAGATCAAGAAAATCTTAGAGAAAACAGTTCAGCCTAACAGGAAGGATTGGAGCTTGCGCCTTGTTGATGCGTTATGGGCATATAGGACAGCCTACAAGTCACCCATTGGCATGTCTCCCTACAGGATTGTCTTTGGTAAAGCATGTCATCTTCCAGTTGAATTAGAGCATAGAGCATTTTGGGCAGTAAAGAAATGCAACATGGATCTAGACCAAGCAGGAATCCATAGGAAGCTTCAATTGCATGAACTTGAAGAAATTCGATTAGAAGCATACGAAAACTCCAAAATTTACAAAGAAAAGGTCAAAGCTCTTCATGACAAAAAGTTGGCAAGAAAGGAGTTTTCCGTTGGACAAAAAGTTCTCCTTTTCAATTCTCGGCTAAAGCTTATGCCTGGTAAGCTACGCTCTAGATGGTTAGGACCATTTGTAGTTACTAATGTTTTTCCTTATGGTGCAGTGGAAATAAAAAATGAGGTAACTGAAAAAATCTTCAAGGTGAATGGACATCGTCTTAAACCATTTTTCGAAGGTTTTCAAGAGCACACGGTAGAAGAAGTACATTTGCACAATGCCACATACTTGCAATAAATTCAAGAGAAGTCTCTCTTTCTCTTTCTCTCTCTCTCTCTCTCTCTTTCTCTCTCTCCCTCTCTCACATTCCTCGCTTATAAGTTTCAACTAATCTCTCAACTTCCTTCTTCACCTCTTAAATCATCCCAACTATTACACCACATTAACCTTGCAGGAATAATAACTTGAGTGTTTTAAGAAATGGAGAAAGCTCTCACCAGGATCAAAATTTTGTTCCCTACTCTCCCCAGAAATTTTCTTAAAGACATTTACAATTGCAAACTTGAACGATTGAGGGCATTAACACTCTTAGGCCTTCCAGAAGATGTCCGTTGGATCATTGAAGCTAAGGTACGTTTAGCAGGTGAATTTCAAGAATCATTTGTTAAAAACATGCCAGGTGTGGGAAGAAGTTCCTATGCAAAGAAGAGAAGGGCAAAAAGAATTGGAGTTTGCTACAGGTGTGCAAGATGGACCTGTAACACAAGATGCAAGAACCTTGGAATGGTTTCAAGAAATCGAGAGGACAAAATTCAATTCATAAAGGATGGACTGAGTAAGGAGTCGTTGGATGATATCATTCAGACTCTTGAGACGCATCCTAGTAGGCATGTATAAGGAGTTCTTCTTGATTTGTTTGAACTGTTCCGTAAGGAAAAAGCACGCTATAGTCTTGGGAATCTGACTTTAAAAGACCCTGTTGTCAGTTTACAAGAAAACTGAATGGGAAGCACATCCTCGACTCTTAGAAGGCGTTTCAGCCGTTACTGGACGTAAAACCAGAGGAAGATGTGAGCCACAATCACAACTACTGTTCATTCTCAAGCGTGTATGTTTGTCATTTACATTGTCTTTTCAATTTATTGGGCCACCATTTTTTTTGAAATTTTCACCCGTGCTTAAAGTCTTTCCCCTCTGACATTCACCTTTTCCTTGAACAAAAAATTCAAACTTTTGCAACAAAAATTCAAACTTTTGCAACAAAAATTCAAACTTTTGCTACCAAATCCTGATCCCGCACTATTCAAGCGATCTCCTTGTCTGATATTGAGTCCCTATAAATTATCAACCTCTATGACATATTTTTTTCAAAAAAGACAGAAACACCGTATATGGATAGGATCAATACTATCTGTGTTTTTGGTGGGTCTAACCTTGGAAAGGATGGAGAATTTCAACATGCAGCTTATACCCTTGGTAAGGTATTAGCTGCAAGAAAAATCAATCTTGTTTATGGGGAAGGGATTCAGGGTTTAAAAGGATGTGTTGCAGGATCTGCACTCACAAAGGGGTGTAACGTCTTAGGTGTTGGCTTAAAAAATGAGAGCACCTCCCACTTCACCCTGGGTACTGAATTGAAGGTTGCAACCATGCATGACCGTATGAGACACATGTTGGTTAATTCTAATGCCTTTATTGCATTACCTGGTGGTCTTGGAACAATGGAAGAAAGTTTTACCATTATATTTTGGGCCTATCGGAATTTTCATAAAAAACCTTTGGGCTTATTGAATATTAATGGCTTTTATAATGGTTTGATATCCTTTTTAGATCATGCAGTAGAGCAGGAGTTCATACCACAATCCATGCGCAACATCATAGTATCTGCTTCAACTGTTGAATAGCTACTTGAGATTTTGCAAAATCCTACATCTGAGCTCAATCAAGCAATGCAGCTGGTGAACCAACCAAATCAGGATGGCAGAGACAAAAGAGAACCAGATACCACTCTTCGGTTATAACTTTTCCTTACTTTGGTGGTTTTCTCACATTTCTTTTCCTGTCATATGAAATTTCATCTAAGACATTGGGGACAATGTCTTGGATAGGTTGGGGGGAGGATGGTCCGATATCTAAAAAAAAAACAAAAAAACAAAAAAAAAACAAAAAAAAAATTTTAAAAAAAAATAAAAATAAAAAAAATTAGGTTAGAATCATAAACTTGCTTTGAGTAAGATGGTTGGGTAAGGAGTTACACTTGACTCTTGATACGCATCTTATGATTAAAAAAAAATTTGAATGTGGAAGTATGTTTTTTTTTAGATTTCATAAAATAATTGAAGCAAAATGATTTACATTTCGAAATTAATTAGTTTGGCAATACATATTTGAACTGGATAGATTAGATTTGATAAATATATTACCTGTGAGATTTTGAGCCTTATTATTTTCTTTCTTGTGTAATTTTCATCCATGGAATATGTTACTTCAGAACTTGCATTGATTCTTTTTGAAGCTACATTTTCACATGAATTGTACAAAAATGATTGAGGCACTGTTTTTCTTGAACAAACCACTTGGCCAAATAACCAAACCATATAATTTTATCCTTTGATCAGCCCTTTGAGCCGATTAGCCTTTTCTTCTTTTTAGCTCACCACAAATCAAAAAAAAAAAAACTTTGTCTGACCGTAGAAGGTGAGGAATACTGGATTTATCATACCATAAGTATTTCAATAAGTGTGGGGGAGATTATTGTTGTGTTCATCGATATCATGGTTGAAAAAAAAACTGAAGCAATAAATTAACAAATAAACTATTATATTGAAAAAAAAAGAAAAGAAAAAAAAAAGAATGAAGAAGTGATATCTGTTTCTCACACTTGCACTTAGACTCAGTTCTCAATCCTCACCATTTTCCTTGGTCTAACATTGTATCTCTTCAATATATCATTTCATCTTTCTAGTCCCGTTATAACCAAAATAAAGACCTCTTGATTTGTGCATTGCATGTGTACATAGTAGTAGAGAAGTAGAAGATATGCAAGCCTATGATAGTTCATCTTTCATGGATTGAATTTGAGAGAAACACTTACCAAATCAAACACTTGAGAGATTCAGAGTATATCATGTGAGGTTTTATCTTTCTCAATCTATGTTTTTCAAATTAAAGTTGCCTTTCTAAGTAATTTCAAAAATGTGATAAAAGAATGCTTCATGAAATTTTGTGAATTCTTGAGAAATCAACTATAAACTTTGATGTTCTTTCAAAAAAAAAAAAAAAAAAAAATAGTCACCAATCCTTAACTTAAGTTTGCCCGAGACGTGCAAAAGATAAGTGTGGGGGAATTTGATAAGCATAAATTTCATAAATAATTATCTCTCACTTTTATCTCATTAAGACTTCTTATATGTTCAATTAAGTGGTCTTTGTCATATTTTATGAGTTTGGGTTCATATGAAGTTTAATTGAATTTCTTTGCTTACCCGATTAAAATGACACTATTATAGTATTTTGAGCATAATAGGAGTTTTAGACATCCAAAAATCATGAAATCTGTCTTGAATGAAAGCTTAAAGAAGTGTCCATAGTTACAAAGCAAGAGCAGACTCTAAATGGGATGTTTAGGACTCCGAAATTATCTCAAAAGATGAGATAGTGTTGCTGACGTGGAATTTGAACAGTGTGCAAAGATCCGGCCATATCTTGAGATACAGAAGTCATATTGAGATGAAATCAAATCTGTTGGGCAGCTAAGATCCAGGGCTACAACTTTTGTTCAGAAGTCAAGCTCTAATTCGGACATATGAATATCCGAAATTGCGGTGCAAGAAAGTCAAAATTGTTGTGCTCATTGGTGACAAAAATTCAAAAGTGTTTTGCATTTTCAACAAAGCCCATGTGAAAGCAATAAAAGGGTAGAAAAGTAATATCCTAGTTGGTGACTTTCTGAAGATGATGCCTCAAAAATCCTCTATAAATAGAAGGGTTTACAAGAGGAGAAAAACACCCCTTGGAGATTAACTCCAACACCATTTTCCATCTTTCTTTCTTTCTTCTTAGTTTGCCTCCTACATGGAAGGCTTAGTTTTTCTTTATTGTTAGTTTGCCTCCTACATGGAAGGCTTAGTTTTTCTTTATTGTTAGTTGCCTCCTACATGGAAGGCTTATGATTTATTTGTTGTTAGTTGCCTCCTACATGGAAGGCTTAGGATTTATTTGTTGTTAGTTTGCCTCCTTCATGGAAGGCTAGGTTCGTAGTTTCAATTCAAGGATTCAAGCTATTTTCATTTTAACTTTGAGGTCTTGATCTTTATTTACATGCTTATTAAGTGGTTTCTACTCTGCTTCACTATATTCTTCAATTTTATTCTTTAATCAAAGTTTGATCGGTTGAGGTATTTTGATTAATGCATAATTGATTTATAATTGGTTTTTTATTGGTAAATCATTTTCCAAAAGTTTGAAGGGTAGAAATTAAGTAATTGAATTGAAGGTTTTCATTTTATTACTTACTTCAACTGAATTCTGATTATAAAATTGGTTTAGATGAAAGATTAAGTGGTTACTAAATCTTGTTAATCATAATTAATTGAATCCTAAGAGGTTTCTCAGTAGAGAATTCAAGGATCATTTTAGGGGTTCCAGATGATCCTAGGTTGATAAACACAATGCATGATTTTAGTGATCAATGATTAGTTAAGAAAATACCCTCTGAATTCCTTGAGCTGATAATTGTTAAGTGAAAATTAATTTCATTCTGTATTTTGTGTTTAGAACTCAATATCAAATCTTTACAAAACCCCCTTTTTCTAACTTTCTCCTAATTTGCTTAAGAATATGAAATGGTCTTTGGGAGATGACCTAGGTTGCACCTTATACTATACCAATAGTTTGGGGGAAATCTAGAAATTATTTTTGTGCGTTTGCGACGAGCGTGTCATTCGTCAGTTTCCTCGGACAACTTATTTTGAAATCTGTTTTTCTTGAATTAAAACAAATAGCTTATTCTACCTTGAACTCGAAGGATAATTAAGCACTCGATAATTATTCTCTTTGGGCAACCCTTTTGCCCCAGTTTGGCAAATTCTTGATAATTGAGGGATGTCTTGATTTGAAGGAACTCAGGGAAAACATTTTTCCCCAGTTTGGAAGATTTTGGCAATCGAGGAATGCCTTAACTTGAGTGGATTTTAGGCAAGCGTTTGTCCCAGTTTGAATCTCGATTAAATTGAGGAATGGCTCCTCTTGAATTTTTTTGGGCACATGTTTGCCTTAGCTTGATATGGTTCTTTGAATTTAAATCTTCCTTAGGCAAACGTTTGCCCCAGTCTGAACTTGATTTAGAATTTGAGGATTACCTCAAATTGAATTTTTTGGGCAAGCGTTTGCCCCAATTTGGACTTGATCCAGAATTTGAGGATGCCCTCAAATTGAATTTTTTGTGGGCAAGTGTTTGCCCCAGTTTTGACTTGATCCAGAATTTCAGGATGCCCTCAAATTGAATTTTTGTGGGCAAGCGTTTGCCCCAGTTTGGACTCGATCCAAAATCTGAGGATGATCTCAAATTGAATTTTGTGGGCAAGCGCTCACCCCAGTTTGGACTTAATCCAGAATTTGAGGATACCCTCAAATTAAATTTTTGTGGGCAAGCGTTTGCCCTAGTTTGAACTTGATTCAGAATTTGAGGATGACCTTAAATTGGATTTTTGTGGGCCATTATTTGCCCCAGTTTGAACTTGATTCAAAATTTGAGGATGACCTCAAATTGAATTTTGTGGGCAAGCGTTTTCCCTAGTTTGAGCTTGATCTTTTTAATTATGCTTGAATGACAAGATACTTATTGTGATGCTTGAATAAATGAAAAGGATGCGATGTTTGTGATGCTTGAATAGAGAGGATGCGATGTTTCAATCTTATTGACTGCTTTTTGATGCTTGAAATAATTATTTGATGAAATGGATATCATGGGATGAATGCAAACCATGAGGTGGTTAAAAAACTTTTTATCTCTTGATTTTTTTATTTTTTTATGTGACACGTCCTTTCTCGACAACCTTATAGTTGGTGTGAGAGGAATCAAGAATCAGGCCGAGCTGGATCGACTCTATCTCTTGGCTTCTTGACCAATATCAGAACCTTCTTTTTCAGGATCTTTAAGACCCAACAATGGTCAGCATTATTGAATAAGGCACACTCCTTTTTGAATGGGTGACGTTATGTCTGAAAAGGGGATGATCATTTGGGAAACAATCGTGCTATGTTGCGTTGCGAGAATAGAGGATTCATCCAACTTATCATGACTTTTCAAAGTTAATCATTTTATATTTTTCACATTTTTTTCACGTTTCTTTTTGGCATGTGTGACCTTAAAGTGTGCGAAGTGATTTTGGCTTGATGGAAGGATATAGAGAGTTTTGTATGGGAGGTTTGGTGTGCTTGGCAGAAAAAGAATGATGTGGGTTCGATTGTCCAAATGGCACCTTTTGATGAAAAATGTCAATGCTGCTTTTCATAATCTTGATTGTCAAATTAACCGAACTTGAGAAATGGCAAAAATTTTGCCCCAGTTTTAGGAAGGCATAAGGTGCAGAATGTTAGATTATCCTAGGATTCCTGGTTTGACCTTAACTTTTTCCTGGGTTGTTCCTTTGAGTTTTCAACCCAACAGGCCCTTCATTTTGCCCTAACTTTTGCCTAGGTCACCCTTACGGGTTTTCGACCTAGCGGGCTTTTCATGTGTGTGCCCTAGTTTTTCCTAGGTCGTGTTTTGAGGATTGTCGACCTAGCGGGCCTTTGTTTGATTGTGCCCTAACTTTTTCCTAGGTCGTTTTGAGGATTGTTGACCTAGCAGACTTGTTTGATTGTGCCCTAACTTTTTCCTAGGCAGCCCTTTTGGGGGTTTTCGACCTAGCGGGCCTTCTGTTTGATTGTGCCCTAACTTTTGCCTAAGTCGTTCTTGAGGGTTTTCAACCTAGCAGGCTCTTGATTGTGTGCCCTAATTTTTACCTAGGTCGTGTTTTAAGGATTGTCGACCTAGCGGGCTCTTGTTTGATTGTGCTCTAACTTTTTCCTAGGTCGTTCTTGAGGATTTTCGGCCTAGCGGACTTGTTTGATTGTGCCCTAACTTTTGCCTAGATCGTTCTTGCGGGTTTTCAACCTAGCGGGCTCTTGATTGTATGCCCTAATTTTTGCCTAGGTCGTGTTTTGAGGATTGTCGACCTAGTGCCCTAACTTTTGCCTAGGCCATCTCTGTGGGTTTTCGGCCTAGCAGGCTTTTGTTTGATTGTTCCCTAACTTTTTCCTAGGTCGCCCTTTGAGGGTTTTCGACCTAGTGGGCCTTCTGTTTGATTGTGCCCTAACTTTTGCCTAGGCCATCTCTGTGGGTTTTCGGCCTAGCAGGCTTTTTGTTTGGATGCCCTAACTTTTCCTAGGTCGATTGTCAACCTAGCAGGCCTTTTTTTGCTTGAATTGTTTTTTGGAACCCAGCAAGACCTTTTCTGATCATACCTTTGTCGATTTAATCTTTTGAACCTATTTTTCCTGGATTATCTTTGCTTTTAATCCAGCGGGTTCTCCTTCTTCTTGAATTTTGAATTTTGACTCTGATTTTGCCTGGACCATTTCTTGATTTTAATCCAGCGGGTTTTCTTCTTTTTCTCGAATTTTGTGTAGTTATATATTGATCTTGCCGGGATCATTTTGGCTTCCAATTTAGCGGATCTTATTTTGCATCCCTAATTTTGTCTAGGCTTGAACTTGGTTCCAGCGGGATATTTTTATTTGACATATGATCTAGAATCCCTGGTTGTTTATTTTGCTTCCTCATTTGGTTTTTCTCTTTGAGTTTGATTAATCCGACGTTTGAAATTATTTATTACAACACTGGCATTGCCACCATCAGGCATTTGTTGTATTGGGTGTAGGATTAAGTGATAGGTTGAATGATGAAAAGAACGGTAAATTTATAGAAGTAAGGCCAATAATGTGAAGCACGTGCGCAAGAAACATGAAAAATGTAATTTTTGCATTATTCATTGAGATTTATTTACAAAAGATTGATTTTGAAAAATATAACAAATCCTGGATGATTTTCCTTGATAGCTCGATTTGTATAAGGCAACTTATTGTGCCTCTTTCTCAGCTAGTTGATGAGTTCTCGTGATTCGGCACTGGATTATTTCCCACATTAGGAGCAATCCTCCCAAAATCTAGCCATTTCACGTCAATCAGGCTTTGCACCTTAGGTTTCAGGACCTGACAGTTTTCTGTAGAATGACCAATGTACCCCACATGGTAGTCACATATGGCATTTGCATCAAACTAGACAGGATTCTTCTCCCTCTTTTGGATTTGGCTGGGATTTGGGCTCATGGCTTGTGTTTGGACCGTTTATGGTGTGGGCGGTCAGATTTGCATCGGATAGTTGTAATTTGGAGGGTAGGGTGTTTGGTATGTCGTGGCGATGTAAGGGTATGGTGTGTAAGGTGGAGGTTCAAAGACAGTTGGTCCATAAGGTGCCATCGGGGGTATGTACTGTCCTCGACTTGAAGCAACATTAAAAGTCTCCCCCGTCTTCTTCTTTTCTACAGAGGTATCAGTTGTCCCTGTAGATTTGTGTGTGATCCTTCAACGACGCATGCCGCCTTCGATCCTTTCTCCAATGATGACGACATCAGAGAAGCTAGAAGTCACACTTCCTATCATCTTGTCATAGAAAGGATCTAGGAGTGTGTCGACGAACATACTGACCAGTTCTTTCTCGAAGAGAGAAGGTTGTACTTGGGCAGCTAACTCCCTCCATCGTTGAGCGTACACTCCTTTCTTGGCCATGTTCTGGAGCTGAGTTCGATTGGGAGTCATCTCCACATTATACTGGTACTACTTGAGGAAGGCCTCAGCTAGATCCCTCCATGAACGGATGTGTGTCCGCTCTAGCTGAATATACCAAGTTGCAGCTGCCCCAGTTAAGCTGTCTTGAAAGAAATGGACAAGCAGCTTATCATCGTGCATACAGGGAGACATCTTCCTACAGTACATGGCCAAGTGACTCTTTTGGCAGCCAGTTCCTTGATATTTTTCAAATTCAGGAACCTTGAATTTAGGAGGGATGACCACATCTGGAACCAAGCACAGATCAGATGCGTCTCTGGCTTCGTAAGCAGTCCCCTTAATTGCCCGGATCCTGTCCTCTAGGATTTTCCACTTTTTAATATCCTCATTCGAAGGATGGCTTGGGTGTTCCTCGGGTGTGTGGTAAAGTTGAGAAGATGGTATGTATATAGGGTAAGGCCCTTGGGTGAACATAGGATTCGTTCCCCCTACGACTGTTTGGTAAGCTTATGCAGTGGTGTTAGGAGGTAGGTTATGTGTTTGGGTTTGTGTTTGAGCTTGTGTTTGGTTGTGTGAGGGTGCATGCCCATAAGGATACCCATAATGAACTCCTTCGGTTGGTGGAGGCATGGTTAATGGTGAAGTGTTTTGAGGATTGAAGTCAGGAGGGTATAATGGATCTATCAGTTCTCCCAGTAGGGATTCTTTTGCCTCCTTCTATTTAGACAATTGGATGGCCTCCATCAGATTGGCCATCTGTTCTTTCAAAGTCTTGACCTCATTTCTCAACTCCTCATTTTGTCTCTCCAGCTCATCCATGATTCTTGATTGTGATCTGGTTTTATAAGGATGTCGAGGAAGTCTTTCTCTAATTTTTCTGTTAAAGTTAAAAATTAATTTCTTTGAGAAATAATTTGAATGCAAAAATCATGAATGATAAAGATGTTGATGGAAAATGAGTATGAATGGGATGATTTTTCAAAATATCCTTTTTCAATGATAAATTTATGAATGAATGAAAATGCATGCTATGCACAAATAATTTGAGGGTTTTGAAGTTTGAATGATTTGGAAATAATTAAGAGTAGCTTTATTTATTCACCCTTGATTTTTATATTTTAGGTATTTTATTTTATTTTTTTATTTTTGGCTAGAAACCTCTAGTTTTGTTTGAAAAATTTTTGTTAGCATTTTTTAGGTTTTCAAATTTTCATTTTCTTCCTTTTTGAATCTTTTTATATTTTTAGTATTTTCAAAATTATTTATCCTAATTTTTCCTAGGAATTTTTATTTTCCTTGATTTTCTTGATTTTTATCTTGATTTGATTTTTGTTTTTCAACCTCTGTATATATATAAATTTCCTTGATTTTCTTTTTGATTTTTTGTATTTCCCCAATTTCAGATCTGGACTCGACTCCCCTTTGCCACTTCGGATAGTTTGGTTCAAATAAGTGCCTGTGAGCAATGAACCTTGTATCTTGAAAGGGGTGTGTGTACGCTCTTCGCCTCTTATGTGCCTTACCTGTCCTAAAGGTCTATGGCCTTTTATGCATGAACCTCTCAAAAGGTGGTTTGTAATCTTGAGGTATAAGGTTACTAGAGCCAAGTTCAAGTTTGTAATGCTTGCCACAGCAGCAGAAAAAGCTACCAGTTGTATGGCATTACAAATAGGACGCACTCTAACCGAGATTTTCGTAGGACGTAAGCCCCAAAGTGACACCACTAGATCCCTCTAGTCCTAGGCTTCACTCAAACCCGGGTACAAAAGATGAACAAAATAAATCGTGCAAATAAATTAGAAAGGGATCAAAGCAATACACATTCAGTCAAACGGGCTTGACTCACTAAAGTCCCCAGCGAAGTCGCCATCTGTCACAACCGTAATTCCGATTAGACGACGAACTCACTAAAATTTGAAAATGATTCTTATTGATTAATCTGGAGTCGTCACCAAATTTTTATTTAAGGGAAAAAGATTTGGAAAAACCCTAACTAGAGGAAGAGATTTAGGTTCGGGAGTCGGTTACGAGTGGGGAAGGTGTTAGGCACCCCACTCGCCTGTTCCGAAGAATGGCACTCTTAAACTGAGTGTGTGATTTTTGAAAATGTTTGATCCCTTAATTGGAGTGAAAATAAATAACTTGATGGAGGTTAGCCTGACAGGACTTGATCCTGCTCCTACGTATTCCCCGGTGCAATGGGAAACTCAAGGCATACATACTTCTGGTTGATTTGAAGGCTTGACCTTCAAAGGTGCTTGAAAAGGTGAACAGGTTCTTTTTGAAAATATTTTAAGGATGCTTCATAATCCACATATGCACAGGGCCCAAGACAACTACGGCTGCACTTGGACTTATGCGAATCTCTAAACAGCGAACAGTAGAAAAAGCTACCAATTCGTGCTTAGAGCTCGTCGCGTGACATTAAGGAATGCAAAACGAGATTTTTATTTTGTAAAAAAGAGAAGCGTAATCCCAAATCCACATATGCACAAGGCCCAAGACAACTACGGCTGCACTAGGACCTATACGAATCTCTAAACAGCGAACAGTAGAAAAAGCTACCAGTTCGTTTTTAGAGCTCGTTCCGTGAGATTAAGGAACGCAAAAATGAGTTTTTATTTGTTTGGAAAAGAGGAAGGCAATCCCAATCCACATATGCACAAGGCCCAAGACAACT
Organism: Canavalia gladiata; assembly: GCA_037954105.1. Taxonomy (NCBI): domain Eukaryota; kingdom Viridiplantae; phylum Streptophyta; class Magnoliopsida; order Fabales; family Fabaceae; genus Canavalia; species Canavalia gladiata. The sequence goes on along the minus strand of CM075658.1, from coordinate 38,564,487 downwards.
ACGGCTGCACTTGGACCCATACGAATCTCTAAACAGGGAACAGCAGAAAAAACTACCAATTCTTTTTAGAGCTCGTTGCGTGAGATTAAGGAATGCAAAATGAGTTTTTATTTGTTTGGAAAAGAGGAAGGCAATCCCAATTCACATATGCACAAGGACCAAGACAACTACGGCTGCACTTGGATCCATACGAATCTCTAAACAGCGAACAACAGAAATAACTACCAGTTCGTTTTTAGAGCTCGTTGCGTGAGATTAAGGAATGCACAATGGGACTTGATTTAAAACAAAATGAACTTGATTTGAATTTTATGAAATAAAATTGAACTTGATTTAAAATAAAATAAACTTGATTTGAATTTTGGGCTTGATTTGAAATAAACTTGACTTGATTTGAAATTAAGGAAAAGAATTGCGAACATGCTTCAGTAATCAAGCGATAGAAATTTAATTTTAGATCCAAATTAGACAAATAATATCATTCTAGAAATTAGAGAGAAATACGAAGAAAACGCCATAAAAATAATGGAAATCGGAGATCATTTGAGTGATTAAAAACAAAAACGAAAAATAGAGAGGAAGATCAACCTCAAGAACACACAAGATTTTGGCGCCAAAATTTGAATTCAAATCTCAGAAATTTTCGAAAATATTTTTTGGTAGATCTGATAAATAAAAACTGATCAATTGAAAGATATGGATTATAGGAATCAAACAAAACAAGTTTGACATAAATCCAATAAAAAATGAGCAAGTTATGCACAAATCAAACAAGCTAGGTTAATTTGCGCACCAAGATGAACATGCTTCTATAATTAGGTGATATAAATTTCATTTCAGATCCAAATTGGAAAATAATACATTCCATAAACTAAAGAGAAAGAAGAAGAAAACGAAACAAAATTCACCAAAATCGGAGATCATTTGGCCGATCAAAAATCAAAACGGAAAACAGACGAAAATGAACTCGGAAATCCAAGAAGAAACAAGAAACTTAAGAGGAATAAAAGTCGGATCTAACCTCCAATTGAAGGTGATGAAGAACTGGTTTCATGGAAGCCAAGGGCTGAATTGAAGGTAGAGGTAGAGAATCCTAGGTCCTCCGTTCGAAAATTATGAAAATCCCCTCCTAAGACTCCAAGTCCTCCTCTCAGGAATTTCCAAAAAATGAGAAAAAAAACCCCTTCCCAATTTCCTTTCTCCTATTGATAGAGTTTTTCAAACACTTTTCTTTTTTCCTTTTTTCAATTTTTGTTTTCTTCCTTTTTGTTTATTATTTTTTTATTTTGATTTATTATTTTATTCATTTATCTCATTATTTTATTCTTTTTTTTTAATTTTTCCAACTTCATTATTTTCTCTTTATATATATATATATATATATATATATATATATATATATATTTCCTTACTCTTTTTTCCATTTTTGTTTTCAATTTTTCTATTTTTCTTATTCTTTTTCCTAGTTTTATTTCAATTTTTCTCTTTATTTTTTTTGTTTATTTTCATCATTTAGTATTTTTTTTATTCTTTTTTATTTTGCTTTTATTCTTTCTTTTTCTTCATTATTATTTTCTGTTATTTTTATTTCCAGAGATTTTTCTTATTTATTATTTAAATTATGATTTATTCACTAATTAAATAAAATATTTTTTTTCAAATGGGACCTCGGACATAATTGAGTGTTTACACCATCCACACAAGTTTCGCTCAACACAAAACTCAGGACACCAGGTTTTACAAATCAAAATACAATCATACATGTATATTGTTCTCTATCTTCCATGTTTAAGGTTTTGTATAAATCAAAGCATATATCTTCTAAACTATCACTTCATTGATTCGCACCCTGCAAAAAAAATTTCTTTCGTTAATCTTTATATGTATGTATATACTGTCTAAACAAAGAAAATATATACATTGACATATATAACATTGTGGTCAGTAGACTTCATCATATTTGTTGAATGGTTATACCTGCCACTACACAAAAACTTGCAATAACATATGATAGTGTCCAATGTCGTGCACATGATTTTTTTGCATAACAGTCTCAACTATTATTATTTCATTTATAGGTACAAACTGATTCTGTATCAATTTTACTTCTCCACCTTTTTCTCACTGTTTAACAAAATCTTATATTACATAATCGTATTACTACTTGAGTTTAAATGGAGCAAGGCTAAAGTAGCAGATCACCCCCAAAGTGTACAACATTCTGGATGCAGTATGATCTAGATGAGGTTTGTAAATTTCTTCTTTTTTAGTATCATTACCTTGATATCTTATTAACATCAACATAATGCACAATTTTTCTTTTATTTAGCCATTCGAAACCCTGCCTTCATTGTTTGCTAAAAGCTACATTGATGATATCCCTGATATCATCAAATTAAGAGATTCAGCACACACCACAATTATGTTTGATGTCCTCAAAAGCAACAGCACAATAATCATTAGCGATGGATGGGAGACAATCAAAGATATATACCCAAAGTTGAAGAATGGAGGTTGGCTTCAACTCAAATACACTGACAATGACAACTTTTTCCTACATGCTTTTAACATCAAACACAAATAAAATACCCTAAAGAAGAAAGATCCTTTCCTTTGTCGCAACCGTAATTCCGACGAAACGACAAACTCGCTAAAATTTTAAAATAGAATTTGAATTGGATTAAGTGGAGCCGCCCACCAAATTTTATTTGAGGGAAAAGATTTGGAAAAACCCTAACTTGAGGAAGAGATTTAGGTTCGGGAGTCGGTTACGAGTGGGGAAGGTGTTAGGCACCCCACTTGCCCGTTTCGAAGAACGATACCCTTAAACTAAGTGTGTGATTCATTTGAAAACTGTTTGATCCCTTTAATTAGAGTGAAAATAAACAGATTGATGAAAGATAGCCTGATAGGACTTGATCCTGCTCCTGCGTATTCCTCGGTGCAATGGGAAACTCAAGGCTTATGTAGTTCTAGTTTGAAGGCTTGACCTTCGAGATGCTTGAAAAGGAACAAGGTATTTTGAAAATATTTTAAAGAAAATCCTTAGTCCATATATGCACATGGTCTAAGGCAAACGAGGGCTGCACTGTAATCCATATGAATCTCTAAACATCGAACAACAGTGAAACTGCCAGTTTCCCATTTAGAGTTCATCGCGTGAGACTTGGGATTTCAAAATGAATTTAATTTGAAAATAATAAGGATAAAAGGGTTTAGGTAAAAATAATTTGGTTTGAACAAAATGAACTTGACTTTGGAACGAACTTGATTTAAAATGAACTTGATTTAAAACAAACTGGATTTATAACAAACTTGATTTAAAACGAACTTGATTTGAAATGAACTCGATTTTGAATTTTTGATGAATTGAACTTGATTTAAGGAAAAAGGACTTGATTTTGAATTTGAGAAATTGAACTAAACTTGATTTAAGATGAACTTGATTTTGAAATGGACTTGATTTAAAATGAACTTGATTGAAAATGAACTTGATTTTGAAATGGACTTGATTTAAAATGAACTTGATTTTGAAATGGACTTGATTTAAAATGAACTTGATTGAAAATTGGAAGCAAAAGAGGTAAACTTGATTTTATTTTTGAGAAAAGGATTTGAGCTTGATTTGATTTGAAGAAAGGAATTGAGCTTGATTTGATTTCGAAAAAGGAATTAAACTCGATTTGATTCGAAAGAAAGAATTAAACTTGATTTGACTTTGAAGAATTTTGATTTGATAATTTGGGAAAAGGGATAAACTTGGTTTACAAAAATAAATAAAATGAGCTTGATTTGGAATCGAGGAAGAGAATTAGATTTGGTTTATTTGAAATAGAGAAGAAGATTTAAACTTGATTCGTTTCGAAAGGGAGGAAGAGGATTGGAATGAGTAAAATGAACTTGACTTTGAAATTTGAGGAATTGAACTTGATTTGAATTTGAGAGGAATAAAATGATTTTGATTTTAAATGATACTTGAATTGGAATTTGGAGAGAAAGAATTAAATTTAATTTAAAATTTGTTTGTCTTGGAATTTTAAGAAAAGGAATTAGATTTGATTTAAAATTTGCTTACCTTCATTTGTGCTTTGAATTGATAAACCTGGTTTTAGAATTTATGTTTGAATGGGATTAAATTTAGAAGAAAAGTAAGCTTGACCTAAATTGAGAAGGATTAAATTTGATTCAAAAACAAGGGTCGGGCTTAACCAAAAAAATGAATCTGATTCAAAAATAAGAATTGGGCTTGACCATAGTGACATTGCTTGAATTATTTTAAACTGATTTATGTGGCTTGTTAATATAATTAAAAAGCCTGATTTCGACCCAACAATATGGCCTATTTGAATACAAAATGGTAGCACTTATATAGGCATAATCCATGAGTGTTAATGGGCTCAGTCTGATTCAAAGCTGCCCATGAGCATCAATGGGCTCGTTCTGATGTTTTCGAATCAGAAGCCCACTATGGCGTTGTGAGAAGACAAAATGGTAGCACTTATATAGGCATAATCCATGAGTGTTAATGGGCTCGTTCTGATGTTTTCGAATCAGAAGCCCACTATGGCGTTGTGAGAAGGAGCAATAATTGGCTTGAGGCCCATTAGCAGCCAAGGTGGCCCAATCATTGTAGCGTTATTTGAGGAAAAAGCTTCGAGCGGGAATCGAGTTCAGGACCCGATAATTGCATACAACGTTTTAACCAACACGTCCAGCCTGTGATTGAGATTTAATAGTCATCATTTCAGTTAAAATGGGAGAAGACAGCCAGGATGAGATCGGGATTGTGTATGCCTGCTCCAGACTCTGTACAAAGCAATTCCAGGAACGGGGTCGCCTCCACTCTAGCTTTGGAGCATGCTGATTTGGCCAAATGGACAGGAGGTAGTTCAACAACCTTGAAGCTTGATTAGATGGCATCCTAGACAAAATACATCCTCAGAAAAAGGGTGGTATCGATATTGGGTGAAAACCTTACTCAGCGGCATGTTCAAAACATGACGTGAAGTCAGTGGTGGTGCATTGAAAGTGCATGTAACCAACGATGTCGAACACCTAATATGCAGCCTGGTGGAGTTTGTAGGGAAACTAACAATTATAGGCTTTTGTAGTTTGTTCTGTTGTGGTGATTTAATTTTAATTCAATGCTAAAGTGGAGGGAACAGTGGGCAGTATTATATTAGGCTAATTGACATGCAGTTGAATCAGGACTTATAGATTGTCATGCACATACAAATGAAAGTCGCTTATCGATGCAATTTTGGCATGAATCTACATTTCTACCAAAATCAATTATAAATTTATGCTTACTTGGCCATTGAATTACAAATTCTCAAAAACAAGGTCGTGCGAGATGGCGTACCTGAACTTTTCACGTTTCTGAGAAGAGGTTTGACTCTATCTTTAGTTTTTGCGCTGGACTGATGAAGACGTGAATGAATATCATTGTGGTTCGAGCAAGCTTTTCCACTGGTTCTTAGAGATGATGGAGCCGCTCATCATGTGATCAACACCAGTAAAGGAAAACTTTCAAACGCTTCTGAGGACTGAAGAAATAAATTCCAGAAAACCAGGGAGAGCTAGAGAGTAAATGAATTTTGTCCTCTAGCCATAATTCAGAAAGCCTTTCTTAAATCCCTTCCAATGAGGAATAATACTGAATTGAAATATTCAAGGACAACTAGAGTAGGCCTGGTGATGGCAAATGAAGCAAAGGAGATCTTGTTGCTGGTTCCTTAGTTCAAAGATCCAGAGAAGTTTTTCTAACCCTCCAAGCTTGCTTCTTGAAAGGATCCAAGAAGCTGTGGAGATTTTTGAAAAAGAAACCGCCATTAAGAGACAAAAGTCCCCTTTTCTTTTTGCAATCCTGCCCTTTAACTAAGAAACTCACTGACTCCTAACCAACTAACCGAAATCTAACTAAATTTTGAAGCTATTTCTCTTTTCTTCTTTTTTTTTTTTTTCTTTTTGTTATTTTGTTTTTGCTTTTTTTTTTTTTACAGTTTTTCATTGTTTTTCTTTTGATTATATATTTTCTTTTATTTTATATTTTTATTACTTTTTATTTTCTTTTATTTATCTTTTTTCTTTGTTTTTGCTTTATTATTATTATTATTATTATTATTTTATATTTTCAGTTTTTTTCTTTCTTTTTATTTTATTATTATTATTATTATTTGTAGTTCAATTTTTCTATCACTCTGTTTTGTCTTTATTTCTTCTTATTTTATTTATTTTTTCTTTATTTTCTTTTTCTATTTTTATATTTTTAATTCAATCTTTTCTCCTTTGTATTTTGTTATTATTTTTTGTTATTTTGATTTTCTTTTTCTCTATTTTATTTAGTTATATTGTTTTTTATTTTTTTGTTTTCTGTTTATTTATTTTTCTGCTTTCTGTTTATTTGTCTGCTTTTCTGTTTTTTGTTTTTTGTTTATTAATCTTAATATTTACTTATTGTTTAAATTATGGTTTATTCACGAATTAATTTTAAAAATGGGGTCTCGAACAAAATTGAGTGTTTATGTCCTTCTTCAAAAATGAAAATGAAACAAATGCTTGATGAATATCGTGCTAAATTCATGTGTGGACCTATTCCTTTTGACAACCAATGTTGCAAAACTCTGACCAAGTTCTAGATGGAAAATAAATTGGTACAAAATTTCATCCTCCTTTATGTTTTCCTATTATAAATAGATTTATTCATCAGTTTTCACCATATACAATTAAATTAACCTTCATTTTTAACAGGCACTGCCAATTTCATTTACAAGAATTGCACTTCTACACATGCCAAAGGATGTCACTCTTGACTATGGCGAGGTTTGCTATATAATCATTAGAATGATATGGATAAAGAGTCCGGGAACAAATGACTACATCGACCACCTGAACAATGGCTAGCCAAAATTCTGCGATTTTTGCGACATCCATGAAATTGACACTATAATTTTTTCAAATCATAATAGGAGGCCTAATGTTATCAATGTCTCCATGGATAACTAAACATTTTAAATCTTCATTTCTATTTCATTTTTAAACATCTACCGTTTTAAAGAATTAGCGACTTATGCAATGGTTATCCAATATTTATGTGATTCTTATTTTTATATGTTTCTGAATCATATATTTTTTAACTTACATATTAATGTAATGTTAACACATTATAAATCTGTATTTACTAATTTTAATTATATAACATATATTACAATTTTTTATTTTATCACCATAAATAACAGTCGTGCAACGCACGGGTCTAACCACCAGTAATAATTAGAAATAAAAAAGATATTTCAATAAATATGTTTCTTTCTTACTTATAAAAAAATAAAACAATAAATTAAAATTAGAAGTTAGGAATGGAAGTGAACAAGATCGTCTGACAAAGGCCTACGACTTGATTCATTTAAAACCTATCTTGATTCGACTTGTTTAATAAATAGATAGGTTCAGGCTTGTTAAAAAATCTTTTTAGATAAACAAGTTAGGTCTAGACTTATAAAAAAATCTATTTAACTTATTTAGGGACCTATTTATATTTATATATTATATATTTAATATTTATTTTAATATATTATACTTGTATAATATTTATTTTATTTTTTATATACATAATATAATATTAATATTAATATATATATATATATATATGTTTTAGGTTTATTTAATAACCTTTTTATCTTGTAGGCTTTAAGTTTGCAAATCTTTTTAATCAATTATTTATATAATTTTTAAGTTTATTTATTGATTTTGTTTAAATATATGCTTTTAAACAAACTTATAAGCCTTGACTTAAATACTCAAAATATAGCTTGACTCGACTTACTTTCATCCCTTCATCCCTGTTAAAAATGTATGATAATAAGAAGAGATGCTTCAATAAAAAATTTATATATCAAAATAAAAGTTCAAATATTTAGTTAAAATAATTAAAAAGGAGAAGAAAGATTCATATTTATTTTGAAACAAAATTTTCTAATTTGATTAATAAAAATTAATTAGTATATTTATGTAAATTTTAATAAGAGAAAAAAATTTATAATAATTTAATTAATACAACCTAAAAGTATAACTTCCCCTTTGAATTGTCCCAAAATTTAAAAGATGAATTTTATGCTTCTCAGTTCCCCTTTTATTCTTTTCTAAATTTTACGACTACCTAAAAAAAATTCTCTTCTCTTTTATATTCTTCACTAAACCAATATTATAAAATGAAAGAGATTCATACTTTAATAACTATTTTATTTTATTTTAAACAACCTTATTAACTAGTGACTTAAAGATGTAAGGTAATAAATATTTATAAATTTTATTAAATAATTATAACTATTTAAGAAATTAAATAATAAAAATAATTATGATTTTAATAATTTATTTTTAGAATTTTATCTTTAGTTTTAAGAATTTTTTTTTTAATTTCATATCAACATAATATAATATTTATTATTAGTTGTAAAATATTTATCAATAATAAAAAAACATCTATATAATGCATAAACAATATATCAATACATAATATATTCCTTTTCTATTAATTTACAAATTTGATTAATTTAATATTTTATTTTATATTAATTTATTAGCTAATATATTATATTATATTAAAAAATTGTATTTAACTATCATTGATTTGATTTGAATTTAACTACATGTGAACCTTTAAATCGTAGATTAATAACTTCATTTTACAAATATTGATGTTGAAAATTAATTATATAACACTTGAATTTGAAAAGATTGATATAAGGAACATAACGCAATATACAAAATGATTGCATAGTAAATTAATAACTTGGTTTTACAAGTATTGATGTTCAAAATTAATTATATAACAGTTGAATTTGAAAAGATTGATATAAGGAACATAACGCAATATACAGAATGATTGCATAATTCACTGTAATTTACACAATCGTTTAAAATATGGAGTTTAAGAAGTAATTATGGCTTCAAATATATATTATCAATGAGCATGCTACATTATGATTCCAATAAAAAAATTGTTTATGTTATATCTTTATCTCTCAATCAAATATCTAAAAATAAAGAAAAATAAACTGACCTAAGATAGAAAGAATGAAATCTTACCTCTTACTTCTTTTTCCAAGTGTCACCCCCACAGAGAAGGGTTATAATACCTTATGACAAATCACCCAGGGTGATGCTTCACCTCACTCGTGATCCTCATCAATCATGATCTCAAAATATCTATTGGGAAGAACACTAATGAGACAAAAAATTACTGGAGTATAAGGATTCAGAAGCACATAAGCAAGTTGAGAACTTTTACCAACGGAGTAATTGTGAGACAAATGATCATCAAACAAGCGTTAGTACAAGCATTAGTGATGTGTTTACCATGGCCCATAAAAAAATAATCATTAAAATCAAGATTTTATTAAAATTGTTAAAATTAAGATTTTACATAAAATTGAATAAAAAATAAATAATCGTAATTTATCAACTCATAAAACGGATTATAAAATTTTGCTAATATGTAAAATAAATATAGAATTATAAATAATAAAAAATATCTCTAAATTATATTATTATATAAACTTAAATTATTAATAATTCAAAAATAAATCAAAATATTTATAATTTAATTAAAATAAAAAAAAATATAAAACAAAAAGTTAAAATAATGAAAGTAAAAATACAAAACAAAAAGTTAAAAATATAAAAAATAATCCTTTTAATTCTAAGTTTAAAATTTCAATAAGCATCAAATCATTAATACATCAAGCTTGAGGATCATCATTTATGTGATGTTTATCTTTTTGGATTTTATCATAAGCTACATCAAGATTCCTATCATTATCCTAGAATTTTATTTTTAAAACTAAGTTAAGTCACTTTACTATCAAAATACTTCGATATATTTTTGAAATTTTCAAGTCATCTATCAATCTTATTTATTAAATGAATGTCTTCCACCATTCTTTCAAGATAATCATAAAGGTCACGTTTCACTTCAACACCAGCCTTAAAGTTAGAATTGTAATGTAATATTTGGTTTAGATAGTAGCCAACAACGTACAAAGGTGTATGCAATTGATTGTCCCACCTTTCATCAATAATTTTTCATAGAGGAATATAACTAAATAATAAGAAGAAAAGAGTTTAATTAGTTTTCATTTTCTTATATAAGAGCTAATGCTATAATTATAGTCTATATTTAAAAACATGTTTAATATTATATAATATAATCTATTATACCTTTTGTTTATACTATTGAAAGCTTTTTCTCTTTTTTCCTTAACTCAGTCCATCTCTTCATAAATAAATCTCATTGCAAGCTTCTCATCTGAGTCTACCAAATGCAACATTTTAATGTTAATTAGAGGATAAGCACTCGTCAAATAATTCAAAATATTTTTCCAAAACTCCTTATCCATCACCAAGTTTTCAACATATATTCCATTCTTAGTTTTTGCCAATTGACTATCTTTCCATTGATTAGATGCAAATATTCTTATCAATGCTCCCTTATTATCACTTAAGCAACCCAAAGTCAAGTAAGATGTAGCAAATCTGGTGATGGCAGGTCTTACAAGATCATTTCCATTAATAAAGTGATGCAATAAGAAAATCAAAATACTCTTAGAGTAGATGTAAGTTGTAACTCTTTTACCACTTTCTATTGTCTCTTTGTGAAGTGGTAACTTCTCTCAAAATTCTCTAGAATTAAGTTAATGCAATGCGCTACGCAAAGTGTCCAATAAATCTTTTTCCTCTTCTTCATCAAGAGTTCTCTAGCTACCTTGTAATTTGCAGCATCGTCAGTGACAATTTGGACTACACTGTCCTCACCAATCTCTTCTACAACATCATCTATCATCTTAAAAATTTTATCAGTAGTTTTAATAATATTGGATACATCAATAGATTTCAAGAAAATTTTCCCCTCAAAACTATTTACCAAAAAATTAATTATGCTCCTCCTTCACTTGTCAGTCCATTATCAGTTATGATAGTACATCCTGTTTTTTGCCATTTAACATTATATTGCTCCAAAACTTACTTGGTCAATTCTACTTCTTGCTTCAAATACTTCACTTTAACCTCATGGTAGGATGGTGGCTTAAATCTTATACCATGTCAAGCAATCATTTCACATATTTTTTGAAATTCTTCGTTTTTTACCACATTAAAAGAAATTGCATTATTATATAAAAATGAAGCAACTTCTAGGCATCTTTCCTCCCTCAAACTTGCTTTGAAAATGGAATTGATACTGGCTTGAGAGCATACACCTTTTTTTATAAAAAGTTCTACAGGATTGGTTGCTTCTTTCCTTTTCCTCCTTCCAATTTCGTCTAGAGATGAATCCATCTTAAAGCCTCCTTCTAGTTCTAACTCTCTTAAGTTTGCCTTTTCAATAAGCTTCTCTTGCATTGAAGAAACAATGCCCCACATTTTCTTTTAACATCATCAGGGACTCCAATGCAAGCTCCAATATCCTTCTTCATCCCAACCAAATGATGTTTGAAGTGATAAACCCCACCTTTGATCACCTTTTTGCAATATTTACATTTTACTTTTTTTTGAATCTCCATTAACAAAAATACTATATTTCCATCCCACATCTATTATCATTTCAGCAACATTCTTATGATTTTTTGAAGCTCTAGCAACAATGGAAATTAATGATGCAGCAGCTTGCTTATTTATTTTTTCTTGGTCAACTCTACTAGCCTTGTTACCACCAATGGAGGAACTACCATCATCCATTTTTTCAATTTAATTTTGAACTAAATACAGCTAGAAAATTTACAAAAAAATAGAGAAGGTAGAAGTGTAGAACAAAATGAAGGGATGATGTTTGGGAAAAAAAAAGTTATAGGTTTAGTGAAGGAAAAGCTAAGGCTCTTGGAGACTTAAATAAGCAAAAGGTGATGTTTGGGAAAAAAAGTTACAAGTTCAATGAAGGAAAAGTTAAGGCTCTTGGAGACTTAAATAAGTAAAGGGTGACGTTTGGGAAAAAAAAAGTTACAGGTTCAATGAAGGAAAAGTTAAGGCTCTTGGAAACTTAAATAAGCAAAGAGTGAGGAGATGACATTTTGAGAAGAGAAGAAAAGATGAATCCATGTGATATGAATCGATGGGGGTGGTCTCAATCTTCACGACGTAGGTTAAATAAATCGAAAAATAGAAACGATAATAAAATGACTTGAGAATAAAGAATCTAACACAAACTGTGACCTAACAGAGAGCACTGAAGTTATCAAGAAGAACTTGACCCTTACTGCGACCTGCCAGAAGAACCAATGTTATCAAAGGTAATTCTTTATCCAAGAACCAAAGGAATCAACTCACACAATGATGAAAAACTTTCAAAGAGAAAATATTATTATTCATCAATAAATCTCCATCCATTGTTCATAGAAGAGCTATTTATAATTGTGTAATTACTAATATAAGGAAACCATAACTAAATCCTAATAGTATCTATCTATAATACAATTCAAATATTTAACATATTTCTAATTAAATCTTAACAAATATTAATCAAATCCTAACAATTGAAAACTAAAGCTAATAAAATAAATAAAATATTTTCTTAAAATTCATTTCATAAAGATCTTCTTGATTTGCATTCATAAAAATCACGATCATATCTACCGCTTTTTCTTGAAAGTGCATTTACGTGAATTCCAATTACATCTTTTATCTTTTTTAACTTTCCTTTTTTTTAATAAACCTTCTCTCTGAGTTATGTTTTTTTTTTGTAAACTTAATCATGTAAAATTGTATCAAAGTTCAGGTGACATTTGGAAAGATAAGTTACAGGTTCAGTGAAAGAAAAGTTAAGATTCTTGAAAACATAAATAAGTAAAGAGTGAGGAGATGACATTTAAAAAAAAAAAAAGAAAAGATGAACCCACGAGTCGCAACTCGTAGCTCGTGGTCAATTTATTAGAAGTGCAAAGATCATTTTGAAATCATGCTCCATTAGGAAACATCGTGACTCATTTGGCAAGGTCGCAATCTATTTTGTCACTTTAATATAGTTCCGATCAGTTTTTAATCGTGACCAATTTTTCCCCTATTATTTGGTCGCAACCCATTTTTTTCCTGTTTCTTGGTCACGACCTGCTTTTGGATATATCCCAATCCAATTGCATATCCGACTAGGTGAACACTACCGCTTCACCATGTGCCACGAGTGCACGTTCTAGAACGATATGTCCACTACATTACTAGTTATCTTCCTATTTCGTTCGCATTTTAGCACGCCAGATGAACCCCACATCATGGAATCGCGCATGTTTACACGTTATTATGCGAGTTTAACAACACTGATCTTCACCCTGTTATCAAGGAATGTTAGAATCATTTTCATCTCACCAACAATCTTTCTTGATAAGTTGTTCCGAACTAATGTTAGCGTCCAAATTTATGGTGTCTCATACACAGGTTTCAAGCATGGTGATTAACTTCTGAAATATTTTTCAAGCTTTGAATTTGCTAGCGTGTCCAGAGTGTAGCATAATAATTATAAGGGTTAAATATGTTTTTAGTCCCTCTAGAATATTTAAATTTTGGTTTTGGTCCTTCAATTTTAAAATTTTTGGTTTAGATCCCTTATTTTCTAAAATATCATGATTATAATCCTTAATATTAATTTAAGTTATATTAAATCAAGTTAGATCAATTATTATTAAATAAAATTTTAATCATTTTATGAAATGTTTTGATTATAATCCTCTATTCATGATTAATGTATTTTAATTTTAATATAACTTAGTTAATATATGAACAATAATAAATGTATTTTAAAAAATAAAAGACCTAAATCAAAGGTTTTAAATTTGAGAAATCAAAACCAAAATTTAAACATTTTAAAAGGACTAAAAACATATTTAACCTTAATTATAAATATCTTGTAATATATTTAATTATGTGTTGTCGTATTAATAAAATAATTGTACAATATGACAAGTCAAATTATACTCTTAAAGATAGTGAATAACACTTTGATTGCATCAAAATTAATGAAAGAACGAAAAAAATGGATACCCATCTAGGGCGAGTATATATAGGATCGTAGCCTTTAAATGCTCTATGTATTTATTATAGCATTGTAAGATGGAGAAGTCCATGAAAATAAAGAAGCTTAAGATGAATTAAGTTCTAATGCTGTTCAAATTGTAAAATTAAAGGAAACTGATACTTGCTCAGACAACACGGGATTATCAGAACAAGATCAAATTAAATTTAATGAAATTTTATAGTAAAAATATAGCTTCTTTAAGCTGATTATACATATCTACATAAGCAAAGAAAATGCGGTATAAAGCAGCAACTATTGGAGTTGAAATTGAAGCAAAAATGGCTCCAAATTTTCCTACACATTACATACTAGGAAAAGTAATTAGGTTTAAGTTAAACAAAATACAAATCACGTCAGAATTCCCAGCCTTAGAAACTTACCAAGAATTGAGAAAAAAACATGAATCCAACTGATGTTTGAACGACCCTTCATCTATAACATATGTCATAGCTAACAGTTCTGCATTCTCTTTGGAAAAAACCAATGATACTTGTTATATTATTCCTATAAAGAAAATTATATATGGAACTATTGAATCGGAATCTTACACAGAAACTGAAGATCGATTTCCTATCTTAAAGATCCCAGATAACAAAATTTCCACTCCTTGATAAATCAGAAATAATAATAATCAATAATCATAAATAAGAAAAATGAAATGTGAAATAATCCAAAGCAAGCTGAGAGAAACCCAACAGTGCATGATCAATAAAGATTATAGTAAAAAACTGAGTAGGTATAAGAAAATACTGTTTCATAGCATCGTTTTACCTTCCAATCTATACCATCACTAAGAATACTAAGTATCTGAAATCAGAAAATGAATATAGTATTGCACAGTAACTTGCGCATTTTATAGAAAGAAAGTCGAATCGAATGTTTACAAACCTTTTATACTAAATCCATGCAAAGATTTGGAATTGGCTATGCTAAAAATTTGCTGTGAACCTCATCGCAAGACTAAACAAAAAATTAAAAGGATTGGAAATAGAAAATGAGAATCAAATGTCAAAGAAACGCTAATAGGATCTAGAAAAATGCTAATAGGAATAGAAGCGTACTTGTATCAGATGTTTGCGCATTCCCTTCACACCTTGCCGAAGAAACCATCGTTGACGAGCTCAATCACTTGACAGTTCTTAACATCCATTGTTAAATGAAGTGAACCCAGAAGGAGGAGAGGAAGAGAGTAAGATGAAAAATTCGAATTTCTTTTTTCCCGCTCCGCTCTTATTTTTTTAATATTTATTATTTCTTATTTAATCGTATGAAATTAAAAATAAAATAAATAAAAAGGGTAAATTTATATATATCATAACATTTAAAGATATTTTTAAAAATAAATTAAATATTAAAATTATTATAATTTTATCTTAATTTCAATTTAATTTACAAATCCATTTATTATATATTGTATTAATAAAAATTTGTATCATAAGTTTTTACAATTTATTTTTTAATTTTTATATTATTTAAATAAAATATTTTAAAAATATAATTTTTCAAAAATATTTTTATAAAACTTTTTTACTCATTTATAAAATATAGTTTTAAAATTTTCATAATTATATTTTCATAATTAATATATTAAAAAATATTTTAAATTTAATTAAAAAATAAATTTTACTTTTAATATTTTAATACCAATTTTTTAATATTATTTATATATAAAATAATTACTAATAAAAATTTTCAATTCATATGTTTGATGCTTGTACGTACAATTTATTTTATATTTATAGATATATGATATTTATATTTACAATTTACCTTACTTTATACCTTAAATATATATAAATGTAAAATACCAATATATACAATTTAATAATTATCGATAAAATAATTATGACAAAATTTAATATTCGTAGGTACATAATAATTATATGTATGATATTCCTTCTATTTGTAGATATAAAATATTTACACCTATATTTTAACAATTATTATTAAAATGATACATGATAAAATTTAACATTTACAGAGAATATCTAAATTTATAATTTAGAAACTATTATTAAAGGTAATTGTTAATATATGATAAGTTTTTTATAATAACATTACCAATAAATTTAAATTACCTCATATATTTGATTAAATTGGAATGATTTGAAAAAATAATTAGTAAATAAATTAACTACTTAAATTTATGATAATCTATAAAATAAAATTTAAAAGTTTTTATTATTTTTTAGCGTTGATACTTTTATCAAAAGACAGGTTTAATATTTTATTTGACTTTAATAAAATTATAATAGAAAAAAATTTAAAGTTTGTTTGCAATAATTAATAATTTTTAATTTTAAGTTTTTAAATTTAAATTAATTTTTAAAATTTTTTAATAGTTGTTAAAAAATAAAATAAATTATTTTATTCTATTATTTTATTATAAATTAATAAAAAATATATAAATAAAAGTATTGATTATAAAACAATAAAATTAGATATATTAAAATAATAAAATTTTAAAAATAATAAAATTAAATAATAATATTATTATTATTATAATGATGATTGTAATGATAATAAAAATATAATAATAGTAGTAAAATTACGAATAATGTTGGAAAGGTAATAATGATGGTGTAGTAATTATAATATAAAAAATATTTTATAACTATATAAATTTATATTTTATATATTATTTTATTATTAGTATTTAAAATAAATAATTTTATATATATTATATTATTATAATATTTTTATATTATTTAATATTTATTTTATATAAAAATAGTATATATTATAACATTTTATTATAAATTTAATATAATTTATATATAAAATAATTTTATTTATATTTAACATATAAAAATTAGATAAATAAAAATAAAAAAATTAAATTATTTTATAAAAAAATAAATTATTATTATTATAATGATAATAATTATAATAATAATTATAATTATACAGTAATGATATTTATAATATAAATAATATTATATAATCATATAATTTTATATTTTATATAATATTTAATGATTAATATATAAAATAAATAATTTATATATTATTATAATATTTTATATAATTTAATATTTATTTTATATAAAATAATATATATTATTTTATAAACATTATATTATAATATTATAAATTAAATATAGTTTTATATATGAAACAACATTATTCATTTGTAAATTTATAAAAAATAGATATTAATTATTAATTAATTAATTTTTTTAAAATAATAAAATAAAAAAATAAAAAATTATTATTATTATGATGATGATGATAGTAATACTGATAATAATAAAAGTAAAAGCAATATTTATAAAATAGTTATTATAATATGAAAAATATTATATAATTATACAAATTTTTATTTTATATATTATTTGATTATCAATATTCAAGATAAATAATTTTATATGTTATTATAATATTTTTATTTTTATCTCATGTTTATCAAATTTTATATTAGAAATTAATACATCTATATTAATCATATAATAATAATAATAATAATAATTAAGTGTTATTTATTATTATTATTATTATTATTATTATTTAGTTTGTTATTTTTTTTCATCTTTCTTGTGTAGTTGGATCTCTATTCCATCCATATTTTTTCTTTTTAACAATATTTCATCTTTAATATTTTTTAAAAATAAGTTATATCTAATTTTTTTTAAAAAATAAATTTATTATTTAAAACATCATTATGTAAATTATTTTAAACATTAAATAAAATAATATAATATTATCTAATTTGTTAGATAAGACAAATTATATTTGAATCCTATTATATTTATATCATATTCTTATATTTTATTCATCCTGTTCATCAAATAAATTTTTAACAATATTAATAAAAATTTATAAAAAATATTTTTATTAAAATGTATTAAAAATTGTAATAATTGTGCTTTAATATTATTTAATATTTTTTATTTTAATTTTATAATCAATACTTTTTATATAATTAATAAATAAAATAAATAATTTATATATTATTTTAATAATATTTTTATATAATTTAATATTTATTTTATATAAAATAATATATATTATCTCATAATAATTATATTATAATATTATAAATTAAATATAATTTTATATATGAAACAACATCATTCATTGGTAAATTTATAAAAATAGATATTAATTAATAAATAATTAATTTTTTAAAAATAATAAAATAAAAAATAAAATATTATTATTATTATTATAGTGATGATGGTAATACTGATAGTAATAAAAGTAAAAGCAGTATTTTACATATTATTTGATTATAAATATTTAAGATAAATAATTTTATATATTATTATAATATTTTTATTTTACGTGATGTTTATCAAATGTTATATTGGGAATTAATGCATCTATATTAATCATATTACGAGATACACAATTTAAGAGAATAATTAATATATAAAATAAATAATTTATACATTATTATAATAATATTTTTATATAATTTAATATTTATTTTATATAAAATCATATATATGTCGCAACTGTAATTTCGACGAAACGACGAACTCGCTAAAATTTGAAAAATAGAATTTTTATTGATTATGTGGAATCGCCACCAAATTTTTATTTAAGGGAAAACTAATTGGAAAAATTCTAACTCGAGGGAGAGATTTAGGTTCAAGACTCGGTTACAAGTGGGGAAGGTGTTGGCACCCCACTCGCCCATTTCGAAGAACGGTACCCTTAAATTAAGTGTGTGATTCATTTGAAAACTGTTTGATCCTTAATTATTATAAAAATAAATAGGTTGATGAAGGTTAACCTGACAGGACTTAATCCTGCTTCTACGTATACCCCGGTGCAATGGGAAACTCAAGATTTACGTAGTTCTGGTTTGTGAATACTTGACCTTCAGAGGTAAGGTAAAGGATTTGGAAGAAAATTTTTGAAAAGAAAGAAGAAAAAAAGTTTGAGAGGAACTTTTAACCCACATATGCACAAGGTCCGAGGCAAATAAGGCTGCACTGTGACCTATATGAATCTCTAAATATCGAACAGCAGTGAAAACCACCAGTTTCCTATTTAGAGCTCATCGCGTGAGACTAATCATTCCCAAAAATATTTTTTACAGGTTTTATTGTTTTAGGAGGAAATTTTAGTCCACATATGCATAAGGTCCAAGGCAGCTTAAGGCTGCACTGGGGCCTATATGAATCTCTAAATATCGAACAGTAGTGAAAACCGCCAGTTTCTCATTTAGAACTCATCACGTGAGACTAGTGATTCCCAAAAATATTTCCAAGGCAAAAGAAAATGAATTGGGCTTGATTGAAATAAAGGGGAATGCGGAGGTTTGGTAGGGATAAAGGGAATACAAGGCTTAATTGGAATAAAGGGAAATGTAGGGGCTGGATTGGAATAAGGGGAATGCAGGGGCTGGATTGGAATAAGACATTCTTCTTCAATTAAAACGAAAATGTCGTGCATGGGATTCTAAGCAAAAGCAATGGGATCGTAGGTCATGCCCTCTACCACTTAAGCCATTTTGCTTTTATAACCCATGTTCAATTCGGTCCGTATATATGTATGGGGCTCGAAACATGAACCTAAGGTGGTGAGTCATGTGTTCAGCCTAGGTTCTGTTAATTGTACGTATGTGCCCAGGGTGAGGTTTCCTTTTCCATTCCCAACTCAATCTACAGGTGGGTCCTGCGTCTCCTTTAGTTCATCTTTTATTTGCATGCTCTTGGTGGTGACCTACATGCACTGAGTCATTGCCTCAAACAAATAGTGGTTGCCTCTTAATGGACTGCCAAGCTTATTTCAGATATAGCCGCCCTTGTTAAATAGAGTTTAGGTCTCCTGCTGTTCTACATGCATATGATAACCGAGGATGACTAACATTGGAATTACGATTTGGCTTGAGTCATCTAGTCAGTGACACCTCCCGTACTGTTGGTATTTCTACGATTCTATAGGTCCTTTAACACCTCGAAGACGGGCCTGGCAAGGTCCCATATGGAGGGGTCGTGTTCGTTGCTATCGCCAGCATGATTCATGGACCACCTAACTCTCTGAATACTATGTTTACTTTGTGCTTTATAGCCATTATTATGGAGTAGAAGACGTCTAGATGCACCACTCTAAGTCGCCGTACGGGGGAAGTTTACCAAGTTGAGTGTCATGGCATGCATATGGCTAGGCGCTCTTCGAGTTTTCGTTGGCGTACGTTCCAAACGAGAATTAAATGATGCTGAATCATGAAGGGTCAGAATGGTCTCACTTAACGCCAAGTGTCCGTATCTGCCTTGATTCTTCTTACGACTCTAGAACTGCCAAGTACTCGCTCCATCAAAACATCCCCTGAGCCCTTAATGAGAAATTATTTTCGCTCGTTTCAGCTGGGAGTAAAGATGAACATGCAAACCGAGACACACTACTAGCTTTCCTTCTTTGAGAGATTTGCACCCTTGAAGAAGGCCATCGACGGCGTGCATGGAGAGTCGAATCCTTGCTTCTATTGGATCTTTCAAGTGAAGCCCTCTGATCCTTGAAGTTATCTCTGGTAAGGGCATTATCAGGGAAGAAATGGACTCGTCGATATGAAGGATGGCCAAATCTTAATTAGAGACGAACCATATTCGGGCGAGTAAGCAAATGAGTATTTGGTAAGCGAGATATCCATATTACTATCTCTTATGTCACCGGCCACCACTTTCATCACAGAAGCTTCCCTCCAGATTCCTTATTTAAGTAAGCTCGACTATGATGCTAGCATTCTGCTTGGGGTATACCTGCTCCAAGTCCTCTGTTAGGTAGTGTCTCCAAGGGTCGTTGGCATGTGAGACTTCCCCCATATAGTTTCTATAACTGGTTCAAAACCTTCCTCACATTCTATTTTTCTTGGACAATGTTTCTCAAGGAATGTTTGAGCTTCAACGTATGTATGATAGTAAACACCAATCTATCCTCGAATCTGATTTGTGAACATGTCGTAGGTTAGTGATGCAGGGGTGAGCTCATAGAACTTCCTTCTCCCGCACAATATAGAACAGAGCACCTCACGGTTCTTATGAGTCAGAGCATCTAAAGGGTCTATATTAGTTGGTCAATCAGGGGTATGTCTGCAGACTCATCTAGCACTAGGAAAAATGATTCTCGACTTAGTCATGAGTGGTATTCACATTTTCAATGCCTTTAACGCATCCTGCACGCCAACGCTTCCCCTGAGTAAATATGAGGATCGCACCGTTCAACAGTAGGCCAACCAGGGGTTCATATATATGTTCGAACGCTCTCATTCCTTAACCGGTTATACCTACTTTTGGCTAATTTACAACAAAGCTGAGCTTCCTCATAATATTGCGTTAAGAGACAATGGCCTTTCTAGTTTATCCATACAACACACTAACTCGTATTACATCTCAGATCGGAGTTTCAAAATAGCCACCTTATAATGGATGAGACGCATCTTTAACAATCACACTACGAAATGATGTTTTTTTGTTCCGATTCGATCGGTTTTAAGTTCTTGCAAATCTTAATTATAATTCTGAATCCTTTCTCTTCTCTTTTTTTTTTACTTCAACGTTTAATCTTCCTATATTTTATCTTTTTTTATTTCCTAACAACGGCTAAATAACAAATAAGCCAGAAATAAGCATCGAAATCGTCAATCGGAGCATCAAGGTCCAAGCGAAATACAAATCTTCGCTGAATAAACCAAAACAATCCTTGTAAGTACTAATTATAATATCAAGATTTGGATAGAAATGCTAACCTTCGCGTCGGCGCGCAAGATCCTTCCCGATCGAGGTTTGAGTTTGGACTCACAGTGATGAGACATGAATGCTTCCGAGGATTGCTGTTACTAGGGGCGAGATTCAGAAAATTCGCAGCAAATCAAGGACCTACGAAAACCTCCTCTTTCCTTTGAAAGCGGTGAGAGCTTTCTCTTTTGTGTAGTTCTTCAACCAAGAGAATCAGTCTCGTAGCCTTTCTCTTGAAAAGCTTCCTCCCTCCAGAATTTTTCAACAACCCTTCTTTTGAGCCAAAGGACCTTATTTATACTGTTTAATCCACTCTGCATGGTGCTTCCATCTTTTTATTTTTCATTGTGTCTATAATTTTAATATATTCCTCTTTTACTTCTATTCACTTGTCCATTTTTATTTTCCTTACTTTTCAAATTTTATATGCTTTTTATTATTTTTATTTCTTTTGTTTTCTTTTTCTTCTTTTATTTATTTATTTTTTGCTTTATTTATTTTTATTTTTTTTGTTTTTCTCATATTTTTGTTTTCTATATTTATACATATATTTTTATTATTCCCTTTTTTTATTTAATTTTTATCAGCATTAGATTTAATATTTATTTATTTCCTATTTTTTTTTTTTTCTATTATTCTTTGCTTTATATCCTCTCTTTTTATTTCTTTTTGTTGTTTTTTTTATTTGGATTCTCTGTATTTTATTCATTTTATTGTCTGTTTTTCTGTTTTCTGTTTCTGTTTTCTATCTATTGATCTTAATATTTATTTAAATTATGGTTTATTTCTATGTTTACAATATATTATTTTATAAAAATTATATTATAAATTAAATATAATTTTTTATATAATTATTTTTTTTAAAATAATAAAATAAAAGTAAAAAATTATTATTATTAAAGTTATGATGGTAATACTGATAATAATAAAAGTAAAAGCAGTATTCATGAGATGGTTGTTATAATATGAAAAATATTATATAATTATACAAATTTTTATTTTACATATTATTTGATTATCAATATTCAAGATAAATAATTTTATATATTATTATAATATTTTTATTTTATCTGATGTTTATCAAATTTTATCTTAGGAATTAATACATCTATATTAATCATATTACGAGATACACAATTTAAGAGAATAATTAATATATAAAATAAATAATTTGTATATTATTATTATAATATTTTTACATAATTTAATATTTATTTTATATAAAATAATATATATTATTTCATAAAAATTATATTTTAATATTATAAATTAAATATAATTTTATATATTAAACAACATCATTCATTTGTAAATTTATAAAAAATAGATATTAATTAATAAATAATTATTTTTTAAAAATAATAAAATAAAAATTAAAAAATTATTGGTGATTATGGTTTAGTGATAGTGGTGACTATGTGTCGTAACCGTAATTCCGACGAGACGACGAACTCGCTAAAATTTTTTATAAAGAATTTAATTGTATGTGGAGCCGCCACCAAATTTTATTTTAAGGGAAAATATTTGGAAAAAAACCCTAACTTGAGGAAGAAATTCTAGGTTCGGGAGTCGGTTACGAATAGGGAAGGTGTTAGGCATCCTACTCGCCCATTCCAAAGAACGGTACCCTTAAACTGAGTGTGTGATTTTTTGAAAATTGTTTGATTCCTTAAATAGAAAGAAAATAAATAGGTTTGTATGAAAATAACCTGACAGGACTTGATCCTGCTCCTACGTATTCCCTGGTGCAATGGGAAATTCAAGGCTACGTAGTTCTAGTTTTGAAAATTATTTTGGTAGAAGGGAATAATTTCGAAAGGAGATTAAAAGGAAGATCCTCAATCCACATGCACAGAGTCGAAGGCAAGCGAAGGTTGCACGACCACTCATATGATTCTCCAAACATCGAAAGACAGGGTATGCTGCCCTTTCAACTTTGGAGCTCATTGCGTGAGATCTTGGGTCTTTTAGGAATTTTGAAAATTATTTTGGAAGAAAGGGAGTAATTTTGAAAGGAGATTAAAAGGAAGATCCTCAATCCACATGCACAGAGTCGAAGGCAAGCGAAGGTTGCACGACGACTCATATGATTCTCTAAACATCGAAAGACAGGGTATGTTGCACTTTCAACTTCGGAGCTCATTGCATGAGATCTTGGGTCTTTTAGGAATTTTGAAAATTATTTTGGAAGAAAGGGAGTAATTTTGAAAGGAGATTAAAAGGAAGATTCTCAATCCACATGCATAGAGTCGAAGGCAAGCGAAGGTTGCACGACGACTCATATGATTCTCCAAACATCGAAAGACAGGGTATGTTGCACTTTCAACTTCGGAGCTCATTGCATGAGATCTTGGGTCTTTTAGGAATTTGGAAAATTATTTTGGAAGAAAGGGAGTAATTTTGAAAGGAGATTAAAAGGAAGATCCTCAATCCACATGCACAGAGTCGAAGGCAAGCGAATGTTGCACGACGACTCATATGACTCTCCAAACATCGAAAGATAGGGTATGCTGCACTTTCAACTTTGGAGCTCATTGCGTGAGATCTTGGGTCTTTTAGGAATTTTGAAAATTATTTTGGAAGAAAGGGAGTAATTTTGAAAGGAGATTAAAAGGAAGATCCTCAATCCTCATGCACAGAGTCGAAGGCAAGCGAAGGTTGCACGATGACTCATATGATTCTCCGAACATCGAAAGACAAGGTATGCTGCACTTTCAACTTTGGAGCTCATTGCGTGATATTTTGGGTCTTTAAGAACTTTGAAAATCCACTAATTTGATACGGCTTATCGTGCTATTTTCGATTTTAGACCGTAAGGATCTCTAATGGGAAATCCTGCTAGTTCTTAAAACTGCCCTTTATAGAATCAAGAATCAGTAGATGGCCCTACTATTTGAAGGACTTGCAAATTTAGTAATTATCCTGTATGATTGTCATTTTTCCTAAGTATAGGATTTGCACAAGCACTTGTTTAGTTCAAGGCCTGAAATGGATAATGAACCAGGTATTATATTGAGACTAAATCCCTTGCAGAGTGTGTATTTTTGGATTATATTGAGACTCTATCCTGGTACACCACTAGCCCAATAGGATGTTTGATCTAGGCCCTTAGTTCTATTGTTATAGCACTCAAATTGACAGCTCAGACATCAGGGACATGAAATTCCTTATCAGCCTTGACCCAGGGGTTGTAATAAGCCCCTCTTTGTTTGAATCACTTAAAGGTGGCCAGAACAGGTAAGGACTCACAAGCTATTTTAGTCAACCTGTACAATGCTCCAAAGGTTCCTACTGGAAATTAGAAACCAGAGACCAACTGTTGGGAGCAGGGACCATAAGATACCAAGGTATTTGTGTGCCCGCCTGAATTGGTTCCTTTGAGACTTAGAGCAAGGTGATGAAACTGATCCCAGGAGCAATTTGACTAGGTAACACTTGGCTTTCTCTTTTAAACGATAACCTGGGGGTGCTATCTGGATAAGTTCACAGTTGCTATCCAAACATCCATCTATTCTATTCTACAAGTATTCCTAAGTTTATGCAGTTGATTTATCCGGGCAGTAGGCTACTTCAGTTTTTAGACTTGGCCATCTTTTGTTTTGGCCACTGTTATTCTGTAATCAAATCTAAACTAGCATCTCTTGCCCTTACTACTTATGTGGGTGCCAATGATGACTTTAAGACACCGGCCTAAAAAAAACCACACTCCCTCTCTCAAAACCCATTTCACTTCTTCGCTTTAGTGTTCCTATCCTAGATGGTTGCCACTGTATAGCAAATCAGGTTTTGTCAACACTACTGGTATATGTATTCACTCCAATCACAGGTCCTCTTAGCTAAGTTCTGATTATTCTTGTACCATTGTTCTAGACTGTTTCCAAAATTAATCCGCTACTGGTTGCTATGGACAGGAATCATATACTTCCCCCAGTATTCTCAGGCCCTATAGATTAAGGTTTAGGCTATGAGTATAAAGGAGCATTCTGTGAGGATTTTCACTTGTCCTACTTGTTGGCTTTGTGCATCAGAAAAGGGGCTAAGGTGAATCAGCACAAAGAACTAACAACTATGATTATTTGTGACTGGTTTACTTCTGCATTTAACCTTAGGGTCAGCAGATTTTAAAGCCCAATTAGGATTCAAAATTTCACCTGCACATCCTGCATTCTCAGGACGGATTCCAGAAACATGCAAGGTTTCTCTTTTTTAGACCAATCAACCCAGACATTCCTATTGTCAAACCTATTATATCAGGGGAAAAGCAGGACTCATGACTAACATATCCACTCTCTTTAAATTCTCAGGTTTAGGTTCTTATAAACTGATTCACTACCTTTTTAGACCTGACCTTACTTATTTTGTGGATAGTGGCCTTGAGAGATCTTAAGCCTATTATAGAACCCACACTTCTACTTAGCATTAATCACAACTTTCTTTATGAGATCAGTTCTGATTCTTGCCTGCTATTAGACCTATGCCTCATCAAATTCAGAACCTGTCTCTGGCCTAGTATTCATGACTGCTCTTGACTCTGGACACTACCCTACCGGTTATTTTTCCTTAGACCCTGCAGTGATGTTGGGTTAATTCTGGGATTCAATTCATCACCAAAACGGACCTACCAGACCAATATATAGCTCGGGTATGACTCTTCAATCAGTTTAGGCCTAATGCATACAATGTGAAGGGTCTGCTATCTTGGTTAAAGATTAAATCCTGATATGCTCCCCTACCAGGGATGGCTTTCCATTGTAACTCTAGTTACCAAGGTATTGATCCTAAAATCAACCAAAGGTTATCTTAGGAGATCTGCAACTAATTACCCTGATTGCTTGAAACCTATTAATTAATGAAGGCCAGCTAGTCTTACAGAGATCAGATACTAGTCTGTTACCCTTAGAATTTTGTTTTATTTTTTGGTTAACTTTCATCCATGATGACACCAATTGAATTCCCTAACTCTGCAACTTTCCGTACCTATTTGATGGGACATTCACTCAGGCATCCAACCATGGTTCTATATTTGGTATGACCAGGGTTATTGCTTCCACCATTGAGAGAAAGGATACTACATGATTTGATTGTTATAGACATGGGTCTGTCACTTACCTAGCCTTAGGTCCTGTCAACAGTGATATTCTAAATGCAAGAGTTTCTGGTTTTCTGCCATAGATTGACAAGAGCTGTTTTTCTCTACCTGACCTAGTCTAATGATCGAGCTAGCCTGGATTCCCTACTATCACAGGGGTAAAATTATGATTCCGACTCCACTTATTCTGCTAAACAGGGATTCTGGACAGAGGTGCTGTGGTAGAACCTAATGAATAGGTAGAGGCCCGATCTGTAATCCAACTAGGATGTGGTAAACACAGGTTTATCCTTCAAAGCTAAATTATGGTTGATTATTGTACAATTGACAACTGGTAGACAGGTGCACTCCCAGTTTTGCTGCAAAAATTAGCTTTCTAATATACCTTAGGATTCGGTTCTAAAACACAATTCATGACTATAATGACCAACTTTTACTGCTCTTCTTCCTCTCCCTAAAATCTAACTTTATTTTACCTTAACTGATGTTCGGGACTTCGAAACAGGAATCACAGTCATTTTAATGTCTTCTATCGCAAATTCAATTCATTCCTAACCTAAATCAATCACAATATTTGCAGATGCACAACAATGTACAGAAATTGGAAACACAATGTTCAGTTGAAACTAAGCACATATAAAATCAACAATAACAAAGCAAGAATCTAACCTGGTGCGTCGAGTGGAGAATTGAACCCGCTTTGGAATTCTGCCAAGAGGTTTCGACAGAAGTCGGGGAAGCAAGAAATAGAGTCTATATCAATTCTGAGCCAACAACTTCTCCTAGAAACGCAAAGGAATCGAACGAATTCTAAGGAAACAAAGACTTGGTTCCCTTTCGTGAATTTCAGAGAGCTTCTCAGACCTTCAATGAAATCTCGAGAACAGAAGACCAAGAACGCTCCTTCCAAATCTCACCAACTACTTCCTCTCAATTCAGAGAATCTGTTTGAAGCCAATATCTCCCTCTGTCTCTGTATGCTGAGAATTCCTTCTTTCGCACCAAAAAGTCCCCTTCAAATTCTCCAAAAATTCCTTTATACCCCCCTTCTAACCATGGTAATACCCATCCTGCCCTTAGTTAATTGCCAACCTAGAATAACAACCCTAACTAAATTTCTAACTAACCTAACTAATTCTTAACTAACCCTAGCCTCTTGGGGATAACCACTCATTTTTATTGCTTTCCAATTTTTTTTTTATTTAACTCCTTTCACTTTTGTTTGTTATTTTTACTTATTATTATCATCCCCTTTTATTTGTACCACTTACTCTCTATTTTATATATATATATATATATATATATATATATATATATATATATATATATATATATATATATATATATATATATATATATATATATATATATATATATATATACTTTATGTTGGCTACTCATTCCTCTTCTTCTTTCCCTTTTAAGTCTTATTTCTACTCTTTCTATTTTTGTAATCTAAATCAAGGTAATCTGGACAAGAATTGGTGTTCACACTATGGTAGTGGTGGGTTTGATAGATTTAGGAATGAAAATATTTCAATACTAAAAATAATAATCAATAAACCTCTTTTTTTATTTTGAAGTTTTAGTCAAAATTGTTTTGAAAATATGTTAAAAACCAATTCAAAACCATTTTTATTGAACATATATTATTTTCAAAATTGATTTGAGAACCAAAAACTAAAAACTAGCAATTATCACAAATAGGGCCTAAGATTTCAATATGTTTCATATCCATAACTTGAATCTAAAATCTATAATTAAGTTGGATTAACTTGTCTAGTTCATATGCTCAATACTTTATATTAGGAGTGTGAACACTAAATTATGTTTGAGGATAAGTTTAAAACCTAAAATAAATTATTTGCCCAAAATCAAAAAATAACAAAGAATGATGAAAAATGAATAGAAAAAGAAATTGTTAGAAATTAGTTAGGAAGTTAGCTAGATTAGTTAATATTAGTTAAGGGTGAGTTAAAAAAGAAAATAATAATGATAATAAAAAATGAAATGAAAGGAGAAAATGAAAAAAACTGGGAAAATAGAAAACAAAAACAAAAAAAATAATTAAAAAAAGCGAAAAAAATGAGAAAAACAAAATTAATAATAAAAATAGAAATAAATAAAAGATAATAAAAATGAAAATAAAAGAAGAAAGAAAGAAAAAAGAGAAAATCGAAAATATAAAAAAAAAAGAAAATTTTTTTTTTAGAAAGTTGGTTAAGTTAGTTTAAAAATGGTTAGAAAAATAAGAAATAATAAAATAAAAAGGGAGGTTGAAAAAAAGAAAAAACAGAGGGGGGTCTATGGAGCTTTTCTCTCACTGGCATAGCAAAAAAGAGGCACATAAATATGAAAAGAGGGGGGAGAGCTTTTCGAAACTTCTAGAAACTTTCGCTTTCTCCCTGACACTCCCTATCTCAGCTGGAGAATTTCCTTTCTCTTGGATGGCTCCTTTTTGGACTTTCTGGTGTTTTCCAAAGCGATTGGAATACCATGAAAAGTGGAAGAGGCATTTATGGTTGTGGAATCCAACAATGGAATCAGCTCCATATCAGCAAAAGAGAATTCATGTCCTAGCACTTACATCATCCAGATTCTAAAGAATACCGCTGGTTCTTAATCAATTCTGCATCAAGCTCTTAATCGAAGAAGGATTCTACCTTAGCTGATTCTAGATATAGTTCGATTCTAAGAAAGTAAGGATCTAGGCAAGGACGAAAGGAATGACTCCTCTCTAAAGACTCTTGACTTCTATTGAAAGAATGCTGGATCCTTAGAAGTTTAGCCTAGATTAGCATCTTGAAAGATACAGGGTCTATGTTCTCGCCTTGAAGAATCAAGAACGTGGATCAGAGGAATACATCAGAGAGATTGGGTTGAATTTATCAGCTAGCATTTCTTGACTGAAAATTTTCAAATCCCTCTCGGAGGAGTCTTGGAAGATTTCTCCAGTTCTTGCACCTAGAAAAGAAGAAACCTTTGTGTTCTATAGAATCAGTTTTGTTCAACTTCGTTGCCACGAAGAAGAAGCTCTCGCCATCCAGGTTAGATCTTCAAATCGCGTGAATGATTATATTATTACACGTTTGTCATGTTTAGCTAAATGATAGACAATTTAGATGATATCGACTTAGCTTTGTCATTGGCTATGTCACTTAGGAGAATTTCTTCCTATGGATTCTTTAAACCAAAATTACAATCGACAGAATTAGTTTCTAAATGCGTCAAACTTGTAGTATGTGAGCATTAGGAGATATGAATCATAGATGAATTTCACTTGACAAATATCATATTAAAGTCTCGGTAGGACCAGCCAGTATGTGAACTATTTGGCAATCAAGGAACAAGTGCAACCCCGTTGTGATCCTAATAATCTGAGTCAGCACTATTGATGAACCAAAACAACAGCGGGTAGTTGCTTCAGTAGAAAGAAAATTCGAGGAAAAAACTCAGTTAGTCAGATAGTTATAACCAAGTATAGATTAGTCATGTGCTTGATGATGATACATGGCTTGGTTTTAGAGTCCACACAAAGGATCCCATAGAGAAAAGGCCCAACACAACTTTGTGATTAAATTGTTAGTGCAGTACCTTATGTTCACTTTAAATAGGATCCGAATAAGCAAACTACATGTGCTAAGATCATCTTGGTCATGGTCTTTTCCGAAGTCACAACCATAGCTAAAATGAATAAAAAAAGTGATCCTAGGTGCAACCTCTAGCGTTATCGTCACTCGTGGCCACGTGAGTGCTGATGCTAAAAGTTAGAAACCCCTGGTGAACATGAGATCAGCAAGATCAAAATATTACCCAGGGAGGTGTATGTACATTTTAGCAGAAGTCTTAATACTAAAGGCCATCAGCCCTTCTAGGCCGAATCGCATAAGTATCAGGCATACGGGTTCGATGAGCTGGCTTGCTTTAATTAAGATTAATTTCATGGCTACGGAAACTTGAGTGTGAAGTTTAGCTTAAACTAACACCAGTGTTGTTGGGTGTTATTCGCATACTGTTTGATGTCATGCTTAATATTGGTGAAATAAAAATTCCATGCAGTTGAACCTAAATACTACGGGATTGGAGTACGTTCCTAATTCAATTAGAGCAAATAATTCATACATGAGTTCTTTAATTCAAGTCGAATCTGCACCTCTAATGTCAAACCACCCTCTCATCCCAATTGGTGGTTCAAAGTCCGCACAGCGGGAAAAGATGAGGGAATGTTACTTAGAATGAATACCAAGAACTTTACATAAAAAGTTCCATGCGGTACTGCTATTTGATTTTCCTCAACAGGAGCCTATTCCCTTCACAGGTATCGATTGTCTTTGGGGTTTAAGGTTACCATGCCTTGCCCTCAAGGTTCATAAACGTAGACTCCCCATAACCAAAGCCATGTGGGTCGGATGCCAAAGCTAAATGGAAAACCACCAGGTTTTGAGTTAAGTGGTACACTTTGCATGTTAAGCTCTCCGACGTAGAATGAAAATCCATACAAAGAGGAGGTGAAGGAAAATAAAAGGGTAGGGCCCACCATTAAGTTTATTTAAAATGGAGGAAGTGGCCTAATCCCATGCAGTACTACGTATATTGTTAATTTACAAAACATAAGGTATAAAATTGAATGGCTCAAGTGGCTGAGTACGCCACTCGTATTCCCCAGGTTCTGGGTTCAAACCCAAGGGGAACCTTTTGTTTTAAATATATCCACAAGCCAACTTGGGCCATAAAGGAAGCGACGAGCCCAAATCGTCCCATGAAATCCTACGAGCCATCTTGGATCATGAGTGAAGCAACTGGGCCATGAATGTAGCGACGAGCCCATTTCGTTGCACGAGACCTCATGAGCTAGTTTGGCCGTGGAGAAGCCCAATTCATTTCATGAAGTCAATTAACAATTGGATCTTATCCAAAATTTCAGCAATTGGACCTTACCCAATTGCGAAGCCCAATTCATTTCATGAAGTCAATTAACAATTGGATCTTATCCAAAATTTCAGCAATTGGACCTTACCCAATTCCAGCAATTGGACCATGTTAAGGTCAGGCCGCAGTTAGGCCCTGGATTCCCTCTTCATTGGTCATGTCTATCGGGCTCAAGAGGGTTGCTTGAATAATAAAATAAATGGTCAAAATTCTTGATTAAATTAAATAAGCTCTTCTACTTTTTGTCCAATCAAGTTCGTTTTCATTTTGTTGGATCCCTCCCAATTCACTCTAAAATTAAGTTCATTTTGTATTTCATTGTAAAATTAAGTCCTATACTTTGTAATTTGGGTAAAGCCCATTCTTTTATCCCTAAGCTAAAAACTTTTTATAATTCACTTGCTAAATTTGGGTCAAACCCACTTCTTCTTAACTTGTAATCAAGTCCAGTTTCCTAATTTGGGTCAAGCCCGATTCCTTTCTTAATTCATAATCAATTTCCTTTTTATTAACTTTGTAAAAAATGTCTGTTTCCAAAATGTCTGTTTTAATTTTCTAAAATTTGTGAAAACGAATTTTAATACGAACAGGCAGCCTTCTCTGCTACTCCGTATTTTAATTCGTGTGGATTCATGCGCGACTTACGACGGTTTGGATTTCGCAAGCACACAATTTTAGAAAACCCCTGTTTACTAACCCTGTAAAACGTCTGTTTCCAAAATGTCTATTTTAATTTTCTAAAATTTGTTCAAACAGATTTTTAATACGAACAGGCAGCCTTCTCTGTTGTTCCGTGTTTTAATTCGTGCAGATTCATACGCGGTTTACGACGGTTTGGATTTCACAAGCACACAATTTTAGAAAAAACCATTGTTTACTAATTCTGTAAAAAAACATCTGTTTCAAAAATATCTGTTTTTGATCTTCTCTGCTGTTCTGTATTTCAATTCGAGTAAACTCACGGCTTATGACGGTTTGAGTTATGCAAGCACGTAATTTTAATTTATCCAAAGACCAATTTTTTCGATATTGCACCAGGGAATACGTAAGAGCAGGATCAAGTCTTGTCAGGCCATTTTCATACAAACCTATTTATTTGTATTCTATTAAAGGATCAAACAGTTTTGAAATAAATCACACACTCAGTTCAAGGGTACCGTTCTTTGGAACGGGCGAGTAGGGTGCCTAACACCTTCCCTATTCGTAACCGACTCCGAACCTAGAATTTCTTCCTCAAGTTAGGATTTTTCCAAATATTTTCTCTTAAAATAAAATTTTATGGCGGCTCAACAATTCATAAAATTATTTTCTAAAATTTTAGCGAGTTCGTCGTCTCGTTGTAATTACGGTTGCGATAAGGAGTATATTTTATTTATATTTTTATACTTTAATGTATTTAAATACTATGAATATCGATTTTTATAACTCTTTTGTTTATTATTTTATTCCTTTTAATTATTTTCTTTAATCTTAATTCAGAGTTTAGTTAATTTAAAATAAAAAAATATATAAACAAAAATGTAATTTTATTTAATTTGTTTAAAAAGTTTTAAATTTGAGTTAAAATTAATAGAAGTAGAGTAGTTGAAATTAGGTAAAGCAACATGCATAACATGGTTACATAGAATGGTTAGGATGGGACTATTAAGAGAAGAAAGCCATCTTTTTGGCCAAGATCAAGCAAGTTAGCTTCCTTTAAAATAAAAGGAATCTCATCAATGAAGGGAGGAAAGGCTTACTTTAAAATTTTTCAGAAAGATACTTTAAGAACAAAAAATTTGAAAAAGAGGGGAGGAGGATTTGTTGAGAAAATAAAGGACAATAAAGCTTGACAATTTATAAGTTTTTTATCACCTATCTTTAATTTTAAAGATAAGAGAATACTATTATAAGGATGCCTTGTTGTGTCCCCATAGTATCCATTCCATCATTCTTACCAATAGTTAAACACCATAACATGCCTCCATTGTTCTAGCTATCGAGTACATTCTCATGAATATTGAAAATAACTTAAAATCAAATCTCTCTTCTTCTTGGATATTCCCTTTTCCGTCTTTTTATTTTTATTTTTATTTTCTCTTTATTTCTAATATTGCTTTCTCATTTTTTCTTCATGTATGTGTGAGTGCAAACCTCCTTTTAGAACAATAAACTCTTTGTATTCAAATATTTAATAATTTTTTTTTTTGACAAAAAGTAACATAGAAATGATGAGTTGAACTATTGTTTAAGCTTTAGGAATTGAGAAGCAAAATAAGATCAACTAATACATTAATAATCAGTTTTTATTAGCTTAATTTTTTTTACATTGATAATTTAAAAGAAAATTAAAATAAAAAATAATTTTATTTTATTTTTTTAGATTTTAAACAAAAAATTTTAAATTCTATTATTTTATATATATATATTATATTGCATCGTGGTTTTGATATTTGTTTTTTATCAACTATGATCATTCATTTGTTTATATATATATATATATATATATATATATATATATTGATGCATTAAATCAACTTCTTTTCTTTTATAATACATATAGTTACATAAAATTTTTTAAAGTTTTATTATTTTTAAATTTATGTAAATTAGATGTTCTCTTGGATTCTCATAATAAGATACTTACCGTTTTGATCTTCTTTATATATATATATATATATATTAAAACAAAAAATTATTTATTTATTTATTATTATATTTTTATATTTAAAATTAGTAATAATTAAGTTAATGTAGTAAGTTAAATTGTGTTGATTTAATAAATTGGATGATATTATTTATTTTATTATGAAGTTAAGTTTAAAAATTGATGGTATATTAGTTGTTATTATTGTCTAATTTTTTTTATTAATTTTTATTATTATGTTGATATTTAGTAATTAGTATTTTATTATTATTTCCTATTATAAAATTAAATAAATAAATAAATAAATAAAATATACTTTAACTTGTAAAATATTTAATAAGGATGATTAAGTAGTAGATGCTACTTTTATTTGATATTTGAGATTTATTGAATAGTTTTACGTTACCTTAAACTTTTCAAAGATTTTTTTAAATAATATTAAATCTTCTTTTTTCATTAAATTAATTAACATTATTATTTAATAAAGAACTACATAAATTCGAGTTCCTTATTGTATTGAAAGATACATAGGAGTAGGAATTAAATTATCAAATCAAAATTAATTTTTACAATATTTGTTCTTATTATTTAATTATTTATTCACTTATCTATTTTTTAAAAAAATTATTTTAATTTAATTTCTTCTTATGTATTAAAAGTAATAAAATAAATATTTTAAAATTATCATTAATTTGCATAATTTGATTAAAGGTAACTCACCTTAGGATGGATGTATCAAGGATGTTGTGAGATTAAGTTTCCACTCATCTCTATGCATAATCGATTCCAGAATCTATTCTGTTCTTGTAGACCATTTTCTATTTTAAAATAAAAGGTTTTTCTAATTTTTATTAATTTAAATAAAATTGGTGGCGATTCTATTTTCAAAAATATTTCCTTTTGAAACATATTTATTTATCTCACCTTCACGTCATGATCCTGGTTGTGACAGTTGATGATTCCATTGGGAAAAATTAAAGAGTCAAACCTTACTTAAACCAATTGTGCATATTATTAATAATTTTATTTATTTATTTTGTTACTTTTGGTTGTTACTTTTTTTTTGTTTTCATATAAAAAATAGTTATTCTTTGAAGTTATCTATTTAATTATTTCATGTTACCCACTTGTGATCAATTCATGAGCTGGATCTTCATCCTTTGGATGAAGGAAATCTAGGGACCATGATCTTTAGGGGTCTAGACCTATCTTAAAATATTATGCACAAGTAGTTGAACAACATGACTACCCCAGTTAGAGTCTTTCCCTCAGGAACACCTAATCCTTAGTATTACCCATTTTCTTAAGACACAACAGGAGCGTACTTCTTTCATATCATTTCTTTTAAATATCATGCATTTAGCAAAGTATAAACATATTTTTCCAATAACAATAATAATAATAATATAAATAAAATTAAAAAATATATTTCGCATAACATATCATCATTGTGAACACCGAATTATATCCGAGGATTCAAAATCTAAAATAAATTATTTTGTTTTTAGCCAAAAGGTGATTTAGTGTAAAATAGTTCAAAAAATCAAAATAAAAGTAATGGAAAAAATAAAACAAAATAAATAAATAACAACAGAAAAAAAAGCAGAAGAATAGAAAAGGGAAAAAGGAGATAACCCACCAAAATTTAAAAAAAAAAGAGGTTTATATAAGGGGAGGGGCACTTGGAGTCTTAGAGGGGATTTTCAGATTTTTTCTAAGAGGAGCACCTAAGAGACTCCCTACTTCTGCATCTAATTCAGCATCTCCTTGGCCTTCATTAAACCAGTTCTTCATCACCTTCCAAGGTGTTATCAAGTGGTATTTAGGAACATCAATGGAGGTTAGATTTAGCTTTTATTTCGCTTAATATTCTTGCTTCTTCTCAGATTTCCGAGTTGATCTTCGTCTTTGTTTTATGTTTTCATTTTCGATCGGTTAAATGATCTTTGATTTTAGTTATTTTTGTTACATTCTTTTTGTATTTCTCTCTAGTTTCTGGAATGATATTATTTGTCTAATTTGGATCTGAAATGAAATTTCTATCACCTGATTACTGAAACATATTCTTCGTGGTGTGCAAATGAACCTAGCTTGTGGATTTGTGCATAACTTGCTCATTTTTGGTTTTATTTTTGTCAAACTTATTTTTTTTATTCCTATGATCCATATCTTGAAATTGGTTAGTTTTAATTTTTCAGATCTACCAAAAAATATTTTCGAAAACTTCTGTGATTTCAATTCAAATTTTGGCGCCAAAATCTCTTGTGTTCTTGAGATTCATCTTCATCTCTATTTTTCGTTTACATTTTTGATCCGTTGAATGATCTCCGATTTCGATTATTTTTATTACGTTCTCTTTGTACTTCTCTCTAGTTTCTGAAATGATATCATTAGTCTAATTTGGAATTGAAATGAAATTTCTATCGCCTGATTACTAAAGCATGGTTGTCTTGGTGCGCAAATGAACCTAACTTGTATGATTTTTCCATAACTTGCTCATTTCTGGTTTGATTTTTGTCAAACTTGTTTTGTTTGATTCCTATGATCCATATCTTGAAATTGGCTAGTTTTAATTTTTCAGCTCTACAAAAAAATATTTTTGAAAAAATTGTAAGATTTGAATTGAAATTTTGGTGCTAAAATCTCTCATGTTCGTGAAGTTCTTGTGTAGATCTTGTTCTTTTAACCTTGTTTAGTTATTAGTTTTGATGTGTTGATCCTTATATATTTATTCCTTTATGATTTGTTTGTGTTTTTATGTCCTCCTTTCTAAATAAAATCATCAAAAATTTAGTTTTTCTGGAAACACTATTCAAAGCTTTCGGGAATCCAAAGTCTCACGCAACGAGCTCTAAATAAGAACTGTCGGTTACACTGCTGTTCCATATTTAGAGATTCATATGGGTCCTAGTGCAGCCTTAGTTGTCTTGGACCCTGTGCATATATGGACTAAGAATCCCTTGTAAATTATAAATATCTCGGAAAGATTATCGTTTTGCGAATCCTAAGTCTCACGCAATGAGCTTTAAATACGATCTGGTAGCTTTTTCTGCTGTTTGGTATTTAGAGATTCATATGGGTCCCAATGCAGCCTTAGTTGTCTTGGATTCTGTGCATATGTGGACGAAGAATCCCTTGTAAATAATAAAATATTTCAGAAAGAACATCGTTTTAGGAATCCTAAGTCTCACGCAATGAGCTCTAAATAAGAATTGGTGGTTTCACTGCTGTTCGATATTTAGAGATTCATATGGGTCCCAGTGCAGCCTTAGTTGTCTTGGACCCTGTGCATATCTGCACTAAGAATCCCTTGTAAATAATAAAATATTTCGGAAAGAACATCGTTTTAGGAATCCCAAGTGTCACAGAATGAGCTTTAAATACGAACTGGTAGTTTTGTCTGCTGTTTCGTATTTAGAGAATCATATGGGTCCCAATGCAGCCTTGGTGGTCTTTGACCCTGTGCATATATGGACTAAGAATCCCTTGTAAATAATAAAATATTTCAGAAAGAACATCGTTTTTGGAATCCCAAGTCTCATGCAATGAGCTTTAAATACGAACTGGTAGTTTCTTCTAGTGTTCGGTATTTAGAGATTCATATGGGTCCCAATGCAGCCTTAGTTGTCTTGGACCCTGTGCCTATGAGGACTAAGAATCCCTTGTAAATAATAAAATATTTTGAAAAGAACATCGTTTTGGGAATCTCAAGTCTCATGCAATGAGCTTTAAATATGAATTGGTAGCTTCTTCTGCTGTTCGGTATTTAGAGATTTATATAGGTCCTAGTGCAGCCTTAATCATCTTTGACCTTGTGCATATATGGACTAAGAATCCCTTGTAAATAATAAAATATTTCAAAAAGAACATCGTTTTGGGAATCCCAAGTCTCACGCAATGAGCTTTAAATACGAACTAGTAGCTTCTTCTGTTGTTCGGTATTTAGAGATTCATATGGATCCCAGTGAAACCTTAGTTGTCTTGGACCTATGTGGACTAA
Organism: Canavalia gladiata; assembly: GCA_037954105.1. Classification (NCBI taxonomy): domain Eukaryota; kingdom Viridiplantae; phylum Streptophyta; class Magnoliopsida; order Fabales; family Fabaceae; genus Canavalia; species Canavalia gladiata. Next base: position 38,526,102 of record CM075658.1, on the reverse strand, counting down.
GAATCCCTTGTAAATAATAAAATATTTCGGAAAGAACATCGTTTTGGGAATCCTAAATCTCACACGGTGAGCTCTAAATAAGAACTGGCGGTGTCACTGTTATTCGATATCTAGAGATTCATAAGGATCTTAGTGCAGCCTTAGTTGCCTTGGACTCTGTGCATATGTGGACTAAGGATTCCTCCGTAATATTGGAAATGCTTTCAAAGTCACCCCTCGAATTCTTTACCTCCGAAGGTCAAGCCTTCAAACTAGAACTACGTAGCCTGGAGTTTCCCATTGCACTAGGGAATACGTAGGAGCAGGATCAAGTCGTGTCAGACTATTTTCCACAAACCTATTTATTTTCTATTCTATTTAAAAGGATCAAACAGTTTTCATAAATATCAAAATCACACTCAGTTTAAGGGTACTGTTCTTCGAAACAGGCGAGTAAGGTGCCTAACATCTTCCCTATTCGTAACCGACTCCCAAACCTAGATTTCATCCTCAAGTTAGGATTTTTTCAAATATTTTTCCTTAAATAAAAATTTGGTGGCGGCTTCACACTTTTAATTAAAATTATTTTTAAAAATTTTAAGCAAGTCCGTCATCTCGTTGTAATTACGGTTACGATAGATGGCGACTCCACTGGGAACTTTAGAGAGTAAGCCCGTTTACAATTGAGTGTGCATTATTGATCCCTTTATCTGTTTATCTATTTATTTATTTGTTTGTTTATTCAATGCACAACCTTAGAGTAGATGAATTTAAAATTGCTATATATATATATCTGTTGCGATTTCTCCAATTGCAGGTATCCCAATTATTTGTGTGCCCTCCACACATTACATTAATGCATTTCATTTCATGAGTGGGGCCCTATACCAAGGTTTGAGTGAAGCCTAGGATGGAGGGGTCTAGTGGTGTCACTTCAGATGTACGTCCTGTTTGACTATCACGAAAACCTCGGCTAGAGTGCGTTAAATTCATGTGCCCTACAATTGGTAGCTTCTTCTACTGTTGTAGGAAGCACTATGAATTAGAACTTGGCTCTAGTAACCTCGTACACCTCAGGACTATTGACCACCTTCGAGAGGTTCATGCATTAAAAGCCATAGACCCTTTGCACAGGTGACCCATAGGAGGCAAGGAGGGCACACACCCCTTTCATGATATAAGGTTTACATGTTGCTCACAGACATTTATTTGAACAGAATCATCCAAGATGGCAGAGAAGAAGAGGAAATCTGAGATTGGGATGATACAAAATCAAGAAAGAAAATCAAGCAAAAAGAAAGAAAAATATAAACAAAAAATTAGAAAGAAAAATCAAATTAGAAGGAGAAAGATAGAAACTTCTAGGAAAAATTAGAAAAATACTTTTGAAAATATTGAAAATATTGAAAATATGAAAAGATGCAAAAAGAGAGAAAATTAAATTCAAAAGAAAATCTAAAGAATGTTTTAGAAAACTTTAGAAAAACTAAAGAGATTTTCAACAAAACCAAAGGTCTTTCTAGTAAAATTAAAAAAATACCAAAAATAAAAAAAATAAAAAAAATAAAAAATAATATAATTACAAAAAAAAAATGAAGGACAAATAAATAAAGCAAAATGTTCAAATATTCAATTATTTGCATTTCAACATTACACTCATTCATTGAATAAATTTATCATTGAAAAAGAGATTTTGGAAACCATCTCATATTCTTTTCATGAAAACATCGACATTTGTATCATTCATGATTTTTTCATTCACACTGTTTCTCAAAAATTAATTTTTAATTTAAGAGAAAAATTGGAGAAAGACAACTTCCTCGACATCCTTATAGGACTCGTGCACAATCAAGAATCATGGATGAGCTGGAAAGACAAAATGAGGAATTAAGAAATGAGGTCCAAACATTAAAGGATGAAGTGGCCAGACTAATGGAGGTCATCCAACTGTCAAAACAGAAAGAGGTGAGGTCTCTTCTAGAAAAAGCAATCTACTCATCATACCCTCCTGGCTACGGTCCGCAGAATTCTTTACCATCGACCATGCCTCCACAAACCGAAGTGGTTCATTATGGGTTCCCTCATGGACAAGCACCCTTCACGAGACAAACACAAACCCAAACACAAAACCCACCTTCAAACCCCACAGAAATTCCTTATACCATTCCACACACCACCTCACAAGCTTACCAAACAGCTACCGGGGGGATGAACCCTATATTCACCTAAGGACCTCATCCTATACACATATCACCTCCTTATCCTCATAACCATCCTTTTGATGAAAGTACGGAGAAATGGAAAACCTTGGAAGGAAGGATCTGGGCAATAGAAGGAGGTGCATATGATGTCAAAGATGCATCTGATATGTGCCTGGTCCTAGACGTGGTCATTCCTCCTAAGTTCAAGGTTCCTGAATTCGAGAAATATCAAGGAACTAGCTGTCCAAGGAATCACTTGACCATGTATTGCAGGAGGATGTCTACCTGTACCTACGATGATAAGCTGCTCGTCCACTTTTTTCAAGACAACTTAACTGGGGTAGCTGCAAATTGGTACACTCAATTAGAACGAACACATATCCATTCATGGAGGGATCTGGCTGATACCTTCTTGAAACAGTACAAGTACAACCTGGAGATGGCTCTTGATCAAACTCAGCTTTAGAACATGGCCAAGAAAGGGGATGAGACCTTCAAACAATATGCACAGTGATAGAGGGAGTTAGCTGCTCAAGTGAAACCTCCATTATCCGAAAAAGAACTGGTTAGCATGTTCATTGACACACTCTAAGATCCTTTCTATGACAAGATGATCGGTAGCATGACCACTAGCTTCTCTGATGTCATCATCATTGGAGAAAGGATTGAAAGTGACATGTGCCGTGGAAGGATCGCGCACAAGTCTGCAGGGTTTACCAAACACCATACCCTCTAACCCCCTAACTATCCAATGCAAATCCGACCATCAACACAATACATGGCCCAAACACAAGCCATAAGCCAAAATCCTAACCAAAGCCAAAAGAATGAGAAGAAACCTGTCCAGTTTGATCTTATTCCAATGACCTATACTAAGTTGCTGCCTCACTTGATCCAGAATTCTCTAGTGGCTCCTTACCCACTGAAACCTCAAGAACCACCATATCCTAAATGGTATGATGCAAATGCCAAATCCGACTACCATGCAGGATACATTGGTCATTCAACAAAGAATTGCCAAGTTCTGAAACATAAGGTGCAAAGCCTAATTGATGCAAAATGGCTGGATTTTGGAAAATCTGCTCCTACTATGGGCAATAATCAATCGCCAAATTATGAAGTCCCATCAGCTAGCTGAAAGAAATTGGGGCAGTACAACGAGGTGCCTTGTAAAAAGTGACATGTCAAAGCTATCGAGGAAAGTTATCCAGGATTTTTCATACTTTTCAAAATCAATCTTTTGTAAATAAATCTCAATGAGAAATACAAAAATTACATTTTTCATGTTTCTTGGGCATATACCTTACCATGTTAACTTTACTTCTTGAATTTTCCATTCTTTTTATCATTCAACTTGCTTCTTATCCCACACCTAAACAATAAATACCTGACGGTGACAATGTCAGTGCTGTAATAAATAATTTTGAACATCTGATTAATCAAACTCAATTAAATGAGGAAGCAGAATAAGAAAAATCCAACCAGGGATTCCAAATCACCCTCCGCTGTAATATTTTGTCTAACAGAAGAAATAACAAACGTCCCGCTAGACCAAAGTTCAAATCCAGGCAAAATTTAGGGATACGAGGTAGATCCGCTGAATTGAAAACCAAAACAAATCCGAGTAAGACAAAATAAAAGATCTGACCAGGAAAAATTCAAGAAAAAAGAAGAAGAAAAACTCGCTGGATTAAAAATAATCCATGTAAAAACAAGGTCAAAAAGTAAATAATAATTGTGAGTACCAATTCTTGTCCGGATAAAAATCTTCCTTAATTAATTAATTTACTAAACACCTTTGGAGACTAAAAGCCCAAAAGGAAAAGAAAGGGGGAGGAAATACAATAAAGAGCTAAATAAGTAAATAGATAATACTCAAATCTAAAAAATAATAATAAAAATAATAATAGGAATAAAAAACTGAAAAATAAAGTTCAATTAGGGTAGTTGAGAGGTAGTTAGAGGTAGTTAGGGTTGTTACAATTAGGGTTAGGAGTTAATTTCAGTTAGCTTAATACTACTAAGGTTAAGCCAAGGGTATAAAAGGAATTCGAAGAAAAAGAAAACGGATTTTGGGCACAAAAAAAAAAACGAAAACAAAAGGCAAAACTACTAGGAATTCTTCTATGGAGTGGGGAGTTCTTGGGAGTCTTTTCTTCTTCTTGAGATTGTGGGAGATAACTACTTCGGGGATCGCCTGCAATTTCTGGAATTGGGAAGCGTCTGGAGGAAGATCGAGCTTTGAGCTCTAGATTCCGACTTCGGATTTTCTCTCTCACTCTGCTCGCGGTTGTGATAGGAGGACTTGATAACTTCTTCATTTGGAAAATCAGCTTTACATCAAGATTAATCTCGTCTCATAAGAAAGCATCTTCACATTTCAAAGTATAAACTGTTCAGGTTAGCATTTTTATCCAACTCCTCTTGTCAAAGCATTTCTCTTTAAAAAAATCTTAACATGAATTTGTATGATGAATTCTATAGGCAGAAGATTGGATTTCTATGATAGCTTGTGCATGATTAGTCTATGAGAAATTAGTATGAGATATAACATCAGGGTCTGAATTGAACAGTTTCAGTTTTAATTTCCCAAAGGTGGTGCCGACTTGCAATAGTTGGAGAAATCTCATACCTCTAGGGTCCAAAGCCAAAAGCTTAAAACTTGATTCCAGCTTGGGATAGACCCACGTTTGTCTACTTAAACCAGCAACCTGCCAATACAGAACCTAAACCAAAAATAAAGTTCACCAAGTATCTTCTATTGTGTCAAAATCAGTCTTCTCTAATTAATAACAGTAAAGGGGTCAATGCTCTAAATCCTATTCAAGCAGGACATTAGGAGAGGTACTGGAAGGGTGCCTTCCAAAACTATACTACTAATCAGATTGGATTAGCCCCCCTAAGAAAGCAAGTTAAGTCTTGAGTACCTAAATGTCTGTACCGGAACTGGTATTACATCCAGTCTCGGTCCTGTGACCAAATCCTACCTGGTAGGCATGACACTAGATACATGGTTTTAGTATGAATAAGGGTCTGTAACAGATGGAAAAAAACCTGGGAACCATGGAAATTAGGGGAAGTACTCCTAAGCTTTCCTAATATAGGTAGGCAGGTACAGGTAGAACACCAAGAGAGAGTTATGACTAAAATGGCCTCTATGTGAACTGATAAGCTAAGGAAGCCTCCAAAAGAACAAAAAAACAAAAAAAACTGTGAGTGCCCTTAAAGGCACAGTTGCATCAAAGCAAGCCTATGTTTCAATTAATAGAAGCATATATCTATAGGCCTCAGTTTGTCAGAATTTAGGCTTCAAGTCTGGTAAATCTGTTCCAGAGTCACATTGGCCAGTGCAGAAAACAGATCGTGCTTAGGCTAGCCATAGAAACTGGTTCACTGCAACCTGCCCTTGATTGACTAAACCATTAGGTACATAGGAAGGTCTTTGTAGATTTTTTTTGAACCTAACATGTTAGGAGAGCCTAGGTGCCTGAGTTGAGCTGGGCCAAAGAGAGCCAAGGCTTGGTCGATGGATACCTGATATGTTAAGTCAATAGTGAAGAAATCAGAGGAACGAGGCCTATTATTCCTGCTGCAGGAATTTTAGTCATGACACCCTCAGGTTCTGTGTTGAATCATTTAGGTATGGTAGGAGAGGTAGTTATAGCTGCGCCTAAAGACCTAGTACCTATCTTGATCAAGATCTTACTGGGCATATATTCAGAAGTCCAGATCCCCATGAACCAAGTGAAATTTAACATCATTTGGGCTAGCCAACCAGATCTTAGTTTGAACAATAAACAAACTTGTCCTCATTTAGTATGCATTGACTTGAATCTGGATTTCTCAATAGATTCAATTGGAGCATAGCCAGATGTTGAAACTGATTCAGCACAAGATGGGAATTAACTGAGTATCAGGACCTTTCATGAACTGGGACCTTAGCTAGGGACCTAGGATTTAAAATGGTTCCCGCATAATATACAGTTGAGACAACATTGAGCAAATAGGAGACTAATATTCTACGCCTTTCATAAGTAAAAAATCTAGTGAGTGAGGGGGCCAAAGAGAGGTCTCCTCACCAGGTTCTGTCATAACAGTGTCGGAGGCAGCATGGGAATTCAGGGTCCTTAAACTGCATAGGTAGCAGGCCAATCTAAGACACATAAAATTTTAGAAAGGCTATAGTTAGGTTGGACACACAAGCCTGCATCTGGTCTTCAAATAGATAGTAACCTGTGGCCAAACTAGATGTAGAGAGCTAGGAGATTAGTACTTGATAGTAATCCCAAACCTAGCTCTGTCATAGGGTGTGGGGAGAAAGCCTATGGGCAGTTTACAATGCCATTTCCCAAAACCATTAATAAGAATCCATAGGCAAGGATTCAACACGTGGGGCAGCCTATACCAGGGTAATAATAGTGACAGTGGTCGTATAGTGGGGACTGAAGTGGGTTCCCAAAGGCTTTGCTCTCAGGAAATACCTCTGGTACTGTTCTCATTATGGCACCTAGTCATGAGCAGGCGATTCTTGATAATCTCAACAAAACTCAGGACTGAATATGAGCTGGTTTAAAGTTCCACATCAGGTTAAGGAGTCTTTTATCTCTTCCCATACAGCTGCACCAGGGTAATATAGGTCAAGCACCTTGTTTGAATCCAAGAGTGGTCAGTTTAGCATTCAGCCTGTAGATTCTCTATTAGGTTCACAACAGTAACAGTAGCTATAGGTCAGGAACCTTATAGATAGTTTTGTAAATCACACCTTCAGCACCCTAGATTGTTGATGTATATTCTGGTTTGGCCTTGGGAAATACAGAGAACAAAGCTAGGATAGACTCATGACTCTGCACACTACATTAGAACCTGAAGAAGTGAATAAAGATTTGAGATTAAATCAATTCTGCAGAAAACAAAATTAAGTCTTAGATACCTGAACATTAGTATAGTATAATACTACACCTAGCCTTAGCATTCTGGCTGAATCATTAAGTGACAAGTTTAAGAAAGTGGGAAGTTATAGCGGGATATTTGAAATTTACTCTTGTTGTTCTTTTAGGCTGAGGTTATCCAAATTTTAGATGATCATAACAGAAACCAAGATAGAATATAGATAAATTATCAGTATAATAGTCCAAGAGCTGGACTTAAAAATCAGTAACTAAAAAAGGAAGCTGTTAATACAAATTCTAGAAGAGATAACCAGGGACTGCAGTTATACATAACCTAAATTCTGGCTCTAAGGTCTGTATCTCAGGCACATAATCTGAACCAGAGAGCACTTTAGGCTTGGCTGTAACAGAAAATAAAACCTGAGAGGGGCAGGAACTGATGGATTTAGGAGTCAGGAGTGGTTATTAAATCACTTTTGATCATCCCTATATACTTAGGATTGGCTAAAAGAATGGCAGCGGGCTTAAACATCACATTGCAGGTACAATGGCATCTTGGATAAAACTTGAAAGGCTAAGAAGAGCCACGAATCCTATACAAAACAAATAATGGAGAATGTATTATCGCTATACTTTGTCTTTCTCATTTCAATCTTCAGATCCAAGTTCTGATTTTACTAAGCTTTTGTCTCAAACCTTTTTTTATTCACTCTTTAATTCAAAATTCCTGGTTTTGGATTTTTCGAAATTCATGCAAACAGGTTCTAACGTGAACGAGTAGCGTTCTCTACCGTGTCGTGTTTTAATTCGTGTGAGATCCAAATACGGCTTACAACGATTTAGGATCTCGCAAGTATGAATTTCTGAAAACCATTACTTTCAATAAAATCTTATAAAAATAGTCTGTTTTTAATTTTTCGAAATTCATGCAAACGGGTTCTAATGCGAACGAGTAGCATTCTCTACCGTGTCGTGTTTTAATTCGTGTGGGATCCAAATACGGCTTACGACGATTTAGGATCTCGCAAGCATGAAGTTCTGAAAACCATTACCTTCAACAAAATCTTATAAAGAACGTTTGTTTTTTTTTTATTTTCCGAAATTCATACAAACTGGTTCTAACGCGAACGAGTAGCGTTCTCTACCGTGTCGTGTTTTAATTCGTGTGGGATCCAAATACGGCTTACGATGATTTAGGATCTCGCAAGCATGAATTTCTGAAAACCATTACCTTCAACAAAATCTTATAAAGAACGTCTGTTTTTTTTATTATCCGAAATTCATGCAAACGGGTTCTAATGCGAACGAGTAGCGTTCTCTAGCGTGTCGTGTTTTAATTCGTGTGGGATCCAAATACGGCTTACGACGATTTAGGATCTCGCAAGCATGAATTTCTGAAAACCATTACTTTCAATAAAATCTTATAAAAAACGTTTGTTTTTAATTTTCTGAATTTCATGCAAACGGGTCCTAACCCGAACGAGTAGCGTTCTTTACCGTCTCGTGTTTTAATTCGTGTAGGATCCAAATACGGCTTACGACGATTTAGGATCTGGCAAGCATGAATTTCTGAAAACCATCACTTTCCATAAATTCCTATTAAAGCGTCTATTTTTTTTTTTTATCTAAAATCAGCCCGTATTCTTTTAGAGATCAAGTCTCTTGACCAGAACTACGTAGCCTTGAGTTTCCCATTGCACCCGGGAATACGTAGGAGCAGGATCAAGTCCTGTCAGGCTATTTTCTATAAACCTATTTATTTTCTATTCTATTTTAAGGGATCAAATAGTTTTCAAAATATCACACACTCAGTTTAAGGGTACCGTTCCTTGGAACGGGCGAGTAGGGTGCCTAATACCTTCCTCACTCGTAACCGACTCCCGAACCTAGATTTTCTTCCTCAAGTTAGGGTTTTTCCAAATGTTTTCCCTTAAAATAAAATTTGGTGGCGGCTCCACTATCAAAATTAAAATTCTTTTCAAAAAAATTTCGAGTCCGTCGTCTCGTTGTAATTACGCTTATGGCAATAATCAATAAAGTCATGATAAAAAAAAGGTCTTGCTGGATTAAAATCCGAAAAACAAGTCAGGAAAAATATGGATCAAAACAAAAGCCCTCTAGGTCGAAAACCCTGAAAGGGAAGCTTAGGCAAAAGTTAGGGCACACAAACGAAAAACCCGCTATGTCAAAAACCCTGAAAGGGCAGTCTAGGCAAAAGTTAGGGCATGCAAACAAAAAGTTCGCTAGGTCAAAAACCCTTAAAGGGCAGCCTAGGCAAAAGTTAGGGCAATCATAAATAAAAAGCTCGCTAGGTCGAAAACCTACAAAGGCGGCCTAGGAAAAAGTTAGGGCAAACAAAAGACCTGCTGGGTTGAAAACTCCAAAGAATAAGCTGAAATTTCTACATCTCATATTTCCTAAAACTGGGGAAAAATTTTTCCATTTCTCAAATTTGATTAATTCAACAATCAAAATTATGAAAAGAAACATTGGCATTTTTCATCAAAAGGTGCCATTCGGGCAATTGAACCCACATCTTTTATCTTTCCCGCCAAATACACTATCCTAAACTTCACATATAAAACCCACCTATCTCTTCCCATTAACTATCCAAAATCACTTTGCATACCTTAAAGGTACATATGCCAAAAAGAAAGGTGAAAAATAAAAAAATAAAAAGACTAATTTTGAAAAGTCATGACAAATTGGATGAATCCTCAATCATCGCAGCACGGCATGATTATTACCAAAGAGTCATCCTCTTTACTACTATAACGCTGCCAAAACAAAAAGAATGTGTCTGATTCAATTATGCTGACTGCTGTTAGGTCTCAAAGATCTTGAAAAGGAAAATTTCAAAGCTGACCAAGAAGCCAAGAAGCAGAGTCAGTCCAGCTTGTCCTGAATCTTGATTCCCTTTATACCAATTATAAGGTTGTCGAGAAAGGAAAATGTCAAAGAAAAATAAAAAATCAAGAGGAACAAAAGCTTTTTTTTAAACCATCTCATGGCATGCATTCATCCCATAGCATTCATTTTATGGTATTTGACTAAATAATCATTTCAAACCTCAAAAAATAATAAATAAGTTAAAACATCACATCCTTTTGCACTCATTCAAGCATCACATAAACATCTTGTCATTCGAGCATCGCATAACTCATTTTTAAAAACTAATTAAGACCAGGGCAAATTACCCAAATCAACCATAATTAAAAAGATTTCTAAAAATCTCAAAACTGGGTCAAACATTTGCCCCAAAAAAGTCAAATTGAGGCAATCCTCAATTCCAAATCAAGATTGAAATCGGGGCAACCATCTGCCCAGAAGAATTCAAGTTAATAAAATTCTCAATTTCAAAAATCTAAACTAGGGCAAAAATTTTTACCCAAGTTTCCTCAAAAGAAAATAATTTTCATTTTATTAAAACACTTCAAGTTCAAGGCAAAATTAGCAAGTTATTTAAATTAATTCAAGATAAACAATTTTCAAATAATGTTGTTCAAAACAACTGATTCCTTCTCACCTGTTCAAACATTAGGAAATCAACCTGCATTCCTGGCGCACATCATATCATACCTGTCCTAACAAAATTGTTTACCCAAGTTTCCGCAAAAGAAAATATTTTTCAATTTCTTAAAACCTTTCAAGTTCAAGGAAAAATCAACAAGTTATTTAAATTAAATAAGGATAAACAATTTTCAAATAATGTTGTTCAAAAAAACTGATTCCTCCTCACCTGTTCAAACATCAGGAAATCAACCTGCATTCCCATGGCACATCATATCATACCTGTCCTAACAGGTCGTTCTCTTGCTTGCCTTTATAGGTCATCACTTTTATGTCTCCATACCTATCTTCACAGGTCGTTCTGTTCTTGCCTGTCTTAATAAGACATCTCTTTTATACTTGTTTGCCTGTCTTATCAGGCCATTCTCTTCCCTACCTGTCCTAATAGGCCATTCTGTGCTCTTTGTCTCTTTTCCTGTCTTGACGGGTATCCATCATCTTTCTGTGCCTGTTTAAACAGGCCACTTCTGCATTACCTATCTTGATAGATAGGTTTCTTTTCATTTCATTTTTACATGGCCTGTCTTAACAAGCATGTTTCATTCTTGCATTACCTATCTCAACAGGTCCTTTTCCTTGCCTGTCTTAACAGACCATCTCTATATTACCTATCTCAAAAGGTCCTTTCCCTTGCCTGTCTTAACATGCCATCTCTGTATTACCTGTCTTAATAGGTTTCCTTTTCTTTCCTGTCTTAACAGACTATCTTTGTATTACCTATCTCAACAGGTTTCCTTTCCTGGCCTATCTTAACAAGACTTTCTTCTTTTCGTGTTGCCTATCGTAACAGGTCATTCCTTCCCACTCCTGTCATAACAGGCCTTGCATGTTTAATTTTCTGCACTCCGGCCTATGATGTCAGGCCTTGCATGTTTAAAGTTTTCGCATCTCCGGTCTTTGTTGTCAGGCCTTGCATTTTAATTTTCTGCACTCCGGCCTATGATGTCAAGCCTTGAATGTTTAAAGTTTTCGCATCTCCGACCTATGTTGTTAGGCCTTACATTTTAATTTTTAGCACTCCGGCCTATAATGTCAGGCCTTGCGTCTCCGACCTATGTTGTCAGGCCTTGCATTTTATTTTCAACACTTTGGCCTATGATGTCAGGCCTTGCATGTTTAAGTTTCCGCATCTCCAACATATGTTGTTAGGCCCTCCATTTTAATTTCCAACACTCCGGCCTATGATGTCAGGCCTTGCATGTTCAATTTTTTGCACTTCAGCCTATGATGTCAGGCCTTGCATGTTTAAATTTTCCGCATCTCCAGCCTATGTTGTCAGGCCTTGCATTTTAATTTTCTGCACTCCGGCCTATGATGTCAGGCCTTGCATCTCCGGCCTATGTTGTCAGGCCTTGCATTTTATTTTCAGCACTCCGGCCTATGACGTCAGACCTTGCATGTTTAAATTTCCAGCACTCCGGCCTATGATGTCAGGCCTTGCACGTTTAATTTTCCGCACTCCGGCCTATGATGTCAGGCCTTGTATGTTTAATTTTTCGCATCTCCAGCCTATGTTATCAGGCCTTGCATTTTAGTTTCAACACTCTGGCCTATGATGTCAGGCTTTGCATGTTTAAGTTTCCGAATCTCCGGCCAATGTTGTCAAGCCCTGCATTTTAATTTCCAGCACTTCGGCCTTTGATGTTAGGCCTTGCATGTTTAATTTTTCGCACTTTGGCCTATGATGTCAGGCCTTGCATATTTAATTTTCTGCATCTCCGGCCTATGTTGTCAGGCCTTGCATTTTATTTTCAGCATTCCGACCTATGATGTTAGGCCTTGCATGTTTAAGTTTTCGCATCTCCGACCTATGTATCAAGCCCTGCATTTTAATTTCCAGCACTCCGCCCTATGATGTCAGGCCTTGCATGTTTAATTTTCCGCACTCCGGCATATGATGTTAGGCCTGCATGTTTAATTTTTCGCATCTCCAGCCTATGTTGTCAGGCCTTGCATTTTATTTTCATCACTCCGGCCTATGATGTCAGGCCTTGCATGGTTAAGTTTTCGCATCTCCAACCTATGTTATCAGGCCTTGCATTTTATTTTCAACACTCCGGCCTATGATGCAGGCCTTGCATGTTGAAGTTTTTGCATCTCCGACCTATGTTGTTAGGCCTTGCATTTTAATTTTCAGCACTCCGACCTATGATGTTAGGCCTTGCATCTCTGGCGTATGTTGTCAGGCCTTGCATTTTATTTTCAGCACTCCGGCCTATGATGTTAGGTATTGCATTTTAATTTCCAGCACTCCGGCCTATGATGTTAGGGCTTGCATTTTTAATTTTCCGCACTCCGGCCTATGATGTGAGGCTTCCAACACATTTAATTTATGCACCTTGGCCTATGTTGTCAGGCCTCTAGCACATTTAATTTTCTGCACCTTGGCCTATGTTGTTAGGCCTCCAGCACGTTTAATTTTCTACACCTTGGCCTATGTTGTAAGGCCTCCAGCACGATTAATTTTCTACATTCTGGCCTACTATGTCAGATCTTGCTTGTTTAATTTTCTAGACTCAGGCCTATGCTGTCAGGTCTTGCATTTTGATTTCTGCATTCTCGCCTCTCTTAACATGTCGTTTCCATCTTGCTTTGCATGTCTTAACATGCCATTCTCCTCCATTCCTGTCTTGACAGTTTCAATTCACTTTGCCTATCTTAACAAGCCATTTTTTCCATTCCGCTAGCCTAATCAGGCGCTATATTTCAAATTTCCACATTTTGGCCTACCATATCAGGCCCTACATATTTAAGCACGTCAACTTATTACTCAAGGTTTGCAAAGCTCATCCAAAATTTCCACATTTGAACTACCATCCTCCAATTTATCAGGAAAATGTTCCTAAGTTTTCGGTCAAGCTCGAAACTTTCCCGGTACCCCGGAAGCATCATTCAACTCCCTCACATCTTCAAACCTTGCTACCAATAAAGATCGCACCCATGCCAATTTTTATCTTTTACCTCGGATATAATTTGTTCACATCTTTATTCATTTCTTACCGTGATAATCTAGAAACTTATTTCTTATATTATCTGGTAAGAAAATAAGTAAAGAGGGGAAAACTATGAAAACCGAATTATGTCCAGGGATTCAAAACCCAAAATAAATTATTTTGTTTTTAGCCAAAAGGTGATTTAGTAAAAAATAGTTCAAAAAATTAAAATAAAAGTAATGGAAAAAATAAAACAAATAAATAAATAGATAAAAACATAAAAAAAGACAGAAAAAGAAGAAGAATAGAAAAGGGAAAAAGGATAGAACCCACCAAAATTTAAAAAAAAAGAGGTCTATATAAGGGGAGGGGAACTTGGAGTCTTGGAGGGGATTTTCAGATTTTTTCTAAGAGGAGTACCTAAGAGACTCTCTACTTCTGCATTCAATTCAGCACCTCCTTGGCCTTCACTGAACCAGTTCTTCATCACCTTCCAAGGTGCTATCAAATGGCATTCAGGAACATCAATGGAGGTTAGATCCAACTTTTATTTTGCTTATTCTTCTTGCTTCTTCACGGATTTCCGAGTTCATCTTCGTCTCTATTTTTCGTTTTCATTTTTGATCGGTCAAATGATCTCCGATTTTGGTGATTTTTATTGTGTTCTCTTTGTATTCCTCTCTAGTTTCTGGAATTATAATATTTGACTAATTTGGATCTGAAATAAATTTTCAATCACCTGATTACTGAAGCATGTTCTTCCTGGTGCGCAAATGAACCTAACTTGTTTGATTTGGGCATAACTTACTCATTTCTGGTTTGATTTTTGTCAAACTTGTTTTGTTTGATTCCTATTATCCATATCTTTAAATTTGTTAGCTTTAATTTTTTATATCTACCAAAAAATATTTTCGAAAACTTCAGAGATTGCAATTCAAATTTTGGCGCCAAAATCTCTTGTGTTCTTGAGATTCATCTTTATCTCTATTTTTCGTTTTCATTTTTTATCAGACAAATGATCTCCGATTTCGGTGATTTTTGTTGTGCTCTCTTCGCCTTTCTCTCTAGTTTCTGGAATGATATTATTTTTCTAATTTGGATCTGAAATAAAATTTCTATCTCCGGATTATTGAAGCATGGTTGTCTTGGTGCGCAAATGAGCTTGAAGTTCTTGTGTAGATCTTGTTCTTTTAACCTTGTTTAGGTATTAGTTTTCATGTGTTGATCCTTCTATATGTATTCCTTTCTGATTTGTTTGTGTTTGTATGTCCTCATTTCTAAATCAAATCTTTAAAAATTTAGTTTTTCTTGAAACACTTTTCAAAGCTTTTGGGAATCACAAGTCTCACGCAATGAGCTCTAAATAAGAACTGGTGGTTTCACTGCTGTTCGATATTTAGTGATTCATATGGATCCCAATGCAGCCTTAGTTGTCTTGGACATTGTGCATATGTGGACTAAGAATCCCTTGTAAATAATAAAATATTTTGAAAAGAACATCGTTTTGGGAATCCCAAGTCTCACGCAATGAGCTTTAAATACAAACTGGTAGCTTCTTATACTGTTTGGTATTTAGAGATTCATATGGGTCCCAATTTAGCCTTAGTTGTCTTCGACCCTGTGCATATGTGGACTATGAATCCCTTGTAAATAATAAAATATTTTAGAAAGAACATTGTTTTGGGAATCCTAAGTCTCACGCGGTGAGCTCTAAATAAGAACTGGCGGTTTCACTGTTGTTCGATATCTAGAGATTCATATGGGTCTTAGTGCAGCCTTAGTTGCCTTAGACTCTGCATATATGGACTAAGGATTCCTCTGTGATATCGAAAATGCTTTCAAAATCACCCGTCAAATTCTTTACCTCCGAAGGTCAAGCCTTCAAACCAGAACTATGTAGCCTTGAGTTTTCCATTGCACTAGGGAATACGTAGGAGCAGGATCATGTCCTGTCAGGCTATTTTCCACAAACCTATTTATTTTCTACTCTATTTAAAGGGATTAAACAATTTTCAAAAATATCAAAATCACACTCAGTTTAAAGGTACCGTTCTTCGGAACGAGCGAGTAGGGTGCCTAACACCTTCCCTATTCATAACCAACTTCCGAACCTAGATTTCATCCTCAACTTAGGGTTTTTTCAAATATTTTCCCTTAAATAAAAATTTGGTGGCGCCTCCACTCTTTTAATTAAAATTATTTTTTAAAATTTTAAGCGAGTCCGTCATCTCGTTGTAATTACGGTTACGATGATCATGACAAATTCCTAGGAGACCCGTGCATTTGAAATATTTTGAAATGTTGAAATAGTTAGTCCATTAATAACAAAAGGAACAAAAACAAGAATTTTGAAAAAAAAAATGTGTTTGAAATAAAGCCTATTAACAGACCAACAATTCTTCAACTCATTTATTTTGCTTTATACATTTTTAAACTTGCATCATTGCGTGTTAGCATATTTAAAATTCATGACATCATCAATAAATATAGGATTAGGGGCATTTTTAGAATAGGATAAGTTAGAATGCATATCATTTTATTTTGTCTTATTTATTTAATTACACATGTCTTTTCCTTTGTTTTTAAGAAACTTGTTTAGTCTACCAAAAGGATCTGCCAGCATTTAATAGAAGAAAATGGATAAGGTTCAAGAAATTTCTAACAATGCATCTAAGCTAAAGAAGAGTACTGAAGTTTTTGTGATTTGAAACAACCTGAAAAAAATGAAAAAGATCAGTGACCAAAGAAGCTTAATTGGGTTTCACAAAAAGATATGGGTGGATATTAAATTTGCTAGACATGACAATAAAAGGTCCTGTGTTAAGCATGCTCACATAGTTTTGGAATCCTACTTTTAGATGTTTTGAGCTCTTTCATCTAAACATTACTCCACGATTAAAGAATACACCATAATGATAAGACTTCCAATTAAAAAAGGTGATGGCATGTATCTTTACAAGGATCAACATGTAGAAGCAAAGAAAGTGGCTAAGTTAATTGGTTTACCAGCTAATGAGTTAGATTTAGAGAAAAGAGGAAGGTTCAAGGATTAAAGAAATCTTTTATGGAAGCTCACCTAGAATATTTATCAAAAAAAGTAGTTAGGATTTCTTTAATTAAATATTGGCGCTTGTGAATACCAATTTATATTTAAATCTTCCTCTTAATAATTAAAATTATTTAATTATAAATAATAATAATAATAAGAAAAAAAAATAGGAGAAAGAAGTAATTTAGGTCTAAAATACAAACCAAGAAAACAAAAAAAGGGGAAGGGGACAATTTTCTTTAACAATCCAATGGACCAAAGGAAAATAACATTTAGCCCAAGTGGAGAAAGAGGAAAATAAAAATATTTCTGTTAGGTAGTTACTAATCTATTAATATAGTTAAAAAAATAATTTTGATTAGGTAAGTAAAGCTAAGGTTAAGTCAATTAATTTCAAATCTATAAATGGTAAATAACAAATAGAAAAAGGGACTTTGGGGGGGGGGGGAATGAGACTCTAGCATTGAAATAGCTTTCACTCTTTCGCTCTAACTAGTGTTGGAGGTTCAAACCCGTTTGTGTCCTCCCTGTTTTCTTCAACAGGAGAAGTGGCAATAAGAGATGAAATTGTTAGGTGATGGATCCAAATTACATATATTGCTAGGTGAGATGAAATTGTTATTTGATAAATCCAAAGTCAAGCCAGTAGTCTTGTAACATATGTTTGTGCATTTTTCTGTAATTCTTAAGTTAGTAGAGTTTTGATTCAGGTGGTTATAAATCACTAATATTACACATGACTCACAAAAATTTTACCCCAAATTAAAACTAGAAGTCAATCATGGTAGAATAATTTGTGATATGATTGTGAAGCTTCATGTCTCCATCTCCTTTGCTTTGCCAATCTCAGCCTTAGTGAGGTCATAACCATCAGTGGCCACTGCGTGGCAGCTACAAGATTATCTACAACTTCCACATTATCCGCTCCCTTTGACCATCGAAACTACAGCCTGGTACCATACTCAAAAGCCTAAACTATTTTTAGGGATGGAAGGAGGATAAATTAGGAAATTAGATAGCTGGTTCTAGTGCTAAGGAAGTGCCTAACCGGACAATTACCCCAGCCATCCATTCCTCCATTGTGGCGTCGTTGGAATTCCTAAGCCTTTCTCACCCTCAATACCTATTCCCTAGTTTCTCAAAGGCACGATTAAGATTCCAAAAGAAGGAAGCTCCAGGCATATTGGCTTCACAACATCAAGTCCGTGGAGCCCCGTAAAAACAGGACGAACCAGAGTAGTTTGAGGGACCCCCTCGCCCCCAACCTTTGAAAGCAGATCCGACAAATAACAATATGACCAAGAAGGCTTAGCACATGTAGTTTGTAGCCGAATTAATAAACGAGGTGGGCCCACTGGATTATGATGTTTCATGCATAAGCTTTTAATATTATTTTTAATTAAAGGAAAAGACAATTCCCACCAAATTCTGAATGCCTCACGCTTAAGTCTTTAACTTTTTTTTTTAATTAAGGAAGAGATAAGACAATTTAGCACAAATTCCACTTTTGATTCTTGGAACGTGAGTAAATGTAGCTCAATATCCTATCAAGCCATTTGTGGTTTTTTTTTAAATCTCATTTAATAATTTTTTTAATACATATGAATAACATTTTCTACCATTCTGTATTAAAAAACTATATAGGTTCTAGTGTAACTTCTGTTTGACTTGAATCTTGTACATATGTAGATTAAAAAAATAATTTAAAAAATTATTTTTGAGTCAATAAAGTCTTGTTTAAATTTGCTTTCAAATTTTTTTTAATACCTTTAAATTTTCTAAACCTCACGCAATGAGTTTAAATGTGGACACATAACATTATCTATCATTGTATATTTTGAAAAAATCGTATAAGTTCTAGTGCAGCCTTTGCTTGACTCGAACCTTGTACACACGTAGATTTAAGAAAATTAGTTTAGTTATATTTAATTCAATAAAGTCTTATCTAAATTTATTTTAATATTCAAAAATAATTTTTTAAATACTCTTAAATTTTCAAAATCTTGTGCAACGAGTTTTTAATACGGATGGGTAACATTCTCTACCATTCTATATTTTAAAAATTGTATAAGTCCTAGTGCAACCCTCACTTGGCTTGGACTTTATGCGGATGTGGATTAAAAGATCCAATATATTTTCATAAATTCTCAACTCTCTAAATAGTTTATTTTTAGAGATCAAGTCTCTTAACCAGAACTACGTAACCTTGAGTTTTCCATTGCACCAAAAAATACGTAGGAGTAAGATCAAATCCCGCTAAACTATTTTCCATAAACCTATTTTATTTTTATTCTTTTTAAGAGATCAAACTTTTTTCAAAAATATTAAAATCGCACTTAATTAAGGGTACCATACTTTGGAACGGGTGAGTAGGGTGCTAATACTTTCCCTATTTGTAATTAGCTCCCGAACCTAGAATTCTTTTTCTATAAGGGTTTTTCCCAAATATTTTCCCTTTAAAATAAGATTTGGTGACGGCTCTACGATCATAACAATTTTCTTCCAAATTATCTTGAGTGCATTATTTCATCGTAATTTAGATTACGATGGCGTTGAGCATTTATAGACTAATATTCTTCCTATTCACAGCAAACATGGTAGACCAAGCAGCCATGGATGTCTTCTTTAAGTTTAAAGAACAAGGTACAAACAGTGTCAACCATCTTATCAAACACTTTCTTCTCAATGAAGATCTATCATCAAAAAAATGGGAGAACTCTATATTGTTGTCTACATCTACGGTATATGTGGATTGTGACTCATATGAACATAAGAGGGTATATGGGTCCTTTAGATGATTGAAGAGAGATTTTCATCATATTTGTTGGAAGGAGTAATGAGTTGGTGATCAGAAGGATGAGATATACATGATTGAATTGAGAAAATTTGTATGGGCATGTCCTTAGCATCAAGCAGATTCCATTATTTACAATTGTGGTGACTTTCCTAATGTTCCCTTAGTGGGTCCACATGTTGCATATATCCCAGATATGGTCCTTAAACAATTGAAGTGGACTCAAGTTAAGTTGCATAAGGAATAGTTTGAAGGTGTTAGTTTCCAATATGATGAAAATAAGGATACTAGACAGTATGAAAAGATTCATAGATCTTGGAGAGACATCAAAAGGGTAGGAGAGAAGGAATTGGGAAAGCCAAGGATGACCGCTCCTGTTGAGTATGAGGAATGGAGGAAAATGAGGGAGGTACCAAACCTTGCTTTGAAGTTTGTTAAAAAGGATGAAAGTTGTTCTCGTGACTTAACTCAAATCATAGTAGGTATGACTTCTTAGTTGGATATAGAAATTGGACACTTGAAGGATGAGTTCGTCGATGCTTTTGAATCTTCAAGTCGGATAAATAAGGCGAGGAAAGGAAAAGAACCATATCAAGATAGAGTCACTATTGAACTAAGGAAAATTCAAGATAAGTTAGAAGCCCAAGAAAAGGTGTGGGCTTAAGTGATGGAGGAAAAAGAAAGGGTCGAAACTAACTATCATGCACAAGGACAACAAATATAAGCCTTGCAAGAAGCTTTGATTGTAGTTGAATGTCAAGCTAATTGTGGATGGGATTTAACTAATAAGTATTGTGATCTATTCATAGAAGCAGGTAAAAATGAAACAAGATTGAGGGAGTTTGTTGAAAAGCTAGGAAAAGAAAAAGAAGAATGGAGACTTGAGGCATCTTATGATGTTGAGACATCTCTTTTAAGAAGTTACTCATTGAGGAGTAAATTCTCCCTTGAATTGGTAGTCAATCTCATTTCTACTTCGAGACTCAGTGGTCTGTAACTAAAAATGAGGGAACTCTAGATTTGAAGCTTAAATCGTATTGTTATATAGTAAGTACACAATTTTTTGAGGAATCAATGCTCCCTTAGACTAGTATGGTTTGTCCTTATGGTGTTGCGGCATCTCTTATGAGACGCCACTCGTTAAGGAGTGAATTCTCCCTTGAATTGGTAGTCAACCTTATTCATATTTTGAGACTTAATGGTCCGTAACTAAAAATAAGAGAATTCTAAATTTGAAACTTAAGTCGTATTGTTAGAAAGTAAGACGACATTTTATTGAGGAATGAATGATCCCTTAGACTAGTTGTTAATGGCATTCCAATTTGGAAAGAAAATGATAGTTTCTTACTGTCGCAACCGCAATTCCGACAAGACGACGAACTCGCTAAAATTTTAAAAATAGAATTTTATTTGGATTAATATGGAGTCGCCACCAAACTTTTATTTAAGGGAAAATACTTGGAAAAACCCTACCTTGAGGAAGAGATTTAGGTTCGGGAGTCGGTTACGAGTGGGGAAGGTGTTAAGCACCCCACTCGCCCGTTCTGGAGAACGGTACCCTTAAACTGAGTGTGTGATTTTTTGAAAACTTTTTTATCCCTTTAATTAGAGTGAAAATAAATAGATTGATGGAAGATAGCCTGACAGGACTTGATCCTGCTCCTACGTATTCCCTAGTGCAATGGAAACTCAAGGCTTACGTAGTTTTGGTGTGAAGACTTGACCTTCGAAGGTGCTTGAATAGGAGTATTTGAAAATGAATGGTGCTCGATGGCTTGACCTTCAGAGCTGCTTGAAACGGAATATTTGAAAAGGGCTATAGTGTTTTGAAGATATTTTGAGGAGAATCCTTAGTCCACATATGCACAGGATCTAAGACAACTACAGCTGCACTGGGATCCATACGAATTCCTAAGCACCGAACAGCAAAAAAAGCTACCAGTTCTTGCTTAGGGTTCATCGCATGAGACTTTGGGATTTTAAAAAGTGAACTTTTTCTTGAGATTACTTACAAGAGGATTCTTAGTCCATATATTCACAGGGTCCAAGACAACTACGGCTGCACTAGGACCCATATGAATTCCTAAGTATCGAACAACAGAAAAAGCTACCAGTTCATGCTTAGGGTCCATTGCGCGAGACCTAGAATCCAAGAATTTAATTTGAAAATGAGAAAGATAAAAAGATGAATGAGCTTAAGTAGAAAAATATTTGGCTTGATTCAAACTGAAGCAATAAACTTGATTTTGAAAGTTTGCGGAAAACAATTGAAATTGATTTTGACTTGAGAAGAGAAGTTGAACTTGATTTGAAATGAGCTTAATTTGAACTTGAATTTTTGAGGAAAGAAAGAAAAGAAAGGATTAAACTTGATTCTGAATTTGAATTAAACTTAACTTGGATTTGAGAAAATGAAATAAAAAAGAAAGACTTGATCCTAGGAAACTTAATTAGAGCAATATTTGATGTTAGTATTTGGAGAAAAAGAATTAAATTAAGATTTACATGACTTAATTTGGGATATAAAGTTGACTCGAATTGAATTTGAAGCTTGAGAAATTAATCAAATTTGATAAAATATTTGGTCTTAATTTTTTTTGGAATTAAAACTTGACTTGATCTTTGAGAGAAAGAATTAGATTTTAAGTGGGATGTTTGACTTGAAATTTGAGAAAGAGTTAAATTTGATGAAAGGTTAAATAGATTAATTGTAATGGCCATTGGAAAATTGCCTTCAATTTTATACTACTCAAACGGCAAATGCAAATGACGCGGCACTATTGGTCTTTTGATATGGCTGATTTGTTGAACTTGGGCTCAGTTTTAGCCTATACGGACCTTCATCACTTGGTCTGTGAGATGGGAGGCATGGACGATCCAGGCAAATCAAAGATTAGAAGGCCCCAATAAGAATAGAGAGGCCCAGTTGGATATATGGTAATTCCAAAAGAAAGTACCGTATATGAGATTCGAACCCAATGTGCCTTAGGTGAACCACCGACGCACCAACCAGCTGAGCCAATCTTAGGCATTATAATTCGCAACCAAGATTAATTATTATCTTGACAACCCAAGCGTGTAGATCCACTCTACATGGCCTGACGTAGGTCTCACTTTTTTGGCATGCACTCCCAACAAATTATTTGATGCCTTAACATCTGGTCCCATTTTTTATCTTCTAAAAGTGCATCCAGTGACTACACTAACACCTTCACACCTATCCCCAAATCAGTTGGCAACCTGTAATGATACCCGCACAAGTAGCTCACGACCAGCACGTCTTTCCCCTTCTCTCTCTTAAATTTGTCAATGGCTGAGAACCTCTGAATAATGACTGAAAAATCCCTCATAGCCAAACTCTGAGCCTTCTTGTTCAGTATGAGGATCCATACAAAGATATAATCAGGGTGTCTACTCATACCTCTCACTACCATTTGTTCAGCCAAGAATTATCATGAGTTTTGAGACAATAAAATCTGAGTCGATGTTGTGGCAAGCTTAGATAGTTTTAATTTGATTCCTTAGGCACTGGTGTAAGGGGTCGTGACATTGAACGTGCTATCCAGGGGGTACGTATCAGCCTTTGATTAGTGATACTAGCCTATACGGGACGTCACATGGGGTATCAAAAATGGTCAAGTAATATGTAGACAATATGTTATCCACTACACTGGGTTTCCAGTTTGGACACCAAATTCTCCACAATTAATTTGACCCACCCAGGAAGCACATGGATGCACGCATTTTGCTCAGATTCTGTAATTTTGGTGCATATTCAGTTTAGTGGGACATGTAGAAATGACTTCCTTTAGGTAAAGCAGAAATAGCTTGAAGGCCACTTTACATGAGTAACAAGCTAGAATCGACACCCCCTCGCACTACTTAGAGTTGAAAACTGATCGAACCAAACTGATTTATTGGTGCAATTATCAGCCACCAAATTCAAGAAGTCTAGTAGTGTTATATCTGCATCTTCCACGTGCTGCCAATCATGCCAAAACCTGCATGGCGGTTGCATGGGGATCAAGAAATTCACATTTGTATCTAGGATGCACCTTAGACGTAGCCTCAATCAATCTTACATGACTTATTGATTTTTCACATGCTGAATGAATGGGTGGCATGATGATTTGAGAATTGTAATTCCCTCACCCAGCCATAGGATACGTACATCCAGTAACCTAGGCAGAGAGCTATCAGATTCATGCACTTGATTTCTTCACTCCATTGTAGTAACTTGCAATATCGATCATAACTCCATGAACTGACCCCGCTACATGCAGGAAACGACCAACCGACCTCTTTTCTTCTGCTAGCACGTTGCAAAGAAATTTGTGGGAGCCCCTGAATGAAATGACTTCTTTCGTTCTTTCTCAAGAGGTGAATATGACCGAGAGGAAACTATGTCTATACTTTGATCAACCAAACCGACTTTACCACTGTGATAACTAACATTTGTGCCAATTACATACCGTAAATCTTGTCCCCAAATATTATAATGACGATGTTCTTTTCTTTCTTCCATTCGCATGCAG
This sequence comes from Canavalia gladiata, assembly GCA_037954105.1. Classification (NCBI taxonomy): domain Eukaryota; kingdom Viridiplantae; phylum Streptophyta; class Magnoliopsida; order Fabales; family Fabaceae; genus Canavalia; species Canavalia gladiata. The sequence goes on along the minus strand of CM075658.1, from coordinate 38,502,152 downwards.
TTCAGAGATAAACATCAGCTAAGGGGCAAGAGATGCGTAGGCATGTTTAGAGTTTTCTCATTTAATTTAAATCAGCGAGACATTTTTGGAGCCAAACGTTTCAATTATTCAAGCCTATCACTTAAAAACATCACTGTATGCAACATTTAAACCCAATGCATCCAACCCACCTCCTTTTACATGACTCAGACCCTAAATCAAGATTTGATACAACTAACAACCGTTTCAATATCCTGTTTTCTTAAGGTTATCATTTGGTCCATGCAAGAATTACTTGAAACAAATCATTACCGAGATGATTCCAGATAGAAAGGTGATGAGTGCAAACCCTTACCTGTGTGAATTCAGCTTGAAAGAACTCTTCTCCTATTGCCTGAGATTGATCCTCCTGGCAGCGTGGAGGTGATTCTCTTCTTCCCCTTACTGAGATGGATTTGACATTGAGGGAGAGTGGACGATCCAAGATTGAGAAGAGGTGCCTCTCCGAAGATTAGCCGAGATCTTCCCCCTTTCTTCCTTTTTCTTTTCTTGAGGACTCCTTTCCTCAATCTTGCTTTTCCCTTGAAGTCTCTCCAATCTCCTCCAGCGTATTCTCCAGTGATCCCCTCCTCCTCGCTCATGCATGTGTCCGCCTTTCTTTCTCTTTTTATCTTCTGTTTTTTCCCTTTTTCCAAAAAAGTTTTCACTTATTTCTGTTTTATTTCTATTCTGTTTCTAATTTTTATTTATTTTATTTTATTATTTATTTTTCTTTTTTCAGATTATATTTTTTTTGTTTTATGATTTTTGTTTCATTTTTTTTTATTATTTTTAGGTTTTTATTTTCTTCGTTTTATTTTCTATTTCCCTTTATTATTAGTTAAAATTTTTTGTTTCTAATTTTAAATTCTGTTTGTTGTTCTTTTTTTTAATTCTGTTTTTTTTATCAATTAAAAAGGATTTATTTTATTATTCGATTATTTTTCATTTTACCTTTATTTTTATTTTTCTTTTGCTTTTTCTTTATTCTATTTTTTATTTAGTATTTAGTTTTTTATTTTCATTTATTTTTCAGGTTCTGTTTTTTTTTTGTTTTTGTTTATTCTATATTTTAATTTGTTTCATTATTTTTCTTTTTATTGGTTTCTTTTATTTTATTACTAATTATTTTTCTTTTAATTTATTTTTTAATTTTCTTATCCCTCTTTATTATATTCACTCTTCTTTTGTAAGTTTTATTTGCTCTATTTTTCATTTTTCTTTTACTTTTACTTATTCTTTCCTACTTAGCTTTAATTTAATCTTTTCATTTATTTTTCGTTGTTCTTTGGTTATTTTCTGTTTATTCCCTTTTCTGTTTTTCTGCTTATCTGTTTTCTGCTTTTTTCTTGTTTCTCTGTTTTCTGCTTTCTCTCTTCTTCTTTTTTTCTATTTTCTGTTTCTTTAATTATTATTTGAATTAGTATTGGCTACTTGATTAATTTTAATAATTGGGGGCCTCGGACATAATTGAATGTTTACACTTACTACTAAATGCATGCATCCTCTCCTTGAGACAATTCAAATGTAATAAATCATATCTTATTTGAAATCTTAACCTTTTTGTTTTCTTTTAACGAACAGGAATTCTAACCATCTTACAAATGAAACAAAAATGAAGCCAATTGAGTACATATTCATAATACTATAGCAAATTAGAATGGTAGAAGAAAACCAACCAAAATAGAATCTGGGCATGGAAGTTGATGAAGTGAGAGGAAAAATGAATGAGATGTCAAATGCTCAAATAAGAATGAAGGAAATGCTACTGAGGATGAATGAAGCCATAAATTTGCTCAATGTTAATAGGACTCTATTAAGTGGTCAGCTACTATGGATCTACCCCTAGTCACCTCCAATCCTACAAATCTAATAACCTCCCCTACCACGACAGTTCCATTTGCTACCGTTGCCATGATAGTACCACCTTTTTTTATTGTCTCATCTTCTAGTTCATCAATGACGGTGCCACCTTTTGTGTCCTTCACTACTTCAACCATAATTCCATTGTTCACAAGTGTTTCTTAAGGAGTATGTAATGCAATAAGAAGAGTGACTAACCCCCAACAGACATATGTCCAAGCAGTACCATTTGAGATTCGAGTTGGAGAAGGATACCAATCATTGGGAAATGCTAATGCCCAATTTTATAGCAATGCTAATCAACATGGGAAAGACCTCACATTCACCCATGGGAAATCTATAGGGGCTACTTATACCCCAACATTGCATGACAAGATGAAGGAGATATGCATGGAGAATATGGAAGAAAGAATTAAGGTAATCCAAGGTCCTAGTGCATATGGGTCCTTAGGAATAGAAGAATTATGCCCAACCATGGAAGCCATTGTTCCTAGAGATCTTAAAGTCCTAGAGTTCAACAAGTATGATGGTAGTGGTAATCCTCTGTTTCACCTCAAAACGTATTGCACCAAGATGATTGTTTGGTCGAAAGATGAGAGATTTTTAATCAGCTTTTTCCATGAAAGTTTGACTAGGCCTATATTGGAATGGTATATCCAGTTGGACCATTCCAAGATTTCTTGCTGGAAGGACTTGGTAGACCTGTCCATGAACCAATATCATTTCAATCTTGACACCGCCCCACCTCGAGACCAACTAAGTGTTTTCCAAAAGAAATGATGATATAAATAGTATACTCAAAAGCGGAGGATGTTAGTAGCTCAAGTACAACCACCATTTACCTTAATAGAGATGTGTTCTTACTTTTTAGGAACTATGGGATCACCATATATTGGACCGATGGTCGAACCAACTTATAGAGATTTTGATAACTTCATTAAATGCTGGAGGAAAGATTGGGATCTTAGCAATGGCTGGAAAGTTGCCAATGTGACAAATAGAGAGTAGCCAAGCAAATAAAGGGACCACCAACAAATAAAATAGAACCTGAGATAAACCAAGTCCACCAAAAGTAGCAAACTGTTATGCCATGATATTCATCATCAACACCCAGGTACCAAGCACTAACATTCAACCTTAACCCTTACTATTTCTACCTACCACTAGTATTCCTCAATCCACCCTATCAACAAATCTTAAGCCCAAACACAACTCCATTCCAAATCAACAATGTACTATCACCATAACCATACGTTTATACACATCCTATATGCATTAATCAACCCTTACCAAGGATAACCTCGTCCACCAAACTTACCGTTTTTCCCCAGATTGGCTATCTCTAATGGTGATCTATTTCAATGTTTGTTTGATGCTCATCTAATCTCTAAAATACCTGTGCATCTAATGCAACCATAATTTCCAACATGGTATAACCCTAACTTGACTTGCAAATATCACATGAGGGTCATTGAGCATTCAATTAAGGACGGTGAAGGATTCAAGACAGCAATTAGTAAGTTGATTGCTTGTAGGAGGTTGGATATTCAAGATGAGAAAGGACCTAACATTATCAACAATCCCTTAAACGATAAGAGAAGTTCTGTGAAGGCTATTGAGAAGGATTGATTGCTAATTAAGATGGTTTTAAAATTGAAGACCTCTATGAAGAAAGTGTTTGAGGGATCAAAGAGAGAAAGTTATAATGTGATAACTGACACGCTCGTCGTAAACGCGCAAAAATAATTTCTAGATTTCCCCGAAACTATTGGTATAGTATAAGGTGCAACCTAGGTCATCTCCCAAAGACCATTTCAGATTCTTAAGCAAATAAGGAGAAAATTAGAACAAGGGGGTTTTTGTAAAGATGTGATATCAAATGCTAAATACAAAATACAGAATGAAATTAATTTCACTTAACAATTATCAACTCAAGGAATTCAGAGGCTATTTTCATAACTAATCATTGATCACTAAAATCATGCATTGTGTTTATCAACCTAGGATCATCTGGAACCCCTAAAATGATCCTTGAATTCTCTACTGAGAAACCTCTCAGAATTTAATTGATTATGATCAACAAGATTTAGTAACCACTTAATCTTTTATCTAAACCAATTTTACAATCAGAATTCAGTTGAAGTAAGTAATAAAATGAAAACCTTCAATTCAATTACTTAATTTCTACTCTTCAAACTTTTGGAAAATGATTTACCAATCAAAAACCAATTATAAATCAATTATACATTAACCAAAATACGTCAACCGATCAAACTTTGATTAAAGAATAAAATTGAAGAATATAGTGAAGCAGAGTAGAAACCACTTAATATGCACGTAAATAAAGATCAAGACCTCAAAGTTAAAATGAAAATAGCTTGAATCCTTGAATTGAAACTACAAACCTAGCCTTCCATGAAGGAGGCAAACTAACAACAAAGAAAGAGGCAAACTAACAACAAATAAATCCTAAGCCTTCCATGTAGGAGGCAACTAACAACAAATAAATCTTAAGCCTTCCATGTAGGAGGCAACTAACAATAAAGAAAAGCTAAGCCTTCCATGTAGGAGGCAAACTAACAAGAAAGAAAAACTAAGCCTTCCATGAAGGAGGCAAAACTAATAAGAAAGAAAGAAAGGAAGAAAGAAAGAAAGAAAGAAAGAAAGAAAGAAAGAAAGTGGTATTGGAGTTAATCTCCAAAATGGTGTGTGTCTCCTCTTGCAAACCCTTCTATTTATAGAGGATTTTTGAGGCATCATCTTCAGAAAGTCACCAACTAGGATATTACTTTTCTACCCTTTTCTTGCTTTCACATGGGCTTTGTTGAAATTGCAAAACACTTTTGAATTTTTGCCACCAATGAGCACAACAATTTTGACTTTCTTGCACCGCAATTTCGGATGTTCACATGTCCGAATTAGAGCTTGACTTCTGAACAAAAGTTGTAGCCCTGGATCTTAGCTATCCAACAAAGTTGAGTTCATCTCAATATGACTTCTATATCTCAAGATATGGCCGGATCTTTGCACACTGTTCAAATTCCACGTCAGCAACACTATCTCATCTTTTGAGATAATTTCGGAGTCCTAAACATCCCATTTAGAATCTGCTCTTGCTTTGTAAATATGGACACTTCTTTAAGCTTTCATTCAAGATAGATTTCATGATTTTTGGATGTCTACAACTCCTATTATGCTCAAAATACTATAATAGTGTCATTTTAATCGGGTAAGCAAAGAAATTCAATTAAACTTCATATGAACCCAAACTCATAAAATATGACAAAGATCACTTAATTGAACATATAAGAAGTATTAATGAGATAAAAGTGAGAGATAATTATTTATGAAATCTATGCTTATCAAATTCCCCCACACTTATCTTTTGCACGTCTCGGGCAAACTTAAGTTAAGGATTGGTGACTTTTTTTTTTTTTTTTTTTTTTTTTTTTTTTGAAAGAACATCAAAGTTTTGAGTTGATTTCTCAAGAATTCACAAAATTTCATGAAGCATTCTTTCATCACATTTTTGAAATTATTTAGAAAGGCAACTTTAATTTGAAAAACATAGATTGAGAAAGATAAAACCTCACATGATATACTCTGAATCTCTCAAGTGTTTGATTTGGTAAGTGTTTCTCTCAAATTCAATCCATGAAAGATGAACTATCATAGGCTTGCATATCTTCTACTTCTCTACTACTATGTACACATGCAATGCACAAATCAAGAGGTCTTTATTTTGGTTCTAACGGGATTAGAAAGATGAAATGATATATTGAAGAGATACAATGTTAGACCAAGGAAAATGGTGAGGATTGAGAATTGATTGTAAGTGCAAGTGTGAGAAACAGATATCACTTCTTCAATTTTTTTTTCAATATAATAGTTTATTTATTAATTTATTGTTTCAGCCTTTTTTTTTTTTTCAACCGTGATATTGATGAACACAACAATAATCTCCCCCACACTTATTGAAACACTTATGGTATGATAAATTCAGTATTCCTCACCTTCTATGGTCAGACAAAGTTGTTTTTTTTTTTTTTTTTTTTGATTTGTGGTGAGCTAAAAAGAAGAAAAGGCTAATCGGCTCAAAGGGCTGATCAAAGGATAAAATTATATGGTTTGGTTATTTGGCCTGGTGGTTTGTTCAAGAAAAACAGTGCCTCAATCATTTTTGTACAAATCATGTGAAAATGTAGCTTCAAAAAGAATCAATGCAAGTTCTGAAGTAACATATTCCATGGATGAAAATCACACAAGAAAGAAAATAATAATAAGGCTCAAAATCTCACAGGTAATATATTTATCAAATCTAATCTATCCAGTTCAAATATGTGTTGCCAAACTAATTAATCTCGAAATGTAAATCATTTTACTTCAATTATTTTATGAAATCTAAAGAAAAACATACTTCCACATTCAATTTTTTTTTTTTTTTTTAAATCATAAGATGCGTATCAAGAGTCAAGTGTAACTCCTTACTCAGCCATCTTACTCAAAGCAAGTTTATGAATCTAACCTAAGTTTTTTTTTTTTTTTGGGTTTTTTTTTTTTTTTTTTTTTAATTTTAGATATCGGACCATCTTCCCCCCAACCTATCCAAGACATTGTCCCCAATGTCTTAGATGGAATTTCATATAACAGGAAAAGAAATGTAAGAAAACCATCAAAGTAAGGAAAAGTTATAACCGAAGAGTGGTATCTGGTTCTCTTTTATCTCTGCCATCCTGATTTGGTTGGTTCACCAGCTGCATTGCTTGACTGAGCTCAGATGTAGGATTTTGCAAAATCTCAAGTAGCTGTTCAACAGTTGAAGCAGATACTATGATGTTGCGCATGGATTGTGGCATGAACTCCTGATCTACTGCATGATCTAAAAAGGATATCAAACCATTATAAAAGCCATTAATATTCAATAAGCCCAAAGGTTTTTTATGAAAATTCCGATAGGCCCAAAATATAATGGTAAAAATTTCTTCCATTGTTCCAAGACCACCAGGTAATGCAATAAATGCATTAGAATTAACCAACATGTGTCTCATACGGTCATGCATGGTTGCAACCTTCAATTCAGTACCCAGGGTGAAGTAGGAGGTGCTCCCATTTTTTAAGCCAACACCTAAGACGTTACACCCCTTTGTGAGTGCAGATCCTGCAACACATCCTTTTAAACCCTGAATCCCTCCCCCATAAACAAGATTGATTTTTCTTGCAGCTAATGCCTTACCAAGGGTAGAAGCTGCATGTTGAAATTCTCCATCCTTTCCAAGGTTAGACCCACCAAAAACACAGATAGTATTGATCTTATCCATATACGGTGTTTGTCTTTTTTTTTTTTTTTTTTTGAAAAAATATGTCATAGAGGTGGATAATTTATAGGGACTCAATATCAGACAAGGAGATCGCTTGAATAGTGCGGGATCAGGATTTGGTAGCAAAAGTTTGAATTTTTGCTGCAAAAGTTTGAATTTTTGTTGCAAAAGTTTGAATTTTGGTTGCAAAAGTTTGAATTTTGGGTTCAAGGAAAAGGTGAATGTCAGAGGGGAAAGACTTTAAGCAGGGGTGAAAATTTCAAAAAAAACGGTGGCCCAATAAATTGAAAAGACAATGTAAATGACAAACATACACGCATGAGAATGAACAGTAGTTGTGATTGTGGCTCACATCTTCCTCTGGTTTTACGTCCAGTAACGGCTGAAACGCCTTCTAAGAGTCGAGGATGTGCTTCCCATTCAGTTTTCTTGTAAACTGACAACAGGGTCTTTTAAAGTCAGATTCCCAAGACTATAACATGCTTTTTCCTTACGGAACAGTTCAAACAAATCAAGAAGGACTCCTTGTACATGCCCACTAGGATGCGTCTCAAGAGTCTGAATGATATCATCCAATGACTCCTTACTCAGTCCATCCTTTATGAATTGAATTTTGTCCTCTCGATTTCTTGAAACCATTCCAGGGTTCTTGCATCTTGTGTTACAGGTCCATCTTGCACACCTGTAGCAAACTCCAATTCTTTTTTCCCTTCTCTTCTTTGCATAGGAACTTCTTCCCATACCTGGCATATTTTTAACAAATGATTCTTGAAATTCACCTGCTAAACGTACCTTAGCTTCAATGATCCAACAGACATCTTCTGGAAGGCCTAAGAGTGTTAATGCTCTCAATCGTTCAAGTCTGCAATTGTAAATGTCTTTAAGAAAATTTCTGGGGAGAGTAGGGAACAAAATTTTGATCCTGGTGAGAGCTTTCTCCATTTTTTTTTTTAAAACACTCAAGTTATTATTCCTGCAAGCTCAATGTGGTGTAATAGTTAGGATGATTTAAGAGGTGAAGAAGGAAGTTGAGAGAGTAGTTGAAACTTATAAGCGAGGAATGGGAGAGAGGGAGAGGGAGAAAGAGAGAGAGAGAGAGAAAGAGAGAAAGAGAGAGAGAGAGAGAGAGAGAAAGAGAGAAAGAGAGAGAGAGCGAGAGAGAGAGAGAGACTTCTCTTGAATTTATTGCAGGTATGTGGCATTGTGCAAATGCACTTCTTCTACCGTGTGCTTTTGAAAACCTTCGAAAAATGGTTTAAGACGATGTCCATTCACCTTGAAGATTTTTTCAGTTACCTCATTTTTTATTTCCACTGCACCATAAGGAAAAACATTAGTAACTACAAATGGTCCTAACCATCTAGAGCGTAGCTTACCAGGCATAAGCTTTAGCCGAGAATTGAAAAGGAGAACTTTTTGTCCAACGAAAAACTCCTTTCTTGCCAACTTTTTGTCATGAAAAGCTTTGACCTTTTCTTTGTAAATTTTGGAGTTTTCGTATGCTTCCAATCGAATTTCTTCAAGTTCCTGCAATTGAAGCTTCCTATGGATTCTTGCTTGGTCTAGATCCATGTTGCATTTCTTTACTGCCCAAAATGCTCTATGCTCTAATTCAACTGGAAGATGACATGCTTTACCAAAGACAATCCTGTAGGGAGACATGCCAATGGGTGACTTGTAAGCTGTCCTATATGCCCATAATGCATCAACAAGGCGCAAGCTCCAATCCTTCCTGTTAGGCTGGACTGTTTTCTCTAAGATTTTCTTGATCTCTCGATTAGAAACTTCAGCTTGACCATTTGTTTGAGGATGATATGGGGTGGAGACTTTATGCATGACTCCATATTTGCGGAGTAGGACTTCCATTGTGCGGTTGCAAAAATGAGTACCTTGGTCACTAATTAGAGCTCTAGGAATGCCAAACCTGCTAAAAATGTTAGACCTGATAAAATCTGCAACAACTCGAGCATCATCAGTACGGGTGGCTTTTGCCTCCACCCATTTTGAAACATAATCAACAGCTAGCAGAATGTAAACAAAGCCAAAAGAGACAGGGAATGGACCCATAAAGTCTATACCCCATACATCAAATACCTCACAAAAGAGAAGTGGTTGTTGGGGCATCTCATTTCTGCGCGAAATACTCCCTATTCTTTGGCACTGCTCACAAGTTATGCATAATCTGTGTGCATCACGAAATATTGTAGGCCAATAAAAGTCTGAGTCTAGTACTTTTCTAGCTGTCCGTTGTGGCCCAAAGTGTCCACCACAAGCTAAGGAATGGCAAAAGGTAAGTACAGACTGATCTTCATGATCTGGAACACATCTTCTAATGATTTGATCACTGCATGTCTTCCAAAGGTATGGTTCATCCCATATGTAGTGTTTGGCATCACTTTTCAACTTGGCAAGTTGCGATTTGGTGAAGTGTTTGGGTATTTCTTTAGCAACCAGATAGTTTACCAAATCTGCATACCAAGGATCTTTCCCGTGCAAATGATAGAGATGCTCTTCTGGGAATGAATCTGCAATTGAATTTTCTTCACAAGGTTGCTGGATCCGACTTAAATGATCTGCTACAAGGTTCTCTGCACCACTCTTATCTTTAATCTCTAAATCAAATTCTTGTAACAGAAGCATCCAACGAATCAGTCTTGGCTTAGCATCTGTCTTCTTCAGTAAGTATTTCAAAGCTGCATGGTCAGAGAAGACAATAACTTTAGATCCAAGCAAATAGGAGCGAAATTTATCTAATGCAAACACAATTGCCAAAAGCTCCTTCTCAGTAGTTGTGTAATTTGATTGGGTTGCATCAAGTGTGCGAGAGGCATATGCAATGACATGAGATCTCTTGCTAACTCTTTGAGACAGTACAGCACCAAGGGCATAATTAGATGCATCACACATTAATTCAAATGGAAGCGTCCAATTAGGTGGTTGAATGATGGGAGTGGTTGTCAACCGCTTCTTTAGTTCATCAAATGAATCCTTGCATGCTTGATCAAACACAAATTTGATATCTTTTTGTAGTAGTTTAGAAAGAGGTTGTGCAATCTTGCTAAAATCCTTGATGAATCTTCTGTAAAAACCTGCATGACCAAGTAAAGAACGTACTTCTCGCACAGAAGTGGGGTAAGGTAGAGAAGTAATAATGTCTATCTTGGCCTTATCAACCTCTAAACCTTTGCTAGATACCAAGTGTCCTAAGACTATACCTTCTGTTACCATGAAATGACATTTTTCAAAATTCAAAACCAGGTTAGTCTCAATGCATCTGTCCAAAACTTTAGAAAGGCTTTCTAAGCATGCATCAAAAGAAGAACCATATACAGTGAAGTCATCCATAAACACTTCTATGCAACTTTCTAAGAGATCAGAGAAAATGCTTACCATGCATCTTTGAAAGGTTCCAGGGGCATTGCATAGACCAAAGGGCATCCTTCGATAGGCAAAAGTACCAAAAGGACAAGTGAAGGTGGTCTTATGCTGGTCTTCTGGGGCTATATGTATTTGAAAATAACCTGAAAAACCATCCAGAAAGCAATAGTGAGATTTTCCTGCTAATCTTTCCAAAATTTGGTCTATGAAGGGCAAAGGGAAGTGATCCTTGCGAGTAGCTTGGTTAAGCTTCCTATAATCTATGCACACTCTCCAACTGTTTTGTATTCTGGTAGGGATTAGTTCATCATTGTGATTTTTGACTACAGTCATGCCAGTCTTCTTAGGAACTACTTGCACCGGGCTTACCCAATCACTGTCTGAGATGGGATAGATGATACCAGCTGCCAAAAGCTTACCTACTTCCTTCTTTACCACATCTAGGATGGTTGGATTCAAACGCCTTTGTGGTTGTCTAACAGGTCTGGTGTTTTCCTCCAGCAGTATCCTATGCATACAAGTAGATGGGCTAATACCTGGAATATCAGCCAAAGTCCATCCAATTGCTTGTTTATGGCTTTTTAAGGTTTGCAGTAACCTTTCTTCCTGTTGTGGTAGAAGGTTCTTTGCTACAATGACAGGAAGCTTCTCATTTTTCCCCAAATAAGCATACTTTAGATGTTCAGGCAAAGGCTTCAACTCTAAAGGAGGTGGTTGTATTATGGAAGGAAGAGATCTATCTGAGATTGAAATGTCTGCAACACTTGCATCTAACATGTCATCTTTCAACGAAGGTTGGTCTGCAGCATTAATCCTGGAACACACAATACATGAATCAAATTCATCACATGTGCAAGTAAAATTATCTAAGTAATCTAAATCAAAATCAAAAAATTTAAAAAGTAGATTGTCAATAGAATAATCATCCGCAAGAAGGTCTATGGCATCAAGTTGAAAGAGTGAATGATTCTCTATGGGATGCTTCATGGCTTCAAATATGTTGAATTGGATGATATCATCTCCAAATTCCATAGAGAGAGTCCCCGTATGCACATCTATCTTTGTTTTTGCAGTTTTGAGGAAAGGTCTCCCTAGGATCAAGGTTGCTCTATTGATGGATGACTCATCTTCCATATCCAAAATGTAGAAGTCAGCTGGAAAGATCAACTTATTCACTTGAACTAGCACATCTTCAAGTACTCCGGCTGGATGTGCTGTACTTCTGTTGGCTAATTGAATCACCACACCAGTTGGCTTCAGTTCTCCCAGATTCAAAGATTTATAAACTGATGAGGGCATAACATTAATGGAAGCACCTAGATCCAGCAATGCATCACCAAATGTAGAGTTTCCTATTGTGCAAGGAATGGTGAAAGTTCCTGGATCTTTACATTTCTGAGGGAGGCTGGGTTGAATTAAGGCAGAAACATTGCGTCCCACACTGATCTTCTCATCCCCTTTGAGTCTTCTCTTATGCGTACACAGGTCCTTTAGAAATTTGGCATATTTGGGAATTTGCTTTATAGCATCTAGAAGTGGTATGTTGATTTCCACTTTCCTGAAAGTATCTAGAAGCTCCTTATCCAATTCTGCATGAACATTGGGCTTGGATTGAACCATTCTATTTGGAAAAGGTAAAGATACCTTCTGATCAGCACAATTTGGGGTTTTCTTCTCATCAGATGCTTCAAGTGCAGATCGTTTATGGAAAGCTTCTTTTTGTTGATCATTCGATGTCTTATCGAAGGCTGGTGTATTTTTTTCATCAGACTTTCCCTCTGATTCAGATGGCTTATCAGAGATGTCTCCAGGTGTGGAGATAAATGCTTCTTTTTGGTGTGGATTAGTCTGATTGAGGCTTTGTTGCTTTAAAATTGTAGGGTCTGTCTGCACTTTCTTCCCACTTCTCAAGGTCATGGCATTCACACTTTTGGGATTTATGACAGGTTGAGAAGGTAGTTGACCAGAACCTTGAGATTTCAATTGGTTGACAGTGGTAGCCAACTGCCCAATTTGAGTTTGTAAATCCTGAATGGTAGAACTTACATTTTGTTGAAACTGAAGATTGTTGGTTGCTAATTGCTTCATCAAATCATCAAGAGAGGGTTCAGAAGCATTAGAGGGTACAGATTGCTGCATATGCTGTTGTTGTTGTCTGAAAGGCGGTGGTTGGTATTTATTTTGGGAGTCAGATGTTTGAATCCTTTGTTGTTGTGGAGGACCATATCTCAAGTTAGGATGGTTTCTCCAACTAGGATTGTATGTTCCAGAAGGTGGTTCAAACTTCTGTTGCTGATAATGTTGAGGAGGCCTGTATTGTTGTCCTGTGCCAAAAATACCATTTACTGTAGCCTCAGGTGTCTCACTTTCTTGCAATGTTGGGCATGCATCAGTAGGATGATCTGCAGAAGTGCAGATGCCACATGTTTTGGTTTTGTCAACAACATTAAGTTGCTGTTGTTGTCCGATGGCCAACTGTCTTACGATGGAGGTTAGTTCTTCAATTCTGTTCTCCAATCGTGTATGGTCTGTCTTGGTGGTCATTTCATGGACTCCTTTAGACAAGGAATTAGTTCGAGAATTGAATTGCTGAGAATTTTCTGCCATGTTGGCAATCAAATCTCGAGCTGCTGTAGGAGTTTTGTCCATAAGTGCTCCACCACTAGCTGCATCAACCATGCTTCTGTCCATTGGCATGAGTCCTTCATAGAAATACTGAATCAGTAATTGATCACTGATTTGATGGTGTGGACAAGTGGCGCATAGTTTCTTGAATCTCTCCCAATACTCATAGAGAGTTTCTTGGGAGTTCTGTCTGATGCCGCAAATCTCTTTTCTGATAGCTGCTGTTCTGGATGCAGGGAAGAATTTCTCCAAGAATAATCTTTTCATATCATTCCAGCTTGTAACAGATGTTGGATGTAGATAGTACAACCAGTCCTTAGCTCCATCATTTAAGGAGAAAGGAAATGCCTTCAACTTGATATGATCTTCTGGAATTCCTTGTGGCCGCATTGTGGAACACACAATGTGAATTTCCTTCAAATGTTTATGAGGGTCCTCACCTGCAAGGCCATGAAACTTAGGTAGCAAATGTATTAGTCCAGACTTCAGTTCAAATGGTGCATCAACATCAGGGTATTGAATGCACAATGGTTGATAAGCAACATCAGGTGCAGCTAATTCTTTTAAGGTTCTATCAGCCATGTTCTTAGCAAAATATTTAAAACTATCAAAATTTAAAGATGAAAAATCACTACTGTTACTTTCTTGGTTATTACTGGATGAATGCCTTCTATGTGCTCTTTTCAAATGGTGGAATGTTCTATCAATCTCAGGATCATATGCATATAAATTTTCAGGATTGGATCGGGTCATACACAAAAAGGTGAATTCATACAGAAAATCCAAGAATGATATACCTAAAGTAAAAACAATTGTTAGAAAGATTAAAATTTTTATACAAACTCCTAAATGAGCCTAGGAAATTAAAATGGTCCCCGGCAACGGCGCCAAATTTTGACACGCTCGTCGTAAACGCGCAAAAATAATTTCTAGATTTCCCCGAAACTATTGGTATAGTATAAGGTGCAACCTAGGTCATCTCCCAAAGACCATTTCAGATTCTTAAGCAAATAAGGAGAAAATTAGAACAAGGGGGTTTTTGTAAAGATGTGATATCAAATGCTAAATACAAAATACAGAATGAAATTAATTTCACTTAACAATTATCAACTCAAGGAATTCAGAGGCTATTTTCATAACTAATCATTGATCACTAAAATCATGCATTGTGTTTATCAACCTAGGATCATCTGGAACCCCTAAAATGATCCTTGAATTCTCTACTGAGAAACCTCTCAGAATTTAATTGATTATGATCAACAAGATTTAGTAACCACTTAATCTTTTATCTAAACCAATTTTACAATCAGAATTCAGTTGAAGTAAGTAATAAAATGAAAACCTTCAATTCAATTACTTAATTTCTACTCTTCAAACTTTTGGAAAATGATTTACCAATCAAAAACCAATTATAAATCAATTATACATTAACCAAAATACGTCAACCGATCAAACTTTGATTAAAGAATAAAATTGAAGAATATAGTGAAGCAGAGTAGAAACCACTTAATATGCACGTAAATAAAGATCAAGACCTCAAAGTTAAAATGAAAATAGCTTGAATCCTTGAATTGAAACTACAAACCTAGCCTTCCATGAAGGAGGCAAACTAACAACAAAGAAAGAGGCAAACTAACAACAAATAAATCCTAAGCCTTCCATGTAGGAGGCAACTAACAACAAATAAATCTTAAGCCTTCCATGTAGGAGGCAACTAACAATAAAGAAAAGCTAAGCCTTCCATGTAGGAGGCAAACTAACAAGAAAGAAAAACTAAGCCTTCCATGAAGGAGGCAAAACTAATAAGAAAGAAAGAAAGGAAGAAAGAAAGAAAGAAAGAAAGAAAGAAAGAAAGTGGTATTGGAGTTAATCTCCAAAATGGTGTGTGTCTCCTCTTGCAAACCCTTCTATTTATAGAGGATTTTTGAGGCATCATCTTCAGAAAGTCACCAACTAGGATATTACTTTTCTACCCTTTTCTTGCTTTCACATGGGCTTTGTTGAAATTGCAAAACACTTTTGAATTTTTGCCACCAATGAGCACAACAATTTTGACTTTCTTGCACCGCAATTTCGGATGTTCACATGTCCGAATTAGAGCTTGACTTCTGAAAAAAAGTTGTAGCCCTGGATCTTAGCTATCCAACAAAGTTGAGTTCATCTCAATATGACTTCTATATCTCAAGATATGGCCGGATCTTTGCACACTGTTCAAATTCCACGTCAGCAACACTATCTCATCTTTTGAGATAATTTCGGAGTCCTAAACATCCCATTTAGAATCTGCTCTTGCTTTGTAAATATGGACACTTCTTTAAGCTTTCATTCAAGATAGATTTCATGATTTTTGGATGTCTACAACTCCTATTATGCTCAAAATACTATAATAGTGTCATTTTAATCGGGTAAGCAAAGAAATTCAATTAAACTTCATATGAACCCAAACTCATAAAATATGACAAAGATCACTTAATTGAACATATAAGAAGTCTTAATGAGATAAAAGTGAGAGATAATTATTTATGAAATCTATGCTTATCAATAACATAAGTAGCCATAAGAAAGGAGGAAGAAAATGTGAACAAGAGTCAAGTTGTGACTATCATTTTAGAGCAAGGAGGACATGATATTGTTCACTGTTGGGATTTTAAAGTTCAAGTCCAAAGTATACTCACGATGGGAGTCATAGAAGTAATCACAAGAAGTCAATGTTATTGAGTGGTTTGTACTTTGGTTTCAGTTTTTGAATGAGCTACCTACCCTTAAGAAAGTGGTTGTGACTGTGAAGAAGCTAGTTTCATTCACTTTTGAAGACACACATGTAGTACCATGGAATTATGAGACAAAGATTGAAACAACTAGAAGTAGTTCAATGCATTGCTCTAATTTATAGGAGGTGATAGAGTTTAGGTTCGGGAGTCAGTTACGAATAGGAAAGGTGTTAGGCACCCTACTCACCCGTTCCAAAGAACGGTACCCTTAAACTGAGTGTGTGATTTATTTGAAAACCGTTTGATCCCTTTAATTAGAATAAAAGAAATAGGTTTGTGGAAGATAGCCTGATTGGACTTGATCCTGCTCCTACGTATTCCTTAGTGTAATGGGAAATTAAAGGCTACGTAGTTCTGGTTAAGAGACTTGATCTCTTGGAAAATAAAAGGAGAATTTTTGGTTTTGATGACAGTGAGTAAAAATAGGGGTTCTCTAGAACCACATGCTTTCAAAATTCAAACCGTCGTAAGCCGTGTTTGAATTTGCACAAATTAAAACACGACACAGTAGAAAATGCTACTTGCCCGTATTAGAATCCGTTGTGCGAGTTTTCAGAAAAATCAGTAACAAATATTTTGAACAAAATTAGTAAAAATAGTGATTTTCTAAAATAACGTGCTTGCAAAATCCAAACCGTTGTAATTCATATTTGAATTTGCATGAATTAAAATACAGAACAATAGAGAATGCTACTTGCTTGTATTATAATTCATTGCACAAATTTTGGAGAAGCTAAAATAAACATTTTGAACGTTTTTAATAAACAATAATTTGGAAACAGACGTGCTTGCAAAATTCAAACCGTTGTAAGTCGTGTTTGAATTTGAACGAATTAGAATACAAAATAGTAGAGAATGCTACTTGCTTGTATTAGAATTCGTTGCACAGTTTAAGAGAAACTAAAACAAAGGTTTTTAAGGCTCTAAAACAACAATTTGAAAACAGGCGTGGTTGCAAAATTCAAATCGTCGTAAGCCGTGTTTGAATTTGCATGAATTAGAATAGAAAACAGTAGATAATGCTACTTGCTTGTATTAGAATTATTTGCACAGTTTAAGAGAAACTAAAATAGAGGTTTTTAAGGCTCTAAAACAACAATTTGAAAACAGGCGTGCTTGTAAAATTCCAACTGTCGTAAGCCGTTTGAATTTGCACAAATTAGAATACAAAACAGTAGAGAACGCTATTTGCTTGTATTAGAATTCATTGCACAGCTTAAGAAAAACTAAAACAGAGGTTTTTAAGGCTTTAAAACAACAATTTGAAAACAGACGTGCTTGCAAAATTCAAACCGTCATAAGCCGTGTTTGAATTTGCACGAATTAGAATACAAAAAACAGTAGAGAATGCTACTTGCTCGTATTAAAATTTGTTGCACAACTTAAAAAGATTAGAAACAGACTTTAGAATAATTTGCTAAAAATAATATTTGAGACAAATGTTTAGCAAAAACAAGAACCAAGATCAAGAAAACAACATTGAAATGAGAAAAGCAGGCATAACAATGATACATTTGCCGTTATCTTGTTTTGTTGTAATGCGTAGGGCCTATGACTCTTCTTAGCCTTTCAAGTTTATCCAATATGCCATTGTACCTGCAACATGATGTTTAAACCTACTGCTATTCTTTTTCACAGGCCAAACAGCGGCCAATTTATTCAAAATTAAGTCTATATTTGGGTTGAATCGTACCTACCCTTAGGCACTTCTAAGCCTAATCTGAAACATGGTTAGTGTGAGCTAGAGACTGAGCCTAATGTCATGACAAGTCCTCAGTATTTTGCCTAAGTGGGAACAAGACACAGTGCTTAACATAAATCTGTTGTTTGCAAGAAACTGAGATTTAGGTGCAGTTAAAGTTGATTCAGTAATCTTTAGCAGACTTCTTGTTCAAGTGAATCTGCTGTCATGGCCTTGTCTTGACCTGAATACAAGACCTGGGAACTATTTTAATGCCTATGGTTATGTATTCAAATTTTTTCCTATTAATTCAAGTTGCGTAACAGAAATGCAAACACAGGCCCATCAAACTATGGTTTATTTTTATAGCAAGTCTAGTAAGAAAGGAGTGTTTGGGTACTTCTCCTCCAACTATTGCACAATTCAACCTTATATTGGATTGAAACTAAGTATGGCTAATCTCAGTCACCAATTTTTACAATTGGAAAGTTTCTGTTCCCTAGATATATGACTAACTTGAATCAGGATGCAAACACAACACAAGATCAACCAAGCTCCATTGTTTTGCTATTTAATGAACTAAAAACAAAGGTTGTTACTTAACCTGACATAACCTAAGAGTTGCTGATATATCTCTTTTGTCTGAGTAAGTTCTATTCCACAAATATTTACATTGGTTCCAAACCCACTCATGCTTTCATTTGACACAGGAGCAGTAGCATTCCAAGGCTCGCATCATGGCTACTGATGTGACAGATTCAAAACATGCACTAAGCTACTGTTATCAGATGCATATTCAGATTCATAGTGTAATTACAAGGGTGAACTAAAGGAATTTGCCTACTGATACTACTGATCAGGAGTTTATGGACTCAACAGCAGCATTTATCAGGTTTAGTAACTATTCCATGAGGAAATGAGACTAATGATTGGAAACCATCTTTATTGTTATAGGCCATCTGATAAAAGCTCTGATAGTGGCAGATCTATGACTGGTACTGACCCCATAGGCTTAGTATTGGCTTATTAG
This sequence comes from Canavalia gladiata, assembly GCA_037954105.1. Classification (NCBI taxonomy): domain Eukaryota; kingdom Viridiplantae; phylum Streptophyta; class Magnoliopsida; order Fabales; family Fabaceae; genus Canavalia; species Canavalia gladiata. The sequence continues at coordinate 38,483,468 of CM075658.1, read as the reverse complement.
AACAACTGCCACAGCTAGGATTGTTTCAACAATAGTTACTGTGAAGTGGAAGGTTGTGGCTTACAATTGCTGCTAATTATGTTACAGAAACAGGACCAGACCTAACAGACTCAAGACTGGACTCTTGGCAACTAGACCTTGTTACCTGATTTGACAATTGTTGTGAACCCCGTTGTGGCCATAATTGTATGGATAAAGTGTACACCTATAGCATTATCTATTGCTGTGAGACCTAAACAGACCATGATCATATGGGATTGACACAAGATCAATATTTAGGTCTCTATCTATCCTCCAAATTGTGCTTTAGGATTCATGCTATTCCTGTTCTGCTCAAGGCTCTCATTGATCCCCGAACTTAGACCTTCCTTATAGATATGTATGTCCTGGTATTAGATTTATTGCTATTACAACTCTAGGGAAGTAAAGCTCAACGGGAAGCTACTTTGTGCAGTGTGCAGAATCTTGAGTCTACATTAACTGTTATAATTAATTCAAGACTTAACAAAATTAAGTCTTAGACTCAACATTCTGCAACAATTTATTGTGTAAAAGATCAGATAACCTCTAGACACATCCCTCAAACCAGAATTAAAGCCAGATTTTAAGCCTGAGATTTTAGATTAGAGATTTAAGCTTGGGACTTCACTTTCAAGTTTTAAGTGTGTTTATCAGGAATGAAGAACAGAATGCTTTTTAATCATCTAGGGCAAACCATAACTCTGGCTTAGGATTTTAAAACCAGACATGAATCAGGCACCTGCTTATTCCTGTTACAGACTGAGACTACCTGTATGCTGAACTAATGGTTCTTGAGTTCATTCTCTTCTGCTCAAACAAAATAACCAATGTGCCTAACCTATATTACCCTGGTGCAGCTGTATATGCTAAACGAAAAGGCCTCCTATCAGTCCATACCTTGCCAAAGATTTGCACCAGGTGTAGCCTAGAACTATTCACTGATATTCATTAGAGAAAACTGATTCTGACACAACGGAAGACACTTGGTGAGCTTTATTTTTGGCTTATGTTCTGTATTGACAGGCTGCTGGTTTAAGCAGACAATAGCATTTCTGGGAGGGTCCCAGAGTGAAGACCTAGGGTGCTTATTACAATTTTGTTTGTCAGCAGGTTCACTCAAAGCAATTATAGGTTCCTAAATGCATTTCCTAATCAAAATTAGGTCCTAAAGACAGTAGGTGGGACCCTATTGATTGAAGGCTAAGAAGACTTCCAGGTGCTTATTTACTTACTAGAAACAAGCCTTGAGTCTCAAAGCTTCCAATTGGAGAAGGCTTCTATGAGTCTGTCACCGGCTGGAATCAAACTTTAAGCTTATGGCTTTGGATCATAGAGGTATGCGGTTTCTCCAACTATTACAGATCAAGACCATGATCATGAAATTGAGATTGAACTTGTCTGATGCAGACCTTGATGCTGTATTTCATACAGATTTCTAAAATTGTTCTTCTAACTAGTTTTGAGCTTGCTACTATGGTGTGCCTAAAGTTCTTTGACCTTAAGACCAAGGTTAGTGTTATGATGATCCTGGTCAAAGGAAATGAAAGGGAAGACTGCTGTTATGCACTGGCCTAAGGTACTCTAATAGGTTTCACTTGCAATACTTTTTCCCTAATTCCTGTCTTGCTGGAAATTAGCAATCTATTAGTAGTACAATGAAGCTACAAATGATATGTCTTGGGATTAAATTATACCTAATTATGGGACAGATCAAACATCAAGGAGGCTAGACCAGTAAAGGATAATCTGTAGGTGTTTTACAGAATTACTAAACCTCTAGACAACAAGATCAACATCCTCTTATTCAACTTAAGCACTAGACTAGCAGCTACTGATTTTGACACTGTCTTGTAACCTTAACTAGACCTATAGAACTGTCTCTTATACCTGAGCCGTATGTTGTACACAAGATTCCTTCATTTGTGCGTACAACCAAATTAATTTCATTATTTTTTTCAGCTCTAATTCATGCAGTAAATGTGCTAGATTAACATATTAAGCAGTTTTACAACTTGCAGAACCCTTTGTTATATCTAACGCATTTCCATCTATGATGTTACTGCATCTATCTTAAGTCTTTTCACAGGATATGGAACAAATTTCAACACAGATGCAATGGCCTAATTCTCATATTCATTCAAATCATCTATCCATTGGTGCAAGGCATCAGAAACAACAAACATGCATAGTGGTTCTCACAAACTAATCATTCACAAGCTATCATAGCAATCGAATGTACTGCATGTATACTTTATCAGACAATTTCAGATTGAGATTTTTAAAGAGAAATGCTGCGACGAGAGAAATTGGATAAGAATGCTAACCTGAACGAAGTTTATACTTCGAAATGTGAAGATGCTTTTGAATGAGGTTGGATTAATCCTGGTGTGAAGCTGATTCTCAAAGACAAAGTTCAAAATCGATTCTAAAGAATGCAAAAACCAAAGAATATTTGAATGAATCTAAAGAACCAGCAATCAGAAAAGTAGTCTTCCTCCAAAAACAGAGAGAAACCAAAATTGAATGAAAAAGACTTCCGAGAAATCTTCCCTCAAACACTTTCGAGGTCCGAAGAAATTGAAACGATTCTAGAGTTTTTGCTCCACCCAAGTTGTTCTTGCTCCTTCCAAGTTGTTCGTGGGTTTTTTATTTTCTGCTCCCAAAAGGTAACCGTTCTTCCTTTCAAATTCCTTTTTATACCCCCTTTTTAACATAGTTGTCTTAACCTTAACCCCAAGTTATCTCCTAACCATGGTTGTAACAACTTTAACTAATCTTTAATTAACTTTTGAATTTAATTAATTTTTTTCTTTTTTGTTTTTTTTTTTGTTAGTTTTCTTTCATCATTATTTGTTTTATTTATTTATTTACTTTTTTATTTTCCTCCTTTCTCCTGTTTTCTTTTTTTCTTTTGTTTTATTCTTTTTATTATTGCTTATTAATTCTATTATCTTTTATTATTTATTTCATTTGCTTGCTCGTGTAAACACTCAATTATGTCCAAGGTCCGTTTTTAAAATTAATTAGTGGATCAATTATAATCTAAATAAATATTAAAAGCAAAAAGATAAAATAAAAAAAGTAGGAAAATAATAAAAAATAAATAAAAATGCTAAAATTCAGAAAAATAAAAATAAACAAATACACAAAAAAAGAAGAAAAAAAGGTAATAATAAAATGAAAGATAAGAGAAAATAAACAAAAATAATGATAGTCGAAAATGATGAAAATTGGAAAATAAGGAAAAACAAAAATTAAATAATATGGAAAAATTAAAAGAAAAATATAAATAAAAGCTAACTAGAAAAGAAGGAATAAAAGAAAAAGAGAAAATAAGAATAAATAAAATGAAAAAAAAATTAAATATAAAAAAAATTAATGATAATAACATAAAATAAAATAAAATCTAAAACTAAAAAGAAAATTAATAAAAATAAAAAACAAAATTAGTTAAAATAAAAAATAGAATTAGTTAAAATAAAAAACAAAAATAATAAATGAAAAAAAAGGGAGTAAGGTTGATTCAATAGTGGCGTGTAGGCATCATTGGACTGGGGAAAAAAGTTATGGAAAAGAGGAAAAGGACTGGAGGCTTGAGAGGATTTTGGGACGGGTTTTCTCTTGATCTCAGGTTCTCCGACGCCTCCAAGGAGGAGTTCAACACTAAAAGAGAAAGAAGAGACCCTCAATATTCGAAGGATCTCCTTGATTCTAAAGAGGACTCTTGTTTCTTGAGATGGACATCATTCAGAACTAGAACTTCTACATAAGAATCGCGTGTGTCTGGTCAGCAGGATGGAATCTCTGGATTAGGGAGGATAGAAGGGCCACTTCTACGCTCGGTTCCACAACAAACCTCATCTCTGCCAGCCGAAGGATAGAAGAATTCTGTAAATTCAAAGGCAGGCCAGAACACTCCATTGATTGCCATAACAAGTTAGTCATATTTATCCTATCTCCAAATATCAAGAAACCTACGTGGATTTTGTTTAGATTATTCGGGAATCAAGAACCTTGCAATAATTCGTCCATGATCATCAATTTATGTATTACTGTTATTACATGATGAGTATTAAGATAATTCACAAGTAGTCTAGAATGGATTTTAGTTAGATATTTCGGTCCCAATCTCTCTGTTTCACATGCTGAAAGGTTGATTTCCAATCTATCAAAAAGGTATGATAGATTGGTAGCGAATTTGTTGAATACTCATCATGCATAATCATGATTCCATGAAGTTCCTCCTCCTACCCCGGACCACATAATTTTGTGATCTTGTAGCTTGGCTGTGTGGGCAGGTGACCATATCCAGACATGGTACTGATCTTGTAACATATTGAAAACACAGCAGAGAAATCACCCCAAGAAGTTCGGTTAAAGAGCAATATCCATGGTGAAGGGACATACATTGGGAGAAAAATTGTAGCCATAGTTGAGAATGGCTGGAGTCTCACCTTTATACACTCAGTGGAGAGATGGCCCAAAGCCATTAAAGCGGATATTGTAAGTAGAAGATTCCCTGGGCTCACACTGATTTTGCGAATGGCCAGGGTCTCTAAGGTTGTTGGCCCTAAGGCTTTGCAACTTAACATACATTGGGCTATATTCTTGATTGCCTTCAAAAGGTATCTTAAGTCTATCAGTGGCCCAATGTCTTGACATTGTCATGAAGCAAGAAAAGAAAGTGCTGCTAGTAAGGACCATAAAGGCTAGCCGAACCTACATAGAAATGAATCAAGTGCTCGCTCAAATGCTTGGTAGTGATGGTGGGTTAAAATAAATGGGGAGGTACAGAGGCAAAGCTCTTGGGGTTTTAAAATTTAGTGGTTTCGCTAATAAAGTCTAGTGTTACTGAGCCCATGTTGACGCCCAGGCAGTGAATAGTAGAATTAGCATGGCTGCTTGCTCGTATATTGTTGAGGGTCGAACCTTAGATTCTTGATGGTGTAGAGGATTTAATCTAGTTAAAAGGTAATCCAAGTCAACCAAACTAGTGGGTCTACAATCTCTAAGTAGTGCTTGCCCCTCGAAATTCATGCTTTTGGAAATTCACGAAGCTGGTACAGGAATTCTAAGGTAGTCCATGAATGACACCCTTGTATGAGATATAGATTCTGATATGGCCCTTATGCACCCATTATAGGTCGACCATGGTTCTAGCAGCAAGCCATCGAGCTCACTGAAAGCTGTGAATCCCTTACCTGTTGCATCATTCTGATAAGTATGGTGGTACAATGCAGCTTGATAATGGTATATGGCAAAAGGAAAGGCGACATTGATTTGAAAACCCCCATTTTAACGTAAAAAAAAAAAACAAAACAACATGCATGCACATACGAGTGAAGCTCCATGCAAATAGGTAAGCTTAAATCAGTGACAGGCCACCAATAAATGGAACTCAAAGCCATGTAAAGACCATGCAACCATGCTGCCATTTCTTGTAGACGTCCATTGCCTCTACTAGACCAGTCCATACATTCCCAGCCACCTCGCATTAGAGCTATGAAGAGAAGGTTACCTTGGCTGTTAGGCCCCTGGCCAGGTTCCCGATCCAAACGATCGTCGACTCAAGATTCCCCTAGTCAGCATCATTTGGTACTATATGCTTCAGTTTTTGGCCATGCAGTGGATGGGTCAAATAGTGACAAATTCTAGTCTACAACTCCTAAATCCCATGCATGTAGACTATACGAGATCATCATGCAAAAGCTTTCGGCAAGTCATGTGCTTCTACTAAGAAAAGCGATGATATGCCAATTGAGATCTCTAATAGGGATCCAGGAACTGGGGAACAGTGCTCTATGCAGAGAAGGATGGGACCTTACCAATCCTTGTGAATATGGGATACCTTTCGGGGCAGACTTGGATAGAAATAGACGAAGGCAGCCTGGAAACCCCGATCCGTGAGTGGGCAGATTTCATTTGTATCACCAAATTAGAAAAGAAATTGATTCTCTCCATTAAGATAGACATCACTATCCAGTACTGCCAACCTTGGTTAGAGCTATGGGCAATTCGCATAAGCCAGGAATACAAACTCGTGTTACTGAATTTCAAGAAAGGTTATACCCTGAAATACCTGGCAGTCATGCATCGAGTAGCATGCAATCGGGTTCACGTAGTTATCACTGATGGGGCTTCCCTCGAATTGCTTCAAAAAGAAAATGTTGAGAGGCTTATGATTAAAACAGGAGCACAACTTCATGGTTAATAGCGCACACTTCAACTTCTAGGTCCCCCGTTCGATCCCCTGTCTGTGTCTTTTGCCAATTTAAAATTAAACCCCATGGTCCCTTCATTTGCCTTAACTTTAAAACAAAAATGTTAAAAATCCAGCTATGAGCATGGCCTAGTGGCAGAGGCACTTAGTGTATCTTCCGATACCCAGGTTCGAGCCCCTTTCCAAGCTATTTTGATTTCAAGTGATTAGCAAGCCGCCCAGCCGCCCAGCCGCCCAGCCGCCCAGCCGCCCAGCCGCCCAGCCGCCCAGCCGCCCAAGCCTTTAAGCCATCCAATTAAGCCAAATTAGTCGCGAGCCGACGAGCTGGATACAAGCCACCCAAACAAACCGCGAGCCACTTGAACAAGTTCCCAAGCCACCTTACCCTTGATAAGCCATAAGCCACCTAAATGAGTCATCGAATCACGAGCCACCAACTTAATTTCTGATTTATTTTCTTTTCATCAAGATTAATTTCAAATTAAATTCCATTAACCCAAGTCCAAAGTTAATAAAATCAAGTCCATTTTATTCCAATTCTTTCTTTCCTATTTTAAATCAAGTTAAAATTCTTTCTTTCAAATTTTAAACCAAGTTTAAATTCTTCTCTTCAAAAATCAAGTTCCTTTGCTTCAAAAATAAATCAAGTTCAACTCTTTCACTTTAAATTCTAAAACCTCAAATCAAGTCAAGTTCAATTTTGCAAGATTCAAATTCAAGTCAAGTTCAATTTCTTAAGTTCAAATGTACGTCAAGTTCAATTTCTCGAATTTAAGTCTAGTTCAAATCCCCTCTCAAATCCATATCAAGTTTAATTCTTTCCATTTCAAATCAAGTCCATTCCAATCAAATACATTTTCAAAATCAAGTTCATTTTAAGCCCAATCCTTTTTCTACTTAATCTCATTCATCTCTTTATCCTTATCATTTTCAAATTAAATTCTTTGGTTCTAGGTCTCACGCAATGAACCCTAAACACGAACTGGTAGCTTTTTCTGCTGTTCGATGTTTAGGAATTCATATGGGTCCCAAGTGCAGTGGTAGTTATCTTGGACCCTGTGCATATGGGGACTGAGAACTCTTTTGCAGATAATTTCAATAAAAACTTCATTTTGGAATCTCGAAGTCTCACGCGATGAACTCTAGGCGCAAACTGGTAGCTTTTTCTGCTGTTCGATGTTTAGGAATTCATATGCGTCCCAAGTACAGTCGTAGTTGTCTTGGACCCTGTGCATATATGGACTAAGAATCCTTCTGTAAATAATTTTAATGAAAACTTCATTTTAGAATCCCCAAAGTCTCACGCGACGAACCCTAAGCATGAACTGGTAGCTTTTTCTGCTGTTCGATGTTTGAGGATTCGTATGGATCCCAGTGCAGCCGTAGTTATCTTGGATCCTGTGCATATGTGGAGTAAGGATTCTTCTTAAAATATTTCCAAAACACTCCAGCCATTTTCAAATATTCCTTTTCAAGTAGCTCCGAAGGTCAAGCCTTCGAGCACCATTCATTTTCAAATACTTATTTTCAAGCACATCTGAAGGTCAAGCCTTCACAAACCAGAACTACGTAAGCCTTGAGTTTCCCATTGCACTGGGGAATACGTAGGAGCAGGATCAAGTCCTATCAGGCTAACCTCCATCAAGTTATTTATTTTCATTCTAATTAAAGGGATCAAACTATTTTCAAATAATCACACACTCAGTATAAGGGTACTGTTCTTTTGAACAGGCGGGTGGGGTGCCTAACACCTTCCCCACTCATAACCGACTCCTGAACCTAAATCTTTTCCTCGAGTCAAGGTTTTTCCAAATCTTTTTCCCTTAAATAAAAATTTGGTCGTGACTCCACATTACCAAATAAATTCTATTTTCAAATTTTAGTGAGTTCGTCATCTCGTCAGAATTACGGTTGCGACAGCTCCCTTTTGCCTCTATTTGGCCTAATTACTCTTACTCCTTTTTATTTCCTTTCTTTTTTATTTAATATATTTTGATTTAATCTTGAAAACTTCCCGGACAGGAATCGGTGTTCACAGTGATCGATTTCATGTAGTAGTCATAGAAAATCTAGATAGATGTGGATTGGGATATGAAGCATCATTAGAAGAGATGTTTACAAATATGAATATGGATAACAAGTACAAGATGAGACAGAAACGACCCATCCCTCATTTATGAGAAACATTTCTTGCACCAGCAGAGGTGGTTATAGCAAAAAAGGTTATCCGTCCTCTATATCATTTCACCATCAATGTTCAAGATAGTGAGGGATCAGAAGAGCGCAAGGAAATTCGTCCTTCTATTGACAAAGAATAGTTGAAGAATTGACATGTTGAGCCAATATTGGATGTAATTGCTTCAAAGTAATTTCTTCCGATATATTATTTTGTGCAATGTTTCGCAGTTTTGAAATCGATGCTATTTTGATTGAGATGATAACGAAATGAATTTGCATGCATTTTTACACTTTTATCCTTGACTCTTTTTTTATTTATCTCTATTTTCCTCCTTAGCCTTGGTTATATTCTCACTTTCTTAATTTTAATCCCTCTTTTGTTTGTCTTTCACATTATTCCTCATTTATGGTTTCAACTCCATATCAATTACTTTCTAGGGATTAGTATGTCTTAGAAATTTTGTCTCACAAGAAGAACTTTGAGAACTTGTCAATTGATTCCTATGCGACCTTCGACGAAGATGACTCTAAATTTGATGATGAAAAGAAGGTTATTGACGAGCTTACAAAACTACTTGGAAAGTCTGAAAGAGAATTCAAGATGGGTCATGAAGAGGTATAAATGATTAATATGAGGTCTGAAGAGGAAAAGAAAAAATTGAGAATGGTGAATAATTTGAAGCGAGCTGAAATGATAGATTTGTTCAAGAAGTATCTTGATGTGTTCGCTTGGTCTTACCATGACATGTGATGGTTAGATCCAGAGATAGCCTCGTATAAAATTCCATTATACTCCAACACTGAGGCAAAGAAACAAAAATTAAGAAGAATGCACCTTGATATGTCTTTGAAGATTAAAGAAGAGGTGACTAAGAAATTAGAGGCAGAATTTGTAGAAGTATCAAGATATCCAAAAAGGGTAGCGAATATTGTGCTAGTGCCTAAGAAGGATGGAAAAGTCAGAATGTGTGCATATTATAAAGACTTGACCAAAGCAAGCCCAAAGGATGATTTTCTCCTCCCCCATATTGATGTTCTAATTGACAATACTGTTAGGAACCATATATATTCATTCATGGATGAATATTTAGGTTACCATTAAATTCCCATGGACTTTAAGGATAAGGAGAAGACAACCTTCATAACTCCTTGGGGAACCTTTTGTTACAAAGTAATGACATTCAAGTTAAAGAATGCTAAATCCACCTCTTAGTGTGCCATGGTTGCATGGTTGCATTATTTCATGACATGATGCATAAAGAGATTAAGGTGTATGTGGATGATATGGTTGCCAAGTCTAAGGAGTGAGAAATTCATATGGAGGTACTATGTAAACTCTTCAAAAGGTTACAAAAGTATAAGCTAGGGTTAAATCCCAATAAGTGTGTCTTCGGAGCATGGTTAGGAAAATTGCTGGGTTTTATCGTCAGTAAAGAAGAAATAAGGGTAGACCCTGAAAAAGTGAAAACAATATGGGATATGTCTGCTCCTAAGACAAAACAAGAAGTTAGAATTTTTTTATTGCTAGATTCATTGTCAACTTAACTAGCACTTGTGAGCCTTTATTTAAGTTGTTAAAGAAGAACAAACCAGTTAAGTAGGATGAAACATGTCAGAAAGATTTTGATAAGATAAAAAACTAATTGTTAAATCCTCCTATCTTGGTGCCTTTGACACCAAGTTGGCCATTGATTTTATATTTAACAATCTTGTCAACATTAATAGGGGCAATGCTGGGATAACATGATGATTCTAGAAGGAAAGAGCAAGAAATTTATTATTTGAGTAAGAAATTTAATGACTATGAGGCTTAATGCATGACTATAAAAAAATGTTGTGTTTTGGTGTGGACTATGAAAAGACTGCAGTAGTACATGCTATATTACTTGACTTGGCTAATTTCTTGAATTGATTCGCTAAAGTATGTGTTTGAAAGTTCTCATGTGTCTTTGAGAGTTTCAAAATGGCAAGTGATGTTGTTAGAATATGATATCAAGTACATGACTCGCAAGTCGATCAAAGAAAGTGTAATCACAGATCATTCGACTGAAAACCCTCTCGACGAAGAGCAATCTATTATTCCAGAATGTTTGAATGAAGAGATATTGATGGTAGAAAAAGATGAGCTAAAGATGATGAATGGAGAATGTACTTTGATGGGGCTGTTAATATCTATGGCAATAGGATAGGGGTAGTGGTTATCTCATTAGTAGGAAAGAAATATCCTATGGAAATTAAGTTGAACTTTGAATGCATCAACAATATTGGAAAATATGAAGCATGCACAAGTGGCATTTTAGTGGCAATTGATCTAAAAGTGAAACAATTAGAAGTGTTTAGAGATGCAGACCTCATAATTTACTAGATTAATGGTGATTGACAGACCAAAGATTCCAAACTAGTCCCAAATCAGAAGTATTTGACTTAGTTGATGATAAATTTGAAGAAGTAACTTTTTCACACCTGACTTAAGATAAAACAAATTTTCGAATGTTCTAGCCACATTTGCTTCCATGACTAGGTTGGGTCTCCATACCGATGTCCAACCAATTCAAGTGAAGATGAAATATGAACCATCATATTTTGCCATTGTTAAAGAAGAGGCGAATGAAGAACCTTGGTACCTTGACATAAAAAGGTACATCCAACATAGAGAATATCCAACTAGGGCAATTGAAGCTGCTAAAAAGACTATTCGTCATCTGCCAGTGGCATTTTTCTTAAGCAACAATGTTCTATATAAAAGAAGTAATGATGGAACACTATTGAGATGTGTAAATGTTGGAGAAGCTTCTTTAATTATGATTGAAGTTCATGAAGGAATATGTGGGACTCATTCTAATGGTCACACAATGGCACACAAGATATTAAGAAGTGATTATTATTGGTTACCATGAAGATTGATTGCATAGATTATGTTCGAAAATACCACAAGTGTCAGGTATATGTGGATAGAATCAATGCACCTCCATTTCCCTTACATAATTTTGTGTCTCATTAGTCGTTCTCAATGTGGGGGAATAAATGTTATAGGACCAATTAATCCAAAGGCTTTTAACAGACACAACTTCATAGTAGTAGTAATAGACTAATTTACTAAATGGATTGAAGCATGTTCATATGCTAACATCATTCAAAAGGTGTTTGCTAGGTTCCTTAGAAGGGATATCATTTATTAAAATGTGATTCCAAAAAGAATCATTATAGATAATGCTCCTAATATAAATAGTAGGGAAGTACGAAAACTGTATGATCATTTCAAGATTAAGCATCATAACTCGACTCCTTATAGACATCAAATAAATGGTATAGTTGAAGCAGCCAATAAGAACATCAAGAAGATTATCACCAAGATGGTGGTGAACTATAAAGATTAGCATGAAATGTTGCCTTATGCTCTACATGCTTATCGTACCAATATACGATCGAGCACTGGGGCAACAAATTTCTGTCTAGTATATGGAATGGAAGCTATTTCTCCAATAGAAGTTGAAATTCCTTCTTTGAGAGTTTTGATGAAAGTAGAGTTGGAAGCGTTTGAATGGGCATAGGCTAGATATGAGCAATTAAATATGATTTAAGAGAAAATATTAGCAGCACGTTGTCATGGACAACTATATCAAAGCAGAATGATTTGAGCCTTTAATAAGAAGGTTCAGCTAGAAGATTTAGTTTTGAAGAAGATCTTGCAAAATCAAAATGCACGTGGAAGTTGTGCCCCTAACTATGAAGGTCCTTACATCGTTAAGAAAACATTCTTTGGTGGGGCCTTAATCTTACATGAAATGGATGAGAAGGATTTTCCAAGGCCTACGAATGCTGATGCTATAAAAACGTTCTATGCTTAAAAAGAGAAAAAAAGAAGAAATTAACTTATTAGGTTGGAAACCTGAAAGGACAACTTAACAAAAAATTAGGGTTCAAAATTAAAAAGCAGTAAAAATGAAAACCAGTTAGGCTGAAAACCTGAAAAGACATCCTAAGCAAAAGTTAGGGCAACTAAAAACCGACTACGCTGGAAACTTGAAAGGGCGGCTTAGGAAAAAGTTAGGGCGATTGAAATGTAGAAGAAAAAATGGAATTGTTTTGAGATTCACACTAGGAAAAAAATTTATCTCTTGGTTATTACGACAAAAATTGGATTTTTGGATCCAAAGTTTGGTGCATGGGTTTGATAAAAGTATAAGAAGAAACAATAGAGACTACTTTAAAATAGTCAAGATAGAATTAATTGATTAAGTGTCAAAGGACTTACACTAGGACAAAATTTTTTGGATCATTATAAAGTTTTTTGTAATCTTTGTATCTTTATCCTTATTTTCTTTCTATTTTACATTTTGATATTTCAGATTCCTTTCATCAAAATGTTCCATATACTAACAAACTTTTACATTAATGAAATCCAAATTGTTTACCCTTACCTTTGTCATTACTCACTCTTTAGTCAATATTAGTTTATTCATGCATTAATGCAAACCTGTTTAATTCTATCTCAAGAAAATTAATTGATTTTTAACTCCATGGCTTAACAAAAATCCTTGGCAATCCTCTAATGATTTGGTTTAGTTCGAGGATTTTAGATGCTAAACAAGAGAAGATGTAGCAATGTGCCAGGCAATGTGTTTAATAAAGTTGCAATTTGCTTGTTCTCATAGAAAAAATGAAAATAAAAATGGATTATAAGGTTGAAGCGAGTTGGAGTGCTTTAAGAATAAAGCATCCAATTGGTTAGAAGACAAAGTCACTATTTGGTTTGCTTGGTTAGAATTCCCCTCCTAAAAGAAGAAAAAAAAATGATAAATTTGATTACAAAGCTTGTTTCAAAAGTTTCAAATATTGTAATCACATACACTCTTGGTCCATGAAATATATTTGTTTCCAACATATTGCATGACTCATATCCAGTTAGTCTGCAAAATTATATTTATTTTTCACATCTACCTGACTCATACCCAGTTAGTCTACAAAGTTGTCTTGACTTTTTACATTTGCATGAATCATATCTAGTTAGTTTGCAAATTTGTATTTATTTTTCTTGTTTACATGACTCATCTACTTAGTCTCCAAAGTTGTCTTTATTTCTCATATTTTCATGACTCATATTTGTTAACACCGAATTATGTCCGAGGATTCAAAACCCAAAATAACTTATTTTGTTTTTAGCCAACACATAATTTAGTCTAAAATAGTTCAAAAAATCAAAATAAAAGTAATGAAAAAATAAAATAAAATAAATAAAGAAATAAAAACAAAAAAAAGAGAGAAAAAAGAGAATAAAAAAAGAAGACGAATAGAAAAAGGAAAAAGGAGAGAACCCACCAATATTAAAAAAAAAGGTCTATATAAGGGGAGGGGCACTTGGAGTCTGAGGGACTTTTCAGAATTTTCTAAAAGAGGGAGCACCTAAGATACTCTTTACGTCTTGGCCTCCATTGAACCAGTTCTCTATCATCTTCCAAGGTGTTATCAAGTGGCATTCGGAGCACATCAATGGAGGTGAGATCCAAGTTTTATTCCACTTAATTTTCTTGTTTCTTCTCGGACATCCGAGTTCATCTTCATCTCTGTTTTTCGTTTTCATTTTTTATCAGTCAAATGATCTTTTATTTTGGTGATTATTGTTGCGTTCTCTTTGAATTTTTCTCTAGATTTTGGAATCATATTATTTTTTTAATTTGGATTAGAAATGGAACTTCTATCGCCTGATTACTGAAGCATGTTCGTCCTAGTGCACAAATGAACCTAGCTTGTTTGATTTGTGCATAACTTGCTTATCTCTGGTCTGATTTTTGTCAAAATTGTTTTGTTTGATTGCTATGTTCCATATCTTTCAATTGATTGGTATTAATCTTTCTAGATCCACCAAAAAGATTTTCAAAAATTTTGTGATTTTAATTCAAATTTTGGTACCAAAATCTCTTGTGTTCTTGAGGTTCATCTTCCTCTCTGTTTACGTTTTCATTTTTGATCAGTCAAATGATCTTTGATTTTGATTATTTTTACTTCGTTCTCTTCGTCTTTCTCTTTAGTTTATGGAATGATATTATTTGTCTAATTTGGATCTGAAATGAAATTTCTATCGCTGGATTATCGAAGCATATCCCCCCTGATGCGCAAATGAACCTACCTTGTTTGATTTGTGCATAACTTGCTCATTTCTTGTCCGCTTTTTGTCAAACTTGTTTTGTTTGTTTCCTATGATCCATATATTTAAATTGGTTAGTTTTAAATTTTTAGATCTAACAAAAAAGACTTCAAAAAAATTCTGAGATTTGAATTCAAATTTCGGCACCAAAATCTCTTGTGTTCTTGAAGTTCTTGTGTAGATCTTGTTCTTTTGACCTTGTTTAGGTATTATTTTTCATGTGTGGATCCTGATATATATATTTATTTCTGATTTTTTATGTTTGTATGCCCTCCTTTGAAAAAATTCCTAACAGTGCATGACCATGTGCATGCATCCGATATGCTAAGTCTAGCGTAAGTCATGCATGATTAAGTCATTGAACCTAAATTGTTAAATGTATGCTTGAACCAAATTAAAAAAAAAAACACTTAATTCTTACCACTCGACCTTATGACCTAAGCTAGATTGGAGACAATTGAACAAGAAAAATCAATGGAGGTTAGACTCAACTTTTATTTCGCTTAATTTTCTTACTTCTTCTCAGGTTTTCGAGTTCATCTTCGTCTCTGTTTTCATTTTAAACATCTGTTTCCTTTTAGGAATTTCTTATAAACAGGTCTTAATACGAATAGGAAGCCTTCTCTACTGTTCCGTATTCTTATTTGTGCAGGTTCAAACACGACTTACGACGGTTTGAACTTTGCGCAGACAATTTTTCAGCAAACCTCTGTTTTCATTTCAAACATCTAGTTCCTTTTAGGAATTTCGCCTAAACGGGACTTAATATGAGGACGCAGCCTTCCCTACTGTTCCGTATTCTAATTCGTGCAGGTTCATACACGGCTTATGACGGTTTGAACTTTGCGTAGACGTTTTTCCGACAAACCTCTGTTTTCATTTCAAACATCTGTTTCCTTTTAGGAATTTCGTCTAAACAGGTCTCAATATGAATCGGAAGCCTTCTCTGCTGTTCCATATTCTGATTCGTGCGGGTTCATACACGGCTTACGACGGTTTGAACTTTGCACAGACACTTTTTCGACATACCTCTATTTTCACTTCAAACATCCATCTCCTCTCTAAAATTCATCTAAACGGATTGTAATACGAACAAGGAGCCTCCTGTGTTGTTCTGTATTCGGATTCGTGCGAGTTCAAACGCGGCTTATGACGGTTTGAGCTTTGCACGGATATTTTTCAACAAACCTGTGTTTTATTCAAAACTCCCATCTCCTCTCTGAAATTCATCTAAACGGATTCTCATACGAACAGGCAGCCTTCTCTGCTGTTCCGTGTTCTAATTCGTGTGAGTTCAAACGCGGTTACGACGGTTTGAGCTTTGTACGAGCGTTTTTCAACAAACCTCTATTTTATTCAAAACTTCCATCTCCTCTCTAAAATTCATCTAAACAGATTCTAATACGAGCAGGCAGCCTTCTCTGCTGTTCCGTATTCGAATTCGTGTAAGTTCAAGCGCGGCTTACTATGGTTCGAGCTTTGCACAAACGTCTTTCTAATAAACCTTCTCTTTTTCATTCTAAACATCTGTTTACTTTGGAATTTCGTGCAACGGATTCCGATGTGGATAGGCAGCCTCCTTTGTTGTCTCGTGTTTTATTTGTGCAAACCCACACACACCTTATAACGGTTTGAATTATGTGAGCATGCAACTCTAATCGATTCAAAATCTTTTTCTAATATCACCCTTTTTTTAGGAGATCAAGTCTCTTAACCAGAAGTACATAGCCTTGAGTTTCCCATTGCACCAAGGAATACGTAGGAGCAGGATCAAGTCCTGTCAAGCTATTTTCCACCAACTTATTTATTTTTATTCTAATTAAAGGGATCAAACTGTTTTCAAATAAATCACACACTCAGTTTCAGGGTACTGTTCTTCGGAACGGGCGAGTAGGGTGCCTAACACCTTCCCTATTCGTAACTGACTCCCGAACCTAGAATTTCTTCCTCAAGTTAGGATTTTTCCAAATGTTTTCCCTTAAATAAAAGTTTGGAGGCGGCTCCACTTTTAATTAAAATTCTTTTTCAAAAATTTTAACAAGTTCGTCGTCTTGTTGTAATTACCGTTACAACAGATGGCAACTCCACTGGAGACTTTTAGAGAGTCAAGCCCTGTTTCAAATTGAGCGTGTAAATGTATGTTGATCCCTTTTCTATTATTCATGTGTTGTTATTTATTTCTAATATTCATGGTGATTCTTGTTTATATGTTTCTCACCCTAGGATAGAAGATTTGTATATATCTATTGTGTTTCAAAATTGCAGGTTATTTTACACATTCTAGTCCTACATGTAGAACATGAGTGGGACCCTACACCCAGGTCTGAGTGAAACCTAGGACTAGAGGGGTCCAGTGGTGTCACTTGGAATGCACGTCCCGTTTGGCTATCACGAAAACTCCAGCTAGAGTGCGTCTTTTTCTTGGTGCCCTGTAACTGGTAGCCTTCTCTACGGTTGTAGCAAGTATCAGGAATTAGAACTTGACTCTAGTGACCTTCATAACCTTTAAGATTATAAACCACCTTGTGTGAGGCGCATATAGTGGAAGGATCTCAAGCCTACACCCCACATCACCTCACTCAAGACACCAAAGAAGACATATTTATTTTGAACAAACACAAAAAAATTTAAAATTGATTTAAATAAAACAATAATAATAATAATAATAATAAAAGAAATCTAGAAACTAAAGAAAAAGAAAAAGAAGAAAATAAATAAATTCGACAAATAAAATCAAAAAATCAGAAAAAATATTTATAACTTCTCAAACTAATAAGCTAAACCAGGGGAAATTTTGCTCAAACTTATTAAAATAAAGAAGAGGGGAATTAGAAAATTTGAAAAATAAAAAAGAAAAATAATTTTTTAAAATCTAGAAAATAATTTCTCATTCAAAGAGAGAAAATTTTGGAAAAATCCAAAAAAGAGAAAAAGGAAATTTGAAAAAAAATCTAAAGAATGCTTTTATGTTTGAAAGAAAACATATGGAAATTTTAGCAAAACCAAAAGATTTTTTAGCAAAAGTAAAACATATCAAAATTACTAAAAATCCAAAAAAAAAAGCCAAAATAAATAAAGCAACAGATCATTCAAAATGATCAACTTTCAAATCTCTAATTATTTGTGCATCCCAACATTCATTCATTCGTTGTTTAAATAAATTTATCATTGAAGAAAGAAGATTTTGAAAATTATCCCATACCTTCTTCATACTCACTGGAGCATTAACAGTTTCATCATGCATGATTTTTGCTTTCATAATTTTTCTAAAAATTTAATTTTAATTTTAAAAAAATTAAATTGAAGACGGACAATTTTCTTGACATCCTTACAGGACTCGCTCCCAATCAAGAATCATGGATGAGTTGGAAAGGCAAAATGAGGACTTCAAAAATGAGGTGAAAACACTAAAGGAATAGATGGCCAAACTAATGGAGGCCATCCAATTGTCAAAACAAAAGGACATAAGGGGGTCCTTTCCATAGGAACCAGTTGGCCCATATATCCTCCTAGCTACAATCCACAAAACTCTTTACCATTGACCATGCCTCCACAAACCAAAGGGGTTTATTATGGGTTCCCTCATGGGCATGCACCCTCGTTCAGCCAAACACAAAACCTACCCCGAAAACCCTACGAAAATCCCACAAATTACCCCAAACACTACCACACAACAACCTACCCAAACCTACCAAATAAACACTGGGGGAACGAATCCTACATTCACCCAAGGCCCTCATCCGATACATATACCATCCTTCTACCCTCATAATATTCTAGAAGAATACCCAGGGCGTCCTTTTGATGAAAATGCTGATAAATGAAAAATTTGGGAAGGAAGGATCCGAGCAATTGAGGGGAGTGCTTATGATGTCAAAGATGCATTTGACTTATGTTTGGTTCCAAATGTAATCATCCTTCCCAAATTGAAGATTCCTGAATTCGAGAAATATCAAGGAACTAGGTGCCCAAGAAACCATCTAACTATGTATTGCAGAAGAATGGTTGCATGTGCCCATGATGACAAGCTTCTCATCCACTTCTTCCAAGACAGCTTAACTAGGGCAGCTGCCAACTAGTATACCCAACTGGAACGGATACATATTCGTTAATGGAGGGACTTGGTTGATGTGTTTCTGAAACAATACAAGTATGACTTGGAAATGGCTCCAAACAGAACAGTTGTAAAATATGGCCAAAAAATGGGACGAGACCTTCAAACAATACGCATAGCGATGGCGGGAGCTAGCAGCTCAAGTGCAATCTCCTTTATCTGAAAAAGAATTGGTCAGCATGTTCGTAGATACATTCCAAGACCCCTTCTATGACAAGATGATTGGCAGTGTGACCGCTAGTTTCTCTGATGTCGTTGTCATAGGGGAAAGAATAGAAGGTGGCATGCGCTATGGCAGGATCTCATGCAAGCCTGCAAGGGCAGTTAGCACACCTGTCGGAACAGGAAAGAAAAAGATAGGAGAAACTAATAATGTGGCTTTCGGTCAAGGCAAATACGCACCTCAAATGGCGCCTTATGGGCCGGCTGGTTACCAACCATCACCTTACCCACCTTATACGCCATATCCTTACATCCCCACAACATACCAAACACCCTATCCTCCAACCTATAACCAACCAATGCAAATCCAACCATCGACACCATAGATGGCCCAAACACAAGCCACGACCCAAACACAAGTCATAAGCCAAAAACCCTAACCAAAGTCAAAGAAAGGAGAAAAAACCTGTCCAATTTGATCCTATCCCAATGACCTACACTGAACTGTTACCTCGCCTAATCCAAAACTCTCTAGTCGCTCCTTACCCTTTAAAGCCTCAAGAACCGCCATTTCCTAAATGGTATGATCCAAATGCCAGGTGCGCCTACCACACAGGGTTCATTGGTCATTCAACCGAAGATTGCCAAGCCCTAAAGTGTAAGGTGCAAAGCCTAATTGATGCAAAGTGGCTGGATTTTGGAAAGTTTGCTCCTAATGTGGGAAATAATCATTGCCAAATCATGAGAGCTCATCAACTAGTTGAAAAAAATTGGGGCAAGAACCATACAATGATGTGCCTTGTACAAGTCGAAATTTTTATAATTTTCAAAATCAATCTTTTGTAACAAATTTCAATCAGTAATACAAAAATTACATTTTTCATGTTTCTTGAGCATGTAACTTACGTCGTTGTTTCCCTCTAAAAATTATCATTCTTCCCATCATTCAACCCATCACTCACCCTATACCTAAACAATAATACCTGTTGGTGATAATGTCATTGCTATAATAAATAATTTTAAGCGTCTCATTAATCAAATTCAAAGAGAAAAATCAAATGAGGAAGCAGAATAAACAGAATCGAAATTCAAGTAGGGATCCCAAATCAAGAGAAATAACAAATATCCCGTTGGATCAAAAGTTCATATCCAGGCAAAATTTAGGGATGCAAAATAGGTTCGCTGAATTGAAAATAAAAAAAAATCTGAGTAAGACAAAATAAAAGATCTGACTAGGCAAAATAAAAAGAAAAAGAAAAGAAACCCGCTGGATTAAAATCAAGAAATAATCTAGGAAAAATCAGGGTCAAATTTCAAGAAAACAAAAAAAAAAGGATGAAAAACCCGCTGGATTAAAGTAAAAAATAATCCAGGCAAAAGCAGGGTCAAAATTCAAAAAAATAAATCGACAAAGTCATGATCTGAAAAGGTCTTGCTGGATTCCAAAAACAATTCAGGGAAAAATAGGATAAAAAAACAAAGCCCGCTAGGTCGGCAATCCTCAAAGGCGACCTTGGAAAAAGTTAGGGCACACAAATAGAAAGCGTGCTAGATCGAAAATTCTTAAAGACGACCTAGGCAAAAGTTAGGGCACACAAACAAAGGCTCGCTAGGTCAAAAGCCCTCAAAGAGCGACCTAGGAAAAAGTTAGGGCACGCAAATAAAGGCTTGCTAGGTCAAAAACCCTCAAAGGGCGGCCTAGGCAAAAGTCAGGGCACACAAGCAGAAAGCCCGCTAGGTCGAAAACCGACAAAGGCGGTCTAGGAAAAAGTTAGGGCGAACAAAGGACCTGCTAGGTTGAAAACCTGAAAGAACAACCCAGGAAAAAGTTAAGGTCAACAAAGAATCCCAGTACAAGCTAACATTTTTGCACCTCAGGTCTTATAAAATTGGGGCATAATTTTTTCCGTTTCTCAAGTTCGGTTAATTTGACAATTAAGATTATGAAAAACAGCATTGCCATTTTTCATCAAAAGGTGCCATTTGGGCAATCAAACCAACATTGTTCACCCTTTCCTTTCAAATACACTACCTTAAACATCACTTGCAGAATTCTTCATTTCCTCCCATTAACCATTCAAGATCACATCGCACACCCCAATAGTGCACATGCCGAAAAAATGTGAAAAATGTAAAAATAAAAAGATTAATTTTGAAAAGTCATGGCAATTAGATGAATCCTCTACCATCGCAACATGGCATGACTATTTCCAAAAAGTCACCCTACTGCCAGCCATAATGCCATCAAAACAAAGGAGTGTGTCTTATTTGATAATGCTAACAACTGTTGGGTTTCAAAGATCTTGAAAAGGAAAATTCTGAAATTGACCAAGAAACCAAGAAACAGAGTCAGTCTAGCCCGTCCTGAATCTTGATTCCCCTTATACCAACTATAAGGTTGTCGAGAAAGGAAAATGTCGAAGAAAAATAAAAAATTAAGAGGAACAAAATTTTTTAAACCATCTCAAGGCATGCATTCATCCCACAACATCCATTTCATCAAATAATCATTTCAAGCATAAAAAAGCAATAAATAAGTTAAAACATCTCATCCTCTCGCATTTATTCAAGCATCACATAAACATCTGGTCATTCAAACATTGCATCATTTTTCATTCATTCAAGCATCACATAAGCATCTCATTCGAACATCGCATCAAGACCAGGGCAAATTGCCCAAACCATTTAAAATTAAAAAGATTTATAAAAATCTCAAAACTAGGGCAAACATTTGCCCAGAAAAATTCAAATTGAGGCAATCCTCAATTTCAGAAAGAAAATTCAAACTCGGGCAAACATTTGCCTGGAAAAATTCAAATTGAGGCATTCCTTGATTGCCAAAAATCTTCTAAACCGAGGCAAAATGTTGGCCCAAGTTTCTTCAAGAGAAAGTAATTATCAATTGCTTAAAAAACCTTCAAATACAAGGTAGAATCAGCAATTTATTTTTGATTCAAAATAAGTTGTTCAAAACATCTGATAAAGAAATTTATTTTGATTCAAAATAAGGTGTTTTGGGACACACAGTGATCACGACAAGGAATTTGTTGATATTCTCATATCGTTCTCCTCACCTGTCCTAACAGGTCATTTCTACTTTGCCTGTCTTAATAGGCCATCCTTTCCAGTTAGTCATTTTCATTTCATTTCGGTTTGCCTATCTTAACATGCCACTTCAGCATTACCTGTCCTAACAGGTCTCTCTTCATTTCATTTTTACATCACCTGTCTTAACAAGTCCTTTTCATTCTACCATGCCTGTCTGGCCTAACAGGTCTCTCTTCATTTCAATTTTACATCACCTGTCTTAACTGGTCATTTTCATTCATCTTTGCCTGTCCTAACATGTCTCCTTTCATTTCATTTTTACATCACTTGTCTTAACAAGTCCTTTTCATTCTACCATGCCTGTCTTCATAGGCCACTTCTGCATCAACTGTCCTAACAGGTCTCCCTTCATTTCATTTTTACATCACCTATCTTAACAAGTCCTTTTCATTCTACCATGCCTGTCTTAATAGGCCACTTCTACATCACCTGTCCTAACAAGTCTCCCTTCATTTCATTTTTACATAACCTGTCTTAATAGGTCCTTCTCATCCTACCATGTCCGTCTGAACAGGCCATTTCTTCATTACCTGTCCTAATAGGTCTCTCTTCATTTCATTTTTACATCGCCTGTCTTAACAGGTCCTTTTCATTCTACCATGTTTTTCTTAACAGGCCACTTTTGCATCACCTATCCTAACAGGTCTCCCTTCATTTCATTTTTACATCACCTGTCTTAACAGGTCCTTTTCATTCTACCATGCCTGTCTTAATAGGCCACTTCTACATCACCTATTCTAACAGGTCTCCCTTCATTTCATTTTTACATCACCTGTCTTAACAGGTCCTTCTCATCCTACCATGTCTGTCTTAACAAGCCACTTCTTCATTACCTATCCTAATAGGTCTCTCTTCATTTCATTTTTACATCACTTGTCTTAACAGGTCATTTTCATTCATTTTTGTCTACCTTAACAGGTCTCTTTTCAATTTATTTTGCCTTACCTGTCTTAACAGGTATTTTTCATTTTACCATGCCTCTCTTACGAGGCCACCTCTGTTTTACCTATTTGAACAGGTCTCATTCTCATCTCACCTTTACATTGCCTATCTTAACAGGTATCGTTCTTTCCTATCAACAACAAGACTCCATCTACATTTTACCTATCTTAACTGGTCATATTCATTTTTTCCTTACCTATTTTAACAGGTATTTTTCATTTTACCATGTTTGTCTGAGTAGGCCACTTATGCATTACCTGTCTTAACAGGTTCTCTTCATTTAACTTTTACTGTCTTAACAGGCTTGCATCGTCCCTGTCAACAACAGAACCTTCTTTGTATTCATCCTGACAACAGGAGGATCTCATTTGCATTCATCTTGGCAACAGCAGGATCTCATTTGCATTCATCCTGACAATAGTAGGATCTCATTTGAATTCATCCTGACAACAGTAGGATTTCATTTGCATTTATCTTGACAACAGCTGGATTTCATTTGCATTCTCCTGGCAACTGCAGGACTTCATTTACATTCTCCTGCCAACAGTAGGATTTCATCATTTGCATTCATCCTGGCAACAGCAGGATCTCTCATGCATTCTTCCTGACAACAACGGTACCTCATTTGCATTCTTCCCGGCAACAGTGGGACATCAAGCATGTTTAATTTCTAGCATCTTCCTGGCAATAACGGGACAACAAGCACGTTTACTTTCTTGCATTCTTCCCGGTAACAGCGGGACCTCATTTGCATTCTTCTCGGCAATAGCAAGACATCAAACATGTTCAATTTCTTACATCTTCTTGGCAACAACGAGATATCAAACATGTTTACTTTCTTGCATTCTTCTCGGCAATAATGGGATCTCATTTGCATTCTTCCCAGCAACAGCGAGACATCAAGCATTTTTAATTTTCTTGCATTGTTCCTGGCAACAACGGGACATCAAGCATGTTTAATTTCTTGCATCTTCCCAGCAACAGCGGGACATCAAGAACGTTTACTTTCTTGCATTCTTCTCGGCAACAGCGGGACCTCATTTGCATTCTTCTCGGTAACAGCGGGACCTCATTTGCATTCTTCCCGGCAACAGCGAGACATCAAGCATGTTTAATTTTCTTTCATTTTTCCCAGCAACAACGGAAGACCAAGTATGTTTAATTTTCTACACCTGGCTTATTCAGGCACCCGAGCATGTTTACTTTTCTGCACCCTGGCCTATTCAGGCCCCAACACGTTTATTTTTCTGCATCCTAGCTTATTCAGCCCCAGCACGTTTACTTTTCTTCACCATGGCCTATTCAGGCCCTAACACGTTTATTTTTCTGCATCCTGACCTATTCAGGTCCCAACACGGTTATTCTTCTGCATCCTGACCTATTCAGGCCCCAACACGTTTCCTTTTCTTCATCCTGGCCTATTCAAGCCCCCAAAACGTTTATCTTTCTACACCTTGGCCTATTCAGGCACCAGAACGTTTATTTCTCTACATCCTGGCCTATTCAGGCCCCAACACGTTTATTTTTCTACATCCTGACCTATTCAGGCCCCAACACGTTTATTTTTATGCACGTACTGGCCTATTCAGGCCCCAACACATTTACTTTTCTGCATCCTGGCCTATTCAAGCCCTAGCACGTTTACTTTTCTTCACCTTGGCCTATTCAGGCCCTAGCATGTTTACTTTTTTGCACCCTAGCCTATCCAGGCCCCAGCACGTTTACTTTTTTGCATCTTGGCCTATTCAGGCCCTTGCACGTTTACTTTTCAGCATCCTGGCCTATTTAGGCCCCAACACATTTACTTTTCTACATCCTAGCCTATTCAGGCCCTAACATGTTTACTTTTCTGCACCCTGGCCTATTCAGGCCCTAACACGTTTACTTTTATTCACCCTGGCCTATTCAGGCCCTAGCATGTTTACTTTTCTGCATCCTGGCCTATTCAGGCCCCAGCACGTTTAATTTTCTGCATCTTGACTTATTCAGGCCCTAACTCGTTTCCTTTTCTGCACCCTGGCCTATTCAGGCCCCAGCATGGTTAAACTTTTGCATTCTAGCCTGTCTTAACAGGTAGTTTCCATCTTTGTTTGCCTATCTTAACGGGCCACTCTCCTTCATTCTTGTCTTAATAGGTCTTTTTCAGTTCACTTTTCCCATCTTAACAGACCATTCTTTTCCATTCTATTAGCCTAATCAGGCTCTGTATTTCAAATTTCCACATTTTTGCCTACCATATCTGGCCCTGCATATTTAAGCCCGTTAGCTCATTACTCGAGGTTTGCAAAGCTCATCCAAAATTTCCACATTTTAACTACCATCCTCCAATTTATCAGGGCAAGCATTCCTAAGTTTTCGGTCAAGCCCGAAACTTTCCCGGTACCTCGCAAGCATTATTCAACCCCCTCGCATCTTCAAACCTTGCTACAAATAAAGATCGCACCCATGCTAGTTTTTATTTTTTACCTCGGACATAATTTGTTCACGTCTTTACTCATTTCTTACGGTGATAATCTAGAAACTTATTTATTATATCATCTAGTAAGAAAATGAGTAAAGAGGGGAAAATTGTGAACACTGAATTATGTCCGAGGATTCAAAACCCAAAATAATTTATTTTGTTTTTAGCCAAAAGATGATTTAGTCTAAAAGAGTTCAAAAAATCAAAATAAAAGTAATAGAAAAATAAAATAAATAAATAAATAAATAAAAACCAAAAAAAGAGAATAAAAAAAGTAGAAGAATAGAAAAAGGAAAAAGGAGAGAACCCACCAAAATTCAAAAAAAGAGAGGTCTAAATAAGGGGAAGGGCACTTGGAGTCTGAGGAATTTTTTCAGAATTTTCTAAAAGAGGGAGCACCTAAGATACTCTCTACATCTTGGCCTCCATTGAACCAGTTCTCCATCATATTCAAAGGTGTTATCAAGTGGCATTCGGAGCACATCATTGGAGGTGAGATCCAACTTTTATTCCACTTAATTTTCTTGCTTCTTCTCGGATTTTTGAGTTCATCTTCATCTCTGTTTTTTGTTTTCATTTTTGATCGGTTAAATGATCTCTTGTTTCGATGATTTTTGTTGCGTTTTCTTCGTCTTTCTCTCTAGTTTCTAGAATGATATTATTTGTTTAATTTGGATTTGAAATGAAATTTCTATCATCTGATTATTGAAGCATGTTCGTCCTAGTGCGCAAATGAACTTAGCTTGTTTGATTTGTGCATAACTTGCTTATTTCTGGTCTGATTTTTGTCAAACTGGTTTTGTTTGATTCCTATGATCCAAATATTTCAATTTATTGGTATTAATCTTTCTACATCCACCAAAAAATATTTTCAAAAATTCTGAGATTCGAATTCAAATTTTGGCGCCAAAATCTCTTGTGTTCTTAGGTTCATCTTCGTCTCTATTTTTCATTTTAATTTTTGATCAGCCAAATTATCTCCGATTTTAATTATTTTTATTGTGTTCTCTTCGTATTTCTCTCTAGTTTATGGAATGATATTATTTTTCTAATTTGGCTCTAACATGACATGAAATTTCTATCGTTGGATTACCGAAGCATATCCGTCCTGATGCGCAAATGAACCTAACTTGTTTGATTTGTGCATAACTTCCTCATTTCTGGTCTGATTTTTGTGAAACTTGTTTTGTTTGATTCCTGTAATCCGTTTCTTTTAATTGGTTAGTTTTAATTTTTCACATCTAACAAAAAATGTCTTCGAAAAAGTTCTGAGATTTAAATTCGAATTTCGGCGCCAAAATCTCTTGTCTTCTTGAAGTTCTTGTGTAGATCTTGTTCTTTTAACCTTGTTTAGGTATTATTTTTCATGTGTGGATCCTTCTATATGTACTTCTTTCTGATTTTTTTATGTTTGTATGTCCTCCTTTGAAAAAATTCCTAAGAGTGCATGACCATGTGCATGCATGCTATATGCTAAGTCTAGCGTAAGTCATGCGTGATTAAGTCATTGAACCTAAAGTATTAAGTGCATGCTGAATCAAATTAAAAAAAAAACACCTAATTCTTACCTCTGGACCTTTTGACCTAAGTTGGATTGGAGACAATTGAACAAGGAACATCAATGAAGGTTAGATTCAGCTTTTATTTCGCTTAATTTTGTTGCTTCTTCTCAAGTTTTGGAATTCATCTTTGTCTCTATTTTCATTTTAAACATCTATTTCCTTTTAGCAATTTCTTCTAAATGGGTCTTAATATGAACAAGCAGCCTTCTCTGTTGTCCCGTATTTTGATTCATGCGGGTTCATACACAGCTTACGACAGTTTGAACTCTGAGCAGATGCTTTTCCGACAAACATTTGTTTTCATTTCAAACATCTGTTTCCTTTTAACAATTTCGTCTAAATGGGTCTTAATATGAACAGGCAGCCTTCTCTGCTGTCCCGTATTTTGATTTATGCGGGTTCATACACGGCTTACGACAGTTTGAACTTTAAGTAGACGTTTTTTCGACAAACATCTGTTTTCATTTCAAACATCTATTTCCTTTTAGGAATTTTGTCTAAACGGGTCTTCATATGAACACGCAGCCTTCTCTACTATTCTGTATTTTGATTCGTGCGGGTTCATACATGGCTTATGATGGTTTGAACTTTGCGCAGACGTTTTTCTGAAAAACGTTTGTTTTCATTTCAAACATCTGTTTCCTTTAAGGAATTTCTTCTAAACGGGTCTTAATATGAACAGGCAGCCTTCTCTGCTGTTCTGTATTCTGATTCGTGCGAGTTCATAATGGCTTACGAAGGTTTCAACTTTGCCTAAACGCTTTTCCAAAAAACCTCTGTTTTCACTTCAAACATCCATCTCCTCTTTGAAATTCGTCTAAAGGGATTCTAATACGAACAGGCAGCCTCCTCTGTTATTCCGTATTCGGATTCGTGCGAGTTCAAACGTGGCTTACGACGGTTTGAGCTTTGCACGGACGTTTTTCAACAAACCTCTGTTTTATTCAAAACTTCCATCTCCTCTCTGAAATTCATCTAAACGGGTTCTAATACGAATAGGCAACCTTCTCTGCATTTTCGTGTTCGAATTCATACAAGTTCAAACGCGGCTTACGACAGTTTTAGCTTTGCACGGGCGTTTTTCAACAAACCTCTATTTTATTCAAAACTTCCATCTCCTCTCTGAAATTCATCTAAACAGATTTTAGTACGAGCAGGAAGCCTTCTCTACTGTTCTATATTCGAATTCGTGCAAGTTCAAGCGCGGCTTGTGACGGTTGGAGCTTTGCACAGACGTCTTTCTAATAAACCTTCACTTTTTCGTTATAAACATCTATTTACTTTGGAATTTCGTGCAAAGGATTCCAATGCGGACATGCAGCCTCCTCTGTTGTCTTGTGTTTGATTTGTGCAAACCCACATGCAGCTTATAACGGTTTGAATTATGCGAGCATGCAACTCTAATCTATTCAAAATCTTTTTCTAATATCACCCTTTTTTGAGGAGATCAAGTCTCTTAACCAGAAGTACGTAGCCTTGAGTTTCCCATTACACCAGGGAATACGTAGGAGCAGGATCAAGTCCTGTCATGCTATTTTCCACCAACTTATTTATTTTTATTCTAATTAAATGGATCAAACTGTTTTCAAATAAATCACACACTCTATTTAAGGGTATCGTTCTTTGGAACGGGCGAGTAGGGTGCCTAACACCTTCCTTATTCGTAACCGACTCTCGAACCTAGAATTTCTTCCTCAAGTTAGGGTTTTTCCAAATGTTTTCCCTTAAATAAAAATTTGGTGGCGGCTCCACTTTCAATTAAAATTCTTTTTCAAAAATTTTAGCGAGTTCGTCGTCTCGTTGTAATTACCGTTACGACAATATTCATTCAGTCTAAAGAGTTATCTTATTTTTGCACTTGCATGACTCATGTCTAGTTAGATTGCAAAATCATCTTTATTTTTTCGCATTTGCATGAATCATGTCTAGTTAATATGCAAAACTATCTTTATTTTTCACATTTGCATGACTCATTCCATTCAGTTTGCAAAGTTATCATTATTTTTCCACTTGCATGACGAATATTCATTCAGTCTACAAAGTTATCTTTATTTTTACACTTGCATGACTCATATCCAGTTAGTCTACAAAATCATCTTTTTTTTTCGCATTTGCATGACTCACACCTAGTTTTTCTACAAAACTATATTTATTTTTCTGCATTTGCATGACTCGTATCCAGTTAGTCTGCACAGTTATCTTTATTATTTTTTATTTTATTTTGTTTTGATTTATTTTTTATTTTCATTTTTACTTTTATTTCTTTATTTTCTTTTCCTTTTCCTTTCAGTTGCATAACTCATATCTCGTCAGTGTGTAAAACTATCTTTATTTTTCGCTTGCATGACTCATATCTAATTAGTCTGTAAAATCATCTTTTTGTTTTCACATTTGCAGAACTCATATCTAGTTAGTTTGCAAAATTGTATTTATTTTTTGTGTTTGCATGATTAATACTTAGTTAGTTTACAAGGTTACCTTTTTTATTATTTATTTATTATTTCCTTTTTATTTTTAATTCTTCTTTTCTTTTCTTTTCCTTTTAGTTGCATAACTTGTATCTAGTTAGTCTACAAAACTCTCTTTATTTTTCATTTACATGGTTTATGATCTAATTATTTTTACTCATTGTTTTTACATCTTTAAAACTTCCATACCCAGTTGAACTTATACTTTGTTGTATCACATTCGTATTGTATTGGTCCAAGTTTAGTTACGTAGACGTATTTTATGTTTTTGTAGTACTGTAATGGCCTGAATAAAATTGATTCACTTCTTTTCTCATTCCTTACTATGATTACATGAAAAATCTCATTATTCATGTTATCAAGTAAGAAGCAAGTAAAAGGGGAAACTGTGAATGATTTTTTTTTTACAAATTTTTTTTATTATCTTAATCCTTTTTAATTATTTTCTTTAATATTAATTCATATTTTAGTTAATTTAAAATAATATATATATATATAGGCAAAAATTTAATTTTATTTATTTTCTTAAAAAAAGAGTTTAAATTTATGTTAAATATAATAAAAGTAGGGTAGATGAAACTAGGTGAAGCAATAAACATAGCACAGCTACATAGAATGGCTAGGATCGGACTATCGAGGGAAGAAAGTCAATTTTTTCCAGCCAAGAACAAGAAAATTGGCTTCCTTTACAATAAAAATGAATCGCATTAGTGAAGGGAGGGAGGGCTCAGTTCAAAATTTTTTAGAAAAATACTTCAAGAAAAAAAAAATTGAAGAAAAGGGGAGGAGGATTATTTGACAAAATAGAGTACAATAGGAGGAAAGCAAGGAGACGAAGATAACAAATTTAGTTACAAATTTTACATTCAACCAAGTTGTTTTTGCCATTCTTTCTCGTTGACTTATCTATCACTTTCTATGATTTTTTTTATATAGACTCATTATATTTAAAATTGCTTGAAAACGGTAGACAAACAAAATATAATCTAGCAGCACAAGGTTTAGACAGACATTTTATATATATATATATATATGATTAAGATTAAAATTAATAATAGATACAAACTAATGAAGGTATGAGAGAGTGTAAACACCCAATTATGTCTGAGGCCCCAATTAGTAAAATTAATCAAGAAATAAAAACTAATTTAAATAATAATTAAAAAAAACAAAAAAACAAAAATTAAAACTAAAAAATAGAAAAAAGCCTAAAAGTGAAAAGTAAATCAAAAATCATGGAAATTAAAAATTGAAAAAAAAATCAAAAAATACTAATAAAAAATAATGAATAAAAGAAATAATAATATAATAATAAAATAAGAAAAAGGAAAAAGCAAAAAGAGATAGAATCTGAAAAAGGAAGAATAAAAATATATATAGAAAATAGAAAATTAATGAAAACAAAAAAGAAATTTTAAACAATAATAATAAAAAAAATAATAAAAATGAAAAAAAAGAGTAAGTAACAGAATTCAAAAATATGATAAATAAATAAAAAAGAAAAAAAGGGGACAAGGATTGCCTTTTGGAGGCTGAAAGGAGGGCGGCCTTTGGGGCGGCCTTTGGCTTTTGGAAAGGGCAAATAAAAAAGAAGGGGAGGACCCTGGCTTTTCGGGAACGGAAAAGTGAAAGTTGGGAGATTTTTTGAAGAGTTTTTGAATGAAGTAGAGGAGGGAAGAACCAAAAGGGGGGATCGAAAAAAAAAGGGAAAAAACTAAAAAAAAGAATACAAAGAGAGGGGGGGAAAGGGAAAAAGACGGAGACACGAAGCTTTTCGTCGAATTTCTCCTACCTGTTGCTGGTTGCAGGGAGGAAAAGGCCTAGATCCATTAGCTCCTGACCAGAAGTGGGTTTTGCAAAGCATTACAGGCGAGCTACAGCAAGTTCCACCATAGATTTCCGGTGCAAGAAGCTCCGATCAGTTAATCCAGGTTTGTTATGTTCATTTCTCAGAGTTCTAAGTTGGGAATTATTGTGATGAATGGTATGAATCTGATCCAAATAGTATAGGAATCGATTTGAGTGTTGATGAAATCAACGTAGTAATATTTTTGTATGAGGATTACGCTAGTAGGTTGAGTTTCTTTTACGATGAAAGCCTAGATCTCTAGGTGTTTGAATAGCGCTTGATGAGAAACCGATCACAAGTTAGAGGCTAGGCGGCCTCGGTCGCAATTTAGAGTACGTCCTCTGATATAGGGGTTGTGCTTTCAAGTCATATAGCATAGCATGAACTATTTGGTAACGCCAAGCGCGAGGTGCGTTTATCCTAGCACCCGGATGCAATCAATATACTAATAAACATAATAGGTTGTCATAAAATGCTGGGCTTTGGAGATCTTGGTAGGATCAACTATGAGAGAGAGAGACAGGGGAAGGCATTCCATATGTAATAACGTTAGGCCATCATTGAAATCTTGGAGAGGTTCTAAAACCAGTTAGGAGCTAGCGGTGCATACATGTGATCGGAATGGCCGTTGGATCCCTCTTGATCTGTAGGAAGGTCTCATTACTTCGCTTGCATGTGATAATGGTAATGTTGTAATCAGAAGGTGCTTGAAGTCACATATGATTGTTGCATGTGCTGAAAGAGAATGCGTGACCATAGGGTATGATGGAATCATGGTCTCATAAGTCGCTAGGCAACTGATGGCTTGCAGTCATGCCTTTGGCTGGTTGCACCAAGTATAATTCAAGGGCTCGACGTGCTGAGTTCAAAGTATGGGAATACCGAGTCTTAATCCAGTGCAGTTGATGCCAAAAACTTCTTTGCCCGTTTCACTTTTATGAAGTGATCAAGATCCCCTCACTCCAATTGATGGACCCATTGGCAAGGACTTTTCTTCATTGATTTCTCAATAAAAGATGTTAAACCCTTTTTACTTGGAAGTAATGGATGCTACCGCACAATGATAGGCCTGACTTAGTACATGAAAAATTACTTCCCTGATGGGCCACTCTTTCAAATTTACAGCAGAGTGTGAAGCACCCGTAAGCTGCATCCAGTAGTTCCAGACCCCATGTAGCATTATGATTGCTTTTAATTTAATTTTGGGCTTTATAAACTCAACCAGCGCTTGGCTTGGTGGTAGGCGCGCTCTAGCTGCCTCAGGAACAGGGGTTCGTATCCCCCCTTACACTGTACCATCATTTTATGTCAAAATTTCCTTCCCCTGTCACGCGCACGTCACATGCCATTAGCCAAGCTTTCTCTCCAGCCATGTGAGCCATGCTTCATTCTCAAGTCAGGTGACCCATTCAAACCCATCCAGCCACTCCCAAGCCAAAGGAGCCACAAGCCATGCAAAGTCATGTAAATTTCCAGAAATCATATATGGACCCCAATAGTCTCCAAAATCACAAATTGGCCCCTAGATTTTTAGGAATTGCAGTTTGGCCCCTTAATTTCCCAAAATTACATTCTAACCCCTAAACTTTCCATATTTGCATTTTGACCCCCAAAATTTTCATATTTACATTTTGGCCCCTCAACTTTCCATATTCACATTTTGACCCCTAAAATTTTCATATTTTCATTTTGACCCCCAAACTTTTCATATTTACATTTTCACCCCATATTTCCCGTATTTACAATTTGACCTTTAAACTCCCTGAAAGCCCGGTTTAGCCTTCCACACCTCCAATAGTTACAAACCAAGAAAACTCTTTCTAAAAAGTCTTATTTCTGCATTCCTTAATCTCACGCAACGGGCCCTAAAAACGAACTGGTAGCTTTTCCTGCTGTTCGTTGTTTAGAGGTCCGTATAGGTCCAAGTGAAATCGTAGTTTAGAGGTCCCTTGTTTTTCAATTAAATAAAAAACATTATTTTGTATTCCTTAATCTCACGCAACGGGCCCTAAAAGCGAATTGGTAGCTTTTTCTGCTGTTCGTTGTTTAGAGGTCCGTATGGGTCCAAGTGCAACTGTAATTGTCTTGGGCCCTGTGCATATGTGGATTGGGATTGCACCCCTAAAATATTTCAAAAAAAACAACGATGCATTCGCCCTTCAAATTCAAACACCTTTCGAAGGTTAAGCCTTCAACTCAAACCAGAATTACGTAAGCCTTGAGTTTCCCATTGCACCGGGGAATACGTAGGAGCAGGGTCAAGTCCTGTCAGGCTAACCTCCGTCAAGTTATTTATTTTCAAATTAACTAAGGGATAAAACATTTTTCAATAATCACACACTCAGTTTAAGGGTACCGTTCTTCAGAACAGGCAAGTGGGGTGCCTAACACCTTCCCCACTCGTAACCGACTCCCAAACCTAAATATCTTCCTCGAGTCAGGGTTTTTTCCAAATCTTTTTCCCTTAAATGAAAATTTGGTGGCGACTCCACATTAAAAAAAATCCGTTTTCAAAATGTTAGCGAGTTCGTCGTCTCGTCGGAATTACGGTTGCGACAGATGGCAACTCCGCTGGGGACTTTAGAGAGTCAAGCCCGTTTCAATTGAGTGTGTTTTGTTTCGATCCCTTTTCTGTTTATTTGCGCGATTCATTTATTTGTCTATTTGTTTATTTATCTATTTGTTTATTCTCTGTATAACCCTAGGATAGACAAACAATAAATTGCTATATACATACTTGCTATGATTTCCCCAATTGCAGGTATCCGAATAATTTGTGTGCCCTCCACACATCATTGCATATGCATTCATCATGAGTGGGGCCTTATACCCAGGTCTGAGTGCAACCTAAGGCAAGAGAGATCTAGTGGTGTCACTTTGGGGCCTACGTCCTATTTGACTATCACGAAAATCCCAGCTAGAGTGCGTCCTATTTGTGATGTCCTACAAATGGTAGCTTTTTCTGCTGTTGTGGCAAGCATTATAGACTGGAACTTGGCTCTAGTAACCTCTTATGCCTCAGGATTACAAACCACCTTTGAGAGGTTCATATAAAAAACCCTAGACCCTTAGGACAGGTAACCCACAATAAGATGGAAGAAGGGCACATACCCCTTTCACGATACTTCGTTCATGTACTACTCACTCACAGGCATTTGAACTAGACCCTCCAAGATGGAAGAAGAGGAAGCCGGAAATTGGGGAAAACACAAACAAAAATAAAATAAAATAAAATCAAGAAAAATTAAAATAAAATCAAATAAAAAAATTCCTAGGGAAATTAGGAAAAAAAATTTTGAAAATACTGAAAATATAAAAAGATTCAAAAGGAGAGAAAATAAAATTTTGAAAACCCAAAAGATGTTAGCAAAAATTTTTCAAACAAAAATATAAAAAAATCAAGGGTGAATAAATAAAGCTGCTCTTAATTATTCCCAAATCATGCAAACTTCAAAATTCTCAAATTATTTATGCATAGCATGCATGCATTCATTCATAAATTTATCATCAAAGAAATATTTCAAAAAATCATTCCACACATTCTTCATTGCATCAACACTTTTATCATTCATGATTTTTTCATTCAAATTATTCCTGGAAGAAGTTAATTTTTAAAATTTAACAGAAAAATTAGAGAAAGACAACTTCCTCGACATCCTTATAGAACCAGATCACAGTCAGGAGTCATGGATGAGCTAGAAAGGCAAAATGAGGAGTTGAGAAATGAGGTCAAAACTCTGAAGGAGTAAATGGCCAAGCTAATAGAGGCCATCCAACTGTCTAAACAGAAAGAGGCAAGGGAATCTCTACCGGGCGAAGCAACTGACCCGTCATATCCTCCCGGCTTCACTCCACAAAACCCTGCGCCATTAACCATGCCTCTGCAAACCAAAGGGGTTCACTATGGGTTTCCTCATGGGCATGCACACACAGAAACCCAAACACAAGCCCAAACATATAACCTACCTTCAAACACCACAGGCATCCCTTATGCTATTCCAAACACCACCTCATAGGCCTATCAAGCAGCCGTTTGGGAAACGCACCCTATGTTCACCCAAGGGCCTCACCCTGTGCACATACCATCTTCTCATCCCCACCATACGCCGGAGGAATACCCAAGCCACCCTTTGACTGAGGATACAGAAAAGTGGAAGGGTCTAGAGGACAGAATCAGGGTGATCGAAGGGAGCACTTATGAAGCCAGGGATGCAGCCGATCTGTGCTTAGTCCCAGATGTGGTCATCCCTCCAAAATTCAAGGTTCCAGAATTTGAAAAATATCAAGGAACTAGTTGCCCGAAGAGCCACTTGGCTATGTACTGCAGGAAGATGTCTCCCTATATGCACGACGATAAGCTACTTGCCCATTTCTTCCAAGACAACTTAACAGGGGCAGCTGCAAACTGGTACACTCAACTGGAGCGAACACGCATCCGTTCATGGAGAGACCTTGCTGAGGCTTTCACGAAGCAATATCAGTACAATACAGAGATGGCCCCTGATCAGACTCAGCTCCAGAATATGGACAAGAAGGGAGAAGAGTCCTTCAAGCAGTACGCCCAACGCTGGCGAGAGTTGGCCGCTCAGTACAACCTCCCTTATCGGAAAGGGAATTGGTCAGCATGTTCGTGGACACACTCCAAGATCCTTTCTATGACAAGATGATTGGCTGTAACTTCCAGCTTCTCTAATGTCGTCATTATTGGAGAAAGGATTGAAGGTGGCATGCGCCGTGGAAGGATCGTGCAAAAGCCTACAGGCGCAGTCAATGCTTCCAATGGATCTAGGAAGAAAAAGGCAGGTGAAACCTACAATGTGGCTTCTGGTCAAGGCCAATATACTCCACAGGTGGCACATTATGGTTCAGTTAGTTACCAACCATCACCATACACACATTACATACATTATCCTTACATCGTCGCCACCTACCAAACACCATACCTCCTACTTACAACTATCCACTACAAACCCGATCACCAACACCATATACGGCCCAGACATAAGCCATAAACTAAAATCCTAACAAAGGCCAAAAAAAGGAGAAAAAGCCTATTCAATTCGATCCCATTCGGATCTCCTATACAGAGTTGCTACCTCGCCTAATCCAAAACTCGCTGATTGCTCTTTCCCCTTTGAAGCCTCAGGAGCCACCATATCCTAATTGGTACAATTCAAATGCTAGATGCGACTACCATGCAGGATTCATTGGTCATTCTACCGAGGATTGTGTAGCACTGAAGCGTAAGGTGCAAAGCGTGATCGATGCGAAATGGCTGGATTTTGGGAAGCTTGCTCCTAACATAGAAAACAATCCTTTGCCGAATTATAGGAATCCAACAGCTAGCTGAAACAAATCAAAGCAGCACA
Source organism: Canavalia gladiata (assembly GCA_037954105.1). Classification (NCBI taxonomy): domain Eukaryota; kingdom Viridiplantae; phylum Streptophyta; class Magnoliopsida; order Fabales; family Fabaceae; genus Canavalia; species Canavalia gladiata. The sequence goes on along the minus strand of CM075658.1, from coordinate 38,446,869 downwards.
ATAAGATGCCCTGCATTGAGGAAATCATCCAAGATTTGTCATACTTTTCAAAGTCAAACTTTTGTAAACAAATCTCAATAAATACAAAATTTACATTTTTCATACTTCTTGAGCAGGTGTTTTACCTTATTGAATTGTCTTCTTAAAATTTACCATTCTTTCTATCATTCAACCTGTTTCTTATTCTTACCCTAAAATAAATACTTGTTGGTGAAGATGCCATTGCCGTAATAAATAATTTTGAGTGTCTTATTGTTTAGATTCAAAGAGAAAATTAAATGAGGAAGCAGAATAAACAAAATCTAATCAGGGATTCTGAAACACTTTGCATCGTAATCCCCAAGGAACACTTCGGTCTAACAAAAACTTATGAATTTTTCATCATCTATCTTCAATTTTGGTAATCAGAGAACACTATTATAAGGATGTCTTGCTGTGCCCCCATAGTTTCCACTCCATCACTATCACCCATAGCTAAACCACCACGGTATGCCTATTGTTCTAGCCATCGAGCACGTTCTGATGAATATTGGAAATAACTCAAAACCAAATCTCTCTTCTCCCTGGATCCTTTCTTTTCTCGTTCTCATTTTTGATTTCTCCTCGCTTCCGACGTTGCTTTCTCATTCGTCCTTTGCGTATGCATGAGTGATAACCTTCTTTTAGGACAATCAACCCTTTATATTCAAATATTTAGAAAAAATTGGCATAGAAATGAGGAGTTAGGTTGTTGTTTAAACTTTACGAATTGGAAAGCAAAATAAGATTGGCTAATACATTGGTAGCCAGGTTTTATTAATTTAACTTTTTTTCTTTAATTGAAAATTTAAAAAAAAAATAAAATAGAAAAATAATTTTATTCTATATTTTTAGATTTTGAACAAAAATTTTTAAATGTTGTTATATATATATATATGTATAAAAGCAAATGATTGACCGTGGTTGATAACCACGATGCAGTATGTTCTGTTGGATTCTTGTAATAAGCTATTTATTGTTTTGATCTTCTTTAATTATATATAATAAGAAAGTTTATTTATTTATTTATTATTTATCTCTTTATATTTAAAATTAGTAATAATTAAATTAATATAGTATGCTATCTTGTGTTGATATAGTAAATTGGATGATATTATTTATTTTATTATAAAGTTAAGTTTGAGAATTGATGGCATATTAGTTATTATTATTGTTATATATATATAGTTCGAGTATTTACTATTAATATTTACTTGATAATTTTATGATTTTCTTTATTATTAAATTTATTTTTATAGTTGATTTTCTTTCAAGTATAAAATTTAATCTACACACGACGATTGATGATATGGATAAAATAGTTGAATATTGCATACACCATTATTTTAAACGTAAAAATTTATTGATTAGTTTCATACTAACTTAAGTTTAATATAAAGTGATTTTATTTTCAAATAAATATTTTATACTTATTTTAATAGAATCATTAATTTATTTTAATATAAAGTGATTTTACTTTCAAATAAATATTTTATAATTATTTTTATAGAATTACTAATTTACTTTTTGCTGAAAGGGTTATAATAAGTAAAATATAATTTATTTTGCATAATAACTAATGAGAAATTGAGTAATCCACTCTATCTACATTATTGTTTTGACCATATGAAATTTTTGAGTGACTTTATGTTAATTAAAATCTTTTACAATATGATCTCATTTCAATAAAAATATTTTACGTTCATGTTTGATGATTTATAATTTTTTATTATTATTATTTTTATTATTATTTTTTATTTCAAAAAAATTAATTAAATAAATAAATAAATATACTTTAATTTATGTAATATTTAATAAAGATGATTGAGGAGTAGATGTTTTTATATTTGAGATCTATTAAGTAGCTTTAGGCTACTTAAACTTCTCAAAGGTGTTTTGTTTTTTAATAATATTAAATCTTCTTTTTTTATTAAATTATATAACACACAATTATTTAATAAAGAACTACGTGACTTTAAGTTTCTTATTACACCGAAGGATACTTAGGAGTGAGAATTAAATCGTCAAGTCAAAATTAATTTTTATAGTATTTGTTCTTATTATTTAATTATTTATTCACTTACTTATCTATTTGGTTAAAAATATTATTTTAATTTAATTTCTTCTTACATATTAAAAATAATAAAATAAATATTTTAAAATTATCATTAATTTTCACAATTCGATTAAAGGTAAACCACCTTAGGATGGATGTGTTAGGAGTGTTGTGGAATTAAGTTTCCGTCATTCTCTACACATAATTGACTCCTAAACCTATTTTATTCTGGTAGACCATTTTTTGTTTTGTAATAAAGAGCTTTTCTAATTTTTTCTAATTTAAATAAAATTGATGGTGACTCCATTTTTAAAAATATTTCTTTTTGAAACATATTTATATATCTTGCCTCTGCGTCACAATCCTAATTGTGACAAATGCAAATAATTTTTTATGAATTTTTTATTCTTTATAAATTTTAGGATATTTAATTATAAGTTATAAATTAATACTTGAAGTTATTTAAAATTTTGTTTGATCTTTAGTTTTAAAATTGAAAATAACATAACAAAAAGTAAGGTGTGTGTAGAAAACTATCTAACTAAGAATATTTGGCTATTATGACAAATAAAAAATTAAATATAAATTAATTGATCTTATTTAAATAATTAAAATTGAAATTGAAAACACAAGACATCTTATGTGAGTGCAATCCTAAAATCCATATATACAAAAGTGTCATTCATCTATCTGTATCTCTCATTTAATGGCTGGTGTCACAAGCGTAATTCTGACGAGACGATAAACTCGCTAAAACTTGAGAATAGAATTTTAATTGGATTATGTGTGGATTCGCCACCAAATTTTTATTTAAGGGAAAAAGATTTGGAAAAACCCTAACTTGAGGATGAGATATAGGTTCGGGAGTCGATTACGAGTAGGGAAGGTGTTAGGCACCCCACTCGCCTATTCCAAAGAACAGTACCCTTAAACTGAGTGTGTGATTATTTGAAAATAGTTGGATCCCTTAATTAATGTGAAAATACATAGGTTGATGGAGGTTAGCCTGACAGGACTTGATCCTGCTCCTACGTATTCCCTGGTGCAATGTGAAACTCAAGGCTTACGTAGTTCTGGTGCGCGAAGGCTTGACCTTCGAAGGTGCTTGAACATGAGCATTTGAAAATGAATGGTACTTGAAGGTTTGACCTTCGGAGCTGCTTGGAAAGGAATAATTGAAAGTGACTAGAGTGTTTTGAAAATATTTTAAGGAGAATCCTCAGTCCACATATGCACAGGATCCAAAATAACTACGGCTGCACTTGGGATCCATATGAATTCCTAAGCATCGAACAACAGAAAAAGCTACCAGTTCGTGCTTAGGGTTCATCGCGTGAGACTGGGGGTTTAATAATGAATTTTTCCTTGAAGTTATTTAGAGATGATTCCTAGTCCACATATTCATAGGGTCCAAGACAACTACGACTGCACTTAGGACCCATATGAATTCCTAGGCATCAAACAACAGAAAAAGCTACCAGTTCATGCCTAGGGTTCATTGCGTGAGACCTAGAACCAAAGAATTTAATTTAAAAATGATAAAGAAAAAGAGATGAATAAGCTTAAGTGGAAAAAAAGGATTGGCCTAGAATAGATCTTGATTAGAAGTGAGTTTTGATTTAAAAATGAGTTTTATTTGACTAGAATAGACTTGATCGAGAGTGAATTTGATTATAAGTTTTATAAATTAAAATGAAAGAATTGAACTTGATTTTTGAAGCAAAGGAACTTGATTTTTGAAGAAAAGAATTCAAATTTGATTCAAAATTTGGAAGAGAAAATTTTAACTTGATTTAAAATTTCAAAGAAAGAATTGGGATAAAATAGACTTGATTTTATCAATTTCGGACTTGGGTTGATAGGATTTAATTTGAAATTAATCTTGATGAAAAGGAATTAAATCAAAGACTAAATTAGTAGCTCATGGCTCATTCGGTATGAGCTGGCTTGGGAGAAAAGGTATGAATTTGTTTAGATGGCTCATGACTTGCTTGGGTGGCTTGGGAGCTAATTCAAATGGCTTGCAATTTGAAATGCGGCTTGGGGCTTGTTTGAGCGGCTTGAAAGCTCGGCAGCCTTGAATATTTTAAAAGGAAAATCTTCCTCCAGGGAGATTCAAACCCTGATCATGACTTTGCTTCTCTAAACTCATATGGGAACTAACATTTAAAGTCTATTTATGAGAAAAAGTTAGCAATGGGGTTCGAACCCCTGCCGCACGCCTTCACTAGGATGGGAGCTACCACTAAACCAGCTTGGTGTCTTATGATTGATAACCAACTTCATATTATTTTATCCATTTGACCTGCATCTATTTTATACATGGTTGCATGGGTGCACATTGATTCACTTCATTATTCCCAGCGTGACTTGCTGCCACTACAAATGCTAAACCCTCTATGGCAGAATGTCCTCACTAGCTTGACGTACTCGGTTTCTAATAAGAAGGCAAAATACCCCCAGCTTCACCTTCAGTAATAGCGTCTGTGAATACCAATTTCCGTCCGGAAAGTTTTAATTAAATCACCAAAGCTAAATTAATAGGGCCAATAATAAGAAATGCAAAATAATAATAATAATAATAATAATAATAATAATAATAATAATAATAATAATAATAATAATAATAACCATAATAAATAAAAAAGGGAAACAAAAGAAAATAGAAAGGGGATTGGTCCCCATCCTAATAGGCTAGGGTTAGTTAAGAATTAGTTAGGGTAGTTAGAGGTTAGTTAGGATGGGTATTTTGATGGGTTAGTGAGAAACCAAGGGAGTTGAGGTATGTCCCTAGTTAAAGAGGGATATAAAAGGATGTTTGGGGGAATTTGAAGAGAGGATCAAAAACTGAAAAAAATAGAGTGAGGAGCAGAAGAAGAGAAGAAGAGGAGAATAGAGGGATAGGAGAATCGAAGAGGCTTTTGGTTCAGAGGTCTCGGTTGCAGGTTGAGAGATTTGGCTTAGCATAGGAGGCTTTTCGGTGCCCAACACCGGGGAAGAATCTCGCCGGAAATTGCAGCTCATTCCTGAAAGAGTTTTGCTCACCTGTGGAAACATTCACAGTGAATTCCCTCCGTTGTGCCTTGAGCTTTTCTGCGTTGAGGTTAGGTTCATTCTCATCGTCATTGTCCTATTTATATTCGTTGCATTTATCATCTTCTTTGCTCGGTACCTATGCCTAGAATACGTGGAATCCTAGTGGAGCACAACAGTTACTAACTCTAGATTTAGCATGAGTAATTAGGCTGCCTGTGTTGGAATTCGTTGATAAATTGATGAAAATATGATTTCAGTGTTTGATTAATGGAAAGAATTTGTGAATTGCTTATAGTAGAACAATACTTGCTGAGGAAATGAAGATAAACCGTAGGAGATAAAGGCTTATGCTTTCCTAAACCTTGACAAAATTCCAGGCCTAACTCTCGGTTGCTCAATAAGTTCTATGATAGGATTAACTAACCTGTTAGGAACCCCTGTTCGTCGTTGTAGAGAGCAAGTCCTTGAGTGAATTAATTAACCTGATATACCTAAGGCATAGTTCAGATCAAAATTGGTAGAGGAGGAGTTTCTAATCCTATCTTGTGAGTTTATTCCGGAAGTTAGGTGTGATAACTCAGTTTCACAAACTTGACGAGAGGTACAGGAATAGGTTCTGCTAATCCAGATTTCACTAGAGACTTATTAACATATGCCAGTTGCATACCTGTTAAGGATCAGATTGAGGCCTGCTAGGAAAACTATAAATACTGATTATATGTACTGGACATGATTCTAATTAGTTAGAAAATGAAACCGAAAAGAAAAGGTCAAGAACTGATAAGAAAGTCCTAGGTGCAGTTAGCAAAGAGGGGGTTCTTAGCTTAAAAACTGGAGTCATAAACCTGTGATATGGGAACAGGTTTTGTAGAGATCAACAAAGGCTCACTGCCTCATTATGCCATAAGCGTGACATCTACTAGTCTCTATGATGACAGTAAGGTAAGGATTAGTGGAATGGCTTCAATGACTCTAAGTCAGGGTACCCTGATAATTACAGATCATATCTTTCAGTACCAGGGGTTAAGGGTAGATACTAAGTGAGTGTCACTCTAGAAGCAGAAATTCTGTCAGCATTAAGAGCCTGGTAACCAGTTGTGTCTTAGTTTGTGTTGTGCAGTAGGAAGCAAGCCAAAGGTCCTTTGGCTAAGTCTAAAAATCTTAGGTTGGAAACTTGACTCAGTTTGCAATAGGTGGGTAAAGATTTCATATTCAGGTTGTTATAAAAATTAGAATCAGTAATAAACTCCTGCGAAGTCACCCTCTTTTGCTGGCCTGTGACCTCATATAGGGTCAAGCACATTGGGAGTTAACCTGCAGTCCAAAGATAACCCTTGATAATGACCAAGACAGAAACTGAAATAGGGAAATAGCACTAGGTAATGGGAAATGCCTGTTTGATCTTAGGATTATGCCCAGAACAAGCTACAAGATCACACGTAGGAGTTCCTAGATTATGTTAGGAGTCCATCATGCAGTATAGTACTGGAACTGGTTGGGATTTTCTCAAAGAAGATTGAATTCTGTTACTCGACATTCTGAAAGATTTACTTCATCCAGGTTAGTAAGATTTATTGATCAGTAAGACCTTTCTTTCGAGATCTCCATGATGAAATTGCTCAGGGAAGCCTGATACATTTGAGTATGTCACCACGAGAACTTGTGCATGAGGTAGGATCCGGATAATTGCTATACATACCTACTGTTGTTTTAGTTAAAATTACACTTAGAAATTGTTCGCCTAAAAGCTTGGTGCTTAGCAAGTAGGTGCTGGTATTTTTGAAGAAATCTGTTAAAAATGAGCATGTGATGGAGTTTTGAGTTGTAGTTTATGGTAATGTAGACCTCCAAATAACAGTATGAGTATCGCTAGCCATGGTGACTCATTAATGCAGCCAAACTGATAGGAAGCAGTTGATCTCTGTAAGGAAGCTTAATAATTACAAAATAAGAGCAAATTAGGAAATGAATTGCCTGTTATAAAGTAGGATAGGCAGTCTTGGACAAACAGTTGAAGATCCAGCATCTGTAATCATAGTAGCCAATGCAGGGCCAGGAGCAAATATCCTACCAGGACAGATAGGTACTAGTATGAGCCTTAGTCTGACTCAAAAGCACATTCTGGGAAGAATTTAGCAAATGACAGGCTATTGGTGTTAAGTTTGCTCCTGCAGGGGCTATGTATCAGTGTTCTGATAGCCTATTTTAGAACTTCCAGATCCTATTAAACCACCTATAGGTCCTGATAAATGTTCTTGGGTTGTGTAGAATTCTAGGAACCTCTAAGGGGAAGTGTGAGATAAGTGATTAACCTGACATATTTGAATTGGCCTCAGAGCATAGCAGGGTGCTGTGATGGGTTTGTTGAAGGGTAGAAATCTGTCCCAGTTGAATTTGTTCTAGCAGCTTGCAGGAATATTATAGAACTGGCTAAGTTTGGTCTGAACACAGCTTGGAGACCTTGTACCTATTGGTAACCAATCCCTGAACACTAGTCCTAACTAGGGAGCTCCAAAGACTGACATCTCCTGGTGCTGGACCAGGACATGGATCGATGGAGGCCTTATGCTCTTAATGTGAAATACCAACTGATGGCTCATGAGTTTTGACTCATGCTTTGAATTCCTGAGTCTATACTTTTCTGGCTAATCCTGTTGTTAACTGGTTCAAATGTAAGAGGCTGATCCTGACCCATGGGTCCTGGTTTGCAAATAAGCTGGACTGGGATTTTGAGTCTCATAGTGTAATCCTGGTCTATGACGAATGTGCAGCAGTTGTACTAGACCAGAACCCCCTCTACTTATTTTTGGTTAGGCCTGGTAAAAATCCTGTTGAGCTCGCAACTGAGCAAGGCAATCTATCTCCCAATTAGAGGCTTAAACAGGGCAAGGCCCTATAATTGTAGATTTGGAATTTACTGGTTCTGTGTCTGGTCACGGGTCATACCTTATGACTCGAATCAGGTGATAGCATAGGGTAAAGTCTTGTTATCTGTCTGAGTTATTTTACCTTGGTAATAGGCCTGTAACTTGTTAATTAGGAGAGGCAGTAAAGCATGGAGTCTAGACACATTATCATAGGCTCCAAAACGATGACATAACCAGCTTTTGCCATTACTCACCATACTGATGTAACTGAATTGGTATAGGATTAACCTTACTGAGGCGTAATAATGCTTAAGCAATAGGCTGAATGTTGGAGGTCTAGAGCAGTAGGATGATGCAAGAATTCATTGTTCTTGGTTCCTAAATTGTGAATCTGAACACTGCAACTTCAGAGTAAAGGCTGACATGAGGGTTTAGCCTGCAAGGCATAAATGCTAAGGCATGGTTGCTTACTGGAATACTTTATCAGTATTCTGATAATCCACCTTGGAGTTGCTAAGGTCAGATGCTGATATAGAGTGTTGCCCCTTATAGTCCAGGATCACCAAATACTAATGGTTAAGTTTCAGCCCTTGTGTTGCAAAGGTTTGGCACCTATCTTGATAATTTTTGGCCGATTGCTCTGCTAAGTCAGGCCCAGGCCTAGGCTAATGCTGATTTCTGTATAACCCCGTCTAGTTCTAAGATTCATAAGCAATTCCTGTTAAGCTATTAATACAGGCACTAAGTCTACTTTGGGTTTAAGACTATAACTAACTCTGAAGTAGTCCAGGTTCTGAAGTTATTAAAACAGGAGTTTGAACTCACTCCTTAAACCCATAAACATGAAACTTTTTGATCAGGTAGGTATATAGAAGCAGCAGATTAGTAGATAGCCAAGCAAAATATCATAGAATGAGAATGTGGGCTAATCAACTTTAACCATGAATGAAAAACTCAGCTAGGAAAATGGCATTAAAATTGGTAGTTTTTAATAAACAACCTGAATCATACCAAAAGTTGCAACATTTATAACTGATGGGGTATTTCTGACTAAAGACAAAGTTGCTGGGTTAAAGAACTCCTTAGATTGGATGTGGGAACACAATTCACACCATGATTCCTAGATAATTAGGCAAGCATATGACACGTACAAACATAACACAGGATACAGGATGGGAAAACCTCTATTCTGATCAAGATAGACACTTGCCAGGACAAAAACGGTATGGACCCATAATCTGAACTGCGCATTGTGAGCTGCAAATTTTACAGAGCTCAATCTTCATATAGATAGTAACGACATATATTGCGAGCCAAAATTATTGAATTTCACAAGATATTCGGCAATACAAAAATGAATAATCTGATTAAAATTCAAAAGACCCATTCAGATAGCTTAGTCACTGTTTGATTTGGAGGTCCAATTTAGCAATGCTTAGCTTGCAAACAATACAAGAGAGAAAGATCCCAACTTCTCGCATAGGCCAAAGTCTAACTTGCAGTTTCACCATTAGTGGCATCAGGGGTAATATTTAAAGTCTTGTGCCATGATCCCTCAAATAACTTTTGGAAATCCTAAAGACCTTTTTAAATTCTTTCCTTTCGAGTATATTTTTAAATTTAACTCTTTAAAAACTCCAAACAATCCAAGATCTCACGCAATGAGCTCCAAAGTTGAAAGTACAGCATACCCTGTCTTTCGATGTTTGGAGAATCATATGTTTCGTCGTGCAACCTTCGCTTGCCTTCGACTCTGTGCATGTGGATTAAGGATCTTCCTTTTAATCCTTTTTCAAAACTATCCCTTTTCCTTTAAAAGGATTTTCAAAGTTCCTAAAAGACCCAAGATCTCACGCAATGAGCTCCAAAGTTGAAAGTGCAGCATACCCTGTCTTTCGATGTTTGGAGAATCATATGATTCGTCGTGCAACCTTCGCTTGCCTTCGACTCTGTGCATGTGGATTAAGGATCTTCCTTTTAATACTTTTTCAAAACTATTCCTTTTCCTTTAAAATGATTTTCAAAGTTCCTAAAAGACCCAAGATCTCACGCAATGAGCTCCAAAGTTGAAAGTGCAACATACCCTGTCTTTCGATGTTTGGAGAATCATATGAGTCGTCGTACAACCTTCGCTTGCTTTCTACTCTGTGCATGTGGATTAAGGATCTTCCTTTTAATACTTTTTCAAAAATGTTCCCTTTCTTCCAAAATAATTTTCGAAATTCCTAAAAATTCCCAAACCAGAACTACGTAGCCTTGAATTTCCCATTGCACCGGGGAATACGTAGGAGCAGGATCAAGTCTTGTCAGGTTATTTTCATACAAACCTATTTATTTTTATTATATTTAAGGGATCAAACAAATTGCAAAGAAAATCACACACTCAGTTTAAGGGTACCGTTCTTCGGAACGGACAAATAGGGTGCCTAACACCTTCCCTATTTGTAACCGACTCCCGAACCTAGAATTTCATCCTCAAGTTAGGGTTTTTCCAAATGTTTTCCCTTAAAATAAAATTTGGTGGCGGCTCCACATGCAATTAAATTCTCTTTTAAAATTTCTAGCGAGGTCGTCGTCTCGTCGGAATTACGGTTACGACAGATGGAGACTCCACTGGGGACCCTTAGAGAGTCAAGCCCATTTCAATTGAGTATGTTTTGTTTCGATTTGTTTCAAGTTTATTTGCATTGATTCATTTTATCTGCTTGTTATGTTTGTTTATTCTGTATATAAACCTTAAGGTAGACGAACTATAAATTGCAATATATATATCCGTACATTTCCCTAATTGCAGGTATCCCAATTACTTGTGTGCCCTCATACATTGCATATGCATTTATCACGAGTGGGGCCCTATACCCGGGTCTGAGTGAAGCCTAGGATAGAGGGGTCTAGTGGTGTCACTTTGGATGCACGTCCTGTTTGACAATCATAAAAACCCCAGCTAGAGTGCGTCCTATTTACAATGCCCTACAACTGGTAGCATTCCCTACTGTTGTAGCAAGCATCGTAAACTGGAACTTGGCTCTAGTGACCTTGATACCTTAAGAATACAAACCACCCTGATGAGAGGTTCATGCATTAGAGAAGCCTAGCTCCCTAGGACAGGATACCCGTTATAGGACACTGAAAGGGCACACAGTTCTTTTCTACTTATTTATTGTATGATAAATAAATCATGTCTTCTGCATGGCGTGACGAAAAAAAAACAACAAAGACTAAAACAAAAACAAAAAAAAAAACAAAAAAAAAAAGAGAAAGAAAAGAAGAAGAAGAGGGGCAGAGTACAGAACCAATGCAAGAGCCCTGCTTATATGCATATCGCATGCACATTTTAAATTCACATAACATCTTGCATGCATGTACATCAACCATAACATGCATCGAAATAAAAGCATTTCATCTTCATAAGTCTTACCTTACCATGCACTCGTTTGCTTTATAAATATCTGACTTGTGCGCCTATTTTTGTTTTCTTTTCTTTTGAGGACCCAGATTCTTGAAGAGTATAAAAGAAGAGGGTGAAATGGAAATTAATGTGGAAACAGCACAGTTGAGGAAGAAGAGACGTATTAGCGCCAGGCCGGTAGACTCATCGGTCTTAGAAGAGTATGGAAATAAATTGACCAACATACAACAAATGTCTTTGACGAAGAAATACAGAAATATATTGGGTTTGTTGAAGGTCAGGATACAGGAAGACGCAATCACGGCCTTAGCACAGTATTACGACCCTCCTCTCAGATGCTTCACTTTCCTTGACTTCCAAATGGCACCTACCTTGGAGGAATATGAGCAGATTCTGGATTTGCCATTAGAAGGAAGTAAGCCATATTACCATTTGGAACACCATGCCTCGTTCCGAGTGACAGCACAAGCTTTGGGATTGCAGGATAGTGATCTTCTGAAGGATTATCAGGATAAGAACCAAATAAGGGGGCTTTCCAGGGAGTTCCTTGAAGACTATTTGCGATATTTGGCTGACGGTAACCAGTGGGATGTCTTCTCAGATGTATTAGCTCTCACCATCTATGGTTTGGTGCTCTTTCCTAGCATAGAAGGCTTTGTGGATCAAGCAGCTATCGACATATTTCTAGCCAGGAAAACTAGAATGGAAAATCCTGTTGTTGCTCTTTTAGCTGATGTGTATGGTACGTTGGATTTTTTCCATGAGAAAAAAGAAAAGAAGTTCGTGTGTTGTCTCCCTATGCTGTATGTTTGGTTAACAGCTCACATATTCAAAAGAAATACTAAAGTACGATGTCCTATATCAGATTTGTTGTGTTATCCACTAAAAGAGATGAATAGTCATGAATGGGCTGCTCACCTCGCCAACTTAACGGAAGATCAGATTAGATGGCAGCCAGCTTGGCAGCAAAGGACGTCTCTCATTTACCACTGTAAGGGATTCCCAAATGTTCCACTCATGGGGATCCGAGGCTGCATCAATTATAACCCTATACTGGGGCAAAGACAATTGGCTTACCCCATTAAGGAACCCCCGTCAAGCGAGTTATTAACCCCGTTCATCCTGAACTATTAAGGTGATTTTTTCGAAACACTTCGAAGAGTTAGAGAAGCTTGGAGCGTGACAACACTAAAGGGAAAGGAGTTGGAGGTTAGAAGTTGTGCGGCCAAAGCGGAATATAAACAATGGGTACGAGAAAGAGTACAGCAAATTAAATTACCTTTCAAACCTCGAGGAGCTACTTCTGGGAGTCAGGCAGAACTAGCAGCTATCGAAGATGAAGTTGTTAAAGAATTAAGGGCAAAATTGGAAAGCATAACCATAAAAAATAACAAGCTAGAAGAAAGGCTATTAAAGACCCAACAGGAAAATGCAGAATTAAAAAGAGAAAAACAGGAAAAAGAAGTTGCCATGGAAAGTCTTAGAGAGCAACAGAAGTCGGAACAAGAATATGCAGCTAAAGTCCATATGAGTCTCCAGGCAGCTAATAAAGAATTGGAACTGAGGGCGCAGGAAAGAGATGCAGCATTACAAGGGAATCAGAGAATGAGAGACACATTCAATCAATTGAGAGACCGTGTCCATAAGCTCAGGCAAGAAAAAGATCAAGCGACAAATGAAAAGAACAGGGCACAAGCAGAAACAAGTCGTCTATTGGATGAAAAGAAGGTGCTGCAACGACACATAGAAGATTTGAATCAACAAATTCAGAATCTACTAACTGAATGGGGAAAGGAAGTTGACGAAAAGAAATGGAAGGTTATTGAAGTAATCAGGATGCAACAAAGGGGTATTAGTGACTTACAAGATGAGATGCAATGGTACAAAGATACAGCCGATCACTGGACCAAATGCTTTGGGAGGTTGGCTAGCTTGGCAAATACTGCTATTGAAGAAATCCCGCCGTTGCTCAAGAGAGCCGAAGCATCATTACATCCGCTGCACACTCCTCCCGAAGTCGAAGAGTTTCTTCACTTTTGTAAAGAATTGATTTTGAGAATGAACAAATACATCGCTCTAGCTGAAAAGGAGGAGCAAGTTGTACCTTGAAAATTCTATGCTATGAATGATGAATTTGCTTTCTTACATATCCGTGTCTGATACTGCATTAATTTCCATTTCACACTCACCCAAAACACGCTCGCGGTTAAAATACTCGCCAAGATGACGGGTCCTCTATCATAGGCACACATTTAGCACATACTTAAAATTGTAAAGAATACTTATAATTAACTAATATATTTTTTTCACAGAAAACAAAATTGCAGATTCATGAATTCCACGTCATCCTTATAGCACATGCTCTAAAATCAGGATCATGAATGAGTTAGAGGCACAGAATGAAGAGCTGCGCAATGAAGTGGCTCAGTTAAAGGAACAGATGGCTCAGATGATGAAATTGTTGGAAAAGAGGAGCGCAGAGGGACCCGCTGGGGTGGAAAATCATGGCACAGCTGGTGTGTCGATGCCTCTACAAGAAGTCGCGGATCCTGAATGGAACTCATACGGACTGCCGCCCAACTACATACCTACCTTATCTAACCTACCGCCAGTCCAGGGCGTTGCTATAAACCCAACAGAAACACTCCATATAAACCCTTCATCCATACCACAAAATGCTAATCCAAACTACACCAATTTTGCTGTCACTGAAAACCCGTCAGGCTCTAACACACAAGGCACACACCCATCCAACCCTTATCAACCACCCCATCCACCAATTCCCTCCACTCACATACTAAGGCATCATGGTCCATATGGGATGCCTATAGCCAATAATCAAGCAGTTGGAATGCAATCACATAACCTCATCCATGGTGAGGCTCAAATAGGTGGAAGGTGGCAGCATTTAGAGGAAAGGGTCCGAGCTATGGAAGGTAGTAGTTATGGCGCAATAGAAGCACCCGATTTGTGTTTAGTACCTGATGTGATCATTCCTCACAAATTCAAGATGCCAGAATTTGAAAAATATAAGGGGATCGGCTGCCCAAGAAGTCACCTAACAATGTATTGTCGAAAGATGGCGTCTCATGCATACGACGATAAGTTGTTGATTCATTGTTTTCAAGACAGTCTTACAGGGGCTGCAGCTACCTGGTATACTCAATTGGGGCGGACTCACATTCGCTCATGGAAAGATCTTGCTGACGCTTTCATCCGGCAGTATAAATACAACATAGAGATGGCACCTGATAGATCCCAATTGCAAAATATGTCCAAAAGGGAGGAGGAAACTTTCAAGGAGTATGCCCAACGATGGAGAGAGTTGGCTGCTCAGGTTCAGCCCCCTCTATTTGAGAGGGAGATGATTGGGATGTTCATGGATACTCTACTGGCACCATTTTATGATAAGATGGTCGGCAGTGTGTCGGCAAATTTTTCTGATATGGTACTTATTGGAGAAAGGATTGAAAATGGTTTGCGCCGAGGACGAATCACGTATAATACAGTTGGTAATGTAAACATGAAAAAACCAACCAGCAACTCTTGGAAAAAGAAAGAAGGAGAGACCCACCATGTTACCATCGACCCGAACAGACAAATGGCCATGCCACCTAATTACCAAGTCCCATACCAACCCCAATACTCAGCCTACCCTCAGATGGTGGCTACTTCTCAACCTGGTCACCAAACACCCTACATCCCCCCCATCCTTTCAACCAATGGCCGCTTTTTCACCCACGTCATCACAAATAGCGCCCCAACAGTAAACCCAAAAACCTTGGAGCCAAAACACTAACCCAAACACTAACCCCCACCAAAGAAGGCCAAATAACAATGAAAGAAAATTAGTACAGTTTGACCCAATACCCATGAGTACTGAGCTCTTTCCTCGCCTGATTCAAAATTCCTTGGTAGCTCCGTGTCCCATGAAACCCGTAGAGCCACCATACCCAAAATGGTATGATCCTTCCGCTAACTGTGAATATCACGCTGGGGCGGTTGGGCATTCAATTGAGAATTGCCAAGGATTCAAATACAAGGTGCAGAATTTGATAAATGCAAAATGGTTGAATTTTGAAAAAGATGCCCCTAGTATAGGGAATAATCCGTTGCCAAATCATGAAGGACCTACGGTGAATTGTGTAGAAGAAGAGGTTGACATGATCAACGAAGCATTCTCGGGATATCCAAGGCCTCTGATTATCCGTTATACAGATAACGCGGCTGTCCCAACGCCTAATGGCCTGAAGCCTGTCACAATAAGACTGCCCGGACCATTCCCATACAAGAGCAACAAAGAAGTGCCTTGGAAGTATGATGCTGAAGTTCTTGGGGGGAAACAAGAAGAAGAAAAATCCGAGAATTCAAAAGAACCTACATATGAGGTGGTAAACATAGCAGGGATTAGGGGGATGACCAGGAGTGGCCGTATTTATACCCTCATGGAGGATAAAAGAGAAAGACCTTGTGGAGAAGCCATTCTGGCAGGTCCTGAGCCAGAAACTAGCAAAAGGGAAGAAAGAAGGGAAGTTAAAAAATCAGTTTCTGATGAGGAGGCCTGTGAATTCCTAAAACTGATAAGTCAGAGTGAATACGCGGTTGTCGAACAGTTAAACCGCATCCCCGCAAAAATATCATTACTGGCATTGATGATGAATTATGAGCCCCATAGAAGAGTATTATTGAAAATATTGAATGAGGCCCATATGGTTCACAACTTATCGGTAGAGAATTTTGAAGGCATTGCTAATAACATTACGGCCAACAATTTCCTTACCTTCGCAGACAGTGAGGTCCCTGATAACGGAGCAGGGCACAATAAGGCTTTGCACATATATGTGAAGTATAGGGATCATATCTTGGCCAGTGTGTTAATAGATAATGGTTCCTCACTAAATGTGATGCCTAAAATCACTTTAGCTAAACTACCACATGAAGAAACTCATATGAGACCAAGCTCTATGGTGGTGAGGGCCTTTGATGGGTCTAGGAGAGAGGTATTGGGCGAAATTGACTTGCCAGTTCAAATTGGTCCAATTCTGTTCAATATAACCTTTCAAGTGATGGATATTGTGCCGGCATATAGCTTCCTTCTCGGTAGACCGTGGATTCATTCAGCCCGAGTTGTGCCCTCCACGCTGCATCAGGAATTGAAATTCATTATAGACAATAGGCTGGTTATTGTCTCCGTGGAAGAAGAATTTCTGGTCAGCAAACCATCTAGTACTCCTTATATCGAGGCTGCTGAAGAAGCCTTGGAAACTCATTTCCAAGCTTTAGAAATTGCTAATGTTACTACTGTTAAGGAAGGAGAGGTGGTGAACCAATATCGACCCCCAAAAGCTTTGTTAATGATGGCCAAAACCATGTTGAAAAATGGATTTCATCCCGGAGATAAAATGGGGCAAAACAACAGGTGGCCAGCCTTTGCAGTTGATTAAGAATAAGCACAGGTGGGGGCTAGGGTACAAACTCAGAGGAAGAGAAAAAGAAGGCTAGATCGGAAAAAAGGAAGCCCCAGATTAAAAGGGTCCCTCTGCGCCATATCTCAGAAAGTTTCTGGAGTGCCGGGTTCGAGACTCCAGATATGATAGCAGTTGTTGATAAAGAAGAGCTGCTCAGCATAGATGATCTGGTGATGGTCTGCCCACCGGGACAGGAGCTAAAAAATTGGAAAATCATCGAGCTTCCTGTGATCTTAAATTCAGTCTACATGTAATTTGTAATTGCTGTGAAATTTTGTAAATAAACGATATTTTGTACATATGTTTGATCAATAAATACCATAGAATTCTTTCAGCAATATTTTCTTCCCCTTTCAGTACATCCATACCTTATCCTTTTCACATATTTGCAGATCCGAAAACAACTTGCCTAATGACGATCACGCTAGTATTGTATTGAATAATTTTGACTGTCTTGTTAATCAAGCGGATGAGGAAACAGAATTTGAATTTGAGCCTTCTGGGGAATTATTAAGGCTAGTAGAACAGGAATCTAGATTGATACAACCTCACCAAGAGACTGTCGAACTAATAAATCTGGGGACTGAGGAGGATAAAAAAGAGGTGAAGATAGGCGCGTTCGAAAACCGCTCTCGATTAGTGTCACTATTAAATGAATATAGCGACATTTTTGCTTGGTCGTACCATGATATGCCGGGATTAGACACGTCGATTGTGGAACATAAGTTGCCTTTAAAGCCTGACTTCCCACCAGTGAAGCAGAAGTTGAGAAGAATGAAGCCTGAGATGTCCCTAAAAATCCGAGAAGAAGTAAAAAAGCAATTCGATGCAGGCTTCCTGGCCGTAGCAAAATATCCGGAGTGGGTCGCAAACATAGTACCAGTCCCCAAGAAAGATGGAAAGGTGCGAATGTGTGTAGATTTCAGGGATCTAAATAGGGCCAGTCCGAAGGATGACTTCCCTCTGCCTCATATCGACGTATTAGTTGATAGTACTGCCCAGTTCTCTTACTTTTCGTTCATGGACGGTTTCTCTGGATATAATCAAATCAAGATGGCTGAAGAGGACATGGAGAAAACAACCTTTATTACGGCTTGGGGAACGTTCTGTTACAAAGTCATGCCTTTCGGTTTGAAAAATGCAGGGGCAACGTATCAGAGAGCCATGGTGACATTGTTTCATGACATGATCCACAAGGAGATCGAAGTATATGTGGATGACATGATCGCCAAGTCAAGAACAGAGGAGGAGCACCTCGATAATTTGCAAAAACTATTTGAGCGTCTCCGAAAGTTCAGGTTGAGAATGAACCCAGCTAAGTGCACTTTCGGTGTAAAGTCAGGGAAACTGCTAGGCTTCATTGTTAGTGAAAGGGGAATTGAGGTTGATCCTGATAAGGTCCGCGCAATCTTAGAAATGCCAGCTCCAAAAACAGAAAAGGAAGTACGAGGGTTTCTCGGAAGGATAAATTACATCGCTAGGTTCATTTTCCAGTTGACAGCCACCTGTGAACCGATTTTCAAACTCTTGCGCAAAAATCAGCCCATCAGTTGGAATGAGGATTGCCAAGAAGCCTTTGAAAAGATTAAGCTTTATTTAGAAGACCCTCCAGTTTTAGTCCCTCCAGTCCCAGGGAGACCATTAATTCTATATTTGACAGTGACGGGTAACGCCATGGGATGTATGCTCGGTCAACAAGATGTATCTGGAAAGAAAGAACATGTCATTTACTATCTGAGCAAAACGTTTACCGACTATGAGGCAAAGTATTCCTTGTTTGAACAAACCTGTTGCGCATTGGCATAGGCCGCTCATCGTTTAAGACAGTACATGTTGAGCCATACCACTTGGTTGATCTCTAGGATGGATCCGATTAAGTACATCTTTGAGAAGCCCGCCTTGTCTGGACGAATTGCCAGATGGCAGGTTTTGTTATCAGAATATGATATTGTGTATGTTATGCAAAAGGCAATTAAAGGTAGTGCGCTTGCAGATTACTTGGCTCAACAGCCTCTAAGTGATTATCAGCCGATGAGACAAGGGTTTCCGGATGAGGATTTAATGGCAGTATTTAGTGAGCCGGAGCGGGAAGTAAAAGAGAAATGGATGATGTTGTTTGATGGGGCATCCAACATAATGGGTCATGGCATAGGAGCCATATTAATTTCCCCAGAAGGACAATATGTACCTATCACGGCTAGATTAGGCTTTGATTGTACCAATAATGTGGCCGAATACGAAGCCTTCATTATGGGAATACAAGCAGCAATTGATGCTAATGTCAAGAACTTGGAGGTCTATGGTGATTCAGCTCTAGTTATCCATCAGGTTAAAGGTGAATGGGAAACTAGAGATGCAAAGTTGATCCCATACCAAGCTTATGTTAAGGAATTGTTGGAGCACTTTGAGGATATCACTTTTGCACATATACGTCGAGAGGACAACCAATTGGCTGACGCCCTAGCCACCCTCTTGTCTATGTTTAAAATAGGTAAAGAGGAGGATATGCCCCTCATCCAGATTCAACGTCGAGATCGACAAGCCTTTTGCTAGTCAGTTGAAGAGGAACAGGATGGGCAACCCTGGTATCATGATATCCGGCGCTTTCTGAAAGATAAGGAGTATCCCGATCATGCCTCAGAAAACGACAAAAGAACTTTAAGGAGATTAGCTGCCAGTTTCTTTCTCGATGGAGAAATTTTATATAAAAGGAATCATGATATGGTCCTGCTCAGGTGTGTAGACGCGGCAGAGGCTAGTAAAATTGTGAAAGAGGTCCATGAGGGGTCTTTTGGTGCACATGCTAACGGACACGCGATGGCAAGGAAGATCCTCAGAGCAGGATACTACTGGTTGACCATGGAGACTGATTGCTATAAGTATGTTAAGACTTGTCATAAATGCCAGGTATACGCTGACAACATCCATGTGCCGCCTACATCCTTGAATGTATTATCTTCACCATGGCCATTCGTTATGTGGGGAATGGATGTCATTGGACCAATTGAGCCTAAAGCATCCAACGGGCATCGTTTCATATTGGTTGCTATTGACTATTTCACCAAATGGGTCGAGGCTGCTTCCTATGTCAGCGTGACCCGGAGTGTGGTGGTAAAATTCGTAAAGAGGGATTTGATTTGCCGGTATGGGTTGCCCAACAAAATCATCATAGATAATGGTACCAATCTTAATAACAAAATGATGAAAGAATTGTGTGACCAGTTCAAGATCCAGCATCATAATTCCTCCCCATACAGGCCAAAGATGAATGGAGCGGTGGAGGCAGCCAATAAAAACATCAAGAAAATCGTCCAAAAGATGGTGCTCACATATAAAGATTGGCATGAGATGCTCCCCTATGCCCTCCACGCATATCGTACTTCAGTTCGTACCTCTACTGGAGCAACTCCATTCTCGCTTGTTTATGGAATGGAGGCTGTCCTTCCTATTGAAGTAGAAATCCCTTCATTAAGGGTGTTAATGGACGCAAAGTTGGAAGAGGCAGAGTGGGTGCAAGCCCGGGTTGATCAGTTAAATTTGGTTGATGAAAAAAGATTGGTGGCATTGTGTCACGGACAGCTATATCAGAAAAGGATGAAGAAAATATTCGAAAAGAAAATACGTCCCCGAGCATTTCAAGAAGGAGATTTGGTTCTCAAAAAGTTATTACCTATGCAAAAAGTGTTACAAGGAAAATGGGCCCCAAACTATCATGGGCCATATGTAGTGAAGAGGGCCTTCTCGGGAGGAGCGTTGATTTTAACTGATATGGATGGGAATGACCTAGCAAATCCAACCAACGCTGATGCTGTAAAAAAGTATTATGCTTGATAAAAGACCGCTAGGTCGAAAACCCGCAGGGGAGACCTAGGAAAAAGTTAGGGCATCTGAAAAGCCCGCTAGGTCGAAAACCCGCAAGGGCGATCTAGGCAAAAGTTAGGGCATCTGAAAAGCCCGCTAGGGTCGAAAACCCGCTAGGTCGAAAACCCGCAAGGGCGATCTAGGCAAAGTTAGGGCATCTGAAAAGCCCGCTAGGTCGAAAACCTGCAAGGGCGATCTAGGCAAAAGTTAGGGCATCTGAAAAGCCCGCTAGGTCGAAAACCCGCAAGGGCGATCTAGGCAAAGTTAGGGCATCTAAAAAGCCCGCTAGGTCGAAAACCCGCAAGGGCGATCTAGGAAAAAGTTAGGGCATCTGAAAAGCCCGCTAGGTCAAAAACCCGCAAGGGCGATCTAGGCAAAAGTTAGGGCATCTAAAAAGCCCGCTAGGTCGAAAACCCGCAAGGGCAATCTAGGCAAAAGTTAGGGCATCTAAAAAGCCCGCTAGGTCGAAAACCCGCAAGGGCGATCTAGGCAAAAGTTAGGGCATCAAAATGCGCTAGGACCCACAAGGGCGTCCTAGACAAATGAAAAATGTTCTTACCATCACGAGATGATCTTCAAGAATGAGTGGGGACAAGAATGTGATACAGGGGCAAATTAATGAAAGGCCCAGGAACAGATAAAAAGGGGAAATAGGCCAACATTGAAATCAGTTTGGGGCTGATCGGAACAAGGCTGGGCCGATATTGGGGCAAGTCGTTTGACTAGGCTGATACTGGGGCAAAATTTTGTTTCCTAATAAGCATGGGCGATAAGGCAGGAAAGGTTATGAAAATACAATACTAGTACCGGTCGTCTCAAAGGCACAAAAACATCCAAGATTACACCTCCAAATACCTATTCTTCTAATTCTTCCTTTCTTTGTACCTTTAAAGTTCAGCCAGTTCATGGGTTCAGTTGTATTCTTTGATCAAGCGTATATACAAAATTAAGTGTATTGCAGCAATTATTAAATACTAAGACTTTTCAAATCACAGTTAGATCGAAAATTTCGCAAGTAATGGTCATCTAATAACATGAATGATTTCTTCTCTACAGAGTAGGCATTGCGATACACAAAGTTTGCCAACAAGATCAAAATGGAAGGCCTATTGGAGGCTCTAACTCATTCAAAAAGTCATAAGAGGTGTGCTATAGGGAGGCCGTGGATTCAGAGGCTGCAACATTAAATAAAAATCAAAATCATTCCAATCAAGTTTTCGTTGTATTTTAATTTTCCAGCCTATCACACGAGGCTCTACATGTTTACTTTTTTGCATTCTAGTCTATCACACGAGGCTCCGCATGTTTATTTTTCTGCATTTTCAGCCTATCACATGACGCTCTGCATGTTTAAATTTCTGCATTTCAGCCTATCACACGAGGCTCTGCATGTTTAAATTTCTGCATTCTCAGCCTATCACACGAGGCTCTGCATGTTTATTTTTTCTGCATTTCAGCCTATCACACGAGGCTCTGCATGTTTATATTTCTGCATTCTAGCCTATCACACGAGGCTCTGCATGTTTATTTTTCTGCATTCTCAGCCTATCACACGAGGCTCTGCATGTTTATTTTTTCTGCATTTCAGCCTATCACACGAGGCTTTGCATGTTTAATTTTCTACATTTTAGCCTATCACACGAGGCTCTGCATGTTTAATTTTTCGCATTTCAGCCTATCACACGAGGCTCTGCATGTTTAATTTTCTGCATTTTAGCCTATCACACGAGGCTCTACATGTTTAATTTTCTGCATTTCAGCCTATCACACGAGGCTCTGCATGTTTACATTTCTGCACTTCAGCCTATCACACGAGGCTCTGCATGTTTACATTTCTGCACTTCAGCCTATCACACGAGGCTCTGCATGTTTAAATTTCTGCATTTCAGCCTATCACACGAGGCTCTGCATGTTTAAATTTCTGCATTCCAGCTTATCACACGAGGCTCTGCATGTTTATTTTTCTGCATTTCAGCCTATAACACGAGGCTCTGCATGTTTATTGTTCGGCATTTCAGCCTATCACACGAGGCTCTGCATTTTTGCATTTCTGCATTTCATCGTATCACACGAGGCTATACAGGTGCGAATTTTCAGGACACACAATAAGGTACCAACGCACTCTGCGGCTTCCAGACGAAATTGGTTCACGTCTTTACTTATTTCTTACCTGGATAATACGAATGGTATCTTCGTATTATTTGGTAAGAACCGAGCAAAGAGGGGCAAACTGTGAATACCAATTTCCGTCCGGAAAGTTTTAATTAAATCACCAAAGCTAAATTAATAAGGCCAATAATAAGAAATGCAAAATAATAATAATAATAATAATAATAACCATAATAAATAAAAAGGGGAAACAAAAGAAAATAGAAAGGGGATTGGTCCCCATCCTAATAGGCTAGGGTTAGTTAAGAATTAGTTAGGGTAGTTAGAGGTTAGTTAGGATGGGTATTTTGATGGGTTAGTGAGAAACCAAGGGAGTTGACGTATGACCCTAGTTAAAGAGGGATATAAAAGGATTTTTGGGGGAATTTGAAGAGAGGATCAAAAATTGAAAAAAACAGAGTGAGGAGCAGAAGAAGAGAAGAAGAGGAGAACAGAGTGATAGGAGAATCGAAGAGGCTTTTGGTTCAGAGGTCTCGGTTGCAGGTTGAGAGATTTGGCTTAGCATAGGAGGCTTTTCGGTGCCAAACACCGGGGAAGAATCTCGCCAGAAATTGCAGCTCATTCCTGAAAGAGCTTTGCTCACCTGTCGAAACATTCACAGTGAATTCCCTCCGTTGTGCCTTGAGCTTTTCTGCGTTGAGGTTAGGTTCATTCTCATCGCCATTGTCCTATTTATGTTCGTTGCATTTATCATCTTCTTTGCTCGGTACCTATGCCTAGAATACGTGGAATCCTAGTGGAGCACAACAGTTACTAACTCTAGATTTAGCATGAGTAATTAGGCTGCCTGTGTTGGAATTCGTTGATAAATTGATGAAAATATGATTTCAGTGTTTGATTAATGGAATGAATTTGTGAATTGCTTATAGTAGAGCAATACTTGCTGAGTAAATGAAGATAAACCGTAGGAGATAAAGGCTTATGCTTTCCTAAACCTTGACCAAATTCCAGGCCTAACTCTCGGTTGCTCAATAAGTTCTATGATAGGATTAACTAACCTGTTAGGAACCCCTGTTTGTCGTTGTAGAGAGCAAGTCCTTGAGTGAATTAATTAACCTGATATACCTAACGCATAGTTCAGATAAAAATTGGTAGAGGAGGAGTTTCTAATCCTATCTTGTGAGTTTATTCTGGAAGTTAGGTGTGATAACTCAGTTTCACAAACTTGACGAGAGGTACAGGAATAGGTTCTGCTAATCCAGATTTCACTAGGGACTTATTAACATATGCCAGTTGCATACCTGTTAAGGATCAGATTGAGGCCTGCTAGGAAAACTATAAATACTGATTATATGCACTGGACATGATTCTAATTAGTCAGAAAATGAAACCGAAAAGAAAAGGTCAAGAACTGATAAGAAAGTCCTAGGTGCAGTTAGCAAAGAGGGGGTTCTTAGCTTAAAAACTGGAGTCATAAACCTGTGATATGGGAACAGGTTTCGCAGAGACCAACAAAGGCTTACTGCCTCATTATGCCATAAGTGTGACATCTACTAGTCTCTATGATGACAGTAAGGTAAGGATTAGTGGAATGGCTTCAATGACTCTAAGTCAGGGTACCCTGATAATTACAGATCATATCTTTCAGTACCAGGGGTTAAGGGTAGATACTAAGTGAGTGTCACTCTAGAAGCAGAAATCCTGTCAGCATTAAGAGCCTGGTAACCAGATGTGTCTTAGTTTGTGTTGTGCAGTAGGAAGCAAGCCAAAGGTCCTTTGGCTAAGTCTAAAAAGCTTAGGTTGGAAACTTGACTCAGTTTGCAATAGGTGGGTAAAGATTTCATATTCAGGTTGTTATAAAAATTAGAATCAGTAATAAACTCCTGCAAAGTCACCCTCTTTTGCTGGCCTGTGACCTCATATAGGGTCAAGCACATTGGGAGTTAACCTGCAGTCCAAAGATAACCCTTGATAATGACCAAGACAGAAACTGAAATAGGGAAATAGCACTAGGTAATGGGAAATGCCTGTTTCATCTTAGGATTATGCCCAGAACTAGCTACAAGATAACACGTAGGAGTTCCTAGATTATGTTAGGAGTCCATCATGCAGTATAGTACTGGAACTGGTTGGGATTTTCTCAAAGAAGATTGAATTCTGTTACTCGGCATTCTGAAAGATTTACTTCATCCAGGTTAGTAAGATTTATTGATCAGTAAGACCTTTCTTTCGAGATCTCCATGATGAAATTGCTCAGGGAAGCCTGATACATTTGAGTATGTCACCACGAGAACTTGTGCATGAGGTAGGATCCGGATAATTGCTATACATACCTACTGTTGTTTTAGTTAAAATTACACTTAGAAATTGTTCGCCTAAAAGCTTGGTGCTTAGCAAGTAGGTGCTGGTATTTTGAAGAAATCTGTTAAAAATGAGCATGTGATGGAGTTTTGAGTTGTAGTTTATGGTAATGTAGACCTCCAAATAACAGTATGAGTATCACTAGCCATGGTGACTCATTAATGCAGCCAAACTGATAGGAAGCAGTTGATCTCTGTAAGGAAGCTTAATAATTACAAAATAAGAGCAAATTAGGAAATGAATTGCCTGTTATAAAGTAGGATAGGCAGTCTTGGACAAACAATTGAAGATCCAGCATCTGTAATCATAGTAGCCAATGCAGGGCCAGGAGCAAATATCCTACCAGGACAGATAGGTACTAGTATGAGCCTTAGTCTGACTCAAAAGCACATTCTGGGAAGAATATAGCAAATGACAGGCTATTGGTGTTAAGTTTGCTCCTGCAGGGGCTATGTATCAGTGTTCTGATAGCCTATTTTAGAACTTCCAGATCCTGTTAAACCACCTATAGGTCCTGATAAATGTTCTTGGGTTGTGTAGAATTCTAGGAACCTCTAAGGGGAAGTGTGAGATAAGTGATTAACCTGACATATTTGAATTGGCCTCAGAGCATAGCAGGGTGCTGTGATGGGTTTGTTGACGGGTAGAAATCTATCCCAGTTGAATTTGTTCTAGCAACTTGCAGGAATATTATAGAACTGGCTAAGTTTGGTTTGAACACAGCTTGGAGACCTTGTACCTATTGGTGACCAATCCCTGAACACTAGTCCTAACTAGGGAGCTCCAAAGACTAACATCTCCTGGTGCTGGACCAGGACATGGATCGATGGAGGCCTTATGCCCTTAATGTGAATTACCAACTGATGGCTCATGAGTTTTGACTCATGCTTTGAATTCCTGAGTCTATACTTTTCTGGCTAATCCTGTTGTTAACTGGTTCAAATGTAAGAGGCTGATCCTGACCCATGGGTCCTGGTTTGCAAATAAGCTGGACTGGGATTTTGAGTCTCATAGTGTAATCCTGGTCTATGACGAATGTGCAGCAGTTGTACTAGACCAGAACCCCCTCTACTTATTTTTGGTTAGGCCTGGTAAAAATCCTGTTGAGCTCGCAACTGAGCAAGGCAATCTATCTCCCAATTAGAGGCTTAAACAGGGCAAGGCCCTATAATTGTAGATTTGGAATTTACTGGTTCTGTGTCTGGTCAGGGTCATACCTTATGACTCGAATCAGGTGATAGCATAGGGTAAAGTCTTGTTATATGTTGAGTTATTTTACCTTGGTAATAGGCTTGTAACTTGTTAATTAGGAGAGGCAGTAAAGCATGGAGTCTAGACACATTAACATAGGCTCCAAAATGATGACATAACCAGCTCTTGCCATTACTAACCATACTGATGTAACTGAATTGGTATAGGATTAGCCTTATTGAGGCGTAATAATGCTTAAGCAATAGGCTGAATGTTGGAGGTCTAGAGCAGTAGGATGATGCAAGAATTCATTGTTCTTGGTTCCTAAATTGTGAATCTGAACACTGCAACTTCAGAGTAAAGGCTGACATGAGGGTTTAGCCTGCAAGGCATAAATGCTAAGGCATGGTTGCTTACTGGAATACTTTATCAGTATTCTGATAATCCACCTTGGAGTTGCTAAGGTCAGATGCTGATACAGAGTGTTGCCCCTCACAGTCCAGGATCACCAAATACTAATGGTTAAGTTTCAGCCCTTGTGTTGCAAAGGTTTGGCACCTATCTTGATAATTTTTGGCCGATTGCTCTGCTAAGTCAGGCCCAGGCCTAGGCTAATGCTGATTTCTGTATAACCCCCTCTAGTTCTAAGATTCATAAGCAATTTCGGTTAAGCTATTAATACAGGCACTAAGTCTACTTTGGGTTTAAGACTATAACCAACTCTGAAGTAGTCCAGGTTCTGAAGTTATTAAAACAGAAGTTTGAACTCACTCCTTAAACCCATAAACATGAAACTTTTTGATCAGGTAGGTATATAGAAGCAGCAGATTAGTAGATAGCCAAGCAAAATATCAGAGAATGAGAATGTGGGCTAATCAACTTTAACCATGAATGAAAAACTCAGCTAGGAAAATGGCATTAAAATTGGTAGTTTTTAATAAACAACCTGAATCATACCAAAAGTTGCAACGTTTATAACTGATGGGGTATTTCTGACTAAAGACAAAGTTGCTGGGTTAAAGAACTCCTTAGATTGGATGTGGGAACACAATTCACACCATGATTCCTAGATAATTAGGCAAGCATATGACACGTACCAACATAACACAGGATACAGGATGGGAAAACCTCTATTCTGATCAAGATAGACACTTGCCAGGACAAAAACGGTATGGACCCATAATCTGAACTGCGCATTGTGAGCTGCAAATTTTACAGAGCTCAATCTTCATATAGATAGTAACGACATATATTGCGAGCCAAAATTATTGAATTTCACAAGATATTCGGCAATAGAAAATGAATAATCTGATTAAAATTCAAAAGACCCATTCAGATAGCTTAGTCACTGTTTGATTTGGAGGTCCCACGAATGAATTTAGCAATGCTTAGCTTGCAAACAATACAAGAGAGAAAGATCCCAACTTCTCGCATAGGCCAAAGTCTAACTTGCAGTTTCACCATTAGTGGCATCAGGGGTAATATTTAAAGTCTTGTGCCATGATCCCTCAAATAACTTTTGGAAATCCTAAAGACCTTTTTAAATTCTTTCCTTCCGAGTATATTTTAAATTTAACTCTTTAAAAACTCCAAACAATCCAAGATCTCACGCAATGAGCTCCAAAGTTGAAAGTACAACATACCCTGTCTTTCGATGTTTGGAGAATCATATGATTCGTCGTGCAACCTTCGCTTGCCTTCGACTCTGTGCATGTGGATTAAGGATCTTCCTTTTAATACTTTTTCAAAACTATTCCTTTTCCTCTAAAATGATTTTCAAAGTTCCTAAAAGACCCAAGATCTCACGCAATGAGCCTCAAAGTTGAAAGTGCAGCATACCCTGTCTTTCGATGTTTGGAGAATCATATGATTCGTCGTGCAACCTTCGCTTGCCTTCGACTCTGTGCATGTGGATTAAGGATCTTCCTTTTAATACTTTTTCAAAACTATCCCTTTTCCTTTAAAATAATTTTCAAAGTTCCTAAAAGACCCAAGATCTCACACAATGAGCTCCAAAGTTGAAAGTGCAGCATACCCTGTCTTTCGATGTTTGGAGAATCATATGATTCGTCGTGCAACCTTCGCTTGCCTTCGACTCTGTGCATGTGGATTAAGGATCTTCCTTTTAATACTTTTTCAAAACTATTCCTTTTCCTTTAAAATGATTTTCAAAGTTCCTAAAAGACCCAAGATCTCACGCAATGAGCTCCAAAGTTGAAAGTGCAACATACCCTGTCTTTCGATGTTTGGAGAATCATATGAGTCGTCGTGCAACCTTCGCTTGCTTTCTATTCTGTGCATGTGGATTAAGGATCTTCCTTTTAATACTTTTTCAAAAATGTTCCCTTTCTTCCAAAATAATTTTCGAAATTCCTAAAAATTCCCAAACCAGAACTACGTAGCTTTGAATTTCCCATTGCACCGGGGAATACGTAGGAGCAGGATCAAGTCCTGTCAGGTTATTTTCATACAAACCTATTTATTTTTATTATATTTAAGGGATCAAACAAATTGCAAAGAAAATCACACACTCAGTTTAAGGGTACCGTTCTTCGGAACGGACAAATAGGGTGCCTAACACCTTCCCTATTTGTAACTGACTCCTGAACCTAGAATTTCATCCTCAAGTTAGGGTTTTTCCAAATGTTTTCCCTTAAAATAAAATTTGGTGGCGGCTCCACATGCAATTAAATTCTCTTTTAAAATTTCTAGCGAGTTCGTCGTCTCGTCGGAATTACGGTTGCGACAGCGTCATACAATGAGTAGATAGCCTCCCATATGGTATTGAATGTTATTTACCACCATGTCTGCCTGAGGAACATGGTGCTGCTGGGGAACCATACACCCTTAAGTGCTCCTATTGTCTCATATACCTGGTGGTATTTTACTTAGTAACAGTTTTTCGGTGTACCAAACCCCTTGAAATTCTTAGAAGCCAATCAAAGATGGATGATGGCGATGCCAGGAGCAAAATGATCGTGCCTCCATAAGAATGGCGTGCGGGATATGGAACTGCTCCATGCAACAGGGCCTGTACAGTTTTGTTCTACTATCATAACCTTCGATGGCCTCACAAATGCCAATAAAACTCATGCATCAATGTTGGTCTCTCTTCGCCAAAGCCGAACTCTATAGGGTAGCGATGAGAGTTTAATCAATCAATACTCTGACCGTATGGCACTTAGAGCAGTGGGTGCATCATAGCAGACCCAACTAAATACCGAACCAAATAGATCCACTAGACTAGTCACTATGCCTGAACATAACAGTACTTGCACTGCTTGCAGCCAACACATTTTAGCAGTAGGATGGTGGCCGCTGGGAGCAATTGGAAGCCTTCCAATGGTACGAATCATGGGGCACGATACCTGGGTAAGGGGCATGATAAGCATTGCGCTTCAGGCCATGAATTTCCCAACGTACCCAACCAAAGACCGAGACAAAATTCCCTAGGCCAGAATGGTTAGATCGCGTAGATCGAGTGTAACAAGAGGTTCACCAGAATGGTTGGAAAATAGCCCAGGAATTGCCATACTTGATACCGACGAGTGTTTAGCGAAGGATCACGAGCCTTGCAGAGTTTCTAGTATATTTGGTCTTATTCCAGCACAATGCCACGGTGTCGATGGTGAGATCCTGATTCTTTGCTATTGCTCACATCAATATCTCATATGCTTCGAAAGTCCATCATTTGGGCGTCAACCAGGTGACAACGAGCAGCCTTAGTGGACGTGAGAAGCAAACACCATAGGTTATAGTTTGTCCTAAGAATATACCAAGAACCTCATTCACATCTCATCTCTGATGACTGTGTGCTTGTGAGGTTTTCAAGCTCCCTATTGATGGTTATGAGCTACGTCTCGGTGTACGAATCACATAGCTGAGTGGACTGCGAATATACTTAACAAACGGACTCAAGGATATCAAACCCTATTTCAGAGTTGTTCTACCTAGATAGCTAAAGGATTTCCTACACAAATGCATCAAAAGGCAGTGTACACGTGCGGCACGAGGATCCAACTATGGCGATTTGCACAGATTCACATCAATATCCGTAAACCAATATTAGAGCCATGTGAGACGTTATCCACACCTTAATTTGGTTCACGATGTTGCATTTGTTTCGAGTCACGCATTAAACCAGATCACAAAAGCATATATGTGAGAAGCAATAACTATGAACACTGACCTTACTAGCTTTGGTTACACCCAAATCTTGGAGGAGTAAGAGCTTCTTCCTCTTTCTGCCACAGTGAGAAAATCTTCTTCGTTGGAGAACTAGAATTTATCCCTAGGCCCAGGAAACCCCCACAAGAGAAGTTCCTCGCAATCAGAGAGAAGAAAGAAAAATTCCAGAAGGATTTCTAGAGCCTCATGTAAACACCTAATTATGTTTGAGGCCCCCATTTTAAAATCAAAATAAATAATGAAAAAGAGAAGTAATTAGAATATGAAAAATTTTAAAAATTCAAAATTAAAAAAATAATAATAACGAAAAAGAAGGAAATAATAGTAAACAAAAATTCAAAATCTGAAAAATAAATATAAAAAAACTGAAAAACAGAGATTAAAACAAATTAAAACAAAAGATTAAAAAATTAAAAATCAAAATCAGAAAAATAAAAAAAAAATCGGAAAAATAAATAAAATCAAAAAACTTATTAGAAATCTGGAAATAAAAAAAGAAATTCAAAATCTAAAAACCCAAAAAATTTAAAATTAAAAATTTAGAACTTAAAAATTAATTAGAAACCTGAAAAAATTTCTGAAAACGATTTAAAAGAAAAGGATAAAATCCAAAGATTAAATATAAAATCCTAAAAGATAATAAAAATCTGAAAAATGTTAGAAACTAAAACAAAAATCAAAATAAAAAAAATAATAAAAAAGAAAATCAAAACAATAAAAATAAACATAATTAAATAAAAAAAATCAGAAATTACAAAAACGAAAGAAGAAATTTTTTTTGGAGGCTATAAAAGGAGGAAACAGAGAAGGAAAAAGGCTCTGGAAGAAGAGGTTCTTCTCGATTCTGAAGGATTGAGGGAGGACCTACACAACATTAGGATTGGCTTTCTCTTCAACAAAAAGGAAAGGAACCGGGAATTCACCATGGAGACTCCTAGAAGATCACCAGAACCTTATCAGGCATCAGCCCATTCCTCCAAGAATTTCAAGATCCAGGAGTTCATCCTAGAAGTTGGCCACGGGTCTCCGCAGAACTTCCAGGTACGATCATCATTTTGTCCCCACCTTCAACTTGTTACTATAGCTATTATTAAGCCATGATCAATGACATATGATCAGGACTTAGACATTGCCATAATGACTTATGCGGATCTGTTAAACTTCGTCGGTATCATAATCACAAGACTAATAATCATCATAGTTTGTAAAGGTTGAATTCAAGAAATGAAATTGGGAGTGCCTGGACCCAATTATGCTTATGTGGAAGCCAAGAGGATTTAACATAGAAAATATTATATGGAACGAGGTCTTTAGGGAAGAGAAAGAAAAGAAAAAATCTAGGGGGTGTATCTGTGTGTGTGCTCTCGATTTTTCTTCGATTGTGTTGTGTGCCTTGCATGGCTGCTTCAACTTCAACCTCTCTCTCTGTCGTTCGAAGCGGCCTCGCCTTCCCTCCTCATCGTCATCTTCGTCTTCACCCTCGTGCCACAACCTCTGCTCATTTTCCAACTCGATTGCATAACAAACGTGTATTCCTATCTTCTTCCACAAGGCATAAGGATGTTCACGATGGATTGAGTTTGCGAAGGAACAAGCCTCATGCCTGGAAACACATTGGTGAACCCTCGTTTTTCTTGCCGCAACAAAGGTGTACCTCTTGCTGTCTTGCCTACACCAATAAACGTCGTTTAAATCTTGCAAAATTTGTCCCTGGAGCTTTTCTTGATAAATCTTCTTTCCAGCTATACAGGAATAAACTCCATCATTCTTTTGTCAATCGGGTTCAACTTCCACATGCAATTGTCGGTCCAGATGAGCCACATGCAGCAAGCACAACCTGGCCGGATGGTATTGTTGAAAAACAAGATTTAAGCGTATATGATTCTGAACTGGAGCGGATATAGGGGTTTCTAAGTTCTGAACTTCCATCTCACCCTAAGTTGTATCGAGGTCAACTTAAGAATGGGTTGTGATATCTGATTCTTCCGAATAAAGTCCACCAAACAGGTTTGAAGCACACTTGGAAGTTCATGCAAGGTCAATTGCTGAAGAGGATGATGAGTGTAAACACTCAATTATGTCCGAGGCCCTCAATCATTAAAATTAACCAAAATTTAAGTTAATTAAAAATTTGAAAAGATGTAAAACAGAAAACAGAAAGAACAGAAAGCAGAAAATACAGAAAACAGAAAGCAAAAAAATAAAAAAATAAAAAATAATAATAATAATAAAAAAAGGGAAATTAAAGAATAAGTAAAAATGATAAATAAATAGAAAAAAATAAAAAGGAAAAAGGAAAAAGGTAAAACAAATGAATGAAAATTGAAAACAGAAAAAGCGGAAAAATAAAAAATAGGGAACAAAAATTTTGAAATCAAGGGGGTTGGCTTTTGGCTCCTAGAAAAGGGGTGGTTTTTGGCCCTTTGAAAGGACTTGGCCCTTGCTAAGAGAGAGGGAGCTGGCCTTTGTCTCTTTGAAAGAGCTTGACCCTTGCCAAGAAGGGATATGTGTATATATACCTACAAACAGGAAAAGAAAAGAGGCTTTTTCTCATTTTTGGAAATTCTTGGGAGGAGGAGAACTTGGAGTCTTAGAAGAGGGATTTTCATAACCTTTGAGGGGAGGACCTAGGAGACTCTCTGGCATTCAATTCAGCCCTTGGCCTTCATATAATCAGCTCTTCATCACCTTCCAATGGAGGTTAGGTCCGAATTTTATCCCTCTTAAGTTTCTTGCTTCTTCTCGGATTTCCGAGTTCATTTTTGTGTCCGTTTTCGTTTTAATTTTTAATCGGTTAAATGATCTCAGATTTTGTTGATTTTTGTTTCGTTTTCTTCGCCTTTCTCTCTAGTTTCTGGAATGATATTATTTGTTCAATTTGGATCAGAAATGAAATTTTTATCACTTGATTACCGAAGCATGTTCATCCTGGTGCGCGAATTAACCTAGCTTGTTTGATTTGTGCATATCTTGCTCATTTCTGATTGGATTGATCTCAAACTTATTTTGTTTGATTACTATAATATATATATTTCAATTGATATGTTTTTATTTTTCATATCTACGAAAAATATTTTCTAAAAATTCTGAGATTTGAATTCAAATTTTGCGCCAAAAACTTGTGTGTTCTTGAGGTTTATTTTCATCTCTGTTTTTCGTTTTTGTTTTTAATCAGTCAAATGATCTCAGATTTTGATGATTTTTGTTTAGTTTTCTTAGTATTTCTCTCTAGTTTATGTAATGATATTATTTGTCCAATTTTGATCTGAAATTAAATTTTTATCACTTGATTACCGAAGCATGTTCATCCTGGTGCGCGAATTAACCTAGCTTGTTTGATTTGGGCATATCTTGATCATTTATGATTGGATTGATGTCAAACTTGTTTTTCTTGATTCCTATAATCCATATCTTTCAATTGATCGGTTTTTATGTTTCAGATCTACCAAAAATAGTTTCTAAAAATTATGAGATTTGAATTCAAATTTTGGCGCCAAAAACTCGTGGGTTCTTGAGGTTGATTTTCATCTCTGTTTTTCGTTTTTGTTTTTAATCGGTCAAATTATCTCCGATTTTGTTGATTTTTGTTGTTTTCTCTTTATATTTCTCTCTAGTTTCCAGAATAATATTATTTGTCTAATTTGGATTTGAAATGAAATTTCTATCACTTGATTACTGAAGCATGTTCGCAATTCTTTTCCTTAACTTCAAATCAAGTCAAGTTTATGTTAAATCAAGTCCAATTCAAGCCCAATCCTTTTAAGCTCGATCCAATTTTCCTTCACTTGGGTCAAGCCCACTTTTTTTCTTTAATTCTAAATCATTTCTTTAAAGATGGATTTTGCTTAATTTGGGTCAAGCCCAATTTTTTTCTTTAATCAATTCTTTGGTTCAAGTCCAATCTTTTTTCCTTTTCTTGAAATCAAATTCAATTTTGACATGGGTCCAACCCAAGCCCCTCTTTTCACTTAAACTCAATTCCTTTCTTTCATTTTCTTTTAATTTGGGTCAAGCCCAGTTTTGGTTCTCTAACTATTAAATTTAATCCAATCGTTTTTGAAACATTATCTTCACTAACTCTGTAAAAACATCTGTTTTCAAAATATCTGTTTTAATTTTCTAAAATGTGTGCAAGCGGATTTTAACATGAACAGGCAGCCTTCTCTGCTGTTTTGTGTTTTACTTCGTGCAGATTCAAATGCGGCTTACGACGATTTGAATTTTGCAAGCACGCAATTTTAGAAAATCACTGTTTACTAACTCCACTAAAAAATGTCTATTTCAAAATATCTGTTTTAAAATGTGTGCAAGCGGATTTTAACACGAACAGGCAGCCTTCTCTGCTGTTCTGTGTTTCAATTCGTGTGGATTCCAAATACGGCTTACGACGATTTGGATTTTGCAAGCATAAATTTTAGAAAATCACTATTTACTAACTCTGTTAGAAAACGTCTATTTCAAATATCTATTTTAAATCTCTAAGATTCGTACAACAGATTCTAATACGAACAGGCAGCCTTCTCTGCTGTTCCGCGTTATAATTCGTGCCAACTCACTCACGACCTACGACGGTTTGGGTTATGCAAGTACGCAATTTTAGTCTATTCAAAAATCAATCCTATCCTCAAATCACCCCTCTACTTCTTCAAAAGATCAAGTCTCTTAAAACCAGAACTACGTAAGCCTTGAATTTCCCATTGCACCGGGGAATACGTAGGAGCAGGATCAAGTCCTGTCAGGCTAACTTCCATCAAGTATTTATTTACACGCTAATTAAAGGGATTAAACAATTTTCAAATAATCACACACTCAATTTATGGGTATTGTTCTTCGGAACAGGCGAGTGGGGTGCCTAACACCTTCCTCACTCGTAATCGACTCCCGAACCTAAATCTCATCTTCAAGTTAGGGTTTTTCCAAATCTTTTTCCCTTAAATAAAAATTTGGTGGCGGCTCCACTTTATCAATATAAATTCATTTTCAAAATTCTAGCGAGTTCGTCGTCTTGTCGGAATTACGGTTGCGACAATGAGCAAGGAATTTCACATATGATTGAGCATTTTGCTTTCCTAGGAAGTAAAAAACGCGAGAAGCTTCTAGCAAAAGGAGCCCGCTCAAATGCTTATAATGATTTCCACCACACAGTATTTCACATTCATGCTCCTACGACCACCCAGGATTCTGATGGTGATTTAGTTCCATTTGTTTTGGATGCCCTAAATGAGAGAGCTTTGCACCCAAAGTTTCTTGCTTCTAGAATTGAAAAAGAACGGCGTGCTATACTCTCAGAGCTTCAAATGATGAATACGATAGAGTATCGGGTTGATTGCCGGTTGTTACAACATCTACATTCTGAAAATAAGCTGAGCAAAAGGTTTCCTATTGGGTTAGAAAAACAGATAAAAAAGTGGGATGCAGATAAAATAAGGAAGTTGGTATTTCCCTGTAAATGCTACCTTATACATTGTGGGGAATATTGATAACGTCTCAAAGACTGTTTACCAGATTGAAGCAATTTTAAGGCAAGCTGGTGTAGGCAATGAGTAAGGTTCTGTAGCCACTCCAAGTGCATTTGGTGCAATGGCTAGTTTCCTTGTTCCTAAGCTCTCTGTTGGTCTGGGTGGAAATTCTATCGAAAAATCAGCCGATACAGTGGCTACAATTCAAGCGTGTGTTAAGGCTCGCAGCACTGTTATAACATTTCGGTTTCTTTTAATAAACCAAAGCCAACCAAGCAAGCGAGCCCTATATTTTAATTACAATTATGTCCCAAATTCCATAATACCAAAACTACCCCTGACCCTAAACCCTAAACCCTAAACCTTTTCAATTAATTTCAAATAAGTCCCAAATTCTATAATACCAAAACTGCCTCTGACCTTTTCAATTAATTCTAAATAAGTCCCAAATTTCATAATATCAATACTGCCCCTGACCTTTTCAATTAATTCTAAATAAGTCCTAAATTCCATAATACCAAAACTGCCCCTGACCTTTTCAATTAATTCCAAATAAGTCTCAAATTCCATAATACCAAAATTGCCCTCGACCTTTTCAATTAATTCCAAACGAGTCCTAAATTTCATAATACCAAAACTGCCCCTGACCTTTTCAATTAATTCCAAATAAGTCCCAAATTTCATAATATCCAATTTACCCCCTAAACCTTCCATAATTACCATGAACCCCCAAAATTCTCCAAAATTGTAAATTAACCTCTAAAACTTCCATAATTCAAAACTAACCCCAAAAGAATCTTGTTAAAAATTCAAATCAAAATTCTTTCCTCTCAAAAATCTAATTCTTTTCTCTTCAAAATTCATATCAACTTCTTCTCTCTTCTAAATCGAATTTCATTCTTAAAAGTCCAAATCAAATTCTTTTTTTAAAAAATTTAAATCAGAATCCTTTTCTCTTCAAAATCCAAATCAAATTCTTTTTCTTCGAAATTCCAAAAATCCAAATTAAATCCCCTTCCTCCCAAGTTCCAACCAAAACTCTTTCTTCAAGCTTTCAAATCAAGTTCATATTCCCCGAACAATGCCAATTTTGATTCTTTTCTTCAGATAAAACAAAATCAAATTCAAGCTAAATCCCAAAAGTTCAAAACAAGCTCTTTTCAAGAAAATTCAAATTAAATTCTTTTTTCAAATCAATCAAGATCGGCTCTTTTTTCTTTTTTCAAAATATTTTGGTTCTAGGTCTCACACAATGGATCCTAGGGACGAACTGGTAGCTTTTTCTGCTGTTCGCTTCCTAGGAATTCATATGGGTCCCAAGTGCAGCCGTAGTTGTCTTGGACCCTGTGCATATGTGGACTGAGGATCTTTTTTGTAAAGTTTCAACAAAAACTCCATTTTAGAATTCCTATGTCTCACGTGACGAATTCTAAACACGAATTGGTAGCTTTTCCTGCTGTTCGAGGTTTAGGCATTCGTATGGATCCCAGTGGAGTCGTAGTTGTCTTGGATCCTGTGCATATGTGGACTAAGGATTCTCCTTAAGATATTTTCAAAACCCTAACAGTTTTCAAGTAATCCTTTTAAAACGCCCTCGAAGGTCAAGCCTTTAAACGCGTTTTTCAAACACTACTTTTCAAACACTACTTTTCAAGCTTCTCTGAAGGTCAAGCCTTCATAAATCAGAACTACGTAAGCCTTGAGTTTCCCATTGCACCGGGGAATACGTAGGAGCAGGATCAAGTCCTGTCAGGCTAACCTCCATCAAGTAATTTATTTACATGTTAACTAAG
The DNA here is from genome assembly GCA_037954105.1 of Canavalia gladiata. Classification (NCBI taxonomy): domain Eukaryota; kingdom Viridiplantae; phylum Streptophyta; class Magnoliopsida; order Fabales; family Fabaceae; genus Canavalia; species Canavalia gladiata. The sequence goes on along the minus strand of CM075658.1, from coordinate 38,409,053 downwards.
GGATCAAACTATTTTCAAATAATCACACACTTGATTTAAGGGTACCGTTCCTCGGAACGGGCGAATAGGGTGCCTAACACCTTCCCTATTCGTAACCGACCCCCGAACTTCGAATCTCTTCTTCGAGTCAGGGTTTTTTCCAAATCTTTTCCCTTAAATAAAAATTTGGTGGCGGCTCCACACATTAATCAAATAAATTCAATTTTAAAATTTTAGTGGGTTCGTTGTCTCGTCAGAATTACGGTTGGGACAGCTCCTCCCAAAAAATGAGCTCCCTCTCCAAGCTGCCCCCTGTGATTCAAGACTAGGCTATGGAGAATTGAGAGGCGGAGTCCGCGCCCAGGAGAATTTAGAAAAGCGAAAATGCTCCCTCTCCCCCCAAAAAATGGCCCCTTGGCATCCAGAAGAGCCTTTTCTTACTCAAAATTCGAATGAGAGATAGAGAGCAGTCCTCACAATTAGAGAGAATCCCCGAGAACCACTCCTTTTCTCTTTCTCTTATCTGTTTTCTTCCCTTCGTTTCTTTTCCTCTTCCCAGGAGCCAAAAGCCAGAAGTGTCCCCTCCTTTCAGCCTTTGAATCCCTCCAAAAGCCTTCATGCCCCTCTTTTTTTGTTTTCATTCGGTTCCAACTATTTTCAGTTTTTGTTTTCCGTTTATAATTTAGTATTTTTTTCTTTAAATTCTGTTTTTAATTTAGTTTTCTAATTTTCTCTCTTTTTTTCTTTTTTTACTTATTTTCCTCTTTTTCCTTTTTGTTTGGTTAATTCTTTTTTTTATTTTACTGTTTTTATATTATTATTATTTTGGGTCTATTTATTCATTTACTTTTGGTTTTTCCTTTTTTTTAGTTTTGATTTTTCCTTTTGTATCTTCTTATTTATTCATCTTGATTTTTTGTTTGTTTTTCTTTTTATTTTTACTTTCCTTTTTTGTCTTTCTTTTTTTATTATTATTTTTATTTATTTTGATTGCTTCCACTTTATATATATACTTTTTTTATTTTTTATTATTTTCAGATTTTATTTATTTTGTTTTTGTCTTCACTTTCATCAACCTTTTTCTTTATTTGTTTTATTTGGTTGATTTCCGTTTATTTTTTTGTTTTTCTGCTTGTCTGTTTTCTGCTTATTTAATTATTGTTTAAATTAGTATCGGTTTCTTAATTTTAGCGACTGGGAGCCTCGAACATAATGAATGCTTATAGCTGGCAGTTTTTACAAGGAAATAAAAAATAAAAAACATATGCAACGACCTACACCTAGGTGTAAATAGATGTACATTATTATGTGTATATATGAGAATCGTTTTCCTATACGAGTGTTAGCGTCTCTAATAATATCCATGATGAACACATGATATATTTTCTTTTGTCTTAAATTGGTTTAGGAACTATCTCTTCTTCAGTTGGCTCATTTTCAGTTTGGATGATATTTGTTGAAGAAGATGATGCACATGAGGATGATTTAAAAGTAAATCAAGAGAAAGATCGTAAAAGTATAGACATATTGAAGGATATTTTTGATATCTTCACCCTTATTTGGTTCATTGGAGTATACTTGTTATACTATAAATATATCAATTCATTGGATTATTTCATGATAATTTACTCAGTTTACATGCTTAACCACCAATTTTCCCTCTTTCTTCCTTCCCCATGGAACATCAACAAAGTAGTCTTACTACCTTAACAAGGACTTATTGCTACAGTCTTAGATCTACAAATGTCTTCACAGTATGACATCTCTAGGATGGTAATATAGTCAAATCTAATCTACCACCATCCAACTAATTCCAACTCCTAAATGTTAGGGATGATAAAAATAACCTCGTCATGGCATTGCCATTTAAAACAAAAAATGAAGAAGAATCTATTTCTTCAAAAGACATAAAAAATTTGGTGAAACAATCAAATTACACTAATAAATTCCTCCAAATTTTAGTGGAAATGGTTTCTTCAAATGACAAAGTAAATATAGCACCCACCAAGATGGAAAACGCAACTAAAAAACCTATCTTTAATCCATTCAAAATGAATAGTAAAGTTAGGAAAACACAGAAGTTATGAAGGAAAAATCAAGGATAGAAACAGATCCAAACCCAAGTGAACTTGTAGTCAAAATAAACAATCAAATCAAGAAACAAAAATAGTTCCTGACACTCCTCAACAGATAGATGAAGCATCTATAACAAATCCTTAAACAAGACCCCAACCAAGAGTCACACAAACTTATTAATCAACACTATAGGAAAGTAAAATTCAACCCATGATAAGATGAAAAGTCTGATTCGAAATCAGTGATTAGGGTTATCCCAGTAATTAGTCAAACACCAAACTAGAAGAATCCTATTGCCAAAAATCCACAACACCAGACCTATTATTAGAAGAAAGAGACTCCAACTTTAAAAGTTTTAGCACCAACAATATATACAAATGGAATATAGATGGTTAAACAAAGTATAATATTATTAATAATCTTCAACACATGACAATGGTAGCTATTGCCTACCAAACCACATATGACTGTATAGAAGAAATCATCTGCAAGATACTTATTGTTGGATTCTCTAGAAAGTTAAAAGGATAATAGGATAATTATCTGATTGATAAAGAAAAAAAAATAGGATATTTTTTACAATAAAAATCAAGATTGACGGAGAACCAATCATTACCAATGAGGAGACAATCCCTGATGTTGTGAACACATTAATATTTACCATTGTCCAACATTTCATAGAAGATCCCATCCTTATGGAAAGATAAGTTTGCAGAACTTCTATCAAATCTTAAATGTTAATATATATATATATATATATATATATTTATATATATATATATATATAATTATTTTATGCTGGATTGAGATATGTATGTTCCTTACTAGTTATATTTTTTAAATCATTCAAAAGATATTGTTGTATCTTGGATGATCACATCATAGGCATACAAGACAATGCTATCATACACCTTAACCTACGAGTCATCAATATTTTTTTAATAATCTCAAATACTTATTCTATTGAGTGATCATTTGAAAAATTGCAGTTAAATTTCCAAATTAAGTTCTTTATCCTAGTTGTGAACAATAAGTTCTATTGATCTAATGATGGAACTAGATATGCTACTACATGTGGAAATACATGCAAGTCTCTTGTAAACTTCTTTCATTTTACTTCTATAGTAATGTATTGATATTTTCTTTCTAACTTTTCAATTATTTTATATCAAATAATTGATACTATATTTATATCAAATACAATATTTATATATGTGTATTTTGGAAGTTATTTCTAAATTAAGTAATAACAAAAATTACTCTACTTTTAATTTTATTGTATAAAAGTATTTTTCTTTCGTCATAAAGTTGTGTTAGAAAAATATTACATAAAAATTACTAAAAAAAATTAGATGTGAAATAAGTATAAAATTTAAAATTTAAAAAAATTAGGGTTAGAGAACAAATGAGTACATCTTTTTTATTAGTTTATATACAAAAGTTTTTTTTATTTCAAATAAAATTACTTATTTTTAGATATTGATAGAAGAATTTAAGAATTATTGATTAAATTAATTATAATATGATTATATTATAGTAATTCTATCCTATTTACTTTAAATTAATTCAATGTTTAGTAAGGAGATACCAATCATCCTAAAAAAGTATTAATGTAATGTAGTAGGACCTGTTAATGGATACCATAAAATAAAAGACTTATTAATGTGGTTCACTCAGTTGTTAGTCATCTTGTGTACTTTGATGTAAAAGGTTATGTATTAGATATGTACTTTATAAGTATTAATTAGATAAATATTTGAAATACACTAATTTTTATTATACAAATAGATTGTATGAATGCGATTTATATTGGAATTTGTGTATTTTTACATGAAAATTAATTTTGGTTATAGTACTTATATATTGTTCATTTATATTTAAAGTAAGAAATTAATCTTTTTATGTAAATATTTTATTTATCTTTTGTTTGATGAATATTAAATAAGTGGATCTTATAAAATTAACATGAAGATAATAGATATCAAATTTACGTATGTCATATGAGAGAATTTTCTCTATATCCTAATGTATCATTCTTTATGTGTATCATTTATATATTAGCTTTGGATAATTATAATTTATAACTAAACAAAAGCATGAAATCTTGTAAAACAATTGAAAATGATAAATTTACTAAATTTTAAATTTCACTATTACATTAATAAATTATTATGATGTCATATTTTATCTTATTATGATGAAGTATTTTATTATGAATTTTTTAAGTTTGAAAAAAAGTTTAGTAAGATCATTGAAATAATTTGGTGTAAAAACATTCTCCATATATGATGAAATATTTGAGTGTTTTGACATATTTTTTTTATAAAGTATAAATATTATTATGATACAAGTTTGAATAAGATCACATATGTAATATGATAGTAAAATGGAGTTCTTAGTAAATAATTATTAATTGATTCATGCTTTATGTAGTAAAGATAAATTCTATATTTACATAATTTGTGATCTTTAAAATTTTTATACAAATTAAATTTTGTGCATGCTAAAATTTGAATGAAAGGTGTATTAAGTATTTTTGGATCATAAGAATAATGATGGAATAACAATATCATAAAGTTATGATATTATAAAATATTCTTGAATTTAAATATCTTATAATTATACTCAATAAAATAAATAAATAAATAAATATTTATATAAATAATTTTGTTGAGTATTTCAAATTATTTATAATTTTATTATTAATAAGAATATTCTTAGCTTGTTGTAAAATATTTTGTTGTGTCGTTGATATTCAAAATATTTGATATATGTCATCAATTATGATAAGAAAGGATTTTTAACTATATTAAAATAATACAACAATGATAAATAAATTTGATTTGTACGAGAATAAATCAAAAGTAGATTTATTTTAGTCTTAAAGAGATATCATGATTTAGATTATCTAAATAGATAATAAATTATATTATGGAGACCAAATTTTTATTATTTAAGAAAATTTTTAGTAAATATTTTATATGAAAGAAACTTGTATTATTATTCAAGATATGTACATATAGTTTGACCATATTTCTCATAAAGTAAAGCTTAATGAACAACATTGAAGAGAATGAAGTTTTAACTAAAATAAAATCAATAATAATAAAAAGTCAACCTTTATGATTTGAGATCCATAAAAAAGGTTCATATGGATAATAAAAAGTTTTTATTGATCATTTTAATACTATTATTTTTTTCAATCTTATGATGTGAGGAATCTTAGGTTGCATTGAATGAAAAATTAAACTTATTGATCTTTTTAATGACTATCAAATTCCTTGTGACTGTATGTAAAATGAAGAATATACTTGATGAAGTTACTTATATGAGTGTTAAGTGAAGTCACTTGTGTGAGATTGAGACAATCTCTAGAACGAGTTACTTGTACAAGTGTTAAGTGAAGTCACCCATGAATCAATTATATGCGCATGACCTATTTGCACAAAATTAGCAAAAACTATAAGAATTATGAGGGGTGTAATGTAACAGTTGATCTTTTAACTTACACCGAAGTGTTTTTGGTTCACAAAAGCTCTACTTCACTGAAATACTATGAGTTCAGTTTATTTATTTAGGTTTGGTTCATAGTTGAAACGACATTGAATTTTATACATTTACACTTATAATGTAGACCTAGCAAAACTCCTTTCTTATATTTTATTTTATTGAAAATTTTTTAAAATCTTTTGAAATATTTGAAAGATTGTTGTAAATATTAGGTATTTAAAAATAATTTAAATCTTATAATTAATATTATTATTAATTTAATTATATTTAAATGAATTACAATTTTAAAATATTAAAATTTTATTATTAATTATTTTAAATTTAATTTACAAATTATTTATTTACCCTTGAAGTTTACTAAGATTGGTTGCACCCAAACTTTTATATATATATATATATATATATATATATATATATATATATAGATTATAAGGAGAAGAGATTAAGTCACTTTAGAAATAATTTTAATTAGAGTTACTTTATTTAATAATTTTTATAAAAAATTAAATTTTATTAATTCAATCTTTAAATTAATAAATTATATTATATAAATTATTTTTAAAATTTTTTAAAAAATTTAAAAGATCTTTAATATTTTATTCAATAAATTTAAATGAGCAGATATTTTAAAAAATATATTATCTGTTAATTTAAATTAATTTTTTTAAATATCAAATTTTTTTAAATTTTATAAAAATAATTTATATAATATAATTTATTAATTTAAAAATTAAATTAATAAAGTTTAATTATTTATAAAAATTATTAAATAAATAATTTTAATTATAGTTACAACTTATTTCTCCTCTCTTTTTCCACATATATATATATATATATATATATATATATATATATATTATTAAATTAAGATGTGTGTTTTTTAGTAGTTTTATTCCACGAATAATTTAGAAAAGACTAATTCATCTTAAATGCAAAAATCTTTGAGTACATTGCCAACAAGTACATCAACTTCAAAGTAATCAAATTTTACCAAGACGGAGGTCATAAATCTTAATTGTCATTGAGAGACCACATTTTACATATATGATGTCATCATATGTAACATTGGAAATCTGTCGAATAGAGATAAAATTGTTGTTTCGAGACACATTGTCGAAGAAAATGACTTTTACGCATATGCTTTGGCAAATTGGGCATATTTTAATTTAATAGCTTGGTCATCTTATTTCTTTAAGTGTATATCTTGGATGATTGTTGATTCTATTGGAATTGTTCATTTTAAATTTTTTTTTTTTTTTATGTAACCAAACATTACAACATATCTAAGTTTTAGTAACATTAAAAAAATATTATAAAAATATAAAAAAATATTACCTATTAATTTTAATAACAATTTTAAAAAATATTGTATCTGATGTATGTTGTAAAATATTATTACTAACATTTTTTTATATTTTTAGTAACATTTAATAAATGTTGTACCATATTGATTTAATAATATTTTTATAAAAAATTGACAACATTTATATAAAATGTTACAAAATATTAAAAATGTTGCTAAATATATTTTAAACAACATTTTAAAAATGTTACTAATTAAAAAAAATGTTACCAAATAATACTATTAGTAACATTTTAAAAAAATTAATTAATTGTAAAAAAATGTTACACAAGATAATTTTTTTAAGTGTTAATTTCTTTTAGGTTAAATTAATTTTTACCCGAAAATAAAGAAAACACCAAATTAATCTTTAATATATTCTTAATTTTCTTTATTTTTTTAACAATAAATAAATTAACTTCTATTTTTAATTTCTATTTTTATTCAGTATTAAGTAAAAAAGGTCAACATGTTTTTATTTTATTTTTGTTTTTAAAATTTTATACAAAAAACAACATAAAAATATAATGATATTTTTATTATTAAAATTGAAAAAAATATAAAAACAGAAACCAGTTGGTCCTAACTTTTCCCTAACCATCCTCAAAAACTAAATTTGATTATCACTGAAACTACTTTCAAATGACAAAGCCTACTTATGATAAATTTCACCACTTTTCCTGATGAAAACCACCATTGTTCACATAATGAATCAAATAACATATATTAATTGAATGTAGTTTTCAATTGTGTACCCTTTGATGATGCTTAAGAAGAATTTGGCCTCTTCAAGACCCCAATATTTAAATACAAATAACTCTTTTGGTCAGAGAAGTTTGACGATCTAGGTACAGGATAAAATCCAAAAGATCTTCCATCAGTCTTTGCCAAACATACATCATTATGTCCTTCAAAAGTTCACTCTTTTATATGAATGACTAAGTTGCATATTCCTCAAATGACATCCACTGCAGCAAAAGAATAATATGAAGAATTGATACTTGCCTTTGGCTATAATGATTTTAAATTTTCTCATGATCCTTTTTAAAATTACAATTTATTGCCACATTGGAATGAACTAAATCAAATGAATTTCGATAATAAAGCTTTAATGTACCCGCAATGATGTTAAATGATAGCTTAACAATGGTTAAATGGTACAACAAGATTCACTTACTCCCATTTCTTCTTTGACCTATCTTACTGTTGCAACACAAATATCTTCTCTCTGTATAGATTGAACAAGTGGATTATACACACACTATAGATTCTTATTCTATAATGAGAAAGATATCCAATGCATTTACCTGATCAACAACTCCAGTAGGGAATTTCCAAACACTAGTTCCCTAAAAATATCCACTATTTTCTTGAACAACCAGGACCTAATATCAATGAATAAGTAGAAAATGAGATGTTAACTGTCGATAGAAAACTAAATTCGTAAGAGTTTTATAAGAGATTGACATTTCACTAAAAAAAATGAGATGTTACTGTTTTTCCAATAAAAATTCAGATAATGAACTGAAACTGACAAGAATTAAAAATAATGGAAGTAATAGATGAAAAAATAAAGAAAGAAACTAAATTTGAATATACTAGTTCCTCCCTATAATTAAATGCAACACCTGTTAAGTTCCTTTTCACCCTAATATATGATGTTATCCTTTCATCAAGATACAGGACCGAATAGTTGTACTTGTCAAAGATACAATGCTCAAACAATAAGGAAGTCCTTCCATTCAAGGATTTGAGGGTATTAAAACAAATGTAGTAATCAATTATGCTTCAATTCCAAAGAACAAAAAATGGTAGCAACCATGTAATGGAGTGCAACAACTGTTAGAAATCCAAATGATCCAATCATCATCTGTTGCCAACCAAAACAGAATACAACTCCCTAATTAGTACTACACCAAAATAACTAGACAATGGGCATCAAAAGTAAATGCCATTATAAAACTTACAGCGTCTTATAATAATTAACACATGATAAATGCTAACAAGTTTTTTCAAAATATTATTTTAGTAATAAAAAATAAAAACTGTTATTCAATAACATTATTAATATTCTTTTATCAAAAACATTTATTTTTAATTCCTTAATCAATATGTTAATAATCATGCTTATGTCTATATTTATTTACTTACATGCTTTCATACTAATAAAGCACACTAGTGTATTTGCACACTAATATAAATATAAAATCAGCAAATATTTTACAATAATTTTTATTTTGTATAATAACAACAACATAAGTTTTATTCTATTAAATAAGATTAATTACATAAATTATATATTATTATTAGTTTAGTTAAATTAATAATAATATATTTTTATTATTTGATAAAGTTTATGTAAATATTATTAAATGATTTGAGTTCTATTTTATATTAAAAGAATCTCACTTATTATTTATAAGGCCATATGAATTTTATGAAATAAATGAAAGAAAGATTTTGAAAAAAACATGTCGCCTAGTGGGTGAATGAGAGGCACCTTCGTATGGGCACTAGAATCGGGGATAGGACGAATAGTAGCAGAGTCAACTTCATCAGTAGGAAGAGGAACTGCTGGGTTGCTATTAATGAAGGGCAAGTTGCCACTTTTATATGGTACTAATGGGGTTGTAATAGGTGAAGTTGCTGAAGGTGCAGGACCAGGTGAAGCCGCTTGTAGAGGATTAAAATGCCACTTTTCTCCACCAGAGAATGGTGCTGGATCTGCCAATGGAGAATGTTTTGGAGGCTTTGCTGAACCCTGTGGTGTTGCTGCTGTTACTGCTAAAATCACCTTAATTGCTAGCTTTTCTAAATCTTGGCATGCTTTCAGTGAGCCATCATTGAAGTTAAAGTAGAAGAAACCAAGGCATGATGGATGCCACTATCAACATTAACATAAAATTGGTTTTAAAAAAGCATACAAAAAAATTTCAAATTTACACACTAATAGAAAATTGACTGCAAATCAAACAACTTCACAGTTTTATCACTAGAACTAGTAAAAGAAAATTGACCATTCCAATTTCCACTCCTAAGTTCGTTTGGTATTAAGCAAGTACACAAGACAAAACATATCAAGAAACAAGTTATTTCTCCACAGGCTATGTTTATTTTAACAAATATTTTTTAATTCCTCATGCTAATTTCCAACAAGAAACATGAGATCAAAAGAGGTTAAAATTGTCATATACATAACTTTGATGAGCCACAACAAATTGAACAGGATTGCAAAAACTATCACATACCTACATTGGTGAATTTGAACCTTCTAGAGTGAAGAATGATGGTAGCTACTAGAACAAGAAGCGTCAAGGCAATGACTAGGCTCAAAATAACCATCATGTTAGGCTTCTTAATGTTTCAAATTCAAGTGGGAGAGAATGTTAATTGAAAGTGGAAATAGGGAAATGGAATGAGCAATTGTGAGTTAAAAAAACAAGGGATTCAGTCTCTTCCCCAACATTTGATATCAAACAATCGATATAAAGCTTCATCAAAATAACAAGAGATTTGGTATTTTCTCTAACATCTCATATCAAACGTGAATATAAAGAGTCATGAAAAAAAACAAAGTAATGAGAATTTAACCTCTTTCCCAACATCCATTCATCATTCAACTCAACAAAAAAAAAAAATTAAGTAGTAGCATTGGCAACAACTTTAGGCGAATCAACCTTGATTATTTTGATTTTCAATCTCTTCCTCTTTTTCTCGTCGTTGGATCCTTTGATCTTTTCATGAAAATTGCAAATAATATATATAATTCAATGTTCATAACATGAAATAATTTAATCCATAAATTAATTAAGAAAAGTGGCACCATCAGAAACTTAAATAAGCACATTATGCAATTTTGATTTCTATAATGAACAAGTTCTAGGAATATTATAATGAACAAGATACCTTCTCAGAATGAATTTTATGAATTTCTTCGCTTTCCAATATATCTTCAAATTGACCTTCTTCACATAGTTTTGACATCATAAACGTCTCTTCTAAAAGTTCTTCCAAATTATCATGCATTTTAAATTTATCATTCTCCTTGTTCATATAATTTTTTGAAGATCCACCCTCGCCATGGAAAACCCAAGTGTTGTAACTTTTGTCAAATCCATCACAAACTAAATACTCATATGCTTCCTCACGATCACACCAGAAACCACTGTTGCAATTTTTACAAGGACATAAAATTTGACTTCCTTGTGCAACATTAGAAAATGCAAAGTCGAGAAATTTTTTTAACCCATCCAAATACTTTTCAGAAGCTTTTGGTTCATGCATCCAACTCTTATCCATTTCTCCTTTTATAATTTGTACAAAATAAAAATCATCAGATAATTTAATTCAATAATACTTCTAATAATAAATAAAAAAACTAATAAATAAAAATATATGCATTAACATAAAAAAATTTAAAAATAATAAACATGATAGTTCATAGTGAAGTTATAGATGAATGAGAATAATACCAAATAATGAATTTTCGCAGCTCTTCCACCCTCTTCCTCTATTGGTTGGAAAACAAGAATAATAATTTCCTATTTAAACAATAAATAATAAATTATATTAGGTATCTACTAAACGGTTAAAACATGCATATATTAAAATTAAAAATGAAAACAGATAGAGAGTGCCTACATATATTTCAATCCAAACTCATGAACATCAATCAATTCTAAATATTTTTATCAAATAAATATTTAAAATAAAATAAAAGAAAGGGTCATCTTCCACTTTTTAGTTGAAAATTATTTTTTATTTTCTATTTGATTTATTTTTTTAAGGATGATTGTATTTCAGGACCTTTAATTTCACCACAAACTACCTTGTATTGTTTTTAGAATAATAGTAACTAAGAATTTTAACAAGTTTAGTTATTCACAAAAATGAGTGTCACCACTAGACCTTTAAATTTATAAAAGAAATGCTTAAACTTAAACTAAAAGATATATAAGTAGTGGGAATGTGAAACAAGGGTGAGAGGAGTAAGTAGATAAACAAACTAAAAGATATACTAACTCATGTATTAATATTTTGAGTAAACTTAATAAATTCAAACAAATGATAAACTTTTAATTATGTACGAAAGTTCACTTTTTGGCTGATACATAAATTTATAAGTTCAAATAATTATGATGCAAAAATAGATATATACTTTAATAGAGCAGGAAGAAAAAAAACTGAAAGCTAGAGATATAATATTACTCTCATATGTCACACTAGACAATAAAAAAAATGATAAACAAGAGAATTTATTACTCATTGAAAAAGAGGCAGTCATGGGATCAGATTATAGTTAATTACTTATATCACTTTATACTAAACAAGTTTAGGAGTCACATGCAAATAATTCAGACAGTAACTAATCTTTTCTTTCAATTTCATTTGACCATAAATTCACATTCCCTTATCTGTACAATATATGAAAGTAATTATATACACAAATAAATTGCAGCTAAGCATGGGGATAAAATGGAAGAAAGAAAAGTCACTACAGGGTTCTCCTCAGGACAACTAGTCCATTTTATGTTGTTCCCATCTAGAAGCATATATTGTAGTTTTAAATTGATGGTTCATCCATGAAGATAATAATTATAAAGCAAAGTTATTAGGGACATTAGCAACCAATAATTCTGGTATTCCCAATGCTTCAGGATACAAGGAGCTAAAAGTTGTTTGATCATTACGAGTTCCTAGAATTAGACATTTTTTAAGTATTGTAGTTAAAGAATTTCCTTCAAGTTGCGTTTAACAGCTCTTTTTTTCTTTCTGTTTGATACGTAGAAAAATAACAGTCAAGATCAGGAAGCAAACAGGTTTGCAAATTACTCCAACGGCATCAACAAAAACCAGGCCTCAAATTATTGTAATGGCTAAGTGCCCTGCAATATAAATTAAATATAAAATTTCTGTAGATATTCACACTAGCAAAATTCTCATGTGGGCCTTGAACTTTGCGTTGCAGTTACTAGTGCCAGATCAAGACAAGACTCTGCACATTCTATATTCATTATTGGAGATCATGTACTGAGAAATATTATTTAAAAAAAATGCATATACTTAGTAAGTAAATAAATCCTTTGTCACACTATAAAGCTTTATTATAAAGACATCATAAGTAAAACACAAATTTACGCACAACTGATGCGTTAAAAACACGTGCTTCATCAATGTGAAGCTTCAGTCCATGCTTCTTAGCAACTTCTCCAACTCTGTCTGTATATTCAACTGAAAGGCATCTGCCACTAGTGTTGCATTCAGTTATAACATGAGTCATAATTTTTCTGTAAATTTGAATCAATTAATAAAAAGAAGGGACTTCTAAAGCCCAACCAAAATTAACAAAATGCATGGTGCCCACAACAACCATAAACAGAACAATGAAGAGATGTTCACTTCAACTGCATTATGAAACCATTGCCCATATCTTGAGTACCCCACATGGTTAATCATACAGCACTGTAAAAAATACAAAATGTTCGAAGGCAATCATTGAAGGCTCTAATAATAGGCAACATTTCTACCCAATAATCAAAATATACATTATGTAAAGGTTATAAATATTTGTAAACAAAGAACCAATTTGGCACAATGAACTAAGTATATAATAAACATTTAATTAAGCACTGATCATTTAATCTAATTTATTTTCTGTAAATAATTCTAAGTGGAAACACTGAGCCACCACGTAAATGTCATTTATAGTATGACGGTTTCAAATCAGGATTCATTTTCAAGTTTGTAATTACAAGTTATTCTTTTTATGTTTTATATATGTACAGAAATTGCCTTAGAAATTGACATAGGATTTATATAAATTTGGGAGGACTTTTGGCCAAAGAAATCTGACCTAATACAAGGAATTTTGATCTGGTCTTAGAATTTCATTTTCTTCAACAGCCGCACTATATCACTAGGAAGTGATCCTTGAATCCAAGAACTTAAAAGGGAACTTGCAAATATAAGTCAAGGAGCCAATTGCATTCAAAGTTAAAATTGGTGCATATTAACGACAAAAAATTTAACAACCAGTCTCTAATGAGAATTGACTTCAGAAAAACAGAGTTCCTAAAAAGAGTCTGCACCTTCAAATATTTGATCACACATTTTCTTCTTCCTAGAAATCAACAATTTGACCTGTTCAAGTAAAATTAGAAATATGCATGGGCCAAACAAAAACAGATAAAATGGAATATCAAATTAATTTTACAATAATCCTTAGGTAAAGAATCTAGTTCCATTCTAGTTCATATGACTACAAAATACAATCCTCATGTAAATTTTTTTTAATACACTTTTTATGATTAGTTAAAATTCATATAGGTTCCTATAATATTATAATTATGATTATGTTGTCAAAGGAAATACAAGTAGCTGTATGGATTGTGCAGTTTGCTTGGAGAACCTCATTACAAGTGATAAATGCAAATTGTTACCTATGTGCGAACACAGTTCTCATACCCAATATGTTGACATATGGCTTCTACAGACTTCCATTTGTCCAATTTTTCAATCTAATGCTAACTCACATAATGGAGACCAAGTTATAGGCAACAGTGACAACTGCATTGAACAAAGGGAGAGTCTCACCACTACCACCAGAATTAAGCTAGATAACAATATGGTACAGTTTAGAGAAAGCCTAGAAAGTGCTCCATCTAGGAATGTTAGCATAGAAATAGAAAATCTAACATTAGAATACCTTAACAATGGTCATAACTATAGAGGAACAAAATCTACATAGCACCAAATAATCAACATTATTTCTTCATCATCTATAGAGCTAACTATCAAAGTTGAAAGCAATCCTTCCAAAATAAAAAAAAATCAAAACAAAAATAGAAAAACTCACCTTAAATTTGTAGAGAATTTGGAAATCCACCGTAAAAGATTCACAAAAGCAATTAGATCTACAAAAAGGAAAGGTATATCAAGAAAATGTGAAATGAAACAGAATCGATTTAGAAAGTACAAAAAAAGATTACCTTCTTATGTGAGGAGAGAATATACAAAATCTATAGAAGTTTCTCAAAGAAAAATGAATGAGCGAAGTTGGTTAACGAAAGAGAAAGAGGAGCTGAAGCTTGAAGCTAGATAATGAAAGAGAAAAAAGAGTGTGAAAAGGGAAAAAACGTGAAAAAGTACGGAGGGTCACATACGTGTTGCATCAGAATTTCAATTAAAAGAAAAATATTTTTCTCTTTTAAAATTTTATATATTAAAAAAATATAAATTAAAATATAAATCATATTTGGTAATATTTAAATTTAAAAATATTACTAAAGATATTAATTAATAAAATTTAATAACATTTTTATGAATGTTACTAAATAAATGTTATTAAATATAATATAAGAAATGTAATAGTGAAAGATGGGTCAATACTTTTTTTTATATATTGATAATCTAATTTGTATTTGATCCATTAGAATCAAATTAGTAATATAATATTTAGATAATTTGTATATAATTTTAAATTTAAATTTTTTGAATTTTTTAAAAGCTAAAAATTTAAACTTCTTTTTATGACTTTCAAAAATTATTTTACTCCAAACTATGCTTACATATATTTTCAATTTTAATCCTTATTATTTTGGAAAACAATTTTTTGAATAATATTCAATCAGTCATTTTCAACATGTATAATTTCTAAAGTTGTTTTGTTTAATTCTCAATGTTTAAGGTATATTGAGTATAAAAATCAAACATGATAAAATTATTTTAGAAAGACATGTAATATTCTCGTAATAAAATATGTAATATTCTCATAATACCTATTTTTCTTAGTGATAATATTTAAGCTCAATATGTTTAATTCGATATTTAAATATTATTTAGATAATTTAGTTTGTATTTGATGCAGCATTAGGATGACATTAGTCATAGAATATTTAGATAATTTGTATAAATTTTAAATTAAAGACATTTATTAAAAGCTAAAAAATTTAATTTGTATTTATGACTATCAAAAATTATTTTACTTCAAACTATTCTCACATTTATTTTCTTCAATTTTAGTTTTGAAGTTAACTGAAAAAATTAGTTTTTTTAAAACAAATTTTAAACATTACGTTCATCATAATTTTTTTAATGATTCATAAGAAAATAGAAAAACTGTCAAAAAAAATAGATCCTTATATTTGTATGACTTGTCTAAACTAGCGTGGGTGGTTGCAAAAATTGATGAACTTGAAAATACCAAAGCCAAAATGGTTGAAGTTAAGGACGAAAATGAATGATTATAAATAGTTTGAGCCAAATACTAAATGATTACCGTCTGTAGGTGCAATTCCATAAGTATAGTTGAATAAGAGATAAAAGATTCTTTTGATTATAAAATGAATACAATCATAAAAAAATAATAGAATTATATATGTTATTCATACACTTGTATAACATTTCAACTTGTTTTTTATATATATTTCAAATTTTCGGTCATAAATACCATTTATCATTTTTTTATCTTTTGATCCATATTTGGATGAACGTTTTTCAACAACATAACTCTTTTATTTTTTAAAATTCTTCCATAGAATTAATAAAAAAAATAGATTATTTCTTTTAAAATAAATGTAACTGAAAAATTTAAAAATGTATGAATAGATATATATTAATTTTTATAATAAAATAAAAAATATAAATTCAACCGAGTTTCTTATTTTTTTAATCGTAAAATAGGAATATATTGCAAAATTAAAGACGTAAAAATTAGAAACACCATTTATACTACAAATTTCTATTATAAATTTATATAACACATTTTTTTTATCTCTTTTTATCATTATTCATCATATTTTATATTTTATTTTTTTATCTCTTTTTATTACATATATACATAGTATATAAATGTAGTAACTTTATCATCTTTTAAAAAAATAATACTTTATTAACATTGGATTAATGTATACTAACCATACATAATCCAACACTTTCAAGAAAAAATGAGTTCAAGACATGTCCATATTAATCACCACCTAGAAAGGATCTACAACCACGACCACGACCATTGGAAATCTTCGTGGAATGAACTTTTACCTATAAAATAGTTCCAAATCCATCAATTTTATATATCTTATCCTACACTCTCATCTTCACCTAAATGCCCAACAATCACTCTTGAACTTACCTCCAATCCACACTACTAAATTTATTATATTTAGTAACATTGATAAAAATATTATTAATTTTTATTAATTAATATTTTTAATAACATTTTTAAATTTAAACATTACTAAATATTATTTATCTTTTAATTTATATTTTTTTAATATATAAAACTTTAAAAGAAAAAAACGATTTTCTTTTAAACGGAATTCTGATGCACTTTGTATGCAATCCTCTCACTTTTTCACGTTTCTCATATTTTCACACTCTTTTTTCTCTTTCGTTAACTAGCTTCAAGTTTCAGCTCATTTGTTAACCAACTTTGCCCATTCATTTTTTTTTGAGAAACTTCTATAGATTTTTTACATTCTCTCCTCACATAAGAAGGTAATCTTTCTTCATAGTTTCTAAATCAATTCTGTTTCATTTCACATTTTCTTGATATACCTTTCCTTTTTGTAGATCTAGTTTCTTTATAAATTTTTTACTATGGATTTTTAAATTCTCTACAAATTTGAGGTGAGTTTTTCTATTTTTATTTTTATTTTATTGTTTTGTTTTGGAAGGATTTTTCAACTTTGATAGTTAGCTCTATAGATGATACAGAAATCAATGTTGATTATTTGGTGCTCTTTAGATTTTGTTTCTCTATAGTTATGACCATTGTTAAGGTTTCCTAATGTTAGATTTTCTATCAATTCTATGCTAGCATTCCTAGATGGAGCACTTTCTAGGCTTTCTCTAAACTGTACCATATTGTTTTCTAGCTTAATTCTGGTGGTAGTGGTGAGACTCTCCCTTGGTTTAATGCAGTTGTCACCGTTGCCAATAACTTGTCTCCATTCTGTGAGTTAGCATTAGATCGAAAAATTGGACAAATGGAAGTCTGTAGAAGCCATATGTCAACACATTGGGCATGAGAACTGTGTTCGCACATAAGTAACAATTTGCATTTATCACTTGTAATGAGGTTCTCCAAGCAAATTGCACAATCCATATGACTACTTGTATTGCCTTTGACAACATAATCATAATTATAATATTATAGGAACCTATATGAATTTTAACTAATCATAAAAAGTGTATTAAAAAAAATTTACATGAGGATTGTATTTTGTAGTCATCTGAACTAGAATGGAACTAGATTCTTTACCTAAGGATTATTATAAAATTAATTTGATATTTCATTTTATCTGTTTTGCTTTGGCCCATGCATCTTTCAAATTTTACTTGAACAGGTCAAATTGTTGATTTTTAGGAAGAAGAAAATTTGTGATCAAATATTTGAAAGTGTGGACTCTTTAGGAATTCTGTTTTTCTGAAGTCAATTCTCATTAGAGACTGGTTGTTTAATTTTCTATGTCGTTAATATCCACCAGTTTTAACTTTGAATGCAATTGGCTCCTTGACTTATATTTGCAAGTTCCCTTTTAAGTTCTTGGATTCAAGGATCACTTCCTTGAGATATAGTGCGGCTGTTGAAGAAAATGAAATTCTGAGACCAGGCCAAAAGTCTTTGTATTAGGTCATATTTCTTTGGCCAAAAGTCCTCCCAAATTTATATAAATCCTACGTCAATTTCTATGGCAATTTATGTACATATATAAAACATAAAAAGAATGACTTGTAATTACAAACTTGAAAATGAATCCTGATTTGAAAGCGTCATACTATAAATAACATTTACGTGGTGGTTTAATGTTTCCACTTGTGTTGCAGGAAGAAGATATTTGTGTTGTAGCAGTAAGAGAGGTCAAAGAACAAACGTGAGTAAGTGAATCTTGCTGTACGATTTAACTATGGAATAGTCCTAAAATTAGTTTATTTAATTTGGTTTCAATAAAGTTTACCTTCTGAGCCTAATAATTTTGGATTATATCAATTTTCAGGTTGACTCAATTTATGGAAGTATTAGCATTCAAGTAGCATGTTATATATATATATATATACTTGATGGGAAATTTCAATGATTGAATATGGAGACTTCAAATTGGAGATAGAAGGTTTGAACTTCATTGATATTGGATTAGGGAATAAGGATTAATGGAAGGAACATGTCGTGGCAAGTCATGTAGGCCATAATCTTATAGATGAAGGAATTCTTAACTATTTATACACTCGCTGCAGGTTCAATTTAGGTCTTGGGGTATCAAGCAAAACTGTTAAAGCTTATCTATGTTGACATGTTCATTTTTAGCAATATCGTTGTCAGTGGGAGAATAGATGCTTGAAATAAAAGGCTTAACTAACTCATTGATCTTGAAAGTATTACAATTTTTACTTGTATTTCTATAAAAATTTTATTAAGTTTTAGTCCTCAGTTACCTGGGACTAAAACCATGTTTTTTTATATATATTTTTGGGATTAAAATTGAATAAAATTTTTATAAGGACTAAAATAAAAAATTGTGATATTTTCACGAATCAATAACTTATTTAAATCTACGTGGCCAATTTTTTGTTACATGTTAATGAATTTGGAACTTTTTCCTCCTTTCAAAGTTTCTTGGATTCCTGTGAGTTTATAGTATAAATGATTGAGCATTCTTTTCTTCATTGATCTGAATATCTGATCAACAGACAAAGTTATAATTCATTCTTTGAGAAGTCAGATTTATTCTTCGTGTGCATGTTGCGACCCCTGTCTTCTGACATCCAAATCTAGAGATTAGAGATAGAGGGTGCCCAGGTATATAAATTTTAGTTTAAGCTAAGCAGTAATTATAGTTTGTTTTTCATGTGTCTTTTAAAATGTTCAATGCTAACAGATCATAAAATTATCTTCATTTTTCTTATTCCTTCTGTTGTTAAGCTATCATTTAACATCTTTGCCTGTACATTAAAGCTTTATTACTGAAATTGATTTGATTTAGTTCATTCCAATATGGCAATAAATTGTAGTTTTAAAAAGGATCATGAGGAAATTTAAAATCATTATAGCCAAAGGCAGGTATCAATTCTTCATATTATTCTTTTGCTGCAGTGGATGTCATTTGAGGAATATGCAGCTCAGTCATTCATATAAAAGAGTGAACTTTTGAAGTACATAACTGATGTATGTTTGGCAAATACTGATGGAAGATCCTTTGGATTTTGTCCTGTCCCTACATCGTCAAACTTCTCTAATCAAAAGAGTTGTTTGTATTTGAATGCTGGGCCCTGAAGAGGCCCAATTCTTCTTAAGCATCATCAAAGGTTACACAATTGAAAACTGCATTCAATTACTATATATTATTTGATTCATTATGTGAACAATGGTGGTCTTCATCAGGAAAAGTGGTGTAATTTACCATAAGTAGGCTTTGTCATTTGAAAGTAATTTTAGTGATAATCAAATTTAGTTTCTGAGGATGGTTAAGGAAAAGTTAGAACCTACTAGTTTTTGTTTTTATATTTTTTTTTTCAATTTTAATAATAAAAATATCATTTTATTTTTATGTTGTTTTCTGTATAAAATTTTAAAAACAAAAGTAAAATAAAAACATGTTGACCTTTTTTATTTAATATTGAATAAAAATAGAAATTAGAAACAGAAATTAATTTATTTATTGTTAAAAAAATAAAGAAAATTAAGAATCTATTAAAGATTAATTTGATATTTCCTTTATTTTCAGGTAAAAATTAATTTAACCTAAAAAAAATTATCTTTTGTAACATTTTTTTACAATCAAATTACATTTTTTAAAATGTTACTAATAGTATTATTTTATAATATTTTTTTAATTAGTAACATTTTTAAAATGTTGTTTAAAATATATTTGACAACATTTTTAATATTTTGTAACATTTTATATAAATGTTGTCATTTTTTTTGTAAAAATGTTACTAAATCAATATGTTGTAACATTTATTAAATGTTACTAAAAATATAAAAAATTATTACAAATAATATTTTGCGACATATATTATATATAATATTTTTTAAAAATGTTATTAAAATTAATAGATAACATTTTTTTATATTTTTATAACTTTTTAAAATATTACTAAAATTTAGATATGTTGTAGTGCAACCCTCCTCTTCCTCATTTTTTTAGAAGATCATTTTGCTTCAAACTATAATCCCCAAAGGAACGTTCTTCCACAAGTCTGAACATCAACTCATAATCCAATGCAACATCTTGGAGCAACCATATAATAACGAGAATGTCAACCTTGAAAGACTGTGTTAAGCTAAAATTCATCATGTTGCAAAGTGTTGTGATCTCGAGGTAAATGTTCGATGGATGATTGAGAAAACATAGAGCTATAGCTTCGATCCTAGTCAAGGTTATGACTTTCTATGTTGGTAGAGTTTTATGATTGAGCATATTACTATATATATCGTCCATATATCATCAAGTACTCGTCGAGCATAGCAAAATCGATTCAAGTGATAAGCTTGGACAGTTACAAAGGTTACAACAGTGACGAGTAATAGAGCCGCCATGAATCAACTTAAAAGATGAAAAAGTTACAAGGAGTGCTCATTTATAAGCAAGCATAATAAGGGAAAGTTACAATAACAAGTGGCAACGACTATGATACCAAGTTAAACAAATGAAGTAAGGGTCACTTCTCTGAAATCTAGAACACACAAGAGACAACGCAAGACCAATGAAGTGCAAACATGAAGAATCAGAATATGTAATCTTTTTATGATTTTGAACCTTTCTTGTTTACATTTACATTTACATATTTTGATTGTAAATCTAATTTAGTTAATGATATGTTTAACTTGTTTAAGAAATAAAACATAAGTTATCAATATCATCTCTTATTCCTACTCGTTTCTCTCTCTCTTCATTATTGCGCATTCATGTTGTGCGTGTGGTTGACTATAGAAAGCCTTACAGAAGTCGTTTTTACTTCCTACAAATGAAAAGATACCAGCAATAAACCTTAGATTCTTTAAAGGTTTCACACAAATTTTTGAAATCTTAACATGGAAATAGTTTATTGTTCAGTCTTTTAGTGGGAATGGAGGATTTTGAGTAGATTGGTTGGTAGGAGATGATGAATAGGTGCTAGGTTAATGGCTACACTGTAAGGGAGCATAGGAGTTGTTGCACTGTGCAGGTCCTATAAAAATCCTAAAGTGTGATAAGATATAACCATAAAAATCGTGGACTAATTTAGATTAATATGCAAATTGCTTAAAGTAAAATTTTGTGGAAATTCAGATTGATAAGCATTACCATGGGATTGTGTTCCTGTCTATGCCAAACGGGGTAGTGTTAGACTACCTTACATTGTTTGGCATTGGTTGTGGCAGTTGTGGTACTTAATTAAGATACTCTAATGCATAAGTTAGTTCCTAAGTAAAACGGGAATAGGGATATAGGTAGAGAAGTAAACTGTGCCTATGGTATCCGCTAGTGTGTTCTGTGCAGGAGGTGCAAATCGTGGGATGTATACAACCGTTATTATTATTGAACTTTTTTGCAAATTCTTTATTTAAAGGATCCAAACTTCACTGAAGCTTTAATGAATTTATTATTATTGAATTTTTTATGCATTTAAGCGAAAAATATATAAACAAAATCTTCACATAGAATCTCCAGTTTTTTATGCATCTTTTGAATGTTATCCTCCATATTAAATTTTCTTGTTCTTTCAACTCTAGCTTACTTCTTTAATTCTTTCCTGCAAAGAACATCATTGGTTCATGCTATAGACGTGATGTTTAAAATAATTATGACTTTTTACAAATTTAATGATGATAACGGATGAATATTTTGGTGTCAACTGCTTGACTTGTAAATTAGAGAATAGGAAAGTTTTCTA
Organism: Canavalia gladiata; assembly: GCA_037954105.1. Lineage (NCBI taxonomy): Eukaryota > Viridiplantae > Streptophyta > Magnoliopsida > Fabales > Fabaceae > Canavalia > Canavalia gladiata. The sequence continues at coordinate 38,386,273 of CM075658.1, read as the reverse complement.
AAGCAAAAGTAAATCCCAGAAGGCATTAGGTTAAGGGAATACAAATTAAATATTCACTTTAAGAAATTTGATGTTTTAACAGGACACTTTGATCCTTTCTTATTTTGATGTGTAGAAACTGAATTTTGAACAAAGATAGATGATCTTCTGCATATTGTTCCTTAGAAAGTTCTCACTTAAGAGGGAGCTTACTACAATTTTTTTTTCACTGCAGTTTCCTGCACCATTCTTTAGGATTCTGATATGTTGCTACTCAATTTCTCTTGACTAATGCAACTTATTTTTTATTTGGAAGCTTCTAAAAGAGTTTCCAAGAGATATGTTTTCTCTAAAGAGAGCACAAGTCCTGACCTTCTACATTGGAGAGAAAACTCTTGCTATTTAAGAGAAGTTTGAGAGTGGGGGCTGGGTGGTGTCTAGGAATGGAGAGAGTGAATATTTACTGGATAATGGAATAAGAGAATCTCTGTTTATATAGGTTAGCTGTGAGAGAAAATAAAAATGATCCAACTTCCTTTGGGTTTCTTTCATGTGTGCAGATCTAGCAAAAATATGGGTATGAGAGAGGAAGAGGAACTGCATAGTTGCTAGAATGTGTGGTGTTGAAAGAGATTTGAGAGTGAGAGGTTGTTGTTCATAAGAAAGAAAATGGATGAAGAATGGTAAAATTGTGTGTTTCTCTATAAGCATGGAAAAATTATGAAGCAAAAGAGAGATCCAAATTAATATTAATTTCTTTTACCTAATTCATCTATTTTTTTTCAATTGAATTAAGGTCAGTTTGATTTATTTTTTTACCTAGGAGCACCAGAGATAAACAAAATAAAAGTAATATATATATATATATATATATATATATATATATATATATATGATACTTAAATTTCTTCTCCTAAAATTTCTTGTAGAATAGGGAGCATGACACTTCCTAAGCAAAGTTATAGCTTTTGACCCAACAAGTAAGATTGAGAACTTTAAGCATTATATGGAAAAATTTGTATTTGGACTTGTTCAACTATTATAATTTTCCATTTAAGTTTTTTTGCTTTAATGATTTCTTCTTGCATGTTAGAGCTGGTGATCCTTCTTGGTTAGCTTGATTTATTTATTAATTGAGATCTCTATAAGACTATGTATTTGCATTGGCCATTAAATTTTGCATCCAATTTTTTTAGGACAGATTCGGACACAACTTATATTTCAAGGAAAGTTAAGCATAGGACATGCTGTATCCATTATTTACATAATAATGAGTTTGTGCAGAGCATATTGTCTACAGAACATATGGTATACTTTATTTTAGATTTTATTAAAGTACTCATCGAATTGCTAAATTTTCAGGGACAAGAGAAGGAAGGAAATAAGGGTCACCAAGCATGAAGTCTCCGAATAGCTTTTAAACTCTATACAGGTTCTTTTCCTTCTCTGTGAAAGTTGAAATTTTTAGATTATTCATAACTATGCCTTATCTTCCCTATTAACCGAACATATCAATTAATCTACCTTAATTATCGAATACATTTCTCCTTATCATTAATTTAAAGTTAAGTTGTATTAAATATCTATCTAGAATCCTTATCATTAATTTAAAGTTTAGTTGCATTAAGTATCTATCTAGAAGTTTATCCATAAGTGCATGAGGTGCATAAATGCTGGTTGAAAAGTTAAATAAGAAAAGTTGTTGATTTGTTTTATTTTCTTTTACAAATGTTTATTGATAAGTTTATTGGGGGAAAATGAGTTTTTTATATCGGTTGTTATGAATTTTTTATATCGGTTATTTAGGCGGTGTTGAGACGGACGATATAAAAAATAAGACTTTTTATATCGGTTTTAGAACCGATGTAAAATGTATGGCTTTCTACATCGGTTGGGCCTATAACCGTTGTAAAAAGTACACTTTCTACATCGGTTGTGGGCAGAATCGATGTAAAAAATCATACTTTTTACATTGGTTAAGGCTACAACTGATGTAGAAAATGTACTTTTTACATCGGTTATAGGCCCAACCGATGTAGAAAGCATATTTTTTACATCGGTTATAGTCTTAACCGATGTAGAAAGTCCTTTTTTTTAATGTTCATTTTGTTTAGACATACTACCATATTATTTATTCACAATACCTGCATATACACACAAAATTACCAGGCAGACAATATAGAATTCACATAATCTATATATTTAAACTAAATACATCTTTATTTATTATCAAACTTTAATTTACAAATGAAATAACTTAAAATTACACCAAACAAGTATTGAAAGTTGAAAAAATGTAGTAATCAGCCATGTACCTGTTGAAAGCAAAAAAAAATTATGTTAAAACTGTACTAAATATAAAAAACGTAATAAACATTTTAAAATAAGTTAAAAATAAACATACAATGATGAAATAATTAAATAAATAACTAACTTGTATCATGTAGTAACATTTTCCCATATTCCATCATGATGATCATCTCGAATAACATGTACATCATCTATTTCATTTTCTTCATTGATACTAGATATCCTTGATGATAATGGAGTTTGAGAAATATCAATATTTGAAAGATCATTGGTATCATCACTAGCGATTATTGTCTTTTCTTGAAGAACGACTGACCACCTTTTGGAGCAAGGATCTTGAACATAAAACACTTGTTTTGCTTGGTGGGCCATGATAAAAGGGTCATCCTTGTAAGCTACTTTTTGAAGGTCAACCAATGTAAATCCCAATTCATCGACTTGCACACCACTGTTACTATTAACCCATTTGCATTTGAAAACAGGCACTCTAAATTTGGTGTAATCAATCTCCCAAATCTCTTCAATCACTCCAAAGTAAGATATGGAAGCCTTTACAAGATTTTTATCTTTGGAACTTGCAAAATGCATCGACTTGCTACCATCACAACCTCACTATTTTGCATGGTACTTTTATCATCCTAAGACTTTGTGTAAAATGAAAAATGATTGATATCGTATCTAGTCCAACATATGACATCAAAGTTTGGGCCATATGCTAGCCACTTCAATGTATCAGAGGCATCATCATCCTTCTTAATTGTTTCATCAAACTAGTTTAAGAACGTTTTGTTATGCTCATTCAACAACCATTTCTCATTCATTCGAACATTCTCTTCCCTTATCATAGTTTTGTGAGTAGATAAGTAAGGTTGAACCTCATCGGTATTATTCAAAATATACAAATGTGCTCGAAGGACTTCTGCACGACCTATGTTTTTCACAGTTATGCCTCATGTACCTTTACCTCCGTGTCTTCCCTCATGACCAGACTTTGGAACTCCTATGGGCTCCACCTCTGACAAATACTCTGTACAAAACTCAATTGCCTCTTCTGTAATGTATTTTTCAATCATAGATGCCTCGAGACGGTGTGGATTCTTCACATACCCTTTTAATATTTTCATGTATCGTTCTATTGGATACATCCACCTCAGATAAACTAGACCACATAATCTAATCTCCCTCACTATATGAACAACCAAGTGAACCATAATGTCAAAAAATGATGGAGTTAAATACATCTCTAATTGGCATAAGATAGTAAAAGCTTCATGTTCCAACTCATCCAATTTTAGAGGGTCAATGGCTTTGCTACATATTTTATTGAAAAAGAAGCACAACCTACTTATTGTATGTCTAACTTTTTTAGGCAAGATGTCATGAATAACCACTGGAAGTAGTTGTTGCATCAACACATGACAATCATGAGACTTTAACTCAACTAACTTTAAATCTTTCATCGAGACAAGTCTTTTAAAATTTGAAGAATAACCTTGTGGCACTTTAACCCCATGTAGGCACTCACAAAAAGAAAATTTCTCTTTTTTTGACAATGTATGACATGCCGGGAGAAAATATGTTCGCTTTCCTACAGACTGTGGAGCTAACTGATGTCGTATACCCTTGTGAACCGAATCCAGTTGATAATTGACTCCATCTTTAGTCTTTCCCTGTATGTTGAGAAGTGTTCCAATGATGCTATCACACATATTTTTTTCCACATGCATCACATCAATACAATGTCTAACATCAAGTTTGCACCAATATGGAAGATAAAAAAATATTGATCTTTTCTTCCATATCCTTGTCTCGATGACCTTTTTTTGAGTCTTTCCAAAAACAGTTATGGTGTTTTTAACCTGATCATAGACTTGTTGTCCAGTTAAGGCTTTTGGAGCAACATCATTTTCTGGCAACCCATTAAAAACTTTCCTTAATCTACAATAAGGGTGATTAGTCCTGAGAAATTTCTGATGACCAAGATAAATTGTCTTCCTTCCATGATGTAGTTGATGGTAACTTGTGCCTTCTTCACATATAGGACATGCTTTGTGCCCCTTAACGCTGTATCTGCATAAACTTCCATATGCAGGAAAGTCATTAATAGTGCAAAAAAGCATTGCTCGCATCTTGAAATTTTCATTACCATACGCATCAAACACCTCCATACCTTCTTCCCATAGATTTTGCAAGTCTTTAATTAAAGGAGCAAGATAAACGTCTATGTCATTTCTAGGTTATTGTGGACCTGAAATCATCATAGACAACATGATGTATTTACATTTCATGCACAACTCCGGAGAAAGGTTGTAAATTGTCAAAAGTACAGGCCATGAACTATGTTTACTACTTAAATTACCGTATGGATTCATTTCATCTGTTGCAAGTCCAAGCCTTAGGTTTCTTGGCTCATTTCCAAAATCCGAATATAGTGGATCAACCATCATCCATTGCAAACCATAAGCTGGATGACGAAGTTTTCCATCAATTAGTCTTTCATCTACATGCCATCTAAGGTTCTTTGCTTCATCTTTATTACAAAACAATCGTTTGAACCTTGGAATTATTGAAAGATACCACCACACTTTTGCTGGAGGCCGCTTTGTGCTCTCATTGCAACCAGAATCACCATCCTTCAATTTATAACGTGAAACTTGACGCACAGTGCACATTTAATCCTTCAAACTCATTTCTGTATAGTATGCAATCATTAGGGCAGGCATGTATTTTCTTATACTGCATACCCATCGGACACAACATCTTCTTCATCTCATAATTACACTTTGGTAATGTGTTACCTTCCGGAAGCATCTCTACCAGTAGTTCAAGTAATTCGGTTAAACTTTTATCACTCCACCCATTCCTTGCCTTCAGAGTGAATAATCTTAGCACTGCTGACAATCGTGTAAACGTAGTGCATCCTGGATACAAAGGTTTCTCCGAATCAGTAGACAAGTTACCATACATATTTGCCAGCCCAAATGATGCATGCCCTACATCACGAATCATATCCTCTACCCAATCTTTCATATTTATATCAACCTCCACCATCTGTGACACACTTGGCATGTCTAATAACTCACCATGCTATGTCCATTTTGTATAACTTTTGCAAAATCCATCACAAAGAACATGCTCTCTAATTTGATCAACACTCAAACGTCTCTCATTTAGACAATTAACACACGGACAGTAAAACTGTCCATTACTTTGAGGTAGATTTGTCTGCGCAAAATTCAAAAACTCTTCGAGCCCATTCCTGACTCATCGCTCATTCGTTTAGCATTTATCCAACTACGATCCATACTATACAAGAATCATCAACACATGATTTAGGATTAACCTTGTCACTCATAATTGTTAATTTATTATCCTCACTATTGGTAATGCCCTATCCCATTCGAGAAAAAAGTTTTTTATTCATCGATTAACAAACTTCTAAAATCTTGAATATTATACTTGGTGAAATTTTGGCAGCATTTTGCATCAGTCTCCAAGTACATAACTTCATTGTGGTTTCATTTACCATAATCAAGCATGTACCTAGAGACAATGCAAAATGAACTAAACCAAAATTTCATCAAGTACAATTTACAAGATTTATGAAGAAATTGTTAACCACTGAAAAACAAAATTTAGTCCCAAACTATCCAACTTGGACAATTCAAGATTGAATATAATGAATGATTTACTTATTTAGTAATATACTCATTATATTCAACCTTGAACGAGAAACTAAGGGTATGCTCATATTTGAACTGAAAAAAACAAACCAACATATTTAACTCAAAGTCAATACTATAGAAGATACCTCACAGTCAACACAACAATGGTTGAGCGGTGGCCAAGCGGTGTCCAAATGGAGGCACATTGGTAGTTGAATGACGACACAACACGGTATCCAAATAAGAAGCTTGAAAATTATAGAATACAACCAAAATAAATGTAAATTTCAACCATAATAACAGAATGAGATGCATAAATAACGACAAAGATGACTTCGAACCTTAGGGTGCGCAACGACGACTTCAAACGGAGGAAATGGTTGCAATGGCGACGATAACCACGAACATAAGCATGGAGTGGAACGACGTACAACAACGACATTGACAATGGCTAAGACTTAAACGAAAATAGAGAGAACAATCCGACATGAGAAAATGGGGTTTTGAAAAATGATGTTAAACATGAAAAACATCGAAAAATAAGTGATAGGGGAAGATATTCTACATCGGTTGTTTATCAGAACCAATGTAGAAGGCATTTTCTACAGCGGTTGTTTCTACAACCGATGTAGAAAGTTGAAAAAAAATCCAGTTTCTACATCAGTTGTTACATAACCGATGTAGAAAGTTTGAAAAAAAAAACCCACTTTCTACATCGGTTGAGAAAAGAACCGATGTAGAAAGTTTACATTTATTTAAAAAAATGCCACTGCATTTTTATTTATATCAGTTTTTGAAGAATTGATGTAAAATCTTGTTATTAAAACCCATTTTTGCACTAGTGGTTTGTTCAAATTGGCTTATACACAAGGAATACAAGTTTAGGTATATCGCTTGTCCGTGGCTATAAACATTTATTGTTAAAAGGACACTCTGGACATTCATTTATTTTATCTTTTTGACTCACTTATGCTCCTTACAATGTGAATCTTCTTATAATCTCACCAATTTTCTTTCTTTAGATGCTTGTTTTAAAGGCACAATTTTTTGGTGGTGGGTGATTCTTTTTGTCTTTATGATAATAAACCAAAGTTGTTTCCTTACTCATTACTGCCCATCATGATTTTATACCTTTTAAATATATTCAGTATGTTTTGAGTCTCAGTTTCTTGGATTCGTTCCTTGACATGATTTAATCAATGCTACAATTTAACGTACCCTACCTTGATCAAGTGTGTTAAACTCATAATTAGGATTCTTCTTTGCCTTTCCAACCATGATTTTTGCAAAGATGAAATTTGAATTGTTCATTACATTATCTTCTCTTTTGTGCAATGATCATTTCAATGAATTATATATTTACACAATTTTCATTGGATGAAAACTTGTGAGAAAGGATTTAAGGTTGTTAAATTCGTGAGAAATGAATATTTTAATTGGTTATACATTTCAAAGAGCATGGACTTGCATGATAGCATATTGATGAACATATGTTTTTCCACTAGTGGAAAAATAACATTTTATAACAGGAGTTTACATCGGTTGGTTATGAACCGATGTAAATAAAAACACGGTGGCATTTTTATAAATAAATGTAAACTTTCTACACCGGTTCTCAAAACAACCGCTGTAGAAAGTACTTTCTACATCGGTTACAGAATAACCGCTGTAGAAAGTACTTTATACATCGGTTGTTTTGAGAACCGATGTAGAAAGTCGGTTTTTATTACCACTTTCTACATCGATTCTCAAAACAACCAATGTAGAAAGTACTTTCTACAACAGTTGTTTTGAGAACCGATGTAGAAAGTCAGTTTTTTAAAACAATTTTTTACATCATTTTCTAGGGAACCGATGTAAAAAGTTGGCGATGACATTTTTGTAAATAAAGTGACAAAGATTCTATATCAGTTATTCATTTAACTAATGTAGTAAGTAGTTTCTACATCGGTTCTGAGAAACAACCGATGTAGAAAGTTTTCCCCTTTTCCTTTTTTTTTGACCCTGGTTGTTTTTAACCTTATTCTCTAAATCCCTAGTTTCTCGTCTCGGCCTTTTCTCTCTGTTTTGGTTTACGTTTTAGCCATTACCGCCGTCGCTGTTGCTCGTCGTTGTACTCTGTCATTACGTTTGTAGTCTTCGTCGTCATCGGTGTTGTGAACATTGCCTTCGCTCAAAGTTGTTGTCGCACACCCTAAGGTATGAGCAACCTCCGTCGTCTTTTTTGTTATTTATCCATCTCCTTCTATTATTATAGTTGAAATTTACATTCATGTTGGTTATTTTCTATAATTTGCAAGCTTTTTATTTGGCTACCGTCGTGCCTTCACTCGACTACCACTCGACCACCGCTCTGCCACTGCTCTACTATTGTTGTGTTGACTGTAAGGTATTTATGTGAAAATTTTCTTGTATTAGCTTGAACAAAGAAACCTTTGCACCTTTCTTTGTTAGGTGATATGTATGTTATAGTATTGATTTCATTTTAAATATAGGTAATCCTTGAGTGCATGAACCTGGTTTTGAAACATTGAACAATCTTCATGACTTAAGAATATGGCCTAACTTCAGCCTCTGTAGATAAATTGTTAAGGGAATATTTTTAATTCATAAAGAATCCATAACTAAGTTTATTAAGGTCATAATAGATATGAGATAGGTTACTTGCAATTGATCACGACTTATTGTTGATTACTAAAATGATAATTACCATAATTATATGTCTAAATTGCATGTTAATCTATCTAAGTTAAGTTGGTTTCTTTTCTTGAGTTCAAATATAAGCATACCCTTAGTTTCTCGTTCAAGGTTGAATACAATGAGTATATTACTGAATAAGTAAACAATTCATTATATTCAATCTTGAATTGTCTAAGTTGGACAGTTTGGAACTAAAATTTCTTATTCAATAGTTAACAATTTCTTTTTAAATCCTTATTTTAAAACTTTTAAAATTACAATACATTTAATGTAATTTTAAGTTATTTCATTTGTAAATTAAGTTTTAATAATAAATAATGATGTATTTAGTTTAAATATATAAATTTTGTGATTTCTCTATTGTGTGTCTGGTCATTCTGTTTGTATATACAGGTATTATGAATAAATAATATAGTAGTATACCTAAATAAAATGAACATTTAAAACAAATTTGGACTTTCTACATCGGTTAAGACTATAACTGATGTAAAAAATGATTTTCTACATCAATTGTATGTAGAACCGATGTAGAAAGTATACTTTTTACAACGATTGTGGGTAGGACCGCTGTAGAAAGTATGACTTTTTACAGCGGTTCTGCACACAATCGCTATAGAAAGGCCTACTTTCTACATCGGTTCTACCCACAACCGTTGTAAAAAGTATACTTTTTACGTTGGTTCTATAATCGATGTAAAAGGTCTTATTTTCTATATCGCCCGCTTCAACATCGCTCAAATAGCCGATGTAAAAAGTCCAAAATAACCGATGTACAAAGCTTATTTTCCACTAGTGTTCCCTAGAGATCTTGAGTTATCTTGAAATATATTTTAACCTGTCAAAATATTCGTATTATGATTCTATTTCTTTCATAGGGAGAAAATTATCTTGAGATCTTGAGTTATCTTGAAATATATTTTAAGTTGTCAAAATATTCTTATTATGATTCTATTTCTTTCATAAGAAGAAAATTATCTTGAGATAGATTTAGATGTACCAAGATTTAGCTACATTGATAAAAAAAGGATTTGAAGACTTCATTGAATGATTAAAACTTTGTAACCTGGATTTTTGGTCAGGTAGTTTTCTTATCATTTTATTAGTAACATAAATTTTCTTGGATAATAACCAAGTGTTAAGCTTAGTCTATGTATATTTCATATTGCTCTCTTACCATTTAGCTTCTTTTTCACAAAATTATTTGTAGATTGTAGAAAATGGAATCCTACAATTTTATAGTGAAAAATTATTTTACCTTATTATAGATATGTTTGCTTTTCTTGCCTCTCTTCACTCATCCTTCAACATACTTCTTTTTAAATCACCAAAATTAGTCATTATTTTCAAGATCTCTAACTCATAACATGTTGATGTTATGTACGTAACTTTATATTCTATGGGGTATTTACTAATTCCTAGTATTCACTTTACTACATTTTTATTGATATATTTGTTCCTTATTTTGATACCTTACTTCCATTTCTATTAAAGTTATATTCTTTAGTTATGTGTAATTGAAGATATAGTGTCATGTTAGTCCATTTTATAGATATATTTGTTCATAAGATTCATATCATCTCTAGATTCTGATCCAATTTCTTTCATATTTATGCATCACACAACAAAAAAAATGGATGATTAGTGATTGAAAACATGTGTCACTAATTTTTCGCCAACAAATTTTGCGATCGAATTTGTGACCAATTTGCGGCGGTGGTTAAAACTCTAGTTACAAACATATTAGCAATCAACAATTTACATCAATCGTAAAAAGGAAAATTTAGCAATTGAATTAATTAGTCTAAAAAATAACTATTATTAGTCCCTAATGGGGTCCCATAATTTGGTTTAGGAGACTAATTTAGGGACTAGATTTTTTGGTTGCAAAATCAGTTGCTACCAATTAGTCGCAATGTTGGTTGCAAAAATGGTCACTGAAATCGATAGCAAAATTGGTTGCAAAATCGACAGCAAAATCGATCGCAAAATTGGTGGCTAACAAATTGTTTGAGACTAATTTAGCGACGAAATTGTCAGTGGAAAATTCGGCCGCTAAATATATTTAACTAAATTTTCAAAAACAAATTCTATTTACATAAAAATTAATTGGAACATACCAGGTTATATGAAATATATACACAATCATTAGTAATAAAATTATAAATTTCAAAATAAAAAATCATTAAACAAAGAAATCGACATATATAATTGTGAACATCCAATTATGTCCAAAAGTCCATTTCTTTTAAAAAATTGGTAAATAAACAATATTTAATTAAATAAAAGAAGAAAGAAAAAGAAGAAAAGAAGGTAAAAAATAATAATAAAACCAATAGATAAAAAAGAAAGGAAAAAGAAGAAATAATAACAAAAGAAAAAATAAAAAATGTAAAAGAAAAAGGAAAAGATTAAGAAAAGAGAAAGAGTAAAAATAGTAACAAAATAAAATAAAAGAAAAATTTTTAGATAGGAAGTTGGTTAGGAGTTAGTTAAGTTAGTTAGGTTAGTTAAGAATTAGTTAGGAAAAATAAAAGAAAAATAATAAAAATAAAAATAAAATAGAAAATGAAGAATAACTTTTGGCAAGAAGTTTAAAAAAAAAGATAACCATATAAAAAGGAGGATAGCTTCTGATTTTGGGGGGGGGGGGGGGGGTTGAGAACGATCTTCATTTAAGAAAATTTTCTCTCATCTCCTTGGAGGTTTTCTTTAGTTTTCTCTCAACTTTTCCCAGTTCCTCTTCATGAGGCTAAACCTCTCAGATCTACTCTTAGTTTCTCTATTCTTCTTCGATTCTATGCTCAAGAAGAAAACCCTCTCTAATCTCCTGAACTTCCCCTTGCCTCTAGTGATTTCTCCATCTCTCATGTAGGCTTGGATCTTCTCTCCTTTCTCTCTAGCATGGAATTGGCACCATTGCTGTCGAAGAGAACAATCTTCTGCTGGTTCAAAACCTACGTTTGCTCCGCTTCCATGGTGAAGAAGCTATCTCATCTCATGTCGCTAAGCATAAGAAAGAGGCTCACACATCGTTAACCGACTTTATTCCTCAATCAAACAAAGAAGACAAGTTACTAATTTCCTGGAGTGAACGTCATCCAACCCAACTTAGATTCTCATCCTCTCTACCGTTAAATGATGCTCTCAGTAAATGCTCATCTAGTTTGGTTATGCCTTGATTTGGTTATGCTTCAAGTATCCTCCTTAATATAAAAGAATTACAAATGAGATTAAAAGATTGAATGCTAATTCTGTTATGTCTGTGTCTTAGCTCCAAGACACATAGTTGGGTGATTAGAGACCATGAGCCTCCCTCATTAATATAGGATCTCTGTGGATTTTACTCAGGCATTGAATGAGTTTGTGCTTGACTAGTATAATAAATTAAGCAAATAAAAAAGCTGTACTAGTATATTGATGGTAGCTTGTAGTATTTATCTGATCCATTTAGTAAGGTGGGAACAAGTTCCTGTACATGACTATATTGATTATGGGCTATGCCAATGGATCCAAATGATGTGGAAGTGGAAGAGAGAAGGCTTTCTTTCATTGGTTTTTGTAGTATTTAACTATCCCATAATATCAGATTCAGCCACTTTTTTATCTGAGTTGAAAGAATCCTCATATGACTTAGGGGTGATTATTGAGGGCCAAGCTTTAACAGCTTGCTTTGCGGTTAGCCAAGCTCACATTATATCAGAACCTACATTAATTCTTGGCCAGATATGTCATTAGGCATCCCCTGACTAGACTGAAAACATTCCTTAAGCCTCTTAAGCAGTATATAAACTGATGCAGCTACTTGTTCATTCAGATTGTTTGGAGCAGCTGGAGGTGCATTCCACGGTTAGGGATGAGGAATGCGAGGATAATGAAAATGAATTCTATGGCAGGGCGGAAGTCACATGCAACGTCCGTCTGTTTGACATGTGGAAGGCCATAGCAGGCTTATTTGTGCTGGTTGGTATTGCTTGAGGCATGTCGTAATATGGGTTAGCAAATGAAGCGAACATGTATCAGGTGTTGAGTTTCTAGGAACATAATTAGATCTAACTAAGATTCACAGATGGCAATTTTTCATTCATATATACTGGCAGTCCTTGGCAATTCCTTCAAAGCACCATAGCAGGTTTTGCATAATTTTGTAGATTCAAGGAGAAGAACGAAAGGATCCACTTGTCGCTGGGACTATTGATAAAATGCAAGCAAGCACCTGCTACGTGGTATGGTAAAAAATATAAGGTAATTAGAAGATTTGACATCCAAGATTTGGCTGCTACTAGCCATGAACCCCAAGACACTAGTGGGCATGCATGATGCCTACAAGGGATAATAATACACTACTGTAAGCATCCATTCAGGGGCCTAAACATTCCCACACCGAACATAGCATGGCGTACGGTCACCCTCTTATAAAAGCATCCTTCCAACATTGGTAGGAATTTCTCTCCACCCACCTTAATTGTGATTCACATATTCGGGATATGGTGCATGGTATAATGCAATTGGTTCAGTTGAGGCCCTTACCCCTGCTTCAGCCACAAGGAATTCAGGAGATCTTCCAGCTTTAGTTAAGTAAATGTTCATGAATAATATAAGATTGAGCGGGAAGCCCAGCTCAGTTGGTTCACTCACTACACACTATTGCTAGGCCCCTAGCCCCTGGGTTCGATTCTTGTATGCGGATGTTTATTTTAAGAAAACCTCACATGCCAATTTATGGGTATTGGGTCATGCCGCACATCGAGGCCCGGGTGTTCAGTTAGGTTGTGCTACTAGCTACCCCTTTAATTGCACCAAGGTTCAAAGTGGGCCACACCATAATGGACCATTCTAATCATTAGGCCACTGTCAAATAGGCTGACCATGCTAATGAGCCTTGCTCATTCTGAATTGGGCCATGCCTTTAATTTCTGCGTTCAATCATGTGAAGCCATACTGGCTGGGTTTCATTTAGCTCCCTTCTCAAATTGGGCCTTTCTTTTAATTAGGCCTTGGTACTTCTTAATTGAGTTAATTACTTTCTAATTAGGCTTACATTTTTAGTAAAATAAATGATACCCATCAACTTATTCAACTTATATACATTTCTCCACCTTCTTTAAAGAATCTTAATTTGGATCAAACCCAATTCTTTTTTTTTGGAGGTCAAGTCCAAGTCCTTTTTAAATCAAGTCCATTTTCATTTTATTTTGGGTCATGTCTAATTTTCTCTTCAATTGAAATCAAGTCCTTTTTTTTAATTTGGGTCAAGCCCAATTTTCCTTTTTTTTAATTTAATTTAGGCTAAGGCCAATTATTTTTTAAAATCAAGCCCAATTCTTTTTGAATCAAACCCAATTCCCTTTTATTTTTTTTGTTTTAAAACTAAGTCCATTTTCTTTAACAATCTTATATCTCACGCAATGAGCTTCGAAATTGAAAGTCGCAGCGCAACCTTCGCTTGCCTCCGGTTCTGCATGTAGGTCAAAGATCTTCATTTCTCAATCTTTCTTCAAAAATTACTTTTTCCAAATACTTGTCAAAGTTTCAAACGATCCTAGATCTCATGTAATGAGATTCGAATTTGAAAGTGTGGCATACCCTGTCTTTCAATATTTGGAGAGTCATATGAGTTGCAATGCAACTCTCACTTGCCGTCGGCTCTATGCATATGTGGATCTAGGAATACGTGTAAAAGTAAAATTTGTAAGATATGTTTTTTTTAATTCTAAGTCTCACACGATGAGTTTTGGATATGAACTGGTAGTATATCCTACTATTCGATATTCAAAAATCATATGGGTTCCAGTGCAGCCCTCGTTTGCCTTCGATGTTGTGCGTATATGGACTAAGGATTTTTTTAAGATATTCAAAATACTCTGCTTTTTCAATCACCTTTAAAGGTCAAGCCTTCAAACCAGAGCTACGCATCCTTGAATTTCCCATTACACCAGAGAATACGTAGGAGCAAGATCAAGTCTTATCAAGCTATTTTCCATAAACCTATTTATTTCTATTTTATTTAAAGGGATTAAAGAGTTTTCAAAAATATCAAATCACACACTCAGTTTAAGGGTACTATTCTTCGGAACGAGGGAGTAGGGTGCCTTACACCTTCCCTATTCGTAACCAACTCCTGAACCTAGAACTCATCCTCAAGTTAGAGTTTTTCCAAATGTTTTCCCCTAAAATAAAATTTGGTGGTGGCTTCACAATCAATTAAATTCTTTCTAAAATTTTTAGCGAGTTTGTCATTTCATTGTAATTACGTTTATATAATAAGAATATGTACAAGTTCATACAAAATTATTATATAATAAGAATATAGATAAAAATCTTAGTGTTAAAAAAAATTAAATTGGTGGGTGATCATCATTGTGAGCTTGACTGTCATCATCATGATCATGAACAACAACATCATCAGTAGATTCATTCTGAGTGGAGCTCATGAAATTAGAGCTAGATGGTAATCCTAAATGTTGCATTATTTGTTGAAGAAATGGTTTAGTCTGGGTTAGCTTGGCTGATTGCCTATCTATCTTGGTTGATTGCATATCTATCTTTGATTTTTCTTATTGCAACTCTTTACTGAGGTTGGTGATGATCTGCTAGTAGTTGGTCCCAACATTAATACTAGACTGGGTACAATTAGTGGACGAGGAGACAAACTCATCACCCAGTTGACCCAAGCCATATACATGTCCCTTTTTGTTCCGTCCTCCAACAACATCCAAATAAATGACATTGTCAGAGGCTATAGAATGTTCACCAGAGACATGCATATCATCTTCAAGAGATTCGACTTGACAATGAACAAATTCTTCCTATAAAGTATAAGAACTATCGTAACCGTAATTACAACTAGATGACGTACTCTCTAAAATTTTAGAAATAATTTGATTTATTGGTGGAGTCACCACCAAATTTTTATTTAAGGGAAAAAATTTGGAAAAACCCTAACCTGAGGAAGAAATTCTAGGATTGGGAGTTGGTTATGAGTAGGGAAGGTGTTAGGCAGCCTACTCGCCCGTTCTGAAGAACGGTCGGTACCCTTAAATTGAGTGTGTGATTTTGATATTTTGAAAATTGTTTGATCCCTTTAAACAAAATAGAAAATAAATAGGTTTGTAGAAAAATAGCCTGACAGGACTTAATCCTGCTCCTACGCATTCTCTGGTGCAATGGGAAACTCAAGGCTACGTAGTTTGGGTTTAAGAGACTTGATCTCTTGGAAAATTGAAGAGGTGCTTTTAGGCGAAATAACTGGTTTTTGAAGTGAAGGCACCTATTTTCTAAAATCTCATGCTTGCTAAATCCAAACCGTTGTAAGCCGTGTTTGAATTTGCACGAATCAAAATACAAAACATTAGAGAATGCTACTTGCCCATTTTAAAACCCACTGTACGAACTTCAGAAAAATAGAAAATAGACATTTTAGAAGTATTTAATAAACAGTGGTTTTCAAACAGACGTGCTTGCAAAATTCAAACCATCGTAAGCCGTATTTGAATTCGCACAAGTTAAAACACAAAACAGTAGAGAATGCTACTTGTCTATATTAGAATTCGTTGCACAAAATCAAGGAAAGTCAAAAATAGACATTTTAGACATATTTATTAAACAGCAATTTTCAAACAGACATGCTTGCAAAATTTAAACCATCGTAAGCAATGTTTTAATTTGCACGAATTAAAATACAAAACAGTACAGAATGCTACTTGTCTATATTAGAATTCGTTGCACAAATTTGGGAAAAATAAAATAAAAAACCAAATGTTTTGGACGTTTTCAGTAAGACAGTGATTTTCAAACAGATGTGCTAGCAAAATTCAAACCATCATAAGTCGTGTTTGAATTCACACGAATTAAAATACAGAATCGTAGAGGATTAGCATTCGTTCACAAATTTTACAGAAATCAGAAATAGACGTTTTGGGCATTTTTTAATGAAACAGTAATTTGCAAACAAACACGCTTGCGAAATTCAAACCGTTGTAAGTTGTGTTTGAATTCGCACAAATTAAAATACAAAATAGTAGAGAATGTTCCTTACTCGTATTAGAATTTTTTGCATAAATTTGGGAAAAATAAAATAAAAAATCAAACGTTTTGGACGTTTTCAGTAAGACAGTAACTTTCAGACAAATGTGCTAGCAAAATTCAAACCATCATAAGCCGTGTTGGAATTCATACAAATTAAAATACAGAACAGTAGAGGATGCTACTTGACTGCATTAGCATTCGTTGCAAAAATTTTAAAGAATCAAAAACAGACGTTTTGGGCATTTTTTAATGAAACAATAATATGCAAACAGACGTGCTAGCGAAATTCAAACCGTCGTAAGCCATGTTTGAATTAAAATGAATTAAAATACAGAATAGTAGAGAATGCTACTTTCCCATATTAGAATTGATTGCATAAATTTAAAGAAATCGAAAACAGAGATGAAGATCAACTCGAAAATCCGAGAAGAAGCAAGAAAATTAAGCGAAATAAAAGCTGGATCTAACCTCCACTAATGTTCCTTGTTCAATTGTCTCTAATCCAGCTTAGGTCATAAGTTTCAAAGGTAAGAATTAAGTGTTTTTTTTAATTTGATTCAAGCATACACTTAATTCTTTAGGTTTAATGACTTAATCATGCATGACTTAAGCTAGACTTAGTATATAGGATGCATGCACATGGTCATGTACTCTTAGGAATTTTTTCAAAGGAGGACATACAACCACAAAAAAATACATATAGAAGGATCAACACAAAAAAAAATAATACCTAAGCAAGGTTAAAAGAACAAGATCTACACAAGAACTTCAAAAAGATAAGAGATTTTGGCACCAAAATTTGAATTCAAATCTCAGAATTTTTTGAAAAATGTTTTTTGGTAGATCAAAAATTATAAAAGTAGTCATTTGAAAGATATGGGTAATATGAATCAAATGAAACAAGTTTGATAAAAATCAAACCAGAAATGAGCAAGTTATTCACAAATTAAACAAGTCAGGTTGATTTGCGTGCCAGGACAAACATACTTCAGTAATCAAGCGATTGAAATTTCATTTCAGATCCAAATTAGACAAATAATATCATTCCAGAAACTAGAGAGAAATATGAATATAAAGCAACAAAATTCACTAAAATATGTGATCTATGACCAATAAAAAATGAAAACGAAAAACAGAGATGAAGATGAACTCAGAAATTTGAGAAGAAGCAAGAAAATTAAGCGAAAGAAAAGCTGGACCTAAGCTCCGTTGATGTTCCTTGTTCAATTGTCTCCAATCCAGATTAGGTCATAAGGTCCAGAGGTAAGAATTAAGGTTTTTTTTTAATTGGATCCAAGCATACACTTAACTCTTTGGGTTCAATGACTTAATCATGCATGACTTAAGCTAGACTTAGCATATAGGATGCTTGCACATGGTCATGTACTCTTAGGAATTTTTTCGAAAGGAGGACATACAAACACAAATAAATCAGAAATAAATAAATATATAAGGATCAACACATGAAAAATAATGCCGAAACAAGGTTAAAAGAACAAAATCTACACAAGAACTTCAAGAACATAAAAGATTTTGGTCCCAAAATTTGAATTCAAGTCTCAGCATTTTTAGAAAGTATTTTTTGGTAGATCTGAAAAATTAAAAACTCATCAATGGAAAGATATGGATTATAGGAATCAAATAAAACAATTTTAATAAAAATCAGACCAGAATGAGCAAGTTATGCACAAATCAAACAAGTTAGGTTCATTTTCACACCAAGATGAACATACTTCAGTAATGAAACGATAGAATCTTCATTTCAGATCCAAATTAGACAAATAAAAACATTCTAGAAACTAGAGAGAAATAAAAAGAGAACTCAACAAAATTCACCAAAATCTGAGATCATATGACCAATCAAAAATGGAAACGAAAAACAGAGATGAAGATGAACTCGGAAATCCGAGAAGAAGTAAGAAAATTAAGTGAAATAAAAGCTGGATCTAACCTCCATTGATGTGCTATGAATGCCACTTGATAGCACCTTGGAAGGTGATGAAGAATTGGTTCAATGGAGGGCAAGGAGATGCTGAATTGGATGGAGAAGTAGAGAGTATCTTAGGTGCCACTCCTACAAAATTCTGAATTCCCCTAATCACTCAAAGTGCCCCTCCCCCTCCTTTTTTTTTTCTTTTTTCTTAGAAGGAGGACATATCCTTATATAGGAGGAAGAGGAATTGAAGAAGCACCCTTTGTCCAATGTGGGACTTCATATAGGAGAATTTTTCCTTTTTTTCTTTTCTTTTTTGGAATTCTTATTTTTTTTGTGTGAGATTTCTTTTTCTATTTTCTTATCTTTAATTTTTTTTCTTTTTCTTTTTTATTATTTTTTATTTTTGTTATTATTATTTATTATTTCTACTCTTTCCCTTTTTCTCTTTTCTTTACCTTTTTCCTTGCTTAAAAATTAGCCTCGGATATAATTGAGTGTTCACAAGAACATATAAATGTTTAAAATAAAAAATAATAAAATAATATACAGATAAAACTATAGTTGACATATACATACAGAATATTCTTTTCCTTGTCGTTGACCCATTCTCTAGCTTTTTTTTTCTTAGTTTTTTCCATACTATCAAATGCAGTTGGATCTCGTTCAAGCTCCTTACTTTGCATAGACAATATTATGTTAAACTTTTAAATAACTAAAATTAATACAGATAGCTTAAACATTTTATTTTAAGTTACCATCCTATTATGATGTATAACAACAGATATAGAACCACCAGTGTATAAAGAGGCTTCACTACCACAAGCTCAATCTTGCTTGCCAATAGTGCTCCTCTTTTAGAAGTCCTGTTTAGTTGAATGAAGGTCCAATCTTTGTCTAACTTTTGGAGTAATCCAAACATCTTTATCCTTTCTAAGATGCACCTTGTTCATTGTATTCTACATCATCATTGAACCTTTATGCTCAAAGGTTATTCTGATGGTAACATCATGTTGTGGTAGCCATTTGTAAATTTTCTGCATCATAGTATGATATGCATAAAAAACAATGAGTAGTAGGGTTTGTAACCTAAAAAGAATTAAAAAAATCAAATACAATGTTACCTAAAAGTCTTCGAACCATATGTTTCTAACTTCTACAAGGATAGAACTTCAGGTAGGCCAAGAGTCATCAAATTTCAACTTAATAATTTTTGTAATTTATCTACTACATACATTTAGAGGCAAGAAGCTATTAAAAAATAATGTTAATAGTGATATTGATTTAATTAAACTAGGAAAAGTTTGATAATCATATTAAATAGAAGAAAAATAGAAGAAAAATAAAATACTTACTCATGTTTAGCTCATAGGCTAATCCATACCCTCCTATCAGTAGGATCTTCGGTTCCAACTATCGATAGAACTAGAAGTATTCGATTAGAAAAATATGTCTTCATAAAGGAAGGATGTGTACCAGATGTAGGGGTAGATGTACCCGTGTGGGGGGTGGATGGACCTGATGTGTCAATGTGCGGGAAGGATGATCTTGATCTAACATCCATTCCTACAGCTACTGAAGTTAGCGTAGAAGGCATGTCTTATGGATCAGGAGATCCTATTGCATGTGATGGAGAAACCCTACCATACATTTTTCCCTGACCTCTTGATTGACCTAGACCTCTACCTTTAGTTGTGTGTTTATCCATTTGTATGCATAAAATGTTAGAAATAATGAATGTAAAAGGTTAGACATAGAAAATACATTAAAAGGAAGATAAAAAAATATTCAAAATTACCTAATTAAGTTGAGTTAGGGTCATTTAAATCACTCCCCACCATCATATTCATTATCTATTGAGATGTATGTGCTATCACTATTTTCATCCAAATCAGGTTCATTAAGCAAGCGTATATCAATTTCCTCATCGATACCGTTCATACAAACAAGAGTATCATCAGAAACATCTGCATCAATATCAACATGACATGGAGGTCATGAACTTCATGGACAGTTAACTTGATTAACTACATTATTTGTGACTGTACTGAGCACTATTGTCTTAATGACAACTGACCAACCATGATGTCCATTATTTCACATGATTTCTCCAATAATAGTAATTTTCCATAAATCTTTTCTCATAAAGATGTACCATCAAATCATCCACATAACAAAATCATCTACATTGACATTTCCTACAAGGACACCTCAATTTTGATACCTTTCAAAGCTTTCCTAGTTAGTTGAAAATTGAATGAATTCATTAACCACTTCTACAAATTCATGTCTCATATGTCCATTATAATCCAACTTGTTATACATCCATCGTCAATTCTTGGGAATATAATGGACAAAGACACATATATATATATATATATATATATATATATATATATATATATATATATATATATATATATATATATATATTATCATAATTTTTGAATATTTTTATATTAAATTTATTTTTATAATTAATTAAAATATAAAAATAAAATATTGTTTGATTAGTTTGTTCTTAAAAACATTAAAAATCATAAAAAGACATAAAATAATTATTTGACTTAAATTTAAGCCAAGGATTCAAGTATATGGATATTTATATATTAATAAAAATTTAATATATAATATCATAGATAAATATTTGTATGAACTATCTAAGTTATAATGATAAATAATTCATATTTATGATAAAAAAAACTATAAAAAGTATATTAATATGTAAATTACTGATACAAAGATAAAAAAAATTTAACATGAAAGTATATTAATATTTAAATGATCAATTAAATAATTACATTAGATGAAATTAAAAAATATCTTAATAGTATAAATATTTTCAAATGAATTCCAAATGAAAGAGGTCTTCTCTGATTTTGATAAAAAAAATGCCTCAACTTGTGTAAAATTCTTAAAGCCAAATTAACTACACTGTTACTGTAACTGCACCTTTTTGGTCCTTGCATTTTGAGCTAATATGTAAGGTTAGTGATACAACTATGGGTGTATTCTTGGGGTAGAAAAAGGGAAAAGTTACGGGTTATCTACTACGCTAGTAAGACCTTAGATGAGAACCAATGGAATTACATTGCCTTTGAAAAGGAGTTGCTAGTGGTGGTATTTTCCTTCGACAAGTTCAAACCCTACTTGATTGTGACACAGGTGACGTTTTACATCAATCATTTAGCCATCAAGTGCCTACTCTGCCATAAAGATGCAAAGCCTAGGTTGATATGATGGACAATCCTCCTCCATAAATTTGACCTTCAAATTAAAGATAAAAAGGAAGCAGAGAATGTGGTTGCAAACCATTTTTCTAGAGTAGACACCTTTATACATCTTGCGAATGAAGACATTAGGAAGACCTTCTTGGACAAGAAACTGCTGGTCAATTCACACATACCCAAGTATGAAAATTTGGTTAAATACTTGGCAAGTAACATCTTTCCCTTTGACCTTTCATATGTGCAACTTAAGAAATTTCTATCTAATGCTAGGCATTATTTGTGGGAGGATCCTTACCTGTTTAAACTCTATAGGGATGGGCTGGTTACACAATACGTACTTGAGGAGGAATATCATGCTATCTTTAAGGATACTTTTGAGTTTTTCTTACTCTGTGATTGTTATCAAAGAAGTGGAAATCTATTAAGAAGCACGACATGCCTTTAAATACTATTCTTGAGTACAAAATCTTTGATGTATTAGGTATTGACTTTATGGGACCATTTCCTAAATTCATGAATAATTCATACATCCTGGTTGCAGTTGACTATGTTTCTAAGTGGGTAGAGGAAATGACATTACCTACTAATGATACTAGAGGCGTGAGATATTTTTAAAGAAAAATACTTTATCAAGATTTGGAGCAACTTGAGTGATCATTAATTATGGTGGCACACATTTTATAAATAGACAATTTGGAAAGGTCTTAAAACAATATGGTGCACTCACAAGGTTTCCGCTCCTATCACCGTTAAACTAGTGTTTAGGTAGAGGTTTATAATAAGGAATTTGATGGAATTAAGAAAGACTATTAGTGCATCTAGGAGGGATTGAGCATTAAAACTAGATGATTCCCTATGGGCCTATAGGACTTCATATAAGACCCCCATCGATATGCCCCTTATAGGTTGGTCTTTGGTACGCATCTAATCTTTTGATTGAATTAGAACATAAAGTCGACTAGGCCATGAAATCCCTTAATCTTGATTTGACACATGCAAGGGAAAGGAGTATACTCCAGCTCAAGGAACTAGATGAGTTCTGAATTAGGACATATGAAAACTTGAGGATGTATAAGGAAAGAATAAAGATTTGGCATGATAAACATATTCAAAAACACGAATCATCACTAGGAGAATGGGTGTTAGTTTAGAACACGTGACTCTGCTCTTCCCATGAAACCTAAAGTCTAGATGGAATGACCTATATAAGGTCGATAGGGTATGGGGTGCTTGAGCTGCAAAAAAGGGTTGAAGGAACCTCCAAAATAAAGGGAAAAGGGCCAAGCATTATGGAATGGGGGCATTTGAGGAACAAATTGTCATATAGATGGAAAAACCATGGAGAATCACTGATAATTATACCTAGCCACTAGAAACAGGTATGTTAGGCTTATGACATTAAAGAAACGCTTACATAAGGCAACTTAACAGAAAAAAAAAAAGCATGGTCATGCAACAGTTTTAGCATGGCATATTAAATTCCAAGGAAACCCCATCGCGCTTCAGAATAACCAAGAAAAACACCAGATGACTATAAATACATCAGGTTGGCCATAATAGAGAAATACCTATATCTATTTCTCTTTACTCTTTGACATTTTCAAGAAACTCTACATTACCTTTTTTCTTTCTAAGTATGCCATGCATGCTATCACTAAGGCCAAGCCTTGAGCCACATGACTAAGTGAAGGATTGTGAGGGGAAGAATTAGCATGACTATGCCAATTCCTGCAAAGTCATGAACAACTAAGACTTCAAGAGAAAGATGATGGTATCCTAAATGCAAAACTATACCAAGACAGTTCATCATCATTCCTACATAATTGTGCAAACATATACACGACCATGACAAGTTAGTTCATTATCATTCCCACACGGTGGTGCCAACTTTTCTTGGTTGCTAATTGACTCATTCTCATATTTACATGAAATGGAATCATCCACCATTAACAAGGGAGGCTATCTCACATACACCACAATCATCACATGCGAATTGGCATATCCCATCAACATTGAGAACATACCAGACATGAAATTTTGATTTGGATAACTGTTATTATTCATATTTATCCCCTTTAGGAGTCTGGATGTTAGAAACCTTGATCAATTAGGCATCAATCTACAAATAATGGGCTACCTTTATAGGATGCGAAATGTTGAAGCATCCTTTGTCCTTGAGCCAGCCTATCCTTGAGTTTCTGGCTTCTTTCTCTTATGACCATTCACAGAGGATCCCTCATGCCTATACTGGCAGTTACTAGCTATAAGGACAAACCTATCGATAGCCCTTTGCAAAATTCAATATAGCCCTAGGGTTTGAAACTGTGGAAGAAACCATAAAACCTAGCTACTTCAATGGCCTAAGGATGATCCACAACAAGTTCCAAGGAGGACCCTAACATCGATGCTTTGTAGATGACCTTTTCGTAAGGAGGGATAGAATGGGATGTGTCAGTAGGATACATTTCTTCCTTCTTTGGGAAATAATTTGTGGATGTCATGCTAATGCCAGAAGATTCTTCATGTCCTTTATGCACCCTAGGGTGCCCCCAGATGACGAAAGTAGGTGCTATGTCAACATTGGGTCCTATATTATGTCGCAACCGTAATTCCGACGAGACAACGAACTCGCTAAATTTTTAAATAGAATAAATTTTATTGGATTATGTGGAGGCGCCACCAAATTTTTATTTAAGGGAAAAAGATTTGGAAAAAACCTTGACTCGAGGATGAGATTTAGGTTTAGGAATCGGTTACGAGTAGGGAAGGTGTTAGGCACCCCACTCGCCTATTCCGAAGAACAGTACCCTTAAATTGAGTGTGTGATTATTGAAAATTGTTTTATCCCTTTAATTAGAGTGAAAATAAATAACTTGATGGAGGTTAGCCTGACAGGACTTGATCCTTCTCCTACGTCTTCCCCGGTGCAATGGGAAACTCAAGGCTTACGTAGTTCTGATGTGAAGGCTTGACCTTCTGAGTGTTTGAAAGGAAGTGTTCGAAAATGAATGGTGCTCGAAGGCTTGACCCTCGGAGCTGCTTGAAAAGGAATGTTTGAAAATAACTAGAGTGTTTTGAAAAATATTTTAGGGGGAATCCTTAGTCCACCTATGCACAGGATCTAAGAGAACTACGGCTGCACTGGGAATCATACGAATTCCTAAACATCGAACAACAGAAAAAGCTACCAATTTGTGCGTAGGATTCGTCGCGTGAGACTAGGGATTCTAAAGTGAAGTTTTTATTGCAGTTATTTACAAAAGGATCCTCGGTCCACATATGCACAGGGCCCAAGACAACTACGACTGCACTTGGGACCCATATGAATTCCTAAACATCGAACAGCAGAAAAAGTTACCAGTTCGTGCTTAGGGTTCATTGTGTGAGACTTTAAACCAAAGAATTTTTCTTAAAGTCATTTGGAAGGGATTCCTAGCCGACATATGCACAGGGCCCAAGACAACTACGGCTGCACTTGGAACCCATATGAATTCCTAAACATCGAACAACAGAAAAAGCTACCAGTTTGTGCTTAGGGTTCATTACGTGAGACCTAGAATCGAAGAATTCTTATTTTGTTTGAATAAGAGAAGGACAATCCCAATCCACATATGCACAGAAAAAGTTTTTTTTTTTTGTTAGGCGGCGAAGGGAATTAAGTTTCATTATAACTACTGGAAGCACAAAGGCTCAATCGTAAATACCGGAAACACAGGGCCTAATTAGTAATTTCTGGAAGTTTAGAGGTCTATTTGTAATTTTTGGAAGTTTAGGGGCCAATTTGTAATTTCTTGAAGTTTAGGGACCTAATTTTAATTTTTGGAAGTTTAGGGTTTTGCATGGCTTCAATATGGCTTGAAGAGGCTCGGTGGCTTGTGGAACGGCTAGGAGGCTTGTAGGTAGCTTGGAGATGTTGGCATATGACTTGGTGGCTTGTGGCTCATCTGGCGTGAGCAGGCTCGCTGATGGCTCAAGGCGGCTAAGAGCTTTACCTGGTGGACAACCCAGATCGACTGTAGTGTGTGGCCCAATATGATGTGGGAGGAGAATTAAAAGGAAATGTGGCACATGGGGTTCGAAGGGCGGACCTGAAGTGTGCAAGAGGCATATCCGCCACTGTGCCAAGTGCCCTTTTGAGAATTATGGCATTCGGATTTAACCTTAATGCAAACTTACGTGACTTACCAGGGGTTGCATGGAGATCGAACAAAACTGATAGGTGGGCTTGTGCTTATCAAGATTCATCCCCTCATACCAGTTTCTATTAGCGGCTTAGTTAAACTTAAGGCAAAGCGAAGTGCATCTTTATCAAATGGTATGGTGTTCGATCCAGGTCTCACTTTTGTATGCTTTACGACATTCACTAACAGACATGAAAATTGGAGTGCTTCTACCATGCCCTAATTCACAAGCCATTCAGCCTCTTGATTCATGGAGAGCAGATAAACTAGTTCATCACCAAGTGTCTTATAACAATGTAGGGCCTCAAGACCCCCAACAAAGGATTTATGCCTTATTTACCCCTGCATACAGAGTCTGGGGTTGGTTTGAGTATTCCTGATATGTCATTATTCAGTCATGGCGTTGACCCCAGTGCAGTGTTTAACCCTGACCATTACACTGGTTCAAATGGAACCATTTCTTTTCGAGAGATCCTTCCACAAATTGTTCAAAACCATTGGGATAAGACATCATTAATTGGAGAGGGGGGGGCCTCAAAATCTGTGATACTTTCATCCCACTTGGTCCTTTTTCTTCACTGTTAATAAATATTCCAGTTGGCTCCATGTCCATAAACTTGTTGTCTGCTGTGGCCTTATAAGTCACCCAAAGCAACTAAGAGAACGTATTGGCAGTTGGGGTACCATTTTTCTTTTTTGGCTTAATATGCCTTCAAGAGATAGCAAACCATCGATAAATGATCCTTGTTGGCTCACAGTATTTCCACGCCTGAACTGATTGCCTTTGAACTTCATCACAAATGGTTATGGTGATGATGATAACTGTGGCCTTAGCAGCAACCAGTCTACATTTCGGCAACGACTTGAAAACTAATCCCACTCCTGCAACCAGTGGAAAAACAATGCATGATCATGAAAGACCATGCCCGATAGATGTAATAAACCACCATGTCAAAGCCAGCGTTCGTCGAACTGGTTCTTCTACTCGTAGCATAGATCTATGCCCACTGCACATGGTGATGTTATAACCAACCTCCCTTACCATGAATCAGATACCAGTTTCATCAACTGATACTGTACCCACACTTAAGCTTGAGTGAATTATTCGAGGGAGGATTTTCTCGTTTCAAATACTGTAACTCCGATAAAAAAATCTTAGCAATCACCAGAACCTCATGTCTCTGTTCCACTTACATCGATCTATCTTGATTTCAAATTTAGTTGGCCCTTACCGAATAAAAGTGAAGAGATCTTAGAGAAACGACGCCCAATGAATTTGTGTACAAGCAATCGGCCGAATCAACTTATGCGTATCATTTACCAGAATCCGTATGTTCTAGTTCTAGTCCAAATTGCAGAAATCACGATTATCAATTGGAGCCTTAGGTCCCTATTCTATTGATACAAATCTTGCTTAATTTCAATCTCAATTGATCATTTTAACCTCCACCGATCAGAATTAACAGAGTTCTTTAGGAGGAAACAACGAGTAAACTTATATGAAAATGATTGGCTCGATCAGATTCACAAAGAATGTACACGAGGATGAGCAGATTCGTTAATTAAGATGCCAGGAAATTATGCATGGAATGAGTTTCAGACTTACCTGGAGACGGAGAGATTGTAGCAGGAGGTTGTTCTCTCTTAGCGGTGGCGGTGTCGATTCAAAGCTAGAGAACAAGGTAGGAACTCTCTGGCAACCAGGTCGAAATGTGTGATGGCATCTAAGACCCCAAAAAGTAGAGCATGCGGGTGAGGAAGCCTCTTCTGAAGGTTAGATGAAAACTTAGAGAAACAGGGAAAGCTCCCTCTCTCAAGAACTTCCAAAAAATGAAAAAAAGCCCCCCTTCCAAATTTCCTTTCTCCTATTTATAGAGCTTTTCAAACATTTTTCCGCTTTTCCTTTTTCCAATTTTTTGTTTTTGTTTATATATATATATTTTTATTTTGATTTATTACTTTATTTATTTATCTCATTATTTTATTCTTTTTTTCTAATTTTTCCAATTTCGTTGTTTTCTCTTTTATATATATATATATATATATATCTTCTTTTTTTCAATTTTTCAATTTTCCTGTTTTTCTTATTTCTTTTTTCTTTTTTAATTTTGTTTTTTTTTGGCTGATTTAATATATATTTTTCGATTTTCAGATTTTATGTTTTTTATTTCATTATATTTCTATTCTTATTTATTTAAATTATTATTATTTATTAATTAATTTTAAAAATGGGGCCTCAGACATAATTAAGTGTTTACATATTACAACACTCTTCACCTTGACACTATAGAAGTGAATAAACCTATTATTCTAGGAATTAGGCGTGGTCATGCATAGGTTTGCTAGGACATGACCAGTACGGGACTTCAACTATTCATTTGGAAGGAGAGACTGTCCCTATAACAAGAGAGCACGGTGCCATGATAGACCAATGGGTTAAGGTGGAAAGAATCATTTATGAACAACTCTGGAAAATATGGGACCAATTAGAGCTCATTCTCTAATTGCTAAAGAACCATGCTAGATGCCAAGTGTCCCAATAGCTAGGACATATCTCTTCTCTCTTCCACTTATTTAGGACATTGTTTTTTCCTTTCATAAGACTTAGGAATAGTTTTAGGATTAGGACATTTTTTAATCTTACTCATTTTTTATTTAGAAATAATAACATATTCTTTCTTCTATTAATATATGTGTTGTAGTGAGAAGAATTGACTTAAAAGGCGTAAGGACTCTTTCCCCAAGTGTTGACACCTAATAGGGATCTTATCAAGAGGAACTATCTACCTTTAAGTTTGAGGAGGGAGATCCTCTCTTTCCTTATCAAGAAAGTCTCATTTTTATTTCTCCTTCTTAATTTATTATCTTAAGTACTACAAAATGCTTAAGTTTGAGGAGGGCGGCTTTGTCCCTCTTAAATTATTTCCTCAAAAAATTTTCACATGTCTTTAATCCTATTTTTAAATGAAATCCAACCTAAATATTTTTCCAAATTTAAGAAGGTGTCATATGCTTAAGTTTGAGAAGGGATACCCTTTCTGTAATTATTTTTCTATAAATGTTTATGTCCTACAATAACTCCCTGTTTTTGGATTATTGGTTAGTTTTGGATTTGGGAAACATTTGTTTGTATGTAATGAATGCTAATTGAATCTTAAGAAGAAATTGGGAGCTATTGTTATAAATAATTAATAGTTGGCTAGGATCTCTTTCATCTTGTTTTACATTGGATAACCTTAACGGAAGGATTGAGCCTGAATGATGTGGCATCCAACATCGCTCTCCTTGTTGAGTGATTTCATTTTAACTCGTACACTCTAGAACTTGCTTTAAAACCTCGTTGAGACTTTTATAAGTAATTTTATAAGCAGGAAAATGAAAGTCATAATAGGTTTGATTTAATGAGCATGGACATTGAGTATCACTTAGTGCCCCCTTTGAGACTAAAAGAAAAAAAGAATGTTTTTCCTCAGTACCCTTGATTGCATTGATGAGATTTTAGGTACCCTTAAACGAAAGCAACAAAAATAGGGAGCAAAAATATTATAAACAAAAGCAGAAAAGAGCAAAAGAAAAATAAAAAGAGAAAAATAGGGAAAAGGAAAAGTAAATGACTTGGGAAAATATGAAATCTAAAATGAATCCAAGTGTTTTTGTTTAAAAACTCTAAGGGAGTGTTGTATTTCCTTCCCTTGTTTATTACACTTGAAAATTTTTTCCCTTGGCCGAGTTTCAATCATGTAAAGACCTTTGGGTTATTGTGTATGCATTGACTTATAGCAAATATTTGACATTTATAGGAAAGCCTATGGTAGTGTGTAGTCATAAAGGATAAAGTTATAAGAAATTACCCTATAAGAGAGATAGTGAGCAAGAGTGAGCAAGAATGATCAACTCTATATGTAGCACTTGATCTTAAAGGTCTAAAGTATTCCAATTAAATTATTGTAAATTGTTCCCATATTGGTAAATTGTAATCTATTGCACATTGAACATGAGATTTTCTAGATTCTGTACATGCAGCATTCCTATTCCTTAGGTTATTGTTTGGGAAAAAATAATGTTTAAGTTTGAGGATGTGATACAATGTCATTCTATCACTTTATCTACAAGATTTTTGGCATAATTTTTGCAAGATATAGAACTATTCACTTATAGCTTAGAATAATCCTCATGTTGCAGGAATGGTCACCTAAAAAAAGAAATTGAAAATAGGTAGGTTTTAGACCAAAAAAAGAGTAAAAAAGGCATGAAAAAGACTAGGAAAGAAGAGAAGATAAAAATTCCCTGAGTAGAACATACGAGATCGTGCCAAAATAAAGTGTCACAATCATGAAATGATTCAAAGCAATAATAATACGTGCCACATTAGCTCTAATGATGTAAGCGACAACTTAGAAGGATTGATCAACCTAGGTTAATTAAAGATGAAATTTGATGCCCTAAATAATAGGAGTGGCATTCGGCCACCTTTGGGCTAATTAGTCAAGGAGGAGTTTTAATTCTTAACTAGGTTTAATCAAGGATCCTTGGCATATATGTATGGGGGATTAAAAGTGTAAGGAAATTTTAAAATAGTTAAGGGATCCATTCGGCCACCTTAGGATTAATTTGTCAAGAAGGAGATTTAATTCTTAACTAGTATTAATTTAACATCCTTGACTTATAAGTACAAGGGATTAAGATTGTGAGTAAATTTTTTAAAAAGGTTAAGGAGTCCATTTGCCTATATTGGCCAAGTTACTGAGAGAAAGTTAAGATTTCACTATGACTTAAGATTAAATATAGACATGCACAAATTGAGTGATTAAGAACAAACCATGAGGTTGGAAAGTTACATTAAACCATTTGACCATGACTTTCAAGTATGAAGAAGAAATCTTAAATTTTTCTAAGCTAGGTACTAATTAATGAATTAGACTTAACTTGATGAAAATCAACCCCTAAGACAAAGAAAAGAAAACTAGAAGGCCTTAGAAACCAAGGATATACATTTGGCCACCCAAAGTCAAACAAGAAGAAATGATTTTGAAAACTTGGTTTAGGTACATTAAGAAGCTTTGTCATGTAGAAGTAAAGGATTAAAATTTTAAATGAAACTTGGAAATGGAATGTGCATTATTTAGCCATGCATAACTAAATTGACTTAAATAGGTTAAAAGCTTGTTAACACAACCTTTAAACTTGGTATTAGTAGGTTATGCATAATACTTGCAAATTGGAGTGCACAAAGAATAAAAACTTCAAAGGTGTCATTTGGCCACCTAGAGGAGACCTTCTAAGTTAGTAAAAAATCATGTGAAATTAATTGAACTTTGAGAAAATGAAAGGTTGAGGGGTAAGTTAGAAGGTTGATAGAATTAAGCCCGTTGAATGATTCATCATAAAATGTTAATGAGTGAAATAAGTTGGACATGTATGGTATGTAGTTATGTTATCCAAGTGTGATTGATAAGTCAACTTGTGATGCTTTTTGAATGTATAATGTGAGTTGAATGATGAATTCTCATAAATGTTTTAACGGATGATGCTATGTATGATGATTATGTATGATTGATGATGAGATATAATTTGAGATTTAAATGTACATAGCATATTGGTTGAATATTGATTGAGCATGTATAATTATTTGGAAGTCATTAAAATGAGCATAAATGGCTTAAGGGATCACTAAAAAAACTTATGTGAAAATATAATCTACTCTTAATGTGTCTTGTGCACATCTAGGGGACAATCAGTCATATTGAAGAGGAAACAAAAGGGTTCTCCTAAGAGACAAAAGAGTTCTCCACAAATTCTTCTATTATGAAGACAAAAAGGTTATTCATTTATTATTCATGGTTACGACCATTTAGGAATGATCTCAAATCCTTAAGAATTGAAGGTAGAGTAGCAGACTCAGTGATAAGATTGACTAACTAATACTTTTATGCTTATGTCCTAAAATTTCACTAATTTAGTGAAACACAAAAGGGAAGATAAGAGAAGAGTTATATTAGAAACAATAGTTAATTAATATCCATGTTGTGATCACAAGAGTTACAATGTTCAAGTAATTAGGTACTTGTTTGGAATGATATTGTTTGACTGATATTATTGCATACCTATGTCTTAAAATTCCACCAAGGGAGTGGAATAGAGAAAGAAGGAACTATGTTGGAACTTAGAGGGGATAATAGTAAATCTATGGTTCCAAAGATTTTTTATGATCAAGCAATGTATGTGCTTAATTAGGATGATGCTATTTAACTAATATGAATATGCCCATATCTTAATTATCATTAAGAATGTGATAGAGATTAAATGAGAAGTTATATAAGATGTAGAAGAACAATAATAAAATAATACATATGATGTGATTTCAACATGAAATTCAAGTAAATTATATATTTAACATATTATCTTATCTAAAATAAACCAACTTTTGTTAGAACTTTTGAAAAAATAAAATTAAATATGTATGATATGATTATTTCTTAATAAACTGAAGTGGTTGTAATAAAAATGATGACACTAAGATTAAGTTAGGATCCTAATGAGAAACTTAATTTCACACCCCTACCTTCCCATTTTCTTCCTAAACACCCTAGATATTGTTCGTGATGGTAGAGATTCACGTACTTGAAGCGGACATGAGATCCTCTCAAAGAAGAAGAAGATTTACATCATACCGACAATGTAAATAATTGGATGCAAGCATCCTAGTGATTACTGTCACAACTGTAATTCCGACGAGATGACGAACTCGCTAAAATTTTAGAATTTATTTTATATTTATTTAGTTAATGTGGAGTCGCCACCAAATTTTTATTTAAGGGAAAAATATTTGGAAAAAACCCTAACTCGAGGATGAGATTTAGGTTTGGGAGTCGGTTACGAGTGGGGAAGGTGTTAGGCACCCCACTCGCCTGTTCCGAAGAACAGTACCCTTAAACTGTGTGTGTGATTATTTGAAAATAGTTTGATCCCTCAATTGATGTGAAAATAAATAGGTTGATGAAGGTTAGCCTTACAAGACTTGATCCTGCTCCTACGTATTCCCCGGTGCAATGGGAAACTCAAGGCTTACGTAGTTCTGGTTCGAAGGCTTGACATTCAAAGATGCTTGGAAAGGATTATTTTGAAAATATTTTTGAAGGGAATCCTTAGTCCACGTATACACACGATCCAAGACAACTACGGCTGCACTGGGATCCGTACGAATTCCTAAACATCGAACAATAGAAAAAGCTACCAGTTCATGCGTAGGGTTCATCGTGTGAGACTGGAGATTCCAAAATGAAGTTTTTCTTGAATGTATTTACAAAAGGATTCTTAGTCCACATATGCATAGGGTCCAAGACAACTATGGCTGCACTGGGACCCATATGAATTCCTAAACATCGAACAGCAGAAAAAGCTACCAGTTCATGGTTAGGGTTCATTGCGTGAGACTTAGAATTAGAGAATTTAATTTGAAAATGATAAATATAAAAGGGTGAATGGGCTTAGGTAAAAAAAATTGGAGCTCGATTTAAACTAACTAAAAAAAAGTACTTGACATGATATAAGTTGAACTTGATTAAAGAATTGAACTTGGATCAAAATGAACTTGAAATGAAGTGAATTTGATTTAAAATGAACTTGACTCAAAGTGAACTCGGTTTAAAATGAACTTGAATTGAAACTTGAGAAAAGAATGAAATTTGATTTGAACTAATTTGAATTAAAAAAAGAGGAAGAGAATTGAACTTGATTTGATTTGAATAAAAAGAATTAAACTTGATTTAGATTTGAGGAAAAGAATTGGACTTGGTTTGATTTGAAAAAAAAGAATTAAACTTGATTTGAATTTGAGGAAAAGAATTGAACTTTATTTGAAAATTTAAGGAAAAAGAATTAAACTTGATTTGGTTTTGAGGAAAAAGAATTAAACTTGATTTGGAAATTTAAGGAAAAGGAGTTAAACTTGATTTGGTTTTGAGGAAAAAGAATTAAACTTGATTTGGAAATTTAAGGAAAAGGAATTCAACTTGATTCGATTTGAAAGACAGAATTAGACTTAATTTGATTTTGAGGAAAATGATTAAACTTGATTTGGTTCGAAAGAAAGAATTAAACTTGATTTAATTTGGAGGAAAAAGGAATTAAACTTGATTTGGAAATTTAAGGAAAAAGAATTAAACTTGATTTGGTTTTGACGAAAAAGAATTAAACTTGATTTGGAAATTTAAGGAAAAAGAATTCAACTTGATTCGGTTTGAAAGAAAGAATTAGACTTAATTTTATTTTGAGGAAAAGGATTAAACTTGATTTGGTTTGAAAGAAAGAATTAAACTTGATTTAATTTGGAAGAAAAAGGAATTAAACTTGATTTGGAAATTTAAGAAAAAAGAATTAAACTTGATTTGGTTTGAAAGAAAGAATTAGACTTAATTTGATTTTAAGGAAAAGATGGACTTGATTTGAAATTTGAGGAAATGATGGACTTGATTTGAAATTTGAGAAAAATGGACTTGATTTAAAGACAAAAAATAAATTTGATTTGATTTGATTTGAATTGGGCTTGACCCAAATAAAGAGAAAATTTTGGTTATGATTTGAATGGAAAAAAAAAATCAGAAATAGACCCTTTATTTGTTTGGCAAACCAATTATTTGACAGCACTTGGTCCTACTCAAAGAATATGAGTATAAGAAAAAGAAAAAAAAAAGGTATCAAGTAGGGCTCGAACTTGCACCCTCAATGTGAAATGAACCTAGGGCTCGAACTTGCACCCTCAATGTGTTTGAAGTGTATTTATCGCTAGACCAAATTTCTTGATAAGATTAGTATGGCCCATCATTAATTTAGAGTATACGCAACAATTAATAATATCTTAGGAGAAAAATGAACCTAGCAGGATCTAAACCAGGTCCCCAAGGCGGTTACAACATACCAACCACCAGGCCAGAGCCATTACTTAGCATTAATGTTGCCAACTATAATCTTAAAGCATGCTCAATGATTAATAAAATATTTTAAGGGAAAGCGGGCTTAGCAGGGATCGAACCTTAGTTCTTAAAGCTACTACGGCGTGCCAACCGCTAGGTCGTATCCATTTATTATTGTTAATATAAACAGTTAAATAGTTACATTAAGAAGCTTATTCATGCTTTGCCAACATATTCAAAGCTGATGGCAGAATCCTGGGGGTAAAAACTAGCTGTGTGGGGGTTTATAATATTCATGAAATCTTGATCTTACTTATGCATATTCATTACTTTACCAACGGATCAGCCATTCTCTTTGATGATGTCAAGCCAAATTCATTATTATAAATATTTGAGTGATGTTTCGAGTCCATATCCTCATCATTTCTCCAATTATGGGAAGAAGATTTTTGGTTGATTTTCCCTTGAAACACTGTCATTATAGTTAGTTAGAACCTTGGGTTTTGAATGGCTCTGACTTTTTCATTTTAGAGACTCCATTATGCCTATGCCTAGATGGAATTTCACCTGATAAATGTGCAAACTCCCTATCAAAATGATGCATGACATGAACTTCATTGGTTGTACTCCTCTATTATTTGGAACATTCATTTGATACGCATAAATACTAATCGAACAAGACCTAATTGATAAGCTAAAACTTGGCAAAATGTTAGAGGGAACAGAACGAAATTGAAGCCACCGCCGCTCCCTATGCAATACCATTTTGTCACCAAAAAGTCCATAAGCAAACCAGTTTTTTTTTTATGTGGAGAAACAGGACGTTTCCTACAACTTTCCATCAACCACATTTCACAGAAGAAGATTAAATTACAAGACAATTTCGTGCCACTGATAAAACTGACTCTTGGTTCAATTATACTACTTACTATTTAATCAAACATTTAAAACCATGATATGGGCGCAAGTAAAGGGCATAATTGCAGGATTATATTCTGGTCAATTTCATCATTAATACTATAATCTAACTATGCATATGCAATCTTCCACTTAATCGAGACTCCAAGTCAAGATTTGAACTAAAAACCGCAGTCCTATTCACCTTGTTTTCCTTATATTACAAGCTCGCACATGCAACAGTTTATGGCATTTTCACAATAGATGTTTTTCAGGCTTATCCATACAGTTTCTGGCCAAAGTCTCCACCCTTCTACTTGACTATCTCAATGCTAACTATTATTTATAGAAATTATATCAATGAGGAAAACTGAGTTGCATATTGCTGATCAAGAAATCAGAGATGGTGTTTCAGCTACACATCGACTTGTGTAAAGGAGAGATTAAGTCTGCTACTTACAAGTTTTAGTTTACACGCTAATTAAAGCAAGATGCTCATAACGTATTTTCTTTTATCTGGTTGAGGATTCTGTGCAATATCAGAAACAAAAATTACAATCTATCATGCATTCTACTTCCTTGATGTTGGTGGTGCAAACATGCAAACTTAGGATAGGGAAATAATGTTCGATCACATAGACAGGAACAGGGATACGTATTCTAACCTGTGCTGATAAGGCCTTCGAGTATGGTGTTCGTACCTTCTCAGAGCATTGACTACGTGAAATTTTTTGCATAGGAGCTTTTCACCGTGAGCGATCATTCGAGCATGTATCCATGCGTACATCGAATATCATCATTACACGATGGATCAATGTTCTTCGTCATCTTGGGGCTCTTCTGAACCATTGAGATTATTCTCATCCCTTGGTGATCCTGTTGTACAGGAATTTGCAGATTTTTCAAAAGCTATGAATGAGCATTCTTTCTCCCCTCGATCTTTTTCTCAGATGTCAATATTCAGGGGAAGAAATTTTGTAGAGCCAAGCCTGTCCAGAGAAGCTCCAATCTTTCCCACCTAAAAAGCCACCTCCTCCAAATAAATGGAGTAAGAGGATTCCCTTTTCTTTTTTGTGCAGAGGCTTTCTTGATCCTCAAGAATGTTCCCCCCGAGCAATCCTAAGCAGAAGGAGCTAGGTGAATCCGAACCCGGCAAAAAAAAAAAAAACCCTTTCTTTGTGCATGCATGCACCTTTTTATATCTTTTTCTAAAACATTATTTTTCTGTTTTCCATTATTTTTCTGTTTTCCATTATTTTTCTATTTTTTTTGTTATTTCAGTTTTTATTTTTTTCTGCTTTTTTATTTTTTTTTTGTTTTACTTTAATATTTATAATTTTATGTTATTATTTTAGTTTTCATTTTTTTTCTTCTCTTGTTTTTGTTTTTTCTCTTTAATTTTCTGTTTAACTTTTTTTATTTTTTTCTTTTTTAGTTTTTATTTTTTCTTTTTATTTTTATTTTTCTGTTTTCTGTTTTTTATTTCATTTTATGTTTTTTGTTTTTTTATTTTATTTTTCTTCCTTTTTTATTTATTTTATTTATTTTCCAATTTTTCCATTATCAGCTTTTATGTTTATTTATTATTTTCATTTTATTATATATATATCTTTGTATTTCAGTTTTATTATTTTTTTAATTCTCCTATCACTTTATTTTATTTTTGTCTCTATTTATTTTGTGTTATTTTGATTTTAATTTTTTCTATTTTTCTTGGTTTATTTTTTATTTTGTTATTTTCTGTTTATTTGTCTACTGTTTCTGTTAATATTTCTGTTTATTAATTTTAATATTTACTTTTTATTTAAATTATTATTGATTTCTTAATTAGTTTAACAAATGGGGGGCTCGGACATAATTGAGTGTTTACAATTACTATGTAGTGGTGCAATAGTTCATGTATTAGAATATATAGCAGATGTCGTAACCTAAATCATGACAGGATGACAATTTAAATAATTTACTCAAGTTAAATAGTAAAATTATAGAGTAACCACTAAGTCTTATTTTTACGGGTAAAACTTGAAAAAACCTAAAGAGCTCTAGATTTGAGGGTCTGTTACAAACAGGGAAGGTGTGAGAGAGGTTATGAGTGTCAAAGGTTAGGGAGAAGGAAAATGGGTCTACATGTTTCGTTGTTATAGTTTATTGTGAATAGTTCAGACAAGAAAAAAAAATTTGAATAACTACATTTTAATTTAAAAGTTGGAGAGTAGCGACCCATATTCAACATTTATGATTGAGCCAATAATCTCCAAATATATTAACTCTTTGGAAGGGAAGCTAATAAATTAGCCAATTATTAAAGAACAACAAGAGTTGGGAAATGCTTAAGGAATCGAACCTATGTTATATGTCGAGAGAGTTTTAGTTGCTCTTATGTGTGAGAGAGGTTATGAGTGTCAAAGGTTAGCTAGAAGGAAAATGGGTCTACATGTTTCGTTGTTATTGTTTATTGTGAATAGTTCAGACAAGAAAAAAAAATTTAACGGAGGAAGAAGAAGCTTTTTCACTTACTTATTATAAGGTACTTGGCCTATATTTATACTACTTTTCTATCATACATCAGAATGTAATAAGAATGCATGTACACGATACCTATTCGTAACAGATTCACGTGACATGAACTAACAATTTTTTTCTTTAATTCTGTTATATAAAAAGCATGTGCATCGTTAGGAAAAACACATTTACCTTTTTGTTTGCTCATTTTCATTTTTGTGAGACCCCCTTGCAAGTTGAAGAATTTTGAATATTAACCATTCCTAGTTTGGATAAAAATTCAAAAATTTTGTTTGTAGTAGTCCTTTACTAAACAGATCTGCTAACTGGTGAGATGAGGAAATAGGTAGGAGTTTCATGAGCCCTTCATGTGATTTTTCCCACACAAGATGACAATCAATTTCAAAGTGTTTTATTCGTTCATGAAAAATAGGGTTAGCCGCTATATAAAGAGCATTTTGGTTATCACAATACAACGTGTTTGGAAGTGAAGAGATCACATTCAAATCTTTGAGTAAATAAGTTAACTATTCCAATTCATATGTTGCATATGAAAGAGATCGGTATTTCACTTCAAAGGAAGATCGTGCCACCGTGGTCTGCTTCTTTGTGTGCCATGAGATCAAGGACTCACCAAGAGAGAAATAGTATCTGGAGAGAGACCTCTTAGTATCAGGACATCTGCCCCAATCAACATCACTGAATCCTCGAATTTGAGTTAATGAAGATGATGGAAATAACAAACCTCGTGTCGGGCTTCCTTTCAAATATCGTAGTACACAAATAACAACTTAAGGATGTTGCTTAGTGGGCTTGTCAAGGAATTGGCTCAACTGTTATGTGGAAAACATGATATCTAGTCTGGTGTAGGTCACATACAAAAGATTTTCAACTAATTTTTGATAATTGGCTACATCAGGATAAAGCTCACTATTATCACAATGTAGATGATTATGTGGTTCAGCAAGTACAATTATAGGCTTGCAACCCAAGTATCCAGTTTCTTATAGAAGGTCAATGCAATACTTTCGTTGATAAAGGTGAATACCCTAAGGTGATCGTGCCAATTCAAATCCTAGAAAGTACTTTAACAAGCCCAAGTCCTTAATGTTGAATGCCTCTTGTAATTTGGCCTTAATATTGTGAAATTCATCCAAAGAAGTTCCATCCAATATTACATCATCAACATGTACTAGTAATATTGTCAACGATGCATCAGTATTTTTAACAAACAAGGAGTGATCAGACAATGCTTGTGTGAATAGTTCCTTAAGGAGAAAATTGGTAAGACGATCATACCAACATCGACTGGCTTGTTTAAGCGCATATAATGAGCATATTAGACAACAAACTTGATTTGGTTCACTAGAGTTTACACCCAACGGTATCTCCATATAGACTTCTTCTTCCAAGGTTCCATGTAGAAACGCATTGTCAATATCCAGCTGATGCAAATGCTAATATTATGACACGGCTAGAGCAAGAATCACTCGTATAGTAGTGACTTTGTGTTGCAACCGTAATCACAACGAGAAGACGGACTCGTTAAAAATTTTAAAATAATTTTATTTGATTAAGTGGAGCCCCAACCAAATTTTTATTTAAGGGAAAAGATTTGGGAAAACCCTAACTTGAGGAAAAATCTAGGTTCGGGAGTCAGTTACGAATAGGAAAGGTGTTAGGCACCCTATTCGCCTATTCTGTAGAACAGTACCCTTAAATTGAGTGTGTGATTTTGATATTTTTGAAAATTGTTTGATCCCTTTAAATAGCATGGAAAATAAATATGTTTGTATGAAAATAGCCTCACAGAAATTGACCCTGCTCCTACGTATTCCCTGGTGCAATGGGAAATTCAAGGCTACGTAGTTCTGGTTTGAAGGCTTGACATTCGAAGGTAAAAAGGATCAAAAAGATATTTTTGAAAGATTCTATTATTTAAGAGGAATTCTTAGTCCACATATGCACAAGGTCCAAGGCAACTAAGGCTACAATGGGGCCAATATGAATCTCTAAATATCAAACAACAGTGAAACCACTAGTTTCTTATTTAAAGCTTATCGCGTGAGACTTGAAATTCTCAAGAAGATATTTTTTTGAAAGATTTTATTATTTAAGATGAATTCTTAGTCCATATATGCATAGAGTCCAAAACAACTGAGGCTGTATTAGGACCTATATGAATTTCTAAACATCAAACAACAGTGAAATCGCTAGTTCTTATTTAGAGCTCATCACGTGAGATATTGAATCCCCAAAAAGATATTTTCTTTGAAATGTTTTATTAATTAGGAGGGGTTCCTAGCCCACACATGCACAGAGTCCAAGATAACTAAGGTTTTACTGGGACTCATATGAATTTATAAACATCGAACAGTACTGAAATTGCCAGTTCATATTTAGAGTTCATTGTGTGAGACTTGGAATTCCCACAAAGACATTTTCTTTGAAAAGTTTTATTGTTTAGGAGGGATTCCTAGCCCATATATGCACAGAGTGCAAGACAACTGAGGTTGTACTGGGACCCATATGAATTTCTAAACATCGAATAGCAGTGAAACCGCCAGTTCATATTTAGAGTTTATATGGGCCCCAGTGCAGCCTTAGTTGCCTTGGACCTTGTGCATATATGGACTAAGAATTCCTCTTAAATAATAGAATCTATCAAAAATATCTTTTTGATCCTTTTTACCTTCGAAGGTCAAGCCTTCAAACCAGAACTACGTAATGTTGAATTTCCTATTACACCAGGGAATACGTAGGAGCAAGATCAATTCCTGTCAGGCTATTTTCATACAAACATATTTATTTTCCATGCTATTTAAAGGGATCAAACAGTTTTCAAAAATATCAAAATCACACACTCAATTTAAGGGTACCGTTCTTCAAAATGGGCAAATAGGGTACCTAACACCTTCCCTATTCATAACCAACTCTCGAACCTAGATTTTTCCTCAAGTTAGGGTTTTCCCAAATCTTTTCCCTTAAAGAAAAATTTGGTGGAGGCTCCACTTAATCAAATAAAATTCTTTTTAAATTTTTAGCGAGTCCGTCGTCTTGTTGTGAATACGTTTGCGGTAGATGACGACTCCACTGGGGACTTTTGAGAGTCAAGCTTGTTCGATTGAGTCTATTGTATTGATCCGTTTCCTGTTTATTTGCATGATTTATTTTATCAATTTGTTTACTTATCCGTTTATTCATCTGATGCTTCATAACCCTAGGGTAGACAAATAAATTGCTATATATGCTGTGATTTCCCAAATTGCAGGTTCCCCCAATTATTTGTGTGCCCTCCACATGTTACATCTACGCATTCATCTCATGAGTGGGGCCCTATACCCAGGTCCGAGTGAAACTTAGGAAAAGAGGGATCTAGAGGTGTCACTTTGGGCTTACGTCCTGTTTGACTATCACGAAAATCCCAGCTAGAGCGCGTCCTATCCATAATGCCCCGCAACTAGTGGCTACCTCTACTGTTGTGGCAAGCATTATGGACTGGAACTTGGCTCTAGTGACCTCTACACCTTAAGATTACAAACCACCCTGTGAGAGGTTCATGCATTAAAAGCCTTAGACCTATAGGACAGGTTACTCCCCATAGGTCAGAAGGAGGGCATACTTTGTTTTCATGTCGTTCGATTTGTAAGCATTCATGTACCCAAAATTATTTATCTACAATTGGAAGGAACAAAGGTATCAAAACAAAAGTGAAAAATAAAAATAAAAAAGACAACAAAAAAAGAAGAATAAAGGAGAGAGAAATGAGAGGAAAGAACAAAAAAAAAAGAGAACAAATGAAAAAAAAAGAAAAAAAAAAGAAAGATAAAAAGAGAACAAAGGAAAAGAAAAAGGGAAGGAAAACACGTTTGTCGAGAAATGTAATCGTGTTTATTGCTTTAACCTATTATGCATTATGCATTAGTCCATTTTATCCAGTGTCTAACATGTTTATTTTGTTTCCCTTTCTTCTTCATTTTTATTTGGGGGACCAGGTTCTCGGTGATTTTCAAAAGAGGTGAAATGAAAATTAATATGGAATCCAGGAAGTTAAAGAAAAAGAGACGTGTTGAGGTCAAGATGGCAAACCTTGCTAGCTTGGAAATGTTTGGAAGCAAGTTGTTGAATATCCAACAAATGTCATTCGTCAAAAAATATTGGAACATATTGAAATTGTTGAAGATTCAAGTACAGGAAGGGGACCTTACAACAATGGTACAATATTACGATACTCCTCTCAAATGCTTTACTTTTTCAGATTTTCAGCTGGCGCCTACTTTAGAGGAGTTTGAACAGATTCTGGATCTTCCGCTGGAGGGATGCAGACCATATAACCACCTGAAACATCATTCTTCATTCCGAGCTGCCGCACAAGCTCTAGGTCTGCAGTCGGGCCAACAGCAACTAGTGGGTTGTTTATATGGACGTACTAGCTCTCACTATCAATGGGCTAGTCCTCTTTCCTTACATTGAGGATTTCATCGATTTGAATGTTGTCGACATATTCTTGGTCAGGAAGAACAAAGTAGAAAATCCTGTTACTACCCTTTTAGCGGATGTTTACTGTACGTTAAATTTTTGTCACGAGAAGAAAAGGAAGAGGCTGATATGCTACTTGCCTGTATTATATATATGGATAACTCTTCACATCTTCAAAAGGAATGTAAAGATACAGTGCCCAATATCGAATCTCTTGTGCTATCAGCTAAAACCCATGAATGAAGAATGGTCGGCTCATTATGCCAATTTGACAGAAGAACACGTTAGATGGCACCCTGCATGGCAACAAAGAACAAGTGTCATCTATCACTGTAAAGGTTTTCCGAATGTACCACTCATGGGAGTAAGAGGTTGCATCAATTACAATCTGATACTGGGGCAAAGACAACTGGCTTATCCTATCAGGGGACCCCATCAGAGGAGCTCATAACTCCCTTCCTTCTAAAATATGAAGGGGAATTTGCTGAAGGTCTCCAAAAGGTCCGGGAAGCATGGGAGAATGTCACCCGCAAAGGAAAGGAGTTAGGGGTCTAAAGTTGTGCCACTAAGGAGCAGTATAAGTAGTGGTCCAAGATAGGGTGCAGCAGATCAAGCTACCATTCAGACCTCCAGTCATCCCATCTGGAAGCCAATCAACACCAGTAGTATTCGAGGATGAAGCTATTAAAAACCTAAAGGAAAAGTTGGAAGCCATGACTAAGAAGAACAGCCAGTTA
This sequence comes from Canavalia gladiata, assembly GCA_037954105.1. NCBI lineage: Eukaryota > Viridiplantae > Streptophyta > Magnoliopsida > Fabales > Fabaceae > Canavalia > Canavalia gladiata. The sequence continues at coordinate 38,342,723 of CM075658.1, read as the reverse complement.
GAAGAGGAACTATTGAAAGCACAGCAGGAGTGTGTTGTACTAAAAAGAGAAAATCAAGTGAATGAGGCTGTTATAGAATGTATCCAGGATCAACAAAAAAATGAATGTGAGCATGCCTCTCGAGTTCATCTAAACCTACAAGTAGCTAATAAAGAGCTCAGAATGAGAGTACAGGAAAGGGACGCTGCACTCTAAGAAAATCATCAGTTGAGGAATGCTTTGGAGAAAATGAGGGCTAAGATTCATATGATCAGAGAGGAGAAAATTTAGATCCTAGCTGAAAACAACAGGGTTCAAGTAGAGCCAGACTTTGTAATAGATGAAAGAAATGACCTGCTACAACGGGTAAAAGATATGAAGAAGCAAATAGAAGGTTTATTGGTAGCATGGCAGAATGAGGTAAACGAAGAAAAATGGAACGTCATCGAGGTAATACGGATGCAACAAAGGGGTATAAGCGATATATAAGATGAAAATAAGTGGTACAAAGACACAGCCGACCACTGGACCAGATGTTTTGAGAGGTTGGCTAGTTTAGCGAATACAGTAATCGAGGAAGTACCACAACTGCTCAAGAAGGCAAAAGCATTGCTGCACCCACTCCACAGCCGTCCTGAAGTAAAAAATTTTATCCAATTTTGTAAAACTCTGATCCTGAGAATGAACAAGTACATTGTATTAGCCAAATAGGAAGGGCAAGATGTAAAATGAACTTTGTCTGCTTGAATAAAGTTGGTTTCTCTCTGCGTATGATTCCGTATTAATTTTCATTTCATGCTAGAGCACAAAGAGTGCTCTCAATCAACAAATGATACTCAACAAGATTTTCGTCCCTCAATATTTATTTCGCATCATAAAGTTTTATTATTAACAACTAATTGATTTGATTTCCATTCAATTGATCCAGATAACAAAATAGCGGACTCACGACTTCCTCGACACTCTTATAGCACTTGATCAAGAACCAAAATCATGAGTGAGATGGAAACTTAAAACGAGGAGCTTAGGAACGAAGTGGTTGAGTTGAAGGACCAAGTTGCCAAGCTCATGAAACTACTGGGGAAAATCACAGAGGGACCTACAGGGACTGAAGCACCAGGGGTCGTTGCTGCGTCAATGCCTCTCCAAGTGGTTTCTGAACAAGAGTGGCCATATAGGCTGCCACCTGGCTATGAACCCCCTTATGGGCCAAGTTCTCAAGGGATTCCCACTGGTGAAAACCCTACTGCACATCCATTACATATAAATCCTACCACCCATCAATATCATTTGAATCCCTCCATATGTCCTCCACACATAAACCCGACCATTCATCTTCACCATATTAATCCACCTACTTACCTTCCTCCTACCAACACTTCCGTTTACCCCCAGACACTCACCCAATACATGCAAACCCGTCAGCTTACCCTTACCACACAAACACTTCCACTGCTTTCCCACCACATATAAACCCATCTTTCCCTCATCACATTAATCCTTCAACCACCTACCCACATAATGTCAACCCAGACTACACCCACATGAACACCACCACCACTGAAGATCCTACATATTCCGTTCTCGTCACAATCCACCCAATGAACCCACACAACCATACCCCTACAGTCATGCTGCTAGGCCTGAGGGACCATACGCCCTACCCCACCAAACTAGCCAAGCCATGAAAGAACCATGGCCAAGGCCAGCCAATCAAGAAGCTCACCTTAGTGAGAGGTGGCAACATTTGGAGGAAAGGGTCAAGGCCATTGAATGCAGTGGTTATGGAATAGTGGAGGCCTCCGATCTCTGCCTCGTGCCTGACTTCGTCATACCTCCCAAGTTGAAAATGCCAAAATTCGAGCAATAAAGGGGAATCGGCTGCCCGAGAAGTCACTTGACAATGTACTGCAGGAAGATGGCTTCTCATTCTCACAATGACAAACTGCTCATTGACTCTTTTCAAGATAGTCTAATGGGGGCAGCGGCTAATTGGTATACCTAGCTGGAGAGGTCGTACTTCCTCACATGGAAGGATCTGGCAGACGCCTTCCTAAAGCAATACAAGTAGAATATGAAGATGGTTCCTTACAGAACCCAATTGCAGAATATGGTGAAGAGGGAGAATGAATCTTTCAAGGAGTACGCCTAGCAGTGGAGAGAACTGGCTGCCCAAGTACAGCCACCATTGCTCGAAAGGGAGATAATCAGTACATTTATGGAGACACTCCCTGCTCCCTTGTACGACAAGATGGTGGGTAGTGTATCCGCCAACTTCTCCAACATGGTGGTGATCGGGGAATGTATAGAGAACGACCTATGCCAAGGAAAGATTATACACAATACTATCGACAGTGTGAATGTGAAAAAGCCGATAAATAATTCATGGAAGAAAAAGAAGTTGAAACACACTATGTCTCTGCTGATTCAAACCGCCCGAAAACTGCATCGCCTAGTTACCAAACACCATACCACCCACAGTTTCAAACACACCCAGACATGATAGCCACATCTCAACCCACGTACCAACCAACCTATAACCCCCCAACATCTTTCCAGCCAAATACTCCTTTCACCGCTCCACCATCACAAACATTCCCCCAACAACCATCAAAGCCTTGGAATCAAAGCACAAACCTTAACCAACCCCAACGGAGATCGAATGAGAGGAAGGTTGTTCAATTCGATCCCAACCCAATGAGTTACTCGGAATTATTACCCCGTTTGATTCAAAATTCCCTAATAGCCTTGTGCCCCATGAAGCCATTGGAACCTCCATACCCTAAATGGTACAATCCCAAGGCCAAGTGTCAATATCATGCAGGAGTAGTGGGACATTCCACGGAAAATTGCCAGGCTTTAAAGCATAAGGTCCAAAGTTTTATCAATGCCAAGTGGTTGAACATCGAGAAAGATGCTCCAAGCGTGGGAAGTAACCCACTACCAAATCATGGAGAACCAGGACCTTCTGTAAATTGCATTGAGGCAGAGGTAGAGGTGAATATGTTAAATGAAACCTTTCCAGGGCATCCCAGGCCTCTAGTGATACGATATACTGAAACCCCAGCCGTACCAACTCAGAATAGGATGAAACTAGTTACGATTAAGGTTTCCGGGCTATTCCAGTATTAGAGCGACAAAGAAGTGCCTTGGAAGTATGGCATCAAAATGCTCAAAGGAAAACCTAAAAAAAGTAGCCGGGAAAGCACTGGCAAATCCGCCCCTGGCGTGACGAACATAGCCGGGATAGGGGGAATGACCAGTAGTTGTTGCATTTACACCCCTCATGGAAGATACAAGGAGACAACCGGTCGTCAAGGATAAGGAGATTCCACCTATCCGGGACACAGAAAACAGCAGGAAGGAAGAAGAAGAAAAGAAAAAGGCCGTCTCTAATGAGGAGGCCTGCAAGTTCTTGAAGCTGATAAGACAAAGTGAGTATACGTTGATTGAGTAGTTAAACCATATACCTTCCAAGATATCCTTGCTAGCTCTGATGATGAATACAGAGCCACACCGGAAAGTGCTATTGAAAATACTGAACGAAGCCCACGTGGTGCACAATATATCAGTAGATAAGTTTGAAGGGATCGCCAACAATATAACTACTAACATCGAGGATCTACTGACAGTCTATCCTCCAGGAAGAGAATTGGAGAATTGGGAGATTGTTGAATTACCCTTGATTGTTGATTCAGTTCAAATGTAATTTTGTAATTGTCATAATAAAATTCTTTTTCAAAATAACATTTTGTACACATTTTTGATAAATGATAAATATTGTTGCACTATTCAGAACTCATCCCTCTTTCCTTCCCAATTTACTCGCATTGCAAAGAATCTTATTCTCTTTTCATATCCCCACTATGCAGATCCGATAGAAAACCGCTTAACGACAACGGTGCTAGTATTGTATCAGGCGATTTCAATTGTATTATCAATCATGCCGATGAGGAGGCAGAGTTTGAATATGAACCCATGGAAGAGATGCTTACGTTGGTAGAACGGGAGTCTAAAATAATTGAACCTTATCAGGAGTCCATGAACCTGGTAAACTTGGGGACCGAGGAAAACAAGGGAGAAGTAAAGATAGGCACACTTATCACAGGAGACAATCACAGGCGATTGGTCTCACTCTTACAAAACTATAGTGATATCTTCGCCTGGTCTAATCAAGACATGCCAAGTTTAGATACCTCTATCATAGAGCACAAGCTGCTTACGAAAGTTGGGTGTCTGCCGATTAAATAGAAGTTAAGAAGGATAAAGCCTGGAATGTCCTTGAAGATCAGGGAAGAAGTAAAGAAACAATTTGATGTTGGTTTCTTAGGTGTTGCGAATTACCTAGAGTGGGTCGCAAACATAGTATCGGTCCCTAAAAAGGATGGGAAGGTCCGGATGTGCATAAATTACCGGTACCTCAATCGAGCCAGCCCAAAAGATGATTTTCTATTCCCTAACATTGATGTGCTGGTCGACAACACTGCCCAATTCTCTTACTTCTCATTCATGGATGGCTTCTCAGGTTATAATCAGATCAAAATAGCCGAGGAGGATAGAGAAAAGACTACTTTCATTACAGCCTGGGGAACCTTTTACTATAAAGTTATGCCCTTCGGATTGAAAAATGATGAGGTTACTTATCAAAAAGCTATGGTAACGTTGTTCCATGACATAATTCATAAAGAGATAGAAGTTTACCTGGATGATATGATTGCCAAATCCAAAACTGAGGATGATCACCTTATGGATCTGCAAAATCTGTTCGAAAGACTTCATAAGTTCAAGCTACAGTTGAATCCAGCAAAATGTACTTTCAGAGTAAAATCAGGGAAACTGTTGGGATTCATTTTTAGCAAAAGGGGAATTGAGGTTGATCCTGACAAAGTCCAGGCTATTTCGGATATGCCAGCCCCAAAAACTAAAAAAGAGATCCGAGGATTCTTGGGAAAGCTGAATTATATCTCCTGATTCATCTTTCAATTGACGGCTACCTATGAGCCAATTTTCAAGCTCTTGCGTAAGAATCAACCCATAATTTAGGATGAGGATTGCTAAGACGCTTTTGAAAAGATCAAGCTATACTTGTAGAATCTGCTAATTTTAGTACCCCCGGCCCCCGGAAGACCCTTACTCTTATGTTTAACGGTGATAGACCATTCGATGGGTTGTGTGCTCGGTCAACATGACGAATCTAGGAAGAAGGAGCAGGCAATATATTACTTGAGCAAGAAGTTTACAAACTACGAGGCCAGGTATTCCCTCTTAGTACGAACGTGCTGTGCCTTGGCATGGGCGGCGCATTGCTTCAGGCAGTACATGCTAAGTCACATCACCTGGCTGATATCCAGGATGGATCCGATTAAGTACATCTTTGAAAAGCCTGCATTTTTAGGAAGAATCGCAAGATGGAAAGTTCTTCTTTCGGAATACGACATCTTGTGTGTGATGCAGAAGTCCATTAAGGGTAGCGTGCTCGCCGAATATTTGGCCCAACAGCCCCTGGATGATTACCAGACCATGCAACCAGAATTTCTTGATCAAGGATTAATGGCAATATTCAATGAAGGCGGGCAAACAAAGGATGAGAAATGGACGATGTTGTTCGACGATGCCTCCAATATCATGGGCCATGGTATAGGAGTTATACTGATTTCCCCAGAAAAATAGTATATACCCATTACTGCCAAGTTGGCTTTCGATTCCACTAATAATGTGGCAAAGTATGAAGCCTGTATCTTAGGGATCCAAGCTGAAATTTAAGCTAACGTCAAGTGTCTAAAAGTTTATGGTGATTCAGCCTTGGTCATCCATCAGGTCAAAGGAGAGTGGGAAACTAGAGATGCGAAATTAATTCCCTATCAGGCCCATCTCAGGGAATTATTAGAGCACTTTGAAGAGGTTATCTTTTCTCATATACCTTGAGAAGACAATCAGCTGGCCGATTCCCTAGCCACCTTGTCATATATGTTCAAAATCAGACGGGAAGAGGACATGCCTCTCATCCATATACAACATCATCCTCAATCGGCATTTTGTCAATTGGTGGAAGTAGAACCTGATGGGAGACCGTGGTACCACGATATCCGGTAATTTCTAAAAAGTAAGGAATACCCCGCTAATGCATCTGAGAATGATAAAAGAACCTTGCGAAGACTCGCTATGAATTTCTTCCTCAATGGGGAAATCTTGTATAAAAGGAATCACGACATGGTTCTGCTCAGGTGTGTAGATGCGGTGGAAGCCAACACGATTTTTAAAGAAGTCCATGAAGGGTCTTTTGGCGCTCATGCCAATGGACACGTAATGGCAAGGAATATTCTTAGAGCCGGGTATTATTTGTTGACCATGGAAACCGAGCTACAAACACGTCAAGACATGCCATAAGCGTCAAGTGTACGCAGATAATTTTAAGGTGCCATCAACATCATTGAATGTATTGTCGTCACCATGACCATTCTCTATGTGGGGAATGGATGTCATTGGACCAATTAAGCCTAAAGCGTCCAATGGACACCGTTTCATATTTGTAGCCATTGATTACCTTACTAAATGGGTTGAGGTTGCTTCGTACACCAGTGTGACTCGCAAGGTGGTGGTCAAGTTCGTGAAGAGAGAATTGATTTGCTGGTATGGATTGCCCAATAGGCTTATCACAGACAACGCACCAATCTGAATAATAAAATGATGAAAGAGTTGTGCAACCAATTTAAGGTCCAACACCATAATTCCTCTCCGTATTGACCAAAGATGAATGGGGTAGTCGAAGCAACCAATAAGAATATCAAGAAAATCATTCAAAATATAGTACTCTTGTACAAAGAATGGGATAAAATTCTTCCTTATGCATTACATGCTTATCGGACCTCTGTTCGTACTTCTGTTGGGGCAACTCCTTTTTCCCTCGTATACGGAATAGAGGTTGTACTCGTAGTCAAGGTAGAAATCCCTTCACCGAGAGTACTGATGGACGCCATGTTGGAGGGGGCTGAATGGGTTCAAGCCGGATGGACCAGTTGAACTTAATTGACAAAAAAGGCTGGTTGCAGTGTGTCACGACCAATTATACCAAAGGAGAATGAAGAAGGCATTTTAGAAGAAAGTGCATCCTCGAGAGTTTCAAGAAGGTGATCTGGTAATTAAGAGATTATTGCCGACGCAGAAAGCGCTACATGGAAAATGGGCTCCAAATTATCAGGGACATTATGTAATTAAGAAGGCTTTGTCCAGAGGTGCTTTAATCTTGGCAGATATGGATGGGAAAGACTTTCCTAATCCTGTCAACTCAGATGCCATAAAAAAGTACTATGCTTGAACAAAAAGGCCCGCTAGGTCGAAAACCCGCAAAGGCGGCCTAGGAAAAAGTTAGGGCAATTCAGACAAAGAGCCTGCTAGGTCGAAAACCCGCAAGGGCAGCCTAGGCAAAATTTAGGGCAATTCAGACAAAGAGCCTGCTAGGTCGAAAACCCACAAGGGCGACCTAGGCAAAAGTTAGGGCATTTCAGACAAAAGAGCCTGCTAGGTCGAAAACCCGCAAGGGTGGCCTAGGAAAAAGTTAGGGCATTTCAGAAAAAAGAGCTCGCTAGGTCGAAAACCCGCGAGGGCGGCCTAGGCAAAAAGTTAGGGAATTTCATACAAAAGAGCCTGCTAGGGCGGCCTAGGCAAAAGTTAGGGCAGCTTGGACAAAAAGGTCCGCTGAGTTGAAAACCTACAAGAGCGACCTAGATGAAAGATGGGGCGAATGATAAGAGAGTATTCCAGTTTTAAAAACATTCAAACTCTACCTATAATGGGGCAAATTGATCACCCAATAATGATCTAGGACACTATACTGGGCAAGTTGATAACCCAATAATGGTCTAAAACACTATACTGGGGAAAAATGGGAGAGTATTTGAAGTTCCGAAAAGTGGAGAATAGAATCAGGCTTATAGTCAAGTGACGACAATTCAAAATTAGGGCAAATTCTGTTTTTTCAAAAGTTTTATTGATGAGGCAAAATATGTCGCCAAAATACAATACTAGCATTAATTGTCTCAAAGGTGCTAGACCAATCAAGATCCTACCTCGAGACACTCACCCAATATTTTGCACTACTTGACTATCTTAGTTCACGACCCCACTACTCAGTGCATAAATGTATTTCTCTTTATCTAAATATATCTACAAAATATGACCTTACAAATACAAAATGACAATTACTCTTTTATTAAAAATGTTTCGAAGTCATGGTTAGTTCAAAAATTTCACAATCAAAAGTTCTTTACCAATTAAGATGATCCTATTTCCGTACAAAGTAGCAGATGAGAGGATGACTTAAAGACAGAAAAAAGAAAGGAAACAAACCTCAGGGTCTAGCTCACTCTTAAGATCGTGGGACAATGCTTTAAGAAAGTCGAGAAGTCAAAGTTTGCGAACACACACATTTAAATTCCCCTCCATGCCTATCATCAGGTCTCCCACTTAATGTCTCGCACCCAGGCCTATGCTGTCAAGCCTTGCATGTTTAATTTTCTGCACTCAGGCCTATGCTGTTAGGCCTTACATATTTAATTTTCTTGTATTTCCGGCCTATATTGTTAGGCCTTGCATGTTTAATTTTCTACATCCAGGCCTATGCTGTCAGGCCTTGCATGTTTCATTTTCTGCACTTCTGGCCTATACTGTCAAGCCTCGTATGTTAACTTTCTCCACTCCAGGCCTATATTGTCAGGCCTTGCATGGTTTAATTTTTTTCACTCCAGGCCTATACTGTCACGCCTTGCATGTTTGATTTTCTGCACTTCCGGCCTATACTGTCAGGCCTTGCATGTTTAATTTTCTGCACCCAGGCCTATTCTGTCAGGCCGTTCATGTTTAGTTTTCTACACCCAGGCCTATACTGTTAGGCCTTGCATGTTTAATTTCTACACCTAGGCCTATGCTGTCAGGCCTTGCATGTTTAATTTTCTGCACCCAAGCCTATGCTGTCAGGCCTTGCATATTTAATTTTCTGCACTTCTGGCCTATACTGTCAATCCTTGCATGTTGAATTTTCTGCACTTCCGGCCTATACTGTCTGGCCTTGCATGTTTAATCTTCTACACCCAGGCCTATATTATCAGGCCTTGCATGTTTAAATTTCTGCACTCCAAGCCTATACTGTTAGGCCTTGCATGTTTAACTTTCTGCACTCCAGGCCTATATTGTCAGGCCTTGCATTTTTAATTTTCTGCACTCCAGGTCTATACTGTCAGGCCTTGCATGTTTAATTTTCTGCACTCGAGGCCTATACTGTCAGGCCTTGCAAGTTTAATTTCCCGCATCCCCGGTCTATGTTGCCAGACCTTGCATTTAAATTCTCAGCACTGAAGCCTACATTTCCAGACTTTACATTTTAATTTCTTCGCCATGCCGGTCTGAATAGGTCAGTCTTTCATTCTTTCCTGTCGTAGCATGCGTAAGCTTCCTTACAAGCTCAAGGCTTGTCATGCTTCCCAGACATCCTCAAAACTCGCCTCGGACATAATGTGTTCACATCTTTACTCATTCCCTACCATGATAATCTGGAAAATTACTTCTCACATTATCTCTAAGACCCCACTTTCTCAAATAATTAATAAATAAACAATACTTAGGTGTTTTCAGCTTACATAATTTAAATAGAACTATTAGATAAATAAGAAGAAGAAAAGACTCAAATAAGGAATAAATATAAACATAATAAAAATTATAAGCTAAATATATATATATATATATATATAAAATAATAATAATAATAATAATAATAATTAAAATAAAAAATAAAAATAAAAATATAATAAATAAGCTAAAAAAACGGGAAAACAATAAAATAATAAACAATGAAACAAAAATACAAAAATAATAAAAAGTAATAATGGTAATAAGATGTGTATATACATAAATAATAATAAAAATATAAAAGAAAAGTTAGGTGCAGCTAATATTCGATTAGAGATGGCTGATGGGTGGAAAAGGGAGATATAAATAGGGAATTTAGAGGTTTAGAGGAGACGGGGAAAAAAATTGCGAAGACGATTCTTTCTAGAAGCTCTCTCATCTCCTCGAAATCTTTGAAGAACGCTGGTGGTGAAAGGAAATTATGGAGAATTGCTCTGAGCTTTTGGATTGTAGCAGAGAAGTAAGAAGAATCTCCTTGGCTCTCACAGAGAAAGAAGAAATTTGACAAAAGCGGCTCCAATTTCAACAAGAGGTTGAGAAGGTGTTCATTAATTTGTCACTACTTCATTGTCTCTTGGAAGAGAATTTTGTCTCATCTGCGTCCAGGTTTGTTCTCATCTTTCACATACTGCATGTGTAGATAGTTCTGTACATTTCATGTGAGCAAAGTGAATTTCGAATGCTAGTTTCTTCATCAATATCGCATTTGCATTTGCGTAATAATTTATACTCTTAATGAATGATTAGCCACTTGATGAGTCCGCACTCAATTTTGTAATGGATGTAGTGTCATGACCTAAATCCAGCTTGATAAATTCAATTCCAAGTAATACGTACAATGCATTCTGGTTCTGTTAACATGGGATCCTATTACAGTTATGTCCAAAAGAACGAATGCCTATGAGATCAAGCCCTTACTTGTCGAGAGATATCACGAGATGGCTTAGATCTAAGGTGGGCATCAGGCTAGGGACATATCCGTGACCTATAAATCACTAGTCTGTGATCGCCAGGGCAGGATTAGGGATTAAGCATCTAACATAGCTTGTAAAGGCTATTACCATTAAGATGAGTCTGTTATCATGACTATTCACTGATGAGCATTGAAGGTATGGTTGGGAAATTTCTCCTAAACTTAGTTCTCCCTGAAGGCATGTAAGAAATGATAATTCTCGCAGGTTTGTTTTAGGGCATTGCCTCATCATCGCCATCGCCAATTATTTGCCTATTCACTGGTAACATACAAGATACTTCCTTGTCTTTAAGCACCTATACCACTTGTGCCTGCTTGAGGTTAAACCTGGTAGAACGTGGATGGAGTCTATGATCAGCCAAATTGTGGCACGTGGATGCTTGCTGTTGAAGGAGGACCCTAAACTACCGCAGCGTCCCCATCATATCTTGGTTTAATATGTTAGGAATTGTCATTGATAAGGACGCGTTTGTCTGCGTAGTTAATCCCTGTAGTTGACGAGTTTGCATGGATGTTTATCATTGTAACTAGTAGTAGGTCTCACCTCTAGAAACTCCATAAGCGATGATGTTATGAGAATGCATGTCATCACTTCATAGGGATGTCCTGTAGAGACTCGGGTAGAGCAACTGTTAGCAATTTTGCTGCCATGTTCCTGTTATCAGCGTTTGCTCCAATGATTTCAAGAGCTCTATTCGTCCGAATTTTATGCGATACAGTACCATAACCCCATGCATGCACCATAGTAAGTAACGTATCCCCATACATACTTATGTCCTGCGGGCCCAAGTGCATTAATAGCAGGTCAGGCATATTGCCATTCGTCCCCCTTTTTCGGACATTTGCCTAGCATCTCGTAAGAGCCCAGGATCAATTAATTTGTGCTGTAACCTCTGCCATGCAGTCTGGTCATTGTCGAATCAGGGCTAAGCCATGCCAGGATGGTTTATACTGTCTGTAGGAAAACCAATGTTGTATATTCAAGTCAGATAAGAGCCCGATGGTCGAATACACTCCTGGGATAAGCACGCAATGGACTAGAGATACAACGAAGGCACTAATATGCTTACATCCTTCATTTCTGGGCATGAATTGGAGTCTCAATTCCTCCAAGTTTCGGTTGTTTTACACGGTGAAATCCGAGAAATATATCGTATGTAGGGAATTGTAGGAGTCCGAAATAAAAGCCCTAGAGTGTAATCGTAGACACCCAAAACGGAGCCCAAATCTCTGTCCTTTGCTGCTTCCTTCTTCCCTTCTCTGTTCAATTAGATGTCATGTCACCTCCATGACGATCAGAGTCTCCTCTCCCTGTAAAGAATTCTTATACATGGAAAAGCTGTCAAGCACCTGTGAGGGAATGGTAGAGCCCATGGAGAATGGGTGGAGAGATTGTGTCTTCATCACCTTGCCCTTCAAACCTTCAACACGACGTGGAGGAGACTAAAGGCTCTTGACGTTGATGAAATAGCCATTTTAGAAAGGGCGTTCAAAAAGAAAAGGGAGAGCTTAAGCAGATGCCATGATGAAGTAGAAATATATCATGGGTTTACGTAAAATTAATGTACATGCATTCACGCTGCCCTTATTTGAACCATGCAGATCTAGTTTCCCAAAAAAAAAAAATCGAAGAAATGGTCCATGCCACACCCTGTATTAAACTCATAAGTCATGCCAATTCTTTTCCAGAAATTTAATTATTATTATTTTTCAATCAAAATTCGACTCATTTTACTTCGGGTCAAGCCCAATTCCACCTTTTGAGTTCTTCAAACTATTCTGAGTCTCACGCAATTAACTCTAAATATCAACTGGTGGTTTCACTGCTATTCGATGTTTAGATTTTCATAAGGGTCCCAGTACAACCTCAGTTATCTTGGACTCTGTGCATATGTGGGCTAGGAATCCCTCCTTAATAATAAAACATTTCAAAGAAAATGTCTTTTTTGGAATTCCAAGTCTCACACAATTAACTCTAAATATGAACTGGCGGTTTCACTGCTGTTCGATGTTTAGAAAGTCATATGGGTCCCAGTACAACCTTAGTTGTCTTGGACTCATGTGGGCTAGGAATCCCTCCTTAACAATAAAACATTTCAAAGAAAATGTCTTTTTTGGAATTCCAAGTCTCACGCAAAGAACTCTAAATATGAACTGGCGGTTTCATTGTTGTTCGATGTTTAGAAATTCATATAGGTCCTAGTACAACCTCATTTGTCTTGAAATCTGTGCATATATGGGCTAGGAATTCCTCCTAAACAATAAAACATTTCAAAGAAAATGTCATTTTTGGAATTCCAAGTCTCACGCAATGAACTCTAAATATGAACTAGCGGTTCCACTATTGTTCGATGTTTACAAATTTATATGGGTCCCAGTACAACCTCAGTTGTCTTGGACATTATGCATATGTGGGCTAGGAATCCCTCCTAAACAATAAAACATTTCAAAGAAAATATCTTTTTGGGGATTTAAGGTCTCACGTGATGAGCTCTAAATAAGAACTGGCGGTTTCATTGCTGTTCGATGTTTAGAAATTCATATGGGTCCTAGTACAGCCTTAGTTGTCTTGGACTCTGTGCATATGTGGGCTAGGAATCCCTCCTAAACAATAATACATTTCAAGGAAAATATTTTTTTGGGGATTCAAGGTCTCACGCGATGAGCTCTAAATAAGAACTGGCGGTATCACTGTTATTCGATGTTTAGAAATTCATATGGGTCCCAGTACAACCTTAGTTGTCTTGGATGCTGTGAATATGTGGACTAAGAATTCCTCTTAAATAATAAAATCTTTCAAAAAAATATCTTCTTGGGAATCGCAAGTCTCACACGATGAGCTCTACATAAGAAACTAGTGGTTTCACTGCTGTTCAATATTTAGAGATTCATATAGGCCCCATTGCAACCTTAGTTTCCTTGGACCTTGTTCATATGTGGACTAAGAATTCCTTTTAAATAATAGGATCTTTCAAAAATATCTTTTTGATCCTTTTTACCTTTGAAGGCCAAGCCTTCAAACTAGAACTACGTAGCCTTGAATTTCCCATTGCACAACGGAATACGTAGGAGCAGGATCAATTCCTGTCAGGCTATTTTCATACAAATATATTTATTTTCCATGCTATTTAAATGGATCAAAAAGTTTTCAAAATATCAAAATCACACAGTCAATTAAAAGGTACTGTTCTTAGGAACAGGCAAATAGGGTGCCTAACACCTTCACTATTCGTAACCGACTCCGGAACCTAGATTTTTCCTCAAGTTAGGGTTTTCCCAAATCTTTTCCCTTAAATAAAAATTTGGTGGCGGCTCCACTTAATCAAATAAAATTATTTTTAAACTTTTAGCGAGTTCGTCGTCTCGTTGTGATTACGGTTGCGACACCTTGGCAACAGGGGAATATGTCTCAAAGAAATCCACCCCCTTTGTTTAACTAAAGCCCTTTGCTACAAGTCATGCTTTATAGCATTCAATTGTTCCATCAGAATGTCGTTTTATCTTAAAGACCCACTTCGTGTCTATGGGTTTAATCCCTGGTGGGCAATCCACAATAATCCATGTATGGTTGGGTTCAAGAACATGAACTTTGTTTGCGATAGCCCTTTGCCAATGCTCATGTTTCATGGCTTCTTCATATTTCTTAAGCTCTTCATCTAAATCAATATTGACAGTAAAGACTTTATGGTTGGAAGAGAGGTGGTTATAATTTACATGATGAGAAATGGGATACTTAATGGATGACTCACAAAGAAAATCTTTGAAACGTGCTGGTGGTCGTCTTTCTTGTTGAATCTATCATAACATGACGTTTTGAGGTAACAGTGATGACTATCTTGTATTTCTGTATCTACTGGGTAAGAATTGTCTGATTGATGTTAAATGTCCAAATTAAGAGAGGGTCCATCCTCGTAATTAGCTTTATGTTGGGTAGGCTCAATCTATACCTGTTTCATAAGAAGGGGAAATGTGGACTTGTGGAAAATGACATCACGGGAGATAAAAATACCCCTTGTCTTGATGTCTAACACAATGTATCCTTTTATTCCTAACTTATATCCCATGAACACACAATGTCGTGCTCAAGGGTCAAGTTTGTCACGATGAAGTGACTGTGTGGAGGCAAAACACAAGGACCCAAAAACCTTAAGATCACTTAAGTTAGGCATTTCACCATGCAATTGCTCATATGGACTTGTTCCCTTTAGCACATGGGACAGAGTTCTATTAATCAAGAAGGTCGCATGCTTCACTGCATAACTCTAATAACACTTTGGTAGCCCGAATTGTAACATGAGAGCACGAATAACAGCCAATATATTTTGGTGCTTCCTTTCAACCCTTCCATTTTGTTGGGGAGTGTCGACACAACTTAGTTAATGGTGAATCCCTTTGGACACATAGAATTGAGGTGTTATGAATTTAACCCTATTGTCTGATCTTAGCACCTGAATTTTCTTATTATATTGTACTTCCACCATTTCAATGAATTGTGTGATATGATTTCCAGTCTTTGATTTGTGTTTCATCAATACAATCCATACAAATCGACTATAATCATCCAAGATAGTGAAGAAAAAACGATGCTAATGAACAGAACTAATGTGAAAAGGTTCCCAAATATCAACATGTATTAACTTAAAAGAATTTGTGGCTTGGGCATTGCTAATACGAAATGGGAGATGTTTCTATTTAGAATACTGGAAAACATCGCATGGTTTACACTCATCTCCCTTTACATATGAGTACTTATTTTTCATAATTGAAAAACGAGCATTTGATATATGCCCAAGGTGAAAATGCCAAAGCACAGATTGTGGGAATGTGTCTCCAGTTATAGCTGCATGTACCAAAGTTGTCTTTGGTGCTTTCAAATAGTAGAGACCATGGCAAAGCTCACCTAAACCAATCCTGTTTTTGCTCTTCCCATCCTGAACATAACAACCTTGGTCATGAAATGTGAGAGAACAATGTAAGTTTTGGCATAGTTTGGATGTAGCTATCAAGTTAAAATGAAATTTTGGTATATATAAAACATGACCAATTAGAAATTTAAGAGAAAGTTGGACTATCCTTGCATAGCTGGCTATAATACTAGCTCCATTAGGGAGTTTCACATGTAATGGTTTTACTTGTGGCATGATGAGAACCATTGTTTGTGTGAGCATATATGGTCAGTTGCTCCGGAATGAAAATCTAATCACTTATGTCAAAGTTATTTACATAACATAACATGGTGGTTTTACTTGGTTAAGGTGTTTTCAAGGATCCATAGATTACATGATTAGTGTTGTGGTTGGTATCACCATTTGTTTCCTTGATCAGTGCCACCAATAATGCCTGACACTGCTTTGGTGTGAAGAGAAATTATGTTTCCTTTGATTCCTCCTCTTTATCACATATGAAATCCTCCTCCTTATCATCCTCGACATTTGAGATGGCGTTTATGGATGTACTTCCCTTGATCTTTCCATAACCTGAAGGGAATCCATTCTTTCTATAACATACTTCAATGGTATGACCAACCCTCCTACAATGAGTGCATACCTTCTTCTGATTCTTATTAGCAAGATTGTATCCTCTCCCTTGTCCATATATGCAATTTCCATCAGTCATATTAATGGATATTTTTTATTCTTCGTTGATTCCATTTTGTCTTTCATATTGGAGGACCATGGAAAATACCCTGTTGAGAGTTGGAAGAGGATCCATGAGTAGAATTTGTGATCGAACTATTGTGAAATTATCATTCAATCCTGACATCGATATTCCCGTGCACTTCGCATGGCTGCACACATATAGTGGTGAGGACATGAACAATAGGGCATCGGTCTATAATTCTCGAGTTCTTCCATAAGTGTTTTTAACTCTGTGAAGAAGTTGGTCACAAATAATCCTCCTTGTTTCAGGTTATGAATCTCTGGTTGCAACTTAGAAACACAGATTAAATCTCCCTGAGAAAAACGTTCTTTCATATCATCCCAAACATCAAATGCAATATCCATATACAAAATGCTTTGCGCAATTGTATTAGAAACTAAATTGAGTATCCACGAGTGTACCCAATTATTACACCTTTCCCACTGTTCATAAGTTGGATCAAATTGAGTTGGTGTGGGTATAGTTCCATCAATGAACTTGAACTTATTTTTAGAAACAAGTGCTCTTTTCATTCCCCAGGCCCAAGTTTGGTAGTTATTACCTGTCAAAGGAATGACTACGATTGCTATAGGTGGATTTTCATTTAGGTGAACAAAATATGGGCTGGCTTGATTTTGAGAAAGATCCATGGTTTGGGTGTGTCTGGGTTGATAAACATTACTATGCGATGATCCTAAGTTTCTAGCCATGGCTTAAGTGTAGCAGACCTCTAAAGTTTAGAGCTTTGATACCATATTGTGAATAGTTCAGACAAGAAAAAAAAACTTAATGGAGGAAGAAGCAACTTTTTCACTCACTCATAATAAGACACTTGGCCTACATTTATACTATTTTTCTATCATGCATCAGAATACAGTAAGAACGCATGTAAATGATACCTATTCGTAACAGATTCACGTGACATTAACCAACAATGTTTTTCTTTAATTCTGTTGTATGAAAAGCATGTGCATCGTTAGGAGAAATGCATAAGCCTTTCTGTTTGCTCATTTTCATTTATGTGAGATTGTTAGCTTACTACATGGCTAAAATAGTACAATCCAAGGGTTGAGAGGCATTGTGGATGTGTGGGTATAACACCACCTATTGGAGAAGCATGTTGTTGTTCTTGCCTAAGTTGAATTTACCCATATAAATCTTAATAAATTAGTATTAATAAAGATCCAAAACGAAACATTGAGAAAATAAAAACACAAACCTCAACAGTGAGCACACATTGTTTAAAGAACATCTTTGGAATATTTGATAAATGGATTTGTAAATAGGCTAGATTATGTTACCCTTAAGCTCAGGAACTTCCAAAAAACAACGTGCATAGAAGCTATTGAGTCAACAAAAATTTCCAATAGGATAGCTTACTCAATGCTAGCAGTTTCTAGTCATAAACATTCTATGGTCTATAAGAGAAGTTTTACGTTATTAAGGTGAGAAGAAAAGGATGAAGTGTGAATCTGTGAGGAAACTAAGATGATGGGTTGCTTCTGCTAGCTAAGGGAAACAACTCCTGCATGCTCTTATCAAGTCTAGTGTGAGGAGGAGATGGGTTCTTGAGAGGGTGTGGATATTGGAAGCAAGTGCTGGAGAGGGAGCTTAGGAGTAAAATGAGAATCGCTCGGGAACGGGGTGATTGAAAGCTTTTTGGAAAGATCAATAATCGTTTTGGGGTTCTCTAGAAAAGATTGAATATTAGTCCCTAGTTTCTCCTCTATGGGAGAGAGTAGTATTTTAAATATCCTCCAAACCAGGAATGCCCAATTGTCCCTTTTTCATCTATGTGCTTCCAGCCTGGATCCCCCAAGAGTGCTCGCTATTTTGTTTTTTTAGTAGGCCTAACATGGTGACTCGTGGATGTTAGAGGAGAGTTTTTTGTATATGGAGAGAGAAGAAATAAGTTGGTTATTTTGTCCTTTGCTGTGAATGGGTTCCTCTTGCTCTTAGGCTTGAGAGGGAGTTAGTTACATGATTATTGATTGGGGAATTTGGAGAGGCGTGATGGAAGAGAAATCGAAAATTTTTGAAAACAAATCCGAAGGAGATCTTGAATGATTTAGTTTTAAAAATCAATTTGAATCTAATTTTTTCTACCATTTTCATAATCTTATTTTTTAACCATCAAAACAATTAGATATTCTAAAAATGATTTAAATTTTATTAGATTATCAAACTTTGACTAAAAAAAATTGAGTTATGACTGCAGACATGTATGTAAATATGATATGTCTATTATGGTGTGTAATAAAGTGTATGTAAAGGCCTTAGTGCCTAAGATTGTTATATGTATGTAAACGAATTATTTAATTATATAACGTTTATGTTTTGGGAATAGTTTATGTTTAATTATTTACTATTGATTAGAGACAAATAACTCAAAGCAAGTGTTATGAAATGATGATATTTTGTATGTCCACAAGAAGCCCTAGTAAATTAGTTACTATCACGCACACTAAATCAACGAGGCTCTCATTTTATAATAAATGGTTATTTAAACAAAATTACTGTATTTTTCAAAGATTTCTGCATCATGAGATAACAAACTAATAATAGAACTAAATAAACGACTAAAGCGTAAAATCAGTAGTCATTTTTAGGGTGTTATCATGCTTATCTAATAAGGATGTATAGCTCCCTAGAATGGCACGACTAGGCATCAAGGGCACGGTTGTGCTGTATGTCACTCGCATGGTTGTGAAAGAATCAGTGGCACGATCATGACCTTATGAATCCTGCTTATTAATGAACCAGCATAGTCGTGCATCAAAGAGCACAACTATGCAACCTATAGAAAATTTTAATAATAAAATGTACATGGTCATGCAGATAGGGGAACGATCATGCTAAACGCAAAAGTTACAGTAATTACATATGTACGGTCATGCAAACACCAAAAAGGTCATGTTAAATAGAGCATGCATGGGAGGAGCATGATCATGAAAAAGTGCATTTTTGTCTTATCCTAAAGTTTTTTGGGCTTGTTGAAATTTAGCATGCTCTTGCAAAAACTCAGAAGTGATAAGTTTAAAGGACATGGCATACCTGGTTGGGAGAGAGAATCCGAGCCAGTAGAGAAGGGATTACAGTAGTGAAAAACAACGAACAGTAAAAGTGACGTGTGAATTAATTCTCTATTTATAGCAATTTAAAATTAGCAAGGCCCTTCTCACTCTATTTCCCCTCCCTCCCCCCCTTTTTACTAAATAATAAAATGGTTGCTTCATACAATCGCTTGTTTCATGTCACAAGCCTAATGTACTTGTGCTTAATGGCTAAGTGGAGCCCACTTACTTGTAATCTACCCAAGGTTTGGTTGGTGTTGTCCTTAAACACACTATTTTTTCTGTTTAAGACTCCAACCTCTTCAAGTTGTCTTTTTTTTTTGTTGTCTAGGGTGTGTAGCTCAATTTTACAATTTTTGTTTATTTTATGAAATTTCACTTTTGAGTAAGCAAAGAGAATATGAATTCTCTCTTTTTTCCATGAGTTTAGACAAGTTTTTCCTTATCAATGAAAGGTGATCCATTATGATGGAATACAGGCTTATCCATCTCTCTTCCATGGTAGTTGTGGTGCCTCCATACTTCCCTAAATCTATTCTAAATATTAGCCTTTTTTTTTACTATCTTTTGTGCTTGTTTCTACTCCAAAATTTGTGTATGTTTATGAAACTTCTTAGCTACATTTGAACCAAACCTTACAAATCTAGATCCATTCAATTTAGCCTATTTCTCCTTTAGTTCCTTCCTCTCTTCAACCCTCTTCTTCCTTATATTCACCTCATCCTTATAGACTTCACTAGGCTTATGGGAACCAAAGTTATCTATTAAACTTCCATTTTTTCATTTTATTTGCGAGAACTTAGGCATAATTATTCCATGATTTAGTATTATTCATTTGTAATTCAGTCTAATTTTCCTTATTTCTTCTAGAATGGTCACACAAGTATAGAATCATAAAAAAATGTGAGTTTTGGGCCAAAAAAATGACAAAAAGGGCATAAAAAGAAAATGAAGTAGAAAAAGACAAAATGCTCACCTCAACAAATCGAGCATAATAGTTCAGACCTATGCATGGCTAGGTTGGTGTGAAGCTACATGCTCATTTCGGATGAATCAAAATGTTCGTGCTAAATAAAAAAGCACAACCATGCCAAATGATGAGCATGATTGCGAGAAGATTAGGAATGTTAGAAATAATACCATGTTAGCCCAAATGATGCAAGAGGGGTCTAGTCAGCCACGATGCTGCAAGAAACCTAAACCAATCAAGATGGCTAAGGAACGACTTGCTCAAGCCTAGTTTGTGACACTTGAAACCCTAATCCAAACTTTAAAAGGGAGGATCTACTACGCCATTCTAGATACTATTCCAGGCCTTAAAAGGTCATACCACTCACTCTCTATGAGGTACATCTCACGCTACCCTTGTGAAAATTTTCCTCCATCTCCCACCTTCTAGCCTCTTCATTCCTAGTTCTTCCTCCACCATCCTCCTATAAGATCCTAGCAAGAGGGATCCCTTCATGGTGCAAGTTGTAGAGCTGCTTCCCCTATATTTCTACTTTGTATCTCTTATCTCAGAATTTGGTTATGGATATTTTCAAGTTAAATTTTTCCATGTATACCTAATTCCCCTATTGATGTAGAGGTGAAATCAAGTGGTTCTTGTGGAACAAAAAAGGTTTCAATTTGGTGGAAAATGGAAGAGGAATGGATTTGAATTAAGCCTTGACTTGGAAGTGCCATCTCTTATGGAGGATGAATTTTTTCTCTACCATCATGAGAAGCCATAGATGAGGAGATTCCCCAACCCTAAGTCTCGATCTAGAGGAAGGATAGGAAGATAATTTCTCTTAAAAATCTAAGAGAAAATTCATAATTTCGTTCCAAATGAGCTTAATGTTGAAAATTACACAAGTGATGCCTTTATATAGGCAAAATGGAGGAGGTACAAAATGGAGGGAGTGAGGGGAAACTTTGAATCTGAATTGGGCCTGGATTTCAGCCGAATAATAGTTCCTTCTTCATTCCTCAATATAGTCTCAAATTCAATCAAATAAAGGCCAAAAAGCCTAAGCTAAAATATAGGGAAATTAGGCCTAAATCCTATACAAATTAGGCCTCCTAGTTCCTAAAATAAATTAAAAAGTATTTAAATCTTACTCTAATGAGTGAGGCCCAATAGGCCTAGTTTGTGTTAGGTCCAATAGGTCCGGTTCTTTTTTTGTTGAGATCCTCTACATCTGGGATCTCTGCATCGTCTCCTCCCTATTCGAAAGCATTCGTCTATAAATGTATTAGCTTCATCATTACCTATAACATAAGAATGAACGTAATAAGAGGAGATATTATTATTGTTGGTTAAATAAGATAACACCAAGATGAAATACTAACCTTTTGAATTTTCCAAATCACATGTAAACACAAGAATTCAGAAATAAAAGGTAGTAAAGACTTAAACCTATAACCATCATAAGAGTAAAATAGGAGTTAGGAATTGTAAATTGGTTTATGAGTTTCTTGCCTAGCTTGTGTGGATAGTAGATATTTGGGATATACCCTAGGATATTGCCTAAATGACTCATGGACTAACTTACCCTAGGTAGGGTATGATAACTATAAAGTTGTGAAAAGAGTCTCCTTGGCCCTTCATAAAGTAGTAAAGATCGGTAAGGTAGTAATGAAGCTTTTACTAAGAAATTAGATGATTTTCTCTCCAAGACATTGATATTGGAATTTTCAATTATCTTAGATGTAACTTGATAAGAAAAATATGGATACATGCTATGAAACTTGATAGATGAAACTATACAATGATGCATATAAAAAGGTGATGGTTGAATTACATGAATGACTCTAATTATACAACCCTCGATGTGCCATGTAATAATGATGTCCCAAGTACAAGAGGTTAGTTGAGGAGGTTGGGTCTCTAAGACAGTTATCTCTTGACTACTTTTTAAGAAAATGGTGCTTTACTTACTAGGGTTCTAAACCTCACCTCAATAGTGAGGATCAAGGGGAAGGGATTTATAGAAAATGGTTTCCTAATTATTAATATTTTTCTCACATCATCCTTCCTAACTTCACCCTCTTTTATAAGAGATATGGTGACCTTACTTTCCTAAATCTTTCTCCTTTAATTTGTATCATTTTTAGTTTCTTTTATTTCTTTCAACTTTTATTTTTCTAAACCCTGACTTCCCTCCTTTGTGTGAAAATTTAAAAAATACTCTTCCATAGGACAATTTGGTTCTTTTGAAGAGAAGGCAAAAGGGACCTTCTAGAGAGAGAGAGAGGAGGCCAATAAGTTCTCCAAAAAACTCCGTCACTGTCGCAAAAATAACCTTTTATAATAGGATTTTACATCGGTTGTTCATGAACCGATGTAGAAGAAAGGCGGTGGTATTTTTGTAAATAAAATTGAAACTTTTTACGTTGGTTCGTATTGAACCGATGTAGAAAAATAGGCAGTGGTATTTTTGTAAATAAGATGGAAAGTTTCTACATCAGTTGCTTTACAGCTGTTGCAGAAAATTTGGCGGTGGTATTTTTGCAAATAAAGTTCAAACTTTCTACATTAATTCTTTATACAACCGATGTAGAAAGTACATTCTACATCAGTTCCTTTTATAACTGATGTAGAAAGTACTTTCTAGATCGGTTGTACATAGAACCAATGTAGAAAGTTTGTATTTTTTAACAATATTTTACATCGGTTAAGTAAATAACCAATGTAATAAGTTATTTCTACGTCGGTTTTGTGTAACAACCGAAGTAAAATCTCCTTCCCCCTCCCTAAACCTGGTGCGACAGTTGTCATTAAGCATAAGTTAAAAACTTCTTCAAACACTCTCTGTCGCCTCCGTTGCCATTGTTGTCCCCCTTGCTACTAGTCCTCAAGTTTTTTAGACTTTGTTATCCTTCATCTACACTACGGTCATCGTTAGAACGTCATTGCGAAGGGTAGAATAACTTGTTGATTATTAGGGTCAATTCCTGTGTATAAAATGGCTGGCTTGCCCCTAGGAAGCATGGTGGCTGAGCCTGACCAACATCCCTTAATATCAAAGGGCTGAGAAGGGTAGATGGCATGATCTAGAAGGGTAAAGTCCTTTGTAGAAAGATTGGTCCTGCTCAAGAAAAGGCCACATATAAGATCATTTTTTGCCAAGAGTTAAAAAAGACAAAGAATAAAGCATTAACTTGTAAATATGCATGTTTTAAATTTTAAATCCCCTCCCATGGATCAGGAACCTTTTAATTAGTAATTTTAAGGAAAATAAGGAACTTCTTAATCAAATACTTTTTCTTTATCTTTTTGTCCCTATTAAAGAGAATTTGGATCTTAGATTTGAGCATTTCAATTATTTTGAATGTGCTTTATGTTGTTTAAATAGTAAGGAGGGATTTAAACAAAACTTAAATAGTAAGGTGCATAAAAAAGGAGTCCAAAAAAGAATAGAACTAACCATTAGGGTCTGCAAGATGTCCGTTTCAAAAATTAGTAATATTAATTAAATATTGGTAAATAATAATATTTAAGACTAATTGGTAGGAAATATACCATTAATCCAATTCTAGAGAGGTTGAGAGTGATAAGCAGTTCTATATGGTTGGTTTGAGGAATGTGAAGATATGACTCTAAAGAAATTTCTATATACATGGTGGGTAGCTTCAATTGGAAGAATGGCATTGCCATAAATGAGAGAGAAGATAACTAACAACAAAATTGGAGAGATAGCCATAATGATGGTGGCTTAATGGAGTGAGGTGAGGTGGGAAGCTTGTGCTATGATATCTATTTATAGAATCGAATCTTATACTCTTTGGTAAAAGGTGTTTGCAATCTTGACTATTATAAATTTCAAGTTTTCTTAAACAAAATAGAAATTAAAAAATGCATGTCAAGCAGAATTTATTGAATTGTGGACTATCTAAGTCCCTATTTTCATGAAAAACCCTACTGGCTATTATTGAAATTTGCACATTGGATATGATAGAAATCAGTCATTAACTACTATTTAGAAGGAATTCTCTAATTGGATTACAGTGGGTCTGTCGAAAACTCAAAACTAGTGAGGATTACTTGAAAAATTCTTCCCTCTGCATTTCAGTTTCACATATGGGTTGGGGTGGAATCTTAGAGGTTCAACATTATAGAATCATTCTTTTTTAGTATTCTTGGGTACCAGTCCCTATCATTATAGAATCACTTGTTTGGTTAGAAAAGGAAGAAAAGCTAACAATAAGTGAGAGATGCCTAGGAACTAGAAGTGAAATAACATGTGGCATCATTATAGAGTTATCTCCTCCCCCAATTAGTACACCATGCATTAATAGAATGAAAAGTTTATGCAACCCATGATGATTATACAAGTCCAATAAGGTATAATTTCCATAATAATAATGTTGTGCAAGTAGTTAAAAATTAAAAACACAAAATCATTCAATTTCCATGATTCAACATACAAAGAAGAATTCAATTTCCATAATTTGTGAGATAAATTACTGCCTTCACAAATTGTTGACACTCCTTTCTATTGGCTTATAATATATATAGTTAACTAACCCCTTTCTTCTTTCATATATATAGCAACTCATTATATCACCATTCTATGTTTATTTTTTACTTATTTTAAAATGATTATTACTTCTTTCATATTTAGTGTAGTTTTTAACATATTTTTTCCTCTACTTTCAACAGGTACATGGCTGATCCAATTGAGAACCATCCTTCCCAATGTGGGTCCGAGAACCCTTCTTCTCAGTAGAAGGAGGGAAGATGAGCCACACGATTAAGGGAGATAACCCTTAGCCGGAGTAGTGAGTAGAGGATTCCTATAGAGTTTGATCAGGCCACTGGGAATCGATTAGGGTCAAACAAGACAAATTTTAAGAGTTATGTGGCCTTCCTTGGACGAAGTAAAGCTAGTATTTTGAAGAAGGATTAGGATGATGTAGAGATACGAGTGAAGGATCAAATTTGGAAGACAATCATGGTATTTAACTTTAAAGCTTTTAGTTTTTGCATATATTTATATTCACTAAGTAATTACATCTTGTTTTATGTTAGCTTAAATACAATGTACCAAACATGAACTTGCCAAAGAGAAAATGGCTTTCATTTGCTGGTGAGGGTCGGAGGGACTTCAAGACACATCTCACTATAAAATATATATATTTGGGTCACTCAAGGATGTGTCTCTTTGTGAGGAGTACCAATTCCTTGATGATGACACTGGCAGAGATTTGTTAAGACTTGAATAGATCCTGCATTCGTTGTATGTATCTTTCTAAACTTATGTGTTTTTAATTGACTAATATAAACAATATTATGATAAATTGTTTTTATTTCTTATAATAGGAGAAAAGAAAGAAGTCTCAACAAATTTCTGCTAAGAACTATTACCCGTATAGATTATCTCGTGGGGGTTATGAGTTGCTTCAGGAGAGGCTGATGAAGCAGAAATTAAAAGAACGTCAACAGCCATCTAAAGCAGACCCTCTACATTTCTCTCTCCATCCTCTCCACCCTCTCCATGAGAAATGGAAGAGAGCACGCCAAAAGGCTTCTAGAGGGTACACGTTAGAGACTTCTCGCATTGTTGCTGAGAAGATTGTAAGTAATTACTCAATTTAAAAAAAAAATTATTTAGCTTAAAACATGTATATTACTGATAACAGTCATTTTTTTTATTTTGTAGGATACTTTGGTTGAACAAAGCTCATAGGGAGTGTTTGTTCCAGCTGGTCAGGATGATATCCTAAGTATTGCTGTTGGCCAATCGGAGCATCCAGGTTGTGTTCGTGCAATTAGGCGAGGTGTTGGCATCAGATAGTTCTTTGCATTATCTTCCAAACACTCCTCCAAAGAAGGTTTGGGGTCTAGACATTAGTTGGAGGACATGCAAGAAGACATAGGCAAGCACTACGACAAGAACTTCGAGAAGAGCTCAGACAAGAACTCAAATAGGAATTTAAATAGGAGCTTAGGTAGGAGCTTGCATCTTTGGAACTTTCCCAAACACAGACATAGGGTCACCATTCGTCACCTTCTCCTAGGCGCGTGAGCACAAAGGGAATTTGTGCTCCGATAAAGGAGCAAGTACTGGGAGATGAGGATGTGGATGATGTTGTAGACGATTATGAGTTATATGTTAATGATCCATATTGTTTGGTAGCCATTGGGAAAGTGTACACCTTGGGTTTAACCATCCATCATTATCAAATTGATGATGATCATGTTAGAGTGGTGGTTAAATGGGTTCAAGATACAAATGCTCTTATTCTTGTGCCTACTCAGGAGGTTCATGTCGTGGTGCAAGCCCCCAATCATTTTATTCTATGGTCGAGGAGACTTATGCAACTAGCTCAACCACAGGTATTAAATAGTTTTAGCATATGTTACTAATTTATAAATATATATATATATATATATATATATGATTCTTACTATTTTGTGAATTTATTTTAGGTTTATAAGGAAGATCTTCGGAAGAATATTGATTTTAGTGCTAAAGATGATCTTCCTGGGCCTGCTCAAAAGAAACCTGAGGTTGATTTGCTCATACGTCAATTTGGTATTACCATGAACTTGGGCAACCAAACTTTGCAAATAACAATAGAACCAGATATCATAGGGAAGCTCACACCTATCCCCTTCTATATTACTAAGAAGGATATATTAGAGTTGGTTGTGGGTAACGATCTCCTATGTGTATTAGTTCTATAATTATGGTTGATGTAAGTAAATTTCTAAATCTTAGTTGAATTATTTGATTATCAAAATCTAACATATGAAAATTATTCTCAATATTAGACACCTATATCATATCTATACACAAAGAGGGAACTTACACCTTTATGGATTCCTAGACTCGGTTCATATGCAGAAAACTGGGAACAAGGCAGCTGAGATACAAGGATACCTTCAAAGTAGACTGCAGGCTGATAAAGAGTGTTTCTAGCACCTTATTTTCAATCGTCAGTTAATACTTAAAAGTTTTATTTAATGAATTCAATTAAATTTCTGATTTTCATTCATTGTCATCCATATTTTGTAGGGTCCTTTGGCAATTAATCATTATTTGTCCAAAGTAGAATGTAGTTGTATTTTTATGCTCTGCTTGGCAAAAGCCAAAGAAAGACATAAAGGATATAAGTTTTTAGGATTTTTGTATTTTTATTCATATAATTTTTTATTTTCAAAGGTATTCATTTTTTATTTTATTGTAGAGCAATGAATGCTCATCTTCGATTAAAAGAAACGCATTCATCAAATATTAAAAAGCCTTTATGGATAATTTCATGTGTAAGTACTTTATTAAAAGTTATTCTATTATTTTATATTTTTTTATCAATATATCATCATCTCTAATTATATTTGATATTCTTTCTATTTTTTTGAAGTATCCAAGACAATCTGGAGGAATCGAGTGTGGATATTATGTGATGAGACATATGTTTCACATTGTCTCGGCTTCTATTATTAATTCTTGGAACCAGGTAATTACAATTGTTCCAATTTAATTATTTAATTTTAATTCATAACATGACATTTTCTCTAATTTTATTCAAAAGCATTTTGTAGATAGTTGAAAATCCTCAACCTTTATTGAATGAAGAAATTGATGATATCAAAAGATGTTGAGGGAATTTATGATAGAGGTTGCCAATTTGGGTTGATTTGATGTAATTTTAAGCTATTTAGTTTGTTTTATTATATTTGATAATAAATATTGATGTATTTAGTTTAAATATATAGATTTTGTGATTTCTGTATTATTTACCTGGTACTCTGTTTATATATGCAGGTATTGTGAATAAATAATATGGTAGTATGCCTAAACAAAAAAAAAATTAAAATGGACTTTCTACATTAGTTAAGACCAAAATCAATGTAAAAAGTCACTTTCTACATCAATTGAGACTTTAACCGATGTAGAAAATAGAACTTTTTACATTGTTTGCAACCTTAACCGATGTGGAAAGTGCTACTTTTTACATCAGTTGTATGTAGAACAGATGTAGAAAGTCTTATTTTGTATATTTTCCGCTTCAATAACGCTCAAATAACTGACATAAAAAGTCCTAATAACCGATGTAAAAAGCTTATTTTCCACCAGTTCTTCTATTATGGAGACATATGTCTTCATTTATTATTTGATGATGACAACTATCTAGAAATATGCTCACATCCTTATAAAGAAAAGGTAGAGTAGTAGAGTTAGTGAAAAGATATTGTTTGACTAATTATACTTGTATGCCTATATCTTTTAATATTTCACTAACACAGTGAAATAGAGAAGAGAAGTTATATTGAGACATAAAAGAAAAAAATAGTCAAATAATATCTATGTCATGATCCCTAGAGTTATAATGTTCAAGTAATTTATGTGTTTACTTGAGATAATAATATTTGAATGATATTATTGTATGCCTATGTCTTAAAATTTCACCAAGAGAGTGAAATAGAGAAGAGAGAGAGTTATGAGAAATGGAAGAAACAATAGTCAAACAATATTTATGATATGCTTCCAAATAATTATGATGTGTAAGCAGTTTATCTATTAGTAATGATGATGCTACTGTCTAATATGAATGTATGCCTATGTTTTAATTATTGTGAACACCGAATTATGTCCGAGGATTCAAAACCCAAAATAACTTATTTTGTTTTTAGCCAAAAGCTGATTCAGTCTAAAATAGTTCAAAAAATCAAAATAAAAGTAATGGAAAAAATAAAACAAATGAAATAAATAAAAACACAAAAAAGAAGAAAAAAGAAAAGAAAAGAGAAAAAGGAATCCCACACCAAATAAAATAAGAATTCTAAAAAAGGAAAGAAAAAAGGAAAAATTCTCCTATGTGGGAAAGAAGTCCCACATTGGATAAGGAGGACTTCTTTAATCCCTCCTCCTTCTATATAAGGAGAGGTCCTTCACCAAAATGAGGGAGGAAGAGGAGCACTTGGAGTCTTAGGGAGGATTTTCAGAATTTTCGAAGGGAGGACCTAGGAAACTCTCTACCTCTGCCTCCAATTCAGCCCTTGGCCTACATGGAATCAGTTCTTTATCACCTTCCAATGGAGGTTAGATCCGGCTTTTATTCCTCTTAAGTTTCTTGTTTCATCTTTGATTTCCGAGTTCATTTTCATCTCCGTTTTGGTTTTCATTTTTGATTGGCAAAATGATCTCTGATTTAGGTGATTTTTATTGTGTTTTCTTCATCTTTCTCTCTAGTTTCTGGAATGATATTATTTGTCAAATAAGGATCTTAAATGAAATTTATATTTCCTGATTACGGAAATATGTTCATCTTGGTGCGCAAATTAACCTAGCCTGTTTGATTTGTTCATAACTTGCTCATTTTTGGTTGGATTTATGTCAAACTTGTTTTGTTTGATTCCTATAATCCATATATTTCAACTAATTTGTTTTAATTTTTCATATCTACCTAAAAATATTTTCAAAAAATTATAAGATTTGAATTCAAATTTTGGCGCCAAAATCTCTTGTGTTCTTGAGGTTCATCTTTGTCTCTGTTTTCATTCTCGTTTTTAATCGGTCAAATGATCTTTTCTTTCGGTTCTTTTTGTTTTGTTTTCTTTGGATTTCTCTCTAGTTTCAAGAATGATATTATTTGTCTAATTTGGATCAGAAATGAAATTTATATCGCCGGAATACCAAAGCATGTTCATCTTGGTGCGCAAATTAACCTAGCTTGTTTGATTTGTGCATAACTTGCTCATTTCTGGTTGGATTTATGTCAAACTTGTTTTTTTTATTCCTATAATCCATATCTTTAAATTTATTGGTTTTAATTTTTTATATCTACCAAAAATTATTTTCTAAAAATTGAGATTTGAATTCAAATTTTGGCACCAAAAACTCTTGTGTTCTTGAGGTTCATCTTCGTTTCTGTTTTTCATTTTCGCTTTTAATTGATCAAATGATCTCTGATCTCTGTTATTTTTGTTGTGATCTATTTTATTTCTCTCTAGTTTTTGGAATGATATTATTTGTGTAATTTGGATCTGAAAAGGAATTTCTATCGCTTGATTACTAAAGCATGTCCGCAACTCTTTTCCTTAATTTCAAATCAAGTCAAGTTTATTTTATTTTAAATCAAGTGCAATTATTTTCATCAAATTCAAATCAAGTTCATTTTGTTTTAAATCAAGTCCGTTTTGCAATTCTTAATCTCACGCGACGAGCTCTGAGCACGAACTGGTAGCTTTTTCTACTGTTCGATGATTAGAGATTCGTATAGGTCCAAGTGCAACCGTGGTTGTCTTGGATCTTGTGCATATGTGGATTAAGGATGCCTCTAAATAAATAAAAAAACTTGTTTTGCAATTCTTAATCTCACGCAACGAGCTCCAAGCACGAACTGGTAGCTTTTTCTGCTGTTCGATGTTTTGAGATTCGTATGGATCCAAGTGCAGCTGTAGTTGTCTTGGGCCTTGTGCATATGTGGATTAGGAATGCCTCTTTTAACAAATAAAAAACTCATTTTGCATCTCTTAGTCTCACGTGACGAGCTCTAAGCACGAACTGGTAGCTTTTTCTACAATTCGATGTTTAGATATTCGTATGGGTCCAAGTGCAGCCGTAGTTATCTTAGGCCTTGTGCATATGTGGATTAGGAATGCCCCTTTTAACAAATAAAAAACTCATTTTGCATCTCTTACTCTCACACGACGAGCTCTAAGCACGAACTAGTAGCGTTTTGTGCTATTTGATGTTTAGATATTCGTATGGGTCCAAGTGCAGCCGTAGTTGTCTTGGGCCTTGTGCATATGTGGATTAGGAATGCCCCTTTTAACAAATAAAAACTCATTTCGCATCTCTTACTCTCACGCGATGAGGTCTAAGCACGAACTGGTAGCTTTTTCTGCTATTCGATGTTAAGATATTCGTATGGGTCCAAGTGCAGCCGTAGTTTCCTCGGGCCTTGTGCATATGTGGATTAGGAATGCCCCTTTTAACAAATAAAAAACTCATTTTGCATCTCTTAGTCTCACGCGACGAGGTCTAAGCATGAACTGGTAGCTTTTTCTGCGATCGATGTTTAGATATTTGTATGGGTCCAAGTGCAGCCGTAGTTGTGTTGGGCCTTGTGCATATGTGGATTAGGAATGCCCCTTTTAACAAATAAAAAACTCATTTTGCATCTCTTAGTCTCACGCGACGAGGTCTAAGCATGAACTGGTAGCTTTTTCTGCGATCGATGTTTAGATATTCGTATGGGTCCAAGTGCAGCCGTAGTTGTCTTGGGCCTTGTGCATATGTGGATTAGGAATGCCCCTTTTAACAAATAAAAAACTCATTTTGCATCTCTTACTCTCACGCGACGAGATCTAAGCACGAACTGGTAGCTTTTTCTGCTATTCGATGTTTAGATATTTGTATTGGTCCAAGTGCAGCCGTAGTTGTCTTGGGCCTTGTGCATATGTGGATTAGGAATGCCCCTTTTAACAAATAAAAAACTCATTTTGCATCTCTTAGTCTCACGCGACGAGGTCTAACCACGGACTGGTAGTTTTTTCTGCTATTCGATGTTTAGGTATTCGTGTGGGTGCAAGTGCAGCCGTAGTTGTCTTGGACCTTGTGCATATGTGGATTAGGAATGCCCCTTTTAACAAATAAAAAACTCATTTTTCATTTCTCAGTCTCACGCGACGAGCTTTAAGCACGAACTAGTAGCTTTTTCTGTTGTTCAATGTTTAGTGACTCGTATGGGCCCAAGTGCAGCCGTAGTTGTCTTGTGCCTTATGCATGTGTGGATAGGGAAATGCTCCCTTTTAACAAATAAAAACCTCGTTTTGCATCTCTTAGTCTCACGCGACGAGGTCTATGCACGAACTAGTAGCTTTTTCTGTTGTTCGATGTTTAGAGATTCGTGTTTGTCCAAGTGTAGTCGTAGTTATCTTGGGCCTTGTGCATATGTGGAATGAGAATTCCTTCGAAATGACTACTAGAAAAAATTCATTTTGGAACCCCTAGTCTTACACGATGAACCCTAGGCAAAATATGGTAGCTTTTTCTGCTGTTCGATGCTTAGGGATTCATATGGATCCCAGTGCAGCCGTAGTTGTCTTGGATCCTATGCATATGTAGACTAAGGATTCGCTTTAAAATATTTTCAAAATAAAAAATAACATGTTCACCTTTAAATTCAAGCACCTTCGAAGGTCAAGTCTTCAAATCAAACCAGAACTACGTAAGCCTTGAGTTTCCCATTGCACCGGGGAATACGTAGGAGCAGGATCAAGTCCTGTCAGGCTAACCTCCGTCAACCTATTGATTTTCACATTAATTAAGGGATCAAACGATTTTCAAAAAATCAAACACTCAATTTAAGGGTACTGTTCTTTGTAACGGGCGAGTGGGGTGCCTAACACCTTCCCCACTCGTAACCGACTCCCGAACCTAAATCTCTTCCTCGAGTTAGGGTTTTTCCAAATCTTTTCCCCTTAAATAAAAATTTGGTGGTGACTCCATATTAATCATAATAAAATTCTTTTTCAAAAATTTTAGCAAGTTCGTCGTCTCGTCGGAATTACGGTTGTGACAAATGGCGACTCCACTGGGGACATTAGAGAGTCAAGCCCGTTCAATTGAGTGTGTCAAATTGATCCCTTCCCTATTTATTTTCACGATTTATTTTCCTGTTATCTATCTATTTGTTTATTTGTTCATTCTTCTGTATAACCCTAGGACAAACAAATAATAAATTGCTATATGTATATCTGCGCGATTTCCCCAATTGCAGGTATCCCAAATATTTGTGTGCCCTCACACATTGCATATGCATTTATCATGAGTGGGGTCCTATACCCAGGTCTAAGTGTAGCCTAAGACTAAAGGGATCTAGTGGTGTCACTTTGGGGCTTACGTCCTGTTTGACTATCACAAAAATCCCAGCTAGAGTGCGTCCTATTTGTAATGCCCTACAACTGGTAGCTTTTTTTGTTGTTGTGGCAAACATTACAGACTGGAACTTGGCTCTAGTGACCTCTACACCCCAGTATTATTAACCACCTTTGAAAGGTTCATGCATTAAAAGCCCTAGACCCTTAGGACAGGTCACCCACAATAGGATGCAAAGAGGGCACACACCCCTTCATGATACATGGTTCATATGTATGCACAGACATTTATTTAAACAGAATCATCCAAGATGGAAGGAGAAGAAGCTGAAAATTGGGGGAAATACAGAAAACCAAAGAAAAATCAAGCAAAAGAAAAGAAAAATCAAAACAAATAAGAAATCAAGAAAAATCAAGGATGTATAAACCAAAATTTGAGAAATCAAGAAAAATAAAAATTCCTAAGGAAAATTAGAAAAATAATTTTTCAAAATACTAAAAAAATAATAAAATACAAAAAGAAAGAAAATGAAATTTTGAAAACCTAAAAAACATTTTAGAAAATTTATTGGTAGAACTAAAAACATTTTCAAACAAAACTAAAAGTTCTCTAGCAAAATAAAAAATACCAAGATTCATAAAAACATGAAATTGTTAATAATCAAATGAAATAACTTTCAATTATTTTCAAAACAATCAAACTTCACAATCTCAAAAATTATTCGTGCATAGCCTACATTCATTCATTTATAAATTTATTATTAAAAGCGAGGGAGATTTCAAAAATCAGTCTGCACCTTCTCGTATCTACATACTCATTAAAGCATTAACATTTTTTTCATTCATGATTTTTGCATTCAAGCTATTTCTCATAAATTAATTTTTAAACTTTAACAGAAAAATTAGAGAAAGACAACTTGCTCGACATCCTTATAGGACCCAAGCACAATCGAGAATCATGGACGAGCTAAAAAGACAAAATGAGCAATTAAGAAATGAGGTCAAGACGCTAAAGGATCAAGTGGCCAGACTGATGGAGGCCATGCAACTGTCTAAACAGAAAGATGCAAGGGAATCCTTACCGGGAGAACCAATTGACCCATTATACCTTCCTAGCTTTAATCCGCAAAATCCTCCACCATCCACCATGCCTCCACAAACTGAAGGAGTTCATTATGAGTATCCTCATGGGCATGCACCCTCACAAACCCAAACACAAACCCAAACACATAACCTACTTCCAAACACCATTTCACAAGCTTACCAAACTGCCATTAGGGGAACGAATCATATGTTCACCCAAGGGCCTCACTCCACACACATACCATCTCCTAAACCTCATCACACGCCCGAGGAACACCCAAGCCATCCTTCAAATAAGGATATTAAAAAATGGAAAATCCTTGAGGACAGGATCCGGGCCATCGAGGGAAGTACTAGTGAAGCCAAGAGAGGCAGTTGATCTGTGCTTGGTTCCAGATGTGGTAATCCCTCCCAAATTCAAGGTTCCTGAATTTGAGAAGTATCAAGGAACTAGTTGTCCAAAGAATCACTTGGTCATGTACTGCAGGAGGATGTCCCCCTGTATGCACGACGATAAGTTACTTGTCCATTTCTTTCTACATAGCTTAACTGGGGCAGCCGCAACCTGGTATACTCGGCCAGAGCGGACACATATCCATTCATGGAGGGATCTGGTTGAGGCCTTCCTAAAACAATACCAGTACAATATAGAGATGGCTCCAAATCGAACTCAACTTCAAAACATGGCCAAAAAGGGAGACGAGACCTTCAAGCAATACGCTCAACGGTGGCGAGAGTTGGCCGCTCAAGTACGACCTCCTCTCTCTGAGAAAGAGCTGGTCAGTATGTCTGTCGACACACTCCAAGATCCTTTCTATGACAAGATGATAGGCAGTGTGACTTCTAGTTTCTCCGATATCGTCAGCATTGCAGAAAGGATCGAGGGTGGCATGCGCCATGGAAGGATCGCACACAAATCCGCAGGGATAGTTGATGCCTCTGTAGAAAAGAAGAAGACAGGGGAAACTTATTATCTGACTTCTGGTCAGGGACAGTACATACCTCCGATGGCACCATATGGACCAACTAGCTTCCAACCATCACCATACACACCTTATATATCATATCCTTACACCGCTTCTACCTACCAAACACACTACCAAACAGCTTACAACTATCCAATGCAAATCCGACCGCCCACACCATAAACGGTCCAAACACAAGCCAAGAGCCCAAATCTTAGCCAAAGCCAAAAGAAGGAAAAAGATCCTGTCCAATTTGATCCTATTCCAATGACCTACACTAAGTTGCTACCTCAACTAATCCAGAATTCCTTAGTGGTTCCCTACCCGCTGAAACCTCAAGAACCACCATACCCTAAATGGTACGATGCAAATGCCATATGTGACTACCATGCGGGGTACATTGGTCATTCTATAGAAAATTGCCAGGTTCTGAAAAGTAAGGTGCAAAGCCTGATTGAGGCTAAACGGTTAGATTTTGGGAGGATTTCTCCTAATCCAGTGACGAATCATGAGAGCTCATCAACTGGCTAAAAAATAGGAGTAGCACGATAAGTTGCCTTGTACAAGTTGGGATACCGAGGGTATCATCTAGGATTTGTCATATTTTTCAAAATCAATATTTTGTAAATAAATCTCAATGATAAATGCAAAAATTACATTTTTCATGTTTCATGTTTCCTGAGCATGTGCTTCACATTATTGGCTTTACTTCCTAAAATTTCCCATTCTTGCCATTCTTTAACCCATCACTTCTTCCTATACCTAAAATACCTATTGGTGATAATGCCAATGCTGTAATAAATAATCTTAAACGTCTAATCAATCAAACTTAAAGGAAAAACCAAATGAGGAAGAAAAATAAGCAACCAAGGAGTCTAGATCATCACATGCCAAATAAAAACAAATCCCGCTAGACCAAAGTTCGAATCCAGGAAAAATTCAAGGATGCAAAATAAGATCCGCTGAATTGGAAGCCAAAATGATCCCAGCAAGGTCAATATTTGACTACATAAAATTCAAGAAAAAGGAGAAGACCCACTGGACTAAAGTCAAAGAAATAATCTAGGCAAAATCAAGGTCAAAATTCAAAATTCAAGAAGGAGAAAAACCCGCTAGATTAAAAGCCAAAATAATCCAAGCAAAAGTAGGGTTAAAATTCAAAAAGTAAATCGACAAAATCATGATCAGAAAAGATCTTGCTGGATTCCAAAAATAATTCAGGCAAAATTAGAATCGAACAAAAGGCTGCTAGGTCGATAATGCCCAAAAAAGACCTAGGCAAAAGATAGGGCACAATCAAACAAAAGTCCGCTAGGTCGAAAACCCTCAAGGGCGGTCTAGGAAAAAGTTAGGGCACAATCAAACAGAAGGCCCGCTAGGTCGAAAATCCTCAAAGAAGACCTAGGAAAAAGTTAGGGCATCAAAACAAAAGCCCGCTAGGTCAACAGTCCTCAAGAAGACCTAGGAAAAAGTTAGGGCACACAATCAGAAGCCCGCTAGGTCAACAACCCTCAAAGGCGGCCTAGGCAAAAGTTAGGGCACAATCAAACTAAAGCCTGCTAGGTCGAAAACCCTCAAAAGCGGCCAAGGAAAAAGTTAGGGCACAATCAAACAGAAGGCCCGCTAGGCCGAAAATCTTCAAAGCAGACCTAGGCAAAAGTTAGGGCATCAAAACAAAAGCCCGCTAGGTCGAACAATCCTCAAAAACGACCTAGGAAAAAGTTAGGGCATCAAATTGAAGGCCCGCTAGGTCGACGATCCTTGAAAGACGACCTAGGAAAAAGTTAGGGAACACAATCAAGAGCCCACTAGGTTGAAAACCCGTAAGGGCGACCTAGGTAAAAGTTAGGGCAATACGAAAGACGTGCTGGGTTGAAAACTCAAAAAGAACGACCCAGGCAAAAGTTAAGGTCAAACCAGGAATCCCAGGACAATCTAACATTTCTGCACCTTATCTTTCCTAAAACTGGGGCAAAATTTTTCCATTTCTCGAGTTTGGTTAATTTGACCATCAAGATTATGAAAAGCAGCATTGGCATTTTTCATCAAAAGGTGCCATTTGGGCAATCAAACCATCATTCTTTGCCCTTTCCTTTCAAAAATAATACCTTAAAATACCCAACCTCAAAATTCTCCATTTCCTTCCATCAACTAGCCAAAATCACTTTGCATACCTCAATAGTGCACATGCCAAGAAAGAAATGTGGAAAATGTAAAATAAAAAGATTAATTTTTAAAAGTCATGACAAAATCGGATGAATCCTCAATCATCACAACATGGCATGATTATTTATAGTCATCCTCTTGTCAGACAAAAAAGGAGTGTGTCTTATTCAATGAGGATGACCATTGTTGGGTCTCAAAGATCTTGAAAAGGAAAATTCCGAAATTGACCAATAAGCCAAGAGACAGAGTCAGTCCAATTCATCCTGAATCTTGATTCCCTTTGTACCAACTATAAGGTTGTCGAGAAAGGAAAAGGTCGAAGAAAAACCAAAGATCAAGAGGAACAAAAGTTTTTAAACCATCTCATGGCATGCATTTATCCCACAACATCCATTTCATCAAATAATCATTTCAAGCATAAAAAGAAATAAATAAGTTAAAACATCTCATCCTCTTGCATTTATTCAAGCATCACATAAACATCGGGTCATTCAAACATCACACCCTCTTCAGTCAAGCCTCGCATAACCCATTTTTCAAAACTAATTAAGACCAGGGCAAATTGCCTAATTCAATCATAATTAAAGGATTTCTGAAAATCTCAAAACTAGGGCGAAGGATGCCCAACAAAATTCAAATTGGGGCAATCCCTGATTTCTGAAAAAATTAAGATCAAAACTAGGGCAAACGCTTTCCCAGAAAAATTTAAATTGGGACAATCCTCATTTTGTCTCTCTAGCTCATCCATGATTCCTGATTGTGATCTGGTTCTATAAGGATGTCGAGGAAGCCTTTCTCTAATTTTCTGTTAAGGTTAAAAATTAGTTTTTTAGAAATAATTTGAATGAAAAAATCATGAATGATAAAGATGATGATGTAAAATGAGTATGAAATGGAATGATTTTTTCAAAATCTGCTTCTTTCATTGATCAATAGATGAATGAATGCATGCATGCTATGCACAAATAATTTTAAGAAGGTTTTGAAAATTGACTGTTTTGAGTAATGCTTTATTTATTTGTTTTTTAACAATTTTATGTTTTTTGGTACATATATATTTTTTATTTTGCTAGAAAACCTTTGGCTTTGAAAAAATTTTGTTAGAATTTTTCTAAAAAGCATTCTTTAGGTTTTCAAAATTTCATTCTCTCCCCTTTTAAATCTTTTTATATTTTTAGTATTTTCAGAAATTATTTTCTAATTTTCCTAGGAGTTTCTAATTTTCCTTTATTTTCCTTGATTCTCTATTTGTTTTGATTTTCTTTTCTTTTGCTTGATTTTGCATCTCCCCTATTTTTAGCTTTCAACTCCCCTTTTCCATTTCGGATGGTTTGGTTCAAATAAGTGTCTGTGAGCAGTGAACCTTATATCTTGAAAGGTGTGTGTCCTCATTACTTCTTATGCGGGTTACCTGTCCTAAGGGTCTAAGGCCTTTAATGCATGAACCTCTTGAAGATGGTTAGTAATCCTGGGGTGTAGAGGTTACATGAGCCAAGTTCCAGCCCATAATGCTTGCCACAACAATAGAAGTAGCTACTAGTTGTGGGGTATTATGAATAGGACGCACTTTAGCCGGGATTTTCTTGATAGCCACACAGGACGTAGGCCCTAGCGTGACACCACTAGATCCCTCTAATCCTTGGCAGCACTCAGACCCGGGTATAGGGCCCCAATCATGATG
Source organism: Canavalia gladiata (assembly GCA_037954105.1). Classification (NCBI taxonomy): domain Eukaryota; kingdom Viridiplantae; phylum Streptophyta; class Magnoliopsida; order Fabales; family Fabaceae; genus Canavalia; species Canavalia gladiata. The sequence continues at coordinate 38,303,665 of CM075658.1, read as the reverse complement.
GAATGCATATGCAATGTGTGGAGGGCACACAAATTTGGGATACCTACAATTGGGGAAATTGTAGCAAGAATATATAGCAATTTACTGTTTCTCTATCCTAGGGTTATACAACGAATAGACAAACAAGCAAGCAATGGATAAATAAATAAATGAATCATGCAATAAATAAATCATGCAAATAAATAGGGAAGGGATCAATACAAAACACACTCAATGAAATGGGCTTGACTCTCTAGAAGTCCCTAGTGGAGTCGCCATCTGTCGTAACCGTAATTCCGACGAGAAGACGAACTCGCTAAAATTTGAAAATGAAATTTATTTTGGATTGTGGAGTCGCCACCAAATTTTTATTTAAGGGAAAAGGATTTGGAAAAAACCCTGACTCGAGGAAGAGATTTAGGTTCGGGAGTTGGTTACGAGTGGGGAAGGTGTTAGGCACCCCACTCGCCCATTTCGAAGAACAGTACCCTTAAACTAAGTGTGTGATTTTTGAAAATTGTTTGATCCCTTAATTAGTGTGAAAATAAATAGATTGATGGAGGTTAGCCTGACAGGACTTGATCCTGCTCCTACGTATTTCCTGGTGCAATGGGAAACTCAACGCTTACGTTGTTCTGATTTGTTTTAAAGGCTTGACCTTCGAAAGGACGTTTAGAAGGATTGTGATATTTTGAAAAGAAGTTTCTTGTTTAGAAAGGACCTTCGGTCCACTCTTGCACAAGGTCTGAGGCGGCTAAGGCAGCACAGGGGCCTATACGAACTACTAAACGTCAAACAGCAGGTGGACCGCCAGTTCCTCATTTAGAGCCTATCGATCCCAACACATTTGAGAAAGAACTTTATTTTTGAAAGGACCTTTAGTCCACTCATGCACAAGGTCCGAGCCGGCTAAGGCAGCATGGGGGCCTATACGAACTACTAAACGTTGAACAGTAGGTGGACCGCCAGTTCCCCATTAGAGCCCGTCGCGTGAGACCAAAGATCCCAAAACATTTTGAGAATAATTTTAATTTGAACATAATAAAATAAGAAAAGAAATGACCTTATTTGAAAACGGAATTTGTTTAGAAGTGAATTTGATTTTGAGTTTTGGGAAATGAAACTTGACTTGATCAAGAATGAGCTTAACTCAGACTTGATAATTTTGAGGAAAGGCATTTGAAGTTGATTTGGAAATTTGAGAGAAAGAGGATTAATTTGAGTTTGATTCGATTTTATTCGAAGAAAAGAACTAAAAAAGAATTTAGTTTGAATTTTGAAGGAAATAATTTCAAATTGAATCTTGAGGAAAGGAATTAATTGGAATTTTGAAGAAAAACGGACCCTATTTGAATTTTGGGAGAACAGAATTTAACTTATATTTTGGGAAATTTGGGGTTTAAGTGGAATTTTGGAGACTTTAGGGGTCGAATCGTGATTTTGGAAAGTTTAGGGGTAGGATTACAATTATAGAAAGCATAGGGGTTGAACAGAAATTATGGGAAAGTGTGGGGCTTTGGTTGTAATTATGGAAAGTATGAGGGCTTGGTTGGGATAATGGAAGGTATAGGGGCATAATTGCAATAATGGTATGTACAGGGCCTTACTTGCAATAATGGGAAGTACAAGGACTTGATGGCAATAAACAGAAATGCAAGGGCTGGATGAGAAACTGTGAAAGCAAAATATTGCTCGCGGGGCTCGAAGCGAGGGTAGGGGGATTGCAAATCCCATGACCAACCACTGGATCCACTTAGCCTTATATGACATGGATTCCAATAATTATACTTATATATGCCAGGGGGCAACAGCGTCCCTTCTCATATCTAATGAGCCATATCTCTTCTTCCTCGGTACGTGTATTTCCTCTGTTTTTACACAGTGTCAACTGCCCCTTGGCTTGCTTCCACACCCTTCATCTTTGCTTCCTCATCAAATACTTCTATGAACTTGGTCTGAAGCCATCTTCCCATGGGCTGCTAGAGTGACACAGCTAGGATCATGGCATATGCGGATGAACAGAGACAACGACTGAACCAGGGACGGTGATGCCTTCGTCTAAATTCGGGTTCTCATTCCCAACACTAACATTTCGCTCCCGCTCAAACAGTGCAATTAAATCAGAGCAAGACGAGAGGCAATCGCTGGGATTCTGGTGCTGTGTCAAGGTTTTGGTAACCAAGTGGCCAAGTATCATTCTCCTGTGACTATAAGGCTTTGCTGGAAGTCCTAATGTTCACCCTTTTCAACACAATCAGAATCCAAATTTACCATACAATTCTCAACAGGAACCGAGAATCCAGGGGTAGCTTATTGCTTGAGTGGCTGGTACAAGCCCAATGCAGCGTCGTTAAGGTTGGAACCTGAGCATGACGCTAATGCTGGCCAAGTGTATGACGATGGTGGATTTACGTTTACTGCAGATATTTATTAGGACAAAGAGACGGCTTCAGCAGTGTCATCAAGCTAATTCAATTAGCATCCTTTCAAACAGGCCATCCAAAGCAGCATTTGATCATCATAGAATCTAGTCCAGTCGCGTGTGCATGCAAGAAAGGACCTGTCCATATGGTTAGCATAACATTCTACTCTTAGATGAATAACTATGCGTCTCTGTTTCCATTTTAATCTCGCACCAGCATGCTGTGTCTTCCAATACAGTCAAATCTTCAGAGTTCTACACAATTGATTGCTAGACATGCCTTTGAGGAACAGTATCATCCCTACCATAAGGCAGTATCTCACCTTTGTTCTTTGATTAAGATCCAGACCTAGACTTGAATTTGAAAAAACTACCGCAGCAAGGAGTATCTCCGATGTTCAGAGATCAACGCTCTGATCAGAGTCTTGTATGCACTACATTCATAAAGACAATCAAAGGCAAGTTCGGGCAGCGTGTTTCCCTTCGATAATCTGTAAGCGTACACGTTTCTATTCCCAAATCAAGAGGTGTATTAACGAGACCAGATAGCCTCATACTCCCTGGCCGAAGAATCCATTGCCCTGTGAGGAAATCACAGTGACGACTAAACCAGGCCAATGACGTCTTCTTCTCGGATAGATTAACACATTTTCGTACATTGGCCTCCAATTAAACCTTTACTCATAATTCTGGACCTTCTTCAATTGCATCGTGAATTGAATGCTTAGATTTCGATCCGAACAATCTCAAGATCCCATGGTAATGAACCACAATTCTTAACTAGTATGTCTCTGTTTCTTTAGTACTTAATTCTTCTTCAACATTGCTAATTTCAATCAAAACGAAACTAGTAGAAAGTCCAGTAAACAATGAAAATAGCAGCAAATGATTCTACTCGATCGGTGCGGATTTACTTTGTCATTCGAGAGCATTGCCAATTCTACATACAAACAATAAAGATAACCATCTTTTCACATGAATCAATCAGAGAACATACATAAGAATAGCTTTGAACTCACCTAAAATTGGAGAATGAAGAGGAAGGTAACTCTGAAAGACTTGCCGAGTCTTGCTAGCTTTTCCTTTTTCAGATTTCCGTGGCTCCGGATGAGAAAATGAAGACTCCTTCCCCTCGAGCACCCAGAGCTTCCGATCTAGAGAGCTCCCAATTGGAGAGGATTCGTTCAACTCTGCTTCTTGTTTTTTCTCCTCCCTCTCTGCTTCTATTTTGCAAATCTGCTCCCTAATTCTCTTTTTTCCTTTTTATACTAATCTTTCAAATTTCCCGCTTTTCTTTCTTTTCTTTTTCATTTTTTGTTTTTTCTGATTTTTTATATTTTTGTTTAAGTTTTTCCATTTTATTTTTCCAGTTTTTTATTTTTCATTTTTTATTTTTTATTTATTTTATTTCTTCCTATATATATATTATTTTTTTATTCTTCTTTTTTTCTTTTCTTATTCTCTCTTTTTTTTATTTTAACTTTCTTTCTTTTTGTTTTTTTTCTTTCCCCCTTTCTTTATTTATCATTATTATTATTTCTTATATATTTTCCGTATCTGTTTTTTTGTTTATTATTCTGTTTTCTATTTCTGTCTATTTATTTATTCTTTAAATTAGTATTGGTTTCTTAATTAATTTTAATAATTGGGGCCTCAGACATAATTGAGTGTTTACACTGATTTAATCTAAAAATAGTTCAAAAAATAAAAGTAAAAGTAATGGAAAAAGTAAAACAAATGAAATAAATAAAACATAACAAAAAGAAGAAAAAAAAAAGAGAAAAAGGAATCCCACACCAAATAAAATAAGAATTCTAAAAAGGGAAAGAAAAAAGGAAAAATTCTCCTATGTGGGAAAGAAGTCCCACATTGGACAAGGAGGACTTCTTTAATCCCCCTCCTTCTATATAGGGAGAGGTCCTTCACCAAAATGAGGGGGGAAGAGGAGCACTTGGAGTCTTAGGGAGGATTTTCAGAATTTTCAAAGGGAGGACTTAGGAAACTCTCTACCTCTGCCTCCAATTCAGCCCTTGGCCTCCATGTAACCAATTCTTCATCACCTTCCAATGGAGGTTAGATCCAACTTTTATTCCACTTAAGTTTCTTGTTTCTTCTTTGATTTCCGAGTTCATTTTCGTCTCTGTTTTTCATTTTAATTTTTGATCAGCCAAATGATCTCTGATTTTGGTGATTTTTTGTTTCATTTTATTTGTCTTTCTCTCTAGTTTCTCAAATGATATTATTTGTCTAATTTGGAACTTAAATGAAATTTATATCGCCTGATTACCGAAACATGCTGATCCTGGTGCACAAATTAACCTAGCTTGTTTGATTTGTGCATAACTTGCTCATTTCTGGTTGGATTTATGTCAAACTTTTTTTTTATTCCTATAATCCATATATTTCAACTGATCAGTTTTAATTTTCAGATATACCAAAAAATATTTTCTAAAAATTCTGAGATTTGAATTCAAATTATGGCGCAAAAATCTCTTGTGTTCTTGAGTTTCATATTTGTCTCTGTTTTCATTTTCGTTTTTAATCAGTCAAATGATCTTAGATTTCGGTTAATTTTATTTGTTTTTATGCATCTTTCTCTCTAGTTTCTGAAATGATATTATTTGTCTAATTTAGATCTGAAATGAAATTTATATCGCCTGATTACCGAAGCATGTTCATCTTGGTGCGCAAATTAACCTACCCTTTTTGATTTGTGCATAACTTGCTCAATTATGGTTGGATTTATGTCAAAATTGTTTTGTTCGATTTCTATAATCCATATCTTTCAATTAATCAGTTTTAATTTTTCAGATCTCCCAAAAATATTTTCTAAAAATTCTGAGATTTGAATTCAAATTTTGGTGCCAAAAACTCTTGTGTTCTTGAGGTTCATCTTCGTTTTTGTTTTTCATTTTCATTTTTAATTGATTAAATGATCTCTGATTTCTACTATTTCTATTATGTTCTCTTTTTCTTTCTCTCTAGTTTGTGGAAATGATATTATTTGTGTAATTTGGATCTGAAATGAAATTTCTATCGCTTGATTACTGAAGCATGTCCGCAACTATTTTCCTTAATTTCAAATCAAGTCAAGTTTATTTCAAATAAAGTCCAATTCAAGCCCAAAATTCAAATCAAGTTTATTTTATTTTAAATCAAGTCCAATTATTTTCATCAAATTGAAATCAAGTTCATTTTTTTTTAAATCAGGTCTGTTTTGTAATTCTTAGTCTCACGCGATGAGCTCTAAGCACGAACGGGTAGCTTTTTCTACTGTTCAATGTTTAGAGATTCGTATGGGTCAAAGTGCAGTTGTAGTTGTCTTGGATCTTGTGCATATGTGGATTAAGGATGTCTCTAAACAAATAAAAAAACTCGTTCTGCAATTCTTAATCTCACGCAACGAGGTCCAAGCATGAACTGGTAGCTTTTTCTGCTGTTCGATGTTTAGAGATTCGTATGGGTCCAAGTCCAGCCATAGTTGTCTTGGGCCTTGTGCATATGTGGATTAGGAATGCCCCTTTTAACAAATAAAAAACTCATTTTGCATCTCTTAGTCTCACGCAACGAGGTCTAAGCACGAACTGGTAGTTTTTCTGCTGTTCGATGTTTAGATATTCGTATGGGTCCAAGTGAAGCCGTAGTTGTCTTGGGCCTTGTACATATATGGACTGAGAATTCCTTCGAAATGACTTCAAGAAAAGATTCATTTTGGAACCCCTAGTCTCACGTGATGAACCCTAGGCACGAACTGGTAGCTTTTTCTGCTGTTCGATGCTTAGGGATTCATATGGATCCCAGTGCAGCCGTAGGTTTCTTGGATCCTGTGCATATGTGGACTAAGGATTTTCTTTAAAATATTTTCAAAAAAAAAAAATAACATGTTCACCTTTAAATTCAAGCACCTTCGAAGGTCAAGCCTTCAAATAAAATCAGAACTACGTAAGTCTTGAGTTTCCCATTGCACCGGGGAATACGTAGGAGCAGGATCAGAACTTGATAGGTTTGTATGAAAATAGTGTGACAGAACTTGATCCTGCTTCTACGTATTCCCTGGTGCAATGGGAAATTGAAGGGTACGTAGTTTAGGTTAAGAGACATGATCTCTTGGAAAATAAAAGGGTGATTTTATGGAAAATTGATTGTTGGAAAAAGTTATTAAAAACAGTGATATCGCAACCGTAATTACAACGAGACAACGGACTCGCTAAAATTTGAAAAGGAATTTTATTTGATAAGTGGAGTCTCCACCAAATTTTTATTTAAGGGAAAAAGATTTGGAAAAATCCTAACTCGAGGAAGAGATTCGAAGTTAAGGAGTCGATTACGGCAGATGGAAACTTCATTTATCAAATAAAACTCTTTTTCAAATTTTAGCGAGTCCGTCGTCTCGTTTTAATTACGGTTGCGACAAATGACGACTCCACTAGGGACTTTAGAGAGTCAAGCCTGTTTGATTGAGTGTGCGTTGTTTTGATCCCTTTTCCTGTTTATTTGCACAATTTATTGGTCTGTTTATTTATCTGTTGTTTGTTTGTTTATTCACTATACAATCCTAAGGTAGATGAATTTAAAATTATGTTCTATATATATCTGTTATGATTCCCCAATTGCAGGTATCCCAATTATGTATGCCCTCCACACATCACATATATGCATTTCATCTCATGAGTGGGGCCCTATACCCAGGTCTGAGTGCAACCTAGGATTAGAGGGATGTAGTGGTGTGAATTTGGGGCTTACGTCCTGTTTGACTATCACGAATATCCCGGCTAGAGTGCATCCTATTCATGTGCCCTGCAACTGGAAGCTTCTTTTGCTGTTTTAGCAAGCATCATGAACTGGAACTTGGCTCAAGTAACCTCGTACACCTTTGGACTATTGACCACCTTCGAGAGGTTCATGCATTAAAGGCCATAGACCCTTAGGACAGGTCACCCACACAGGATGTAAGGAGGGCACCCACCCCTTTTTGTGATACATGGTTCATATGCTATTCACATACTCAAGTGAATATAATCATCCAAGATGGCAGAGGGGAAGTGAAATTTGAAATTGGGAAGATACAAAAAATCCAGAAAGAAAATCAAGGAAAAAAAATTGTATAAATAAAATCGGAAAGGAAAATCAAATAAAAAGTATAAAATCAAGAAAAATAAAAATAGAAGGGGAAAGATAGAACCTCTAGGAAAAATTAGAAAAAATACTTTTGAAAATATTGAAAGTATGAAAAGAGGAAAAAAGGGAGAAAATGAAATTCAAAAGAAAACTTAAAGAATGTTTTTAGAAAATTTTAGTAAAACTAAAAAGATTTTTTAACAAAACCAAAGGTTTTCTGGGAAAATTAAAAGATACCAAAAATTGATAAAAAAAATAATAAAATTGCTAAAAATCAAATAAAGCCAATACTTAATCATTTTCAAAGCAGTCAAACTTCAAAATCTCTAAAAATTACTTGTGCATACATATATTCATTCATGAAATAATTTATCATGGAAAAAAAGATATTTCAAAAATCATTCCATACCCTTTTCATTTTCATACTCATTAAAGCATAAACATATTTAACATTCATGACTTTTGCATTCAAACGGTTTCTCAAAAAATTAAATTTTTAACTTTAAACAGAAAAATTAGAGAAAGATAGCTTCCTCGACATCCTTATAGGACACGATCACAGTGAGCAGTCATGGATGAGCTGGAAAGACAAAACATGGAGCTAAGAAATGAGGTCCAAACATTAAAAGATCAAGTTGTCAGACTGATGGAGGCCATCCAATTGTCGAAACAGAAAGAGGTGAGGTCTCTTCCAAAGGACACAATCGACCCATCATACCCTCTTGGCTACGGTCCGCAAAACCCTTCACCATCAACCATGCTTCCACAAACTAAAGAAGTTCATTATGGGTTTCCTCATGGGCAAGCACCCTTCATGAGACAAACACAAGCCTAAACACAAACCCATTCACCAAACCTACCTTCAAACCCCACAGAAATTCCTTACACCATTTCAAACACCACCTCACAAGCTTACCAAACAGTTGTTAGGGGGACAAATCCTATGTTCACCCAAGGGCCTCACCCTATATACATACCATCTTCTCATCCTCACAACATGCCAGAAGAATACCCAAACCATCCTTTAAAGGAGGATATTGAAAAATGGAAAACCTTGGAGGAAAGAATCAGGGCAATTGAGGGAAGTGCTTACGATGCCAAAGATGCATCTGATTTATGCCTGGTCCCAGATGTAGTTATCCCTCCCAAATTTAAAGTTTCTGAATTTGAAAAATATCAAGGAACTAGCCGCCCAAGGATGGTAGTAGTGTTTGTAGAAATTAGCAACATGGACGATGAATCCCCATAGGTTGTTGATTACAGCTCATACTAGTGTACACATCTAATTTTCTTTAGGACATTTATTTGTCTTTGCAATTATGAGCCAAAACTTGTCTACATGGACATCACCATTCTTTTAGAGGCTTTTCACCTTGAATAGGGTTTTTCTACCTCTACCTGGCTTTAGGGCACAAGGTGCTTCAACTACTATAGACTCTTCTTCATTGGAAGGGAAAACTAATTTGCAGACACCATCTCTAAAAAGATCTTAGTGTTTTGCGTGCTGATAGTGGAATAAATACAACTCAATAGATCATACAAATATTCTAGTATTAAAAAAATAAAAAAAGATCTCAGAAATTAGTTAATATTTAACAAAATATAATAAATATTTTTCAACCAATACTCTTTAAGTAATACTTAGTTCGATACATGGCTTTAAATCATATCATTTGCTTCGATTACTAGGAAAAATAAATCATATCCAATACATATGAATAATTGGACCTCTTCATTTATCAATCTCTTGCCCCTATTAATTTCTCATATTTTGCATGTTGAATTACACATGGTATTGGATCTATTAAAGCTAGCTATATTTCTCCCGCTGAATAAAGTTAAAGCAACTAATAATAAAAAAAATTCAATAAATTTGTTTTTCAATGGCTACACTATGGAAGTAGAGAACATTGTTTTACCATGGAAAGAGACTTTGTTTTCAAAAATTGAAGGTTCTTAGAACATTCCGAAAAGTCATTAGGTTCAATAAATTAATTAGTAACTAATAACAATTTGCACATTTTCAAAAGGATTGAATAAATTAGAAAACTAATCAATGGAATGAATTGATATCCAGGTAGCTAATTGCATACATTTTAATCAAATACAATTAATCATAAATTGAGAAATCAAATCAATTCTGAGTTAGCAATTAAACTCCAAAAACATACTTAATTAACAATATATTTACAGGTGGAAATAAGACAACAGACATGCGAGATGGAGCAACCTCCACCTTTACGCTTTCATGTGAATAAGAGATAACAATGGCGAGGTCCTTGAATGAATCTACAATTTTATTTTGTAATTGTTTCCTTTTACCATCCACAAGGATTTCCAAGCATCTCCTCAATGTTGCATTTGCTTACTTTCCTTCGCTTTTGGGGTCTCCTCAAGTTTATGGGTTACCAACCACGCATCTTTGGGTTAAAAGGAAATTGATGGTGCTTAAGGAATAACAATAATAAAACCCCTAATTTTTGTTAGCCTAATTACTTGAGGTTGAAGAGTAATATTGAACGGGATTTAGGATTTCCTCATGCTCCTAATGCACTTTAGCCGCTCCAGCTTTGCGAATGGGAGAGCTAAGGAGATGTCTTTGGTGCAATGTGAGGATATTTTGGAGCCGAGGAGAACGAAATCTGGAAAATTAAGAAAAGCTGAGATTGAAGGGTGAGAGATGGGGTAGGACCAAGGGCTTTGCATTGGGTGGAGGGGTTATGCACATTTGGTAGAATAAATTACAATAAAAAATAAAAGTGGATACATCACTTGGCTTATTAACTCACGTAAAAGATTAGTTTTTATTATATTGATTAAAAAATATTTCATGTAGTAACCATTTACAAAATTATAAAGATGTAACCGTATTTTTTCTATGTCGGCTATCTAATAAATGATGTAAAAAATAATTATAAAAAACTTTTTTTATTAGTATATATACATAATAACTATTTAAGAACTTAATATAGTTATTAAAGGTTCAACGTGATGAAGTTTAAAGATACAAGGAAATGATGAAGATTAAAAATTTTATGGAAGTAATTATAGTTGTTGTAAAAATTGGATATTTCAAAATGTCTTAAATATGATAATTAATATTATTAATTTAAGTTAAAATGTTTAAATTAATATAAATAATTATCATTATAATTTTAAGATATTTTGAATTTGTTACTAATTATTTGAAATTTAATTTATGAATTAATTATTTGTTTGTTTGTTGAAGGTTTATTTTGATTTTAAATTTTGACTGTTGAGAAATTATTATGACTTTATTTCTTGCCGTTATGGATTTATATTTTGACTGTTAAAGTTTTAATTTTTGGTTGCACCCAAATTTTCTACACATATAGTTATTTTTTACTAGGTTGATAAATAGGAATTTTTTACTAGTTCTATTTCTTGAATCATTCAGAAGAGATTGTTGTAGCCTTGGGGATCACATCCTTGAGGACAATGTTTTCACACACCTCAATATACGAGTCAGCAAATATTTCAACATTCTCGAAGATTTATTCAATGTTGTTTTTATAATGCATTAGAAATTTTCTTTCGTAAGAGCATCTATATTTTTTCAATTCTTATCTGCTGCATTAATTTTCCTTTTGCAAGTTTCAGATATTTCGCTTGAAAGCCCAATTCTACCTATGATCTCTATCAATGAAAGACTTACGTTACAATGTGAATTATATGATAGGTCTATTGTCCAAGTAACATAATATTGGATCCTATTAAGAAGTTAAAATTTTATAATTTCATAGGGAGGAAAGTATTTCTACTCTAACAATTTCTTCAAAATTAAAACAATTTTTTTTATATGTTAACTAAAAAGAAAAATTTGCATGAGCTAAATGTCATGTCTAATTCTATTTAATTTAGTTTCTAATGTAGAGACGATCACTAATATATTTGCACAACCAATCATGATTATAAAAATACATTGTTAATTTCATTAAAATTAAAAGTATAACTTTTGAGAGGTTACATTCATATGCTTTATAAGTATTTCTATTTTATGTATGATTTTATATCATATATTTTATATGTATGTGATGAAGATTCGATCTTTATAGCAATGTTGTTTTTTTTAAATGAAGATGCTATTGATTAATTATATTTGAAAAAAAGGTGTAACTAGCAATTTTGGATCATATGAAAAGTGATAAATATAAAAATATCCCAAAATCATAATATTGGGAAAAAATTTTAAGAAGTTTGAATACCTTAAGATTATATTATTAATAATTTCTTATGATGTTGACACTCACTAAAATAAATTATATAAGTAATTTTGTTAAATATATTCAAATTATTAAGAAAGTGATTATTATTAAAAATACTTTCAGCTTGTTACAAAATATTTTATTGCATCTGTTATATTTAAAATATTCAAGATATTCCATTAATTATGATATGAAAATATTTTCCATTATATTAAAATAATATAGTGATGATAAAATGGATTTGTACAATAATAAATCAAAATTGGATTTATTTTAATCTTAAAAGAGATGTTGTGATTTGGATTGTCTAGATATATGATAAAGTATATTATAGAGACCATGTTATTATTAGTTACTTGAAAAAGAGTTTGGAGATGATGATTAAGAAATTTTACTAAACATTTTATACGAATGAAACGTGTCTTTCTTTTATGCATACATTGTAATTATTAAGAAGCAACCATGAAAAGTTATTCACAATGATAAGCATAGATTTCATAAATAATTATCTCTCACTTTTATCTCATTAAGACTTCTTATATGTTCAATTAAGTGATCTTTGTCATATTTTATGAGTTTTGGTTCATATGAAGTTTAATTGAATTTCTTTGCTTACCCGATTAAAATGACACTACTATAGTATTTTGAGCATAATAGGAGTTTTAGACATCCAAAAATCATGAAATCTATCTTGAATGAAAGCCTAAAGAAGTGTCCATAGTTACAAAGCAAGATCAGACTCTAAATGGGATGTTTAGGACTCCGAAATTATCTCAAAAGATGAGATAGTGTTGCTGATGTGGAATTTCAACAGTGTGCAAAGATCCGGCCATATCTTGAGATATAGAAGTCATATTGAGATGAAATCAAATTTTTTGGACAGCTAAGATCCGGGGCTACAACTTTTGTTCAGAAGTCAAGCTCTAATTTGGACATGTGAACATCCAAAATTGCGGTGCAAGAAAGTAAAAATTGTTGTGCTCATTGGTGGCAAAAATTCAAAAGTGTTTTGCATTTTCAACAAAGCCCATGTGAAAGCAATAAAAGGGTAGAAAAGTAATATCCTAGTTGGTGACTTTTTGAAGATGATGCCTCAAAAATCCTCTATAAATAGAAGGGTTTACAAGAGGAGAAACACACCATTTTGGAGATTAACTCCAATACCATTTTCTTTCTTTCTTTCTTTCTTTCTTTCTTTCTTGTTAGTTTTGCCTCCTTCATGGAAGGCTTAGGTTTTCTTTCTTGTTAGTTTGCCTCCTACATGGAAGGCTTAGTTTTTCTTTATTGTTAGTTGCCTCCTACATGGAAGGCTTAGGATTTATTTGTTGTTAGTTGCCTCCTACATGGAAGGCTTAGGATTTATTTGTTGTTAGTTTGCCTCTTTCTTTGTTGTTAGTTTGCCTCGTTCATGGAAGGCTAGGTTTGTAGTTTCAATTCAAGGATTCAAGCTATTTTCATTTTAACTTTGAGGTCTTGATCTTTATTTACATTCTTATTAAGTGGTTTCTACTCTGCTTCACTATATTCTTCAATTTTATTCTTTAATCAAAGTTTGATCGGTTGAAGTATTTTGATTAATGCATAATTGATTTATAATTGGTTTTTGATTGGTAAATCATTTTCCAAAAGGTTGAAGAGTAGAAATTAAGTAATTTAATTGAAGGTTTTCATTTTATTACTTACTTCAACTGAATTCTAATTATAAAATTTGTTTAGATGAAAGATTAAGTGGTTACTAAATCTTGTTGATCATAATCAATTGAATTCTGAGAGGATTCTCAGTAGAGAATTCAAGGATCATTGTAGGGGTTCCAGATGATCCTAGGTTGATAAACACAATGCATGATTTTAGTGATCAATGATTAGTTATGAAAATAGCCTCTGAATTCCTTGAGTTGATAATTGTTAAGTCAAATTAATTTCATTCTGTATTTTGTATTTAGAACTCAATATCAATCTTTACAAAATCCCCCTGTTCTAATTTTCTCCTAATTTGCTTAAGAATATGAAATGGTCTTTGGGAGATGACCTAGGTTGCACCTTATACTATACCAATAGTTTGGGGGAAATCTAGAAATTATTTTTGCGCGTTTGCGACGAGCGTGTCAAAAATTTGGCGCCGTTGCCGGGGACCATTTTAGTTTCCCAGGCTCATTTAGGAATTTGTATAAAATTTTTAACCTTTCTAACAATTTTTTTAGGTATACTATTCTTGTATAAAATTTTTAACCTTTCTAACAATTTTTTTTTTAGGTATACTATTCTTGGATTTTAAAGGATGGACCGAGTAAGGATTCATTGGATGATATCATTGAGACTCTTGTGACGCATCCTAGTGGGCATGTACAAGGTGTCCTTCTTGATTTGTTTGAACTGTTCCGTAAGGAAAAAGCATGTTATAGTCTTGGGAATCTGACTTTAAAAGACTCTTTTGTCAGTTTAAAAGAAAACTGAATGGGAAGCACATCCTCAACTCTTAGAAGGCGTTTCAGCCGTTACTGGACGTAAAACCAGAGGAAGATGTGAGCCACAATCACAACTACTGTTCATTCTCATGCGTGTATGTTTGTCATTTACATTGTCGTTTCAATTTAGTGGGCCATCATTTTTTTGAAATTTTCACCCCTGCTTAAAGTCTTTTCCCTCTGACATTCACATTTTCCTTGAACAAAAAAAATTCAAACTTTTCCAAAAAAAATTCAAACTTTTGCAAAAAAAATTCAAACTTTTGCTACGAAATCCTGATCCCGCACTATTCAAGCGATCTCCTTGTCTGATATTGAGTCCCTATAAATTATCAACCTCTATGACATATTTTTTCAAAAAAAAAAGACAGAAACACCGTATATGGATAGGATCAATACTATCTGTGTTTTTGGTGGGTCTAACCTTGGAAAGGATGGAGAATTTCAACATGCAGCTTATACCCTTGGTAAGGTATTAGCTGCAAGAAAAATCAATCTTGTTTATGGGGGAGGGATTTAGGGTTTAAGAGGATGTGTTGCAGGATCTGCACTCACAAAGGGATGTAACGTCTTAGGTGTTGGCTTAAAAAATGAGAGCACCTCCTACTTCACCCTGGGTACTGAATTGAAGGTTGCAACCATGCATGACCGTATGAGACACATGTTGATTAATTCTAATGCATTTATTGCATTACCTGGTGGTCTTGGAACAATGGAAGAAATTTTTACCATTATATTTTGGGCCTATCTTTCATAAAAAACCTTTGGGCTTGTTGAATATTAATGGCTTTTATAATGGTTTGATATCCTTTTTAGATCATGCAGTAGAGCAGGAGTTCATGCCACAATCCATGCGCAACATCATAGTATCTGCTTCAACTGTTGAACAGCTACTTGAGATTTTGCAAAATCCTACATCTGAGCTCAGTCAAGCAATGCAGCTGGTGAACCAACCAAATCAGGATGGCAGAGACAAAAGAGAACCAGATACCACTCTTCGGTTATAACTTTTCCTTACTTTGGTGGTTTTCTTACATTTCTTTTCCTGTTATATGAAATTCCATCTAAGACATTGGGGACAATGTCTTGGATAGGTTGGGGGGAGGATGGTCCGATATCTAAAAAAAAAAAAACAAAAACAAAAAAAAATTAAAAAAAAAACAAAAAAAAACAAAAAAAAACAAAAAAAAACAAAAAAACAAAAAAACAAAAAAAACAAAAAAACAAAAAAATTAGGTTAGAATCATAAACTTGCTTTGAGTAAGATGGCTGAGTAAGGAGTTACACTTGACTCCTGATACGCATCTTATGATTAAAAAAAAAATTGAATGTGGAAGTATGTTTTTCTTTAGATTTCATAAAATAATTGAAGCAAAATGATTTACATTTCGAGATTAATTAGTTTGGCAACACATATTTGAACTGGATAGATTAGATTTGATAAATATATTACCTGTGAGATTTTGAGCCTTATTATTATTTTCTTTCTTGTGTGATTTTCATCCATGGAATATGTTACTTCAGAACTTGCATTGATTCTTTTTGAAGCTACATTTTCACATGAATTGTACAAAAATGATTGAGGCACTGTTTTTCTTGAACAAACCACTTGGTCAAATAACCAAACCATATAATTTTATCCTTTGATCAGCCCTTTGAGCCGATTAGCCTTTTCTTCCTTTTAGCTCACCACAAAAAAAAAACAACTTTGTCTGACCATAGAAGGTGAGGAATACTGGATTTATCATACCATAAGTGTTTCAATAAGTGTGGGGGAGATTATTGTTGTGTTCATTGATATCATGGTTGAAAAAAAAAACTGAAGCAATAAATTAATAAATAAATTATTATATTGAAAAAAAAAGAAAAAAAGAATGAAGAAGTGATATCTGTTTCTCACACTTGCACTTAGACTCAGTTCTCAATCCTCACCATTTTCCTTGGTCTAACATTGTATCTCTTCAATATATCATTTCATCTTTCTAATCCCGTTATAACCAAAATAAAGACCTCTTGATTTGTGCATTGCATGTGTACATAGTAGTAGAGAAGTAGAAGATTTGCAAGCCTATGATAGTTCATCTTTCATGGATTGAATTTGAGAGAAACACTTACCAAATCAAACACTTGAGAGATTCAGAGTATATCATGTGAGGTTTTATCTTTCTCAATCTATGTTTTTCAAATTAAAGTTGCCTTTCTAAGTAATTTCAAAAATGTGATGAAAGAATGCTTCATGAAATTTTGTGAATTCTTGAGAAATCAACTCAAAACTTTGATGTTCTTTAAAAAACAAAAAAAAATAGTCACCAATCCTTAACTTAAGTTTGCCCGAGACGTGCAAAAGATAAGTGTGGGGGAATTTGATAAGCATAGATTTCATAAATAATTATCTCTCACTTTTATCTCATTAAGACTTCTTATATGTTCAATTAAGTGATCTTTGTCATATTTTATGAGTTTGGGTTCATATGAAGTTTAATTGAATTTCTTTGCTTACCCGATTAAAATGACACTACTATAGTATTTTGAGCATAATAGGAGTTTTAGACATCCAAAAATCATGAAATTTGTCTTGAATGAAAGCTTAAACAAGTGTCCATAGTTACAAAGCAAGATCAGACTCTAAATGGGATGTTTAGGACTCCGAAAATATCTCAAAAGATGAGATAGTGTTGCTGACATGGAATTTGAACAGTGTGAAAAGATTCGGCCATATCTTGAGATATAGAAGTCATATTGAGATGAAATCAAATTTTTTGGACAGCTAAGATCCGGGGCTACAACTTTTGTTCAGAAGTCAAGCTCTAATTCGGACATGTGAACATCCGAAATTGCGGTGCAAGAAAGTCAAAATTGTTGTGCTCATTGGTGGCAAAAAGTCAAAAGTGTTTTGCATTTTCAACAAAGCCCATGTGAAAGCAATAAAAGGGTAGAAAAGTAATATCCTAGTTGGTGACTTTTTGAAGATGATGCCTCAAAAATCCTCTATAAATAGAAGGGTTTACAAGAGGAGAAACACACCATTTTGGAGATTAACTCCAATACCATTTTCTTTCTTTCTTTCTTTCTTTCTTTCTTTCTTGTTAGTTTTGCCTCCTTCATGGAAGGCTTAGGTTTTCTTTCTTGTTAGTTTGCCTCCTACATGGAAGGCTTAGTTTTTCTTTATTGTTAGTTGCCTCCTACATGGAAGGCTTAGGATTTATTTGTTGTTAGTTGCCTCCTACATGGAAGGCTTAGGATTTATTTGTTGTTAGTTTGCCTCCTTCATGGTTGTTAGTTTGCCTCGTTCATGGAAGGCTAGGTTTGTAGTTTCAATTCAAGGATTCAAGGATGAAAGATTAAGTGGTTACTAAATCTTGTTAATCATAATTAATTGAATCCTAAGAGGTTTCTCAGTAGAGAATTCAAGGATCATTGTAGGGGTTCCAGATGATCCTAGGTTGATAAACACAATGCATGATTTTAGTGATCAATGATTAGTTATGAAAATAGCCTCTGAATTCCTTGAGTTGATAATTGTTAAGTCAAATTAATTTCATTCTGTATTTTGTATTTAGAACTCAATATCAATCTTTACAAAATCCCCCTGTTCTAATTTTCTCTTAATTTGCTTAAGAATATGAAATGGTCTTTGGGAGATGACCTAGGTTGCACCTTATACTATACCAATAGTTTGGGGAAAATCTAGAAATTATTTTTGCGCGTTTGCGACGAGCGCGTCACACAAATATAAGATATTGACATATACACAAAAAATTTTGTAAAACGATTAATGATGTGATCATGTGGAAGAAAAATTATTAATAATTGTCCATATTTGTCACAAGTAAAAGCTTAGTGAATGACATCGAGGAGAATAAAATTTTAGTCCAAATAAAATCAACAATGATAAAAGCCCAACTTTTATGATTGGAGATTCCACGAAGAAGGTTCATATGGGCAACAACAAGTTATTGTTGATCATTCTAATGCTATTAATATTAATTCTTATGGTGTGAGGGATGTTAGGCTACACTGAATAAGAGGTTAAGTCTAAACCTTTTAATGACTATTATATCCCTTGTGGGTGGTGTATGAAATGCAAAATACACTTGACGAAATCACCTATACGAATATCAAGCCACTTGTATGAGATTGAGACAAAATCTATAAAGCATTCATGAATCAACCAGGTACGAGCATGGTCTGTTTGCACAAAATCGGCAAAAATTGTAAGAATTATGGAGATAATATGACACATGAGCCTTTAGCTTACACCTAAGTGTTTTTGGTTTATAGAAACTCTGCTTCACCAAAAGATTATCAATTAAGTTTATTTGTCTAGGGTCTGGTTCATAGTTCAAAAGACACCATATGTGATGCATTTACACTTGTATTAACCCAGCAAAATCTCTTTCTTCTAATTTATTTTATTTTTTTAAACCTTTTGAAATATGTGGGGAATTGTTGTAAAATTTGGGTATTTCGAAATGTCTTAAATATGATAATTAATATTATTAATTTAAGTTTAAATATTAAAATTAATTTAAATAATTATCATTATAATTTTAAGATATTTAGAATTTATTACTAATTATTTTAAATTTAATTTATGAATTATTTATTTATTTGTCCTTTGAAGGTTTATTATAACTTTAAATTTTGACTGTTAAGAAATTATTATGATTTTATTTTTTGTCATTATGGATTTAATATTTGATCATTGTAGTTTTAATTTTTTATTGCACCCAAATTTTCTATATATAGCTATTTTTTGTTGGGTTGATGTATAAATTTTTTTTTCTAGTTCCGCTCCTTGAATCATTCAGAAAAAGTTGTTGCATTCGGAGGGATCACGTCATAAGTGCAAATCTTTAAGAGCAGTGTTATCACATGCTTCAATTTATGAGTCACAAAATATTCGAATGGTAGTCACCATAACAATGAAAATTTTTTAGGATATGATGGAGAAGGTGACGAGGACATGGATGACGAAGATGCAATGCTGCCAAAGAGTGTTGGAATGTTGAGCTTATTTATGTAGTCACTTTATGCATTTGTACCCATTGCAAATATAGAAGCTTATAATTTTTTACTTTCTCTAATTAAAAGAAATGCTAGCAAATATTATTTTAAATATATTAACTAATTTTTTTTTTTATACAAAGTATAATATCTCTTAATTTTTAATATAGATTTAATATATTTTTATTAAAAATTTATTTTGTTTTTAATTTTAACTAATGCTCAATAGTTCTCACATCTCTATTTTATGGGTGATAATTTTTAAATATTTTAAAATGTTATTTTTTATTAATATTAAGGATATATCTAAATTTTCAAATGCTTATAATTTTTTATTGGATAAAGGAGATGATATAGGATATTTTCCATTTTTCCTAAAAGATTGCAAAAGAATATGAATAATTTTAAATAATTATTTCTTTTATATAATAAAAATTCTATTCATATTAGGGTTGGTAAACCTTGTTTAATCATAAACTTTTAACAAATGTATTTTATTAAAAAATAACTCTCGTTATATATTTTTAAATTTTTATTAATATATAATTTAATATATTTTAATTTTAATTTTTTATCTATTCTACATATTTATAAATATACAATATGTTTATTACTTTTGGTACATGAAATTAGGAGTCTAAAGTACTAGGAGATGATGTAAGAGTTGTGACACCTTTTTATTACCTAGAAATAATGTGATGACCATAAATAAATAGGACATTGAGGAAATTGAGAACATGAGGTAATTTTTTAAATGGTTAACAACCTAAAATCTCATTAATTCTCATTAATTGTATAGGAATATTCATAATCATATACAATCTAGAACCTGCCTAAATCATACATAATTCAAACATTTATACTCATTATAGTAATGATCATCATAAAACCTATCCATCATATAAAAATTTATATCTACACACTTAGTGTGTATTTCCCATTTAAAGTAAAAAGAATCATAAGAATTATCTATATCATAGAATTCCAAACTCTAAGTCAATTATATACATGCGTGCATATATATATATATATATATATATATATATATAGAGAGAGAGAGAGAGAGAGAGAGAGAGAGAGAGAGAACCAGTTAACAATATTTTAAAATAATTACAACCTGTAAAAGTTATGCAAAAGAACATGGAGTCATTAGGCTTAACATAAAGCACCTAGGAATAAGATCACTATATAGAGAAATTGAATAAAAAAGAAATCTCTTCCTCCCATTCCTCTAGCCTGTCCATAGCAGAAGAAAATGAAGTTCCAGAGTGGGAATAATCCTTTTGGAGCCCTTTCATCTTTCTTGTTGGACAACAAAAGGGTCCTGCTGAGGACAACCCTACTTGGAACAAGACTCAATACTCCCATGTTGTCATCTTCCTCTTACCCATAGTAGTAACAAAGGCTACCTCACTAGAAACAATAGAAACAAAGGAAAAGGAAGAAGAATCATCATCTAATGAAGAAAGTGAAGGAGATGGTGAAGATGGAGGGGGATAAAGGTTAGAAGTGATGGGTCTTGAAAATGGGAGCGAGAGCACCATAGGAGCAATAATAGGAATGGTTGGAGCTCTTGGCAGTGGCCCATTTTGAGAAAGCATGAATGTTAGTTCTCCCATAAAAGTGGTCTGTTCAGCCTTAGGCTCTACATGCTAATGTCCCTTAGCATCAAACTGTAGGTCCACCTTAAGATGGAAGGGAGGTCTTGTCATCTTGTACGCCACTATTAACAAAAACATAAGAATAGAAAGAAAATGATGCAAATGTTGAAGGAAGGAAGGTTATGAAACAAAGGTAGAATTTGGATGGAAGGAATGGTGATGAATCTTGATCTTCAAAGGAATCCTTGGAGGCATCACCTCTTATGGAGGATAAGTCTCTTCTTCTCCACCATGGATGCTGCCATGGATAAGGACATTATTCAATCCTAAGCTTCACTTAGAAGGAAGAAAAAGGAGAGTTCTATCAAAATTCTAAAGTGAATTTCACAAATGACTAAAAAATGTTCATTTACATATAAAGGTGCCTTTATATAGGCAACATAGATGCTAAAAGAGCATATGCATTGGGCCAATTTTTGGAGTCGCATGGGATCTAACTTTGGGCTTAACATGGAGCCTGAAAGGAGTCCCTTATCTCTTCCTGAGGCAGCCTAGAAAATGGGTCAAGACAGGCACAAGAAAACTCAGCAACAAATGACAAGGAAATAGTTCCAATCCTATACATATTTGGACCTTCTATTTCGTAAAATACAATAATCAACCTAAGTCCTAATTTAATGTATGTATCATCAAATATGAAATGGTTTGGGCATGGGGAGCTCCTTTTGAAGACCTAAGACAATTTCCACCTCTGTTTGTAGTTTCTTAGCTCTAACCTTAGTGATAGGCTAGATATGTCTAAGTGTCGTTCCTAGATAGTGGAGTGCTTTGGTTCATGCTTTGAAAGGTTTCAGAGGTAGCCTTATAGGGATCCCTGCACCAGGTTCTTCCATTGGAGCGCATTCATCCTCGAAGAAGAGTTGTAATCATTGGTACCTACAACAATGGGAGAGAAGTTAAAGATATTAAAAGTGGTGCTTACAACATAATCACCAGCTAGATCTAAGAAATAGGCATTAGGGCCTATTCACTCAAGGACCTAGAAGGGGCCATCACCCTTAGGTTGGAGTTTTGACTTCCTCACGCAGGGAAATCACTCCTTGCAAAGGTGCAACCAGAATCAATCACCAGGTTGGAACAGAACGTCCTTTCTACTCTTGTTTCCCAACCTACCATAATGTGTCATCTTCTTTTCTATGATGGCTTTGACCTTGGCATGGAGCTCTTGCACAAACTTAGCGTTTTAGGCTCCATCCTAACTATAATAGCTAGTTAGATTAGGAATGGACAAGAGATCTACAGAGGTGAGAGTATTAAACCCATACACTACCTTCAAAGTTGAGTGTTGGATGATAGAATGAGGTTCCATATAATAAGCAAACTTAACATAGGGCAAACACTCTTCCCAAGTTTTGAGATTCTTACTCATCATAGCTCTAAGTAGGATGGAAAGTGTCTTGTTCACCACTTCAATTTTCCATTAGTCTGGGGATGGAGGATGGTGGAGAGGAGGAGTTTAGTTTCATGTTTAGCCCATAGGGTACGCTAAAAATAGTTGAGGAACTTAATGTCTCTACTAGACATAATACTCCTAAGAATACCATGTAGCCTGACTATTTTCTAAAAGAGTTTAGCCACAAAGCTGGCATCATCCACCTTATGGCATGGAATAAACTAGATTATCTTGCTAAATTGGTCACAAAGATAGAATCCATTACACCCCTTGTGGTTCTGGGTAGTCCTAGAATAAAGTCCATACTGATGTCTACCCAAAGGGAGTTAAGCACAAGTAAGGGGTATACAGGCCATGATGTTTGATAGTATACAAGCACAACTAGTAGTTCCTGAAAGTCCTTCCCTATTGATTATTTAGCAGTGAATGGTATGAATAGTGAAGCTAAAGATTATGAAGGACTAAATGGTCAAAATTAAGGGTGTTATAGCTTTCCCCATCTAAATTAAATTTCTTTCTCAAAATTTACATACCTTGGGTAAATAGATGAGGACTAGACTCCTTTATTTTTATCTCTAACTCTCATGTAGCATCTTCATTGCTGATTTTGCCTATATCACCTGAACCAAAAGGATCTCCTTAGCCTTCAATTTCTTGATTTGTTGATTGATGATTCAAACTGGCAGTGTCTCATGTGTAAAGTTGTCCCTTAAGTGAATTACATTGAGTTGTATGACATGTATTTTCAAAAAAATTTGAGAAACATGGAACATATTATGATATTAGAAAGGAATGGAGGAATGGATGCTTGATAATCAATCGGTCCTACCCTCTTCAATTTGATTGGGTAAGTGTTTCTCTCAAATTCAATCCATGAAAGATGAACTATCATAGGCTTGCATATCTTCTACTTCTCTACTACTATGTACACATGCAATGCACAAATCAAGAGGTCTTTATTTTGGTTATAACGAGATTAGAAATATGAAATGATATATTGAAGAGATACAATGTTAGACCAAGGAAAATGGTGAGGATTGAGAACTGAGTCTAAGTGCAAGTGTGAGAAACAGATATCACTTCTTCATTCTTTTTTTTTCAATATAATAGTTTATTTATTAATTTATTGCTTTAGTTTTTTTTTTTCAACCATGATATCGATGAACACAACAATAATCTCCCCCACACTTATTGAAACACTTATGTTATGATAAATCCAGTATTCCTCACCTTCTATGGTCAGACAAAGTTGTTTTCTTTATTTGATTTGTGGTGAGCTAAAAAGAAGAAAAGGCTAATCGGCACAAAGGGCTGATCAAAGGATAAAATTATATGGTTCGATTATTTGGCCAAGTGGTTTGTTCAAGAAAACGAGTGCCTCAATCATTTTTGTACAATTCATGTGAAAATGTAGCTTCAAAAGGAATCAATGCAAGTTCTGAAGTAACATATTCCATGGATGAAAATCACACAAGAAAGAAAATAATAATAAGGCTCAAAATCTCACAGGTAATATATTTATCAAATCTAATCTATCCAGTTCAAATATGTGTTGCCAAACTAATTAATCTCGAAATGTAAATCATTTTGCTTCAATTATTTTATGAAATCTAAAGAAAAACATACTTCCACATTCAATTTTTTTTTCATAAGATGCGTATCAAGAGTCAAGTGTAACTCCTTACTCAGCCATCTTACTCAAAGCAAGTTTATGATTCTAACCTAATTTTTTTTTTGTTTTTTTTTTGGGTTTTTTTTTTGTTTTTTTTAATTTTTTTTTATTGGACCATCCTCCCCCCAACCTATCCAAGACATTGTCCCCAATGTCTTAGATGGAATTTCATATAACAGGAAAAGAAATGTGAGAAAACCACCAAAGTAAGGAAAAGTTATAACCGAAGAGTGGTATCTGGTTCTCTTTTGTCTCTGCCATCCTGATTTGGTTGGTTCACCAGCTGCATTGCTTGACTGAGCTCAGATGTAGGATTTCGAAAAATCTCAAGTAGCTGTTCAACAGTTGAAGCAGATACTATGATGTTGCGCATGGATTGTGGCATGAACTCCTGCTCTACTGCATGATCTAAAAAGGATATCAAACCATTATAAAAGCCATTTATTCAATAAGCCCAAAGGTTTTTTATGAAAATTCCGATAGGCCCAAAATATAATGGTAAAAATTTCTTCCATTGTTCCAAGACCACCAGGTAATGCAATAAATGCATTAGAATTAATCAACATGTGTCTCATACGGTCATGCATGGTTGCAACCTTCAATTCAGTACCCAGGGTGAAGTAGGAGGTGTTCACATTTTTTAAGCCAACACCTAAGACGTTACATCCCTTTGTGAGTGCAGATCCTGCAACACATCCTTTTAAACCTTGAATCCCTCCCCCATGAACAAGATTGATTTTTCTTGCAGCTAATGCCTTACCAAGGGTATAAGCTGCATGTTGAAATTCTCCATCCTTTCCAAGGTTAGACCCACCAAAAACACAGATAGTATTGATCCTATCCATATACGGTGTTTCTGTCTTTTTTTTTAAAAAAATATGTCATAGAGGTTGATAATTTATAGGGACTCAATATCAGACAAAGAGATCGCTTGAATAGTGCGGGATCAGGATTTGGTAGCAAAAGTTTGAATTTTTGTTGCAAAAGTTTGAATTTTTGTTGCAAAAGTTTGAATTTTTGTTGCAAAAGTTTGAATTTTTGTTGCAAAAGTTTGAATATTTGTTCAAGGAAAAGGTGAATGTCAGAGGGGAAAGACTTTGAGCAGGGGTGAAAATTTCAAAAAATGGTGGCCCAATAAATTGAAAAGACAATGTAAATGACAAATAGACACGCGTGAGAATGAACAGTAGTTGTGATTGTGGCTCACATCTTCCTCTGGTTTTACGTCCAGTAACTGCTGAAACGCCTTCTAAGAGTCGAGGATGTGCTTCCCATTCAGTTTTCTTGTAAACTGACAACAGGGTCTTTTAAAGTCAGATTCCCAAGACTATAACGTGCTTTTTCCTTACGGAACAGTTCAACCAAATCAAGAAGGACTCCTTGTACATGCCCACTAGGATGCGTCTCAAGAGTCTGAATGATATCATCCAATGACTCCTTACTCGGTCCATCCTTTATGAATTGAATTTTGTCCTCTCAATTTCTTGAAACCATTCCAGGGTTCTTGCATTTTGTGTTACAGGTCCATCTTGCACACCTGTAGCAAACTCCAATTCTTTTTTCCCTTCTCTTCTTTGCATAGGAAATTCTTCCCATACCTGGCATGTTTTTAACAAATGATTCTTGAAATTCACCTGCTAAACGTACCTTAGCTTCAATGATCCAACGAACATCTTCTTGAAGGCCTAAGAGTGTTAATGCCCTCAATCGTTCAAGTCTGCAATTGTAAATGTCTTTAAGAAAATTTCTGGGGAGAGTAGGGAACAAAATTTTGATCCTGGTGAGAGCTTTCTCCACTTTTTTCTTAAAACACTCAAGTTATTATTCCTGCAAGCTCAATGTAGTGTAATAGTTGGGATGATTTAAGAGGTGAAGAAGGAAGTTGAGAGATTAGTTGAAACTTATAAGTGAGGAATGTGAGAGGGGGAGAGAGAGAAAGAGAGAGAGAGAGAGAGAGAGAAAGAGAGAAAGAGAGAGAGAGAGAAAGAGAGAAAGAGAGACTTCTCTTGAATTTATTGCAAGTATGTGGCATTGTGCAAATGCACTTCTTCTACCGTGTGCTTTTGAAAACCTTCGAAAAATGGTTTAATACGATGTCCATTCACCTTGAAGATTTTTTCAGTTACCTCATTTTTTATTTCCACTGCACCATAAGGAAAAACATTAGTAACTACAAATGGTCCTAACCATCTAGAGCGTAGCTTACCAGTCATAAGCTTTAGCCGAGAATTGAAAAGGAGAACTTTTTGTCCAACGGAAAACTCCTTTCTTGCCAACTTTTTGTCATGAAGAGCTTTGTCCTTTTCTTTGTAAATTTTGGAGTTTTCGTATGCTTCTAATCGAATTTCTTCAAGTTCCTGCAATTGAAGCTTCCTATGGATTCCTGCTTGGTCTAGATCCATGTTGCATTTCTTTACTGCCCAAAATGCTCTATGCTCTAATTCAACTGGAAGATGACATGCTTTACCAAAGACAATCCTGTAGGGAGACATGCCAATGGGTGACTTGTAGGCTGTCCTATATGCCCATAACGCATCAACAAGGCGCAAGCTCCAATCCTTCCTGTTAGGCTGAACTGTTTTCTCTAAGATTTTCTTGATCTCTCGATTAGAAACTTCAGCTTGACCATTTGTTTGAGGATGATATAGGGTGGAGACTTTATGCATGACTCCATATTTGTGGAGTAGGGCTTCCATTGTGTGGTTGCAAAAATGAGTACCTTGGTCACTAATTAGAGCTCTAGGAATGCCAAACCTGCTAAAAATGTTAGACCTGATAAAATCTGCAACAACTCGAGCATCATCAGTACGAGTGGCTTTTGCCTCCACCCATTTTGAAACATAATCAACAGCTAGCAGAATGTAAACAAAGCCGAAAGAGACAGGGAATGGACCCATAAAGACTATACCCCATACATCAAATACCTCACAAAAGAGAAGTGGTTGTTGGGGCATCTCATTTCTGCGCGAAATACTCCCTATTCTTTGGCACTGCTCACAAGTTATGCATAATTTGTGTGCATCACAAAATATTGTAGGCCAATAAAAGCCTGAGTCTAGTACTTTTCTAGCTGTCCGTTGTGGCCCAAAGTGTCCACCACAAGCTATGGAATGGCAAAAGGTAAGTACAGACTGAACTTCCTGATCTGGAACACATCTTCTAATGATTTGATCACTACATGTCTTCCAAAGGTATGGTTCATCCCATATGTAGTGTTTGGCATCACTTTTCAACTTGGCAATTTACGATTTGGGGAAGTGTTTGGGTATTTCTTTAGCAACCAGATAGTTTACCAAATCTGCATACCAAGGATCCTTCCCGTGAAATTGATAGAGATGCTCTTCTGGGAATGAATCTGCAATTGAAGTTTCTTCACAAGGTTGCTGGATTCGACTTAAATGATCTGCTACAAGGTTCTCTGCACCACTCTTGTCTTTAATCTCTAAATCAAATTCTTGCAACAGAAGCATCCAGCGAATCAGTCTTGACTTAGCATCTGCCTTCTTCAGCAAGTATTTCAAAGCTGCATGGTCAGAGAAGACAATAACTTTAGATCCAAGCAAATAGGAGCGAAATTTATCTAATGCAAACACAATTCCCAAAAGCTCCTTCTCAGTAGTTGTGTAATTGGATTGGGTTGCATCAAGTGTGCGAGAGGCATATGCAATGACATGAGATCTCTTGCTAACTCTTTGAGACAGTACAGCACCAAGGGCATAACTAGATGCATCACACATTAATTCAAATGGAAGCGTCCAATTAGGTGGTTGAATGATGGGAGTGGTTGTCAACCGCTTCTTTAGTTCATCAAATGAATCCGTGCATGCTTGATCAAACACAAATTTGGTATCTTTTTGTAGTAGTTTAGAAAGAGGTTGTGCAATCTTGCTAAAATCCTTGATGAATCTTCTGTAAAAACCTGCATGACCAAGTAAAGAACGTACTTCTCGCACAGAAGTGGGGTAAGGTAGAGAAGTAATAATGTCTATCTTGGCCTTATCAACCTCTAAACCTTTGCTAGATACCAAGTGTCCTAAGACTATACCTTCTGTTACCATGAAATGACATTTTTGAAAATTCAAAACCAGGTTAGTCTCAATGCATCTGTCCAAAACTTTAGAGAGGCTTTCTAAGCATGCATCAAAAGAAGAACCATATATAGTGAAGTCATCCATAAACACTTCCATGCAACTTTCTAAGAGATCAGAGAAAATGCTTACCATGCATCTTTGAAAGGTTCCAGGGGCGTTGCATAGACCAAAAGGCATCCTTCGATAGGCAAAAGTACCAAAAGGACAAGTGAAGGTGGTCTTATGCTGGTCTTCTGGGGCTATATGTATTTGAAAATAACCTGAAAAACCATCCAGAAAGCAAAAGTGAGATTTTCCTGCTAATCTTTCCAAAATTTGGTCTATGAAGGGCAAAGGGAAGTGATCCTTGCGAGTAGCTTGGTTAAGCTTCCTATAATCTATGCACACTCTCCAACTGTTTTGTATTCTGGTAGGGATTAGTTCATCATTGTGATTTTTGACTATAGGCATGCCAGTCTTCTTAGGAACTACTTGCACCGGGCTTACCCAATCACTGTCTGAGATGGGATAGATGGTACCAGCTGCCAAAAGCTTACCTACTTCCTTCTTTACCACATCTAGGATGGTTGGATTCAAACGCCTTTGTGGTTGTCTAACAGGTCTGGTGTTTTCCTCCAGCAGTATCCTATGCATACAAGTAGATGGACTAATGCCTGGAATATCAGCCAAAGTCCATCCAATTACTTGTTTATGGCTTTTTAAGGTTTGCAGTAACCTTTCTTCCTGTTGTGGTAGAAGGTTCTTTGCTACAATGACAGGAAGCTTCTCATTTTCCCCCAAATAAGCATACTTTAGATGTTCAGGCAAAGGCTTCAATTCCAAAGGAGGTGGTTGTACTATGGAAGGAAGGGATCTATCTGAGATTGAAATGTCTGCAACACTTACATCTAACATGTCATCTTTCAACGAAGTTTGGTCTGCAGCATTAATCCTGGAACAGACAATACATGGATCAAATTCATCACATGTGCAAGTAAAATTATCTAAGTAATCTAAATCAAAATCAAAAAATTCAAAAAGTAGATTGTCAATAGAATAATCATTCGCAAGAAGATCTATGGCATCAAGTTGAAAGAGTGAATGATTCTCTATGGGATGCTTCATGGCTTCAAATATGTTGAATTGGATGATATCATCTCCAAATTCCATAGAGAGAGTCCCCGTATGCACATCTATCTTTGTTTTTGCAGTTTTGAGGAAAGGTCTCCCTAAGATCAAGGTTGCTCTATTGATGGATGACTCATCTTCCATATCCAAAATGTAGAAGTCCGCTGGAAAGATCAGCTTATTCACTTGAACTAGCACATCTTCAAGTACTCCGGCTGGATGTGCTGTACTTCTGTTGGCTAATTGAATCACCACACCAGTTGGCTTCAGTTCTCCCAGATTCAAAGATTTATAAATTGATGAGGGCATAACATTAATGGAAGCACCTAGATCCAGCAATGCATCACCAAATGTAGAGTTTCCTATTGTGCAAGGAATGGTGAAAGTTCCTGGATCTTTACATTTCTGAGGGAGGCTGGGTTGAATTAAGGCAGAAACATTGCGTCCCACACTAATCTTCTCATCCCCTTTGAGTCTTCTCTTATGCGTGCACAAATCCTTTAGAAATTTGGCATATTTGGGAATTTGCTTGATAGCATCTAGAAGTGGTATGTTGACTTCCACTTTCCTGAAAGTATCTAAAAGCTCCTTATCCAATTCTGCATGAACATTGGGCTTGGATTGGACCATTCTATTTGGAAAAGGTAAAGATACCTTCTGATCAGCACAATTTGGGGTTTTCGTCTCATCAGATGCTTCAAGTGCAGATCGTTTATGGCAAGCTTCTTTTTGTTGATCATTCGATGTCTTATCGAAGGCTGGTGTACTTTTTTCATCAGACTTTCCCTCTGATTCAGATGGCTTATCAGAGATGTCTCCAGGTGTGGAGATAAATTCTTCTTTTTGGTGTGGATTAGTCTAATTGAAGCTTTGTTGCTTTAAAATTGTAGGGTCTGTCTGCACTTTCTTCCCACTTCTCAAGGTCATGGCATTCACACTTTTGGGATTTATGACAGGTTGAGAAGGTAGTTGACCAGAACCTTGAGATTTCAATTGGTTGACAGTGGTAGCCAACTGCCCAATTTGAGTTTGTAAATCCTGAATGGTAGAACTTACATTTTGTTGAAACTGAAGATTACTGGTAGCTAATTGCTTCATCAAATCATCAAGAGAGGGTTCAGAAGCATTAGAAGGTACAAATTGCTGCATATACTGTTGTTGTTGTCTGAATGGCGGTGGTTGGTATTTATTTTAGGAGTCAGATGTTTGAATCCTTTGTTGTTGTCGAGGACCATATCTCAAGTTAGGATGGTTTCTCCAACTAGGATTGTATGATCCAGAAGGTGGTTCAAACTTCTGTTGCTGATAATGTTGAGGAGGCCTGTATTGTTGTCCTATGCCAAAAATACCATTTACTGCAGCCTCAGGTGTCTCACTTTCTTGCAATGTTGGTCATGCATCAGTAGGATGATCTGCAGAAGTGCAGATGCCACATGTTTTGGTTTTGTCAACAACATTAAGTTGCTGTTGTTGTCCGATGGCCAACTGTCTTACGATGGAGGTTAGTTCTTCAATTCTGTTCTCCAATCGTGTATGGTCTGTCTTAGTGGTCATTTCATGGACTCCTTTAGATAAGGAATTAGTTCGAGAATTGAATTGCTGAGAATTTTCTGCCATGTTGGCAATCAAATCTCGAGCTGCTGTAGGAGTTTTGTCCATAAGTGCTCCACCACTAGCTGCATCAACCATGCTTCTGTCCATTGGCATGAGTCCTTCATAGAAATACTGAATCAGTAATTGATCACTGATTTTATGGTGTGGACCAGTGGCGCATAGTTTCTTGAATCTCTCCCAATACTCATAGAGAGTTTCTTAGGAGTTCTGTCTGATGCCGCAAATCTCTTTTCTGATAGCTACTGTTCTGGATGTAGGGAAGAATTTCTCCAGAAATAATCTCTTCATATTATTCCAGCTTGTAACAGATGTTGGATGTAGATAGTACAACCAGTCCTTAGCCCCATCATTTAAGGAGAAAGGAAATGTCTTCAACTTGATATGATCTTCAGGAATTCCTTGTGGCCGCATTGTGGAACAGACAATGTGAAATTCCTTCAAATGTTTATGAGGGTCCTCACCTACAAGGCCATGAAACTTAGGTAGCAAATGTATTAATCCAGACTTCAATTCAAATGGTGCATCAACATCAGGGTATTGAATGCACAATGGTTGATAAGCAACATCAGGTGCAGCTAATTCTTTTAGGGTTCTATCAGCCATGTTCTTAGCAGAATATTTGAAACTATCAAAATTTAAAGATGAAAAATCACTACTGTTACTTTCTTGGTTATTACTGAATGAATGCCTTCTATGTGCTCTTTTCAAATGGTGGAATGTTCTATCAATCTCAGGATTATATGCATATAAATTTTTAGGATTGGATCGGGTCATACACAAAAAGGTGAATTCATACAGAAAATCCAAGAATATATACCTAAAGTAAAAAAAATTGTTAGAAAGATTAAAAATTTTATACAAACTCCTAAATGAGCCTAGGAAACTAAAATGGACCCCGGCAACGGCGCCAAATTTTTGACACGCTCATCGCAAACGCGCAAAAATAATTTCTAGATTTCCCCCAAACTATTGGTATAGTATAAGGTGCAACCTAGGTCATCTCCCAAAGACCATTTCAGATTCTTAAGCAAATAAGGAGAAAGTTAGAACAAGGGGATTTTGGAAAGATTTGATATGAAGTTCTAAATGCAAAATACAGAATGAAATTCATTTCACTTAACAATTATCAACTCAAGGAATTCAGAGGCTATTTTCTTAACTAATCATTGATCACTAAAATCATGCATTGTGTTTATCAACGTAGGATCATCTGGAACCCCTAAAATGATCCTTGAATTCTCTACTGAGAAACCTCTCAGAATTTAATTGATTATGATCAACAAGATTAGTAACCACTTAATCTTTTATCTAAACCAATTTCACAATCAGAATTCAGTTGAAGTAAGTAATAAAATGAAAACCTTCAATTCAATTACCTAATTTCTACTCTTCAAACTTTTGGAAAATGATTTACCAATCAAAAACCAATTATAAATCAATTATGCATTAATCAAAATACGTCAACCGATCAAACTTTGATTAAAGAATAAAATTGAAGAATATAGTGAAGTAGAGTAGAAACCACTTAATAAGCATGTAAATAAAGATCAAGACCTCAAAGTTAAAATGAAAATAGCTTGAATCCTTGAATTGAAACTACAAACCTAGCCTTCCATGAAGGAGGCAAACTAACAACAAAGAAAGAGGCAAACTAACAACAAAAAAAAACTAAGCCTTCCATGTAGGAGGCAACTAACAATTAAGAAAAATTAAGTCTTCCATGTAGGAGGCAACTAACAATAAAGAAAAACTAAGCCTTCCATGTAGGAGGCAAACTAACAAGAAAGAAAGAAAGATGGAAAATGGTATTGGAATTAATCTCCAAGTGGTTTTTTTCTCCTCTTGTAAACCCTTCTATTTATAGAGGATTTTTGAGGCATCATCTTCAGAAAGTCACCAACTAGGATGTTACTTTTCTACCCTTTTATTGCTTTCACATGGGCTTTGTTGAAAATGCAAAACACTTTCGAATTTTTGTCACCAATGAGCACAACAATTTTGACTTGATTGCAGCGCAATTTCGGATATTCACGTGTTCGAATTAGAGCTTCACGTCTGAACAACAGTTGTAGCCCCGGATCGTAGCTGTCCAACAGATTTGATTTCATCTCAATATGACTTCTGTATCTCAAGATATGGCCGGATCTTTGCACACTGTTCAAATTCCACGTCAGCAACACTATCTCATCTTTTGAGATAATTTCAGAGTCCTAAACATCCCATTTAGAGTCTGCTCTTGCTTGGTAACTGTGGACACTTCTTTAAGCTTTCATTCAAGACAGATTTCATGATTTTGGGATGTCTAAAACTCCTATTATGCTCAAAATACTATAATAGTGTCATTTTAATCGGGTAAGCAAAGAAATTCAATTAAACTTCATATGAACCCAAACTCATAAAATATGACAAAGACCACTTAATTGAACATATAAGAAGTCTTAATGAGATAAAAGTGAGAGATAATTATTTATGAAATTTATGCTTATCATAGTTCTGTGTAAGACATGGGGATTGGGTCGAATTGGACTGGACTCCTACCTTGGTTGCTAGGGCTACTTTGGGGGTTTGGGTTTTTGTTCCATGGTTGATTGAATTGAGGTGGCCTTATAGAGGGTGATTTGGATGGAATGGGTGGGATTAAAAGGTGATATGTGGGTAAGGCATATGAGGGAGGTTGTAGGTTGGTTGGAGATGAGGAGGTTGAAAGATAGAGCGCCTAGGAGGTTGAAATGTTACTGCATTGGCTTCTCCTTCCTTCTTCCTCACTGATCCAGTTGAGGGGTTTTTTGCAGTGTTCATTCTTGAAGGAATATGAGCAATCTTTCCACTCTTTAGACCATTCTCGACTCTTTCTCCGATGATGACTATGTCAGAGAAATTTGAGGAGATGCTTCCAATCATCCTATCATAGAAAGGTGCCCGTAGTGTATTAATAAACAATGCTACCATTTCTTTATCAGACAATGGGGGTTCCACTTGAGCTGCTAATTCTCTCCATCTTTGAGCATATTCCTTGAACGACTCTTGGTCCTTTTTTGACATGCTTAGCAATTCCCATCGGTCTGGTGCCATGTCGATATTGTATTTGTACTGTTTGAGGAAAGCATCGGCCAAATCCTTCCAACAACGGATATGGGAACGCTCAAGGTGCATGTACCAACTTGAAGCTGCCCCAGTTAAACTGTCTTGGAAGAAATGAATCAACAACTTATCATCATGAGCATGTGATGCCATCTTCCTACAATACATGGTCAGATGACTTTTTGGACAAGAGGTTCCTTTGTACCTATCAAACTCTGACACTTTAAACTTTGGAGGTATAACTACATCAGGAACAAGACAAAGATCTGCAGCTGCTCCGATGTTATAGCTACTACCTTCTACAGCTCGTAGTCTCGCCTCTAACATCTGTAATTTTCCTTGCTCACAAGGGTTAAGTTGATTAAACCCTTTCGTGCCTTGGTGGAGATTAGGCTGAGATTGCAGGGTGGCTTGTGCGCTAAACTTGGAAGGTGTTTCAGGAGTTCTTGTGGCCAGTCTTGGATTAACTGGATGGGCTTGAGTGGCCCGCGGGTCAGCCTCAGCTTCCGGAGCTACATAACCAGGGGGAAGGCCATATTCTGGCCATTGGTCCTCTTGAAAATCGACATGTTCTTGCACAGGTTTGTTGTAATGCAGAGTGAGTGGTGTCTTTGACTGAGCCTGGAGGGTCTGTTTAGAGTCCTTCTTTTCCAAAGCTCGTAAAGCTCCTAGGACCAGTGTCATCTGCTCCTTTAATTGGTTGAGCTCACTTCTCAATTCTTCATTCTGTTGTTCTAACTCATCCATGATCTTGGATTGCGAGCGGGTCCTGTAGGGATGTCAAAGGAACAACTTGCTTGCTTTGTTATTATTATTTTTTTATCTAAAATGGAAATATGATGTTAGTATATAAAGACAAAATAAAGGTTAGTGAGGGAACAATTTCATTTGAGCATTCAAAATTAGGGAAGTTCCCCACACTTCTATTCAAGGACCACTCGTCTCGAGATGGAAGTATGGTTGACACTCAACCTAAGGGAGTATTCACTCCTCAATAGGTGAGGTCTTTCTCAAGTAGTAATGCAGTTCGTGACCCATATCTTCGATCAGGGACCACTCATCTCAAGATGAAGACATGGTTGACGCCTAATCCAAGGGAGTATTCACACCTCAAGGGATAGGGTCTTGACCAAAGCAACCAACAAGTGAAGTAACCCAAATCTTCTTAAAGTTTACACGATCTTCTTTGGTCATTTTCTTGCAAACTGTATTCACTTTTTGAAGATCATTGATTTGTACAGTGATTCTGATGCTTCTCATTTGGTCATATACATTGTTAGTACAATCTTGAACTTCCTTCGTGTGAATGCTATTAAATCTTTCCCAAAAAAAAGAAAAAAACAAGGAATAGATAAATGATGCAATGCCTTGTGTAAAATATGCATGAACCTATATGCCAAAGATATTATGTGTGAGCTTATATGAACATGTTAAAAATGCATGGACCTATATCAAAAGTTTTTTTTTTAATTTTTTTATTAGAAACCCAACTGAAACATGATATATGTGTGATTTTTTATATATTTTTTATGTAGAAATGTGATAAAAAAAATAATTCTAAAAAGGAGGATCGACATGTTATTTTTGTATTTTTTAAATATCCAAAAGAAAACAATGCATAAGCTTATATGAAAAGGTCCAACTAAAACTAAACATGTTATTTTTGCATTTTATTTGTCCAAATGTCCAAAAAAAATGCGTGAACCTATATGAAATTTTTTTTCATTTTTCTAAAATGCCAACAAAACAAAAACTGAATGTACCTAATACGTTATATATTTTTTTTTGTAAAAAAAAATGCATGAATATGTTATTTTTTAATTTTTTTTTAAACGTACAAAAAATGCATGAACCTATATGAAAATTTTTTATTTTTTCTAAAATTCCAACTAAAACAAAAAATAAAAATGAACGTACCTAATATATAATTTTTTTGTATGAACATGTTATTTTTATTTTTTGTTTATCTAAATATATTAAAAAAGTGTATGAAATTTTTTTTCTAAAAGCCCAACTAAACACAAAAAATGTATCTAAATATGTGACCTTTTTTTATGAAAAAAAATGCATAAAGATGTTGTTTTTGTTTTTTGTTTATTTACATGTTAAAAAAATTATTTATTTTTCTAAAAGCCCAAGTAAAAGAAAAATAAATGTATCTAACATGCGATTGGTTTTTTTTATGTATAAAATTTAAGAAAATGTATGAACATGTTATTTTTTCCTTTTTTTTGTTTATCTGAAAAAAAACTGAATATACTAACAAAATTTTAAAAAAAAACATGAACATATTTTTTTTTTAAATGTAAAAAAAATACACGAAATTTTTATTTTTCTAAAAGCCCACATTGAAACCAAAACTGAATATACCCAGGACGTGATTTTTTTTTTAAATGCATGAACGTGTTATTTTTGTTTTTTTCTAAATGCCCAGAAAATGCATGAATTTTTTTTATTTTTTTCTAAAAGCCCCAAAAAGGTGAATATACCTACAATTTTTAAAAAAAAAATAAAAAAATTTATGATTGAGATTCTTGCCCAAATTTGAAAGAAAAAAAAATAGTAGTATTCTCAGTGCAAAAACGATGAGAATGATGTGATTGGCTATGCTCATGTTATAATATGATGAGATGTGAATATAAATGTGCAAGGGAAAGAAACATGTTCCCCATGTGTCCTATTTTAGGTGAAAAACTAAGGGAGGATATTGGTAATGTTCACATCCTAACTTTAGAAGGTTGCTTAGTTCTTTCTACGTGCATGGTTTCATGGGTAGATCTAGACAACTCACAGATTATCATGGCCCTCAGATTGCCCTTATCATATAGACAAGGACCCAATTCTTGAACCAGTCATAAGTAGGGAAATGTCCTCTCAATATGACTAACTCATGATACCAGTAACACTCTGAGTGGTGACTTAACAATTACCAAGTGGGCATGAATCCCCTCAATAGCAACCATCAAGACACCCGCTAATCCTAGGCTCGCACAGGCTCGGGTATAAAGCCCAAAAAGTGTGTTAGGTAAGTGAGAGTGAATTGTGTGAAAGGGG
Source organism: Canavalia gladiata (assembly GCA_037954105.1). Classification (NCBI taxonomy): domain Eukaryota; kingdom Viridiplantae; phylum Streptophyta; class Magnoliopsida; order Fabales; family Fabaceae; genus Canavalia; species Canavalia gladiata. The sequence continues at coordinate 38,266,775 of CM075658.1, read as the reverse complement.
AGCATACAAACCTTTAAATCTAAAACTACCCAACCCCACCTGCAACACAAACAAGCAACCAAGAATATACAACATAAAGTCTTTTACCCTATGGTTCACAGCATTGAATATATACAAACACCCTATGGTTCACAATATCGAATATATACAAACACAACGAGGACAAGAGGAAAAAATCACATTGAATATATACGAAAACAAGGAATACGAACAAAAAATAAAAATCACAACATTGAATATATACAAGCACAATGACCACGAACAAGATAGAAAAAAGAATAAACAATATTTACATAAAAATAACAAAGAGTGATATAAATAAAAATAAAGTTAAAGAGAACATGCACAACTAATCAGTTTAGGCTTAACTCTCGAAAATATCCCTAGTGGAGTCGCCATCTGTCGTAACCGGGATCACGACGGGACGACGAACAAAAGCTTTGAATTAAAAAAAACAACAGAGGAGTCGCCACCCAAATTTATTAAAGGAATTTTTGGAAAAACTTAAAAATTATGGTCTTTGAAACCAGTTTGGGTTCGGGAGTTATTTACGCATAAGGAAGGTACTAGCACCCTATGTCGTCCATTAAAACGGTTACCTTCTAATTAATTATGCACGGATATCATCAACTTTCAAAAAAAATTATTTCACTCAAATAAAAAATATTTTTATTGATTTGTGTTGTTAATATGTAAGTTAAAAAAGATTATTTATTTATTTTATGAAATAAACGAGAAAGAAGTCCTGAAAATTTATTTAGGGAAAAAAAATTAGAAAACCCCCCTTTTTTTTTTGAATTTTTGAAAGGAAATGCATAGGATTCAAGGTAGCAAATGACTACTCAATAAACCCTTACAAATCAAATGGTGTCAAAGGTGGATCAACCACTCAATTGACACTGCTTGACCCCTCATATGAAAGAAAAAGAATAATCAATCAAGATTCACAAAATTTAATTTTAAACTGATTAGGATATTAGGGGATTTCACATATCAGTTTTGGAAATTGGGAACATGTATCGTCATATTAAAGATCAAACAATAAGGAAGCATATCAGGGAATAGATTCTACACATCAGGAATATAATCATGAGGCAAAACAAACAGAGAACAACGGATGAACATCAGGGGGCATGGGGGCATATTTTACATGTCAGAATTGGGAATTAGGGAAACAAGCCACAAAACAGGACAAAGATATTACCTAGTTTTCGAAGCTTGGATCTGATTTGGCCTCCCTTGTTGCTCTCTCCTTGCTATGTATGACACCCTCTGGCTAGTGTTCTTTCTCACGTACATCGGTGTGTATCTCTCTGCATATGCGTACCTATATACGTCTCTTTTTGTCTCTGTATACATGCGTAGGTAGCTTTTTTTTCTGATACGTTCCCCTTATTTATATGTCTTTCTCATTACTTGAAAGTACTCTACCACTACCCTACTAAACAACAATCACTCCCCCACTTCCTGTTAACTCTCTTCCACTGCCCCACTTCTTGTTAACTCTCTTCCACTACCCCACTTCCTGTTAACTACTCTTCCACTATCCCACTAAACAAAAACTGATAGCCACTATCCCCTACCTATCAGAAAAGATAACTCCCTTATCCCTATTATCCTATTAATTTTTATTAATCAATTTTTATCTTTTATTATTTTTATTTTTTTTATAAATACTGACAAAATTAGTTATTCACACTTCTCTAAGATTGCATGTCCTCAAGAGTGACAGCACCATGAGCCGAAACTTCGTTAATTACAAAGGGACTTGACCATCTAGATTTCAGCTTCCCTCGGAACAGTTTTAGCCTGGAGTTGAATAATAAAACCAGTTGTCCAAGTTCAAATACTCTGTGTTTGATCAACTTATCATGCCATTGCTTCGTCTTTACTATGTAAATCTTTGCATTTTCATAGGCATTGAGGAGAAATTCCTCAAGTTCATGCAGTTATAACAATCTACTTTCTCTAGTTGCTTTGGCATTGAAATTTTGGGAATTTGGTTGCTTAGTATGCCTTATGCTCAAGTTCGACAGGCAGGTGGCATGCTTTCCCAAAAAGAGCTGGTATGGAGACATACCAATTGGATTTTTGAAAGTTGTTCTGTAGGCCCATAATGCGTCATCTAACCTATTGGCCCAATCTGTCCTGGAGTTGTTTACAACCTTTTCCAGGATTTTCTTTATTTCCCTGTTGGAAACTTCAGCCTGCCCGTTACTCTATGGATGATCTGTTGTGCCAACTCTGTGCCTAACGCCATATTTGCTCAAGACTTCCAGCTACTTGTTATAGAAGTGGGATCCCCCATCACTTATGACAATGTGTGGGACACCAAATCTGGACAAAATATGTTTCTTTAGAAATTTTATCATAGATTTGGCATCACAAGTGTGTGTATGGGCAGCTTCCACACATTTTAAAACATAATCCACAGGTAGAAGTATGTGTGCATTAGAGTAAGAGGAGGGAAATGGTCCCATGAAATCTATGCCCTATACGTCAAATATCTCCACTTCTAAAATGTTAGTGAGGGACATTTCATCTTTCCTTGAGACATTTCCACTTTGTTGGCAGGCGTCACATTAACCATGAAATCCTTAGCATTCCTAAATAATGTGGGCCAGAAAAATCCACTTTGTAGTACCTTGGTAGTTGTACTTTTACCATTGAAATGGCCTCCATAAGCTGAGTTGTGGCAGTGCCATAGAATATCTCTTCGCTCTTCCCATGGGATACATCTTCTGAGTAATCCATCCACATCCCATTTGTATAAGAAGGGCTCATCCCACAAGTAGAATTTGCTGTCATGAAAGAGATTTTTCCGCTACTACCAAGACCATTCTACTGGAATGATGTTTGCAGCTTTGAAATTTGCCATATTTGCATACCATGATGCAACAATGATGGACGGTAGCTTTTCATCTGGAAACTTCTTGTTAATCAGAATCTTGTCGTCTTCTATGCTTTCAATAGGCAGCCTTGACAAGTGATCAGTTGCACCATTATCTTTTCCATTTCGGTCTTGGATTTCAAGATCAAATTCTTAGAGGAGTAGAATCCACCTGACCAGCCTTGGATTTGTCTCTTGTTTTGACAAAAAATGCTTCAAGGCAGCATGGTCAATATAGACAATTACCTGGGCACCAATTAAATAGGAACGAAATTTGTTAAAAGCATAGGCAACAGCTAGCAGCTCTTTTTCAATGGTTGTATAGTTCACTTGTGCCTTGTTTAGCATCTTACTAGCATAATATATAACATGTAATCTCTTATCTCTTTGCTATCGTAACATAGCCCTCACAGCAACATCACTCGCATCGACATGAGTTCAAAAGGGAAATTCTAATCGGGAGCTGAAATTATAGGAGCTGTGATTAATCTTTCTTTGAGTGTGTTAAATGCCTTCAAACAAGAATCATTAAATTTGAATTCAGCTTCTTTCATTAGGAGGTCACATAGTGGTTTAGATATTTTGTAAAATTCTTTGATGAATCTTCTATAGAACCCAGCATGTCAAAGGAAACTCCTCACTCCCTTAACATTTACCGAAGGAGAGAGCCTTTCAATGGCTTTAACCTTGGCTCTATCTACTTCCACACCTCTTGATGAGATCTTGTGTCCTAACATAACACCTTCCTTGTACCATAAAGTGGCATTTCTCCCAATTCAGTACTAGGTTGGTCTCTTCACATCTTTTCAGCACACAACAGAGGTTGCTCAGGTAGTTGCCATAGTCAGAGTCAAAGACTGAGAAATCATCCATGAAGACTTCAATAAAATTCTCCACCATGTCCGAGAAAATATCCAACATACACCTTTGAAATGTGGCAGGTGCATTACACAACCCAAAGGGCATCTAGTGATATGCAAAGATCCCATAAGGATAGGTGAAAGCAGTCTTTTCTTGGTATTTTGGATCCATCACAATTTGATTGTAACCAAAATAACCATCCAAGAAACAGTAGTAAGCATGGCCCGCTAATCTTTTCAGCATCTGATCCATGAATGGAAGAGGGAAGTGGTCTTTCCTGGTAGACTCATTGAGTTTTCTATAGTACATGCACATATGCCAACTAGTCACCGTTCTTGTAGGAATGAGATCATTCTTCTCAATAAGGATCATTGTTATTCCTCCCTTTTTAGGTACAACCTGAATTGGGCTGACCCACGAGCTATTTGAAATCGGGTAAATGATGCCCGCATCTAACAACTTGAGGACTTCCTTCTTCACAACTTCCTTCGTGGTGGGGTTGAGCCTTCTTTAGGGCTGTATTACAAGTTTGAAGTCTTCTTCCAATATAATTTTGTGCATGCAAAAGGAATGACTTATTCCCTTCAAATTTGAAATAGTCCATCCAAGTGCAGATTTGTGAGCCCTTAAAATTCTCAACAGCTTCTCCTCTTCTACGTCATTGAGGGAACTACTCACAATCATTGGAAATATGTTCTTTGCTCCTAGAAATGCATAACGAAGGTGAGATGGGAGTTGTTTCAGTTCTGTCTATAGGTTGTCCACTCTTTTTTCTTCCTTCTTCAAGTCTTCAAGGGGATGTGAATTTGTCGTCATAGGAGGATTAGCTTCAAGTTTGGCTATGCATTCCTCTACGTATTGGCTTTCCTCTTATCTCCCCTGGTTTAAGCCTTTAGATTTCCATAGTACTCCTTCAAGAATGGAGTCATCATCCTGTTTTTCAAGAGAACTTGGCAGCAGCGTGGCCAACGCATCCACTCTCAAGAGGTCATCTACCACACCACAGGGATATTTAATTGATCTATCAGCTAGCTGGAGACATATCATCGTAGGTTTCACCTCCTCTATTTCCAGTCTTTTTAGTATAGAAAGAGGCATCAAGTTGATAGTAGCCCCTAGGTCATAATGCTTTTCCAATTTGCAAGTTGCCAATAGTGTAGGGAATGGTGAAGGAGCCTGGGTCCTTAAGCTCTTGAGAAAGCTTTCGTTGAATGATCACACTACACTTCTTTGTAAGAGCTATAGTTTCATCTTCCTTTATTTTTCTCTTTCTAGAGAGTAGCTCCTTCATGAACTTTGCAAGGATGGCATTTCTTCCAATACTTCAGCCAATGGGATGTTAATTTGTAGCTTCTTGAATACATCCGAAAATTTTGGGAATTTCTTCTCCTCTTGCTGTTTTTTCAGTTTTGTGGAAATGGAACAGTTTGCGTTGCCAACGGAAATTTCTTTGCTTTGGCAACGACTTCCTTAAATAGTTATTTTTTACTTTTTTTTGGTCTTTCGTTGAATTCTTTCTTCTGATCCTCCTTAGTTGCTAGTTGTGGACTTAATGCAGAATCTCCTTGAGATTGCTTTTCTTCTTCATTTTTGGAGGTTTCCTCCACTGGATTAGCAACACAATGTTCCTGTACAGCTTTGTAGTCTCTTGTTTTTTTTCAGTTTTGGTGGGTGAGGTTCTACCAACTTTCCACTCCTTGTTGTGATTGCATTGTACTACTCCTTGGGGTTCACTGTTGTGTCACTTGGAAAGCTCCCAACATTTATTTCTATTAGTTGTTTGGATAGCTACCCCACTTCATTTTTCAGATTCTTGATGGAAGCCTAGGTTGATTGCATAAACTGGCTGAGTGTGTTTTCCAGGTCAGCAAAATTATCTTGACGTTTATTTGCTTGTTGTTGAAAAGAATGTTGCTGCATATACGGTCCATTCCTCCTGGAGAGATTATTTTGGTTCCTGAAATTTGTGTTATAAGTGTTAGAAAATGGAGGGTATTTAGGCCTTTGTGGATGGCCTATATAATGTACCTGCCCTTGACTGGCCCATATAATGTACCTACCCCTAACTGGATGCTCCTGTTACATCTGTATCACAACATTCATTCTCATGCTCTCCCCCACAGAAATCACAGTTTAAGGCTTATGTTTGCTGGGAGGTTCCCACATTGAAAACCTGTTGGGAAATCAACTTGTTTTGAGCAAGTAGTGCAGTTTGCGTGTCCAAATCCAACACACCCCTCCTTCGCATGCTTCTATCATTTGGTGACTGGTATTCACTTGAAGCCATTATTTTAATCAATTCCATGGCCTCATCTGCAGTTTTGGTATTTAGAGATCCTCTGGCTGAAGCGTCGATGATAAGCCTTGTGGCTGGCTTAACTCCATTGTAGAAAATGTGAATTTGGCGCACATCAGAAAAGCCGTGATATGGAAACTTCCTTAGAAGCTCCTTAAATCGCTCCCACGCTTCATAGTGACTCTCCTTCTTTTTGGATGAAGCATGAAATTTCTCCTGTCAGCTTATTATATTTAGAGGGAGGGAAGTACTTCATGAGGAATTTGGATACTAATTCCTCCCACGTAGTGATGCTCCCTCTTGGTTGGGTTTGAAGCCAACACTTGGCACGGTCTCTTAAGGAGAAGGGGAATAGTCTCAATCTAATCGCTTCTTCAAAAACTTCGTTCATCTTGATTGTGTCACATAGCTGGAGAAAACTTGAAAGGTGGAGGTTCAGATCCTCTATTTCATTACCCCATGACACGCTCGTCGCAAACACGCAAAAATAATTTCTAGATTTCCCCCAAACTATTGGTATAGTATAAGGTGCAACCTAGGTCATCTCCCAAAGACCATTTCATATTCTTAAGCAAATTAGGAGAAAGTTAGAAAAAGGGGGTTTTGTAAATATATGATATTAAGTGCTAAATACAAAATACAGAATGAAATTAATTTGACTTAACAATTATCAACTCAAGGAATTCAGAGGCTATTTTCATAACTAATCATTGATCACTAAAATCATGCATTGTGTTTTCAACCTAGGATCATCTAGAACCCCTACAATGATCCTTGAATTCTCTACTGAGAAACCTCTCAGAATTCAATTGATTATGATCAACAAGATTTAGTAACCACTTAATCTTTCATCTAAACCAATTTTATAATCAGAATTCAGTTGAAGTAAGTAATAAAATGAAAACTTTCAATTAAATTACTTAATTTCTACTCTTCAAACTTTTGGAAAATGATTTACCAATCAAAAACAAATTATAAATCAATTATGCATTAATCAAAATACGTCAACCGATCAAACTTTGATTAAAGAATAAAATTGAAGAATATAGTGAAGCAGAGTAGAAACCACTTAATAAGCATGTAAATAAAGATCAAGACCTCAAAGTTAAAATGAAAATAGCTTGAATCCTTGAATTGAAACTACAAACCTAGCCTTCCATGAAGGATGCAAACTAACAACAAAGAAAGAGGCAAACTAACAACAAATAAATCCTAAGCCTTCCATGTAGGAGGCAACTAACAACAAATAAATCTTAAGCCTTCCATGTAGGAGGCAACTAACAATAAAGAAAAACTAAGCCTTCCATGTAGGAGGAAAACTAACAAGAAAGAAAACCTAAGCCTTCCATGAAGGAGGCAAAACTAACAAGAAAGAAAGAAAGAAAGAAAGAAAGAAAGAAAGAAAATGGTATTGGAGTTAATCTCCAAAATGGTATGTGTGTTTCTCCTCTTGTAAACCCTTCTATTTATAGAGGATTTTTGAGGCATCATCTTCAGAAAGTCACCAACTAGGATATTACTTTTCTACCCTTTTATTGCTTTCACATGGGCTTTGTTGAAAATGCAAAACACTTTTGAATTTTATTCACCAACGAGCACAACAATTTTGACTTTCTTGCACCGCAATTTCGGATGTTCACATGTCCGAATTAGAGCTTGACTTCTGAACAAAAGTTGTAGCCCCGGATCTTAGCTATCCAACAGATTTAATTTCGTCTCAATATGACTTTTGTATCTCAAGATATGGCCGGATCTTTGCACACTGTTCAAATTCCACGTCAGCAACACTATCTCATCTTTTGAGATAATTTCGGAGTCCTAGACATACCATTTAGAGTCTGCTCTTGCTTTGTAACTATGGACACTTCTTTAAGCTTTCATTCAAGTCAGATTTCATGATTTTTGGATGTCTAAAACTCCTATTATGCTCAAAATACTATAGTAGTGTCATTTTAATCGGGTAAGCAAAGAAATTCAATTAAACTTCATATGAACCCAAACTCATAAAATATGACAAAGACCACTTAATTGAACATATAAGAAGTCTTAATGAGATATAACTGAGAGATAATTATTTATGAAATTTATGCTTATCAAATTCCCCCACACTTATCTTTTGCACGTCTCGGGCAAACTTATGTTAAGGATTGGTGACTATTTTTATTTGTTTTTTTTTTTTTGAAAGAACATCAAAGTTTTGAGTTGATTTCTCAAGAATTCACAAAATTTCATGAAGCATTCTTTTATCACATTTTTGAAATTACTTAGAAAGGCAACTTTAATTTGAAAAACATAGATTGAGAAAGATAAAACCTCATATGATATACTCTGAATCTCTCAAGTGTTTGATTTGGTAAGTGTTTCTCTCAAATTCAATCCATGAAAGATGAACTATCATAGACTTGCATATCTTCTACTTCTCTACTACTATGTACACATGCAATGCACAAATCAAGAGGTCTTTATTTTGGTTATAACGGGATTAGAAAGATGAAATGATATATTGAAGAGATACAATGTTAGACCAAGGAAAATGGTGAGGATTGAGAACTGAGTCTAAGTGCAAGTGTGAGAAACAGATATCACTTCTTCATTCTTTTTTTTTCAATATAATAGTTTATTTATTAATTTATTGCTTTAGTTTTTTTTTTCAACCATGATATCGATGAACACAACAATAATCTCCCCCACACTTATTGAAATACTTATGGTATGATAAATCCAGTATTCCTCACCTTCTATGGTCAGACAAAGTTTTTGTTTTTATTTGTGGTGAGCTAAAAAGAAGAAAAGGCTAATCGGCTCAAAGGGCTGATCAAAGGATAAAATTATATGGTTTGGTTATTTGGCCAAGTGGTTTGTTCAAGAAAAACAGTGCCTCAATCATTTTTGTACAATTCATGTGAAAATGTAGCTTAAAAAAGAATCAATGCAAATTCTGAAGTAACATATTCCATGGATGAAAATCACACAAGAAAGAAAATAATAATAAGGCTCAAAATCTCACAGGTAATATATTTATCAAATCTACTCTATCCAGTTCAAATATGTGTTGCCAAACTAATTAATCTCGAAATGTAAATCATTTTGCTTCAATTATTTTATGAAATCTAAAGAACAACAAACTTCCACATTCAATTTTTTTTTAATCACAAGATGTGTATCAAGAGTCAAGTGTAACTCATTACTCAGCCATCTTACTCAAAGCAAGTTTATGATTCTAACCTAATTTTTTTTTTGGTTTTTTTTTTAATTTTTCTTTTATATCAGACCATCCTCCCCCCAACCTATCCAAGACATTGTCCCCAATGTCTTAGATAGAAATTATATAACAGGAAAAGAAATGTGACAAAACCACCAAAGTAAGGAAAAGTTATAACCGAAGAGTGGTATCTGGTTCTCTTTTGTCTCTGCCATCCTGATTTGGTTGGTTCACCAGCTGCATTGCTATATTCTAAAAATGGTGAAAATTTCAAATAAATTGAAAAGAAAATGTAAATGACAAACATACATGCATGAGAATGAACAGTAGTTGTGATTGTGGCTCACATCTTCCTCTGCTTTTACGTCCAGTAACGGCTGAAACGCCTTCTAAGAGTCGAGGATGTGCTTCCCATTCAGTTTTCTTGTAAACTGACAAAAGGGTCTTTTAAAGTCAGATTTCCAAGACTATAACATGCTTTTTCCTTACCGAATAGTTCAAACAAATCAAGAATAGTATACCTAAAAAAAAAATTGTTAGAAAGGTTAAAAATTTTTATACAAACTCAAAAAAAATTGTTAGAAAGGTTAAAAATTTTATACAAACTCAAAAAATTGTTAGAAAGGTTAAATATTTTATACAAATTCCTAAATAAGCCTAGGAAACTAAAATGGTCCCCGGCAACGGCGCCAAATTTTTGACACGCTCGTCGCAAACGCGCAAAAATAATTTCTAGATTTCCCCAAACTATTGGTATAGTATAAGGTGCAACCTAGGTCATCTCCCAAAGACCATTTCATATTCTTAAGCAAATTAGGAGAAAGTTAGAAAAAGGGGGTTTTGTAAATATATGATATTAAGTGCTAAATACAAAATACAGAATGAAATTAATTTGACTTAACAATTATTAACTCAAGGAATTCAGAGGCTATTTTCATAACTAATCATTGATCACTAAAATCATGCATTGTGTTTATCAACCTAGGATCATCTGGAACCCCTACAATGATCCTTGAATTCTCTACTGAGAAACCTCTCAGAATTCAATTGATTATGATCAACAAGATTTAGTAACCACTTAATCTTTTGTCTAAACCAATTTTATAATCAGAATTCAGTTGAAGTAAGTAATAAAATGAAAACTTTCAATTAAATTACTTAATTTCTACTCTTCAAACTTTTGGAAAATGATTTACCAATCAAAAACCAATTATAAATCAATTATGCATTAATCAAAATACGTCAACCGATCAAACTTTGATTAAAGAATAAAATTGAAGAATATAGTGAAGCAGAGTAGAAACCACTTAATAAGCATGTAAATAAAGATCAAGACCTCAAAGTTAAAATGAAAATAGCTTGAATCCTTGAATTGAAACTACAAACCTAGCCTTCCATGAAGGAGGCAAACTAACAACAAATAAATCCTAAGCCTTCCATGTAGGAGGCAACTTAGAACAAATAAATCTTAAGCCTTCCATGTAGGAGGCAACTAACAATAAAGAAAAACTAAGCCTTCCATGTAGGAGGCAAACTAACAAGAAAGAAAACCTAAGCCTTCCATGAAGGAGGCAAAACTAACAAGAAAGAAAGAAAGAAAATGGTATTGGAGTTAATCTCCAGAATGGTGTGTGTGTTTCTCCTCTTGTAAACCCTTCTATTTATAGAGGATTTTTGAGGCATCATCTTCAGAAAGTCACCAACTAGGATATTACTTTTCTACCCTTTTATTGCTTTCACATGGGCTTTGTTGAAAATGCAAAACACTTTTGAATTTTTGTCACCAATGAGCACAACAATTTTGACTTTCTTGCACCGCAATTTCGGATGTTCACATGTCCGAATTAGAGCTTGACTTCTGAACAAAAGTTGTAGCCCCGGATCTTAGCTATCCAACAGATTTAATTTCGTCTCAATATGACTTTTGTATCTCAAGATATGGCCGGATCTTTGCACACTGTTCAAATTCCACGTCAGCAACACTATCTCATCTTTTGAGATAATTTCGGAGTCCTAAACATCCCATTTAGAGTCTGCTCTTGCTTTGTAACTATGGACACTTCTTTTAGCTTTCATTCAAGACAAATTTCATGATTTTTGGATGTCTAAAACTCCTATTATGCTCAAAATACTATAATAGTGTCATTTTAATCGGGTAAGCAAAGAAATTCAATTAAACTTCATATGAACCCAAACTCATAAAATATGAGAAATACCACTTAATTGAACATATAAGAAGTCTTAATGAGATATAAGTGAGAGATAATTATTTATGAAATTTATGCTTATCACCCCAAAACTGATCTTGCTGGACTAGATGGAGAAGTGCTGGTTTAATTTCAAAATTATTGGTAGCAATCGGTGACCCCACGATAATCGCACTGCAACCTGCAACATTTGAAACATCATACTCTCCCAAAGTGATTCTCCTATTGTGCTGGTGTTCCTCCATGATGGATTGGTGTATAGAGTGCTCTTCCCTAACCTCTTGCACTCTTAGTTTCTCCCACTGTGCTTTTCTTATCCTTGCTTCCCTTCGGTTTTTTCTTGCTAGCTTTTCAATTTTAGGTTCAAAGGTTAGCTCTTGATCTTCTTTACCTCGCATAAATAAAGTATCCGCAAGATTAAAAGTCAAAAGAACATCAATATGAAAAATAGAATTATATGGCAAATCAAACAAAATTGCTCAATCTAGTGGCATTCATAGTACTCATCAATATTGAAAAACAAACCCTTGGCAACGACACCAAAAACATGTTGTTAAAAAACTATAAGGCAAGTGCACCTTATCGCTTTCGAGAGTAAAGGATGAGAAAAAGTATCATCTTCACAGGGATTTGATTCAATTACTGAATTCCTACTAGTCCATTAATTGAACTAAGGCTATGGGAAGTTGTAGTTAACGTGAATGTAAATGAACTGCACTTAATGACTTTTGATAATAAGATGAAATACTACTCTAGCATGTATAAAACTAATTAAAAAAGAAGCTGCCCAACACTCCCTGTACGGCACAAATGTGAAACAAATCGATTTATGCAAGGTGTTAGGGTCAGAGTTACCAAAACTGCACCTGAGTAATCTTAGTTCATTACTTTCATTAAAGTTAAAGATGTGATTGAAGATCGAATTCCCTTATACGAGTTGAAGTTCAATCCCTTGACTTATTAATACTTCCCCCAAATTAGTAATTCTAATCCCTTAGTGATTCCTAATTGAAGCGAGCTTTAAGTTCAAGAATCCACACAATCTCACAACTATGAATCTTTATTTCTAGAGCACCCACAGTTATGTTGTTCAATCTCAATTCCAATTCCTAGTCCAATTTCCTAATTATGAAGAAGAATTCAAATTCAATCTACAAATGTCCAATTCATAGAATCTTTAAGCAAAGAGAAGAACAATAAATTAAAGGAAAAGTGAACTTGAATTCATGTAAAATTTTGAGATTACGTATGTTCAAAAAATGGATTCCTCCTTCCCTAAGAAAAGTATAATTACACACATAATGAGAGAGGGTTAAAACAGATAAGAAGATAGAAGAGTTGGAGTCAGCATCCATGGGCAATTGCACGTTGATTCCTCAACCCTACAGGTTCTCCACCACCAGGAGCGGATCCAACAAAAAGGAAGGTCTGGGTTAATTAACAAGAGAGAAACGAATCTATTTCTGCGTTTCTAGCCTTTAATTTACTGGAATTTTGGGCCTTTTCTAGGTGTTGGTCTGTTGTGTGCATGTCCAACGTAGTTGGCTCTTGCGTTGCCAACACAGGAAGCAACAGAGTGAATCAACTTTTTCTCTGACTTTCATGTGCTCCACACACTTCTAGTCATGTTGCCACCGCAAAATCCTGTGATAGGTTGCACACAATGAAAATACATCAGACTCATATGGATTCATCACCAAAAATCTTTAAAACTGTACAATTCATAATTTGCATTGGTTACTCAGTTTTCGGTTAGTTTTTAATAAATTTATGATCATCTAGGTTCTAATTGCTTGTTATTACACCAGAATTTTTACCAAATAAGTGTCATGTTAGATACTTATCAGGTATTATATAGAGAAATCATGTCTTGAATTATCTTAGGAAATGATTTGGTCCTATAAAATTATATTGGAGGCATGGCGGAAGTAATTTCCGTACTTGATTCCCACAACATTAGTTGACAAAAATAACCAAGTTATAGGCGTTGGGTTTTTCAATCAAGGTAAATATCCTAGATGCAAAATGAAAAGATAAGTATTGAAGCATGTTAGGGAATGAAATCTCATTATAAGGTACAAAAAAAGGTGAGGGCCCATTCAAATGAATTGATCTAGTTAGACAATCCTCACCAACCAACGCAATAGCGGTGTTTGAAGTACCAAAGGTGGATTGAGAAGTTTGGGCCTCCGTGATGGCCATCTCTTGACCCCCTCCCAAGAAGGATGGATCTTTAATTACATGGGTAAAGCATATAATAGGCCCAACCTTAATGGGGAGGTTCAAGGAAATGGAAAATATAGGAATAGGTTTCCTAGCTAGGAGGATTTTTCTCATCCTTTCTTAAAAGTCTAATCTTACCCTCTTTCACAAGAGAGTTATAAACCTCACATATCTTTACCTTACTTATTTTCTTTTTATCATTTTTAGTATTTTATTTCTTTCAAACTTTCATTTACCAAACCTTTCTTTTCTCCCTCCCTTTCCTATCACATGGGTATTTGGTTTTCATAGACTTCATTAGGGGACAAAGGTACTGGGCTAAATTTTTTGGAATGGAAAAAGAAGGAATACCTATTGGTATGCCCATCATCGACATTCCTATCATATTTTCATGACCTTCCCAAGAGGACATGGATGGCCTTCATTAGGAAAATAGCATAAAAAACATTATCCTTATAATATCCAATGGTGAAGGTAAGGAGGACTTGTTGATTGACCAACATGTCTTCTTCTTCATTAAGCCATTTAAGCTTGTACAGCTTACGATGGGGGTGATTATGAGCCTTAATTTTTCTACCATCCTAGTGCTAGCCATATTTGTACAACTACCCTCATCAATAATTAAGTAAAAAGTATGCCCCTTCATGGAACTTTATGAAAGATGTCTCCCTTTGGGTCTCTTCCTCTCCCTTGACTACACTACCTATTAACCTTCTAATCACTTTAAGGTTTCCCTTAAGTGCATACTCAAGGGCTTCATCTACAGATGAAGAGGAAGAGGTGCTAGAACCAATTGACTCTAATTCTAAGTGGTCACCATTATCCCTTAGGACCATGGTCTTTTTATTATGTCATTGGGAAGTAATGTGTCCCCTTCCCAAACACAAATATTTTATTGAAGACTCTTTGTCTAAGGGAAAGGTTGGGGGCCGCCCTTGGACACTTTAGAGTGCTTGGCATCCTTATGTTCCCTAGGCTTAAAACTAAGTCTTTCTTTTTATCATTCCATGTTTCTTGGGTAGATGTTTTAAATATAGTGATTTTACCCTTACCCTTCTTAGAAGGTTAGCCTTCTACCTTTAAAGCTTCATGATAAAGGTCATTTAAGCTTAAGTAATGATGGAGTTCTACCATATCCTTTATCTCATGCCTAAGTCCATCTAACAACCTAGCCATTGTGGCTTTCATACTCTCGTTCAAATTAAATCTTATCACTGCTACATCTATGTCTTTATAATATTCATCTATACTAGTAGAGCCTTGGGAAAGTCTTTGTTACCTATTATGGACCTCTCTTAAATAATAGGATGGAATATATCTTGTCCTCGTCATGTGTTTCATTTCCTCTCACTCACTCATAGGTTTATAACTCTTTTTATTAAGTTTATTTTACCAAAATAAGGCATAGTCACTAAATTTTAAGGCTACTAACATAATTGTATGGTCCTCTCTAATGGAATAGCTAGCAAAATCCTCAACCTTGACCTCCTAATCTAAACATGCCTCTAGATCATTCCTTCCTTAGAACTTAGGCATCTTAACCTTTGGTAATTCTAGGGGTTGTAAATGTTCTTTACCCCTTTGAGTCCTACACCTAGAACTACTCCTTTGGGTTCTATCCTCTACATTATCCTTAGAAGAACTTTTATCTGTGTGCCTATGAGTTCTAGTCTTAGGTATGCTAAGAGGATTCCCTAGTTCTTGATGGTTCCTTATTCCTATGATGAACCCTATCTTTATCTACCATTTGAATGGTTATTTTTTATGTTAGTGATTTTATTTAGGTGAGTGAGGTCTTTCCCTTAAAGATGTTGTTATGTGCAAAACATGAGTATAAAACTCTTTGCCATGTTCTTTCCACAAGCAAGTATATCCGTTGGTGTAAAAAAAGAAATTTTCAACCTCTAGTATAAATCCATTGTGAACACTCAATTATGTCCAATATTCCTCAAATTAAGACTCAAATTAAAAAAAGAGAAGAAAATGAGAAAAAATTAATAATAAAATAAATAAACAAAAAAGATTCCGAAATGAAAAAGAGTATAAATGACAACAAAAATGAAAGAAGAAAATTTTTAAGTTAGTTAGGAAATTAGTTAGGTTAGTTACAAGTTAGTTAAAATTAGAAAAATAAAAACAAAAAAAAACTGAAAACTGGAAAAAATAGAATAAATAAAATCAGTTAGAAAAAAGAAAAAGAAAAATAATAAAAATGAAAAGAAAATAAATTAAAAAAAAAAAGAGGGAGAAGTCGTGGGTTCGGTAATGAAAAACGCAACAAATAGAGAAAAATGGGGGAGGAACTTCTCTCGGTGGCTCTCGACCAATCTCGATTTTCTCTGCTCCTTTATTTGCTCAAGTTTGAATTGAAGGAGTGAGGGGTGTTCTGATTCTTGGAGGTTGATTACACTCAGGCTCGAGGAAGGTCTTTGAAATTCAAATTCGATTGAATCGGAAAAAAGGAAGAGCATCCATTAATTCAAGCTGCTACAGTGGTTTCTTACAGAAAATTGGACTTTTTGAAAGAAATTTGAAAGTAGTTACTCTCTTTGCTGGTCATCTTAGAGGCCTTTTTCTCTACTCATCAACGGATTCTACTGGATCAGAAGAAAGGAGAGGCATCCATTTATTCGAGCTTACAACATTGGCTTTCTACAGGTCAGTTTCCTTCATTCCTCTTTTATTGCCTTCTAAAATCAAAAGAGCGTCTCATTTAATGAGGCTTCGATTCTTTCTATAGTAAAAGAGAATGATATTATGTTACTAACTGATGAAATTTTAGAGGATTGAGAATTAATATATTGCATGTTCGAATTTAGTTTGTACCACTAATGTGAATCTACTGAATTTGTATGATCTATCCAAGTAAGTTCTAGTCTATTTTTTTATGAGATCATTTTATTGAAAAGAAACATGGATTTATGGAACTCCAAAGTAGTCTATGGTACCATAGTCAGCATTACAATTTACCGTATTGGATTGGGGAATGTCGTAGCTAAGTCTGATAGTTCCTCAATTGGTTAGTTTGTTTCATCATAAATTTGGTATGAATGGATCAAAATTCTGGACATCATATGGTGGATTAGCCATTGTGTACTGGTTTTAACTCCCCAAGAACCTATAACGACCTGTGCATTTCTTTCGGTGCCTTTTGGTCCATTGTTACAACTCACTCCAAAGAGATAGTACATTGGTACACTCACAACCTTTGCTGTTAGATTGAGCTTGTGCCACAAAGATAGTGGTTCTTTGAATGCAGAAAAATCTGGCTTGAATTAGGATCAGTTTTGACGATGGTGGTATACCAAAAATAGCTAAGGCTTTCAAGCTTAGTAAGAGGAAGGTATGCATCAAGTGATGTTACAGTGGATACAGAGAAGATGAGAGATCCTCCATGATAGTTCAGATGACATAGTCCTCTGCAAGATAACTTTTTCCTTCTGTTCGTAGTCTTTCTAGTACTCTTGTTGGTTTAGTTCCCCTTTTGTTGGGGGATTATTTGCCAAGATCTAGTGGACTTATCAGTCAAGGCTTATTATGGGTACACAAAATGAGGGACACAGACCAATTTCAAGAATTCTAAATGGTAATCTTAGGAAGACTAGTTTAGGAACTGGTTTGGGTCCCCATATGCAGAATAGTTTACATGGCTTTCTAGTGCACTGATATGGTTGGCTTTGCTGTGCTGATGCCTGAGTCATTTTCTTTGAAAAGTTTGATATTCTAGATTGTAGCCTACTGGTGGCATCCTGCATCAGAGCAAGGAAAAAGTTCTACATTATTTACCTGTGAGGATTACTGATCTATTGAAGAGAACCTTAAACCAGGTATTGTTTGTGCAAAATCCCGATGAATTGAAATTAGAATAAGGGCTTGAAGCATAGGAGCAGTTTTACTTATACCAGAATCTGTATACTTACTATTGTAAGAACCCCAGTAGAAATTTTTGTCATTTTTATGGGTAATAGGCCTACACTCATACTGTCCAAGTTTTGGACTTGAACCATGTTGAGTCATATGTTGTTGCTACCCATATTATGAAGTCCCTTAAATTAATAACCAAAGACATGTTCATTTAGTTTATTCAAGTACTGGAAAGAGGGATAATCAGAGAAAGATTTCTTATTCTAGTCAATGGGGAAAAACAGGTAAATATGTCTTGGTCAATGAAAATATTTTAGGGAAGAGCTCTAATTTGGTTCAATAACACTTGGACCCCTAGAAGAGCTCATGGCATCTCAAGTTCTGTTAGAAACTCCAGACCTGTTGGTAGCTACGGAGTATGCCAGTTTTGTAGCAAAATTTGTTTTTGTCCTTCATCATTTTGGTTCAATTAGCAACTATATCTAGGCCCTTACGCACACCTTTGATACTCAACCAGCAGCATGACGAAACTTCTGTATACTTTTCAGGAAAATGATGAAGGGGATAAGATTCATAAATCTATAACAAATACTGCACATTAGGCTTGAAGCAACAGGTTCATTTATACTCATAGTAAGGCACAATCTTGGTGACACTCGGGAAGATTTCAAGATCAAACATGGCATAGGAAGTGGCTTTTTCTCTAGACATGATGCCTTGAATTCCTTGATATTTGTCAAATACAAATTCCTGACTCTGAGACCCAGATTCTGTTAATTCAGTTTGAAGGGAATGATGTTCTGTATCAAATACTTTGGTTGGAATGAGTCTTGAGTTTGAAATTGCATTGTATACCCCATGTTATTATGTTAGGGAGGAGGATAACCACATTCAGCTTGGTTCGCATGCAGTTAATATCAAGTACTACCAGTTACAATAGAAAATCTCGCTCTGGTGTCTATCAAAGAGGAGTGGGATGAATTTCTATTCAATTTGTAGCAGATGATTTAACCTTGCAAGATTATCACATTTCCAAGCCTCACAGCAGCAAGTGACTCCATAGGTTCACATTGTATCTGCATAATTACAACTGCAGTTGAGTTCGTATCCACGGTCAAATCCCATAACAGGTAATGAAAACTAAGAATTCAGTCTAAGGCCTATTAGGATGGATCCAGGTGTTCTTATAATAGTAACATTGGCTTATCTAGTGAAAAGGTTGTAGCTGTTGTATGTTTGATCCTGCTTTCATATGATGTTATTGTATCACCTGAATCTACTATAGAGTTCTGTTTCTTCAAGCAATATGTTTGTGGCAATAACATCGAATGATCTTTTACTTCTTTTTAACTCCAGTGTGAATCTTGTTGTCTGAGACATAAAGGCAGAATTGCAAAGAAAGGAAAGAAACATAAATACTTTGCAAGGTTGCATATCATCTTATAGTAGTCGTGGTAATTTTGGAGAAGCATCCTGAATAAGGAAAACGTCTATCACTGACTGATATTTAGCTTACCTTAAAGGATGGTCTGAAACATTCTGAATTAGGAAAACACCAATATCTGAATCAACAACATACTTTCCACTTTGAAAAGTGTTTATCTCCCACAAAGTAGAGGAGTTGCACCTTTGAGGTTGCTATCTACTTGTAAAATCTTTGCACAAGGAGGTGCCAAATGGATTTGTGATTGAGTCATGTTAATTCCCAGTGCTGTTGCAATATCTTCTCAGAACACTTTGTTAAATATGGTTCTCACCGAAAGAGGATGTTACTGGTTTCCTGTGCATGGACATATTGTTGCATACACCCATTATTCCCTTCTTGGCACAAATCAGAATCTCCCTTGACTGGACCCTTTTAAGTGACTGAAATTTTTTCTATTTCTGTAGTTTGTGATAAGACTGTAGTTGATTTTCTTTCTGATGGGAAATCATTTGACATCTTTTCATTCAATGGAAGTATATTACCATTTGTGTTTCTGGGTTATTGGCTTTCTACTGCAAGTTCAACTAAGTGGAGTTTGTACCATGTGCTATAGTTACTTTATCAAGTATTTATATGGCCTTGTAGTCTAAAGAGGAGAATCAACAGTGTCAATAACATCAGTCTCGGATGTTACTGAAGTTTTTGGGACATTTTTCCCCTTTCTGCGGGAGTTCCCCTTAATCTGTGTTTGTTTGAGCTGCAAGCTACCACTACATAACACAGGATGAGAATTCAAAGCCCACATGAGCAGCAGTTGTCAGATGAATGTGATAACGCAGTCAAAGGATCCATGCCCCATTAGATCCAGAGATGCTAAACTCTTTGACAAAACCACATGATGTATAGGAATAAAGTTCAACACTAAATCTGCCCACTGCACCACCTGTTGCATCTACTGCACCACCTGCTGCATCTACTGCACCCACAACAAACTTCTACGTTCTTTTAACAGGTTAAGGTCTTTAAAGGATGATCAAAAGGTACCAAAACCCAACAACAACAACAGGTTGCTGCATAGTTCCCTATGATGGCTAATGAGTTATTATTACAAGTGGTGGTGGCAACTTTGTCAACAGTCTTAATGTCTCCTGGAAAGCTAAGAGGTCTTTGTGCTAATTCACCTAATGTATTCTGCTACGACATGCTCACTGCGAAACCTATTTCCTGCACTTGCTGGGAAACTCGTATCAGTTTAAATTTTTTTTCAATTGTGCCTGATATTGAAAGAAAGAAGAAGGGATCAGGCACAAGTTATGTAGCAACATGTGGGATTCCCTATACTGGCATATGTCATTGATCAAGAAGCAGAAATTATGCATAGCTCTCCCCAAAATGTGCTCAAATTAAAACCATATTCCTTATGCCAGTTTGGTATTCTGCTGCTACCTTCCCTGTACCAGTTTGCTATCCATCATCTATAGCTAATCCCAGCTTTGTCCATCACTAGATTAGTACAAATAAGGCTAACATCTCTGGTCTCTACATCAGCAATTATTTTGGATAAGCCTTCACAGCATGGTATCCAAACATCAGGATCTTTGTTTTAACAGCAGAAATGTTTCTAATCAACATAAATGATTATTTCAGCTGCAAAGAGCTCATCCAGAGGCATCGATGACTTCTCTGGATCCTATAAGTTAATGACAAGTGTGATGTAAATAGAAGTAGGATGAAGTTGAATACAAGAAAGCTTGCATGATGCTGTCAAAGGGGACCTAAGAATCAGTGGTCAAAATCTTTGTCCCAAAATGGGTCCAATTCTGTTACCATAACAAGGCTACAACCTTCTCCTACTGAGAAGTGCCTCTAACAAAAAGTTGTCATTCTCTACTAACACTGTTAATTGGTCACATCCACAAAAGCCAAGTTGCTACTGCAGGCAACTTTTGAGGTAGCAAATGCTCTTTAGGCCAACTGCAAAGAGAAATCGAAACACTAAAATAGACTCTTGGTACCATGAAGGCTAGCATATAGTTCATGCAAACGAAATGTCATGAGGAATCCTCTAACCTTGGCATGCCTCACCTGCAAGATTATTAGCAACACATCATAATGCCTTGAGTTTCCCATTGCACCAGGGAATACGTAGGAGCAGGATCAAGTCCTATCAGGCTATCTTCTGCCAACTTATTTATTTTCTATTCTATTTAAAGGGATCAAAAAACATTCAAAAACATCAAAACTACACACTCATTTCAAGGGTACCGTTCTTCGGAACGGGCGAGTAGGGTGCCTAACACCTTCCCTACTTGTAACCGACTCCCGAACCTAGATTTCTTCCTCGAGTTAGCGTTTTTTCAAATTTTTCCCCTTAAAATAAAATTTGGTGATGGCTCCACTAATCAATTAAATTCTTTTCAAAAAATTTAGCAAGTTCGTCGTCTCGTTGTAATTACGGTAGCGACATCCATAGATACTATACTAGCAGTATATGTATAGAGTGTTCCTACACTAATTTTTGGGTTTACTAAAGAAGGGTTATTTTGTAGAAATAAAATAAATAGGAATAAGATTTCTATCAGATGACAAATAAAAGAATATGATGCAAGTTATGGAAAATTTATAGGGCTTTGGATACTCTTATGACTTTAACTTACGTTTACCCTCAGTTTCCCCCTCTATTCAATTATATACTTCCTTATACATACTATCCCTATTGATCCTACAAGATTAGAAAATAAAAGAGGCATAAATTTTAAGGTGTTAACTATGTGTGAAATAATTAACCAATTAGAAACTCTGGTTCCTAATTGATCCTCAAAAACCCTTGAGTTTAGTTATCCTATAGTTTTATCGATTGGGAGTGGTACGATCACTTAACCCCCTAACCAACTAACAAATTAATAGAATTAGCCAATTCCTATTAATGGATTAAGCACAATAAAATAACACGATTGAAATAATGAAAACATTACCAAAAGGGGAAAAAACTAAGGTTCAAGAAATGCATATCACAAAGTTTGTCAAAGCCTTATAAAAGGGTAAATTATTTATTCATGAATAAAAATACTCCACAAGTATCCATAACAAAAGAAGATAACAATAATACAAAACTAGGGTTTCCAACAAAGCTAGCAACTGCTTTAAAATTGCACCATATAGGGATTTCTTCAACCAGGATCCTACAGGAGGATGCTGGAGAAAGAACCAAAAATAGAGAGGTTAAAAATGATAGATGGAGGAAAGATAAGGTTGTGCCCAGAGAGATATATGAATCTTGTGATTTATGTTCTCTTGGGTGGAGAAAAGGATGGCCTTTGAGGTCTCGAGTTGTGTTGTGAGGTATGGTAGAGCCTTTTTTTTTATAGGCCTGGATTAGGATTTATAGTATCGTGAATTGGGCTTGACCATGCTTTCTCTCAGTCGTAGGGCTGAGTGGGATTTTTCCTGCACCATTAAGGATAATGTGGCATTATTTCTAGTAATCCCGATGTTGGCACGACCACGCAGCCCTATGCTGACACGGTCATGCTCAAGTCAACATGGCCATGCTAGTCTGCTAAGGGAGCATTTCTATCATTTTCGACTTACTTATATTTTTATTCCCTGCTTGCCCTCTTTTTGGTCCAAATCTAGTTGTTTTTTGATTTTCTGTTTTCCTAGAGCATTACTACAAAAATAAGGGATACTAAGTTTAGTTACAAATGAATTATGTTTAAATTATGTAGTAATCATTGCTAAAATCCTATAGATAAAAATGATAGAATACAAATTTATCACAATTCTTCAACTTAAACATTTCTTGTTACCTAGCAGTAACCCAAGGAATGAGAATGCAGTAAATATAGAATTTAGAAAATCTCATGTTCAACATGTGTCGCCACCACACTCGCGACGAGACGACGAACTCGCTAAAATTTTGAAAATGAATTTTATTTGGATTAATCTGGAGCCGCCACCAAATTTTTATTTAAGGGAAAAAGATTTGGAAAAAACCCTGACTCGAGGATGAGATTCAAATTTCAGGAGTCGGTTACGAGTGAGGAAGGTGTTAGGCACCCCACTCGCCCGTTCCGAAGAACGGTACCCTTAAGTTGAGTGTGTGATTTCTTGAAAATTGTTTGATCCCTTAATTAATGTGAAAATAAATAGCTTGGTGGAGGTTAGCCTGACAGGACTTGTTCCTGCTCCTACGTATTCCCCGGTGCAATGGGAAACTCAAGGCTTACGTAGTTTTGGTTTGTTTGAAGGCTTGACCTTCAGAGGTGCTTAAAAGATAGGTGACATTTTGAAGAGGTTTTTTATGCTTGGAGGGACCTTTAGCCCACCCATGCACAAGACCCGAGCCGGATATGGCAGCACGGGGGCCTATACGGACTACTAAATGTTGGACAGCAGGTGAACCGTCAGCCCCCCATTTATAGCCCATTGCGTGGGACTAAGAATCCCAAAATATTTTAAAAAGAACTTTTATTTCTTGGGAGGATCTATAGTCCACTCATGCACAAGACCTGAGGCGGCTACGGCAACACGAGGGCCTATACAGACTTACTAAATGTTGGACAGCAGGTGAACCGCCGCCAGCCCCCCATTTAGAGCCCATTGCATGAGCCCAAAGATCCTAAAAAATATTTGGAAAAGAATTTTAATTTTGAATATAGTAAAGATAAGAAAAGGGATGACTTGATGTGAAAACGGAATTTGTTTTGTAGTGAATTGAATTTTGAGTTTTTGAACCTTGACTTGATCAAGGATGAGTTTGACTCAGACTTGAAAATTTTGAGGAAAGAATTGATTTGAATTTTTATGAAAGGGATTTCAATTCTTGAGGAAAAAGACTTGATTTGAATTTTAGAAGGAAAGGATTTAATTTAAATTTTTGGGAAGTTTCGGGGTGAAATTGTTATTTTGGAAATGGGAAAGGCAATTTGGTAATTGGCCATTGGAGGGGAAAATCTGGAATTAAGAGAAAGTCCAGGGGCAGTTTGGTAATTGGAAATTGGCAGGCAAATCTGGAATTTTTGCAATTGGCAGGGGTAGTTTGGTAATTGGCCATTGGAGGGGCAAATCTGGAATTAAGGGAAATTGGCAGGGGCTATATGGTCATTTGGGTGAGGGAAAGTTTAGGAATTTCTAGAATTCTTGGGGGCAATTTGGTAATTTGCCAGGAGCTGGGGTTTTGAGGGTTTGAGGGCTGGTTGGGTATTCTGCATGGCTCCTATATGGCTAGAGGGCTCTACAGCTATACGACTTCAAGGACGGCTCGGTGGCTTGGTGGGGACTCTAAATGGCTCCAATATGGCTCGGGGGGCTCCACAGCTGAGCGGCTTCAAAGACGGCTCGGTGGCTTATGAACTTGGGTGGCTTAGAAAGCTTGGAGGAATAACCACGTGGTCTACACGTGATGTGGCATCAGGTAGGCACATGGGATGCACATGGCTTGAAAGTGTATTTTTGAAGTTATAATTGTGGAGCGAGGGATTCGAACTTGGGACCATGGGGGAGGAAGGTGGCACGCCTGACCACTAGGCTAGGCCCCATATTGATTATTTAGTAGCCCTCATATTTAAGACATATTTAGGGCCCATATTGCATGAAGACAGAATTTGGCTTGAACCCAATAGTCTCTTGGTGCACTTTGCGTCACTCCCAGTCGAGCAACAGCAGACATTTCATTTGCATCACTAATTCCATCACAGAGCAAAGGCCATTGCCATTCCTGAAATCGCTTGGGTCCCTTAGAGTCTCGCCATGCACTGAGCCTTTTGATATCAGCCAAGGCGAATTTTCGCAATAGGAGCCTGGTCCAGGGGGTGGTATCAAGACTACCCCTGGCTTATCCCAAGCGAGATTGGCAGGGTCCTGTATGGAGTTACATATCCCCTCACACATGTTGTCCCAGAGAGGTCTCACGTCAGATTAGGACACTGCATCATGTAATTAGGCATGTTTGGGGTATCCAATGGCGAACGTTTTGACTTGCAACATGGCAGAACACTAATTTCATAGGCAGGACTTGAAGTAAGGTAAAAAAAAAAAAAGAGTATACAAGGACTAAAGGGTAGTTGCTATGGGTCTCTTGGGGACCTGGAAACACGTCTGCTCACAATTCGATGGAAAAGGCTTGCTGTTTTCCTTGCTCGAATGTGGAGGGGAGCAGGATGTTGTTCATATTGGCGCTCCCAGCTGCTCTGCTCAATGGTGTCACTAAATTCAAGTACGGTTCCTAGCCAAACGATCACATCACAACAATCATGTAGATTTGGGCTCCAGGTTTACTACAGAATCTTAGATACTGACTCACAAGCATGTTGTTACCCCTAACAAACCTATTCTGGCCATGTAAATAAATTTCTCATACAAAAGCTTCATTCACAAGACAGTGCTAATAGCAAATCGAAGTCTCCATTTGTCCTGAAATGACATTCGCTCAATCCATGATGCACGTACCGAGATACGACCTAGATGCAAACATTGGCATTGAAAGCTCTAATCACAGGACAGAGGTAATAACAGATTCGAGCTTATTCATAATTCTGCCATGATTATTTCCCTCTCAACCTTTGGATGGTTTTGTTTTTGATCTAAGATCTATGTCCTTTAGTTAATCCTGCAGTTTCTTGGCTAAACTGAAGTTCATCAAATAGGTACAGAGAATGCAATTTATGAAGGTAATTATCCGACTCGAATCTTGGCCAAAGAACAACTTCACTGTAGGTCATTGAAAATAGTGTCTTGCCATATTTGATCCTTGAACCTCAACCGATTATTATGCGATTAAATTTCTTCCAAGATTTGATGCGGAGAAAACAAGAATACTCTGAGATCTTCTCCTTTTTTGTTTTGACACTTGAACGTCTCTTATTTGGACTAGATTCCAAGAAAATCAACCTGAATTCCTTTTATCGGCATTTTCTATTCTTCTAGAGGAAAAGATTCATACTAATTCTAACAACATATGAGTTTAAGTGAGGATTATGTGCGCGAATTGAACGAACCTGGAGAAAATTGAGAGCTGCCAATGATGAATTTCTGTGGCAATGAGTGGAATTGCAGAAGAATCACCAATGCTAGGAACCTCCTGAGGCCTCCATCAATATGCCTGATCTCCTTCGTCCTTCTCTTTCATCCAGATCAAGAACCAGTCTCCCCCCCCCCCCCGTTTTTTTTTCATCCCCTCTCTTTTATAGTTTTTTTTTTGAAATTTTCTATTCCTTCCCCGCCCTTATTTTATTTTTATTTTCAATTTTCATATTTTTTAATTTTTCCTTTAATTTTTCATATTTTTTATTTTTTCTTTATTTTTTCAGATTTTTTTATTTTTTTATTGTTTTTTTTTGTTTTTTTTTTCAGATTTTTATTTAATTTTCCGAAGTTTTATTTTCCTTTAATTTTCCAGATTTCTTAATTTTCAAATTTTAGAGTTTTATTTCTTTTTTCAAATTTTGAATTTTTTATTATTATTTTCCAGATTTTTTATTTCTTTTTCCAGATTTTGAATTTGTTTATTTTTAGATTTTTTCTCTTACTTTTCATATTTTTAACTTTTTAATTTTAATTCTTTAATTTTTCAGATTTTTTACACTGTCATAGACTTGCCTATAAAACCTTAAGTATCCACTAAAAGTTAATGCATACACAAGAATCAAAAGGTCTTTATATGATTGAAATACGCCCAAGGAAAAATACATCAATATGTAAGATAAACAAAGGGAAGGAAACACAAAGGGATTTCTTTTTATTTTCTTCAACAATACTTAAACCCTTAGAATTTTAACTTATTTTACTTGGATTCATTAATTTTTACATTTATGTCCTTCTCTTTCCAATTTTTTTACTTTTCTTTTTCCTCTTTTTTTTCTTTTATTCTTTTCCCTTTTTTATCACATTTTTGCTCCCAAGTATTTACATTATGTTACTTTCATCTAAGGGTACCATAAGTTATATCAATACAATCAGGGATACCAAGGAAAAGATTCTTCAATCCTCTAGCCTTAAAGAGGGGTACTAAGTGATATTATAAGTCTGTGTTTATGTAATGAACCTATTTTTTCTTTTATCATTTTCTTGTTTATACAATTAAATTATAAAAGCCTTGATGAAGTTTCAAGGCAAGTTCTAGGGCATACAAGTCAGAAGGAAATAACTTCAACAAAGAGAGAGAGAGATTGGGTGCAACCTCAATCAGGATCAATCCATTCACTAAGGTTTCTCTAGTATGAGACAAGATGATAAGGATCATGACCGATTATCAATTATTTCCATCAAGAGTTCTTATATTATTTTTTTAGATTTAATTAACATTGGTTACATATAAACAAAGAGATTTTTAATTCTAGAACCAACCAACAATTCAAAATGGAGGTTATTACAGGGTACAAACATTTACAACAATATTCATAGGAGAGGTGTATGTCCTCAAACTTAAGAATATCACCTTTTTATGTTTAAACAGATTATTTACAAAGATGAGTTTTGTAAGATGGAAGTTAATGTTTTGGTTGTTGTAGTTACTGCTGTTAAGGTATGAGGACAAAAGTGTCATAGGGTTCTTGTTAAGCCATTCTAATGCAATGCTAGGTGTTCGTACCAAGCAGGGTGATCAACTACACCACGGTGGCGATTGTAAAGGAAAGAATAGCATGTGGAAGCAAAGGGCAATCACATAAGATCTTACGCCAATATAACCGGACTGCCCCATCTTATGGCATTGGTTGATCCCCTGGTAGCATGTGATGAAGAAGGGCCTAAGGTTGACCCTTCTTCCTCGAACAAAAATGAGAGAAGAGAAAGGAGGATCTTGGAGACAACTCCAATGATGTCATTCCTAGAAAATATCCTAGCAATGAACCACTAGTGGATGATGCAAAGGGCCAAGTACCAGATGACAGTAGACTTTGAGACATGAGGGTCGTACATGTAAGATTTTGTGATCTTGAACCAAAATGCTCCCTATATGAAATCATTTGGAAGGTCCAGTAGAGGCTCCAAATACCCAAGAGACAATATGCCCTTAGGTGTTAGAAACCCTAATACAATGTTGAATTCTGGGAGGGTCTCCAAGAAAGTTGGCCTCCAAGCTTGTCCCAAATGGTGTGAGTCAGCATGTCATCCCTCAAGGGGGTGGCGAATGAGGGTAGCCAAGAAATCTAAGACTGGCTCCATGTAAGTAGGCTCTTGAGTGAATATGGTCATCGTCCATCCCATCCTACCTAGGTATCTCCTCACGTGACTCTTGATCCAAGTTGCAAGATGGGATGAAAATGAAGTCTAACAACAACCCCATATGTGACTATATAGTAGGCCAAGCTTGTGGGGCCTTGGCCTCAGCGGAGGTGGATGCTCAACTTCTCTTCTGCATGTGGGAAGGCATTTTTTCTACAAAATAAAAAGAATCAATTTAGATGAATAATAATTTGGCATAACCATTCTCCATTTAAAAGCATATATACCTCTATAGAGTGGCATGACAATGTAACAGGGGCATGCTCGTCCTAAATGCCATGTGCAAAATTGTGAAAACATAAGCGGTACTGTCATATCATCATAAAACCTTGGAATAATGCTCTTAGAATAGCACAATAGCGAGGGGCATACTCATGCAATCTACAAGAGCTTCGGTTAATGATGATTTTGCATGGTTTTGCAACAGGGGTACAACCATGCTAAACATGAATATGCATTAAAGGTGCACAGTCGTGCATACAGAGGCACAACTATGTTAAACATCAAAATGCATGACAATTGCACAGTCATGTAGATGAGGGTATAACTTTTCTTTCTGGGAAGACTTTATGCAATTTTTACACACATAAAGTTGTGCAATAGGGGCACGACTGTGCTAAAATAAAGTACGCATAGAATGTGTAAAGTCGTGCAAACAGGGCATAACCAACATAAACTAAATAGTCATCTATCCTGAGGTACTTTGGGCATGCTAAATCCAGAAGCGACAAAATTAGGGAGCATGGAATACTTGATTATGAGAGAGAGTTTGGGTGAAAAGGAAATTACAACAATGAAAATGAAAACTAAAAGTGATGTGTGATTTACTTTCCTACTATTCAAAGCCATAACAAATTTGGCGTGGTCGTGCTTACTCCCTCTTTCTCCTATTTTTTTTTAGAAAATAAATAGGTTGGCTCCTGTAAGCTCTTATTTTACATCATGAGCTTAATATATGCCCAATGACTAAGTGGGATTATGGGCACATACCTGTGGTTTGCTCAAGGTTTGTTTGGTGCCATCCTCGAATGCGCCGTCCTTGTTGTGTCGAACCTTCAGCCTCTCGAGGGTTCTCCTTTTCCTTAACATTGTGTGGGGGTGTATCTTGTTGATCTGAAGGTCACCTCCCTTGAGCCGACACTTTCCCATGAACATCCAAAGGTGTAAGATAAAAAATTAAATTTTCTTACCTATTTAGGAACCATGCTTTTAGGTGTGCCTATAATGCCTTTGTTACTCTTTATGGCACTTTGGGTCTTTACATGCCATTGTCCTGACTTGTTTCTATCTAGAAGGTAGACTCATAGGAAGAGGTCGTACAAACATGAAAGGGGCATCCTTGGGAAATTTTGCTGAGTAGGTGTTTCTAAACACCTTTTTTTTGTCACCTCATTTTAGTGTGAGTTCCCCTTGCTACATGTTGATTGCTACTCTTCCAGTATCCAAGAAAGGTTTTCCCAAAATTAGTAGAACCTTATTATCCTCCTCCATACTGATATGAAGAAGTCTGTAGGGAAGGTGAAAGTTCCTACCTTTACTAGTATGCCATCCATTATCCCTTTTGGATATACAAGCATTCTATTAGTAAGTTGCAAAGAGACTAGTTTTGAGTTTTTTCATACCCAATATTCTAAAAACAAAGAGTGGCATTAGGTTTGTACTAGACCCTAAGTCAGACAAATCTTTAAGATGGGAATTATTCATAATGCAGGGTACAATAAAACGTCCTGGGTGTAAACACTCAATTATGTCCGAGGCCCATTCTAAGTTAATTGGTGGATAAACCGAAATAAAAAAATCTCAAGAAACTCAAAATACATAAAGAAAACAAAGAATCAAAAGTAAAAATAAAAAATCGGATAAAGAATTAAAGGAAATTGAAGAATTTTTTAAATTAATAAGAAAAAAGAAAATCAAAATCAAAATCAAAAACTGAAAATTAAAAATTAAAAAATAAAATATGAATTTAAGATAAATAAAATCTGGAAATCAAAAAACTGAAAATTAAAAATAAATAAAATAAAATAAAATATGAATTTAAGATAAATAAAATCTAGAAATCACAAAACTGAAAATTAAAATTAAAAAAAATAAAATAAAATCTGAATTTAAGATAAATAAAATCTGGAAATCAAAAAACTGAAAATTAAAAATAAAAAAAAAATAATAAAATCTGAATTTAAGATAAATAAAATCTGGATATCAAAAAACTAAAAATTAAAAATAAAAAAATAAAAAAATCTGAATTTAAGATAAATAAAATCTGGAAATTAAACAAACTGAAAATTGAAAATATTTTTTATTTTTCTTTTTTCGCAAAATCTGAAAATGATGAAAATTTAAAATCTGAAAATGATTAATGAAGAAAAAATAAAAATTAAGGAAAAATTAAAAATCTGGAAAATCAGAAAGAGAAATTCAAAAAAGAAAAATAATAAAAAATAATAATAATAAAAAAATCTGGAAAAATAAATAAAAATTAAAATCTGAGGAAAAGGGAAAATAATAGTAATCAAGCAAAAATAAAATAAAATAAAAATAAAAATTTGGAAGAAATATAAAATTAAAAGCTAAGCAATTAAAAAATCAAAAAATAAAAAAACAAAAGAATGGGAAAAGCTGAAAATCTGAAAAAAAAAATCATTTAAGATAATGAAAAATAAAAACAAAGGAAAAGAGGGGTTAGGTGAGGAAAAGCAGGGTCTGAAAACTATATAAAAAGAGGTATCAGACTCGAAACAGGGGTTGGAAAATTTTTCTGTGAGAAGAATCGCGTCTCCCTTTCTTTTGAAGAACTCGTAGATGCTGGGCTCATTGCCTGAAGCAGAGATAGCAAGAGAAGGAGCTCGGCGGAGGAAGAGAAGAGCGAATAGCCTCATGGCCTTCTGGGAGAAGAGAAGGATTCATCCGATCACTGATTCAATCCAGGTTGGTGGCTTCTCCTCTTGATCATGAGCTCAAGAATAATAACTTATATCATTATTAGATCCACTCTCACACGATCACTGATTCTTGATTAAAAAGAATCATCGCTGGTTAACGTAGCAAGATAATTGGTGAGTGGATGTTAGAATGAGCCATAGTAGATTGAAAATTTTAATAAGCGAACCCACCAATCTTGCATGATGGTTGCTCTGTTCTAGCTATGCACGAGAATGAATCAAGTCGATTTTACAAAGTATGATAGTTTGGTGAGTAGAGGTCGCATTCTTTGAGAAAGATAGATGAGCGGAAGGTGTTTGAATCACGGGGAGTGAAAAGCTTTGGGGTATATTACTGAATGTCCATAATCATTGTAAACCTACAATCCTTATCGCACTTCTAGTACAATATCGGACCTAAAATAGAGGAAAAGAAAGATTGGGTAGGGATGGGTATCGATACCATAGGCAGTTCTCGTCACTCCTTACTGGTCATTGTAAACATCCAATTATGTCCGAGGCTCTCAATTATTTAAAATACTAGTTTAAATAATAAAAATTAAATAAACAAAGAAGCAAAGAAAAAAAAAACAGAATGCAAAAGTAGGAAACAGAAAACAAAAGGAAAAAATAGGAAAAATAAAAAAAATAAAATAAAATGAAAAATAAATATTTACAAGAATTAACTAAATAAAATCTAAAAATAAAAAATATAATAATAATAAAATAATAGCAATAATAAAGAAAAATGGCAAATTTCTAAAATCTGAAAAAATAAAAAGTAAAGAGAAATAAAAATAAAATAATAATAATAATAAAAAGGGGAAATTAAAGAACAAATAAAAATGATAAATAAATAGAAAAAATAAAAAGAAAAAAATAAAAAAGGTGAAAAATGAAAAATTGGAAAAAGAAATGAAAAACCAAATAACAAAGGGTACATAAAAGTTGAAAAATCAAAAATAGGGAACAAAAATTTTGAAATCAAGGGGGTTGGCTTTTGGCTCCTGGAAAGGGGTTGTATTTTGGCCCTTTGAAAGAACTTGGCCCTTGCCAAGAGAGAGGTGGTTGGCTTTTGACTTTTTGAAAGAGCTTAACCCTTGCCAAGAAGGGGAGATGTCTATATATACCTACAAACAGGAAAGAAAGGGGCTTCTTCACTTCTAACAAATTCCAAAATTTCTAAGGAGGGAGAGAGGGGAGCACTTGGAGTTTTAGGGTGGATTTTCACAGTTTTCGAAGGGAGGACGTAGGAGACTCTCTACCTCTACCTTCAATTCATCCCTTGACCTCCATGGAACGAGTTCTTCATCATCTTCCAATGGAGGTTAGGTCCGACTCTTATTCCTCTTAAGTTTCTTGATTCTTCTCATATTTCTGAGTTCATTTTCGTCTCTGCTTTTTGTTTTCATTTTTGATCAGTCAAATGATCTTCGATTTCAGTGATTTTTATTTCGTTCTCTTTTCCTTTCTCTCTAGTTTCAGGAATGATATTATTTGTCTAATTTGGATCTGAAATGAAATTTATATCTCCTGATTACCGAAGCATGTTCGTCCTGGTGTGCAAATGAACCTATCTTGTTTGATTTGTGCATAACTTGCTCATTTCTGGTTGGATTTATGTCAAACTTGTTTTTTTTATTTCTATGACCCATATGTTTCAATTGATTGGTTTTAAGTTTTCTTATCTACCAAAAAATATTTTCGAAAAATTTTGAGATTTGAATTCAAATTTGGCGCCAAAAGCTCGGTGTTCTTGAGGTTGATCTCCGTCTCTATTTTTTGTTTTTATTTTTGATCGATCAAATGATCTCCGATTTCACTGATTTTTGTTGTGTTCTCTTCCTATTTCTCTCTAGTTTTGGAATGATATTAATTGTCTAATTTGGATCTGAAATGAAATTTCTATCACCAGATTACCGAAGCATATTTGTCCTAGTGTGCAAATGAACCTAGCTTGTTTGATTTGTGCATAACTTGCTCATTTCTGATCTGATATTTGTCAAACTTGTTTTTTTTATTCCTATGATGCATATCTTTTAATTCATAAGTTTTATTTTTAGATCTAACAAAAAATGTGTTCGAAAAAATACTAAAATTTGAATTCAAATTTTGGTGCCAAAATCTCTTGTGTTCTTGAAGTTCTTGTGTAGATGTTGTCCTTTTAACCTTGTTTAGGTATTAGTTTTCATGTGTTGATTCTTCTATATGTATTTATTTCTGATTTTTTTATGTTTATATGTCCTCTCCTTTCTAAATCAAATCTTCAAAAGCTCCATTTTTTCTAAATAACAACTTTCAAAGCTTTAAAAGATCTGAGATCTCACGGAATGAACTCCGAAGTTGAAAGTGCAGCATACCCAGTCTTTCGATATTCGGAGAATCATATGAGTTGCAATGTAACCCTCGCTTGCCTTCGACTCTGTGCATGTGGATCGGAGATCTCCCTTCGAAATTACCTTTTTCAAAATACTTTTCAAGGCTTTCAACGATCCTAGATTTCACGCAATGAACTTCGAAGTTGAAAGTGCAGTATACCCTGTCTTTCAATGTTCGGAGAGTCATATGAGTCGCAGTGAAGCCTTCGCTTGCCTTCGATTCTATGCTTATGTGGGTCCAGGAACATGTGTAAAAACTAAATATGTTTTAAATAATTATAAGTCTCACGCGATGAGTTCTGGATACGAACTGGTAGCATACCCTACTGTTCGGGATTCAAGAATCATATGGGTCCCAGTGCAGCCTTTGTTTGCCTCGGATCTTGTGCATATATGGACTAAGGATTTTTCTTCAAATATTTAAAATACTTGGCTTTTTTAATCCCCTTTGAAGGTCAAGCCTTCGTACCAGAACTACATAATCCTTGAGTTTCCCCATTGCACCGGGGAATACGTAGGAGCAGGATCAAGTCCTGTCAGGCTAATCTCTATCAATCTATTTATTTTGACGCTAATTAAAGGGATCAAGCATTTTTCTAAAATCACACACTCAGTTCAAGGGTACCGTTCTTCGGAACGGGCGAGTAGGGTGCCTAACACCTTCCCTACTTGTAACCGACTCCCGAACCTAAATCTCTTCCTCGAGTCAGGGTTTTTTCCAAATCTTTTTCCCTTAAATAAAAATTTGGTGGCGGCTCCACATTGATCAAATAAATTCTTTTTTGAAAATTTTAGCGAGTTCGTCGTCTCTTCGAAATTACGGTTGCGACAGATGGCGACTCCACTGTTTTCAAAAGATTATTTTCCATAATCTTTCCTATTTCTAAGACACCTTTTTAAGTTTTCTTTGGATTCTTTTCAATATTTTCAAAATATTTTTTCTAATTTTCCTAGGAATTTTCTCCTTCTATTTTGGTTTTCTTGATTTTTGTCTTGATTTGATTTTTGTATCCCCAATTGTATCTTTCAACTCCCTTCTGCCACTTCAGATGGTTTGGTTCAGATAAATGCCTGCGAGCGATGAACCTTGTATCTTGAAAGGGGTATGTGTGCCCTTTTTGCTTCTTATGTAGGTTACCTGTCCTAAGGATCTATGGCCTTTTATATGAACCTCTCAAAGGTAGTTTGTAATCCTGAGGTGTAGAGGTCACTAGAGCCAAGTTCCAGTCTGTAATGCTTGCCACAACAACAGAAAAGCTACCAGTTGTAGGGTATTACCAATAAGACGCACTCTAGCTGGAATTTTCGTGATAGTCAAACAGGACGTAAGCCCCAAAGTGACACCACTACATCCCTCTATCCTAGGTAACACTCAGACATGGGTATAGGGCCCCACTCATGATAAATGCATATGCGATGTGTGAGGGCACACAATTTATTGGGATACCTGCAATTGGGGAATTTGTACAGATATATATAGTAATTTAATATTCGTCTATCCTAAGGTTTGTACAAGGAATAAACAAATCAATAAATCACAGATAAGCAAACAGATAAATAAACCATGCAAATAAAAGGGAAAACGATCGAAGTAATACACACTCAACTTGAACAAGTTTAACTCTCTAATATTCCCCAGTGGAGTCGCCATCTATTGCAACCGTAATTCCGACGAGACGACGAACTCACTAAAATTTTGAAATGAATTTTATTTGATCAATGTGGAGTCGCCACCAAATTTTTATTTAAGGGAAAAAGATTCGGAAAAAACCCTGACTTGAGGATGAGATTTAGGTTCGGGAGTCGGTTACGAGTGGGGAAGGTGTTAGGCACCCCACTCGCCCATTCCGAAGAACGGTACCCTTAAACTGAGTGTGTGATTATTTGAAAATGGTTTGATCCCCTTAATTAGAGTGAAAATAAATACTTGATGGAGGTTAGCCTGACAGGACTTGATCCTCCTCCTACGTATTCCCCGGTGCAATGGGAAACTCAAGGCTTATGTAGTTCTGGTTGTTTTGATTCGAAGGCTTGACCTTCAAAAGTGTTTAAAAGAGTGTTTGAAAGGTGCTCGAAGGCTTGACCTTCGGAGCTACTTGGAAAGTAATATTCAAGAAAAGTTTGATTATTTTTTGAAAACCTATTTTAGAAGGGCAATCCTCATCCACATATGCACAGGGCCCAAGACAACTACGGCTGCACTTGGACCCATACGAATCTCTAAACAACAAACAACAAAAAAAGCTACCAGTTCGTGCTTAGAGCTCGTCACGTGAGATTAAGAATCGCAAAACAAGATTTTTATTTTCGAAAAACGATGAAAGAATAAAACAAGCAAGGTTTTTTATTTTATAAAAGGAAGGGCAACCCTAATCCACATATGCACAAGGCCTAAGACAACTACGGCTGCCCTTGTACCTATACGAATCTCTAAACAACGAACAGTAGAAAAAGCTACCAGTTCGTGGTTAGAGCTCGTCGTGT
The DNA here is from genome assembly GCA_037954105.1 of Canavalia gladiata. Lineage (NCBI taxonomy): Eukaryota > Viridiplantae > Streptophyta > Magnoliopsida > Fabales > Fabaceae > Canavalia > Canavalia gladiata. Next base: position 38,230,798 of record CM075658.1, on the reverse strand, counting down.
GAGATTAAAAATCGCAAAACAAGATTTTTATTTTTGAAAAAAAAAAGAGCAAGGTTTTCAAACATAAAAAGGTTATGGGGTGCGCTTGACATTAATGGAAATGAAATTTATGAATTTAATTTGTAATCATAAGGGCTTTGATTAGAGGTCTGAATTTGGTATTATTAGAAATTTTGGGGTAGACTAACAATTTAAGGAATTTTATGTTTGATGGATTTATTTAAGAATTTGGGATCTTTTATGAATTATTTAGGAATTTTGGAACGTTTAACCAGTTCGCTTTTAGGGCCAATTGCGTAAGATTAAGGAAAGCAAAAATGATATTTTTTTTCGAATGAAAACAAGGGAAAAGAGGGGCAATCCCGATCCACATATGCACAGGGCCTAAGACAACTACGACTGCACTTGGACCCATATGGACCTCTAAAACAATGAACAGCAGAAAAAGCTACCAATTTGCTTTTAGGGCCCATTGCGTGAGATTAAAGAAAGCAAAAATAAGATTTTTATTCAATTGAAAACAAGGGAAAGGAGGGGCAATCCCAATCCACATATGCACAGGGTCCAAGACAACTACGGCTGCACTTGGACCCATACAGACCTCTAAATAACGAACAACAGAAAAAACTACCAGTTCGCTTTTAGGGCCCATTGCGTGAGATTAAGGAATGCAAAAATAAGATTTTTATTCGATTGTTTTCTTGGTTTGTAACTATTGGAGGCGCGGGGGCATAAGCGGACTTTTGGGAAGTTTGGGGGGGTCAAAATATAAATATGAAAAGTTAAGCGGTCAAAACATAAATATGAAAAGTTTAGGGGGTATAGAGGCCTAATTTGGAGTTAGGGTAAGCACAAGGCTTTATTGAGATTTTTGAGGAAGTGTGGAGGCCAAATTGCAATTTCTACAAAAATGGGGGTTGAATTTGCAATTAGTGGAATTATAGGGGTATATTTGTAATTAGTAGAATTATGGGGTATATTTATAATTAGTAGGATTTTGGGGGTATATTTGTAATTAATGGAGTTATGGATTTGTAATTAATGGAATTATGGGGGTATATTTGTAATTAATGGAATTATGGGGTATATTAGTAATTAATGGAATTAGGGGGGTATATTTGTAATTAATGGAATTAGGGGGGTATATTAATAAATAGGAAATTTTAGGGGGCACTTTAGGTAATCAGGAGAGAAATTGGGGGAGAATGAAAAGCAAAGCGCCACGCAAGGGATTCGAAGACGAGTTTGGAGGGTCGATGCACAAGGAGCTAACCACTCCAGCTACATTACTCCATAACTCAAATCTAGATGAATTATATATCTATAAAGGTGGTTTACCTCCTCTACTTTATGCTTGGCCTACTGGTGGGCCCCGCTTCCCACTTTGCTTTATCATTCATGCATGTAACCTACGTACCTACGTAGAAGTGGCTTGGTCCAGTTTTTAGAGAAATGACCTGTAGGACCTTTCTGCCCACCAATTGAAGACACATTGTCTTATATGGAGTCTCTTTATCTCGTCACCCTGAGTCCGTGCTAACCCCTGGCCTAAACAGTAGAAACTTTGAGGCCGACGACTTGGAGATAGCCCACTGATCACCTAGGCTTGCATAATAGGCTATAGTTATTGGCCTTACAGGAGCTATACTAGGCTTGACTAGAACGTGGGTAAGTAGGGGCTCCTGTGGTTTCACTAGCATGGATAAGAGGCGAGGCCAAACAGTCATAGTGGACCCCTCTTCATGCCAACTGGGTGTATAGCCACACTTTTGGATTGTACTTACCAAATCAGTGGGTTCGAACCAAGCCAGTCCTTCTACCTCATCCTAATCGAGATCCCAGAGATGACAGTCGTTGGATTTTGATCACGATAGTACCGATCGAGTGGAAGCAGATTTGGGGGTTCAGTATCACATGCGAACTCTGTATGATCAGCCACTTAGTGAGGCGCACTCTATGCCTATAGCTCCTGTATGGCTTATTTCCAACCCATTGCCATGAAGCCAAGTCATGTGGTAGGGCGCGGCTGTATCGAGAAATCTAACGTAGAACGACAGGCCCCTCCCTTAATTTTTATTGAAAGCCATGCATGGCCATATCTAATATAGAAAGCTCAAATCTGGGGCCTGAAATACTAGGCATGAAGCCTGCTAAGAGTGCACCCTCTATGAGTGTGATGACTTATTCCCAAAGATATAAACTCACTATCAATTTCCTTACAATGGGTACACGCTCCCTGGCCGAACTAGCATACCCAAGGGATTTATGGTGAATTGCTTGTACTAAAATGAGTGTGCCATAGGGCATAAGACGCCTCGGCATTAGATCAGAATCACGTGTTCACAATGTGTAACAAAGGTCACGCCTCTATCCGGTCCTTTCAAGAATCTTGCTAACCAGGACGTTGGAGGAACACAATTACTCACCTTATGCTACAATGTCTTCACCACACGTGGGCAAGGTTTAAGCGTCTAAGATGACTTCCCAAGGACTGCCATCCCCTTACGAAGTCCCTTACATCATCTGGGCTACCCTCTACTGATATACGCTTGCAGCCAATGTTTTCTATGCCCTGTTTTGGCCCGATTCCTAAGACTATAGGCCTTACACTCTACTAGTCAGGTAACTATATTCATTGGCTTACATGCTTGGACGCGAGATGTTGTGAACTTATTTAAAGACCTCGGAGCAGAGCATGGGTCACCTTCGATGATCCTTAATAAGACTATTTCCATTAAAAGAGGTTCCCATGCAAGATAATGAGGTTCTGGTCATGCCCATCCGAGCCCTTGGGCTGCCTTTCACTCTATCTTTACTCTCTCACAGGGAAGTAATTGGACTACGAGATAAAAGATCCAGAATGGATCCCCATAGGATCGGGATCATGGGTTGACAGTGACAAAGATTACGTGAAGATGAGGGCGGGTAGACTACCCTTAGATAACCTTGGGGAGATCGTCAGATCGGTGACGCAGGGGAGGAGAGTGAGTGTGGGGACGAAGGGGAAGGACCTGAGGTACGAGCATTCCTCTGTTTTCGAATCATCATATTAGGTCAACGTGCCCCTCTAGATTAAGATAAGATCCTCTCGATCCAATGATTCTTAGCCCTACGAAGAGCGTACCCTCGGGGTGGAAGCTTAGAATGAGAACGATTGGGAGTTCTTGTAACACCCTAGGTTCGACTAAAACAGGGTGATATGCAGGCCTCTATGACCTCCTTATACAATCGATCTTGGACTCAGACTGGAAGAAGCGAATCATTAACTACTACAGGAGTCATGGTTAAAGAAGGCGAACATGGATTCGGCTATTGTTTAACGATCTTTCGGCTCACGATTTGGTATAACCTTATTACACTAGGATACTTGCTACGAATCACAATGGGGCACTAAAGATTGCTAGGGTCATTCCATGCAACTTAATTCATACCTAGAAATTGGATATTACCAATTGGTGCGGATAATTGCAGGCAAAACCTGATCAAGATTCAAGAATGTCAATGAGATTGCCTAAGCGTAATTGAACACTTGAAGGCTTACCTGGTAGTTTGCAGAAGAAATCGCCGATTCAAGGCTCCTTTGCCCCCTTCTCAACTTTGCTTCCCGATCTTCACCTTAGAGCCAAGACCAGATAAACGAGAGAGTTTTCAGTGCTTCTCTGTTCCTAATCTTGACACCTTTCTTTTCGAAAAATCTAACCCCTATATCTTCATCGTTCCCTCTTTTATACGTGACTCCTTCTGCTCTGTTTTTCACCATTCGACTGCACACACCCCTCCTTTTTCTTTATTTAATTACTTTATTTTTATTTTTTTATTGGTTTTTATTATTAATATTTTGTTTTTATTACTTCTTCTTTCTTCTCTCTCCCTTTTTTTTATTATTCTTCTCCACTTCTGTTTATAAAAAAAATTATATTTTTTTATCTTTCTAAAAAACTATTTTTATTTTTTTTTCTATTTTCCAAATATTATTTTTCCAGTTTTCTTATTCTGTTTTTTTTTCTTTTTCTTTTTCCTATTTTTTTTATTCACATTTTTTGTTTTAATCCTTTTCTTATTTTATTTTTTGTTTGGTATTTAGATGTTTTTTTTTCTTTTTGCTTGTTTTAATTATTATTTTATTTTCATTGGTTTCTTTCATTTTATTACGTATTACTTTTTTTCTAATTTATTTTCATTTTCTTATCCCTCCTTATTATATTCATTCTTCTTCTGCAAGTTTTATTTGCTCTATTTTTCAATTATTTGTTTTTTGCTTTCTGTATTTCTGTTGTCTGTTTGTTCGTTTATTTAATTTGCTATCTTCTTACTTAATTTTAATGATCGGGGGCCTCAGACATAATTGAGTGTTTACAATAGGGTATGGAAAACTTCCTTGTGAAAACCAGATATGTGAAGAACTATGATAATGGAATGGGGTCTGTGGTTCTGTTTCCCCTTTTGAGGAAGAGGAATCTTCAATTGTTGTAGTTCTTTTCCTTTTGAAGTTATAGGGAGGCAAGAAAACCTCATTTGGATGGAAAGTCTACAATGGGATGGTGAAACCCATTGTTGAGAAGTTTGAACTCATGACCTTAGAAATAAAAAGGTGTCTCAACGAAAATTAAATCCATACACTAGCCTAGGCTGTAATCAACAACCTTCAAGTTTTCTATCCAATCTACATTACTAATGTCCACGAAAACCACCCCCGTCACAAAGGACAGTTTGTTTGTCTGGGAAAGAAAATGGGGAGTCAAAGAGTGAGAAACCAAGTGTTATCACTTTCATCTCAGCCACTTCAGTTTATCAGAAAATCATGTCATGTATGCAAGGTTAACTTTTCATCTTTAAAAAAACTCTTCTTAAGTCGATTGCTTTTATACAAGAAAACCATTATTAAATATGTAACTTGCTCATACATCATATTTATAAGGTTCACATCATAGATATTATTTTACCATTCTTGCCTCTATGTCTTTCATTTCTCATATCTATCCTCTATTACTCTCTTTTAATGATAATTAAGACATAGACATACATTAACATTAGTCATATAATATCTTCTCACTATCTCTGCTATTCTACCTTCAATTCTTAAGGATATAAGCTCATTCCTAGATGGTCGTCACCATTGATAATAAGTGAAGAATCCTTTTGTCTTCACAATAGAAGGATTTGTGGAGAACCCTTTAGGAAAATATTTTCGTCTCCTCTTCAGTATGACTTTGTTTCCCTCTCGATATGTACAAGGCACAATAAGATTAGATTAAATTTTCACATAAGTTTTATTTAGTGATCCCTTAAACTATTTAAGTTCATTTTAAAAGTTTCTAGATAACCATGCATGCGCAATCAATATCCAACCAATATGCCATACATATTTAGCTCTCAGTTGCTATCACGTCATCATTCATACATGATCATCATATATAACATCATTCTTTATACATTCATGAGCATTCACCATTCATCTTGCATTACACTTCATGCATTAATAAAGTTTTACACAAGTTGGCTTAACGTTCTTAAGCATTTGATTATCTTCTAGGTTAAGACTTTGTTATGCTTATCATTCAATCTTATGCAATGTAACCACATATACCCATACCTATCCCACTTGTTTAATCATAACATTTTATGATGAACCACTCATGGGAGATTATTCCACTCAACGTTCCAAGTTATCTCTTAGATTTTCCTTTTCTTAAAGGTCAAGTTGTTTCACATGATTTTTATATCACTTAGAAGTTTTCCCTAAGGTGGCCGAATGACACCTCTTAAATTTTTCTCTTTGTACACTTCAATTTACATGTCTTATGCATAACCTAATCAAACTATGATTAAGGGTTATGTGATAGCAGGATTTTAACTTACTTATATCAATTTAATCATACATGGCCAAAAGGTATACATGCCATTGCCAAGCTTCATTTAAACCCTTCATCCTTTTCTTTTACAAAAGAAAGGTCCTTAATGTACCTTAGCCAAGATTTCAAATTCATTCTTCCTTAATTAACTCTTGGTGGCTGAATGCAAACTTCTCATTTTTACTTCATCATATTACTTTTCAATCATCACCTTAAGCTTACCAAAATCCATTCTTAATTTTTATCAAGCTTTTAAAATAGTTTCATTACCTACTTCACAAATTCTCCCTTAACTTCCTTAGGATCCTCTTGTCACCTTAACTGAGACTTAAACTCAAACTTCTCTTAATCCTTGAGAAGTAGCAAAATGCATGAATAAGGTTTCTAATTCCTTCTAGTTCTCTTTTCTATATTTATAAGATGATTTCTACTAATTGAAGTTTAGGTCATTAATCATTACCTAACTTAGAAACTTTTAATACTTCTCCCTCACACTTAGAGAGGTCATGGCCTAATGGTCTATTGAAACTTTTCAACCCCATGGTTCATTCCTAATGAATCAATTTATGCATACTTAGGTTTAGGCTTAAAACATAGTGAAAATTGTAACTTCCTTTAACTAAACCAGTCATCATGGTTAAATGAACATCCTACCATTCCTAAAAATTTCTTACACTTCTAATCTTTTTAATTTATAAACTAAGAAGACTTAATTAACCCTAATTAAGAATTTAAACTCCTTCCTTCTTAATTAACCATAAGGTGGCCGAATGCCACTCCTAGATTTTAACTCATCATCTTTCATTTTTACTTAACTTAAATTGATGAATCCTTATAGTTAGAGTTTAGGCCATAAATCGTTGCCAAGTTTACCAAAAATTTAAACTCATTTTCCTTTAATTAGCTACAGGTGGCCAAATGCACACCTCTTGATTCTAGGACATTTAGTTTCAAGTTTTTTCTCTAAATTGTTTTTTCACACCAATTAGAACATAATCTTATAACTTATTTCATCTTTAGACATTGTTATAGATTTTATCTTCAACTTGGCATAACTGGCTGAATGCTCATTCTTTGTGTCTAATGTCACCTTTTCAAAATTTCTTCTCATATAACCTTGGTTCCATGATTTGTACAGTTGTACTACCTTAATCACTCGAATCCATACAAGTCTTATCTATACTCCTTAGCTTGGGTCATGGTTAAGGAAAATCTTAGGTGTCTTATGAAGCTTGTTTCATTTTTTGTCCCAAAATTTCAATTTTCTCTTAATAGATTTTAAATTTATGCCTAAATCAAACTTATGGGACATATGATTTAATTTTTCTTAGACTTTTAAGTAATTTATTCCATGGGTTCAGATCTAGACATTTTTCCACACAAGTCCATAATATTAAGAAAATAAACAACTTTGAAACTTTAAGCATAAAAATCTTCAAGATAGTATTTTTCAAGACATATAAGTGTAGATCCATTAGACCTACTCCAAGATCCATCCATCTCATATTATGAACACTTCAAAAATTTTCCCATGAACTCTCAAAACTTTCCAAAGCATCAAAATTCAACGTTAAGAAATTTTAACTCATTAAATTGCTTCTCAGGTGGCTAGAAGCACTTTAATCAATCCAAACTTCATTTTAACTTTCAAAAATCACTAAAAAAGGGTGATGCTCATTTTTAACCGTTCAAAGGCAGCCTTAATATTTCATGAGTCCAAACAAAATGGTCTTAGAGATCCACAAAAAGAAGAAAACAAACCATAGAAATTAAGATTTAAAGCTTAAAAGACAAAGTAGTAAAATCCTACTTGATGGAGACTTTGAAAGGAGGGTTTATGGGGCTATATGGCTCAACATGGTCCCCCTTGATGGTCCACAAATAGCTCTTGGTGGTGGTGGTGGGGCTTGGTCATTAGAGGTTAATTTTGGCTTAAATTTCATAGATGGAAACTTAAGCTTAAGGTGGGAGGTTAGGTTTCTTGGCTTAGCTTTAACCTTGAGAGAGTTTGAAGAAATTTTTTAAGTATTTATGAGGTTAAATATGCAATAAATGAGCTTCCCCATGTCCCTTAGTGAATTCGGCTAAGCTAAGGCATTCTAGGAATAAATTTCTCACTTAAGGGCATTTTGGTAATTTTGCATGAAATTTTCATTTTTCAAAATAATTCAAATGTAAGTAATTATCCTTTTAGAATTATATTAATGATAATTAGGCTGACTTTGTTACAAATTAAGTTTAACTTATCCTAAGCATGGTTAATTTTAATTAAACAAGGTTAATTAACCTTAACCATGGTTAAAACAATTTTTTCATTTATGATTTTTGTCCTATATGCCATAAATATGGTGAGTCACCACCATATTTTTCATATTGAATTTTCGAACAAACCATGTGGGGCCCACTTTTTGGCTTCTTTCTCACACTTTCTTGCCCTCTCGATCTTATAGGAGCATTTTCATAACTTTTCCTAGCATTACCCGAGAAGTTCCCAAATTTTTACTTTGACATCTCAAACACTTATTGGTTAGTTCTTGAGTCATTCTAATGTCATTTGGTAATTTTTTGGGAACAATTTAACCCTTTGTAGAAAGCAGAGCTTTTTAGGAGCTTTTTGGGCGTTTTCAAAGTTTTTTGAGGGCTTTTTAGGAATTTCTTTATTACTAATCTTTTCTCATGAATTTTTAATCATTATTAATGTTCTCTAATCCCTTAGAATGTATTTTACCTTTTTTTATAGTTTTCCTGCATATTATTTAGGTTGCTAAGTGTAGGAGCATTTTCGTCATTTGCACCAAACTTTCTAATTTCACTTTCTTTTGCTCTTATTCCTACTTTGTTTCTTACTAATGGTTATTTGTATTCCTAAGGGCTCATTAGGAGAATTTATGAGTGTTACATATTTCCTGTGATTTTATCTAGTGAACTTGTGTCTAGCATTACCCTAGGTGGGGCATGATACCCATCAATTTGTGGATGGGGCATCTTGAACCCTTTATATGGTGGTAAAGAAGGTTGATATAGTAATGGAGTGCTTACTAAAGTCTTAGGTTGTTGACCATCCCAGTTATGGGTGTTTTCATTCCCATGCAATTAAGGCATTCTAAATGTAAAGTGATAAGAAAGATATCGATGCATACTAGGGACCTTAGGAGGTGCAACCATACTATGAAGAATATAAAAAGGTGAAGGGCTAAACAAATGGATTGAACTAGTGATGTAGCCTGATCATGTAATATAATAATGATGCACCAAATATCAAGAGTTGGTTAAGAAGACTTGGTCACTAAGATGGTCATTTATTGACTCCCTCCCAAAAAATATAGTACTTTACCTATAAGGGTACTAGACCCTACATCAATAGTGAGGTTCAAGAGGAAGGGACTTACAGACAGAGATTTCCTAATTAGGAGGATTTTTTTCACATCATTCTTCCTCATAAGCTTAACTACACCCTCCTTTATAAGAGATATGGTGACCTCACTTGCCTTCACCTTTCTCTTGTTATTATATTTAGTTTCTTTTATTTCATACAAACTTTTTTCTAAACCCTATCTCCCTATCTCCCTTTTCTGCCTCATATGTGTTTAGTGTTAACAGACTTCACTAGGGATAAAGGTACTAAGGTAGTTTCCTAGGATTTGAAGTGGAATGAATACCTATTACTACGTTCATGATGATGAGCATCCCTATCATATTTCCATGACCTTCCCAAAAGCACATAGCTAGCCTCCATTGGGACAACGTCACATATGACATTATCCTCATACCTCCCAATGGTGAATTTGAGGAGGACTTGTTGATCAATCCCGAAGTCTCCATTATTACTAAGTCATTCAAGCTTATATGGCTTAGGATGGTGGTTACTAACCGTAACTTGGTAACTAGCCTAGTACTCGTTACAGTAGTGTAGCTACCCTCATCAATAATTAAGAAGTCGATATACCCCTTGATAGAACACCTAGTATGGGAGATGTTCTCTCTCTGAGATTCTTCCTCCCCATTAACAACACTACCCAATAACCTTCTAACCACTGGAAGGCCTCCCTCAAGTGCATACTCTAGGGCTTCATCATTAGATGAAGAGGAAGAGGAATTAGAGCCATTGGACTCTATTAATGAATAATTACCATTGTCCTTAAGGACCATGGTCTTTTTATTTAAGCATTGGTAAGCAATGTGCCCCCTACCTAGATGCTTGAAGCACTTAATAGATAATTCTTTCCCTGAAGGTAAGTTTAGGTTTTGACCTTAGACGATTTGGAGGTTAGAGTGATGCTGAATTTTACGATAGTTTTAGGGCGCCACTCCTAGGGAGATAAGCCATGTTTACTTTCCCACCTTGGAGTTCCAGGGATAAGGTGGTTCTCACCTCAAGACAAGGCTAAGAGAGAGAGAGAATTTGAGAGAAAATCTCACTCTGAAAATTTTGATTTCAATCAATGACTCCAAAGTGCCTCAAAATGACTACAAAGTGGTTTATACATAGACCAAAGGAGGGAAATCAATGTAGGTCTTGGATTTGCTTCCTTCCTTCCCTAAAATAGGCTTGGATTGGCCTAAAATATAAGCCATATATCTAGCCACTATGAAACCTCTAATTGGGCTTGGATAAGCCCATGTTATGGGTTGAAGAATTACACAAAAGAGATAAGCATATTTTATGAGCCTAATTATTACACATAAAAGCTATCCTAAGCCTATACAAGTAGAGCCTTTTAAAATTATTACAACAAACCTAATCCTAAACTATACATTGTGATGGGCCAATAGGTCCAATGGTACTTTTCCATCAAGGCCTCTACATCAATATGCAACAGCCAATGACCAAAAATACAGAAGAGGCCAAAATTTTGATGGTCCATTAGGTAATTATTCAAATGCTGGAACATTTGGAATAACTTCTTATGGCCAAAATTTTGATGGTCCATTAGGTAAGAATATATGCCTTTAAGAAGAGTTTAATGGCTAAGAATTCATTTAACCAAATGATTGAACTTGAGAGGTATTTGGGTGAAGCTTGGGTAGTTAGGGATGACAAGTTTGACATGCCTAAATTGTGGAAGCAAAATTTTTCTCGGTTCCTAATTTTATCAACTATGACTAGGGATGTGTTTGCCACTCCCATTTCAACTATAGCATCTGAAAGTGCATTTAGCACCGATGGTAGAGTTCTAAACATGTTTTGAAGCTCTCTAAAACTAGAATTGGAAAAGCTCTTATATGGGGTTAGAATTGGTTGCGACCCTCTCTAGCCAAATGTAAAGATAGTTATCTTTTTTAAGAATTAAAGGACTCGAAAAAGATTGCCATAGGTCGTCTTTTTCTACCTATAACTTTATTTTTACATTATAATTCACTTTAGAATGTTATAATCTGTATAATGTATAATTCCTTTTATTTTTTGTTTCAATTTTGTAAAGAACTTCAAGCAATAGTAGAAACCACATCTTTAGGGGTAGGGGTTCGGACAAAAGGACTTGTCGTATAAGTCAATGATGGTTGGCTACTATTCTGGACTTCTAGATAGCTTAACTTATTTTTATAAATTTTAATTTTTTTAATTATCTACTAATTTACTAATTAATCACTTCCAATTTTTTGGACAGCATATTTCTTGATGTTGATTGTGATTGAGAGACCATTCATAGATATGTGTAACTTTGGCCTTTTTGGTGTGTGAAATTTTAAAACTTTAGTTTACCATTTAACTCACATTTTAAAATTTAACATCTTACTGGTGCTTCTTTTTTGTAGATTTATGCCTCAATTGCTTATTTTCTTTCTGATGAGACTAAATCATTGTTAAACTATAAGCTTTGAAATTTTTTGTTATTATATTCTTAATACATTTTGAATTCTAATTGGTATATTATGCTAATGTTTTCTGTTCACATATCCTCCAATTTACTCTCTTACTAATATTTCTATTTTGCAAGTTTATGCCTCAATGACTTGTTTAGTTTCTGATCAAACTGGAAGACTCACTCGTTCTCAAACTATAACCTTTAAAATTTTCTATTAGTATATTCTAAATTTTGATTAGTATATTCTAAATTCTGGTTATTTTATGACTATGATTTTGTGCACTATGAAGCCAAATAGCTGGTTGATTAAACTATTGAAGATTGGTTATGAAACCAAAGAGTGGACACTACCATACTTAAACATCATTTTTATAGGTATACATCTATGTCAATTATCAAATAAATTCTAAATGTAAATAGTTTATTTATGTCCAAATCTTGTAGAGTGATTCCTAATTACTATTGTTTCGATTCACATGTTTAATTTTAATGGTTGTTGTAACATCCTAATTTTTCTATGATAAATGTTTGAGGCTACAAATAGTTTCCCGAATAAAATTATGTGAAATTAGAAACCAAAAACAGAGAAATTAGGAAGTTTGGTGCAAATGACAAAAATACCCCTACACTTGGGCAGCTCAAATAATGAGCTATAAAAATGGAAATACAAGTATAAGACATCCTAAAGGATTATAAACATCATGTATGGTTAAAAGTAATGAGAAAAACTTAGAAACCTCAGAAAGGACAAAAACATCCTTCGAAAATCCCAAAAATGACCAAAATACCCCTAGGAGCTATACTTTTTGCACCAAGCTAGTCAGTTCCCATAAAAATAGCAAACAGACTTATATTAAAATAGGAACGAACCAAAAAGTCTTAGAAATGTCAGAGAAATAATTTGGGAAATTTTCCGGTAATGCTAAAAAAAATTACGAAAACGCCCCTAGAAGGCCGAGAGGGCAAGATAAGGTGATAAGTATGCCAAGAGTGGGCCCCACACCCATGTGCACGAAATGCAACAGCTGGAAAAGTGGCGGTGAGTCACCAAAATGAACTCAACCAAGTCTTCCACAAAAAGACAAAAGTGAATAGTAAAAAGGTTACTTTAACCACGGTTAAGACTAACTAACCTTGGTTAATTAAAAGTAAAGCATGCTTAGGGTAAATTAATCATAATTAGAGGTGATATCAGCCTAATTAACACTAATCTAAGCCTAAAAGGATAATTCTTTGAATTTTGATTTATTTTGGAAAATAGAAAAAATCTAGGCAAAATTACCAAAATACCCTTAAGTGCAAAACTACTTCCACTTGGTCTATAAGAGTCTGAATTTTTTTGGGACCCTTGGGACCCCATTTGCTTCAGATTTTTCAGCTTAGAAACTCATCAAAATCCTCTCCATTCTCTCCAAGCTTGTCGTAACTCCAAACACCCAAAACTTACACTTTAAGCCTAAGTCTTCATCTTTAAGACTTAAGCTATATTAAAGCTATAAACACTTAAACCCCACCACCATCCTTTTCCCACATCCAGAGTAGACCAGAAGGGACCCAAGGCAACCTTTACAGCCCATAAAATCACTAAGGAGGTCTTCAACAAGTAGGATCTTTCTACTTGTCTTTTTATGCTTTTAACTTGCCTTTTTATGGTGTGTTTGTTTTCTTTCATGCATCTTTTCTCCAAGATTCGTTTGTCTTCTTTTTTTTTCACTTGTGAGAGTTTAAAACTGTATTTTAACTATTCAAAATCAGCCCCACCCATTTTTAGTGATTTTTGAAAAGAAAAACAAAGTTTGTTCTGTTAAAAGTGTTTCTAAGGCACTTAGAAGAAATTTAAAGTGGGTTTTGTTTTAAAATTATTTTTGAGGATTTGATCAGTTTTATGCTCTCATGAGAAAGGTTTTTGAAGCTGATTTGAAATAGGATTTGTGGATCTTGGAGTAGATCATGGAAATCTACTCTTTGTGGCTTGGAAAAATATATTATGTTGTTATTTTGATGCTTATTTTTATCCTTAAGTTTTAACCTTGTGATTTTATTTTGTGATGAGTTTGGTATGACCTTTGTGCTGGATTTTCACCTCTGAGTATGCATGTTAAGAGGTGGATTACAGTTTTGTAATAAGTTCCAAAGGTTTCCTTTGGACATTAGTTAGAGAGCTACCAAGCAAATGATGAAATTTGTAGTCAAAAGTGGCTAAAATCCTTGTATGGCACCCTAGACTCATCATGGCCAGCACTTAAGCATCAAAACATGGATGAAGTAAGCATGGACCAGAGGCAAGAGAGGCTGCACAAGCCTAACATAACTGAACCAAGGTGGTGTGAGATGGAAGATTTGAAGAAATTACCTTGGCTAACCAAGGAAGGCTTTCGGCCACAACTCCCAAGCAAGCTTTAGTTTCGTTAAAATTTTTCTAAGTAACTTAAGCTTTGACATAAGGTTTTAAATGAACTAAATCAACCTTTAAACAAATTTAAACAAAACAAAAATGAGTTAAAAACCTCTACGAGTGCATTCGGCCACCCTAGAGAGATTTTGGCAAAAATGTGCTTAAAATGTGATTAAGGAAAAATCAAGTATTTTCAACAAGTAAATAACTTATTTGGAGGTTTAATCAATATTTAAAAGGTTAAGTTTCAGAATATATGGCCTAGGTAAGCTTAGGGAAAATTCTCAAAATTACTAAGTGGTAAAATTTCCGAATAAGCTTAAAATGGGTAACTAGGAAATTTACCATAACTTAAGCTAGGGTAAATGTCAAATTCGGCCATGCCATTAAATTTTGGGTAAAAATACTTAATATTACCTTATAATATGTCAATTCTAAAGTTTAAACTTGGCCCCTAAGTAAAGGTCAACTAGGGTTAAGACTTAAGTTAACTAGGGCTAGGAAGAAGGAAACCCTAAACTTAAAAAAGTGGCATTCAGCCACTTAGTAGTTAATTAACTTAAAGGAGGTTTTAATTTCCAATTAGGGTTAATTAAGGATCATTTTTATGTGTATAGGACAAATTTAAAGTATGAAAAAGTTTTAAGGTGGATAAAGAGACCTATTGGTTTTTTAGGCAAATGATCTTTTGCTGAAAAAGGTAATTGTGGAAACCTAAGTCTAGGAGGTTGGAATTCGGCTACCATGTTTTACATTAACTAAGGATGAGTTTCAATCCTTAACTAGGCCCAAAATATGATCCCAAATATGTAAGCAAAATATAATTAAGGTGTATGAAATGTGGAATTTGAGGAAGTAGGTCATTTGGCCATTTAGGATTAAATTGACCTAGAAGATTAATTAATTTCTACTTAGATATTATTTGGTTTAGAATAAAAGAGACTTTAAAGGTTTAAGAGTCAACTAGACCTAATTATTAAGGTAGTAAAAAGAAGAACATAAGGTAATATATTTCAATGGTTTATTAGAGGCATGATTAAGAAGGATGGATATGACTTAAACTTAAAGTTAGAAGTTCACTAAGTAATTTGATCATAGCCTACCTTAGTGAGAAAAAGTTCTAAAAGTATATAAGTTGATTCAAATGGAGAAGTTAGACTTCATATAATCTAAATTAACTTATCTGGATGAAGGAAATGAATTAGAAGAAATTAGGATCCCGGAGCTTATATTTGGCAATTCTAGGTTGATAAAGAGAAAAGAAGTTTAAAAATCTTAATGTGTATAACTCAAGAAATCTTAGAATGATATAAGAAGAATTAAAAATTTAAAAGAATGTAGACAAAGGTACCAGTTACCATTTCACCATGTTTACTTAAAATATACTAAATAAGTAAAAGTTTGTAAATACTTAATACTTGAACTTAGAATAATTAGGACATGCATAAGACTTGAACAAAAGAAAACACAAAAATTAAAGAACTTAAAAGGTGCCATTCGGCCACCTAGATTAAGATGCTAAGACGTAAAATCTTAATGAAAAAATATAAATTTGAGAAAAGGAAAGGATGAGAGGTAACTTAGAAGGATGAGTGATGTAAGTCCTTATGTGATTTTAACATCAAACCGAATTGAGGCATTAGATTGGTTGTATAAATGTGACATTATGCTATGTAATTTATCAATCAAATTTCATTATTAGTTATGAATGCTCATTATCTATGAATGAATAAATGATGGATACTCATGAATGAGAAAGGATGATGATCATGTATGAGATTCGTTTATGATGATGATTGAGATGAAAATTCGAAACCTATATGTGCGTTCCATATTGGTTGGAAATTTGTTTGAGCATGCATAATTATTTGGAAGCTACTAAAATGAACTTAAAAAGATTAAGGGATCACTAAAGCAAACTTTATGTGAAAACGTAATGCTACTCTCCTTGTGCCTTATGCGCACTAGCATCCAGAGGGCCCTAAAAAGCTCTACTGAAGAGAAGCCTAGAGTTGCTTCTAGGAGACTTAAGTTTCTCCAAGAAATCCTTCTACTGTGAAGACTTAAGTTTCTTCACCAAGTTATAAGGTGGTGACGACCACCCTGGAATGAGCTCATATCCTTAATTTTTAGTAGGAGGTGGGAGTAGAGTCAGTGAGAAGATATTGTTTGACAAATTTAATACAAGTCTATGTCTTATTGTTTCTCCCTAAGGTGGTGAAACTAGATTCATAAAGTGTCCCAAAAGTTGGACAAAGGAATGATAAAGACAAAGATAAGTAATAAAGAATGAAGTTTAAGGCATAGAATAATTGTATGTCAAATGATATCTTATGTGTGATCCCCAAGTTATGAATGTTAATGAGAATGTATGTTGAGATGCCACAATTTGTGAATGATAAGAGAAATGCATATTTAAGCACTCAGAGGTATGTTCAATAATAAAATATATCCACTTCAGAGAAATGTTTACAAAGAATTAAAAGTAACCTTTTATGCAAGAAATAATTTTCTAAAATAAACTAAAGTGGATGGGATTTAAGTGATGGCATTAGAACTAAGTAGAAAGACTACTGAGAAACTTAGTTTCTCACCCCTACTTCTTCCCACTTTCTTCCCAGACATTTTAGATGTTATTCATTATGGTAGTAGTTCACGTACTTGAAGTGGATGTGAGGCACTCTCTCTGGAAGATGTACATTGCACTAATGTAAAAAAAAAAAAATTGGATGCAAGCATCCTAACTACTAATATGTAGTATTAGCTAACTTATGTATAAATGTTGTCTAATAGTTGTAAGTTTATGGTTTGTAATAACTACATGATAAGGCCCACGGGCCTATGACTTACGGTATGTATGAAATGTTATGTATAATTATTGTGTGACATATGTGTTATGATTGAATATTGTTTATTTATTATAGGCAAATGATAAACGAAAAGAATAATATAAACGCTTAGTATTCCTAAGGTTTTAAACATATGTAGAAATCCGCTTAACGATTTATTTTACCGCTACACACGTTTTATCAACGAGGCTCGCAGTTTATATCAAACAGTTTTAAAAAAAAATTACTGTATTTTCATATAAGTATTTTCTAAAATGAATCCCGCATCATGAGATAACAAACTAAAAATGGAACCGAATGATCGACTTAAGCGTGAAATCGATATTCGTTTTTAGGGTGTTATAGTTCTGATTGATAAACCTTCATTTTGTTGATTTATTTGCGAAAAATTAGTCATAATTATAATATAATTTATGATTATTTAATTGTAATTCTACCTAATTTTTCTTATTTTTGCAGGAATGCTCATGTAAGTAAGAAATATGAAAATAGGCAAGTTTGGGATCAAGAAAAGAGGGTAAAAGGGGCATAAAAGGATAGGGCATCTACTGTGACAATGTCACATTTAATGCGACAATGTCATGTCAACCCTGATAACGTGAAAATGTCACATTTTGGTGTGACAATGCCACATCAGCCCTACAATGTTGCAAGATGACTTACAATAGTCACGTCGATTAAGGGAGCGACTAGGTCAAGCCTGGTCCATGATGGTGAAACCTTAACTCACGCCTATAAACAGAAGGTTTTACCACACCATTCAACACACCACTTTAGCATCCCTCGATATCCTTCCGTAGGATTTTGGAGATAGAAGCTCTTCCACAGTACAAGTTGCAACGTCCTATTATCAGATTTGTTGACACTACAAATTTTGTCATTCTTTTTCTAGAATTAGGATTATGGATTGTTTTGTTGGATTAGTATGTTCTTGTTTGTCTTATCTCTTGATGTGCAACTAATTTCCAAATCGTAGGGCTTTGGTAAAACTTATAATGTAACCAATTGAACCCCTTTTCCTTTTTATGAATGATTTGATATTTCTATTCAATTTTGTTTTCTTTATTATGCATAATTAATCAATGAGAATTAATTTCTAAGTTAATTGGGGGATAGGCAATCGTGCCATTGCCTAATTAACGGAACTATAAGGTAAACTAAATCTAAGGGTTTTGGAGGATCAATCGGAATCCTTGATTTCTAATTAGTTATTAATTTAACAAGTCTGCATGTTCTTTATGCTTCTCTTACCTATATACCTTGCATGATCATTGGGGTAGCAACTTAAGCGAAAGAATATTGCTATTGCATGATTCATTGGATAGTAATAGAATGAGAACAGATGGTTAGTAATTGACTCAAATCATTTATAAGGGAGTTGAGGTGAAATTGGGTAAAATTATAAGAGAAACCAAAGTCTCATGTATTTCCATAATTGAACTCGTGTCTATGCCTTTTTTTCTTTAAATCACTTACTCTCATTTTGTCCCCTTTCTACATTCATTTTAAATATTTCTAAACAAACTCTTTTCTGGTGAGCTCAAAAATTAGGATTTAATCATTATTTAAGATTATTGAAATAGTCTCTGTGAGAACGATATTAAGGGTTTTAAATACCTTTTTTACACCAATGGGTACACTTGCATGTAGGTAAAACTTTGTACGCACAGTAAACGCACAACAGTGACTATGTAGATATTCTATGTGATTGGATTTACAGGTATAGTTTTAATGGTTGTGACTACCTATATAATTTATTTTGATTGTATTGATTCAATAAATGTATTAGATTAATTAATTAGATTGGATTTGGAAAACTAAGTTAATTTAGTTATATAGTTTAACGGTTATGATTGTGACTGCATTTCCACCTATTTAATGTTCAACTTAATTTCTTTTAAAAATTCTAGTTACGTAATTTAATGGCCATGACTATATTTCCTATTATTTAAGGTCCAGTTTGATTTCTTCTCAAAGAAAAATTTTATCTTCATATTTCTTAGTAATCTAATACTAATAAATTGAATCATGGCCTAAAAATTACAATTTGATAAAAAAAAAATAGATTCTAAAAAGTGAAGTTGTTCAATTAAGGACCTAATTTGAATAAACTGATCCATTACACCCGATAACTCATTAATTCTAACTTGACAAACTCGACCAACTCAAGGACAAAGTTGGCTACAATTATATACATATTCGGTTATCTTTGAATTTCAATTGCTAAACCCGATTTCGACCAAAACCGACCGACGAGTAGGTCTAGTTTCATTAATACAATTTCATACTTTTTATAATGATAATTGTGGCCTGTTGGATATAATCTACCTGTTATTCCTAGTTATATTTACCTGTTTATTGTTACAAATGTTTAAAATATTTAGGAGGTTAGTATTTGATCCTGATATTTGTCTTGTTTTCCCTTTATTAATAAAAGTCTTGTCTACCTATTTTTGTCCTTATTTTGAAAATACTTTCGAGCCTACACATTCAAGGATGAATGTTTTTAAAAGGGGAGGGGATGACGTAGAGATCCCCAGTTGCGAAGGATGACCCTAACTATAGAGACCTCTAAGTCAATTAGGCCCCAAATAAATAGAATGGGATTTAGTTTATCTTTTTGTATTTTAGATGTAGAAGGCCCAAGATATGTATATGAGCGAACCTATTTCCTTGTATTTCACTATTGAGTTTTTTGGCATGCTTTGACTCAATTTGCAGGTTACCTTAAGGCATGAGGATGGACTCATTTTGGGCTCATGAGACGCCCAATTCAGATTCCCAAAGTTTTCCCATGTTAGCTAGCTTCTTATGCTTATATAAGGAACCCTCATTTGTAACTTTGCTCACTTTTGAGTCATTTAGTAAAATTCATTCTGAATTTTGAGTGAAAAAATCTTCTTCTCTCCCTCTCAAAACCAGCATGGGGTTAAGGAATCCTCCTTATCCATGGTGACCATGGTGGTGGAGAAGGAGCTTATCCTTTGATAAAAGGTTATGCTCCCAAGAAAACAAGGTTCTACATCAAGTTCTTCCTCATCTTGCACCTTTGAAGTCAACCTCTATTGCATAATACAGAACCATCAAGTTATCATGGAAGGATAAGCTTCCCCTACCATCATTGGAGAACTCTATGGATAAGGAAAGATTCACCTTTAAACTCAGAAAATAGGAGAAAAAGAAGGAAAGAAATGATGATCTTAGACTTGCACATTGTATAAAATGAATCAGAAGTTACAAATTACACTAGATGGTGTCTTTATATAGGCATGAAGAGGAGGTGCTAAAGATACGAAGAATGGAGCTGAAATGGATCCGCCTAAAGAAAGGCAATTTGGCTTGGATGTAAGCCCAATTATGATGGCTTCATTACTCCTCAAATTGGCCTCAATTTAGGCCAGATCAGGCCCAAAACCTATGTTAAAAATACAAAGAAAGTATAGGGAATTCGGACCTAATCCTATACATGATTAAGCCCATGAAGTCCTAAGTACACAGAGAAGCTTAATTCATATTTTGGGTGTGAGGCCGAATAGGCCTAATAGATCTCTTAATATGGGAATCATCCTTTGCTACTAGGACCTACACATCAACTGGGCTTGCCTGTGGTGATCTTTGCATCATCTCCTCCCCCTTTGAGAGTATTCATACTCTAATGGGGATCTTTATCATTAGTACCCACACAGAAATGAGATAAGTCAAAAATATTAAATGTGGAACTAACACCATAATCATCATGCAAATCCAAGCAATAGGGATTAGGGGCTATATGTTTAGAAACCTAGGTTGCAATTTAGATTCCTTAAGCGAAGGAAATCTTTCTTCCCTCAAATGGATCCAAATCCAATCTCCAGGTTCAAAAAGAACCTTTGTACTACCCTTGTTAGGCAACCTAGCATAATGGGACATTTTCTTCTTATGATAGCTTTAACCTTAGAACAAATCACACAATTCTCTTGGATAAACTTTACTTTTTGAGCTCCATCTTTGCTATGGTATTGAGTAAAGTTAGGGAAGGGAA
Organism: Canavalia gladiata; assembly: GCA_037954105.1. Lineage (NCBI taxonomy): Eukaryota > Viridiplantae > Streptophyta > Magnoliopsida > Fabales > Fabaceae > Canavalia > Canavalia gladiata. The sequence goes on along the minus strand of CM075658.1, from coordinate 38,209,874 downwards.
GTAAGTCTATACCACCTCAAAAAGGGAATGTTGCATGGTAGAATGGGAAGCCCTATTGTATGAAAACTCTTTATATGGAATGCACTTTTCCTAAGACTTAAGAATTTTACCCAACATTGTTCTCAGTATGGTAAAGAAAGTCTTATTCATCATTTCTATTTGGTCATCAATGTGGGGATGGTAGTTTGTGGAAAAGAGGAGTTTAATTCCTAGTTTATCTCATAAGGTATGCTAGCAATGACTGAGGAACTTACTATCTCTATCAAACATTCTACTCCTTAGGATGCCATGAAACCTTACTAGTTCCCAGAAAAAGAGTTTAGTCATAAAGCTAGCATCATCTACTTTGTGGCAGGGAATGAAGTGTGCCATTTTTTTAAAATAAGCCATTATCACAAAGATTGAGTCCATTCCCATTTTGATTCTAGGTAAGCCTTGGGTAAAGTCCATACTAATATCTATCCAAGGGGAGTCAAGTATGGGTAAGGGGGTATATAGACAATAAGGCTTAATGGTGGATTTGACCTACTTATAGATGATACACCTTTGGCAGTACCTTTGGACTTCTCTATCCATATGAGGCCTAAATAAATTCTCTTCGAGAATTGATAAGATCTTCTGGGTTTTCCAAATTGTTCCATTAAACCCCCTTCATGAGATTCCTTTAAGAACAAGTCTCTCATGAAACATTTAGGCACATATAAGCAATTTTTCCTAAATCGAACACCCTTGTGCCTAAAGTGGTCATTACATGTCCTGACTTTATAGTATATATAAAGTTTCTCAAACTCTATATCATTTGCATATAGCTCGTTGAAGTGCTCAAATCCCAACAATCTAGCACTTAGAGATGTGAGCAAGTTATGCCTCCAAGAGAGGGCATCAGCTACCCTATTAGTCTCCCCTTTCTTATCTTTAATGACATAAGGGAACTACTCAAGAAATTATACCCATTGGGAATGTATTGTTTAATTTACATTGAATCTTAAGGTATTTTAGCAATTATGATCACTATGGATTACAAACTCCTTTGACAACAAATAATGTTGTCAAATTGTAGGGTCTTTATAAAGGCATAAAGATCTTTCTCATAAGTGAGATAACTTAGAGAACTCCCTTTTCATTTCTCACTAAAATAAGTTCTAGGGTGTCCTTCTTGCAAAAGGACTACTCTTATTCCCACATTTGAGGCATCATATTCTAGTTCAAATAATTTGTCAAAATTTGGAAGATCAAAAATTAATGCCTCAATAAGCTTTTGTTACAAAGTATTAAAGGACCTTTATTATTTTTCCCCTAAATAAATTTTACATTTTTTTTTAACTAGCTCTAAGTGGAGAAGTTATAGTGCTTAAGCCTTTAACAAACCTCTTATAAAAGTTTCTCAAAGTATGGAAACTCCTAACCACTCTAGCATTCTAGGGAATTGGCCATTCTTAGATGACCTTGACCTTTTCTCTTGGTCTACTTAGATCCTATTCTTTCCAATCATAAAGCCTAATATGATTACATGATCAAAGCAGAAACAAAACTTTTCCAAATTGGAAAATAAGTGTTCTTCCCTCAAGGCTAAGAGTACTCGCTATACATGTCCTATATGTTTCTCTATTGGTTTGGAGTACACTAATATGTCATCAAAGTACACCACCACACACTTTTCTATTAAATTTCTCATAAAAGTGTTGGGAGCATTAGCTAGTCTAAATGGTATGACTAACCACTCATATAGGTCAAAGTTAGTCTTAAAGGTCATTTTCCACTTATCCCTTCCCCCATTCTAGTTTGATGATAGCCACTTCTAAGGTTAGTTTTGGAAAAGATGCATGACCCATAAAGGTATTCAAAAAGGTCATCTAACCTAGGTATAAGATGCCTATACCTAACGATGATTCAGTTAATTTCCCTGCAGTCTACATATATCCTCTAGCTTCCATCATTTTTATGATAACATAGACAGAGCATAATGGTTGAGACTCTCTTTAACCACCTTTTTGCAAGGAGTTCACCAACTTTATGAATTTCCTTAGTTTCCTATGGTTACTCTTATAGGAAATTTTGTTAGGTAGGGAATTACTTAGAATCAAGTCAATATGGGGCTCTATTCCCTTAAGGGAGGAAGCCTTATTGGCATCTCTTCGAGAAATATGTCTTGAAATTCTTTTAAGAGGGGTTGTATTATCCTGGGGATTGACTATGGTTTTTGTTGTGAAATTTGTTCCTTAGAAAAAAACAAGGTATAGAGTATTCTTAGCTAACAAGGAATTCTTAACTTTCTAGACTCTATTAACTAGTTACTAAGAGGAGAAACCTCCTCCCTGGATCCCTTACTCTTCTTAATGTAAACGTGAATACCACGTTAAGCAATATAGATCTTTAAAAGATTCTCTACAAGGAATTGGAGGTCCTATGATGAGAAATAGGACCAAACATAGGGAATAAGCACTTCAAGGTCTCATCAAGAAAGTTCAAGAAAAGGACTACATCGATCCAAACCCAACTCCAACTTGGCTTACTTTATGTAGTCATATTATTAAGGATCTTAAGTGATAAGGTTTATGATTTTTAATTGATTTGTTATAGATTAAATTAGGATTTGATTTTGATTTACAAGTTATTTGTTTAAATTTACTTGTAAATCAAATTAAGATTTTAGATTAATTTGCAATTTGATTAGGGTATTATAGTTGTTTTCCTTTTATTATATTTTCTCCCAATTTAGGTCAATTAGGTTATCGATATAATAAGATTTAGAAATGCAGTGTAGAGACAAGTTTTGATGAATAATAATACTTCTCTTTGAAAGTTTTCATCTTCGTCTAAGTTGATTACATTGGCTTTTCGGCAAAGAACTACCCTTAATAACATTGGTTCTTCTAGCAAGTCGTGGTTTATGTTAGGTTCCTTTACCTTATTATATCCCAGTACTCAAGATGATCCAATTAACGTTTCTATATTCTGATCCATTCACGTGGGATAAATCATATCATTTGACATCACAACTTTGACTGTTGGGATCAAGTGTCATTTATCCCTTACTTTATTTTATTCGTGTCTTTCTTGTTTTCTACTGTCTTTCTTATTCTCATTCATCTTCTGCTATCCTTTTTTGTCCTATCACCTACCACATACAATCTCTTTTAAAAAAATAATTATATCTCTATCTCTTGTAACATTAAAGTTCCTGTTTACCAAGAAAAAAATTGAAAACTTTGAAAAAATTATGATAGAAATTCAAAGAAAAAAATTCAAGAATTTGATACTAATTATTTTTTAAGTCTTATTTATTATAATATTTGAGTTTGTTTTATTCAGGATTATCCCAATCCTTTATTTCTTTAACTAGTATCCCTTACCATATTCATCTTGTGTATCCGTGATCCTTTTGTTATTTGATGGGAAATCAACTTGTCAAATTTTTTATTCAAAGGCTTATAAGGAGAATCAAGAGGTAAAAGGTAAGAGTTGGTAGGAGCAATATGAAAAAAGTTAATTTAAGTGTAACCACAAGTGAAAAGTGTCAATATTAAGGATAACCACTGAGAGATTGATTAGTGATGTTTTATATAATAATTTATTTATTTCGTTCAGTTTACAACTTTTCCAACATAAGTGGTGAACTCCACCAAAATGAAACATATCTAAGAATGTTCATAAAATTTGTTCAAACCAATTCCAAAAGTTGTACAAGAAGTTGGATGATATGGAGGGTTAATCAAGGAAGAAGTCTCGGGTTTATTATCAAAGTATTCCGCGAATATTACTTCAACTTGATGATGACGTAGATTGGGGGGAGAACTTAGAATTAGAAGGTGGAAGTTTCAAAGAAAGAATGCGATAACAAGAAGAAAAGGATAACAACTTGGGAAATATTAAATGAGTCCTTCCACCATTCCAAGGAAAGAATAAATTGAAACCTATCTTGAGTGGGAGAGAAAGGTGGAGCATGTGTTTGATTATCACAATTATTTGGAGAAGAAAAAGGTAAAACTAGCCACCATATCTATTAATGATTATGCTAATATCGGGCGGGATCAATTTGTGCTTAATAGGAGGAGGTATGGAGAGAGATCTATCCAAACGTGGGAAGAGATAAAGGTAGCCCCTGAAAAAGAAGATTTGTGCCAGGTTACTATCATAGAGACCTGCACCAAAAACTTTAGATTCTTACTGAAGGTGCCATAGGTGTTGAAGAGTATTACAAATAGATGAAAATTTTCATGATAACAACTAATGTTGAGGATGACAGAGAAGTAATTATGGTAAGATTCATTGGAGGGCTAAAAAGAGAGATAAACGATATGGTGGAGCTACAACATTATGTGGAGATGAAAGCATTGCTTCATAAAGCTATTCAAATAAAAAGATAACTCAAACCAAGGAGCACCAACAAATATTCTTCGGCTCATCATGGAAGTCTAATTGGTCCAATAAGAAGGAATGCCCTAGACCAAAGGAGGAATCTGAGGCGAAGTTAGGAGTACCTATTTCCAAAGATAAATCCAAAAATAAATCCTCTTACCAGTCAAGTGATAAGAATAACTTTCATAAATAATTATCTCACATATGTATCTCATTAAGACTTCTTATGAGTTTGGGTTCATATGGAGTTTAATTGAATTTCTTTGCTTAATCAATTAAAATGATACTATTATAGTATTTTGAACATAATAGGAATTTTAAGCATCCAAAAATCATGAAAGCTTAGATAAGTATCCATAATTACAAAGAAAGATCAGAGATCAAATAGGATGTATAGGACTCTGAAATCATCAAAAAATACAGAATAGTGCTACTATTACTGAACCTAAACAATGTGAAAAGGTCTGGCCATACCTTGAGATATAGAAGCCATATTGAGATGAAATCAAATCCATTGGAAAACTATCACCTGGGGATACAACTTTTGTTCATACCTTAAGCTCTAACATGAATATCCAAGAATGTGTTTCAATCAATGTCAAAATTGTTGTGCTCATTGGTGATAAAAGTTTGTGTTTTGCATTTTCAACAAAGTGCATGTGCAAGAAATTAAAGAATGGAAAAAGTCAAAAATTATTGGAGACCTTATGAAGATAATCCTCTATAAATAGGAGGGTTTATAAAAGGAGAAGACACACCCTTGGATATTAACTCCAAGACCATTTTCTATCTTTCTTTCTTTCTTGTTAGTTTTGCCTCCTTCATGGAAGGCTAAGTTGTAATTTCAATTCAAGGATTAAATCTTATTTTCATTTTAACTTTGAAGTCTTGATCTTTATTTACATGTTTATTAGATTATTTCTACTATGTTTTACTATATTCTTCAATTTCCTTCTTTTAATCAAAGTTTGTTTGGTTGATGTATTTTTATTAATGTATAATTAATTTTTAATTACTTTTTGATTGGTTAGTCATTTTCCAACAAGTTTGAAGAGTAGAAATTCAGTAACTGAATTGAATGTTTTCATTTTATTACTTACTTCAACTGAATTTTCATTATGAAATTGGTTTAGATCTAATAAAAGATTAAGTGGTTACTAGACCTTGTTGATCATAATCATTTGAATCCTAATAGCTTTCTCAGTAGAGAATTCAAGGATCATTTCAAGGGTTCTGTATGATCCTAGGTTGATAAATATAATACATGATTTTAGTGATTAATGATTAGTTAAGGAAATAGTCTTTGAATTCCTTGAGTTGATAATCATTAAGTCAATTTAATTTCATTTTGCATCTTATATTCAAAATCCAATATAAAATATTTACAAAACCCTTTTTTTTCTAACTTTCTCATAATTTTCTTAAGAATCTTAAATGGTCTTTGGGAGAGGACCTAGGTTGTACCTTATACGATATCATAGTTAGGGAAAATTGAAAAATTATTTTTGAGCGTTTGTGACGAGCATGTCATCAAGTCATAATTATTGCTTTAAGTGTCAAGGTCTGGGGAACATTGCTTCCCAATGTCTAAATCAAACGACCACGACCATTCTTGACAACGGAAAAATGGAGAGTGCAAGCTCGGAGAAGAAGAAATGTCAATGTTGGAGAATTGTAGTGATATCGATGTAGCAGAACCTGTGCAAGGAGATATCTTGGTCACAAGATATGCATTAAAAATACAACCAAAGGATGAAGGAGATTCAAAGCAAAGGGAACATATATTTTCTTGTAATCATGTGAACAACAAGGTAGATGGTATGATTATAGACAATAGCAGTTGCACCAATGTTGCTAGTACCTTGTTAGTGGAAAAGTTAAACATCCCAACTAAGAAGTATCCTAATCCTTATAGGCTGCAATGGATGAATGATTTTGGGCATGTAAGGGTTAGTAAGCAAGTCTTGGTGTCCTTTTTATAGGAAAGTATAAGGATGTGGTGTCGTGCGATGTTGTGGGATGTTGCCCCTATGCATGCATGATAGTTATTGTTAGGACATCCTTGGTAATACGATAAGAAGGTTACATATGATAGATTTAAAAATATATATTCTCTTGTAGTAGATAATTGAACAATTGTATTGATCCTATTGAGACTTATTCTGACTAAAAAAAATTTCAAAAGAATGTAAAATGCAAGAAAGAAGAATTAGAAAATCAAGAAAGAGAAAAGAGAAAAAATTGAGTGAAGAAAAAGTAGAAAGTAAAAAAAAGTGAAAGTGAAAAGAAATATTAAAAAATTAAAGAAAAAGAAAATAAAGTATGTGTATTTGCTCACAAAGGAGAGGTTGAGAGTGTTTTCAGAGCAAATGAGAAAGTTCTTGTACTCTTGTACAAGGATATTTATTTTACTAACAATCATTACTCTTGTTTCCAAACTATGATTGAATCTTTATTGTAGGAATTTGATTGTGTATTTCCTAGAGAACCACTAAAATGTTTTCCTCGTATAAGAGGCATTGAGCACCAAATTGATTTTATCCCCAACACAGCAATTCTAAACTGGCCAACCTCTAGAACTAGTCTTTAAAAGGCTAAGGAAATTGAAAGAAAAGGAGAGGATTTTATGTACAAAGGCTATGTGAGGAAAAATTTTAGCCCGTGTGCGATTCCTATTATCTTGGTACCAAAGAAGGATAGGACATGACGCATGTGTGTGGACTGTAGAACCTTCAACAAGATTACAATAAAGTATCAATATCATATTCCAAGGTTAGATGATTTACTTAATGAACTATATGGTTCCTGTTTATTTTCTAAAATTGATTTAAAAAATGGCTATCACCAAATTTGTATGAAAGAGGGTAATGTGTAGAAAATTACTTTTAAAACAAAATATGGGTTATATAAGTGATTCATTTGGTATTTCTAATGCACCAAGTACTTTAATGAAGTTAATGCATCATGTTTTACAAACTTTTATTGGAAAATTTTTTGTTGTCTATTTTGATGATCTTATAATATATAGCAAGACAATGGATGAACACTTAGACCACTAATATGTTGTGTGTGCTACTTTAGAAGCTAAGAATTGCATGCTAATATTGAGAAGTAAACTTTTTATATAGAATTGATTATCTTCTTAGGATATTTTACAAGTTCTCAAGAAGCTAGTGTTGATGAAGAAAAATTCAAGGAAATTACATAATGACCTATGCCTACAAATGTTAATAAGGTAAGGAGGTTCCATGGTTTAGCAAGTTTTTATAGAAGGTTTGTACAAAATTCTAATTTTATAGTTGCCCCTTTAAATGAATTTATTAAAAGGAATGTTAATTTTAAATGGGATGAGAAACATGAAAAAACTTTTAATTTCCTAAAGGATAATTTAACTAATGCATCTATATTAAGTTTACCTAATTTTGATAAAGCTTTTGAGATTGAATATGATGCCTTTGGAGTGGGTGTAGGAGCTATTTTAGTGCATGATTCCAAACTTGTGGCATATTTTAGTGAGAAACCTAGCAAAGAAACACTCAACTATCCAACCTATGATAAGGAACTCTATGCCTTGGTGAGGGTCTTACAAACTTGTCAACATTACCTTTGGTCGAGGCAGTTTGTCATTCATTCAGATCATCTCAGCTTGAAGTTTTTGTAGTCCCAAGGTAAGTTCAACAAAATACATGTTAAGTGGCTAGAATTTATTGAGATGTTCCATTATGTTATCAAGTACAAAAAGGAAAGTAAAATATTATAGATGATGCATTGTCACGAATGTATGTATTACTTACAACTCTACAAACCAAATTACTTGGATTTGAATTACTAAAAACCATGTATGTTGATGATATGATATTGAATTTGGACAATTGTGGGAAGCATGTTTTGGCCATGCTTTTGTAAACTATTTTAGGCAAGATGGATATTTATTTAAGATAAGTTGTGTGTGCTTAAATGTAGTGTAAGGAAAATGCTTACTAGAGAGGCTCATAGGTGGGAAACCTTGGAAATTAAAAAACTTATGATGTTTTACATGAACATTCTTTTTGGCCCAAAACAAAGCATGACATTAAACTTAATTTTGAAAAGTGCATTACTTATTTACAAGAAAAATCTAAGGTTATGCCTTATAGTTTGTATACACTCTTACTTGTTCATAAATATCCCTTGAATAATATTTTTATGGATTTTGTACTAAAGATGCATAGGACCCTTAAAAGGAAAAGATACTATTTTTGTGGTTATGGATAGGTTTAGCTAAATAGCACATTTTATTGTTTGTTCTAAAACCAATGATGCCACTCATATTGCAGATTTATTTTTCCAAGAGACTGTGTGTTTGCATGACTTACCTAAAATTATTGTAAATGATCGAGATGTTAAATTCCTTAGTCATTTCTGGAGAACCTTATGGGGCTAGTTGGGCCCTGAGTTATTAGTCTCTACCATAACACATCCACAAACAAATGAACAAACTAAAGTTATGAATAGAACTTTAAACACTTTATTATGTACTATAGTTGAAAAGAATTTAAAAGATTAGGAGAATTGTTTGCCTCATGTGGAATTTGCATATAATAGAGTTTTTCATACATCTACTTCCTTTTAATCCTTTGAGGTTGTATATGGTTTTAATCATTTATCACCTTTATATGGTTTATCATTTCCTACTAATGACTCTTAATTTGGATGGAAAACAAAAGGCTGAATTTGTGCAGAAGTTACATGTCAAGGTTTGTACTAGTATTGAGAAGAAAAATGAACACTATGCTCAGTAAGCAAACTAAGGACGCACCAAGGTTGTCTTTGAACTTGATGATTGAGTTTGCGAAAGGATAGGTTTTCAAGTCAAAGAAGTTCCAAACTACATCCTAGAGAAGATGATCCATTTCAAGTGATTGAAAGGATCAATGATAATGCCTATAAAATCGACCTTCCTAGTAGCTACAGTAATATGAGTGCCACTTTTAATGTTTCTAATTTATCCTTATTTAGGGCAAGTAACCTTCAAGATTCAAGGGAAAATCCTCTTGGAGAAGGAGGGATGATGTGAACATGAGCACCACATTAAGAAAGAGAGATCATTTAAAAGATTCTTGACACGCTCGTCGCAAACGCGCAAAAATAATTTCTAGATTTTCCCCAAACTATTGGTATTGTATAAGGTGCAACCTAGGTCATCTCCCAAAGACCATTTCATATTCTTAAGCAAATAAGGAGAAAGTTAGAAAAAGGGGGTTTTGAAAAGATGTGATATTAAGCGCTAAATACAAAATACAGAATGAAATTTATTTGACTTAACAATAATCAACTCAAGGAATTCAGAGGCTATTTTCTTAACTAATCATTGATCACTAAAATCATGCATTGTGTTTATCAACCTAGGATCATCTGGAACCCCTAAAATGATCCTTGAATTCTCTACTGAGAAACCTCTCAGAATTTAATTGATTATGATCAACAAGATTTAGTAACCACTTAATCTTTCATCTAAACCAATTTCATAATCAGAATTCAGTTGAAGTAAGTAATAAAATGAAAACCTTCAATTCAATTACTTAATTTCTCCTCTTCAAACTTTCGGAAAATGATTTACCAATCAAAAACCAATTATAAATCAATTATACATTAATCAAAATACGTCAACCGATCAAACTTTGATTAAAAGAATAAAATTGAAGAATATAGTAAAGCAGAGTAGAAATCACTCAATAAACATGTAAATAAAGATCAAGACCTCAAAGTTAAAATGAAAATAGCTTGAATCCTTGAATTGAAACTACAAACCTAGCCTTCCATGAAGGAGGCAAACTAACAACAAAGAAAAACTAAGCCTTCCATGAAGGAGGCAAACTAACAAGAAAGAAAAACTAAGCCTACCATGAAGGAGGCAACTAACAATAAAGAAAAACTAAGCCTTCCATGAAGGAGGCAAACTAAGAAGAAAGAAAGAAAGATGGAAAATGGTGTTGGAGTTAATCTCCAAAGGGGTGTGTTTCTCCTCTTGTAAACCCTTCTATTTATAGAGGATTTGTGGGGCATCATCTTCAGAAAGTCACCAACTACGATATTACTTTTCTACCCTTTTATTGCTTTCACATGGGCTTTGTTGAAAATGCAAAATACTTTTGAATTTTTTGTCACCAATTAGCACAACAATTTTGACTTTCTTGCACTGCCATTTCGGATGTTCACATGTCCGAATTAGAGCTTGACTTATGAACAAAAGTTGTAGCCCCGGATCTTAGCTGTCCAACAGATTTGATTTCATCTCAATATGACTTCTGTATCTCAAGATTGAATTTTCTTTCAGCTAATACCTTACCAAGGGTATAAGCTGCATGTTGAAATTCTCCATCCTTTCCAAGGTTAGACCCACCAAAAACACAGATAGTATTGATCCTATCCATATACAGTGTTTCTGTCTTTTTTGAAAAAAATATGTCATAGAGGTTGATAATTTATAGGGACTCAATATCAGACAAGGAGATCGCTTGAATAGTGCGGGATCAGGATTTGGTAGCAAAAGTTTGAATTTTTGTTGCAAAAGTTTGAAATTTTTTGTTTAAGGAAAAGGTGAATGTCAGAGGGGAAAGACTTTAAGCAGGGGTGAAAATTTCAAAAAAAATGGTGGCCCAATAAATTGAAAAGACAATGTAAATGAAAAACATACACGTATGAGAATGAACAGTAGTTGTGATTGTAGCTCACATCTTCCTCTGGTTTTACGTCCAGTAATGGCTGAAACGCTTTCTAAGAGTCGAGGATGTGCTTCCCATTCAGTTTTCTTGTAAACTGACAACAGGGTCTTTTAAAGTCAGATTCCCAAGACTATAACGTGCTTTTTCCTTACGGAACAGTTCAAACAAATCAAGAAGGACTCCTTGTACATGCCCACTAGGATACGTCTCAAGAGTCTGAATGATATCATCCAATGACTCCTTACTCAGTCCATCCTTTATGAATTGAATTTTGTCCTTTCGATTTCTTGAAACCATTCCAGGGTTCTTGCATCTTGTGTTACAGGTCCATCTTGCACACCTGTAGCAAACTCCAATTCTTTTTGCCCTTCTCTTCTTTGCATAGGAACTTCTTCCCATACCTGGCATGTTTTTAACAAATAATTCTTGACATTCACCTGCTAAACGTACCTTAGCTTCAATGATCCAACAGACATCTTCTGGAAGGCCTAAGAGTGTTAATGCCCTCAATCGTTCAAGTCTGCAATTGTAAATGTCTTTAAGAAAATTTCTGGGGAGAGTAGGGAACAAAATTTTGATCCTAGTGAGAGCTTTCTCCATTTTTTTCTTAAAACACTCAAGTTATTATTCATGCAAGCTCAATGTATTGTAATAGTTGGGATGATTTAAGAGGTAAAGAAGGAAGTTGAGAGATTAGTTGAAACTTATAAGTGAGGAATGTGAGAGAGGGAGAGAGAGAAAGAGAGAGAGAAATAGAGAGAGAGAGAGAGAGAAAGAGAGAAAGAGAGAGAGAGAGAGAGAGAGAGAGAAAGTGAGAGAGAGAGAGAGACTTCTCTTGAATTTAGTGCAAGTATGTGGCATTGTGCAAATGCACTTCTTCTACCATGTGCTTTTGAAAACCTTCGAAAAATGGTTTAAGACGATGTCCATTCACCTTGAAGATTTTTTCAGTTACCTCATTTTTTATTTCCACTGCACCATAAGGAAAAACATTAGTAACTACAAATGGTCCTAACCATCTAGAGCGTAGCTTAGCAGGCATAAGCTTTAGCCGAGAATTGAAAAGGAGAACTTTTTGTCCAACGGAAAACTCCTTTCTTGCCAACTTTTTGTCATGAAGAGCTTTGACCTTTTCTTTGTAAATTTTGGAGTTTTCGTATGCTTCTAATCGAATTTCTTCAAGTTCCTGCAATTGAAGCTTCCTATGGATTCCTGCTTGGTCTAGATCCATGTTGCATTTCTTTACTGCCCAAAATGCTCTATGCTCTAATTCAACTGGAAGATGACATGTTTTACCAAAGACAATCCTGTAGGAAGACATGCCAATGGGTGACTTGTAGGCTGTCCTATATGCCCATAAAGCATAAACAAGGCGCAAGCTCCAATCCTTCCTGTTAGGCTGAACTGTTTTCTCTAAGATTTTCTTGATCTCTCGATTAGAAACTTCAGCTTGACCGTTTGTTTGAGGATGATATGGGGTGGAGACTTTATGCATGACTCCATATTTGCTGAGTAGGGCTTCCATTGTGCGGTTGCAAAAATGAGTACCTTGGTCACTAATTAGAGCTCTAGGAATGCCAAACCTGCTAAAAATGTTAGACCTGATAAAATCTGCAACAACTCGAGCATCATCAGTACGAGTGGCTTTTGCCTCCACCCATTTTGAAACATAATCAACAGCTAGCAGAATGTAAACAAAGCCAAAAGAGACAGGGAATGGACCCATAAAGTCTATACCCCATACATCAAATACCTCACAAAAGAGAAGTGGTTGTTGGGACATCTCATTTTTGCGCGAAATACTCCCTATTCTTTGGCACTGCTCACAAGTTATGCATAATCTGTGTGCATCACGAAATATTGTAGGCCAATAAAAGCCTGAGTCTAGTACTTTTCTAGCTGTTCGTTGTGGCCCAAAGTGTCCACCACAAGCTAGGGAATGGCAAAAGGTAAGTACAGACTGAACTTCATGATCTGGAACACATCTTCTAATGATTTGATCACTACATGTCTTCCAAAGGTATGGTTCATCCCATATGTAGTGTTTGGCATCACTTTTCAACTTGGAAATTTGCGATTTGGTGAAGTGTTTGGGTATTTCTTTAGCTACCAGATAGTTTACCAACTCTGCATACCAAGGATCCTTCCCGTGCAAATGATAGAGATGCTCTTCTGGGAATGAATCTGCAATTGAAGTTTCTTCACAAGGTTGCTGGATCCGACTTAAATGATCTGCTACAAGGTTCTCTGCACCACTCTTGTCTTTAATCTCTAAATCAAATTCTTGCAACAGAAGCATCCAACGAATCAGTCTTGGCTTAGCATCTGCCTTCTTCAGTAAGTATTTTAGAGCTGCATGGTCAGAGAAGACAATAACTTTAGATCCAAGCAAATAGGAGCGAAATTTATCTAATGCAAACACAATTGCCAAAAACTCCTTCTCAGTAGTTGTGTAATTGGATTGGGTTGCATCAAGTGTGCAAGAGGCATATGCAATGACATGAGATCTCTTGCTAACTCTTTGAGATAGTACAGCACCAAGGGCATAATTAGATGCATCACACATTAATTCAAATGGAAGCGTCCAATTAGGTGGTTGAATGATGGGAGTGGTTGTCAACCGCTTCTTTAGTTCATCAAATGAATCCTTGCATGCTTGATCAAACACAAATTTGGTATCTTTTTGTAGTAGTTTAGAAAGAGGTTGTGCAATCTTGATAAAATCCTTGATGAATCTTCTGTAAAAACCTGCATGACCAAGTAAAGAACGTACTTCTCGCACAGAAGTGGGGTAAGGTAGAGAAGTAATAATGTCTATCTTGGCCTTATCAACCTCTAAACCTTTGCTAGATACCAAGTGTCCTAAGACTATACCTTCTGTTACCATGAAATGACATTTTTCAAAATTCAAAACCAGGTTAGTCTCAATGCATCTGTCCAAAACTTTAGAGAGGCTTTCTAAGCATGCATCAAAAGAAGAACCATATACAGTGAAGTCATCCATAAACACTTCCATGCAACTTTCTAAGAGATCAGAGAAAATGCTTACCATGCATCTTTGAAAAGTTCCAGGGGCGTTGCATAGACCAAAGGGCATCCTTCGATAGGCAAAAGTACCAAAAGGACAAGTGAAGGTGGTCTTATGTTGGTCTTCTGGGGCTATATGTATTTGAAAATAACCTGAAAAACCATCTAGAAAGCAATAGTGATATTTTCCTGCTAATCTTTCCAAAATTTGGTCTATGAAGGGCAAAGGGAAGTGATCCTTGCGAGTAGCTTGGTTAAGCTTCCTATAATCTATGCACACTCTCCAACTGTTTTGTATTCTGGTAGGGATTAGTTCATCATTGTGATTTTTGACTACAGTCATGCCAGTCTTCTTAGGAACTACTTGCACCGGGCTTACCCAATCACTGTCTGAGATGGGATAGATGATACCAGCTGCCAAAAGCTTACCTACTTCCTTTTTTACCACATCTAGGATGGTTGGATTCAAACGCTTTTGTGGTTGTCTAACAGGTCTGGTGTTTTCTTCCAGCAATATCCTATGCATACAAGTAGATGGGCTAATGCCTGGAATATCAGCCAAAGTCCATCCAATTGCTTGTTTATGGCTTCTTAAGGTTTGCAACAACCTTTCTTCTTGTTGTGGTAGAAGGTTCTTTGCTGCAATGACAGGAAGCTTCTCATTTTCCCCCAAATAAGCATACTTTAGATGTTCAGGCAAAGGCTTCAACTCCAAAGGAGGTGGTTGTATTATGGAAGGCAGGGATCTATTTGAGATTGAAATGTCTGCAACACTTGCATCTAACATGTCATCTTTCCAAGAAGTTTGGTCTGCAACATTAATCCTGGAGCACACAATACATAGATCAAATTCATCACATGTGCAAGTAAAATTATCTAAGTAATCTAAATCAAAATCAAAAAATTCAAAAAGTAGATTGTCAATAGAATAATCATTCTCAAGAAGATCTATGGCATCAAGTTGAAAGAGTGAATGATTCTCTATAGGATGCTTCATGGCTTCAAATATGTTGAATTGGATGATATCATCTCCAAATTCCATAGAGAGAGTCCCCGTATGCACATCTATCTTTGTTTTTGCAGTTTTGAGGAAAGGTCTCCCTAGGATCAAGGTTGCTCTATTGATGGATGACTCATCTTCCATATCCAAAATGTAGAAGTCAGCTGGAAAAATCAGCTTATTCACTTGAACTAGCACATCTTCAAGTACTCCAGCTGGATGTGCTGTACTTCTGTTGGCTAATTGAATCACCACACCAGTTGGCTTCAGTTCTCCCAGATTCAAAGATTTATAAACTGATGAGGGCATAACATTAATGGAAGCACCTAGATCCAGCAATGCATCACCAAATGTAGAGTTTCCTATTGTGCAAGGAATGGTGAAAGTTCCTGGATCTTTACATTTCTGAGGGAGGCTGGGTTGAATTAAGGCAGAAACATTGCGTCCCACACTAATCTTCTCATCCCCTTTGAGTCTTCTCTTATGCGTGCACAAGTCCTTTAGAAATTTGGCATATTTGGGAATTTGCTTGATAGCATCTAGAAGTGGTATGTTGACTTCCACTTTCCTGAAAATATCTAGAAGCTCCTTATCCAATTCTGCATGAACATTGGGCTTGGATTGGACCATTCTATTTGGAAAAGGTAAAGATACCTTCTGATAAGCACAATTTGGGGTTTTTGTCTCATCAGATGCTTCAAGTGCAGATCGTTTATGGCAAGCTTCTTTTTGTTGATCATTCGATGTCTTATCGAAGGCTGGTGTTCTTTTTTCATCAGACTTTCCCTCTGATTCAGATGGCTCATCAGAGATATCTCCAGGTGTAGAGATAAATGCTTCTTTTTGGTGTGGATTAGTCTGATTGAAGCTTTGTTGCTTTAAAATTGTAGGGTCTGTCTGCACTTTCTTCCCACTTCTCAAGGTCATGGCATTCACACTTTTGGGATTTATGACAGGTTGAGAAGGTAGTTGACCAGAACCTTGAGATTTCAATTGGTTGACAGTGGTAGCCAACTGCCCAATTTGAGTTTGTAAATCCTGAATGGTAAAACTTACATTTTGTTGAAACTAAAGATTGTTGGTTGCTAATTGCTTCATCAAATCATCAAGAGAGGGTTCAGAAGCATTAGAGGGTACAGATTGCTGCATATGCTGTTGTTGTTGTCTGAATGGCGGTGGTTGGTATTTATTTTGGGAGTCAGATGTTTGAATCCTTTGTTGTTGTGGAGGACCATATCTCAAGTTAGGATGGTTTCTCCAACTAGGATTGTATGATCCAGAAGGTGGTTCAAACTTCTGTTGCTGATAATGTTGAGGAGGCCTGTATTGTTGTCCTGTGCCAAAAATACCATTTACTGCAGCCTCAGGTATCTCACTTTCTTGCAATGTTGGGACAGCATCAGTAGGATGATCTGCAGAAGTGCAGATGCCACATGTTTTGGTTTTATCAACAACATTAAGTTGCTGTTGTTGTCCGATGGCCAACTGTCTTACGATGGAGGTTGGTTCTTCAATTCTGTTCTCCAATCGTGTATGGTCTGTCTTAGTGGTCATTTCATGGACTCCTTTAGACAAGGAATTAGTTCGAGAATTGAATTGTTGAAAATTTTCTGCCATGTTGGCAATCAAATCTCGAGCTGCTGTAGGAGTTTTGTCCATAAGTGCTCCACCACTTGCTGCATCAACCATGCTTCTGTCCATTGGCATGAGTCCTTCCTAGAAATACTGAATCAGTAATTGATCACTGATTTGATGGTGTGGACAAGTGGCGCATAGTTTCTTGAATCTCTCCCAATACTCATAGAGAGTTTCTTGGGAGTTCTGTCTGATGCTGCAAATCTCTTTTCTCATAACTGTTGTTCTGGATGCAGGGAAGAATTTCTCCAGGAATAATCTCTTCATATCATTCCAGCTTGTAACAGATGTTGGATGTAGATAGTACAACCAGTCCTTAGCTCCATCATTTAAGGAGAAAGGAAATGCCTTCAACTTGATATGATCTTCAGGAATTCCTTGTGGCCGCATTGTGGAACACACAATGTGAAATTCCTTCAAATGTTTATGAGGGTCCTCACCTGCAAGGCCATGAAACTTAGGTAGCAAATATATTAATCCAGACTTTAGTTCAAATGGTGCATCACATCAGGGTATTGAATACACAACAGTTGATAAGCAACATCAGGTGCAGCTAATTCTTTTAGGGTTCTATCAGCCATGTTCTTAGCAAAATATTTAAAACTATCAAAATTTAAAGATGAAAAATCACTACTGCTACTTTCTTGGTTATTACTGAATGAATGCCTTCTGTGTGCTCTTTTTAAATGGTGGAATGTTCTATCAATCTCAGGATCATATGCATATAAATTTTTAGGATTGGATCGGGTCATACACAAAAAGGTGAATTCATACAGAAAATCCAAGAATATATACCTAAAGTAAAAAAAATTGTTAGATAGATTAAAATTTTATACAAACTCCTAAAAGAGCCTAGGAAACTAAAATGGTCCCCGGCAACGGCGCCAAATTTTTGACACGCTCGTCGCAAACGCGCAAAAATAATTTCTAGATTTCCCCCAAACTATTGATATAGTATAAGGTGCAACCTAGGTCATCTCCCAAAGACCATTTCATATTCTTAAGCAAATTAGGAGAAAGTTAGAAAAAGGGGGTTTTGTAAAGATGTGATATTAAATGTTAAATACAAAATACAGAATGAAATTTATTTGACTTAACAATAATCAACTCAAGGAATTCAGAGGCTATTTTCTTAACTAATCATTGATCACTAAAATCATGCATTGTGTTTATCAACCTAGGATCATCTGGAACCCCTAAAATGATCCTTGAATTCTCTACTGAGAAACCTCTCAGAATTTAATTGATTATAATCAACAAGATTTAGTAACCACTTAATCTTTTATCTAAACCAATTTCACAATCAGAATTCAGTTGAAGTAAGTAATAAAATGAAAACCTTCAATTCAATTACTTAATTTCTACTCTTCAAACTTTTGGAAAATGATTTACCGATCAAAAACCAATTATAAATCAATTATGCATTAATCAAAATACGTCAACCGATCAAACTTTGATTAAAGAATAAAATTGAAGAATATAGTGAAGCAGAGTAGAAACCACTTAATAAGCATGTAAATAAAGATCAAGACCTCAAAGTTAAAATGAAAATAGCTTGAATCCTTGAATTGAAACTACAAACCTAGCCTTCCATGAAGGATGCAAACTAGCAATAAAGAAAAACTAAGCCTGCCATGAAGGAGGAAAACTAACAAGAAAGAAAAACTAAGCCTACCATGAAGGAGGCAACTAACAATAAAGAAAAAATAAGCCTACCATGAAGGAGGCAACTAACAATAAAGAAAAACTAAGCCTTCCATGAAAGAGGCAAACTATGAAGAAAGAAAGAAAGATGGAAAATGGAGCTCCATCATTTAAGGAGAAAGGAAATGCCTTCAACTTGATATGATCTTCAGGAATTCCTTGTGGCCGCATTGTGGAACACACAATGTGAAATTCCTTCAAATGTTTATGAGGGTCCTCACCTGCAAGGCCATGAAACTTAGGTAGCAAATGTATTAATCCAGACTTTAGTTCAAATGGTGCATCACATCAGGGTATTGAATACACAACGGTTGATAAGCAACATCAGGTGCAGCTAATTCTTTTAGGGTTCTATCAGCCATGTTCTTAGCAAAATATTTAAAACTATCAAAATTTAAAGATGAAAAATCACTACTGCTACTTTCTTGGTTATTACTGAATGAATGCCTTCTGTGTGCTCTTTTCAAATGGTGGAATGTTCTATCAATCTCAGGATCATATGCATATAAATTTTTAGGATTGGATCGGGTCATACACAAAAAGGTGAATTCATACAGAAAATCCAAGAATATATACCTAAAGTAAAAAAAAATTGTTAGATAGATTAAAATTTTATACAAACTCCTACATGAGCCTAGGAAACTAAAATGGTCCCCGGCAACGGTGCCAAATTTTTGACACGCTCGTCGCAAACGCGCAAAAATAATTTCTAGATTTCCCCCAAACTATTGGTATAGTATAAGGTGCAACCTAGGTCATCTCCCAAAGGCCATTTCATATTCTTAAGCAAATTAGGAGAAAGTTAGAAAAAGGGGGTTTTGTAAAGATGTGATATTAAATGTTAAATACAAAATACAGAATGAAATTTATTTGACTTAACAATAATCAACTCAAGGAATTCAGAGGCTATTTTCTTAACTAATCATTGATCACTAAAATCATGCATTGTGTTTATCAACCTAGGATCATCTGGAACCCCTAAAATGATCCTTGAATTCTCTACTGAGAAACCTCTCAGAATTTAATTGATTATAATCAACAAGATTTAGTAACCACTTAATCTTTTATCTAAACCAATTTCACAATCAGAATTCAGTTGAAGTAAGTAATAAAATGAAAACCTTCAATTCAATTACTTAATTTCTACTCTTCAAACTTTTGGAAAATGATTTACCGATCAAAAACCAATTATAAATCAATTATGCATTAATCAAAATACGTCAACCGATCAAACTTTGATTAAAGAATAAAATTGAAGAATATAGTGAAGCAGAGTAGAAACCACTTAATAAGCATGTAAATAAAGATCAAGACCTCAAAGTTAAAATGAAAATAGCTTGAATCCTTGAATTGAAACTACAAACCTAGCCTTCCATGAAGGATGCAAACTAGCAATAAAGAAAAACTAAGCCTGCCATGAAGGAGGAAAACTAACAAGAAAGAAAAACTAAGCCTACCATGAAGGAGGCAACTAACAATAAAGAAAAAATAAGCCTACCATGAAGGAGGCAACTAACAATAAAGAAAAACTAAGCCTTCCATGAAAGAGGCAAACTATGAAGAAAGAAAGAAAGATGGAAAATGGAGCTCCATCATTTAAGGAGAAAGGAAATGCCTTCAACTTGATATGATCTTCAGGAATTCCTTGTGGCCGCATTGTGGAACACACAATGTGAAATTCCTTCAAATGTTTATGAGGGTCCTCACCTGCAAGGCCATGAAACTTAGGTAGCAAATGTATTAATCCAGACTTTAGTTCAAATGGTGCATCACATCAGGGTATTGAATACACAACGGTTGATAAGCAACATCAGGTGCAGCTAATTCTTTTAGGGTTCTATCAGCCATGTTCTTAGCAAAATATTTAAAACTATCAAAATTTAAAGATGAAAAATCACTACTGCTACTTTCTTGGTTATTACTGAATGAATGCCTTCTGTGTGCTCTTTTCAAATGGTGGAATGTTCTATCAATCTCAGGATCATATGCATATAAATTTTTAGGATTGGATCGGGTCATACACAAAAAGGTGAATTCATACAGAAAATCCAAGAATATATACCTAAAGTAAAAAAAAATTGTTAGATAGATTAAAATTTTATACAAACTCCTACATGAGCCTAGGAAACTAAAATGGTCCCCGGCAACGGTGCCAAATTTTTGACACGCTCGTCGCAAACGCGCAAAAATAATTTCTAGATTTCCCCCAAACTATTGGTATAGTATAAGGTGCAACCTAGGTCATCTCCCAAAGGCCATTTCATATTCTTAAGCAAATTAGGAGAAAGTTAGAAAAAGGGGGTTTTGTAAAGATGTGATATTAAATGTTAAATACAAAATACAGAATGAAATTTATTTGACTTAACAATAATCAACTCAAGGAATTCAGAGGCTATTTTCTTAACTAATCATTGATCACTAAAATCATGCATTGTGTTTATCAACCTAGGATCATCTGGAACCCCTAAAATGATCCTTGAATTCTCTACTGAGAAACCTCTCAGAATTTAATTGATGATGATCAACAAGATTTAGTAACCACTTAATCTTTTATCTAAACCAATTTCACAATCAGAATTTAGTTGAAGTAAGTAATAAAATGAAAACCTTCAATTCAATTACTTAATTTCTACTCTTCAAACTTTTGGAAAATGATTTACCGATCAAAAACACATTATAAATCAATTATGCATTAATCAAAATACGTCAACCGATCAAACTTTGATTAAAGAATAAAATTGAAGAATATAGTGAAGTAGAGTAGAAACCACTTAATAAGCATGTAAATAAAGATCAAGACCTCAAAGTTAAAATGAAAATAGCTTGAATCCTTGAATTGAAACTACAAACCTAGCCTTTCATGAAGGATGCAAACTAGCAACAAAGAAAAACTAAGCCTTCCATGAAGGAGGAAAACTAACAAGAGAAAAAAACTAAGCCTACCATGAAGGAGGCAACTAACAATAAAGAAAAACTAAGCCTACCATGAAGGAGGCAACTAACAATAAAGAAAAACTAAGCCTTCCATGAAAGAGGCAAACTATGAAGAAAGAAAGAAAGATGGAAAATGGAGCTCCATCATTTAAGGAGAAACGAAATGCCTTCAACTTGATATGATCTTCAGGAATTCCTTGTGGCCGCATTGTGGAACACACAATGTGAAATTCCTTCAAATGTTTATGAGGGTCCTCACCTGCAAGGCCATGAAACTTAGGTAGCAAATGTATTAATCCAGACTTTAGTTCAAATGGTGCATCAACATCAGGGTATTGAATACACAACGGTTGATAAGCAACATCAGGTGCAGCTAATTCTTTTAGGGTTCTATCAACCATGTTCTTAGCAAAATATTTAAAACTATCAAAATTTAAAGATGAAAAATCACTACTGCTACTTTCTTGGTTATTACTGAATGAATGCCTTCTGTGTGCTCTTTTCAAATGGTGGAATGTTCTATCAATCTCAGGATCATATGCATATAAATTTTTAGGATTGGATCGGGTCATACACAAAAAGGTAAATTCATACAGAAAATCCAAGAATATATACCTAAAGTAAAAAAAATTGTTAGAAAGATTAAAATTTTATACAAACTCCTAAATGAGCCTAGGAAACTAAAATGGTCCCCGACAACGGCGCCAAATTTTTGACACGCTCGTCGCAAACGCGCAAAAATAATTTCTAGATTTTTCCCAAACTATTGGTATAGTATAAGGTGCAACCTAGGTCATCTCCCAAAGACCATTTCATATTCTTAAGCAAATAAGGAGAAAGTTAGAAAAAGGGGGTTTTGAAAAGATGTGATATTAAGTGCTAAATACAAAATATAGAATGAAATTTATTTGACTTAACAATAATCAACTCAAGGAATTCAGAGGCTATTTTCTTAACTAATCATTGATCACTAAAATCATGCATTGTGTTTATCAACCTAGGATCATCTGGAACCCCTAAAATGATCCTTGAATTCTCTACTGAGAAACCTCTCAGAATTTAATTGATTATGATCAGCAAGATTTAGTAACCACTTAATCTTTCATCTAAACCAATTTCATAATCAGAATTCAGTTGAAGTATGTAATAAAATGAAAACCTTCAATTCAATTACTTAATTTCTACTCTTCAAACTTTTGGAAAATGATTTACCAATCAAAAACCAATTATAAATCAATTATACATTAATCAAAATACGTCAACCGATCAAACTTTGATTAAAAGAATAAAATTGAAGAATATAGTAAAGCAGAGTAGAAATCACTCAATAAGCATGTAAATAAAGATCAAGACCTCAAAGTTAAAATGAAAATAGCTTGAATCCTTGAATAGAAACTACAAACCTAGCCTTCCATGAAGGAGGCAAACTAACAACAAAGAAAAACTAAGCCTTCCATGAAGGAGGCAAACTAACAAGAAAGAAAAACTAAGCCTACCATGAAGGAGGCAACTAACAATAAAGAAAAACTAAGCCTTCCATGAAGGAGGCAAACTAAGAAGAAAGAAAGAAAGATGGAAAATGGTGTTGGAGTTAATCTCCAAGGGGTGTGTTTCTCCTCTTGTAAACCCTTCTATTTATAGAGGATTTGTGAGGCATCATCTTCAGAAAGTCACCAACTAGGATATTACTTTTCTACCCTTTTATTGCTTTCACATGGGCTTTGTTGAAAATGCAAAATACTTCTGAATTTTTTGTCACCAATTAGCACAACAATTTTGACTTCTTGCACTGCCATTTCGGATGTTCACATGTCCGAATTAGAGCTTGACTTCTGAACAAAAGTTGTAGCCCCGGATCTTAGCTGTCCAACAGATTTGATTTCATCTCAATATGACTTCTGTATCTCAAGATATGGCCGGATCTTTGCACACTGTTCAAATTCCACGTCAGCAACACTATCTCATCTTTTGAGATAATTTCGGAGTCCTAAACATCCCATTTAGTGTCTGCTCTTGCTTTGTAACTGTGGACAATTCTTTAAGCTTTCATTCAAGACAGATTTCATGATTTTTGGATGTCTAAAACTCCTACTATGCTCACAATACTATAATAGTGTCATTTTAATCGAGTAAGCAAAGAAATTCAATTAAACTTCATATGAACCCAAACTCATAAAATATGACAAAGATCACTTAATTGAACATATAAGAAGTCTTAATGAGATAAAAGTGAGAGATAAATATTTATGAAATTTATGCTTATCAATTCTCTATAAGGAATGGGAGGTCCTATGACAAGAAATAAGACCAAACGTAGGGAGTAAGTATTTCAATGTCTTATCAGGGAAGTTCAAGGAAAGGACTACGTTGACCCAAACCTAGATCCAACATGGGTTAATTTATGTAGTCATATTATTGAGGATCTTATGTGCTAAGGTTTATGATTTTTAATTGATTTTTTATATATTACATTAGGATTTTATATTAATTTACAATTTATTTGTTTTAAATTATTTAAAAATCAAATTAAGATTTTATATTGATTTTCAATTTGATTAGGATTTTATATTTTGTTTCTTTTTATTATATTTTCTCCCAATTTAGATCAATTAGGTTATCTATATCATAGGATTTAGGAATTTAGTGTAAGGACAAGTTTTGATGAATAATAATACTTCTCCATAAGAGTTTTCATCTCCATGTGAGTTGATTACCTTAGTTGTTAGGCAAAGAACTACCCTTGATAACATCGGTTATTCTAGCAAATTGCAATAAAGGTCATATTCCTTTTTGATAACTCGATGCTCTTTGAAAGATCGTGGTTTGTGTTGGGTTTCTTTACCTTATCATATCCTAAATTTTAAAATGTTCCAATTAACTTTTCGCATTCTGATTCATTACTGTAAGGAAAATCATATTATTTCTTTTCTTTCTTTAGTTCCTTCCTTTCTTTAATTCTCTTCTTTCTCATACGAATCTAGTCCTTATAGACCTCACATAGGCTTAAAGGAACTAAAGTAACCTTTTGGGAGTTAAAATAGAAAGGAGTACCTATTAATGTGTCCATCATGGTGGACCTTTCTATAAAATCTCCATAGCCTTTCCAAAAGCATTTGGATGGCCGCCGTTGGGACAACATCATAGGTGACATTTTCCCTTTACCTCCCTATTGAAAAAGTAAGAAGTACTTGTTGATCCACTAACAAGTTTCCATTATTACTAATTCATTGAAGTTGTATGGCTTAGGATGGGGAGTGATAACTAATCCTAACTTAGTGACTAACTTAGTGCTAGCCTTATTGATGCAACTACCACCGTCAATGATTAATGAACAGGTGTACCCTTTAATGGAATGTCTAGTGTGGAAGATATTCTATTTTTGAGTTTCTTCTTTCCCCTTAACCACTCTACCCAGCAACCTCCTAAAAAAGTATAAGGTCTCCCTTTAAATCATATTCTAAGGCTTTATCCTTAGAGGAA
The DNA here is from genome assembly GCA_037954105.1 of Canavalia gladiata. Taxonomy (NCBI): domain Eukaryota; kingdom Viridiplantae; phylum Streptophyta; class Magnoliopsida; order Fabales; family Fabaceae; genus Canavalia; species Canavalia gladiata. The sequence continues at coordinate 38,185,031 of CM075658.1, read as the reverse complement.
GTGGAGGTGGAATAAGGTAGAGGTGGAAGGATGTGGTTCTTCTAGATCAATGGAGGATTAAATTCGATGGAGAATGGAAGTGGAATTGTGATGAAGTCATGCCTTGACTTGGAAGCACTACCTCTTATAAAGGATGAGCTTCTTCCCCACCACCATGAGCAACCATGGATGAGGAGGCTCCTCAACCCTAAGTTTGGTTCCAGAGAAATGATACGGATAAAATTTCTCTCAAAAATTAAAGTGGAAACTTATAATTTCATTCAAAATGAACTTATTGTTGAAAATTAACAAGTGATGCCTTTATATAGGAAAATTGGAGGAGGTACAAAATGGAGGGAAGGAGTGGGCAAATTTTAATTTGAATTAGGCTTGGATTTTAGTCCAATAATGGTGCCTTTTTCATTCCTCACTGAAGCCTCAAATTGGGCCAAAGAAAGCCCAAAAATCCTAAGCTAAAATATAGGAAAATTATGTCAAAATCCTATAGATATTAAGCCAGCTAGTTTCTAGAATATAAAAAAGTATCTAAATTCTATTCTAATGTGAGGTCCAATAAGCCTAGTTTGTATGAGGTCTAATAGACTAAGTGGCTCTGCAACTAGGATCCTCTAGATCATGGAACTAAAGCTAGATGACTCTAGGGAGGAATAATTATCATTGTTCCTAAGGATCATGGTTTTCTTGTTAGGACATTGAGAGACAATGTGACCTTTACTTAAGCACTTAAAGCAATTTATGAAAGAATCTTTCCTTAAGGGTAGGTTAGGCATCTTACCCTTAGAATATTTGGAGTCTTTAACATCCTTAAGCTTCCTAATTGATTGATTTATTTCAAGATTTTATAGGTTCTGTTTGGAGGTCTTAGTTTATATTTGAAATTTTTTTTCTAACCTAGAGGCTAGTTGCTCCATTTAGGCCTTAGGAAAATACTCATGGGAACTTATATGTAATTAAACCTCACAACTCATGAAATTACATAGGGATAAAGTTCAATCAATCAATTAAGCATTTAGCATGCAATTCTAGCCCTAAGACAAGCAACACCCAATGGCACAAGTAATTATCCCTTTCCTCATTAACCTTGCAAAACAAGCATAAGTTAGTGATAGCAAGCTAATAATCACAACCAAGAAAATAACATCCCTTTATACATCATATCATCCACAAGCCATGAAAGAAGATTTTCCTTTGGTGAGTATCCTACACCAAAGCTTAAGGTAGAATATCCAATTTACAACCAAATTGCAATGGAAAATCCAAATTACACACTTGTAAGAAACCTACTGCAAGCTCTAACAATTAAAAATCATTCTTTATCATACAATAAAAATTTAATGCTATTAATAACAAGGAAATCCAAATGCTAAAATCAACAAAATGGTGTTCTGCTTCCTTCAAGTTTTAAGTCTAGTTCTTGTAAGCTTATACTTGTAGTCCAGCCCTCCAAGAATCACCTAAAATGAATTAAAACATAAAGGAACATTTTCTACCCACATAATTGGTTAGTGAAAACAAGATTAGAAAAAAAACTCATTCTTCGTGACCAAGTGTTTCACACTTCCCCTCTTGTGTGTCCTCACCATTTTGCTAACCTTTCTCACACCTTTCACTCAATTTCCAGCCTTAAACCATCCTTGGAAAGGAGAAAAACTCCACTCAATCCTTGGTTCTTGATATTTCTAAGGTGAAAAGCCAAAGGCTCACTAAAATAAAGAAGTAGGAAGCATACAAAACTAGTAAACTTTAAAGACAAGCAAGCAACTTCTTACCACAAGGAAAAAAGACTCCAAAGAAAATTGAAATGAAAAAAAACAGGTAAAAGTAAACAAACTATAATTAAAGCTACAAAATAAGGAAGCACTCAGATTGATCCTAGAAACTTGGGGAATTGTATGCACATGCTCATGAATTGAACTATAAACTAGCCAAAAATTAAAGGCTTAATCATGTATGCCCTAAAAAATTTAAATATAATTCTAACGCCATATCATATATTCATGAATCATGGCATATGGCATTGCAATTACAACACAAATAAGAGGCCAAAATATGCATAGCATTTTTCCCTAATTTTTCCTTTACTTTTGCTTTCCTTTTTCTTCTTTCTTTCTTTTCTTTTTGTTTTTGTTTTAATGTTTTTATTCAAGTATTTTGTCTCAAGTTTAAGTTCTTTGTCCTTGATCCAATTTCCATATGAATTTTTCTAACGCCTCGTAATACAATCTATGTCTAAGTGTCCATGGTGCATGATTTTCACTTTCTCCATGTATAGGTGTACTTTTGGGTAAAGAAGTCCATATTTGTCCAAATTGTCCAAGTTGGTCTAGAATTGATCCTGATGTTTTGAGGTCTTTAATAAAAAAATTTTAAAGCTTAATATATGTCAATTAAACAGCCTCATAAAATGTAAAATTCAAAAACTCAAAACATGCAAGATCAAGCCAAAATTAGCATCATTTTCTGCAAGCTCAACTTAACAACATGATCATGCAGTTACACTCGAATTTGGACCAAATAAAACACATTTAATGGAATATTTTTATAAAAAAATGAAGAATCAATACATGAATAACACAATCTAATTCAATAATCCTAGATTAAAAGCATCAAATTCAAACATATGCTAAAGAAATTTCAATGCCAAGGACATGAAAACTAGATTCATTCTTTTTATTAAAATTTTTCATGATCAAACATAAATACACTAATTATTTTGTAAGATTAACTTAAAATAATCATCAAACCACAAATCTAGAAAATAATTTATAATTATTAATACAAAAAAATTGAAAAACTTTCAAGAATGTTTGGCACCAATTTTGCATCAAACATGAACTTTGATGGATGATGAATTTTAAGAAAAAATGGATGATTGAATTGTAGTCAAATCATGGATCCTTACAAATGTAAGAAAAACAAGCAAGGATCAAGAAAAGTTCACACAATAGTTGGTCTAAAATTTGACGAAAATTGAACCAAGAAGGAAAAGTGGAAGAAGATCCACTAGTAGAAATAGAAGGAGTTTTAGGATCTGATTGTTACCTCCAGTTATTAAGCTCTACTAACATTTTATACACACCCCTTGGGAGATGAATGAGCTGGTCAATATGTAGGTAATTGGCACGTCAATGGAAGGTGGAGTTGATGAAGATTTGGTGATGTTTGGAACGCCACTCTTGGAGAAGATAAGCTCACTACTCCTTCACCTTGGAGGCCAAGGAAAAGTAGGATTATCCTTTGCAAAAATATCCAAGATGATGCAAAGACATCCCCAAATACATTTGGACCTACATCATAGTAATCTCATTCAGGAAAAATCCTTAGGTCCATTGGGCCTATTACTAGCGTTAGTTTTGAGAGGTTGCAGATAGAGATAAAGACCTTCTTGGCCTTTAGTTGACTCACTTTCAAGCCCAATCCATCTCCCTATAGGCCCTTCATATTTTAGGATAGGTTTCTCACTCTTTTTGAGCTTTAGAAGTAGTAGGCCCATAAGGTGTACAAGATTGGGTTTCTTTCTCCATATTTTTAGCATAGGACTTTTGGGCCTCACCTGACCTAACTTGGGCTACACATATGGAGGAAGCTAGACACTTCTTTGGGCTTATAATACAAGCCCAAACAACATCTTAGAGGTGGATCCATAACTGCATGGAGTGTCTCCACATGAGGCACCATCCTTGCCTATAAATAAGGCCTTCTATGTGTAAAATCAACACTATGTTTATTTTGAATGAAATTGTGAGTTTTCACTCAGACATTTGAGAGCTACTCTATTTCTATCCTTCCTCTAGAACTACACTTGGGATTGAGGAATGTTCTCATCCATGGCTGCTCATGGTGGCGGATAAGAAGATCATCCTTCACAAGAGGTGGCGCTTCCAAGTCAAGACTTAATTTGAATCCAGTCCTCTTCCATTCTCCACCAAATTGAAACTTCCATTGATCCAGAAGAACCACCTTCGTCTACCTCTGCATCAATGGGTATCAAAGCTCCAAAAACGGAGGTTAGATCCTTTTCTTGATTCATATACATTTTCTTACATCTTCTCAGATTTCTAGGTTCATCTTCATCATTATTTTCATTTTCATTTTGATTTTTGATTAGTCAAATGATCACTGATTTTGATGATATTTTTAGTTCTCTTTGTCTCTATTTTGAAATTTATAGCTGATATCATTTTTGTAATTTGAATCTGAAATGAATTTTTTATCTCCTAATAACCGAAGTGTGTTTACCCTGGCATGCAAATACACCTATTGTGTTTGATTTTCATAACTTGCTCATTTCTCATTTGATATTTGTCAAACTTGTTTTTTTTCTTCTTATGATTCATATCATTCAATTAAATGCTTTGAATTTTTTAGATATTCAAAAAAATTGAAAATCATGCTAATATTTTAATCCAATTTAGGTGTGAAGAATGTGTGTTTGAGTTCCATTTCTTGATCCAATTTTGATAGGCTTTATCTATGTTTATTCCAATCATTTATTGTTCATTTCTTTCATGTATTGATCTATTTTAGTTTGAGTCTTTTTTTCAATTAAAATTCTCAAGAGTTGTATGATTGTGTGCTTACATTTATTAGGTGCTAGCTTAGCTCATGCATTCAAAGTTAAGTGATTAAGTCTCATCTTAAGTGAAATTTTAAAGCCATCTTTAAACACCTAAAAAGATACTTAAAAAGATATCTTGACCTCTCCCCACTAAACCTTTGAAAAATTTGGACTTCTTCAAAACTTAGCATAACTTATGCAAAGGAAGAGTGCATACGGGGCACTAAAATTGGACAAGTAGACATAGGAAGGAGACCTTTAAAAGAGCTTATGAAAAAAGAGATTTTGAGGGACTTAATACCTTTGGGCATTTGGATAGGAAATTCAAACAAAAAAAAAAGAAAAAAATAAAAATAAAGAAATAGAAAAAGAAAATAAGAAAAGAAAAAAGAAAAGAAAACAAACATAAGAACATAAGAACAATATTTGTGCAGAAAGGAAAGCATAAGGTCTCATTCTTTTATCTTTGTTAATTATGAATTTTTTAAATATAATGTATAGTAGTATGAGGTAGAGCTTAGGATTTAATTGCTTAGTTTTTCATGTGTAAGCTTTCCTTAGTCACTAGTACCATAGTGAGTGTGTGTGCATGCTTATGTACCTTTTAGTTTCTAAGACTTCTTTTGTGTGCCTTCCTTCCTTCCTTGCTTTAATTATAGTTTGTCTCCATATTGGCCTCTAAGTTTTGTCTTGCCTATTCCATTGAGTATACCATTCTTGTGATAGTTTTTCTTGCTTGCTTTTACATTTTCTCTAAGTTTTGTCACCTTTGACATATATTTATGAGCACTTCTTCACCACTTACCTATTACTAAGGCATCTAAGTTGAGTTGAGTTTAGTTGTTCCTTGATCTCTGTCGTAACCGTAATTCCAATGAGACAACGAACTCGCTAAAATTTGAAAAAGGAATATTTATTAATGTGGAGTCACCACCAAATTTTTATTTAAGGGAAAAGATTTGGAAAAACCCTAACTCGATGAAGAGATTTAGGTTCGGGAGTCGGTTACGAATAGGGAAGGTGTTAGGCACCGTACTCGCCCGTTAACGGTATCCTTAAACTGAGTATGTGATTTCGAAAATTGTTTGATCCCTTTAATAAGTATGGAAATAAATAACTTGACAGAGGTTAGTCTGACAGGACTTGATTCTGCTCCTACGTATTCCCCGGTGCAATGGGAAACTCAAGGCTTACGTAGTTCTGGTTTATGAAGACTTGACCTTCGAGTCACTTGAAAAGGAAAGGAGTATTTTGAAAATATCTTAAAGAGGAATCCCCAGTCCACTTATGCACAGGATCCGAGGCAAACGTAGGCTGCACTGGGATCCATATGAACCTTTAAGTATTGAACAGCAGTGAAGACCGCCAGTTTCCTTTTTAGAGCTCATCGCGTGAGACTTGTGATTCCAAAAAATAAAATTAATTTGAATATAATAAAGATAAGAAAAGAATTGGGCTTGATAAGAACTGAATTTGATTCAAAATTTGATTTAAGGAAAAAGAACTCGATTTTGGAACGAACTTGATTTGAAGTGAACTTGATTTGAAATCGGATTTGAACTAAGATGAATTTTATTTGAAGCTTGAAGAAAGGAAAAAAATTTTGAACAAAAATGAATTGAGACTTGAAATTTGGAGAAAAGAATTAATTTTTTTTTGAACAAAAAATAAATTGAAACTTGAAATTTAAAGAAAAGAATTTATTTTGTTTTGCACAAAAATGAATTGAAACTTGAAATTTAAAGAAAAGAATTGATTTTGTTTTGCACAAAAATGAATTGAAACTTGAAATTGAAGAAAAGAATTGATTTTGATTTGAATTGAATAAAAGGAATTTAGACTCGAAACTTGGGGAAAAGGAACAAAGCTTGATTTAAAGAGAATTTTATTTGAAACTTAAGGAGAAAATTTGGATTTAATTGGAATGAAACCTTAATTTTATTTGTAGTGAAAATGAACCTTATTTAACACTTGAGGAAAGAAAGTTAAATTTAATTTTAATATGGAATAAAAAGGAGGAAGAAAAATGAAATTAATTTGGACTTGAAGAATAGGGAATTTAATTTTAAATTTTGAAGAAAAAGAATTTGGTTTGACCTTGAAGAATAACATTTAATTCGACCTTTGAAAAGAATTTAATATGAATTTTGATGAATAAAAGAATTTAATTTCGAAGAAAAGGAACTTGATTTTGAAATTTTGGAGGGAAAGAATTAAATGAAATCTTGATTTGAACTTGAATTGAAATCTTTAAAAAAACTTTGATTTGAATTGAAAACGGATACTAACCAAATTTGTTGTAATCAAATGTCATTTGAATTAAAGAGATTTGAATTAGTTGTACGTGATTACTACCCTTGAAATGCCATTTTTTAGAAAAGTTCAGCATGGAGCACGCCCTGGGACATATAGGTAGCGTTCTTAACCACTCAGCCCTGCCTAAGTACTGACTATAAGCTCGCCTTTCTGTGGCTATATGAGGAGCCACAACATAATTGTTATTTGCAAGAAAATGCACAGCATGGGGGATTGAACCCCTATTCTCTGACTTCCCCGGACACACCAACCACTAGACTGGGCTTTTCGTTATGTCTCACTACTCACCCACTTATTTAAAAATCACGGAGAGAGGATTTGTTGGACTTAAGTCATGCACGTGCGCGCCTGGGTCAGACCTCTATTGCACATCATAAAGACACGAATTGCATCTTTTGAAGGCCCCCCCATTCTTTGCTCAGAGGTTATGCAAGGCAGAACTTTACATGCAAATGGGTACATGGAACTATAAGCTTTCAGCGGTGCGATGCTAGGTCTATTTGACTACTAGATGGTGTACCCACAACCGGGCCACTTGTGAAGCAGAATGGGCGTGACAAATCTTAGTGGTGTCTCCTATCATAAGCTTCATGCACAATGGAAGACTGTTATACCCCAGACGTGTTGTTGACGTAAGAACCATGCATGGCCTTCCAAGTGCTCGTACAGCGTTAGAATGACATCTAACAAAGAGGCCAATGGTGCCACTAAGCCACACATCCCATTGCATCTTCAGCGCCTTTCATTAATTTTAAGGCACGCTTTCAAGGTCCCCAGAGTTGCATGTGATGTGCATGGGTCTCTAGTTTCCCCCTATTTCGACCACTCATTACTTCACGTGAGGCAACTGTTTCTAGAGCAGGATTTTGCCCTGGTGGTCATCCCTGGGGTTTGCACTTTGCGGACTTCTTGTTACACACCATTCTCCAAGGGGATTACTAGGAAATATAGCCAGCCATATAATTTGGGCTCTGCGTACCACATCACTTGTAACATCCCTATCACAAGATGTCAAAATCGTTCCCACTCTGGTGCGGGTTTTAGTACGAAGCCACTTTGCAGTAGTCATTACTATGCTTACAGGGGTGGTTGCTATCTTTGAGTTGGCACTCCCCGGAATAGTGTTAGCATAGGATACAGGGGGCGATGGGGTGAGAGTGGACTTGTAATGGTCTTAGCAAGTGAAGCCATCATATCAGATTTCCTCTTCACACCACCTGCACCTTTGTCTATATTCTCTGGGTTTTCAGTTTCACATTCAGATGTCGAACAGGGTTCCTCCTTCAATATATCTGCTATATATATTGGCTTTTTCCTCAACTCATCCTCGGAAGTGTTATATATGTTGCCAAGGGATGCCATGAGGCCCACACCTTTGTTACCTTTTTAACAAAGCGTGAGGAGTCATGAATGTTGAAATTCCGAAAACGGGCAGGAACGTGAATAACTAAGATGGCCAAGATTGAAGTTAAACCATTGGTGCAAGTCGCCAAGTCTTTGAAATGGCTGAAAGCATGTACATGAAGTGCCAAAAAGTAACCATCCAAATTGATGGCATTCGGATGCATGAACAGTACGAGGCAAGTTCTTTTCTATACTTGCATCAGTTGCTACAACGAACTCTCCAAAGACACACTTATAGTACTTGCTAAGAATCTTCAAGTGAACAGTATTAGCATGCATCTCTTTCACCTCAAGCCTGTTTTCTGTTGTGTTTGAGATAATCCGTATTAGACTTTAACGCTTACAGGGAGTCAAGAATTCAGTTTTATCCATGAGAGCCATCTTTTGAACAAAGCAAGTCATAGCTCATGCATGGGCCTCGTTTGGGATTACGTATGCATGGACAGTCATCATCACCAACCCTTCCGACTTTGACTCTAGGCTCCAGTCAAGAATTACATCCGTGGAACTGTGCTCAGAATCTGATTCTGTTTCATGAATCAAATCGTTTGAGCCAGTGTAGAACCATACGATAGCATTCACAACACGAGGGGGCTTTGTCAACTGTGTTGAAGGCAACCTCCAACAAGACTCCCTCTATACCAATTTTACAAGTGATTCGGGAACACAAGGATCTTTAAAAATGTGACGCATCCTCCATTACAGACCTCATACCAATGCAAAGATGCAAATATGAACACCATGATGCTACCTTAGTTAACTATGGATATAAGATCCGTTCCTGTGAGTTTTAATACAAAGATTCCTCCGAATGTATGCAGTTATTATCACCCATAGATTCCATTTTTCTTGGTATTATTGCTACCATATTCATGCAATTAACTCTTGATTCTTGGCATAAGAGAAATAATCTTAACATTATAGAGAAAAACTAGGCGTGAATGCTTACTTGTGCGGAGTTGGCTTGAAAAGGACGTGAATTCTCCCTCGATCATGGCTGAAGCGAGCTTTGCATGGGATCCACTCTCTGGGAGTTCTTCTCCTTGCCTCCTCCTTCTCGATGCTACTTCTCCTTCCTTTTAAGGAATCCCCCCTGCTTTTGAAAATGAGGGCTCTCCTCCTTAAGAGAGTATGAGGAAAACAAGATCTTCCTTCCCCGAACCGGGACCTTCCACAGAAGCGTACTAAGCCAAGGACTCCCCCACGCATCCATGTGCCCCTCTCCTATTCTTTTTTTCTCTTTTCTTATTGTGCTTTTCCATTTTTTTTATTGACTTTTGTTCCTTTTTATGTTTTAAAAACCGTTTCCGTTTTTAATCGGTCTTTTTTTTTTTTAAGGTTTTTATTATTTATTTTTTTATTTATCTATTTTCTTTTTATTTTGAATTCATTTTTAATTTGTTGCCTTTTCATTTTAATTTTCCCTTTTCTGTTTTCCTTATTTATTTTTCTGTTTTTTATCATTATTAATTTTTATTTATTTATTTTTATTTCAGATTTTGTTTATTATATTTTGTTATTGTTGTTTTTTTTTTGTTTTTTTTTTTGTAATCTCTTAATAATTTATTTTCTTGTTTTATATAATTTTTTATTATTTTTTGTTTATTATTTTCTTCCCTTGTTATGTATCAAAAAATTTTATCTTTTATCTTTTTTCTTCTTTTTTTTCATTTTTCAATTTGTAAATTTTTTGTTTTAATTTTTATTTATTGTTCATTCACTGATTAATTTTAAAAATGCGGCCTCGGACATAATTGGGTGTTTACAATCTCAAGTTGGTTGGGAGGCTATTTATGTGAGGGAAATGGTGTGAGAGGCCTGGTTGAATGGTGAAGACATTAAAGGGAGAAGAGCATAAACACTTGGCGAGGACCAGTGAAATTTAATTAGATTTTTCTAACACTAACTAAATGGGGAAACAAGTGTCCTTTTTGTTTGTGCTATACTTTTTAAGTACTTGGAGAAGCTTAAGTGTAAGTAAAATTGTGCCAAAGGACTCAAGAAACCAAGGCTTAAAACTTGAACTTCAAGACCAAAGTGAAGAACTAAGAGCAAACTTAAATTGAAGACCAAAATAAAGGAATTTTGTAATAAGTAGCATTTGAATTTTGAATTATAAATTAAAGATTGAATTTTTGTAATTAGGTTTGATTGAAATTGTAAAATCTAGTGAGGATCTCTTTTAGTGTAATTCGGTTTACCTTTGTAATTTCTTTGTAAGAAGGACTTTTGGCTTTGCACCTTAGTGTAGGATACTTACCTAAGGTCAAGTTATAACTTTTTGTATGATTATGTGCTTTAGAACCTAGGTCATGACCAAGCACCAAGGGCAAATAGAGATAGAGATAGGGGTCACAAGCATCGGGAAACTTCAAATCATAAAGAACCTCTAGGCAAAGGACCCATCGGATTAGAAACCATAGAGATAGAAGTAAAAGCTCTTCTAAGGATAGCCTAGAAGATAGGAGCCATAGGAGTAGTGTTAGAAATAGATACCCGAAGGAAAGAGAATACCTAGAGTCTCTAGAACTACATAAGGTAAAAAAGCCTAAGTTCCAAGGTAGGAACAATCAGAAGGCATACCTAGATTGAGAACTCAAGATAAAATAAATTTTTACAAGTCATTCCATTAAGGGAAGGTGTAAGGTGAGGTTAGTTTGCTTAGAGTTTAGTGATTATGCCTAGCTACAGTGGGAAAGGCTTAATAAAGAGAGATATAAGCTCTTGAGTGAGTAGGAGGAAATGAAGCACACAATGAGAAAAAGGCATGTATCTCCCCATTATTTAAGAGAGATCACTATAGGAAATTAGGCAAATCTAACAGTTAATTTTTGGGAGGTTTACGAAAAAAATGCCATAAAGAGAAATATACAACAGTTTAAGCGATGTTTATTTTGACTACCATAAAGGCATAGAATACATGTCAGTTATTAGGTTATTTAGGGAATTTTTGGGAAACTACTGTATATTATGTTAAAAAAAAAAAACTCTCACCTGTTGTTTTACTTTTCAGTCATGAATCATCATCAAAACCATCCTTTTTCTACATCAGAAATCAAAGGCATTGTTTTTGCGCCTTGAAGATCAAAGATACCATCGTTCCAAAAATTAAAGTCACCATCATGACCTCAGAGATTGAAGAAATGTTATTGTCCATTAGCCTTAAATTTACCCTAAATCTTCTTCTATGATTAATTGAGGTATTTACACCAATCTTGCTAATTTAATTGAGCCCTAATGCATTTCCTAAAATTGTAGCATGAATGGTATAACATCCTAAAAATAAATATCAATTTTACGCTAAAGTCATTCATTCACTTTCATTATAAGTTTGTTATATTATGATGCAAAGTCTTTGGAAAATACTTATCAGAGAAAAAGGGGTATTATTTTTAAAACAACCGTTTTGATGTAAAATGCAAGCCTTGTTGATATAGCGTTCATGTTAGTAAATCAAATTACCAGACATCCTTGTGTGTATATAAATTCTTATCATTATGAATCACTCCCTTTACCTCATTTGTCTCTCATCAACAATAAAACAAATTAAACATAAATCATTCACACATATACAAGCTTTATATAATTATACAATCTTTTTTACATGTACATAACAGTTTTAGGCACCGAGGCCTTTGCATGCACTTTATTACACACCATAATGTACCAGAAGTTTACATTACGGGTATGACACTTCAACTTCTTCTTCTTTGGAAATGAAACTAAGGGACCAACAAACCTCCCTAGGCCTAGAGATAGAAATGTTCTAGCCACATACTCTAATCCAATGACATGAAAATCACATCGAGCATCTCTTAATAGACTTAAAATAGATAAGGCATCAAGTATGACGAACTTCCTTGTAAGGACCAAAGATGTGAAGAACTAAGGTAGTGTGATGAAGTCAATGGATCTGTCTCTCCCTCTGAGGAAGAGGATTCCTTAGTAGTGGTAGTTCGTTTCCTTCAATATCTAGAAGGAAGCGGAAAAACTCCATTAGGATGAAAGGCCTCCAATGGAATTGTGAAACCTGTCATGGTAAAGTTTGGGCTCAAGACTTCCGTATTGAAAAGATGTCCTAACAAGAAGTAAATCTTCACATTAGCTTGGATTGTGATTAACAACTAGTGGGGATTTGCTGACCAATCCACGTTACTGGTGTTTATGAAGACCACCATCATAGCAAAGGACATGTTTTTCATCTAGGAAGAAAGTGGGGAGAGAAGGAGTGAGATACTAAGTTTCTCATTAGGTTCTACTCTACCTCTAGTGTCATCACCTTCAACCCAACCACTTCAGTTTATTATAATCATGATATCCATACAGAGTTACTTTTAATCTTTCAAAAATTTCTATTGAACTGGGTTACTTTTATACAAAAAAAACAACTATTATTACATAAACATGTATCTTCCTTAAACATTCTAAATCTTTGGGATCTCATTATAGATATTATTTAACTCACATTTTATTTTATGTCTTACATAATTCAATTCCACACCTTTAGGGAATTTCCACATCTTCGGGGAACTCTTGAGATATATAAACACATTATAAATAGTCAAACAATATCTTTTCACTGGTTCTACTACTCTACCTTCTATTCTTAAGGATATGATATCATTCTTAGATGGTCATTACCATCTCATAATAAGTGAAGAACCATTTTTTCTTCACAATAGAAGGATTTGTTGAGAACACGTTTGGTCTCCCAGGAGAACTTTTTTGCCTCTTCTTGAGTGCCCTCTGGTTGTGCACAAGACACGCAAGAGTAGATTAACTTTTCATATCACTTTTTACTTTAGTGATCCCTTAAGGCATTTAGGTTCATTTTAAAGGCTTCCAGATAATCATGCATGCTCAATCAATATCTAGTCAATATGCTATGCACATTTAGATCTCAGATTTTATCACATCATCAATCATACATGATCATCATCCTTTAAACATTTATGATCATTCATCATTCAACTACATTAATCAATACATGTCTCACTTGTTTAACTCATAACATGTTATGATAAATCACTCATGGGGGCTTAATCCACTAAACCTTCTAAGTTGCCCCTCAACCTTTCCTTTTCTTAAAGTTCAATTTGTTTCACATGATTTTTATAAACTTAGAAGTTTTCCTCTAGGTGGCCAAATGACACCTCTTTAGTTTTTATTCTTTATGAACTTCAATTTACAAGTCTTATGCATAGTCTATTCATATTATGTTTAAAGGTTACATGTTAACAAGTTTTAACTTATTTGTGTCAATTTAGTTATGCATGGTCGAATGATGCACATGTCATTTCCAAGCTTCATTTAAATTCTTAATCCTTTACTTTTACAAAACAAAGCATCTTAATGTACCTAAACCAAATTTTCAAACTCATTTCTACTTATCTAGCTTTGGGTGGCTGAATGCATGTCTATGGTTTCTAAGGCCTTCTAGTTCTATTTTCCTTATCTTAAGAGATGATTTTTACTAATTGAAGTTTATTTCATTAATTATTACCTAACATAGAAATATTTAAGCCTTCTCCCTCACACTTGAAGGTCATGGCTGAATGGTATATTGTAGTTTTCCAACCTCATGGTTCATTCCTAATTACTCTATTTATGCATGCCTAGGTTTAGTATTAAGTCATAGTGGAATCTTAACTTTCCTTCAATAATTTAATAACATGGTTGAATGGACTCCTTGAACTTTTTAAAATTTATACTTTTAATCACTTATACTTATATGCCAAGAATGCTTAATCCACCCTAGTTAAGAATTAAAACTCCTTCTTGACTAATTAACTCTAAGGTGCCCAATGCCACTCCTAGTGTGTAGGGCATCAAATTTCATCTTTACTTAACCTTAGTTGATGAGTCCTTCTATTTGGAGTTTAGGCCATAAGTTTAGTTAATTTTTAGGGCTTCTCTTCTATTTCTAAGGGTCATGGACGAATGTCCATTTCCTCCTCACAACTTCATGGTTCATGTTTAATTACCAACTTGTGCATTCTTTAAATCTAGCGTAAGTGTTAATTATGGATTTCACCTGATTTCATCAATTTTGGCTACTATGGACCTAGACACTTTGACACCTTAATTAAACCTTTAAATATTTTGATTTACCTAATTAAATTTCTTAATGAATCATTAACCAAATTTTAAGTTCATTTTTCTTTAACTAAGCCAAGGTGGTCGAATACACACCTAGTAGGTTTTAGGATATTTTAGCTCAATTTCTGTTCTCTTAAAATTTGTTTCACATCATTTAAGACATATTAATATGGTTTGTATCACTTTTACAAAATTTTAAGAAATTTTATCCTTAACTTCACCCATATGGCCGAATGCTCCCTTTAGGTTTTCAAGGTCACATTTTCAAAATTCCTTCTCATACAACATTGGTTCCATAACTTTTTGCACTTGTAGCACCTTAAGCACTTGATTCATACCAGGCTTGTCAAAACTCCTTAGATTTGGTCATAGTCAAAGAGAGTCATAGGTGTCTTATGAAAATTGTTCCATTTTTGGTCCCAAAATTTCAACTTTCACTTAGTAGTTTTTAGATATATGCCCAAAGAAAGCTTTTGGGACTTATGAATTAATCTTTCTTACATTTTTTTATATTTTGGTCCAGGATTTTAGATCTGGACATATTATTATAGGAATACACCATAGTAAGAAAATCAACCACTTTCAAGTTTTAAGCATAAAAATATTCAAGATAGCATTTTTTCAAAACAACTAAGTGTAGATCCACAAGACCTACTACAAGATCCATCCATCTCCTATCATGAACACTTCAAAAAAAATCCTCATGACCTCTCAAAACTTTCCAAAGCATCAACATGTATTTTTAAATAATTTCCACCGATTAAATTGTTTCTAAGGTGTCTAAAAGCACTTTGAACCATCCAAACTTGATTTTACATTTCAAAAATCACTAAAAAATGGTGATGCTCATTTTAAATCATTCAAAGGAATCATTGAGCCCTCATGAGTCCAAATAAAAGGGGATCTAGGCATATTAGATAAAGGTTCCACAAAAGAAAGAAAGCCAATCATAAAAAGTAAGATTTAAAGCTTAAAAAGACAAAGTAGCAAATCTTACTTGATGAAGACTTGGTATGGGGTTATGATGGGGTTGTGGTGACTGAACTTGGTCCTCCCTTGATGGTCCACAAAGAGCTTAGTAAAAGTGGTGGGGCTTAGTGTTTGGAGGTTGATTATAGCTTAAACCTTAAAGATGGAAGCTTAAACTTAAGGTGAAAGGTTAAGATTTTTGGATTAGGCTTAACTTGGAGAGAGTTTGGATAGATTTTGAAGAGTTTAGGAAGTGAAATCTGAAACAAATGAGGCCTCCCAAGGGGCTTAGAGAATTCGGCCAAGTAATGGCAAAGTAAGAATAGTTTTTCACTTAAGGGTATTTTGATAATTTTTCATGGAATTGCACTTTTCTAAAATAATTTAAAATATGAGGAATTATCCTTTTAGAATTAAATTAGTGTTAATGAGATTGAGTTTGTCACTAATCAAGCTTATCTTGCCCTAAGTATGGTTAATTTTAATTAATCAAGGTTTATTAACATCAATCATGGTTAAATGAATCTTTGCATTTATTATTTTTTGTTTAGTAAATTTACTTTGGGTTGACTTCATATGGTAACTCCCAACCTTCTAAGGGCATTTTTATAATTTTTCTCAAACATCATCCAAAAGGTTCCTAAATTATTTCTCTGACAATTCTAACACGTTTTAGTTCATTTCGGAGTTAATATAAGGTCATATGATATTTTTCTTGGAACTAATTAGCCTTGTGCAAAAAGTAGAGCTTTCTAGGAGCTTTTTTGGTGTTTTCAAAGTTTTCTAAGGGCTTTCTCATCCCTTCTTTATTTCTAAGCTTTTCTCATTACTTTGGTCATCCTTAATGTTATCCAATCCGTTAAAATGTCTTTTAAGTCTTTTTTTATATTTCTCTTGCACATTATTTGGGTTGCCTAAGTGCAGAGGTATTTTTATCTTTTGCACCAAATTTTCTAATTTATTTGTTTTTAATTCCTAATCCTACTTAGTTTCCTTCTAGATATTATTTTTAACTTCAAGAGTTCATAATGAAAATTTGTGGATGTTACAAATATACTTAAATTGTTTGGTTAGCAAGTATTTAACCTTAATAAAGCAAAAAAAAAAGGTAGGTTTTTGTGCTTTTTCCCTAGTTATAGGATATTTTATAGTAGTTATAAGTTATTTTGTGCCGTTTATAATCTTTGTTAATGGTTGTAATAATCAACACAAAAATCAAGTCACGATGGTTAAGACAATGCTAAAAATCACCACCGAACAACCTCAAGTTTACAGTGGGTAATGTAACCACCTTACAACAATTGAGGTAATTCAATCAGTGGTTGATCATCGCAACCAAATGACAATGTCAATTACGTTGGTGCTTACAACACACAGTGGTTATGGATAGTTTCAAACTACCACAATAATTTTATGGTGCTTGCGACAACATTTTTTTGTAACCTGCTGCAAAAATAGCCTCGATAAAAGAAATTACGGTGGTTTTTTAACCATCTCAAAGGGTTACTTGTTCTTTTGTATTGGATCCACAATAGACTGGAGAGACTCTCTTCAGGTTCCAAAAGTGTAGATGAATATTACAAGGAAATAGAGGTTGCAATGATTAAGGCTAAGAAAGTGAGGAAGCCACCATAGTTAGGTTCCTAGATGGGCTTAGGCATGATGTCAAGGATGTAGTAAAACTCCATCAATAACTAAGTCTAAATGACCTTTACCACCAAGCCGCAAAGGTGGAAGCCCAACTCACTTGAATGGGTAAAGGGAAATTCATTACATAGAAGTCATCTACACAAGACACTTGGAAAGATAGGAAGAGGGATCCAAAAGACTCTAACTTTAAATCTAGGGAACCCAAAAAAGGTCAAAGACTCCAAAGAGTCTAAAGAAAAGATTCCTAATTTTTCCTCTAACAAAGGATCTTTAGTTAAGTGTTTCAAGTTTCTAGGTAGGGGGCACATTCCTTCACAATGCCCAAATAAAAAACTCATGGTCCTTGAGGGCAATGGTAATTATTTCTCACTAGAGTCCACTAGCTCTAGTTCCTCTTCCTCTTCACCTAATGAGGAAGCCCTAGAGTATGCATTTAAGGGTGACGTCCTAGTGGCTAGGAGGTTACTAGGTAATGTTGCTAATAGAGAGAAAGAAACTCAAAAAGAGAACATTTTCCATTCTAAGTGTTCTATCAAAGGGAACACCTACTCCTTAATTATTGATGGGGTAGCTATAATAATGTAGCTAATACTAGGCTAGTTACCAAACTAGGTTAGCAACCACCCCACATCCTAAGTCATATAAGTTTCAATGGCTTAGTGATAAGGGAGACTTGTTGGTTGATCATCAAGTCCTCCTCACATTCACCATTAGAAGGTATGAGGATAATATTACTTGTGATGTTATCCCTATAGAAGTCAACCATGTGTTATTGGGAAGGTCATGTCAATATGATAAAAATGTCTATCAAGATGGGCATACCAATAGTATTCCTTCAATTTAATTCCCAAAAAATTACCCTAATTCTTTTGTCCTCTAGTTAGGGATGGAAGTAATTTGAGTCAAGGTAGCTTTCAAGTGTTCAAGTCTGACCTGTTTAAAAATTTTGAGGCCTGAGTCTGGGCCTGTTACCTGTTAAAAGTTTTTTTATCTGTCATGGTCTGCCTGATTTAAAGCCTACAAGACCTATAAGTTTATTTAAAATCCAACATTACAAAAATGATCAATAAATAGACTTAAAGCCTATATAAATATTTGATTAAACTTAAAGCTTACAAGATAAAAAGGACATTAAATAGACCCAAAACATATATATATATATATATATTAATATTATGTAAATAAAATATAAAATAAATATAATATACTAAATTAAATATAAATATATAATACATAAATATAAATAAGCTCTTGAATAGGTTAAATAGGATTTTTTATAAGCCTAGACCTGACTTGTTTATCTAAAAATTCTTTTTAATAACTCTAATCCTATCTATTTGTTAAAGAAGTCGAGCCAAGCTAGGCTTTAAACAAGTCGAGTCATAGGCTCCTATCGAACGACCTTGTTATAACACCCTAAAAACGAATACCGATTTCACATTTAAGTCGATCATTCGGTTCCATTTTTAGTTTGTCATCTCATGATGCGGAATTCATTTTAGAAAATACAAATATGAAAATACGGTTTTTTTTTAAAACTGTTTGATATAAACTGCGAGCCTCGTCGATAAAACGTGCGTAGCGGTAAAATAAAACATTAAGCGGATTTCTACATACGTTTAAAACCTTAGGAATACTAAGCGTTTATATTATTCTTTTCGTTTATCATTTGCCTATAATAAATAAACAAGATTCAATCATAATACACATGTCACACAATAATTATACATAACATTTCATAATACCATAAGTCATAAGCCCGTGGGCCTTATCATGTAGTTATTACAAACCATAAACTTACAACTACGATACAATATTTATACATAAGTTAGCTAATACTACATATTAGTAGTTAGGATGCTCGCATCCAATTCTTTTTTTGATATTAGTGCAATGTACACCTCCCAGAGAGAGCACCTCACGTCTGCTTCAAGTACGTGAACTGCTACCATAATGATCAGCATCCAAGGTATCTGGGAAGAAAGTGGGAAGAAGTAGGGATGAGAAACTAAGTTTCTCAGTTTATTTCAAAAACCATTTCTTACATAAAAGGTTACTTTTAATTCTTTGAAAACAATTCTCTAAAGTGGATCAATTTTATTCAAAACATACAACTTAGTGTCTCACCATACATTCTTCTTAACATTCATAACTTTGGGATCACAAATAAGATATCATTTGACATACAATTATTCAATGTCTTAAACTTCGTTCTTTACTACTTTTCTTTGTCTTGATCATTTCTTTGTCCAACCTTTGGGACACTTTATGAATCTAGTTTCACCACCTTTGGGAGAAAACAATTAGACATAGACATGTATTGAATTTTGTCAAACAATATCTTCTCACTAACTCTACTCCCACCTCCTACTAAAAATTAAGGATATGAGCTCATTCCTAGGTGATCATCACCACCACATAAGGGGTGAATGACTCAATTCCTTCACAGTAGAAAGATTTTTGGAACGACCTTTGGCTCCTAGAAGCAACCTTTGACTTCAAGAAGCAACCTTCGACTTCTCTTCAGTAGAGCTTTTTAGGGCCCTCTGGATACTAGTGCGCATAAGGCACAAAGAGAGTAGCATTATGTTTTCACATAAAGTTTTCTTTAGTGATCTCTTAATCTTTTTAAGTTCATTTTAGTGGCTTCCAAATAATTATGCATGCTCAGACAAATTTCCAACCAATATGAAATGCACATATAGGTTTCTAATTTTCATCTCAATCATCATCATAAACCAATCTCATACATCATCATCATCCTTTCTCATTCATGAGTATCCATCATTTATTCATTCATAGACAGTGAGCATTCATAAATAATAATGAAATTTGATTGGTAAATCACATAGCATAATGTCACATTCTAATGCTTCAATTCGGTTTGATGTTGAAATTACACAAAGGACTTACATCACTCATCCTTCTAAGTTACCTCTCATCTTTTCCTTTTCTCAAATTTATATTTGTTCATTAAGATTTTACATCTTAGCATCTTAATCTAGGTGGCCGAATGGCACCTTTCAAGTTCTTTTCTCTTTGTGTTCTCATTTGTTCAAGTCTTATGCATGTCCTAATTATTCTAAGTTCAAGTATTAAGTATTTACAAATATTTTATAACTTCTTCTCATTAAGGTATGTTATGATCAAATTACTTAGTGAACTTCTAACTTCAAGTTTAAGTCATATCCACCCTTCTTAATCATGCCTCTAATAAACCTTTGAAATATATTACCTTATGTTCTCCTTTGTACTACCTTAATAATTAGGTCTAATTGACTCTTAAACTTTTAAAGTCTCTTTTATTCCAAACCAAATAATATCTAAGTAGAAATTAATTAATCTTCTAGGACAACTTATTCCTAAATGGACGAATGACCTATTTCCTCAAATTCCACCTTTCATACACCTTAATTATATTTTGCTTACATATTTAGGATCATTATTTGGGCCTAGTTAAGGATTGAAACTCATTCTTAGTTAATTTAAAACATGGTAACCGAATTCCAACCTCCTAGACTTAGGTTTCCACAATTTCCTTCTTCACCATAAAATCATTTGCCTAAAAAAAATCAATAGGTCTCTATATCCACCTTAAAACTTTTCATACTTTAAATTCATCCTATTCACATAAAAATGGTCCTTAATTAACCCTAATTGAAAATTAAAACCTCCTTTAAGTTAATTAACTACTAAGTGGCTGAATGCCACTCTTTTAGGTTTAGGGTTTCCTTCTTCCTAACCCTAGTTGACTTAAGTCTTAACCCTAGTTGACCTTTACTTAGGGGCCAAGTTTAAACTTTAGAATTGACATATTATAAGTTAATCTTAATTCTTTTTAGCCAAAATTTAATGGCATGGCTGAATTTGACATTTACCCTTGCTTAAGTTATGGTAGATTTCTTAGTTACCCATTTTAAGCTTATTTGGAAATTTTATCACTTAGTAATTTTGAGATTATTCCCTAAGCTTACCTAGACCATATATTCTGAAACTTAACCTTTTAAATAATGATTAAACCTCAAAATAAGTTATTTACTTGTTGAAAATACTTGATTTTTTCTTAATCACATTTTAAGCGCATTTTTTTGCCAAAATCTCTCTAGGGTGGTCGAATGCACTCCTAGAGGTTTTTAACTCATTTATGTTTTTTTTAACTTTGTTTAAAGGTTGATTTAGTTCATTTAAAACCTTATTTCATAGCTTAAGTTACTTATAAAAATTTTAATGAAAGTAAAGCTTGCTTGGGAGTTGTGGCCGAAAGCCTTCCTTGGTTAGCCAAGGTAATTTCTTCATATCCTCCATCTCACACCAACTTGGTTCAGTTGTGTTAGGTTTGTGCAGCCCTTCTTTCCTCTGTTCCATGCTTATTTCATCTATGTTTTGATGCTTAAGTACTGGCCATGATGAGTCTAGGGTGCCATACAAGGATTTTAGCCACTTTTGGCTACAAATTACATCATTTGCTTGGTAGTTTTCTAACTAATGTCCAAAGGAAACCTTTGGAACTTATTACAAAAATTTATTCCACCTCTTAACATGCATACTCAGAGGTTCAGATCCAGCACAAAGGTCATACCAAACTCATCACAAGGTTAAAACTTAAGCATAAAAATAAGCATGAAAACAACAACATAGTATATTTTTCCAAGCCACAAAGAGTAGATTTTCATGATCTACTACAAGATCTACAAATCCTCTTTCAAATAAGCTTTAAAAACCTTTCTCATGAGAGTATAAAACTGATCAAAGCTTCAAAAATAATTTTAAAACAAAACCCACCGATTAAATTTCTTCTAAGTGCCGTAGAAGCACTTTTAACCGAACAAACTTTGTTTTTCTTTTCAAAAATCACCAAAAATGGGTGGGGCTGATTTTGAACGGTTAAAATACAGTTTTAAACTCTCACAAGTGAAAACAAAAGAAGAAAAACAGATCAGGGAGAAAAGATGCATGAAAGAAAACAAACACACCATAAAAAGGCAAGTTAAAAACATAAAAAGACAAGTAGAAAGATCCTACTTGTTGAAGACCTCCTTAGTGTTTTTGTGTGCTTTAAAGGCTGCCTTGGATCCCCTTTGGTCTGCTCTGGATGTGGACAAAGGATGGTGGTGGGGCTTAAGTGTTTATAGCTTTAATATAGCTTAAGTCTTAAAGATGAAGACTTAGGCTTAAAGTGTAAGTTTTGGGTATTTTGGAGTTATGGAAAGCTTGGAGAGAATGGAGAGGATTTTGATGAGTTTCTAAGCTGAAAAATATGAAGCAAATGGGATCCCAAGGGTCCCAAAAAATTCGAACTCTTATGGGCCAAGTGGAATTACTTTTGCACTTAGGGGTCTTTGGTAATTTTACCTAGATTTTTCCTATTTTCCAAAATAAATCAAAATTTAAGGAATTATCCTTTTAGGCTTAGATTAGTGTTAATTAGGCTGATACTCCCTCTAATTATGATTAATTTAACCTAAGCATGCTTTACTTTTAATTAACCAAGGTTAGTTAGTCTTAACCAGTCTTAACCATGGTTAAAGTAACCTTTTTACTATTCACTTTTGTCTTTTTGTGGAAGACTTGCTTGACTTCATTTTGGTGACTCACCACCACCTTTCCAGCTATTTCATTTCGTGCACATGGGTGTGGGGCCCACTCTTGGCATGCTTATCACCTTATCACCTTATCACCTTATCACCTTATCACCTTATCACCTTATCACCTTATCACCTTATCACCTTATCACCTTATCACCTTATCACCTTATCACCTTATCACCTTATCACCTTATCACCTTATCACCTTATCCTGCCCTCCCGGCCTTCCAGGGGCGTTTTCGTAATTTTTCTCAACATTACCGAAAAATTTCCCAAATTATTCCTCTTACAATTCTAAGACTTTTTGGTTTGTTCCCATGTTAATATAAGGTCGTTTTCTATTTTTATGGGAACTGACTAGCTTTGTGCAAAAAGTACAGCTCCTATGGGCATTTTGGTCATTTTCGGGGTTTTCGAAGGGCATTTTCGTCCCTTCTCAGGTTTCTAAATTTTTCTGACTACTTTTAACTATACATGATGCTTATAATCCCTCCAAGATGTCTTATACTTGTATTTCCATTTTTCTGGCTCATTATTTGAGCTGCCCAAGTGCAAGGGCATTTTCGTTATTTGCACCAAACTTCCTAATTTCTCTACTTTTGACTCCTAATTTCACCTAGTTTTATTCTAGAAACTATTTGTAGCCTCAAACATTTATCATAGAAAAATTAGGATGTTACACTTGTTCACTTCCATCCCTACCCCTGGCAAAGTTTATCAAGACCAAATTCACATGAGACAAAAGAAAGAGGCAAATATAGCTAAGGGTTGGAAAAGAAAATTTTGGAAGAAATAAAAGAAAATAATAAATAGAAATAAAACAAGAAGATAATAGGAAAGGTAAGTGGAGATTGAACTTCTCTTGTAAAAGAATGTGAGATTAGACATGTAAGGAAAGATGAGGTAAAAGAGATCCTTCTAGCTAGGAAACCTCCTCCTACATATCCTATTATTTTGAACCTTAATGTTGAAATAAGGGCTAATACTTCATTTACCCTTATAGTTGGGGATATTTTTCTTTGGGAGGAAGTCAAGAACTGTTACTTATGGCACTATTGTTACATGGCATGATGGATACGATATGAATAAAGTTATTCAATTAATTAAACCCTTATCTTTTTGTACGCTTCATATCGATGTAACTATTTAGTTCCCTAGCATGCTTCAATACTTGTTTTATTCATTTACGTCTAGGATAATTGAAAATTCCACTATCACTAACTTGGTGGGGGAATCATCTAATTTCTTGGTAAAAGATCCATTACTACACCGACAGTCTTTGCCACTTTATAAAGGGGCCAGGAAACCTTCTTCATCGTTGTATGGTTATCATGTGCTACCTAGGGTAAGTTAATCCATTAGTCCTTTAGGAAATACCCTAAGGTATATCCCAGATATCTACTATCCATACAAACTAGGAAAGAAATAAACCAACTTATCATTCCTGACCTTTTATTTTACTCTTATAATGGCTATGGATTTCTAGGTCTTTATTGCCTTTTATTTCTAAATTCTTATGTTTACATGTGGTTTGAAAAATTAAAAAGGTTAGTATTTGACCCTGGTATTATCTTTTTTAACCAACAATAATAATATCTCATCTTCTTATATATGTCCTTATTTAGTAGGGATGATGACGACTCTCATTCGAGGACAAATGCGCTCCAAGGGGGAGGACTTTATGCAAGGCACCCTTAGAGACATCTGGACCTACACTAGAGCACTCCCATTCTTCAAGTAGGATCCTTAGGCCCATTGATCCTATTACCAGAGCTAGGGCCAAAAGGTTGTAAACAGAGGTGGAGACCTTCTTAGGTCTTTAGGAGACTTATTATCAAACCCAATCCACCTCCCTATTGGCCCTCCATATTTCAGAATAGGTTTACAACTCTTTTTGTATTTTAGAAGTAGTTGGCCCACATAATGTATAGGATTGGACCTCTTTCTTTGTATTTTTAACATAGGACTTTTGGGTCTCTTCTAGCCGAACTTGGATTGCACATGTGCAGGAAGCTAGACATTCCTTTGAGCTTGTAATCTAAGCCCAAACTATATCTTAGAGATGGATCCATAGCCGCGTAGAGAGTCTCTATAAGACACCACCCTTTCCTATAAATAAGATCTTTTATTGTAAAATCAACATTAAGTTCATTTTGAATGAATTTGTGAGTTTTCACTCGAATTTTTTAAAGCGATTCTCTTCCTATCTTTTCTCTAGAATCATACTTAGGGTTGAGGAACCTCCTCACTCGGTATTACTCATAGTGGTGGAGAAGAAGTTTATCCTTCACAAGAGGTGGCACTTCTAAGTTAAGACTTAATTTAGATTCATTCTTCTTCCATTCTCTACCAAATTATAATCTCCATTAATTCAGAAAACCACCTTCTTCCACCTCTGCATTATAAAAGGAGAGAGATTTGAGAAAAAAATTTTCACTTAAATTCTAAAAATGAATTGTGATTTCAAAAGTACCAAAATGACTAACAAGATAATTTATTTATAAGTTATCATGGTTGATATTGTAGAGTTAAAAATTTGCCTCTATCATAGTACCTTGGGCTTTAGATTTTGGCCTAAGTAAAACGCCATCATCCATGGTCCATGAATCTCTTTAAATGAACTTAGATGAGACAAAAGTATCCTATAAAAAGTACACTAAAAAATAAATGTAAAATCTATATAAAGAAAATTTAATGGTTTTAAGTATAAAAAAAAAGTTTAATACATATACTAAATATAATGAAGTCACATAAGGATAAAGAAGAAAAAAGTCTGACAAATATATTTTTGAGGTTAAGCTGGATTTTAACTTCTCTTTGTAATTCCTTAGAAAAAATTTGGTAATGACTTCAATAAATTTAAAGGATCTTTTTCATCAGATGATTTTAGAAATTTTTTAAATTAAATTATCAACTCATTTAAATTAAAATCAGGAAAAATATAATATTATTTAATATTTAAATATGTAAAAAATCAATTGAAATGTGAAAACTCCGTAATCTAACAAGGATATTGGTAATTTTATAATATTATATAGTACTCTCCACTTATCACTTTGGTGTGAGGAAGGAAGAGTGCTACATGCTTTATTGTATTAAAAAAAAAATAACATTGAGGTAACTATTCTAATTTAAGCATAAAATATATTGATAAAATTGTAATAATTTGTTTACATTCATTTTACAGTTTAACTAAAGTGCTCACAAATGTTATTTATAATTAACTTTTTATTTTCTATGAAATGTGGTTATGATAAAATATATATATATATAGAATTATTTTATTTAAAAATAAATTATAAAATATCTCATCTTTATGTAATTAAAACAATGTATCTTAAATAGAGGTGGTAAATATATTTAATGTTAATAACATTTTTATAACTTTGTTAAAGTGGTAAATATATTTAATCTAAAAAAAATATATAAAAAACTATTTTAATCAAAAAGTATACAAATTTTATTTTATTTTATTTTACTTCATAAAGATGGGATAATACTTGGACGTGTTTTACACTTTCCTTACTTGAGAAATGAAATGTAGAAAGATGATGTGTTATTTTGGATTTTATTCTTTGAAAAGAACGTAATGTAAGAATAGGGATGGAAGTAGGTTGAGTCAAGCTAACCTTTGAGTATTTAAGTCTGACTTGTTTAAAAATTTTGAGATCTGAGTCTAGGCTTGTTACCTGCTAAAGACATTTTTTCTGTTAAGGTCTGGCCTGATTTAAATCTATAAGGTCTGTAAGTCTGTTCAAAAGCCTACATAATAAAACAAAATCAATAAATAAACTTAAAGTCTATTTAAATAATTGACTAAAAAGGCTTATAAACTTAAAGCTTATAAGATAAAAAGGTCACTAAATCGGCCTAATATATATATATATATTATGTAAATAAAATATAAAATAAATATTATGCAAATATAATATATTAAAATAAATATAAGTATATAATATATAAATATAAATAGGCTCCTAAATAGGTTAAATATATTTTTTTATAAGCTTAGGCCTGACTTATTCATTTAAAAAGACTTTTTAATAAGTCTAAACCTATCTATTTATTAAACGAGTCGAGACAAGTTAGACTTTAAACCAGTCAGGTTATAGATCCCTGATAACCTTGTTCACTTCCATCCTTATGTAAAAATGATATATTGAAGAGAAGATAATTATCAAAATAATTTCTTTATGAAAAATTAAATGAGTTAACTCTTTAAAGTTTATAAACATAGGACATGTTTTAAAGTTTAAAAATTATAGAAGTATTCATTAATTTTATGAAATACATTTAATTCTTATAAATGAAAATTTTTTAAAATTTAAAAATTATAGAAGCATTTATTAATTTCATAAAATACATTTAATTCTTATAAATGGACTGATTTATATATAAAAAATTGAATATGTTTAATTCATATCTATTGATAATATAACTTTATTAAATTATCATAAAAACTTACGATTTAAATTATTATTAAATGTATTATCTAATAATCAATATATAATACAAATAATTTTATACTATTTCTATTTGATAAGTGTAACCATTAAATAAAATAGTATAATTTTTTTAATATTTATATTTTAATAGATAGTAATATAAAATTTTTATAAATAATAAATTTATCTTATAAAATATTATGACAATTAAATAGTAATAATAATGGTGATAATAGTAGAATATTATTAATTATAATAAAAATAATAATTATAGTAATTATGATGGTATAATAATAATAATAATAATTTAAATATTAAAAAGATGTGATAATAAAAAAAAGTATAATATTGTTTTTGTTTTTATAAAATGTATATGAGATAATATATTGTTCTTTTATTTAATAAATAACAAATCTTTTCATTATTTTTATCCTATTCTATGATAAAAAATCACTATTTATTTTCTTTTTACGATCTAATTAGGAACTCATGTTCAAGGTTTAAAAATGTTAACTTAGTATTGGGTGTATCAATTTGATCAAATACCTTATTGTTTTCTGATTCCCATGATTAGTCTTGTATCAAACACCTTGAAAAGCAGGATAATCCATACAAGAACTGGGCGTATATATTTATATTTATATATAAGAATATTCCTTTTAACTTGATCCAAATTAGCTTCCTCGTTAGGATTTAGACGCGTCTGGTAAACCCAACGCATACATTAAATGCGCTTTAAATCCACAATATAATTTTATAATGAGTTGTCAGAAAAAATGCACAATTGCCTGAAGGCAGTTTTTCCTTTCCCCGTCTTATTGTGGAAACGGAAGAGAAGATTAACATTAGGTATACAATTGGCATATTATGAATGTTGAAGAAATAGACAATAAAAGTTGTTAGAGTGAGGATAAGAGAGGTCAGCTCGTGAAGTGTAACGTTTGAGGAAACCTAGTTCCTATGTAATGTATGATCATGGTTTTAGGTTTGCTCTCACGGGAATCCAGCCACCCCTCTCACGTGTTTCTCTCTCTCTCTCTCTCTTGCGGCTGTTTTTCTACGGCGCAGCACGTTTCTTCGCAACCCACAATCTTTGGTCGGTGGTTCCATCTCTAGCTAGCTAGCCTCTAGCTGTGAGCTTACTAAATCATTCCCAACATGCCTGAGATTCCAAAGATTAATTTTTCAGGAATGTATAATCACCTTTCACAAAAAGTCTCTCATACAACCCCCAACAAAATTAATTAAAATCAATAATTTTTTGTATAATAAATTAAGTAAAACATGCAATACGATTATCAATTTTTTTTGTTTGTCCTTCACGATATAATTTTCATAACTAAAATCCAGGTGTTATAAATAGAAAGAAAAATGCTAATTTGTATTATATTTTCGACAGTAAAATATAAAATAAAGAAGAGAAAGTTAGGAATAGAAAAAAATATATATCTTTGATGTAATGGATAATGTGATGAAAAATAAGATAAAACTGATGTGTTAAATAAATTGTATATATTTTAGTATAACTCTTTTAAATATTAGAAATGAAATTTTTTGGCGTGCATATGTATAAAGTTCAAATGTTTAATTTTCTGATAAATTTAAGATTAAAATTCTTTTTAGTTTATAAAATATAATTTATATTTAAATTTTAATATTTAAATATATTTTTAAATTTTTGTAAATATGATCAAATTTAACTCTGATTATTTGTTTTAAAAAAATTGTTGGTTTTAAATTTTATAAAATAAATTTGTAAAAGTGGTTTTTATTATTACTTAACATGTATCCATCTATATTATTTAAAAGATTATTCTAAGATGATATATGATATAACATGTCTAAATGTATAATATATCATCAAAATGTAATAATAGAAATTATTTTAAAAAATAAATTTTATGAGATGTAAAACAAACAAATAATTTTTTAGAAAATTAAAATAAAATTTAATATTTATAGAAAATAAAAATGTATTTAGGCTTAAACTTTATTTGTTTAGTTCTTAAAAATTCTAAAAATTACATGTTTTTACATTATAATAAAACAGTGAAAATATTTTGTTAAATAATTGAAATAATAAAATTTAAATAAAAGTAAAACTAAAAATAATATATTTTGAGGGATGAAAGTACAATTAATTAGCCTATTATATACTGATAAGTTCCCTATTGATATTGCTAGCCGGAAATCAGGACATGTCCTCAAGAATTGTGCTACTGCAAATATATAACATGGCATGGCAGCTGAACCACTGATGCATAGTGATCTCAAAGTGAATCTCTTTTTCTTTCTTTTTTTTTTTCTTTTGTTTTTCTGTTGTATATATATTATGGCTCCCCTGATTCCCAGAAAGGTATTCAATTCTATCAACTAAGCTACAATAAGACAGACAGATAAATGGTTGATCACGACCGTTAAAGTCCTGTTATGGATTGGGTATCTTTTGCAGTTACAAGAGCTTTCACACTTGTACTTCCTTCCATAATGTCAGACTCTAATATAGTAACAAATGTCATGTAGACTGGATTCAAATGTGATAAAGCCTTATTCTCTTTATCTTTCAAAATATCAGTACATTGCATGAAAAAATTTATTATATATGTAGGCAACTATTTTCCATGAGTGAAGAGGAGTTTCCATGACTAAAGCATTCCTCATCATTCCTAGGGTCATAGTTAAAAATATATATAAAATATTTTTAATATCCGTCAATACGAATGATTTAATTTTAGTCTTTTAAAAATAGTTATTAATTTTATCTTTTACAAATTATAATTGTTTTAAAAAAATTCTATCACCAATATGAATAATTTGTTTAAGTCTTCATAAATTTAATTTTTCTAGATATTTTCTATCACCGTCGAATATGACATAGATCTAAATAAATTAATTTGTATATCATTGAAAAATATTCGTTAATATAATATACCATTTTTAAGTAATGAAAAAGCACAACCTTTATAAAATCTAAAATTGTTGAAATATAAAATTAATAATTTTAAAAAAATAAAAATATTTAAAATAACAATTATTTAGTCAAGAATTATATTATTTTACATTGTTTTTCAATATTATTATTATTATTATTATCATGGATTGTGCCTAAAAAGATAAATTTATTTGTTGAGTCTATTTTATTATTCTTTTTATGATTTTTCTTAACTAAGAAATCATAATCTGAGACTGAGTTGAAGCAATTAATCAGCTTTCTATTTGTAGCAGAGCAAAAGTTTATAAGGACATGTATTATTTTTGCCTAATATGCAGTTGAATTAAGTGACAAAGCAAAGTGTAGGGGTAGGGGCCATGAATGATGGATTGATAAAGGAGAAGTGAAGCTGCAGCGAAGAAGAGAGCAGCAGTTTTATTGCAATTAACTAAATGATGTGAGATATTACACGTGTGAGGTTTTTTGGAGATGTTGAAAGTAAGTTAAGAAAGATGCACTTAATCTTTAGTTTAAAAGGGACGTTTCAAGGAAAGAAATAGACAAGGTGTTGGCAGTGTCCAGATCACCCAGTGCTGTTGTACTGCTAATGTTGTGTTCCCTTTACTGAATCACTTCTTCCTCTCTCTCTCTCTCTCTCTCTCTCTCTCTCTCTCTCTCTCTCTCTCTCTCTCTCTCTCTCTATTTGTACTGCTATACTTCTTCCCTGTTGCTGCCTCCACTGGCCCATATTCTGTTCACAAAATGTTTCGTGAATAACAAAATGGCCCATATTTTAATGATTTTTTTGGGAATAATAAAATCAGATAATGAAAAACTGTTTCTTTTGATTTAGAATGTAGTTTTGAGTTACGTTTATAAAAAATGAAATTAATAAAAATAAAGATAATTGTATATTTAATTAAAAAAACTATAATTTGATCATTAAAGCATGAAAGTATTATCAAGTCAATGTTTTTAAAAATTTGGATCACCGAATTAATTTTTTAAAAATATAAATTATTACCATATTATTTTTCAAAAAATTTTATCTTTTTTGTTAAAATTTTATTTTTAACATTTCAATTGGTAAAAATTCATTAAATTTTATTTATCATCAAATTAACTTTTTAAAGTTTTTTCACTTTTCTAATTATTTTTAAAGACCAATTGAATAATAATTTAAATTTTTAAAAAATTAATTTAATGATAAAAATATTTAAAAATCATGATAATGATTTTAATATTTAAAATAATAATTTGATGATTTAAATCATTAAAATATTTTAATATTAAAAATACTAATTTCATGAAGAGGATTTGAAGAATTTTTTCTATATAATCAATACCACGTATTGTTCAAATTTTGTATATTAGAATAATGAAATTAATTCTAATGTAAATTCTAGCTCATGTACAATATTAATGAAATTAAATATTTTAAAAATATTGTTTTACACGCCTTAATTTCAATTGCTTTTCAAACATTCTAAGAGATGTATCTCTTAAAAAGATTGATAAAAAAAAATTAAAAAATGATACATAAGATGTATTGATGGAAGAGGAAAAATGAGATAAAAGACAGTGGATGTAAAATTTATATAGAATGTGAAAATATTAGGATTAATAATAAAATTGATCAATATTGATACTCAAATACAAACTTGATAGGGATAAGGTGATAAAAAATAAATAAATAGATATAATAAGAAAATGTAAGAAGCAAAAACAGCATAAAATAATTATAAAAATTGAGATTTTAAAAAAATAGAATTATTTTAACTTAATAGCTAATTTAAGAAAATAGATATATAAATTATTAGGATTAATTTAATAACAAAAAATTAAATATTAAAATAATAATTTTACACGAGGATTCTAAATTTAAATTTATCATTTTTTATATTATAAAAAAATTGTATGACAAAAGAGAACTATTTAAGAAAGATTGATTCCTTAAATTTATCACACCAAAAAATAATACATATTAATTATTTTTATACATAATATAGTATAAAAATATACCTTTTGTTAGAAATTTTCAAAATATAATGTTTACAAAATAATCAGCATAAATTTATAACCTATTTTAATCTATAGCTAATAATTTAAACAACATAATTTCTTTTTTTTAAAGAATAATCCCATAAATTGTACGGTGACAATTACTATATTATGAATAATGTTTATCTTGCATTTTTTTATATTGTGCAAGATAGGTGAATAGAATAAGGAAGAAAAAAATAAAAAAAAATCAAAAGATTTAATATATTATATGCCTCATATTTGTTCCTATAGATTCGAACTGGTTGGGTGTACTCTTTTAAGTTCTAATTATAAAACATTAATGAGAAAACATCAATAAGAAAAGAACGATAATCTGGTCCACTTACAACGTTTGTGGCTAAAAAATTGCCAATTATATAAAAACAAAAAGTGTCAAAATCCGCGTATAAGTAGTAACTTAAAAGAGAAAGAAATGGCTTGCATGTATGACGAAAAAGTCTGTTAGACATGTCCCGGACCGAGAAAGGAAGCTACGTTACTAATTATAAAACAAAAGTTTACAAGTTGGCATTTGCCACCGAGAAATGTTTGTTCTGATACAATCTTATACAATAATTTATACTATAATAAATTTAAAAAATAAAAAATGATAGATAATATAATAAAAAGTAAAAAATTATATTATAAATTATTATATAAATTTATAATATAAATAATATAATTTTTTTAGTTTATATTTTATTTTTTATTTATTAAGAATATTCTGAAATAAATACTTACTAACATTATTTTTCAAAATATAAAAATTATCAAAATAAATTATTTTTTTAATATATATTTTCATATACACAACTAATAATGGAATTATGACTAGCTAAAAGTATTTATTTATGAGAAATTATATTTTTCCTATTATAACAAAGGAAAATAAAAAAAAATAGAAAAGTATAAGAAAAACATAATAAAAATTTAAAAATATATATTAGATGAATTTATAATATAAATTAGTTGTAACTATGTGAGTTTTTGCCGAGTAGCGACTTGATAAGTGGATTTATAATTAGTAGTGGTCAAATTCCAATACACATTCTTGACCATTATAATATGAAAAAGTTTTGTTACAATCGAATAAGATAGAAAAAATTAAAACATATATAATATAATATATGAGGTCATAAAAAGAATAAAAATGAAAATATTATTGAAATGTATATAATATTAAATATTAATGGTATGAAGGACTAGGTTCCTAATCGTTTTGTTATAGGGTAGTAGACTGAGGTAGTGCATCACCTTATACTAACTGGCATAACAGTTTTGGATGATCTACGTTTCTGGTTTATGTTGTCTCTCATTCTCTCTCCTTTGAGTATATATGGTATCCTTTTTTTCCAGCGAGATCTGAAAAAGACCTTGCAGGCCACCTCACACATATATCTATCATTTTACCAATTCTGAATCAGCCTCTTTGATGAGAATCACATTCACATTCACAAGCACCCATCAAAACTCAACACCCATCCTTCAATTTTCCTCTTTTGCCGTTCAATTCACAAACAAACAGAAACTAATTTAACCTTTTCCCCACCCCACAGAAAGAGCTTCCCTTTCAATGACGCCACCGGAAGAGATGCCAGGAACTAAAGAGCAAGAAACCGGTTATTCCGGTAACAGAAAATCCAGCACAACAAGGGGAGCAGCAGAGCAAGGACTAAAGTGTCCAAGGTGTGACTCACCCAACACCAAGTTCTGTTACTACAACAACTACAGTCTGAGTCAGCCAAGGCATTTCTGCAAGACATGCCGAAGGTACTGGACTAACGGTGGAGCCTTACGTAACGTCCCAATTGGTGGCGGTTGCAGAAAGAACAAGAAAATGAAATCATCATCATCATCATCATCAACATCCAGATTACTCTCATCTGACTCCAAAGACTCTGCTTCTTCTTCTTCAGAATTTGGTGGACTCAGGTTCCTTCATGGTCTTTCACCAAACATTGATTTTCAACTTGGTGCCTTACCCTTTTCTTCGAGGCTAATTCATAACCATCACTCTCAAACTCCAACACCCATAACCACCACTGGAACTGTCTATAACCAGTTAATCCCTTCCTTTGGGGACGTTTCTGGTTTTCAAGTTGATCCCTCTGCTGCTACCTCCAATTCTTTGATTGGTCTAAACTACCCTTTCTCCGAAACTGGATTCAACGGCGCAGTCAACTCTATGAACGTTCATACTAGCCTTGCCTCTTCAATTGAGTCATTGAGTAATATAAATCACGACCTGCACTTGAAACTTCAGCAACAGCGATTGGCTATGATGCTTGGTGGGGACAACCACAAAGCTGATGACAGTTCCGTTTCGGCTTCTCCAACGGTTAATAATAGCCTTGAGAATCAGAATAAGTTGGTAATGCAACCCGTTTTGTTTCATAACCTTGAGATTTCTAAGCGAACTTGCAGTGATTTCAGAAAGGAAGGTCCAAGTGAGGAAGCACCAACAGAATGGTTTTTTGGAAATTCTTTTTCCTCGGTGACTCCTACAACAACAACAACAACAACTACCGGTAATGGAGGCAATGCCAATGTAACCCACAATTGGAATGGTGTCAATGCTTGGGGGGATTTGCAGCACCAACCATATAGCGCTTTGCCCTAGAAATATGATGAGGACTAATTAAGAGGTAGACACTTTTTAATTAATCTTGGAATTGAAAGGAAGAAATTAATAGTTCTAAAAGTAAAACCCTTTAGGTATAAGTTAATTAGTTGTCTTTTCTTCTTTATGTTATGTTCAAATCAACATATGTAACAGAATTTGGAAAATTTTAAGATCATAGGGGTTTGTTGTTAAATTCATCATGTGTTTATATATTTATATATATGCTCATCAATTCCAGCTAGATGTTAATTAATCAATATAAATTAATTAATGTATCCATTTTTAATTAAGGTTAGATATTTGATATATGATTGTGGTGTCATTTTTGTTGTGGATGTTGATCCACACCCATTATTAAGTAGTCAACAAAAAAAAATTATTCTTATTACATGAAGGGGGGAAAGAAAAAGCAATGAGAGCTTCTGTTACTTACAATTTATGTACATGTGATGTAATACTTGAACAAAATGAGAATTGGGATGGGATGGCTTTAAATTTAATAGTTCCTAAATGAGAATCATTGATCAATTTGATGAAGTGGAGTTTTGTCATTATAGCATTCTCTCTAGCCTTATTACTCGGAAGGGGTCGGTGATAAGTTTACCCTTTCCCTCAATATACCTTTGGGATCTGCGATAGAATTTTGGACTGTTGTTAATTGAAACCGGGGAACTTTAATGCTATTATAAGTATACCATTGATTTTTATTTTTTTCGTATTTATTTAATTGATAACAGAAGCACCAGAACTTATACACCACCGTCTTAACGTGTTCCTCTCTGTGTGACTATCATCTGAAACTGAGTCTCAGGTTCCTTCAGGTACTCATCAATGCAATATATATAAAACACACTACAGCAGTAGCAGTGAGTGGGTGTAGCTTTTGCTGGTTAATTAGTGTGCAGAATCAAAGCCTCTATAAGTATAGCCCTGCTCTCTCACCCTCTTTCTTTCCATGTTACTAAGGCTATTCGCAATAATTAGTGGCAGTGTGTTGTGATTTGGTATCTGAAAAAGTGGAGGTTTGAAAGTAAGTTTAATGAAACACTGTCAATGTTTGAATGAGCTAGAGAGAGAAAAATGTGGCATCTAAAGCTTAGGGTTGGGTTTTATTTTTCACAAGTAAAAAACAAAATGGTTATGTTTAGCTTTATGATTGTTGGAGAGTGAGCCCTCAAATCCGTGCTAAATGCCACTGAGCATCAACGCTCATTGCAATTCTGTATCGTGTCACAGAACGGGGAAAGCGAAAGTAGGAATTGAAGGCTTGCTTTTCCTTCCCTCCGTCATCTTTATTCCTTACTTTCACTATTTCACCCAGAAAAAACAGACCCCACCGATGCTTAAAAGCAGCTTATATTAGCATTATTCTTTTTCCCATCATATATCATACTCTAATATATATATATATATATATATATATATATATTATAGGTGGGCATGCAAATAGAAAACAATCCCCAATCTGTTTTCTGGAATATATTTAGTGAAAATGGCACGCAAAGTTGTGTACTGTGTCACCTCTATATAACCTTTATATAAAGGGAATGATCGTCTTTGCTTTCATTCTCAAAGCAGCTAAAACATGAGAGGCATTAACAAATCGTCTTCCTTAGACAAGGTAGCATGTAACAGCCTTCCTTGCCTCATGATTCAGTAGGAAAGGTCACTGATTGCAAACTCTGCCTCCATCAAAACAAATAAATGTTGGTTGCATGTGTTTAATTACTACTCTTAAAGTTATATACTTTTCTTTATATATATATATATATATATATATATATATATAAAAGTTAAAATTGGTTGACAGTGTAAAATTTTAACTGTTATATAATTTAGTAATTTTATATAAAATATAAGATTTATTAATTTAATCGTTAATTTAAAAATTATTATTAAATAAGTCATGTATATAAAATTTTATACAAAATAAAAATTGATAAATATTTTATTTTATAATTTTATGTTAATAATTTATATATTATTTTAATATATGTAAATATAAATAATTGAATAACATACTTATACATTTTTAAATTTTTAAAAATTAATATATATAATTATAAAAATATTATAACATAATTTAATAATTAAATTAACGAATCTTATATTTTATATAAAATTATTAAATTAATATAAATATTAAAATTTAACATTTTCTCATTCTAATTATAATATATATATATATATATATATATTGCATTATATTTTCATAAAATTAAAAGTAAAAGTTTTTACAAATATAAAAATAAAAAAAAAATTGAGAAGAATGTAAAATAAGATAGGTAAATTGATAACGAGAGAAACAATAAATCATTGTAAAGTTAAATTATACGAATTTACTGCTTCCTTTTCTTTATTTACGTTCAGGAAATACACTGCTTTTAATATTTTTTCTTTTAATACATTTTTATTATTATTTCAGCATACTTTTATCATTAATTAAATTTCATGGATTTTGCAAAAATTTTAAACATAATCAAATTTTATATTAATTTATTATTAATTGAATATACATAAAATTTATTTAATGATAAAATAACTACATATATTCTTAACATTTTAAGCCATTAAAATTGATTCAACAGTGAAAGGTTAAAGATTAATTTTTTTTACACAAAATATTAAATTTGAATCTCGTTACTTTTTATATTACATAATAAAATATTTTTAATATTTTAATAAAAATATATTTTATTTTATATTAAAAAAATTATTTCTCACATCTTTAATAAAAAAATACATATTTCAATAAAAAAATTATTTACATTAATTTATACATATATTTTAATTATATTCAATAATTTTAAATAAATTTTTATTAAATTGATGTTAAATATATATATATATACACACTAAAAAATAATATTTTTACAAAAGTTTTCTTACAATTATAACATTTGAATTGTTACTAAAATATATTTTATTTTAATAAATATTTTTTATAAACATAAATTTTTTAAAAATAAAATTTGGTAAATTAAATCAGTAAAATAATTTTTGTTTTATAATATGCGCGCACATGAATATGTATAATACTACTGTCCAAAGATATTACTAGAGGGGACCTGTTTCTGTATAATAAAAAAATATCTATAACCATAGAAAAGGTAGGAAAAAAATTGTATAATAAAATAGATAATGTGATAAAAACAATTATAAAAATATATATTGTAACCCAGTTAAAAAGTGTTGTAATTGTGTATATGTGGGTTGAATGACTCATGGGTCACATGCAAGAGAAATAGAGAAGACGAGAAGGGGGTTGCTTGATAAATGAAAAACATGACATGAGGGTGCGTGATTAACGTGATAGCAACAGATGTAGAAACTCCTTTTTGTTGGTGGCTCAAACTGTCATTTTACAACATACAAAACTGCAAGAAGCTCATGACATATGCATTAAACTATCTCATAGAAACTATTAATTCTCAATTTCTCATGATTCCTACACCGAAACTTCTGGCCCCACCATCTTTGATCACTTGATAGTTTCCTCCACTAGCCAACTGCAAGTAATCATATGTATGACCAGACCACAAACATAAACACCGCCAAAATTCTGGTTTTCTTTATCAATTTATTATATTTTTATATTTTTATATCAATTTTATCAAGATTCTCTGATCCAGGCTATATATAAACATATAATAGAAAGCTCTATATATATTTTTGTACCATGTGTTTGTGTGGAATGTGAAGGAGAGTATCTGAAGTATACGTATTACAGTTGCCACAGACATGCATGTCATATCATCATGCTCATGCATCATGGCCCCATAATTAAGCTAAATATAACGCTCCCTTATTCTGCTCTTAGATTAGAATCTCTTTCGCCGTCCACAATCAGAGAACGAGAACAATGCTTTCGTCTATGTCACCAAATTTGTCTTCTTCACACTATTTTGGCCACTGGATTTGGATTTTGGAGTAAAGGGATTCAACCCGCACAAGACAACCTCCGCCATTCCGCCACACCCATCATTTCAGTTCTTGACCTCTTGTCCACGTGCTTCTTTAATTTCCATATTCCTTTTTTTCTGCAATTTAATTATATACTTTTATCATTTTTATTCTTTTATTTTTCTACTTTATTCATTTTTCTTTATCTTTCTTTCTATTACATTATTTATTGCATTTTCAGTTTCGGTTCTCCTAATCATGTCTCTGACAAAGTGTACAAGCTTCACCAACATGTAACTAACATTTCTTTTTTGAACCCATGTGCTTCTTTTTCCTTTTACAATTTTTCTTCTTCATTTCTTTTATCATATGTATTATTTGATATATAGGCTAAAAAATTATAAATATAAAATTAATTCCATGCATAGAAAAATTTTATTAAAGGAGGAAAATTTATTACATTGATCACAGACTAAAAATTTTCTATTTTTGATTTGTTTAATCTATATATCAGGTATATAAAATAAACAAATTATTTCTGCACATTACTTAAATACTTTTTATTCTTGAAAATATATCTTTTAGTTTTAGTTTCTAAAGAAACTATTCTCTTTCAATCCTTATAAATTATAAAATTTATATACTTGTAATTCTTTATAAGAAACTAAAAATATCACAAATTTCATTAAATATAAGAATTGAAAATAGAAGAGAGTTGTAGAAATTAAAACAAAAAATTGTCTCATTTTCGAAAATAAAAAGCATATTTCAACTAGAAACAATTTTATTATATTTTATTTTCCTTTGGATTTATTATATGAAAGATCACATTTAGAAATTGAATTTAGTAATGAACAACCAATCTAACTATTGATCATTTAACGACCCATCGGATTTCACGACCACTTTTTATTTATTTTGTAATTTAATGATCAAAACTGCAACTAATTAATAGATCAATTGACAGAGAAAATATTGACCAAAATTTGTAATCAATTTGATCGCTACCCTTTGAAATGTTAGTTAAGCTAATTGGCTATTTAGTGACACTTATTAGTTGCAAATGATTAAAATTTGCAATGAAACTAAAATTTCATTAGCAGATAAATTAATTTTATATTTAGCACCTACCATAATCAATTCTCAATTTTTAAAATATAGAATAATTGAAAAATAAAATTAAAAAGAAGAAATCAATCGCAATTAGTCGCTAGTTATTGTTAATGAGTCGCTATGTTTTATTTTCGTTATCGAATAGAATCACATACCTTTTCTTTAATAGAACATGGCAAGAAAATTAAATTTAAAGATAGTCACCAAATATAATTGGTTGTTGATGGTTTCGATTAATGTATAAAACAATGATCAAATTAGCAATAAATTAATTTTGGTCGTTGATCTTTAAATTGTTAAAAATTGATCAGGTTAGCTGCACTTAATGAATCTATATATTATGTCAGAAAAAACGGAAAGGATTGTCTCTTATTTAAGGTTGACTTTGAAAAGGAATACGATTGTGTGTCTTAATCCTATCTTAAATATTTATGCACCGTATTGGGTTGTTGACATAATGGATACGTTGGTTCTGGAGATGTATCTTTGTTGGTCAGCTATGAGTCCTACTGAATGAGAGTCCAACAAAGAAAGTCCTCATTCAGAAAGGATTGAAACAGAGATATCTATTAGCCCTATTTATGTTTCTCCTTGCAGTCAATGGGCTTCATGGTCTAGTGAAAAATGCACTACACCAAAATGTTTTTTGAATCATTTAATGTTGAAGGTGTACCAATGTCCCTTCTCCATTACGCCGATGATACAATTATAATGGGAGCACAAACCTCAGCTAATATGTAGGTGACCAATGGCGCAACAAGCACTTATCGTTCGTAGGGAGAATCACTCTCCTAAGCTTCGTTCTCTCAAGTATTGTATTGTATTTCCTCTCCTTTTACAAAATCCCTCATGCAATGAATAAAGCAATTATGTAGATGAATACATGTTTCCTATGGGATGGCGACAATCACATAGGGCTTTAATATGGCACTATTGATGAAATGGTTTTGGAGATTGCTCATACCGGAGCTGATGTTGTGGAAGAAAATTCTCTCGGTATGGCCATCCTTCAATGGAATCAGATTAAGTCCCTGCACATGGTACTCATCTCAATGGTGGAGAGATTTGTGCAAAATCAAAAATCAAAATGGCTATAATTTGTTGGAGAAAAACATGCAGAGAATCATTGACAATGGTGACTACATTCAGTTTTGGGAAGATAAGTGGATTGGTTCTCAATCATTAAAGGAAACACACCCACGGTTATATTCGATTTCGAAAGACAAAGGACAAACATTATTGTATCTCTATTATGGAATCAAAGGTACACCTAGCTGAAACCTCAAATGGAGACACTCATTGTATATATGCGAAGAAGACCTGCTAGCTGAACAGGTAGAATCGTTACAAGATGTTAGCCTCACGATCGGTGTAGAAAGATGGAAATGGTCCTTAGAGCCGACAAGAAAGTACTCAACAAAATTAGGCTACAAAATTATGATGATGATGCACTCCATAGATACAGTTCACACACAGTTACATGATAGCATATAGAAAATCTATGTTCCAAAATAATTCAATGATAAGAATTCCGATATCACCTTACATGATCAAAACAACCTAAAAAAAGATATAACTTAAAGAAAAGATCGGTTGAAAAGAGGAAGGTAAAGATAAAAGAGGTAATTGAAATTTACGTAATTTCACTTTTAAGAAAAAGAGGTAAATAAGATTATAATTTTTGTAGACACAAACAAGGAAGATCTTCATGAAAGGATTACAAGATTTAAGAAAATATGTTATTTATTTTACTAGATTTAGTTTTCAATTTGTTAGATTATTTGACTAAGATTTGTTAAGATTTAATTGAAGATTTGAATCATATTATATATAGATTTTATTAGGATTAATCATAATTTCTTCATATAGAGATTGATGAATTTTATTAGGATTTAGTTCTAATTTCCTTATAGTATTAATAGTACAAATATAAATAGCTCTTTTACGAGCAATGAAAATGATATGTCAGAATTTCTATTCATCCAAATACAGGTTTTTTTCTAATATGAGAATCTTATCTTTTTTTTTTACTCTTATAAAATCTTGTTTTGTCGATCTTTCCTATAAGGTTGGTGATTTAAGTTCATAAAAACTCCTGATTTGTGCTTCAACCCAGGTGCGTTGTTGTGTGGATTGATTATCTCGTGTTCGTGGTTGGGCAAGAGGTCTAAGTAGCAAGTCACGTTCCTTATAACGTTGGTGTAAACATCCATTTATGTCCGAGACCCCCCAATTATTAAAATTAATCAAGAAACCAATACTAATTTTATAAAAAAATAATAAAATAATAAAATAAAATAAATAAATATATAGACAGAAACAGAAAGTAGAAAAACAGATAAAACAAAAAAGGGGGAAAGAAAAATAAATAAAAATAATAATAATAAGAAATACAAATCCTGAAAAATAGAAAGAAATAAAAATGAAGGGAGAATCGAAAATAATAAATTGAAAAATAGAAATTGAAAAATACATAAAAACAAAAATCTGGAAATAAAAATTAAAAATAATAAAAAATGAAAAAGTAAATAAAAGAAAAAAAATAAAAAAAATAAAAAAAAATATAATAAATAATAAATAAATAAATAAAAATTCGCTGAATATAATAGAAACCAAGAAAGGAATTAAAATGAAAAGTAAAAATGAAAGAAAAAATATATATAAAATAAAAAAAATATATATATATATAATAAACCAAAAATAAAAAAGAAAAGAAAAAGGGTGAGATTACAAAAAGGAAAAAGAGATTAGGGGATGACTCTTGGAACTCTTGAAGGAGTATGGCT
Source organism: Canavalia gladiata (assembly GCA_037954105.1). Classification (NCBI taxonomy): domain Eukaryota; kingdom Viridiplantae; phylum Streptophyta; class Magnoliopsida; order Fabales; family Fabaceae; genus Canavalia; species Canavalia gladiata. The sequence goes on along the minus strand of CM075658.1, from coordinate 38,142,605 downwards.
CCTGCCAAGAGAAAAGGACAAAAGGCTCGTTCGGAAGAGTTTGAAAAAAGGGGCCAAGATATAAAAGGAGGTTTCTCTCTCAAATTCAGGGGCTTCCAGAGAGGGTGGATTCTCTAGCACTCTCTCGGGGTACCTCTTCATCCTCTAGGATCACACATCCGCCAAAGATTCAGGATCTTCGAAGCGGGAGAAATCACTTGGCATTTTCACCCTCACAGAGCACCAGGAGTAAACTCCTCACAGAAGGTTCAATCTCCAGCAGGATATTCTTCTTCTTCGCTCACTTTCACTAGGTGAAATGTACATAAATCCTCGTTGATTTAGTTCCTAAACTTCACTACTTTATACGTGCCTTTTATTATTTTAAAGTAGAGCATGGTAGAAAGATGAGTAAGATCTTGTGTGAGTTCTCTAAATCTCATAGAGTTTACTTCATTTGATGACATTGCTCTCTGTAGTTGTTGTTTAGTGCTCCTATTGCTTGACTTCTACATTTTTGAATAATTCAGAACATTAATGAATGATAAGTAGATCTAGACTCAATTGTGGTGTGGTCTGAACTCTTGAAATCCTGTGAAATGCTTTCATTTTTGATTCCTGTGAGAACTAATGCGTATATGAGTGAATCCTTAGTTCGGTCATGTCCAAAAGATATGCAATGCCCATCTTTGAAACCTACCGAACTGATTTGTGAGGATTTAACACCATGTGGTAGGTGATTTCTTGGTTAAGAACAGAGCGTGGTTCATAGCCTTCTATGTTAGGCCCCTGTATGCATGCTTTTCAGATTTGAAACCGCGTCGACGCAGAACAGTTTCAATTCGTGCATCTAGAGGTCTCGCCATATTTACCAGGTGGCTAGTAGGTCGCAGAGGACGATAGATCAATGTCCAGTGTCCATAGAGCTTTGTCCTGGCTATGCTGACACAGAGTCGAATGAAACTAATGCATTGCATGCTCTGGGATCACAAGTTGTGGCACTGCGTTCGATTCAAGAGGAGAATGGCTCAAAAACACATACCGAGGGCTGTGGAATTGGGATGTGAGCGTGATCTGCATAGGAGATGAGCTAAACATGGAAAAAATGACCCAGGATTTTGTAGCAGGAAATGAACAACACCAGCAGCATGCAAATGATAAGGAAAGTGAAACCACAGATAAAATACTACCCTCCTTTGAGTGTGATCATGGACAGGGTGAAAAGCCAAAGAAGAAAAGGAAAGAACGGTCAATTGCTACCGACGTTTATCATGACAATCTTGTAAATCTGCCTCAGGGAAATGAACACAACAAACAACATGCAGTTAGTCGACAAAGGTGCCAATGGATACCATGAAGATATCATCCAAGTAAACAAAGCCAACAGAGTTGAAGCTGGGACCCATAATCTGATTCATAAAGGTTTTGAAGAAAAAGAGCAGCATTAGAAGCTGGCTAATGTGAAGAGTGTGGATGACAGTGCTTATGACTTTCTCGGTGGAAATCAATCCGAGGATAGAAAAGTTAAGGAAAAAGGAGGAAAAAGAGTAAAAGTCAGGGTATTGTAGAAGTTGTAAATTTTGATATGCCTGTATCTGTGGAGCAAAGTGGCAAGACTGAGATGAGGGAGGACAAAAATCAGAGGGTTGATGCAAATCCTTCCCAAGTTGGAATCTTATCAAATGGACTAGTTATTCAAGAGCTAAGGAAAGGGACAAAAGATGGTAAAATTGTTGCATCTGGGAAAGAGATCAGCGTCTACTACACTGGCAAGTTGATGGAAAAAGGAGTAGTATTTGAGTCAAAGGCGGTCGATCATAAATCTGAGTAATAGTGAGCAAAGGCCCATCATATTCAGTTTAACCACTACACGCACCAAGACCTGGGTTGTATATTGTTTGTATTTTCCAAAGTGAGCATTTATTTCTGGAGAAATCACAATGCAGCTTGTGCCAACCCCCATGCACGTATACGTTCAAAGCGAACGACCAAAACAGGGGCAGGACCCACCAACCAAAGCCACTTGAGAGAGTGAGATGGCTCCACCCAGTGTAGACATATTGATCAAATGAAGGGTAGACAATAAGAGTCGGGTGGCCCAAGTGGTTGAGCTTCTGGTTGGCAATTCCCTAATCCTCACTTCGAATCCCTCGATTAATTTCAGTTTAGTCTTCCCACATTTCATAATTCCCAATTTGCCCCTTTAAATTCTTAAAATGACAACTCTGCGCCCAAAAGCCAAAATGACCAGTTTGCCTTTACCTTTCCCAAAAATGAAAATTCTGCCCCCAAAAGCCAAAATGGCCATTCTGCCCTTGCCTTTCCCAAAAATGACGAAATTATCCCTTACCCTTAAATTACCATTTTGCCCCTTCACTTTTTCAAAATTCCAGATTCGTCCCTTGCCCTTCAAATGACCGTTTTGCCCTTCCACTTTTTCAAAAACTCCTAAATTGTCCCTCACCCTTAAATGACCATTTTGCCCTTCCACTAGCCCAAAAAATTCCTTAATTGTCCATTAATCCCCAAAAAATCCGTAATTTCTAATTAATTCCCAAAAGTCCATAATTGCTAATAAATCCCCGAACCTCAAATAAAATTGCTTCCTTCTCAAAAAGCACTGTCTGCTTCGGGTAGATTCCTATTTCTTCAAAAAGCAAAAACACTTTTCCTTCAAAATATTTTTGGGTCCTTGGTCTCACGCAATAGGCTCTAAATGGGGGGCTGGCGGTTCACCTGCTGTCCAACGTTTATTAGTCTATAAAGGCCCCCATGCTGCCGTAGCCGTCTCGGGTCTTATGCATGAGTGGACTAAAGGTCCTTCCAAAAAACAAAAGCTCTTGTTTTCAAATATTTTGGGATCCTTGGTCTCACACAATGGGCTCTAAATGGGGGGCTGGCGGTTCACCTGCTGTCCAACGTTTAGTAGTCTGTATAGGCCCCCATGCTGTCGTAGCCACCTTGGGTCTTGTGCATGAGTGGACTAAAGGTCCTTCCAAAAAGTAAAAAAACCTCTTCAAAACATCACCTCTCTTTTAAGCACCTCTGAAGGTCAAGCCTTCAAACAAACCAGAACTACGTAAGTCTTGAGTTTCCCATTGCACCGGGGAATACGTAGGAGCAGGATCAAGTCTTGTCAGGCTAACCCCCATCAAGTATTTATTTTCACACTAATTAAAGGGATCAAACAATTTTCAAATAATCACACACTCAGTTTAAGGGTACTCTTCTTCGGAACAGGCGAGTGGGGTGCCTAACACCTTCCCTACTCGTAACCGACTCCCGAACCTAAATCTCTTCCTCAAGATAGGGTTTTTCCAAATCTTTTCCCTTAAATAAAATTTGGTGGTGACTCCATATTAATCAAATAAAAATTCATTTTCAAATTTTTAGCGGGTTTGTCGTCTCGTCGAAATTTCGGTTGCGACAGTTGGTTGACTATTTGCTGGTGTCAGGTCATTGAACCATTTATTTTATCTTTTTTTATTATTTGTAATTTTTTTATTTAACCTACATTATAAAGATCAGAACCACCCATCCTTTCATATCATTCAAGGTTCATCCAGAGAACCATGTAATATAGACCGGAAAGAGCGCAAAACTTAATGTATTGAGGGATACAACTTTCGTCTTCCTACGAGCTTTGTTTGATCGAAGAGAAAGATTATCAACATTTATCTTGACCCACATCATAAATGTCACGAACGTGATCATGATGCGGAGGTGGCGGGATAAAAAAATATATTTTAAAAAGAAATATTTTTGAAAAGAGAGACGCTACCAATTTTATTTAAATTAAGAAATATTAAAAATCTTTTCATTTTAAAACAAAATATATATAAGAACAAAATAGGTTCCAAAGTAAATTATGCGTAAAGAAAGGTGGATACTTAACCCTAACATATTCACCGTAAGGTAGTTACCTTTAATTGAATTGTGTAAATTAATAATAATTTTAAAATAATTTTTTATTACTTTTAAAACATAAGAAGAAATTAAATGAAAATTATATTTTTTAACAAATAGATAAGTAAGCGAATAAATATATAAATAAAGAGAAAAAATATTGTGAAAATTAATTTTGACTTGATGTTTAATTCCCGCTTCTATGTATGTAATAAGGAATTCAAAATCACGTAATTCTCTATAAAATAATTTTGTGTAAATTTATTTAACGAGAAAAGATAACTTTAATATTATTTTTAGAAAAAAAAACATCCTTGAGAAATTTAAGATAACTTAAAGCTACTCAATAAATCTCAAACATAAGATGAAAGTAGCATTTACTACTCAATCATTCTTATTAAATATTATACGAGTTAAAGTATATTTGATTTGTTTAATTTTGAAAAGTGAAAAGAAATAGAGGTTATGAATCAATAGAAGTTAAATAAAAAAAATGTTTTTATTAAAATAAAACTATATTGTATTAGTTTCAAGGTAGCATACAGCCCACTCAGTAAGTCCATTTAATTAAAATGACAATGAAGATAGCGTAGATTACTTAATCTCTGTCATTATTTATTAAATAGATTAGCATTAATTTTGATTGAATTTATTTTAAGATAAATAGAAAGATTAATGAGATATTTCAAAAAAAAAGATCAAATAAAAAAAATGGGTTAAAATATAATATATTTTAAATAAATAATCTATATTACTCACAATTTAAGTTAGTATAAAACTAATGAATAAGTTATTATGCATCAAATATCAAAGAAGGTAGTATCTAACTACTCTATTCATATCATCCATTGTGTCTAAACTAGAACATATACCTAAAAAATTAATTATGAAAATAATATTTTAAATAAATTTACAAGATAAATATATTAATAAAAAGAATCATAAAATAATTAAATAACAATTGATAATAGTAAATTCTACATCAATATATGTAAAAAAATCATAATAATAATAATAATAATAAATTTTAAAGACAAACACTAAAGAGAAAAATGACAATAATAATAATAAAATAATATTATTAAATATTAACAAAGTTGAAAAACTTAATAAATAAGATAAACACTAATAAAAGATAATTTAATCATCAATTTTTTTAATTTTAATTGAAACTAAATAAATTATAATATCATATTTATTAAAGTAACAAATTAGTATGACCTATTAATTTAATTATCCTTCACGATAAATATCAACCAAGAAACAATAAAAATACTAACAAAATAAAATCATACCTTCCATAAAAGAATAGAAAAGAAAAATAAAATAAAAATAAAAATTAAAAATGTCAAATATATATATAGAGAGAGAGAAAGAGACAGAATCAGTATTCGTTGACACCAGTTGTCAAACTTTAGACTTATACGAACTTAATTATCTTATATATAGAATGCAAAATTTATCAATCTAATCGTTGATTTAAAAATTATTATGAAGTAGATCATGAATATAAAATTTCATACAAAATAATAATTGATAGGCATTTCATCTCAAGAATTTATTTTAACGGCTCATATATTATTTAAATATATGTAAATACTTTGAATAAGATATCTACACATTTTCAAATTTTTTAAACTTTGATATATAAGATCATAAAGATATTATAACATGATTTAACGGTTGAATTAGTGAATTTTTCATTCTATATAAGGTTATTAACTTGGTGTAAATCTAAAATTTAACACCTGATATCAACGTATCTTGGCTCATATATATATATATATATATATATATATATATATATATATATAATTGACAGGAAGGCTAATTTAAGAAAAGAAAAGAGACAGGACGCTGGTAAAAAAAACTAAATTGATGAGATATACATATTAAAAACAAAAGTTAATGGAATGCATTTGAAATATATAATTTATAAAAAAAACTAATTGATTTAGGATTGCTATCTAAATTTACCTGTTAAGACAAAGTTACATGTTAAGACAAAGGTTTAAATTGATAATATTAAGGGTAGAAATTATAAGGAAAGCTTATTGTAATCTACTACAAAAGTCCGATGAATAGAAAGCCTAGTTAATGGTTAATGTTTAAAAAAATATATCAAAACTTAATAAAACAACCAAAAAGAAAAGAAGAGAAAATTATGTTAATAATCTAATTAAAACTAAAACTCAAATGAGGGGAGTTAGAATACGCAGAGAAGCAAATGAAGGAAGAAAAATAGGGGCAAACAAGGAAGCTAGATTAAAAGAGATAGGCTCAGGAACAAAGTTGCATGTTCGGTGATCGATGCTTCAACAGCTAAGCTCACGCAAGGAAGGTTTGTGGTTCTTCAACTGTGACCTCCATTTTTCAATGGTCAATAAAGATTGTGTTTTAGTGGCAGAGATATAAGGTGAAAGGTGGTTTTGGTGATAAAATTTTTTTATCTTTAAAGTGAAAGAGATGTGTTAAAATTTTTCTTTTGACTTTTTATGCTTTACCCTCCTTTGTTACATTCATCTTGTATCTATTTATTTAATTTGTGTGTAGTATCTAAATCTTGGGCTACCGGATTACGTTTGGTTTATTTACTATTTTCAAACAATTTTTAGTGTATAATGAATATAGATGAAGGTAATCACAAGACAAGAGGGACAACTTAATAAGAAAGAGCAAGAGAACCGACTGGGTTAAATATTAATTCTACCCCAAACTTGACATATTCCCTTCATGTTCCCTTTCTTTACTCTGCTACTCTTGTGTTTTGTTTCTCTAGCAAAATCTTCTCCTTCACTTCTTCCAAATTTATGTATTTATGATGCCTTCTCTCAATCTTTTGCTTAAAAAAAAAAGCCTCCCCCTTTTCTCTATTGTTAAAAAAAAAGCCTCCCCCTTTTCTCTATTGTTAGCCTTTTATCAATGGTACAAGGAACAATTCCCCAATTTCTAGCCATGAAAAATGGCTTTTCTTTGCTGCAAGAGCCTCCATTCTAATTGGTTAGGCTACTCTTCCACTGCATAACTTCAGTTATTCTACGTTGTCTTTCTTTTCACCCATTTTCTTTTTAAAAGTATGAACTTTAAATTTTAAATCAATAAAGCCATTGTTTTTATCCTTTTATTTTAACTTAATTAAAATCAGAATTAAGGTTAAAGAATAAAATAAAATATTGGAAGAAAATTAGTATTCACAATAAAAGTATGGTACAAAGTATTTTCATGGTTAGAAGTCTCTATGGCAATAACACTAAGAATTGAAAAAATTATCTCAATATGTATTAACACTTTTTAAAGTCTCAAATCATAATGTAATTATTTAAACTAAGATTATAACATCTAACATCAACATTATAAATGCAATTAAATATTAAGAGTAATTACACTCAACATCCACTAAACATAATATGAAAGAATATAAAAGAAATCAAATTCTGCCTATTTGGTATTACACAACATGTTATTATATCATAATCCACAATAAAGTTATTACAAAAAGTACTTAAACTCAACATTCACTTAACATAATTTGAAATAACACATGAAATCAAATCCTGTCTATGTGGTATTACACTACCATATAAAACAACATTATCTGTGTGCTATTACACTACCATATGAAACAACACAAAAGAAATCACATCCTATCTATGTGGTATTACACTACCACATGTTATTATATCCTAATCCACATTCAACCAAAACCCCTTTTAGCACCCTGCAATAAAAAATATTAGCAACATTTTAGTCAAAGCTGGATATGAATTTATTTTTATATATGGGAGAAAATCAATAAAGAGAAGAGGCACAATCATTCAAAGAAACATTTTAGTATCATAATATGCAACAACACAAAAGAAATCAGATCTTGTTTATATGGTATTATACTACCACATGTTATTATATCCTAATCCAAAAAAAAAGTGATAGAACAACCACTTGTTCAACCAAAACTCTTTTAGCACCTTATAATAGAAAAAGTAAATACTATTTTAGTCAAAGATAGATAAGAATTTATTTTCATATATGAGAGAAAATCAATAAAGAGAATGAGCATAATTGTTTAAGGAAACATTTTAGTATCACATGCTCAGTCCATAATTATTTAAATGCAAGCATTCTTTGATGATAGAAATAATGCATCATCTTTAAACTCAATATGAACTAACTTAACCTACAAATTATCCAACAAAGATAAACATGAACTATAGTGATTTTACCAAACTTGACAGATGAACTACTTCTTACGTTTAGAATTTGTTGGAGAGTCACCAATTAATTTAGTTGGATGTACTATTGTTTGATTTGATGCCTAAAATACAAAGTAAGCTACAGTTAGAAACATTAAAATTATATATTACATAATATAAATCCGATACAACCTATCAATATTACCAAGGAAGTATGAAACATAGCTACGTTTGAAGGAACTTGACCATGGAAGTTATGCATAAAAAAGTTTATTATTGCATCAAACTTTTATTTTGATCATTTTCATTCTGTTCAAGAAGCTTTTGATTTTGCTCATCAAGTTTATCAAGCTTTTCATTTTTCTTATTCAGTTATGACTTCAATGCAAAAACTTGGTTTTCTAACTCCTTATAAGAAGGTGTACATGAGGTCATCCCACTATATGAATGAGAGAAACTTCCAAAAACTTGGGATGGACAAGGACCCAATCCCCCCCCGCACATGACCATAATGTTCTTGACTTCCTATAACATGAGCCAATGAATCTTGTGTTGATATATCTTGTGAAAGACATATTGAACTTGATTCGTAGTCTTGAATTTTTTCCTGTAAAAATATCATAGAGAAAACATAATGATCATAAACACTTAGCCAACAAAGGATCCATACTATCATAGATTATGCTTCACTATACAAGTTGAACTTACACTAATTTCTCTAGCCTCATATTCATATATGTTCCATTTTTATGCTTATGCATGGCTATTTAAACTTCTCCCTACTAACTTTGCGACCACACTTTAGTTCCTACAAAATCCAATAATAGTATGACATATTTGCTAATAGAAAAAGTATACATTCATTATTCAAAGTTTGAGATTACCATTTCTGCTCTCTTACGTGAAAGGCTTTTAGATCCACTTGTGTGAGGAATTTTTTGCTCCTTTTTATTATCTTTATTTTTTTGGGCAATTTGTTAATCATTGATAAGGATTAAAAAAACATTACAATTTCAATTGAATGATATTCAAAATTACAAATTAAGATTTACTTGAGTTCTTGCATTACAACAATAATCAACAAAGGCACTCCAATGATCTCTATCTACTCCTTTTGGGGTCGTTGCAATAAGTTCATCTCTAGTATATATTTTATCATCTCTTTTTTCCCACAATTCTTGTTTACCCTCTCTCCTTCTTGCGTTAAATACTTTTACGATGTAACTTTTATGAAGGTCCAACTCAACATCAAACTTAACCTTCAAATTAGAATATAATAGTTAGTAAACACCTATGATATAATTGAAATAAGGGTACAAATGAAAGATCTTACTTGAATAGTGTTCTTCATTACATATTTATTATAATCTCTAGGCACTTTTCTCCAGCTAGTATAGTAAATAGGGAATAGTTTAAGATCTCTCCCAACAAGACCTAAGAACCTATTTAATAATGCTCCATTATTGGCAATAGGTTGGTCCTTATTATTCCATTGCAAGACAATTATTTCACCGTAAGGAAGTGACCAAACATCATTAGCAGCAAGTTGTTTGATCTTTTTTTGTCCCATGTTCATTTGTAAGAAAAATATTGCATGAACATATAAGAGTGTAAAATTTAAAAACATTATATAATCTTGTAATTGAAATGCTCACCAACTACATCAACAAGCCAAGCCTTGTGTGTTGTATATTGTAGTGGTGTTTCAGATTCCTCATCACCTTCATTATCATATCCATCATCATCTTCACTTGGTTGTGGTACATGTGGAGGCATCATGCTTGACTGTTGTACATGTGGAGGCATTGTACTTGGTTGTGGTACATATAGAGGCATCATTCTTGATTGTGGTACATGTGGAGGCATTATACTTGGTTGTGGTGCATGTGGAGGCATCATACTTGGTTGAGATGCATGTGGAGGCATCATATTAGACTTAGGTACATATGTAAGAGGAGGTTGAGTATTGCGAAAGTTAAGGGTGGCAAGAACTTGGTTAAAAGAGCCACCATGAGTTCTTAATGATGGTGCATTAGCTTTCTTGCTGGAGAATCGCTTCATCTTCAAGAAAAAAGATACAATTTAAATTAATAATTTAATAGATAATATGGACAAAGTTAATGTATATGTCATAATAAATCAAAATTAGTAAATAAAATGAAAATTAAAAACAACACCTCACTGGTGGTATATTCCCTTGCATATCTAGAAATAAAGTTTCCAAGTTTTGTTGTTGATATGGCTCACATTCATGAAAAGTTTCCTCATCACTCCTACCCATATCGTATAAGTCTCGTGGCTTTAGATGTACATGTATGTTCCATTTTTTTTTATCAAACTCATCTTTAACATAATAAACCATTTGAGCCTAAAAAACTTGGATGTATGACTCATTATCTTCATGGTCACTGGAGTGTATTAAGTGAGAAAAATTTATTGATGTAAATCCTAAGTCATTAGTTATAATCCCTCTATGACTAGTTGTATTAGCCCACATACATTTGAACAAAGTAATTGAGAATTGACCATGGTAGTTTATCTTAATGATGTCTACCAATTTTCCATAATAAGGAACACCACCAAACTACATTTGATTATCTTTGCTACTTGCATAGCTTCTTGTCCCAAATGAACCAAATACTCCACTATTTTGTTTTTTAAGCCCTTGGTCTTGTTCTAAGATACGAAATTTGAATCCTTTAACATTATACGCACTATAGAACTTTGCACAATCGATTGGACCCATAACTAAGAACTTTAGATCATCTGAACGGAGCTTATTTGATCCATTTATATAAAATAAACAAAGAAAAACCATTAGGATAAAATTATACAAAGGGACTAAACCTCAAAGGTGTAGATATACTTACATGACGAGAAAACCATTCAACAAACCCCTTATGAACCTTTTTGTCTATCTCAACAAATGATCGTGTATGGCTTCTTAATTATTTCTGCAACGTATCTCTAAATTCCCTACATGAAATATATACAATAGTTGAATAGTTATAGTTTAAGAGAAGATCAATGAAAATAAATTATAAATTAAGATAACTGAAGAAATGGATCAACATATCTACAATTAGTCAATATGTGACGATGTGCTTGTAACTTCTCATTTGAAGATAAAGTGAAGTAATTAAAACCATCAACTAGTTTTCCAATCAGAGGAATCAAAGTGTTTGCACCAGATGGAGCAATATTAGGTTGATCATCAACATGATTTAGTCGATTAAAAATAGTCTCAACTCCCTTTAAATATCTTAAGCAAAAAGTTAAAACCTCTTCAGTTATATAGCCCTCGACTATTGAGCCTTCAGGTTGAGCCCTGTTACGCACATAAGACTTTAATCTTCTTAGGTACCTCTCAATAGGATACATCCATCGATATTGGACTGGACCTCCAAGTTTGGCTTTTTCAACTAAGTGCACAATCAAATGGACCATGACCATAAAAAATAAAGGCGGAAATAACGTTTCCATATGGAAAAATATGACAACAACTTTGTTTTGTAATTGGTTAAGTTCATTGAGATTTAAAACTCTATCACACAATTGTCTGAAAAATGAACACAAATCAATTAACACTGCAGACACTTGTGTAGGAAGTGTATTTCTCATTGCTAAAGGTAGAAGCTGCTCCATCAAGATTGTCGCAACTGTAATTGCAACGAACTAATGAACTCCTTAAAATTTTAAAAGAATCATATTCGAATTTGTGGAGTCGCACTCAAATTTTTATTTAAAGTAAAAACATATGGAAAAACCCTAACTTGAGGATGAGATTCAAAGTTCGAGAGTCGGTTACGAGTAGGGAAGGTGTTAAGCACCCCACTCGTCCGTTCCGAAGAATGGTATCCTTAAACTGAGTGTGTGATCTTGAACCTTTTGAAAATTGTTTGATCCCCAAAAATAAATAAGTTTGTATAAGAAAAGACTTGACAAGACTTGATCCTGCTCCTACGTATTCCCAGGTGCAATAGGAAACTCAAGGCTACGTAGTTCTAGTTGTTTTGAAGACTTGATCTTCAGGGTTTTTTAAGAGAATGTTGGGAAGATAGTTTTAAAAAAGCAACATTGATATTTTGCACAGTTTTTAATCCCACAAATACATAGGGTCCCATACAACTAAGGTTGTACAGGGACCTTTACGAGTTTCTGAACACCGAACAGTAGAAACAGCTACCAGTTGGTATTTAGGGCCCGGTGTGTGAAATCAAGCATTTTGTAGAAAGTAATTTTATTATTTGAAAATCTTTTTCAAGGCCCATGTGTGCACAGGATCCCAGACAACTAAGGTTGTACAGGGATCTATACGAGTTCCTAAACACTGAACAGTAGGAAGAGCTACTAGTTGGTATTTAGGAGTCGTCGCGTGAAACCAAGAATTTTATAGAAGGCGATTTTATTATTTGAAAAGCTTTTTCAAGGTCCACATATGCACAGGATCTTAGACAACTACGGCTATACAGGGATCTATACAAGTTCCTAAACACCGAACAGTAGGAAGAGCTACCTGTTGGTATTTAGGACTCGTCGCGTGAAACCAAGAATTTTATAGAAGGCGATTTTATTATCTGAAAAGCTTTTTCAGGGTCCACATATGCACAGGATCCCAGACAACTATGGTTGTACAGGAATCTATACAAGTTCCTAAACACCGAATAGTAGGAAGAGCTACCAGTTGGTATATAGGACTTGTCGTGCCAAACCATGAATTTTGTAGAAATATTTGGCACGGCCTAAATGACGGGGCTAATTGAATAAAAACTTGTTTTTCAATTGAAGGAGAATTCAGAAATGGTTTTACTGTGTTTTTCATTGTCATTTATTATCATGGCCTCCCTTTTGCGAAGAAAAAAAGGATCCTTAAGGCTTTGAAAAGCACTTGGGCCGACCAAAAATTAATTATTGATGTTTTATATTTTATTATTTTTCAAACGGGGAATGTCGGCATATATCCCTACTCTTTTTGTTTAAAATACAATTTTATATCGTCGATTCCAACCCCATGGTCGTCGTTGTTAGGCTTAATTTGAACTAATTCCCTTGCCAATTATTTTGTTAACCAAAACGGCCCATTTAAGGTACAATACGTCTAGTTTCCGTATCCACAGGCACAAGAATATTTGATGTAGCTTTTATGGACCCCACAGGCCCATATATGCATGGCTCACATGGCTCTTGAGTGGTTCACACAAAGCCTTTACCAGCCCCTTTATCTGTGGTTAGCATGGTCTCCCCCCCATTCAGTATTTCCAACGCCTTGACCGGCTATCAAGTTGGAGCCATCCGAGTCAGCATGGCTGGAATGCATATGACCTGTCGTATGGTTTATCCCATGACGAACTTCCCAGCACCCAGCCATCATACTACTACCTTGGTTAGTGGCTGCAAATCCCGCTTTGGTGCATGTCCTTTTGCAACTATAGTTCTAAGAGTCTCCCTAATCGCCTCTTCTCCTTCAGCCCAACCAAAATGATGCTTAAGCTGGGTTGCCATCGATGGCCTCGCCGATTACAGTGAAGACGAGTGCAGTAGCGACGGGAAAAGAAGGGTAAGGGGAACCTTTGTAAGAGGGGTCTTGGGACGTCAAGGGCTCTGATTATGGTCCCTATAGCTATCCCCGACATGGAGGAACATAATGCCCACAAGACAGTCAACACTTCATCCCCAATGACGGCTTTTATAGCCCCAAACATCTTTGCTTTTCGAACCTCCGAAAAGAAAAAGAACAAGCTATGCCTCACCCACTCACCTAACTCTCTATCGGTGAGTTATAGATGATGGAGAAGTGATGACAATAGAGAGAGCACTAAAGGGACCTTTGGCGTGAGTTAACTTAGAATTAAAAAAGCATGGACCTTTGGCGTTGATGGATGGTGGTGCTGCTAACTATTTTATATAGGAAGAGACACATTTGTATGATGCTACAATCTCGGGTTCGGCAGAAGATGACTTGAGGCCTTGCTTGGTCAAAGGCAAATGCGGCCTCTTCTAATTTGGGTGCAGGGTTACTTCAAATAGGTCCATCTGAATGAACCATGTCAACCTCTTCGTGCCTATTACCTTTACGAGCTTCAACCAAATTAGCACAGGTTTCAGCCGTGGTCCTGTATTCTTCCATGCTCATTTTGATCGATTTTGGAGAAATTGCTGGAAAGGGTGCCTTGTGCCATGAACTTCCCCATGCACCATCTTCACAACCTGCATTCAAGCCCTGTAGGGATGAGTCTGAAACACCGATTTCGTCGACTATACAACTGTTTGTATTGGTTCGACTTGTAAGTGATTGTGAGACACGATCTCCAATCAAAAGCCGACAACCTCTGAGGTCCCGCAGCTTGAGGCCTCCTAACTCTTGGCGGTTGAACGAGGATATAGAGCTATGTTCCTTACTCTCGTAGGCTCCCTAGGTCGTGAGCTTGCCCCAAAATTGTAGAATAGTATCGAACGAGAATGACCCCACTCTAATACTGCCTTACCTATTTAGCGTCTTACTTATCATTGACTAGCTAACGTTAGGTGTTGGTTTGCTTTTAAATTCCTATGGTCCTACTTGAGAGTTTGGCCTAGAGTGTGTACAAACTCATAACCCCTGCAGAGGACAAAAATTGATCCTACTAGCTGCGTTAGGTAGGCCACAAGGACAAAAGATTTCCTAGTTATTATACGAGTTCATTATTCGAATGCATCTTATGACTGATGGGCGAGGCTAGCCCAAGACGACTACTGGACCTACGCTACACGTGCTCTTGTCTTACCAAGACTAAATCTAGGGGGAGTGAGAACATAGCACCAAATTCGGCCGATGGGTGAATTCAATGACGTCCTCTTATGATAGCTATTCCTCTAGCCTATCTGAGGTCCTATCATCCTTTCGAGGGCCTCACCCCATATTCCCGGAATAGAGACAAAGATGCAAGGCAATTATAGATCGATGCTTTGATCGGGAACCAATAATTTCAGCTAGTTCCTTTCATTGCCGATCTATTTTTTAGTTAATCCGATTTTTTTATCGTACAGAATTTAAACACATTAATTGGGATTTCCACCAGCAAGTTCACTTCATTTCATGTGCTAATGTAATATATTTTGGAGAGTATATGACCATTCAGCAAACAAAATATGCATTCCAACCTCATTCTACCCACAGTCGTAGCGGGTTTCAAGTAAATACGTGCTAATCTCAATAAAAACCCATCAGTCGAGTAAGGGTAAGGGAAACTGACCTTAGCAAACGGCAAGCTAAACAACCGCATGGTTCATCTCTAGGGTGTCAGCTCCTCACTTGGAGTTTTTTTCCAGGGAATGCTAAGCAACAGGACGTAGAGATTCCCAGACCTTTTTTGAAGAGTGGGAGCAGCCTTTAACCCAAAATCCAAAAAAATCCATCCCCCCTTTGCGTGTGTGAATACCTTTATAACTGTTTCCCCTTTTGCTTTTCTATTTTTACCCTTTTTTTGTTTCATCCTCCTTCGTCCTTTCGTTTGTCGTTTTCTACTTTTCTTTTCTTTTTTTGCTTTTATTCCCTTTTTCTTCTTTTTCAACCTTTCCTGTATTTGTTTTAATTTTCATCCCTTTCCGTTTCCAACTTTCTTTCAACGTTCATTCTTATTATTTATTAGTATTACTATTATTTCATTTCCTTACGATTCAAATCTTTATTTTCCCTTTTTTGTTACTTAGCCTTAACTTTACCTTTCTCTCCCTTTGCATTTCTTGTTATTCATTTTGGTACTCTTCTTATTTCGTTATTCTTGTTATTTTAAAAGGCCTTTCTTTTAGTTTGTTTTTTCCTTCTTTCTTCTTTCTTCTTTTTTTATTTTTTTATTTTATTATTTCTTTCATTTTTTATTTTTACTTTACTTTTATTTTTTTATTTTCTATATTTTATTTAGCATCTTTGTTTGGCTTTCGTTTTTTCAATTTCTCATTATTGTTATTTTTATTTTTCAACCTTTTAATTTATTACATAACTTATTGTTCATTCACTGATTAATTTAAATGGGGTCTTGGACATGATTGGGTGTTCATAGTTTACCCCTCTTTACTCAATTTCTTACCAGATGATATAAAACATAAGTTGTTAGATTATCATGGTAGGAAATGAGTAAAGACATGGACAAATTATGTCTGAGATGAAATACAGGCATGATCGCGGGCCTAATGGGCAAACATTGATGACGTTAGGGGGACATGGGAAGTGAATAATGTGTCTCATAGTACCCAAGAAAACCTTGAGGTTGAAAGGAAGCTTAGGAAAGATGGCGATTTCAGGATGCACTTTTGCAGAATTTCGTGTGATGAACCGACAGATTTGCAGTGTGTGAAGCCTGCCATGGTAGCCTAGAAATGCGGATAATTTAAACGTGGAAAGCCTAACACCATGGGCTGGGCTGTGGGAAATTTAAAATATGCAAGGCCTGACATCATAGGCTGGAAGTGCAGCAAAGTAAATATGTAAAGCCTGGCAGCATAGCCCGGGAGTGCAGAAAATTAAACATGCAAGGCTTGACAGTATAGGCCGTAGTGCAGAAAATTAAATATGCAAGGCCTAACAGTATAGGTCGAGGTGTGGAAAAGTAAACATGCAAGGCTTGACAATATAGGCCGAAGTGCAGAAATTTAAACATACAGGGCTTGACAGTAAAGGTCGGAGGTGCAGCGAATTAAACATGCAAGGCCTAACAGTATAGGCCGGAATGCGAGAATTTAAAATGCGAGGCCTGACAACATAGGCCGGAAATGTAGAAAATTAAACATGCAGGGCCTAACAGTATAGGCCGGGGTACAGAAAGTTAAAATGTAAGGCCTGACAGCATAGGCCGAAAGTGCAGAAAATTAAACATGCAGGGCCTAACAGTATTGGCCGAAGTATAGAAAATTAAAATGCAAGGCTTGAAAGCATAGGCCGAAAACGCAGAAAAGTAAATATGCAGGGCCTAACAGTATAGGCAGAAGTGCAGGAAATTAAAATGCAAGGCCTGACAGTATAGGTCGAGGTGTAGAAAAGTAAACATGCAAGGCTTGACAGTATAGGCCAAAGTGCAGAAAATTAAACAAGCAGGGCCTAACAGTATAGGCCGAGGTATAGAAAATTAAAATGCAAGGCCTGACAGCATAGGCCGGAAGTGCAAAATTTTAAATGTAAAGCCTGAAAGCATAGGCAAAACTGTAGAAAATTAAACATGCAAGGCCTGACAGTCTAGGCCGAAGTGCAGGAAATTAAAATGTGAGGCCTAACAACATAGGCCAAAGTGCGAAAATTTAAAATGTAAGGCCTGACAACATAGGCCAAAGTGCAGAAAATTAAACATGCAGGGCCTGACAGTATAGGCCGAAGTGCAGGAAATTAAAATGTGAGGCCTAACAGCATAGGCCAAAGTGCGAAAATTTAAAATGTAAGGCCTGACAACATAGGCCAAAGTGTAGAAAATTAAACATGTAGGGTCTGACAATATAGGCCGATGTCGCAACCGTAATTCTGACGAGACGACGAACTCGCTAAATTTTTTGAAAAATAAACCTTTATGATGTGTGGAGTCGCCACCAAATTTTTATTTAAGGGAAAAAAGATTTGGAAAAATCCTGACTCGAGAATGAGATTCAAAGTTCGGGAGCCGGTTACGAATGAGGAAGGTGTTAGACACCCCACTCGCTTGTTCCGAAGAACAGTACCCTTAAACTGAGTGTGTGATTATTTGAAAATTTTTTGATCCCTTTAATTAGTGTGAAAATAAATACTTGATGGGGGGTTAGCCTGACAGGACTTGATCCTGCTCCTACGTATTCCCCGGTGCAATGGGAAACTCAAGGCTTACGTAGTTCTGGTTTGTGAAGGTTTGACCTTCAAGGACATTTAAAAGGAATATGACGTTTTGAAAAAGATTTTCCTTCTTTGGAGGAATCTTCAATCCACTCATGCACAGGGTCCGAGGCAGCTAAGGCAGCACTGGGGCCACACGAACTACTAAATGTTGAAAAGCAGGTGAACTGCCAGTTCCCCATTTAGAGCCCATTGCGTGAGACCAAAGATCCCAAAATATCAGAAAATGAAATTTTATTTTTTGGAAAAAGGCCTCTAGTCCACTTATGCACAAGGTCCGAGGCGGCTAAGGCAACACGGGGACCCTTACGAACTACTAAACATTGAACAACAGGTGAACCGCTAGTTCCCCGTTTAGAGTCCATTGCGTGAGACCGAAGATCCCAAAATATCAGAAAAAGAAAATTTTATTCGAGTATAATAAAGATAAGAGAAGAGATGATTTGAAAGTGGAATTTATTTTCGAAATGATCTTGATTTCGAGTCTTGAAAAAGAAATAAATTTGGACTTTGTGAGAAAAGAATTTCATTTGAATTTTGAGGAAATCGGGGGTTTGAATGAAATTTTGGGAAGATTAGTGGTTGAATTTGTAATTATGGATGATTATGGGTCAATTTTGTAATTACGGAAAGTCCTAGGGGTTAAATTGTAATTATGGATGATTATGGGTCAGTTTTGCAATTATAGGGAATTTAGGGGTTAGATTATAATTATAAAATTTTAGGGGATAATTTTGCAATTATAGGAAATTTGGGGGTTAGATTAGTATTTTTGGGACTTAAGGGGACAAAATTGTAATTTTTGAGATTCGGGGTAGAATTGGTATTTTTGGGATTTAAGGGGACATAATTGTAATTTATGGGATTCGGGACAGAATTGTAATTAATAATTCCAGGGCCTGCATGCAGTTTAGGAGAAATAATTTTGAAAGGGAATAACCAAAAGTGTCCCATGCAGGGTTCAAAGGCAGGTTGTCGAATATGAGGGAAAGCATGCCTACCACTATGCTGAGCTTCTATTTGACCTTATGACACCCTACTTTAAAACAAAACCCATACCATTTACTTATACATCTACTGTAGGCGCGACCCTGTTTGCACTCTTCCCTCCCTTGTTTCTGGTCTTATGGGCTTTTGAGAGGTTCAACATTGCTGACCCCTGGGTCTGCGGGTGCTGACTTTGAATGGCTTTGTACCGAAGGACCTCTGCCATTTAGAGCTAACTATAGGCGTGGTCATTGTCGCGATGTTGCTCTATCCTTCTTCGATCAGGGCTAAAGGATGTTCTGCCTGGGCCAGAACCAAACCCACCCTAAAACGCGCCGATCGGCCTTCCCTGAATGTCGAGAGAACTCTTCAGCTCTGGACATAGTATCATTCCTTTCAATCCTGTGTAGATGCAGTATAGAGGGAAAATGCAATGAAGGCAGCAAGCATAGGATATCCATCCCCTGTTTCAGTGTGACTGGTTGCATTCGTACAACCCGACGCTACCTATTTGATTTCTTGTTGAGGGATATATTTGTCTTGCAATCAAGGCCTATCATATGAACGTGCAAAAATTCACTTTTCCATTCCAGCTTAGGGCACTAAGCCTGATCCTACCCTGACCTCTGAATAATGGAGACTCCTCGGGGCTAAGCGCAGAAACATCGGGCTCTACAGAGTCGGCTTTGGCGAGTGATCATGGTATTTCCAAGAAGGTGTAGCACCACTCTCATGAGTCTTTCTTATCAGCGCTTAAGCCCCATTCGCACCTCATGCCCATTGTTTGTCGAATGGTGCTTATCGAGCCTAACTATCTCTTATGGCTGCTCAGGAATTCAAGGGTCTTGCAGGGGTTCCTTACAGAAGGGATGTACTCTAAATATTTCTATACCTATGACTCTCCAACTATTCGCTCATGTTTCTGGAGTTATGCCCCCATCCTGGCTCACGAGGTTTGTATCAAGTTGCCCCTCCATTTGGTGCACTGATAACAGAGTTGCACCATGTGTGACTATAGAGGACGTTCCCTCTTAATGCACTTACCTATCTTAACGAATGAGATCTGCATACCAGACGCTCACCCTGGCCCCTTTGTTCCCAATTCTGATAGCTTTAACCCTCGCTATAATTTCTAAGTTATGTGGATGTGCAGATTTCAGAGAATGTATACATGGTTTTTAACATCAAATACCTACACTTGAAAAGAACGGCGCGATCGAAGTGGATTTGTGCCGCCTGGGATGCCTATTCTTTATTCACATATGTGACCCTAATGTTCTATCAAGAAGACGGAATCAAAGTCTAACATAATCTTTATCACTTTAGCACAATTCTTGAATTAGATTTCTATGTAGAGTGGTCGATGATACAAGCGAAGTGTTAGCCGATCTTGGCCCCAGTACATGTTACCAATACTCAGATATAATGTTCATGAATCCAGCAGACTATGACTAACCTGTGTATGCCGAGAACTCCTCAAGATTCAGCGATGCTAGTCTTCCTTTGTTTCCAATCAGGATCCACAATCTTGGAGCTTGATCTCAAGGACCAGAAACGTTGCAGAGAAGCGTCGTATCCTTTCCCTCGAAGAATTAGGGGATTCTTTCTATGACTATTGCCTTCCTTCTCCTTCTTGCAAACAATGAAAAGTGATCCAACCCCAAAACCTTCTCTTGCTCCCTTTATATACCCCTTTTTGCGTACCTTCTCCTAGGATTTTCATTTGCTTCCGCTTCCCCCTTTTCATTATCCGGGCTCTTTTAATTTCATTTTCTAATTCTTTTGATCATATTTTTATTTTTATTTTTATTCTGATTTATGTTTATCCATTATTATTATTTTCCTATTATTTATTATTTTTCAAATTTGTCTTTAATATTTATTTCCAAATTTATTATTTTCTTTATTTATTATTTTTTGTTTTCTATATATATATTTTGTTTTTATTTTTTTAATTCCTTTTTTTACTTATTTCATTTTGTATTTACTTATCATTCTTATCATTATATTTCTTTTCTATTATTTCAAATACAATTTTTTTTTATTATTATATATTTTTTTGTTTGTATCTTATTTTAATTTATTTTGGTTTTTATTAACTCTTCCTTTTATTTTTCATAGATTTCTAGTTTATTTATTTATTTATTTTTATTATTTTTATTATTTCTATTTGTTAATTTATCTTAGTTAGTGTGGGTTTTTCGATTAATTTAACGGTTGGAGGTCTCGGACAGAATTGAGTGTTTACAGCCGACAATCAAAACAAAAAAAACTTCATGAAAAGCTTGGGGGGAAATTCAAAAGTGTGCATTTGTTTCTGTTTTTTCCTTTTTCTCTCGTGATCATCGACTTCTCAGCTCCTTTATAGCACTGACCACGGTCTTTAGAGTGAGCTGGATTGAGGGTCTATTTCTTTCCTCTTCTGCTTACAGAGTTGTCCCTTCTGCTTACTAGTCTATATGGAGACATAACCGTCTTGATTAGTACGGAGTTTTTAATTGCAGAGTTTTTGAACTACTCATGACTTCAAAACAATTTTAATAAAAGAGTGATTTCCATTTGAAATTTATATAATCACATTTTGCACATATATTTGGACAAAGAAGAATACAGCTGTACACGACATAGAATTACAATTGTCAAAAAAAGTACAGGACATTTGTTGGTGGATGGCATGATCCTGGTTAGTCAAACGCCTTTGAGACGATTAGTGCTAGTATTGTACTTCGGTGATGTCTTCTGTCTCATCCACCAGGGTTCTGAAAAGACCGAATTTTTCCCCAGTTTTGCCAAATTGCCCTTGACTAGTCTCGAACCCGTCCTCTAGCTTGATTATGTTATCCACCCTTTTAGAGCTCTGAATGCCTGCTTGTTTTTGTCTCGGTATCGCGCCCTGGGTGGCGATCAGGTAACCAATTTGCCCCAGTACAGGCAGAGGTCGACTGTCGTTCCTTTTTCTCCACTCTTGGCTATGTTTCCTATGAGGGTACAACTCTTTTCTCGTTTACCCTATCGAAGTCATCTTGACGGGTTCCTGATTTGGCGGACCTTTCGACCAACTTGCCCTAACTTTTGCCTAAGTCTCCCTTGTGGGTTTTCGACCTAGCGTGCCTTTTTCATTTGAATTGCCCTAACTTTTGCCTAGGCTACCCTTGTAGGTTTCCGACCTAGCGGGCCTTTTTATTTGAATTGCCCTAACTTTTGCCTAGGTCTCCCTTGTGGGTTTCCGACCTAGCAGGCCTTTTACATTTGAACTGCCCTAACTTTTGCCTAGGTTACCCTTGTGGGTTTTCGAGCTAGCACGCCTTTTTATTTGAATTGCCCTAACTTTTACCTAGGCCGCCCTTGTGGGTTTTCGACCTAGTGGGCCTTTTTATTTGAATTGCCCTAACTTTTGCCTAGGCCGCTCTTGTGGGTTTTTGACCTAACGGGCCTTTTTGCTCAAGCATAGTACTTTTTACCGGCATCTGAGTTGATAGGATTAGGCAAGTCTTTTCCATCCATGTCTGCCAGGATTAGGGAACCTCCGAAGAAAGCCTTCTTAACTACATAAGGTCCTCAATAATTTGGAGCCCATTTTCTGTGTAGCGCTTTCTGCATTGGCAATGATCTTTTAATTACCAGGTCACCCTCTTGAAACTCTCGGGGATGTACTTTCTTCTCAAACGTCCTCTTCATTCTCCATTGGTATAACTGGCCATGACACATTGCGACCAACCTTTTTTCGTCAATTAAGTTCAACTAGTCCATCCGGGCCTGAACCCATTCAGCTTCCTCCAATTTGGCGTCCATCAATACTCTCAGTGACGAGATTCTACCTCGACTCGGAGTACAACCTCCATTCCATATACGAGGGAAAAAGGAGTTCCCCAGTAGAAGTACGAACGGAGGTCCGGTATGCGTGTAATGCATAAAGGAGCATTTCGTGCCACTCTCTGTATGAGAGTACCATCTTTTGAATGATCTTCTTGAGATTCTTATTGGCTGCTTAGACTGCCCCGTTCATCTTTGGTTGATACAGAGAGGAATTATGATGTTGGATCTTGAATTGGTCGCACAACTCTTTCATCATTTTATTATTCAGATTGGTGCCATTGTCTGTGATCAGCTGTAAGCACTCAATTATGTCTGAGGCCCCCATTTTAAAATTGATTGCTAAAATTAATCAAGAAACCAAAACCAATTTAAATAATGATTGAAAACAGAAAAAAAAAAAACAGAATGCAGAAAGCAGAAAACAGAAAACAGAAAACAAAATGAAAAAATAGATTAAAATAAAAATAATAAAAAAAATTAAAACTGAAAAAATAAATAAAAAAACAAAATAAAAAATTACAAGAAAAATAAAAAGAATCTGAAAATAAAAAATATAATAAATAATAGCAAAAATAAAGAAAAATTGAAAAATGCTAAAATCGGGAAAAATAAAAAAAATTAAGGATAAATAACAAGTAAAAAATAAAAAAAAAGGAAAATAAAATACAAGAAAATAGTAAAATCTGAAAATATAATAATTATAAAACAAAAAGCATAAAAGTACATAATTATTAAAAGATAAATAAAATTTTAGGAAAAATAATAAAACAGAAAAGATAAAAACAGAAAATAAAACTTTTTTGAAATAAAAATAGGCGGGAAAGGAAAAAGAAAAGTAAAGGAAAAACTAAAATTTGGGTATAAAAAGAAAAAGGATCAGAGAAGAGGAAAAATTTTTTGGGAAAGGGAAAAGAGGAGAGCTCAGGGTCGGAGAGAAAAGGAGCATTCTCCACAAAAGAGCATCGGAGGTGAGTCACGGTTCTGGCTTTTAGCAAGATCGAAGATCGAAGACGAGCCACAGAATTTTGCAAGCTCCTTGCATCCTCCTGCAAGAATTCCAGGTAAACCTAAAACTTACATCGATTATCATCTTATTCACGGATAAAATTATCACTGCATGCATTTTGGAACGATTGCCCCCTGATCTTGCACATGCACTGTTAAATTTTTTTGATGGATGAATCCGAACCTTACCTAGTTGCCATTGATATTCTGGTAACCTCACTCTGTACATGCTCAACAATAATGCCATTGTTGATTTACTTACTACCTTGGCAAGCCAAAATACATAGACAAATTTGAGTGTAATATTTGGTAGAATCGGATGATTGATGCTCCTTCAATAAGAAATTAGATAGGAGCTAGGAGATGCAGGTAGCGGGTAGTCCCGAAGCAGGACAATCTGGACGCTAGTTCCGATCACGATTTTAGGGAATTCGTCAAAAGATTGACTGATCTTCTCGGCATCCATGCTCTGTTTCAGCTCGTATTGTAGAACGTTTCATAGCTTCTCTGACTCACACTTCAAGCCTGTTCCCTGCGCCTCGCCATTCACGGCCAAAGCACCCGTCCCAGCTCCGTCGCCGTTGGTGGTAACGGAAAGCAAGGGAGACTCTGACGATACCTCGAGGAATTCCATTCGTACCAGCGAGCAATTGCCGACGGTGGAGTCTCCACGAAGAATGGCGAGGTGTAAGGAGGTGGCCGATAACTAGCCGTGGGCGGAGACGACGGCGGTCGTATTCCGATCTTCGCACATGGAGCTTGAGCTCTCCCGGTCTGGTTCCCAGCGGTTGTCGGGGATGCAGGGTCTAGCCTCTTTTTGTCCGGTTCCGGCCAGCACGACGAGTAACTCGTCGGAACTTCAAGAGTAATGGCGAGCGAAGATTAGCACAGGGTGAAGGTCCAAGGTGCATCAATGGGGAAGAGGGCTTCTTAGAAAATTTCATTTAATACCTCAGTTTTCCAAAACTGCGACTAAGCCCCTACAATTTCCAAAATTACATTTAACCCCTTTAACTTCTCAAAATTGCACTCAGGCCCTATGAACTTCCCAAAATTACAATTAAGCTCCAAACTTCCAATAATTACAAATTGGCCCCTTGACTTCCAATAATTACAAATCCGCCCTTATACTTCCAGTAATTACAAATTGACCCTTGTACTTTAAGTAATTACAGATAGGCCCCCATACTTCTAGTAATTACAAATTGGCCTCTACACTTCCAGCTATCACAATCCCGTCTAATTTCTTTTTTTCACTTTCAAATAAAAACTCTTTTGGAATCTATAGTCTCACGCAATGGATCCTAAGCACGAACTGGTAGCTTTTTCTACTGTTCGATGCTTAGGAATTCATATGGGTCCCAAATGCAACCGTAGTTGTCTTGGACCCTGTGCATATGTGGACTAATAATCCCTTTTAAATAAACCTCAAGAAAAATTCATTTTGGAATCTCTAGTCTCACGCAATGGACCCTAAGCATGAATTGGTAGCTTTTTTTGTTGTTCGATGTTTAGGAATTCATACGGGTCTCAAGTGCAGCCGTAGTTGTCTTGAACCCTGTGCATATGTGGACCGAGGATCCTTTCGTAAATAACTTCAATAAAAAACTTCATTTTAGAATCCCTAAGTCTCACGCGATGAACCCTAAGCACGAACTGGTAGTTTTTTTGTTGTTCGGTGTTTAGGAATTCATATGGGTCCCAAGTGCAGCCGTAGTTGTCTTGGACCCTGTGCATATATGGACTAAGGATTCTCCTTAAAATAATTTCAAAACACTCCAGCCACTTTCAAAAATTTCATTTCAAGCGGTTTCGAAGGTCAAGCCTTTGAGCACCATTTATTTTCAAATACTCCTTCTTCAAGTTTCTTCGAAGGTCAAGCCTTCAAATCAAACCAGAACTACGTAAGCCTTGAATTTCCCATTGCACCGGGAAAATACGTAGGAGCAAGATCAAGTCCTGTCAGGCTAACCCCCATCAAGTATTTATTTTCACACTAATTAAAGGGATCAAACAAATTTCAAATAATCACACGCTCAGTTTAAGGGTACGGTTCTTCGGAATGGGCGAGTGGGGTGCCTAACACCTTCCCCATTTGTAACCGACTCCCAAACTTCGAATCTCATCATCGAGTCAGGGTTTTTCCAAATCTTTTTCCTTTAAATAAAAATTTGGTGGTGACTCCACACTTCAAAATAAATTCTCTTTTCAAAATTTTAGCGAGTTCGTCGTCTCGTCGGAATTATGGTTGCGACATCAGCTTGTTAGGTAATCCATACTGACAAATCAATTCTCTCTTCATGAACTTGAGCACAACATTGCGAGTTACACTAGAGTACGAAGTAGCTTCAACCCATTTGGTAAAGTAGTCAATGGCTACCAATATGAAACGATGTCCATTGGAGGCTTTGGGCTCAATTGGTCCAATGACATCCATCCCCCACACAGAGAATGACCAAGGTGATGACAGTACATTCAGTGATGTTGGTGGCGCATTAATATTATTTGCATACACTTGACATTTATGACATGTTTTAACATGTTTGTAGCAGTCGGTTTCCATGGTCAACCAATAATACCCCGCTCTAAGAATCTTCCTTGCCATTGCGTGTCTGTTGGCGTGAGCACCGAAAGACCCTTCATGGACTTCTTTCAAAATCTTGTTGGCTTCCGCTGCATCCACACACCTGAGCAGAACCATGTCGTGATTTCTTTTATAAAGGATTTCCCCATTGAGGAAGAAATTCATAGCCAGTCTTTGCAACGTCCGTTTATCGTTCTCAGACGCATTGGCAGGGTATTCTTTATTTTTATGAAACTACCAGATATCGTGGTACCACGGTCTCCCATCAGGCTCTACTTCCACCAATTGACAAAATGATGGTCGAGGGTGATGTTGTACCTGGATAAGAGGCATGTCTTCCTCTCGTCCGATTTCGAACATGGATGACAAGGTGGCTAGGGCATCAGCTAGTTGATTGTCTTCTCGAGGTATATGAGAAAAGGTGACCTCTTCAAAGTGCTATAATAATTCCTTGAGATGGGCCTGATAGGAATTAATTTCGCGTCTCTGGTCTCCCACTCTCCATTGATGACCAAGGCTGAATCACCATATACCTCCAAGAACTTGACATCTGCTTCGATCGCAGCTTGGATGCCTAAGATGCAGGCTTCATACTCTACCACGTTATTAGTGCAATCGAAGGCCAGCCTAGCAGCAATGGGTATGTACTGATTTTTCGGGGAAATGAGTATGGCCCCTATGCCATGGCCCATCATATTAAAGGCGTCGTTGAACAACATCGTCCATTTCTCATCCTTTGTTTGCCCTCTTTCATTGAATATCGCCATCGGACCATCATCAGGAAACTCCAGTTGCATGGTCTGGTAGTCATCCAGGGGCTGTTGGGCTAGATAATCAGCGAGCATGCTACCTTTGATGGCCTTCTGCATCACGTTGACACGCTCGTCCAAACGCCCAAAAATAATTTCTAGATTTTCCCCAACTATTGGTATAGTATAAGGTACAACCTAGGTCATCTCCCAAAGACCATTTCAGATTCTTAAGCAAATTAGGAGAAAGTTAGAACAAGGGGATTTTGTAAAGATGTGATATTAAGCTCTAAATACAAAATACAGAATAAAATTAATTTGACTCAACGATATCAACTCAAGCAATTCAGAGGCTATTTTCTTAACAAATCATTGATCACTAAAATCATGCATTATGTTTATCAACCTAGGATCATCTGGAACCCCTAAAATGATCCTTGAATTCTCTACTGAGAAAACTCTCAAGATTCAATTGATTATGATCAACAAGATTTAGTAACCAGTTAATCTTTCATTAGATCTAAACCAATTTCATAATTAGAATTAAGTTGAAGTAAGTAATAAAATGAAAACCTTCAATTCAATTACTTAATTTCTACTCTTCAAACTTTTGGAAAATGATTTACCAATCAAAAACCAATTAGAAATCAATTATGCATTAATCAAAATACGTCAATCGAACAAACTTTGATTAAAAGAATAAAATTAAAGAATATAGTAAAGCAGAGTAGAAATAACTTAATAAGCATGTAAATAAAGATCAAGACCTCAAAGTTAAAATGAAAATAGCTTGAATTCTTGAATTGAAATTACAAACTTAGCCTTTCATGAAGGAGGCAAACTAACAACAGGGAAAAACTTAGCCTTCCATGAAGGAGGTAAACTAACAACAAAGAAAGAAAGATGGAAAATGGTATTAGAGTTAATATCCAAGGTGTGTTTTTCTCCTCTTGTAAACCCTTCTATTTATAGAGTATTTTCGAGGCATCATCTTTAGAATGTCACCAACCAGATTTTTTACTTTTCCATCCTTTTATTTCTTTCACATGGACTTTGTTGAAAATGAAAAACACTTTTTACTTTTTATCACCAATCAGCACAAGAATTTTGACGTTGATTGCAGCGCAATTTCGGATATTCACATGTCGAATTAGAGCTTTAGGTCTAAACAAAAGTTGTAGCCCAAATTTTAGCTTTCCAACGAATCTGATTTCATCTCAATATGACTTCTGTATCTAAAGATATGGCCACATCTTTGCACACTGTTCAGGTTCAGCGACAACAACACTATCTCATCTTTTGAGATAATTTCGAGGTCCAATACATCCCATTTAGAGTCTGATCTTGCTTTGTAACTGTGGAAACTTCTTTAAGCTTTCATTCAAGATAGATTTCATGATTTTTGGATGTCTAAAACTCCTATTATGCTCAAAATACTATAATAGTGTCATTTTAATCGGTTAAGTAAAAAAATTCAATTAAACTCCATATGAATCCAAACTCATAAAATATGACAAAAACCACTTAATTTAACATATAAGAAGTCTTAATGAGGTACAAATGAGAGATAATTATTTATGAAATTTATGCTTATCACACGTATAGAATGTCATATTCGGACAGAAGAACTTGCCACCTTGCGATCCTCCTTGACAAAGCAGGCTTCTCAAAGATGTACTTGATTGGATCCATCTTGGATATCAACCAACTAGTGTGTGTTGCAACCGTAATTTCGACGAGACGACGAACTCGCTAGATTTTTGAAAATGAATTTATTGATTATTGTGTGGAGTCGCCACCAAATTTTTATTTAAGGGAAAAAGATTTGGAAAATACCCTGACTCGAGGAAGAGATTTAGGTTCGGGAGTCGGTTACAAGTGAGGAAGGTGTTAGGCACCCCACTCGCCAGTTCCGAGGAACGGTACCCTTAAACTAAGTGTGTGATTTTTGAAAATGTTTGATCCCTTAATTAATGTGAAATAAATAACTTGATGGAGGTTAGCTTGACAAGACTTGATCCTACTCCTATGTATTCCCCGGTGCAATGGGAAACTCAAGGCTTACGTAGTTCTGGTTTGTGAAGGCTTGACCTTCAGAGGTATTTAAAAGGAATACGATATTTTGAAACGATTTTCATTTTTTGGAGGAACTTTTAGTCCACTCACGCACAAGGTCCGAGGTGGCTACGGTAGCACGGGGACCTATACGAACTACTAAACGTTGAATAGCAGGTGAACCGACAGTTCCCCATTTAGAGCTCATTGCATGAGAACGAAGATCCCAAAACATTTGAAAAAGAACTTTATTTTGAAAGGACCCTTAGTCCACTGATGCACAAGGTCCGAGGCGGCTACGGCAGCACAGGGACCTATACGAACTACAAAACGTTGAACAACAGGTGACCGCCAGTTCCCCATTTAGAGCGTGTCGCATGAGACCAAAGATCCCAAAACATTTGAAAAAGAACTTTATTTTGAAAAGGATTCTTAGTCCACTCATGCACAAGGTCCGAGGCGGCTACGACAGCACGAGGACCTATACGAACTACAAAACGTTGAACAACAGGTGAACCGCCAATTCCCCATTTAGAGTCTGTCGCGTGAGGTCGAAGATCCCAAAACATTTGAAAAAGAACTTTATTTTGAAAACAACCCTTAGTCCACTCATGCACAATGTCGGAGGTGGCTGCGACAGCACGGGGACCTATACGAACTACTAAACGTTGAACAACAGGTGAACCGCCAATTCCCCATTTAAGGCCCGTCATGTGAGACCAAAGATCCCAAAATATTGATTTAATTTTATTTGAAGAAAAGGGTCAAAAAGGAAATTTTATTTTGGGTATTGGACAAGGAGCTTGGCTTTGAAGATAAAGAAATTTTGTTCGAGACTTGGGGAAGGTTGGGGGTAAAATTAGAATTATAGGAAATTTGGGGGTTTAAATTGCAATTATGGAAATTTTTTTTGAGGTTAATTTTGAATTATGGGAATTTTTTGGGGTTAATTGTGAACTATGCAAATTTTTTTTGGGGTTGATTTCGATTGTGGAAAATTCGGGGTTAGTTTTGAATTATGTAAATTTTTAGGGGTGAAACTCTAATTATGGAGAGTTAGGGGATCAATCTCTAATTGTGGAGAATTAGGGGTGAAACTCTAATTATGGAGAGTTTGGGGGGTAAAACTCTAATGATGGAGAATTAGGGGGTGAAACTCTAATTATGGAGAATTAGGGGGTCAAATTATAATTATGGAGAATTAGGGGGTGAACTCTAATTATGGAGAGTTAAGGGGTCAGTTTGCAATTTAGGAGACTTGGGAGGACCTATTTGCAATTTTGGAGGATTTGGGAGGGTCTATTGGCAAGGAAGTTGAAAATAATAAAAAGGGAGCCCAAGGGCAGCGCCTGAGGCTCGAAGGCAAGACATGGGACCTGGAGGGTGGATGCACCAGCCACTAGGCCAAGTGCCTAGTTGGTCTCATAACACCATTTGTTTACTTTTAAGATAAGGCATAGCTCATATGCTGAACTTATGGAAGAAAGGGTCCAGACGCTCGTCGTCCTCGCCCTTTCCCTCTGGCCTATGTAATGGCCATATCTTGGATGTCCTTAGGTCCTTTGGAGTCGTGATAGTGTCCTTCTGTACACGATTGAGCTAGCCCGGAAGGGACCCTGGTTCGTCGCACTTCCGACCACTGTAGCGAGTCACCTGGTTAAACAGGGGAGGTCCCGTGTTCTGCGTCTGAAACAAGGGATGGTTTCTTATGGTTTCTTAGTTCCGCCTGCCTCCCCCTTGGTACTCACATCCCTCCCAAGGTTAACAATAAGGGCCCTTACATGGGCAACATAGCGAACATAGATTTCGACATTAGCCTAAGAGGATTCTGCACGAACAGGGGACCTTCATGGAAAGCTTGGCCGGCGACGAACCTAAGGAGCTTAGCTGGATGGAGCCAATGCCTTCGAGTCTGTTATGCTCAAGGCTTCGATCGGTTACTATGAGAGATGTCGCCCTTAGTGGGAAGGATCAAATGCCCTAGAGCTACCAGAGGCGTGCTCATGGTGCAGCGCAGCAGCGTTACTCGTGGCGGAGACGTTGTTCGCCATGCATCCGGTTTGTGCTCGGAGGTTCACGATGGCTAGCTCATACCTCTGTGTGGAGGTTCAACTTAGGGTCAGATGGAGACGCTTAATCGAATTCATTTTCACAGTTATGCTTGTATTGAATCTTAACCCGAATGGGTATTATGACGAGTTAGAGTGCAAACTATTCACCAATAACCTCAAATTGACTATATTAAACAAAATTCACATCCAATTACAAAACCGAATCGGATAGTCGAGCATATTTTCATCTAACATTCTATTTCCTAGAATCAAGTTGTAGATCTTTATGCACATGCAGCAACAGCAACTGATAAGGAATTTATCACTTATGTAGGATTCACAAAATGCAGATAGATTGTTCTTATCGTGAAGGATTTAGAAACACACGAAGAACAATCGCCTACTTGAAAGGGATAGAGTTGAGACCTTCGGTTCTTCCTCCTCGAATTCTTGGCGAGCTCGCTGAGATAAGATCGATTTCCAGAGGTCTCTTGCGAGAGAATCGAGAATTTCCAAGAGAAAACCCTTCGAACCCCTCTCTCAAACAGCATAATATTTCCTTCCAAAAAAAAAAGGGAAACCGATTTGGTTGCCCTCACCCCTATTTATAGGGACTTTTCCAAGCTTTTCCATTTTCTTATTTTCTTTTCCTCTTTTTGTTTTAAGATTTTTCAGTTTTTTAATTTTATTTTCAGATTTTTTATTTTTTTAGATTTTTTTTAATTTTATTTTCATATTTTTTTACTTTTAATTTTATTTTTAGATTTTTAATTTTTAATTTTTTTTCAAATTTTTATTTTTTAATTTTGTTTTTAGATTTTTTAATTTTTAATTTTCTTTTCAAATTTTTATTTTTTAATTTTCTTTTCAAATTTTTTTATTTTTTTATTTTCTTTTTAGATTTTTTTATTTTATAAATTTCCTTTCTGATTTTTTTTTCTTTTCGGATTTTTTCTCCCTTTCCTTTTTATTCCATTTTCATTTTTATTTTACTCATTTCCTCCTGCTTTATCATTTTCTTCTGCTTGACTGTTTTTATGTTTATATTTTGTTTGGTTTCTTTTAAATCTAATATTCATTTATTATTTAAATTAGGGCCAGTTTGCTAATAAATTTTGCAACCGGGAGCCTCGGACACAATTGGATGTTTACAATTTTCCCCTCTTTACTCATTTTCCTGCCGGATAATGTGAGAAGCAATTCTTGGAATTATCATGGTAAGGAATGAGTAAAGACGTGAACACTTTGTGTCCGAGGCAGGTGGTTTGGAGGAGTCCAACGATCGCGAGCCGCCTTGGACTTGAAGATGGGTGCTTGAGAAAGGGATGGCTTCTGAGCACTCTTGTGGGCTTCTTGTGTCGAACCGACGGGGTTTGTCTATACAGGGCTTAATTATATGGCCTAATCAAGCTATGAATGCTGCTAGAGTGCAGCCAAAATGACAAAATGGCCTGCTTAAGACAGAAAAGCTTGCCAGCAGTAACGTGTAAGGTATTAAAAGATGGCCTGATAGCATAGGCCTAGGTGTAGGAAGTTTAGAATGCAGTGGCCCGACAACATAGGCCGAGGGTGCAGGAAATTAAAGAAGTAAGGCCTGACATCATACGCCGGAGTGAGAAAATTTGAACATACAATGGCCTGACAACAAAGGTCAGGGTGCTGCAAATTAAAGATGCAAGGCCTGACATCATAGGCCGGAGAGCAGAAATTTAAACATGCAACGGCCTGACACATAGGCCGGGGTGCTGGAAATTAAAGATGCAAGGCCTGACATCATAGGCTGGAGTGCAGAAATTTAAACATGCAATGGCCTGACAACATTGGCTGGGGTGCTGAATTTAAAGATGCAAGGCATGACATCATAGGCCGGAGAGCAGAAATTTAAACATGAAACGGCCTGACAACATAGGCCGGGGTGATGGAAATTAAAGATGCAAGGCCTGACATCATAGGCCGGAGTGCAGAAATTTAAACATGCAATGGCCTGACAACATAGGCCGGGGTGTTGAATTTAAAGATGCAAGGCTTGACATCATAGGCCGGGGAGTAGAAATTTAAACATGCAATGGCCTGACAACATAGGTCGGGGTGCTGGAAATTAGAGATGCAAGGCCTGACATCCTAGGTCGGAGAGCAGAAATTTAAACATGCAACGACCTGACAACATAGGCCGGGGTGCTGAATTTAGAGATGCAAGGCCTGACATCATAGGCCGTAGAGCAAAAATTTAAACATGCAACAGCCTGACAACATAGGCCAAGGGTGCAGGAAATTTAAGATGCAATGCCTGAAATCATAGGCCGGGGTGCTGAAATTTAAACATGCAATGGCCTTACAACATAGGCCGGGGTGCTGGAAATTAAAGACGCAAGGCCTGACATCATAGGCCGGAGAGAAAAAATTTAAACATGCAACGGCCTGACAACATAGGCCTGGGTGCTGGAAATGAACTATGCAAGGCCTGACATCATAGGCCGGAGTGCGGAAATTTAAACATGCAATGGCCTGGCAACATAGGCCGGGGTGCTGAATTTAAAGATGCAAGGCCTGACATCATAGGCTGGAGAGCAGAAATTTAAACATGCAATGGCCTGACAACATAGGCGGGGGTGCGCGAAATTAAAGATGAAGGGCCTGAAATCATAGGTCGGAGTGAAGAAATTTAAACATTGATTGGTTTGACAACATAGGCTGGGGTGCTAAATTTAAAGATGCAAGGCCTTACTTCATAGGCCGGAGAGCAGAAATTTAAACTTGCAATGGCCTGACAACATAGGCCGAGGGTGCTGGAAACTAAATATGCAAGGCCTGACATTATAGGCTGGGGTGCTACAATTTAAACATGTAATGGCCATACAACATAGCCTGGGGTGCTGGAAATTAGAAATGCAAGGCCTGACATCATAGGCCGGAGAGCAGAAATTTAAACATGCAACGACCTGACAACATAGGCCGGGGTGCTGAATTTAGAGATGCAAGGCCTGACATCATAGGCCGTAGAGCAAAAATGTAAACATGCAACGACCTGACAACATAGGCCGAGGGTGCAGGAAATTTAAGATGCAATGCCTGAAATCATAGGCCGGGATGCTGAAATTTAAACATCCAATGGCCTGACAACATAGGCCGGGGTGCTGGAAATTAAAGATGCAAGGCCTGACATCATAGGCCGGAGACAAAAAAATTAAACATGCAACGGCTGACAACATAGGACAGGGTGCCGGAAATGAAAGATGCAAGGCCTGACATCATAGGCCGGAGTGCGGAAATTTAAACATGCAATGGCCTGACAACATAGGCCAGGGTGCTGAATTTAAAGATGCAAGGCCTGACATCATAGGCCGGAGAGCAGAAATTTAAACATGCAATGGCCTGACAACATAGGCCGGGGTGCTAGAAATTAAAGATGAAGGGCCTGACATCATAGGTTGGAGTGCAGAAATTTAAACATTGATTGGTTTGACAACATAGGCTGGCGTGCTGAATTTAAAGATGCAACGCCTTACTTCATAGGCCGGAGAGCAGAAATTTAAACTTGCAATGGCCTCACAACATAGGCCGAGGGTGCTGGAAACTAAATATGTAAGGCCTGACATTATAGGCTGGGGTGCTAAAATTTAAACATGCAATGGTCATACAACATAGGCCGGGGTGCTGAATTTAGAGATGCAAGGCCTGACATCATAGGCCGTAGAGCAAAAATTTAAACATGCAACAGCCTGACAACATAGGCCAAGGGTGCAGGAAATTTAACATGCAATGCCTGAAATCATAGGCCGGGGTGCTGAAATTTAAACATGCAATGGCCTACAACATAGGCCGGGGTGCTGGAAATTAAAGATGCAAGGCCTGACATCATAGGCCGGAGAGAAAAAATTTAAACATGCAACGGCCTGACAACATAGGTCCGGGTGCTGGAAATGAAAGATGCAAGGCCTGACATCATAGGCCGGAGTGCGGAAATTTAAACATGCAATGGCCTGACAACATAGGCCGGGGTACTGAATTTAAAGATGCAAGGCCTGACATCATAGGCCGGAGAGCAGAAATTTAAACATGCAATGGCCTGACAACATAGGCGGGGTTGCTGGAAATTAAAGATGAAGGGCCTGAAATCATAGGTCGGAGTGCAGAAATTTAAACATTGATTGGTTTGACAACATAGGCTGGGGTGCTGAATTTAAAGATGCAAGGCCTTACTTCATAGGCCGGAGAGCAGAAATGTAAACTTGCAATGGCCTGACAACATAGGCCGAGGGTGCTGGAAACTAAATATGTAAGGCTTGACATTATAGGCTGGGGTGCTAAAATTTAAACATGCAATGGCCATACAACATAGGCCGGGGTGCTGGAAATTAGAGATGCAAGGCCTGACATCATAGGTAGGAGAGCAGAAATTTAAACATGCAACGACCTGACAACATTGGTCGGGGTGCTGAATTTAGAGATGCAGGGCCTGACATCATAGGCTGTAGAGCAAAAATTTAAACATGCATCAGCCTGACAACATAGGCCAAGGGTGCAGGAAATTTAACATGCAATGCCTGAAATCATAGGTCGGGGTGCTGAAATTTAAACACGCAATGGCCTTACAACATAAGCCGGGGTGCTGGAAATTAAAGATGCAAGGCCTGACAACATAGGCCGAAGAGAAAAACTTTAAACATGCAAGGGCCTGACAACATAGGCCAGGGTGCTGGAAATGAAAGATGCAAGGCCTGACATCAAAGGCCGGAGTGCGGAAATTTAAACATGCAATGGCCTGACAACATAGGCCGGGGTGCTGAATTTAAAGATGAAGGCCTGACATCATAGGCCGGAGAGCAGAAATTTAAACATGCAATGGCCTGACAACATAGGCGGGGGTGCTCGAAATTAAAGATGAAGGGTCTGAAATCATAGGTCGGAGTGCAGAAATTTAAACATTGATTGGTTTGACAACATAGGCTGGGGTGCTGAATTTAAAGATGCAAGGACTTACTTCATAGGCCGGAGAGCAAAAATTTAAACATGCAATGGCCTGACAGTATAGGCCGAGGGTGCTGGAAACTAAATATGCAAGGCCTGACATTATAGGCTGGGGTGCTAAAATTTAAACATGCAATGGCCATACAACATAGGCCGGAGTGCTGGAAATTAGAGATGCAAGGTCTGACATCATAGGTCGTAGAGCAGAAATTTAAACATGCAACGACCTGACAACATAGGCTGGGGTGCTGAATTTAGAGATGCAAGGCCTGACAACATAGGCCGTAGAGCAAAAATTTAAACATGCAACGGCCTGACAACATAGGCCAAGGGTGCAGGAAACTGAAGATGCAATGCCTGAAATCATAGGCTGGGGTGCTGAAATTTAAACATGCAATGGCCTGACAACGTAGGCCGGGGTGCTCGAAATTAAAGATGCAAGGCCTGACATCATAGGCCGGAGAGAAAAACTTTAAACATGCAACGGCCTGACAACATAGGCCAGGGTGCTGGAAATGAAAGATGCAAGGCCTGACATCATAAGTCGGAGTGCGGAAATTTAAACATGCAATGGCCTGACTACATAGGCCGGGGTGCTGAATTTAAACATGCAAGGCCTGACATCATAGGCCGGAGAGAAAAAATTTAAACATGCAATGGCCTGACAACATAGGCGGGGGTGCTCGAAATTAAAGATGAAGGTCCTGAAATCATAGGTCGGAGTGAAGAAATTTAAACATTGATTGGTTTGACAACATAGGCTGGGGTGCTGAATTTAAAGATGCAAGGCCTTACTTCATAGGCCGGAAAGCAGAAATTTAAACTTGCAATGGCCTGACAACATAGGCCGAGGGTGCTGGAAACTAAATATGTAAGGCCTGACATTATAGGCTGGGGTGCTAAAATTTAAACATGCAATGACCATACAACATAGGCCGGGGTGCTAGAAATTAGAGATGCAAGGCCTGACATCCTAGGTCGGAGAGCAGAAATTTAAACATGCAACAACCTGACAACATAGGCCGTGGTGCTGAATTTAGAGATGCAAGGCCAGACATCATAGGCCGTAGAGCAAAAATTTAAACATGCAACAGCCTGACAACATAGGCCAAGGGTGCAGGAAATTTAAGATGCAATGCCTGAAATCATAGGCCGGGGTGCAGAAATTTAAACATGCAATGGCCTTACAACATAGGTCGGGGTGCTGGAAATTAAAGACGCAAGGCCTGACATCATAGGCCGGAGAGAAAAAATTTAAACATGCAACGGCCTGACAACATAGGCCTGGGTGCTGGAAATGAAAGATGCAAGGCCTGACATCATAGGCCGGAGTGCGGAAATTTAAACATGCAATGGCCTGACAACATAGGCCGGGGTGTTGAATTTAAAGATGCAAGGCCTGACATCATAGGCCGGAGAGCAGAAATTTAAACATGCAATGGCCTGACAACATAGGCGGGGGTGCTGGAAATTAAAGATGACGGCCCTGAAATCATAGGTCGGAGTGCAGAAATTTAAATATTGATTGGTTTGACAACATAGGCTGGGGTGCGGAATTTAAAGATGCAAGGCCTTACTTCATAGGCCGGGGAGCAGAAATTTAAACTTGCAATGGCCTGACAACATAGTCCGAGGGTGCTGGAAACTAAATATGTAAGGCCTGACATTATAGGCTGGGGTGCTAAAATTTAAACATGCAATGGCCATACAACATAGGCCGGGGTGTTGAAAATTAGAGATGCAAGGCCTGACATCATAGGTCGTAGAGCAGAAATTTAAACATGCAACTACCTGACAACATAGGTCGGGGTGCTGAATTTAGAGATGCAAGGCCTGACATCATAGGCCGTAGAGCAAAAATTTAAACATGCAATAGCCTGACAACATAGGCCAAGGGTGCAGGAAATTTAAGATGCAATGCCTGAAATCATAGGCCGGGGTGCAGAAATTTAAACATGCAATGGCCTTACAACATAGGCCGGGGTGCTGGAAATTAAAGACGCAAGGCCTGACATCATAGGCCGGAGAGAAAAAATTTAAACATGCAACGGCCTGACAACATAGGCCTGGGTGCTGGAAATGAAAGATGCAAGGCCTGACATCATAGGCCGGAGTGCGGAAATTTAAACATGCAATGGCCTGACAACATAGGCCGGGGTGCTGAATTTAAAGATGCAAGGCCTGTCATCATAGGCCGGAGAGCAGAAATTTAAACATGCAATGGCCTGACAACATAGGCGGGGGTGCTGGAAATTAAAGATGAAGGCCCTGAAATCATAGGTCGGAGTGCAGAAATTTAAATATTGATTGGTTTGACAACATAGGCTGGGGTGCGGAATTTAAAGATGCAAGGCCTTACTTCATAGGTCGGAGAGCAGAAATTTAAACTTGCAATGGCCTGACAACATAGTCCGAGGGTGCTGGAAACTAAACATGTAAGGCCTGACATTATAGGCTGGGGTGCTAAAATTTAAACATGCAATGGCCATACAACATAGGCCGGGGTGTTGAAAATTAAAGATGTAAGGCCTGACATCATAGGTCGTAGAGCAGAAATTTAAACATGCAACGACCTGACAACATAGGTCGGGGTGCTGAGTTTAGAGATGCAAGGCCTGACATCATAGGCCGTAGAGCAAAAATTTAAACATGCAACGGCTTGACAACATAGGCCAAGGGTGCAGGAAACTGAAGATGCAATGCCTGAAATCATAGGCTGGGGTGCTGAAATTTAAACATGCAATGGCCTGACAACATAGGCCGGGGTACTGGAAATTAAAGATGTAAGGCCTGACATCATAGGCCGGAGAGAAAAAATTTAAACATGCAACGGCCTGACAACATAGGCCAGGGTGCTGGAAATGAAAGATGCAAGGCCTGACATCATAGGCCGGAGTGCGGAAATTTAAACATGCAATGGCCTGACAACATAGGCCGGGGTGCTGAATTTAAAGATGCAAGGCCTGACATCATAGGCCGGAGAGCAGAAATTTAAACATGCAATGGCCTGACAACATAGGCAGGGGTGCTCGAAATTAAAGATGAAGGGCCTGAAATCATAGGTCAGAGTGCAGAAATTTAAACATTGATTGGTTTGACAACATAGGCTGGGGTGCTGAATTTAAAAATGCAAGGCCTTACTTCATAGGCCGGAAAGCAGAAATTTAAGCTTGCAATGGCCTGACAACATAGGCCGAGGGTGCTGGAAACTAAATATGTAAGGCCTGACATTATAGGCTGGGGTGCTAAAATTTAAACATGCAATGGCCATACAACATAGGCCAGGGTGCTGGAAATTAGAGATGCAAGGCCTGACATCCTAGGTCGGAGAGCAGAAATTTAAACATGCAACAACCTGACAACATAGGCCGGGGTGCTGAATTTAGAGATGCAAGGCCTGACATCATAGGCCGTAGAGCAAAAATTTAAACATGCAATAGCCTGACAAAATAGGCCAAGGGTGCAGGAAATTTAAGATGCAATGCCTGAAATCATAGGCCGGGGTGCTGAAATTTAAACATGCAATGGCCTTACAACATAGGCCGGGGTGCTGGAAATTAAAGACGCAAGGCCTGACATCATAGGCCGGAGAGAAAAAATTTAAACTTGCAACGGCCTGACAACATAGGCCAGGGTGCTGGAAATGAAAGATGCAAGGCCTGATATCATAGGCCGGAGTGCGGAAATTTAAACATGCAATGGCCTGACAACATAGGCCGGGGTGCTGAATTTAAAGATGCAAGGCCTGACATCATAGGCCGGAAAGCAGAAATTTAAACATGCAATGGCCTGACAACATAGGCGGGGGTGCTGGAAATTAAAGATGAAGGGCCTGAAATCATAGGTCGGAGTGCAGAAATTTAAACATTGATTGGTTTGACAACATAGGCTGGGGTGCTGAATTTAAAGATGCAAGGCCTTACTTCATAGGCCGGAGAGCAGAAATTTAAACTTGCAATGGCCTGACAACATAGGCCGAAGGTGCTGGAAACTAAATACGTAAGGCCTGACATTATAGGCTGGGGTGCTAAAATTTAAACATCCAATGGCCATGCAACATGGGCCAGGGTGCTGGAAATTAGAGATGCAAGGCCTGACATCATAGGTAGGAGAGCAGAAGTTTAAACATGCAACGACCTGACAACATAGGCCGGGGTGCTGAATTTAGAGATGCAAGGCCTGACATCATAGGCCGTAGAGCAAAAATTTAAACATGCAACGGCCTGACAACATAGGCCAAGGGTGCAGGAAATTTAACATGCAATGCCTGAAATCATAGGTCGGGGTGCTGAAATTTAAACATGTAATGGCCTGACAACATAGGCCGGGGTGCTGGAAATTAAAGATGCAAGGCCTGATATCATAGGCCGGAGAGAAAAAATTTAAACATGCAACGGCCTGACAACATAGGCCAGGGTGCTGGAAATGAAAGATGCAAGGCCTGACATCATAGGCCGGAGTGCGGAAATTTAAACATGCAATGGCCTGACAACATAGGCCGGGGTGCTGAATTTCAAGATGCAAGGCCTGACATCATAGGCCGGAGAGCAGAAATTTAAACATGCAATGGCCTGACAACATAGTCCGAGGGTGCTGGAAACTAAATATGTAAGGCCTGACATAATAGGCTGGGGTGCTAAAATTTAAACATGCAATGGCCGTACAACATAGGTCGGGGTGTTGGAAATTAGAGATGCAAGGCCTGACATCCTAGGTCGGAGAGCAGAAATTTAAACATGCAACAACCTGACAACATAGGCCGGGGTGCTGAATTTAGAGATGCAAGGCCTGACATCATAGGCCGTAGAGCAAAAATTTAAACATGCAATAGCCTGACAAAATAGGCCAAGGGTGCAGGAAATTTAAGATGCAATGCCTGAAATCATAGGCCGGGGTGTTGAAATTTAAACATGCAATGGCCTTACAACATAGGCCGGGGTGCTGGAAATTAAAGACGCAAGGCCTGACATCATAGGCCGGAGAGAAAAAATTTAAACTTGCAACGGCCTGACAACATAGGCCAGGGTGCTGGAAATGAAAGATGCAAGGCCTGATATCATAGGCCGGAGTGCGGAAATTTAAACATGCAATGGCCTGACAACATAGGCCGGGGTGCTGAATTTAAAGATGCAAGGCCTGACATCATAGGCCGGAAAGCAGAAATTTAAACATGCAATGGCCTGACAACATAGGCGGGGGTGCTGGAAATTAAAGATGAAGGGCCTGAAATCATAGGTCGGAGTGCAGAAATTTAAACATTGATTGGTTTGACAACATAGGCTGGGGTGCTGAATTTAAGGATGCAAGGCCTTACTTCATAGGCCGGAGAGCAGAAATTTAAACTTGCAATGGCCTGACAACATAGGCCGAGGGTGCTGGAAACTAAATACGTAAGGCCTGACATTATAGGCTGGGGTGCTAAAATTTAAACATGCAATGGCCATGCAACATAGGCCGGGGTGCTGGAAATTAGAGATGCAAGGCCTGACATCATATGTAGGAGAGCAGAAATTTAAACATTTAACGACCTGACAACATAGGCCGGGGTGCTGAATTTAGAGATGCAAGGCCTGACATCATAGGCCGTAGAGCAAAAATTTAAACATGCAACGGCCTGACAACATAGGCCAAGGGTGCAGGAAATTTAACATGCAATGCCTGAAATCATAGGTCGGGGTGCTGAAATTTAGACATGCAATGGCGTTACAACATAAGCCGGGGTGCTGGAAATTAAAGATGCAAGGCCTGACATCATAGGCCGGAGAGAAAAAATTTAAACATGCAACGGCCTGACAACATAAGCCAGGGTGCTGGAAATAGATGCAAGGCCTGACATCATAAGCCGGAGTGCGGAAATTTAAACATGCATTGGCCTGACAACATAGGCCGGGGTGCTGAATTTAAAGGTGCAAGGCCTGACATCATAGGCTAGAGAGCAGAAATTTAAACATGCAATGGCGTGGCAACATAGGCCGGGGTGCTGGAAATTAAAGATGAAGGGCCTGACATCATAGGTTGGAGTGCAGAAATTTAAACATTGAATGGTTTGACAACATAGGCTGGGGTGCTGAATTTAAAGATGCAAGGACTTACTTCATAGGCCGGAGAGCATAAATTTAAAGATGCAATGGCCTGACAACATAGGCCGAGGGTGCTGGAAACTAAATATGCAAGGCCTGACATTATAGGCTGGGGTGCTAAAATTTAAACATGCAATGGCCATACAACATAGGGCGGAGTGCTGGAAATTAGAGATGCAAGGCCTGACATCGTAGACCGGAGAGCAGAAATTTAATCATGCAACGACCTGACAACATAGGCCGGGGTGCTGAATGTAGAGATGCAAGGCCTGACATCATAGGCCGTAGAGCAAAAATTTAAAGATGCAACGGCCTGACAACATAGGCCAACGGTGCAGGAAATTGAAGATGCAATGCCTGAAATCATAGGCCGGGGTGCTGAAATTTAAACATGCAATGGCCTGACAACATAGGCCGGGGTGCTGGAAATTAAAGATGCAAGGCCTGACATCATAGGCCGGAGAGAAAAAATTTAAACATGCAACGGCCTGACAACATAGGCCAGGGTGCTGGAAATGAAAGATGCAAGGCCTGACATCATAGGCCGGAGTGCGGAAATTTAAACATGCAATGGCCTGACAACATAGGCCGGGGTGCTGAATTTAAAGATGCAAGGCCTGACATCATAGGCCGGAGAGCAGAAATTTAAACATGCAATGGCCTGACAACATAGGCCGGGGTGCTGGAAATTAAAGATGAAGGGCCTGACATCATAGGTTGGAGTGCAGAAATTTAAACATTGAATGGTTTGACAACATAGGTTGGGGTGCTGAATTTAAAGATGCAAGGCCTTACTTCATAGGCCGGAGAGCAGACATTTAAACTTGCAATGGCCTGACAACATAGGCCGAGGGTGCTGGAAACTAAATATGTAAGGCCTGACATTATAGGCTGGAGTGCTAAAATTTAAACATGCAATGGCCATACAACATAGGCCGGGGTGTTGGAAATTAGAGATGCAAGGCCTGACATCATAGGTCGTAGAGCAGAAATTTAAACATGCAACGACCTGACAACATAGGCCAGGGTGCTGAATTTAGAGATGCAAGGCCTGACATCATAGGCCGTAGAGCAAAAATTTAAACATGCAACAGCCTGACAACATAGGCCAAGGGTGCAGGAAATTGAAGATGCAATGCCTGAAATCATAGGCCGGGGTGCTGAAATTTAAACATGCAATGGCCTGACAACATAGGCCGGGGTGCTGGAAATTAAAGATGCAAGGCCTGACATCATAGGCCGGAGAGAAAAAATTTAAACATGCAACGGCCTGACAACATAGGACAGGGTGCTGGAAATGAAAGATGCAAGGCCTGACATCATAGGCTGGAGTGCGGAAATTTAAACATGCAATGGCCTGACAACATAGGCTGGGGTGCTGAATTTAAAGATGCAAGGCCTGACATCATAGGCTGGAGAGCAGAAATTTAAACATGCAATGGCCGGACAACATAGGCGGGGGTGCTGGAAATTAAAGATGAAGGGCCTGAAATCATAGGTCGGAGTGCAGAAATTTAAATATTGATTGGTTTGACAACATAGGCTGGGGTGCTGAATTTAAAGATGCAAGGCCTTACTTCATAGGCCGGAGAGCAGAAATTTAAAGTTGCAATGGCCTGACAACATAGGCCGAGGGTGCTGGAAACTAAATATGTAAGGCCTGACATTATAGGCTGGGGTGCTAAAATTTAAACATGCAATGGCCATACAACATAGGCTGGGGTGCTGGAAATTAGAGATGCAAGGCCTGACATCATAGGTCGTAGAGCAGAAATTTAAACATGCAACGACCTGACAACATAGGCCGGGGTGCTGAATTTAGAGATGCAAGGCCTGACATCATAGGCCGTAGAGCAAAAATTTAAACATGCAACGGCCTGACAACATAGGCCAAGGGTGCAGGAAATTTAAGATGCAATGCCTGAAATCATAGGCCGGGGTGCTGAAATTTAAACATGCAATGGCCTTAGAACATAGGCCGGGGTGCTGGAAATTAAAGATGCAAGGCCTGACATCATAGGCCGGAGAGAAAAAATTTAAACATGCAACGGCGTGACAACATAGGCCAGGGTGCTGGAAATGAAAGATGCAAGGCCTGACATCATAGGCCGGAGTGCGGAAATTTAAACATGGAATGGCCTGACAACATAGGCCGGAGTGCTGAATTTAAAGATGCAAGGCCTGACATCATAGGTCGGAGAGCAAAAATTTAAACATGCAATGGCCTGACAACATAGGCTGGGGTGCTGGAAATTAAAGATGAAGGGCCTGACATCATAGGTTGGAGTGCAGAAATTTAAACATTGAATGGTTTGACAACATAGGCTGGGGTGCTGAATTTAAAGATGCAAGGCCTTACTTCATAGGCCGGAGAGCAGA
Source organism: Canavalia gladiata (assembly GCA_037954105.1). NCBI lineage: Eukaryota > Viridiplantae > Streptophyta > Magnoliopsida > Fabales > Fabaceae > Canavalia > Canavalia gladiata. The sequence continues at coordinate 38,098,027 of CM075658.1, read as the reverse complement.
AATTTAAACATGCAATGGCCTGACAACATAGGCCGAGGGTGCTGGAAACTAAATATGCAAGGCCTGACATTATAGGCTGGGGTGCTAAAATTTAAAGATGCAATGGCCATACAACATAGGCTGGGGTGCTGGAAATTGGAGATGCAAGGCCTGACATCATAGGCCTGAGAGCAAAAATTTAAACATGCAACGACGTGACAACATAGGCCGGGGTGTTCAATTTGGAGATGCAAGGCCTGACATCATAGGCCGGATAGAAAAAATTTAAACATGGAACGGCCTGACAACATAGGCTGAGGGTGCAGGAAATTTAAGATGCAAGGCCTGACATCATAGGCCGGAGTGCAGAAATTTAAACATGAAATGGGATGGCCTACTAGTAGGCTCGAGGAGGAGAACTTGGCGACATTGTGTGCAGACTCCGACTTCTCGGCTTTCTTCTAGTACTGATAATGTTGTTTAGAGTGAGCTAGCTTCCGTGAACTGCTTGCTTCCTTCTTTTCTTTTACAAGCATATCTTTTGCGCGCCATTCTTTTAAAAGATAAGATTTCAATCAGTAAGAACTTGCAATTTGGAGAATTTTGACATAACTTCGACTTAGAACAGCACCAGTAATGGTAATTGTCATTCAAAATTTAAGTAATTTCATTTTGCATATACATTTGGACAAAATAAAATACTGTTGCATATGGTGGGGAATTCTCAAGATGGTCAAAATGATATAGGTCATTTTATGGCTAACTGTCTGGTGGCCTGATTTTGGTCGGTGGGATGCCTTCGAGACGATTAGTGCTAGTATTGCATTTCGGCAATATCTTCTGTCCTGCCTATCCTACCTCTGAAAAGCAAAACTTTGCCCCAGTTTTTCGAACTGCCCTTGACCGGTCTTGAACCTCTCATTTTAACCACTACCGAACTTGATTCAGTTCATCGCTTATCAGAACCCCGGATACTTGCCGATTTTTGCCCCAGTATAAGGCCCAGATTGTCATTTGACCACAAATTTGCCCTAGTATAGATTGCCTGTCACTCTTTTCTTCAATCTTCTTAACTAGAGGGAGTAACTCCTCCCTCACTCATCTTGTCGGTGCCGTTTTTCCCTAATTTTTCCCAGACCGCCCTTGTGGGTTTTCAACCTAGCGGGCTTTTTGCTTGAATTGCCCTAATTTTTTCCTAAGCCGCCTTTGCGGGTTTTCGACCTAGCGGGCCTTTTCTGCTTGAATTCCCCTAACTTTTGCCTAGACCGCCTTTGCGGGTTTTCGACCTAGCGGCTTTTTCTGCTTGAATTGCCCTAACTTTTGCCTAGGCCGCCCATGCGAGTTTTTGACCTAGCGGGCTTTTTTGCTTGAATAGCCCTAACTTTTTCCTATGCAGCCCTTGCGGGTTTTCGACCTTGCGGGCTTTTTTCTGCTTGAATCGCCTTGACTTTTGCCTAGGCCGCCCTTGCGGGTTTTCGACCTAGCGGGCCTTTTTTAAGCATAATATCTCTTGACGGCATCTGAGTTGATAGGGTTAGGCAAGTCCTTCCCGTCCATGTCGGCCAAGATTAAGGCGCCTCTGGAGAAAGCCTTCTTAACTACACAAGGTCCCTGATAATTTGGGGACCACTTTCCGTGCAACACTTTCTGCATAGGCAGCAGCCTTTTGATCACCAAATCTCCTTCTTCGAACTCCCGAGGATGGACCTTTTTATCAAATGCTTTCTTAATTCTCCTTTGGTATAGTTGGCCATGGCATATTGCCGCCAACCTTTTTTCTTCGATTAAGCTCAATTGGTTCATCGGGCTTGGACCCATTCGGCCTCTTCTAATTTGGCATCCATCAGGACTCTCAACGAAGGGATCTCCACTTCAATCGGGAGTACGACTTCCATCCCATGCAGAAGTGAGAATGGCGTTGCCCCAGTAGAAGTACGGATTGAGGTCCGATATGCAGGCAATGCATAAGGGAGCATTTCGTGCCATTCACTGTATAAGAGAACCATCTTCTGAATGATTTTCTTGATATTCTTGTTGGCCGTTTCGACCGCTCCATTCATCTTCGGTCAATAGGGGGATGAATTGTGATGCTAAATCTTAAATTGGCCGCACAATTCTAACATCATCTTATTATTCAAGTTGGAGCCATTGTCCGTGATGAGTCTGCTCGGCAGTCCATATCGGCAGATCAATTCTCTTTTCACAAACTTGACCACCACATTCGTGATTCTTTTTATACAAGATTTCTCCATTGAGGAAGAAACCTACGACTAATCTTCGTAAGGTCCTCTTATCATTCTCGGACGCATTGACGGGGTATTCTTTACTCTTCAGGAATTGCCGGATGTCATGATACCAGGGCTTTCCATCGGGTTCCACGTCTACCGCTTGACAAAATGCCGGTCTGGGGCGATGTTGGATGTGAATTAAAGGCATGTCCTCTTCGCATCCAATTTCAAACATAGACGATAATGTGGCTAGGGCATCAACCAACTGATTGTCTTCTCTAGGTATGTGTGAGAAGGTGACCTCCTCAAAATGCTCTAGCAATTCTTGGAGGCAAGCCTGATAGGGCACTAGCTTTGCATCTCAGGTCTCCCACTCTCCTTTGACCTGGTGGATGACCAAAGCCGAATCACCGAAGACCTCTAGGCGCTTCACATTAGCTTCGATTGCGGCTTGAATCCCTAAAATACAAGCTTTATATTCTGCCACGTTGTTGGTGCAATCGAAAGCTAGTCGGGCGGTGATAGGTATATACTGTCTTTCCGGGGAAATCAGTATAACTCCTATACCATGGCCCATCATATTAGACGCACCATCGAACAAGATCGTCCATTTTTCCCTCTCGACCTTCTCTTCTTCATTAAATATTGCCATTAAGTCCTCATCGGGAAATTATGGCTGCATAGCCTGATAATCTTCTAGGGGCTGTTGGGCCAAATATTCGGCGAGCGCACTGCCTTTGACTGATTTTTGGGTCACATACAGGATATCATATTCCAAAAGTATTACCTGCCACTTTGCGATTCGTCCTGACAATGCAGGCTTCTCGAATATATACTTGATCGGATCCATCCTGGATATTAGCCACGTGGTGTGACTCAGCATATACTGTCTTAGGCGGTGTGCCACCCATGCCAAAGCACAACAGGTTCGCTCTAATAGAGAGTATCGGGCCTCGCAACTTGTGAACTTTTTGCTCAAGTAGTATATCGCCTGCTCTTTCCTCCTAGACTCATCATGTTGACCGAGCATACAACCCATTGACTGGTCCATCACCGTCAGATACAGGATTAAAAGCCTCCCAGGGACTGGCGGTACCAGGACCGGCAGGTTCTGTAAATATGATTTGATCTTCTCGAAAGCCTGTTGGCAATCCTCATCCCAACTCATGGGTTGATTCTTATGCAAGAGCTTAAAGATCGGCTCGCATGTAGCTATCAACTAAATGATAAATCGGGCGATGTAATTGAGTCTTCCTAAGAAGCCTCGAATCTCTTTTTCAGTCTTTGGAGCTGGCATATCTATGATCGCTCGAGCTTTGTCGGGGTCAACCTCGATACCTCTTTCACTGACGATGAAGCCTAACAATTTCCCTGATTTGACCCTGAAAGTACATTTGGCTAGGTTCAGCCACAACTAGAACTTTCGAAGCCTTTCAAACAATTTTCGGAGGTCTGTGAGATGGCCATCTTCCGTCAGGGATTTTGCAATCATGTCATCCACGTAGACTTCTATCTCCTTATGAATCATATCATGGAATAATGTTACCATGGCCCTTTGATAAGTTGCCCCAACATTTTTCAATCCAAAGGGCATGAATTTGTGGCGAAAGGTTCCCCAGGCCATAATGAAGGTGGTTTTTTCTCTATCTTCTTCGGCCATCTTGATCTGATTGTAGTCTAAGAAACCATCCATGAATGAAAAATAAGAGAATTGGGCGGTGTTATCGACCAGCACGTCGATGTGGGGAAGCGGAAAGTCATCTTTCGGACTGGCTCGATTGAGGTCTCTGTAGTCTACACACATTCAGACCTTGCCATCCTTCTTGGGGACCGACACTATATTGGCAACCCACTGGGGGTAATTTGCAACGGCCAAGAAGTCGGCGTCAAACTGTTTCTTCATCTCCTCCCGGATTTTCAAGGACATTTCCGGCTTCATCCTCCTTAGCTTCAGTTTGACGGGCACACATTCAGCTGTCATAGGCAGCTTGTGCTCTACTATAGCAGTATCTAAGCCTGGCATGTCCTGGTAAGACCAGGCGAAAATATCACTATAGTTCTGTAAGAATGAGATCAACCGCTCACGATTGTCTCTAGTGATAAATGTGCCTATCTTGACTTCTTTCTTGTCTTCTTCGGTCCCCAAATTTATTAGATGCAGGGGTTCTTGATGGGGTTCAATTACTTTAGATTCGCGTTCCACCAATCTCAACATCTCGTCGGTGGGTTCGCATTCAAATTCTTCCTCCTCATCGGCTGGATTGACAGTATAATTGAAATCGCCTGATACAATACTAGCACTGTCGTCGCAAGGCGGTTTTTTATCAGGTCTGCGAGTTGGGGTACGAAAGAAAGAATAAGATACATATATTTAGAAGAGGGAAATATATTAGGGAGAGGAAAGGGAAGATTTCTGGATAATGCAACTGTATTTATCATTTATCAAAATAAGTATATACAAAATGTTTATGATTTGAAACAGAATTTTACTATGAAAATTACAGAATTACATTTGAACTGAACTAAAACTCAGAGGTAGGTCAAAAATTTCCTAATTGTTCAGTTCTTGTCCGGGAGGACAGGTTGTCACCAGGTCTTCAATATGGATTGTCCTCTCTCCGTCGATGGCCGCGACCATGCCAGGGTGTTCGAAGCCGGCACTTCCAAAACTTTGTGAAATATAGCACAGAGGGACCTTACCGACCCGGGGCCTGACTGCCTGATCTTCTCCTGTGGGCTTGTATCCCAACCTATACTGCCGTCTGTTCTTGTTTAGTGCCAACGGCTGAGACAAGCCACCATTATTTTGCCCCAGTTTATCGCCGGGCTTGAACCCGCTCTTCAACATCACTCGGGCCATCATCATTAGTGCTTTGGAGGGCCGCTTTTGGTCAACCACTTTTCCCTCCCTGATAGTAGTAACGTTGGCAACTTCCAAGGCTTGGAAGTATATTTCCAAAGCCTCTTCCACCGCCTCAATGTATGGTGGGTTGGTGGGTTTGCTGACCAAGTAGTCTTTCTCTGCAGAGACGATAATTAGCCTATCGTCCATGATGAATTTTAGCTTCTAGTGCAGGGTCGACGGGACTGCTTTAGCGGCATGGATCCAGAGCCTACCTAACAGGCAACTGTAGGCCGGTTGAATGTCCATTATTTGGAAGGTTACATTGAAGATAACTGGGTCAATTTGGATCGGAAGTTCCACTTCGCAGATTACCTCTCTCCTTGACCCATCAAAAGCTCTGACCACCATAGAACTGGGCTTGAGGTAGACCTTCTCATGTGGCAGTTTTGACAATGTGAGCTGATGCATTACATTTAGAGAAGAACCATTATCCACTTGAACTCTGGCCAGGATGTGGTCCATGCACTTCACTGATATATGTAACGCTTTGTTATGGCTGGCCCCCTCATCCGGAATTTCCCGGTCGGCGAAGGTGAGGAAGTTGTTGGCGGTAATGTTGCTGGCAATCCCTTCAAACTTGTCCACCAATATATTATGGACCACGTGAGCCTCATTTAGTACCTTGAGTAGTACCTTCCAGTGGGGCTCCGAATTCATCATTAGGGCCAGAAGTGAAATTTTAGCGGGTATGCGGTTAAGCTGCTCAATCACCGCGTACTCGCTTTGCCTGATTATCTTCAAAAATTCACAGGCGTCCTCTTCAAAGACGGGCTTCTTTATTTCTTTTTCCGCCTGCCGTCTATTAGTTTCAGGCTCTGGACCCGCCAATATCGCCTCGCCACAAGTCATACCTCTGATCCCAGCTATATTAACCACGTCGGGAGTTGCGTTAACCAAAGCCTTCGGTTTTGGTCCCTCCTTTACTTTTCCACCGGATACTTCCACATCATACTTCCACGGTACCGCTTGGTCGCTTTGGTATGGGAAAGGTCTGGGGACCTTTATTACAACAGGTCCTATCCCCTTTGGCGTTGGCAGGACTGGTGTTTCGGTGTACCGAATGACCAATGGCCTCCTAAAAGGGATTCATTGACCATGTAGACTTCCTCCTCCACCTCGATGCAATTCACTGAAGGCCCCGGTCCCCCGTGGTTCGGCAGTGGATTATTCCCCACACTCGGTGCATTCTTTTCAAAATTAAGCCATTTGGCATTGATTATCTTTTGGACCCAATGTTTCAAGGCTAAACAGTTTTCTATAGAGTGTTCGGCTATTCCCGCGTGATATTCGCATTTAGCCTCAGGATTGTACCACTTCGGGTATGGGGGTTCCAGTGGTTTCATGGAACATAGTGCAATTAAGGAGTTTTGAATTAACCGGGGTAACAACTTCGAGTAACTCATCGGGATAGGGTCGAATTGCACTATTTTCCTTGGGTTGTTTGATTTTTGTGGAGGTGGGTTAGAGTTGGTGTTTTGGGTCCACGGTCTTGGAGGTTGTTGAGGGAAGGTTGGTTGTGGAGGAAAAGCTGGCTGTTGAGGAAATGGTTGTGGTGGGGGAGTCATGAATGAAGGGCTTGGTTGGAATTGAGTAGGTGGGTTGTAGGTTGGTTGATAAGAAGGTTGGGCTACGACCACCATATGCGGGGGTGTTTGGAATTGAGGTTGGTATGGTACTTGGTAGCTGGGTGGGACGATGGTTGGTTGGTATGCAGGCTGGGCTGTGGCGCCCTGTTGGGGTCAGCTGAGACATGGTGAGTTTTGGCCTCTTTCTTTTTCCATGGGCCATTCGCCGGTTTCTTCCCATTTACACTACCAATGGGGTTATGTACAATCCTTCCTCGGCGTAAGCCGCTCTCGATTCGTTCTCCGATTAGCACTATGTTGGAGAAGTTGGCGGACACAGTGCCTACCATTTTTTCATAAAAAGGAGCAGGGAGGGTCTCCATGAAAGTGCTGATCATTTCTTGGTCCAACAAAGGTGGTTGGACTTGAGCGGCCAATTCCCTCAACCGCTGAGCGTACTCTTTAAAGGACTTGTTTTCCCTCTTCGTCATGTTTTGCAACTGAGTCCGATCAGGAGCCATCTCCATGTTGTATTTGTATTGCTTGAGGAAAGCGTAAGCCAAATCCTTCCAAGTGCGAATGAGTGACCTCTCCAGCTGGGTATACCAGCTGCTCCAACCAGACTGTCCTGAAAACAGTGGATGAGCAGCTTGTCATTGTGAGAGTGGGAGGCCATTTTCCGGCAATACATCGTCAGGTGAATCTTTGGACAGCCGGTCCCCTTGTATTTCTCAAACTCGGGGGTTTTAAACTTGGGAGGTATGATGACGTCTGGCACGCGGCAGAGGTTAGAAGCCTCTATTGTTCCATACTCGCCCCTTCCGTTGGCTCTAACCCTTTCTTCTAGGTGTTGCCATCTCCCTCCGAAGTGGGCCTCTTGGTCAGCTGGCCTTGGCCATGGCTCGTTCAGCGGTTGGCTGGTGTGGTGGGGTACTGCGTGTGGTCCCTCGTTTCTTGTAGCATGACCATAGGGATGTGGTTGGTGAGGATTTGCAGGGTGAATGGTGACCAGGACCGAGTATGTAGGGTCCTTGGTGACGGTCGTATTCATATGGGTGTAGTCAGGGTTGGTGTGAGGCGGATATGTAGCCGGCTGATTAATGTGAGGAGGGATGGATGAATTTATGTGTGGGGGAAGGCAGAGGAAGTGTTTGTGTTGGGTATGAGTGTGGTGGATAGCCGGTGGTGTTGGCAGGAGGGAGGTATGTTGGTGGGTTAAAGTGGTGAGGATGAGTGGTAGGGTTTGTGTGTGGAGGTCCAGTAAAGGGATTTGGATGGTATTGGTGAGTGGTAGGGATGTGGAGCGGAAGTGCATTGGGGTTTTCAGTAGCAGTCACCCCTTGAGAACCTAACCCGTAGGAAGGTTCGTAACCTGGTGGCATCCCATAAGGCCACTCTTGTTCAGCGACCGTTTGAAGCGGCATTGATGCAGCAGCTGCCCCCGGTGCTTCAGACCCCGAAGGCCCCTCTGTGCCCTTTTCGAGCTGTTTCATCAGTTTGGCGACCTGATCTTTCAGCTCGGCCACCTCATTTCTCAGTTCCTCATTTTGCATCTCTAGCTCACTCATGATTTTCGTCCTTGATCGAGTGCTATAGGAATGCTGGGGAAGTCGTAGATCCGCTATCTTTGTTATCTTCGCAAAGTTAAATTAATTAATTAATTGATTCAAAAAACAAATTTTGGGTCCACAATAAATATGGGGGACCAGAATCTCGCTTGAACGTTGTTTTCCCATTAATCGCGTCTTTTGTGCTTCGAGCATAAGATGGAAATTTACATGGAATCATGTGCAGAGATTAAGCCATTTTATTCAATCAGAGACAAGGTTTATTTTACACTTTGTTCCTCTTGCTGTGCTAATACAACATACTTTTTCATTCTTAGAACTAAGTCTTTACAAAACTGAATGAAAATTTCAACTTCAGGCGGCGTGTGGAGTGGATGTAGCGACGCTTCATCCTTCTTAAGCAGTTGTGGCACTTTCTCTATTGTTGTGTTTGCCAGGCTGGCCAACCTGTCGAAACACTTAGTCCAGTGATCGACCGTGTCTTTGTACCACTTGTTTTCATCTTGTATGTCGCTTATGCCCCTTTGCTGCATTCGTATGACTTCGATGACCTTCCATTTTTCTTCGTTCACCTCATTCTGCCATGCTATAAGTAGGCCGTCGATCTGTTTTTTCATCTCTTCTACCCGTTGCAGCAGGTCGTTCCTTTCTTCAATCACATAATCTGCCTCTAATTGGATTCTATCCTTTGTAGCTAGGATCTGGTTCTTCTCCTCCCTAATCGTGTGGATTCTAACCCTCATTTGTTGCACATCGCTTCTTAGCTGTTGGTTTTCTTGGAGCGCGGCGTCCCTCACTTAGACTCTCATCCCGAGCTCCTTGTTAGCTGCTTGGAGGTTTAGGTGAACCTAGGCGGCGTGCTCGCGTTCGCCCTTTTGTCATTCTCAGATGCTCTTTATGACAGTTTCATTCACCTGTTTTTCTCTTTTTAACGCAGCGCATTCTTGCTGTGCTTTTAGGAGTTCTTCTTCCAGTTGGCTATTCTTCTTGGTCATGGCTTCTAATTTTTCTTTTAGGTTTTTCACAGCCTCATCTTCGAATACTACGGGTGGAGGTTGACTTCCAGAAGGGATGGCCGGAGGTCTGAATGGCAATTTGATCTGCTGTACCCTGTCCATGACCCATTGCTTGTACTCTTCTTTGGCGGCACAACTTCGAACTCCTAGCTCTTTTCCTTTGCGCGGGACATCCTCCCAAACTTCTCGAACTTTTTGGAGACTATCGACGAAATCTCCTTCATATTTCTAGAAGAAAGGGGTCACTTGCTCGTCTGATGGTGGGGTCTTGAGAGGATAAGTCAGCTGCCTTTGCCCCAGTATTGGGTTGTAGTTGATACAACCCTTGGCTCCCATGAGTGGTACGTTTGGGAACCCCTTGCACTGATAGATGATGCTTGTTCTTTGTTGCCACGAAGGTTGCCATCTGATCCGCTCCTCGGTTAGGCCGGCGAAGTGAGCCGACCACTCATCATTGCTCATGGGCTTTATCTGGTAACAAAACAAATCTGATACAGGACATTGTATCTTCGTGTTCCTCTTGAAGATATATGTTGTTATCCATACATAAAACATAGGCAAACAACAAATCAACCTCGTTCTCTTCTTCTCGTGGCAAATGTTCAGCGTACTGTAGACGTCCACCAATAAAGCTGTAACATGGTTTTCCGCTTTGTTCCTCCTTTCCAAGAATATGTCTACAGCATTTAAATCCACGAAATCCTCCATGTAAGGGAAAAGCACCAGCCCGTAAATGGTGAGAGCTAGCACATCCATGTACACGGCCCACTGGTTGCTGCTGGCCAAGTGTTGCATGTATTCCTCCAAGAACTCCCTAGTGAACCCTTTGACTAGGCTCTTGGTTTGGTAATCGGCCAGCCGGTCTTCGGACTGTAGACTTAGGGCTTGCATGGCGACTCGGAAGGTGGAGTGATGTTCCAAGTGCTGGTATGGCCTACTCCCCTCCAACGGTAGATCCAGAATCTGTTCAAACTCCTCCAAGGTAGGAGCTAACTGGAAATCTGGGAATGTGAAGCATCGAAGGGGAGGGTCATAGTATTGCACCATGGCTGTTAAGGCCCTTTCCTGTACCTGGACCTTTAGTAACTTTAGTATGTTGCCGTATTCTTTATAGAAGGACATCTGTTGTATGCTTGACAACTTATTCCCAAGCATTTCCAAGCTCGCCAGGTCTATCACCTTGACCCCAATGCGTCTCCTCTTCTTCAACTGCTTGGATTCCATATTAATTTCCATCTCACCTCTTTTATAACAGTCCCTGAGAATCTTGCCCCCCAAAAGAAGAAAAAGGAAACAAAGTAAACATGTTAGACTCGGGGATGAATAGGGTTAATGCATGATGCAGAAAGAATTAAAACAATAAATATGGTTGGGTTCTTTTTACCACCCGCTTTTCTTTCCTTCCTTTTCTTTTATTTTTGCCTTTTCTCCTCTTTTTACTTATTTCTTTCCTTTCTCTTTTTTTTTGTACATATCCTTTTTCTTTTCTTTTCCCTCCTCTCTCTTATTATTTTCTTCTCTCCTCTTTTCACTCGTTTCTTTTCTCTCTTCTTCCCATTTTCGGAGTTTCCTTTTCTCTCTTTTTCATCTTTCCTCTCTTTTTATTTTGAAATTTTTATTTTCTCTTTTCACCTAGGATTCCTATCCATTCCTCAATGCACGAGTAAATAAATGCTTACAGAACAGATGTCGTACAACCAGAGTGTTCCCTCCTCATGTCCTAATGAGGTGACCTGTCCTGATGGATCTAAGGCTACTAATGCATGAACCTTTCCAAGGTGGTTTATAATCCTAAAGGTGTAGAGGTTACTAGAGCCAAGTTCCAGTCCATAATGCTTGCCAGAACAGTAGAAGTAGCCACTAGTTACGGGGCATTATGAATAGGATGCACTCTAGCTGGGATTTTCGTGATAGCCACACAAGACGTAGGCCTCAGCGTGACACCACTAGATCCCTCTAATCCTAGGCAGCACTCAGACCCGGGTATAGGGCCCCACTCATGATAAAATGCATATGCAATGTATGGAGGGCACATTATTTTTGGGATACCTGCAATTGGGGAAATCGCGCAAATATGTACAATAATTCATTGTTCGTTTACCCTAAGGTTATACAGAGAATAAACAAACCAATAAATCGCAGATAGATAAGCAGATAAATAAATCATGCAATAAGGAAATTGTGCACATAAACAAAGAAGGGATCGAAATTAAACACACTCAATTTTGTTGGGCTTGACTCTCTAAAGTCCCCAGTGGAGTCGCCATCTATCGCAACCGTAATTTCGACAAGATGACGAACTCGCTAGATTTTTGAAAATGAATTTATTGATTATTTTGTAGAGTCGCCACCAAATTTTTATTTAAGGGAAAAAGATTTGGAAAATACCTTGACTCGAGGAAGAGATTTAGGTTCGGGAGTCGGTTACGAGTGGGGAAGGTGTTAGGCACCCGACTCGCCCATTCCGAGGAACGGTACCCTTAAACTGAGTGTGTGATTTTTGAAAATGTTTGATCCCTTAATTAATGTGAAATAAATAACTTGATGGAGGTTAGTCTGACAGGACTTGATCCTGCTCCTACGTATTCCCCAGTGTAATGGGAAACTCAAGGCTTACGTAGTTCTAGTTTGTGAAGGCTTGACATTCAGAGGTATTTAAAAGGAATACGATATTTTGAAACAATTTTCATTTTTGGAGGAATCTTTAGTCCATTCATGCACAAGTTCCGAGGCGGCTACGGCAGCACGGGGACCTATACGAACTACCAAACATTGAACAGCAGGTGAACCGCAAGTTCCTCATTTAGAGCTCGTTGCGTGAGACTAAAGATCCCAAAACATTTGAAAAAGAACTTTATTTTGAAAAGGACCCTTAGTCCACTCATGCATAAGGTTCGAGGTGGCTACGGCAGCACGGGGACCTATACGAACTACTAAACGTTGAACAACAGGTGAACCGCAAGTTCCCCATTTAGAGCTCGTTGCGTGAGACCAAAGATCCCAAAACATTTGAAAAAGAACTTTATTTTGAAAAGGACCCTTAGTCCACTCATGCACAAGGTCCGAGGCGACTACGACAACACAGGGACCTATACGAACTACTAAACGTTGAATAGCAGGTGAATCGCCAGTTCCCCATTTAGAGCCCGTTGCGTGAGACCAAAGATCCCAAAACATTTGAAAAAGAACTTTATTTTAAAAAGGATCCTTAGTCCACTCATGCACAAGCTCCGAGGTAGCTACGGCAGCCCGGGGACCTATACGAACTACAAAATGTTGAACAACAGGTGAACCGCCAATTCCCCATTTAGAGCCCGTCGCGTGAGACCAAAGATCCCAAAACATCTGAAAAAGAACTTTATTTTGGAAAGGACCCTTAGTTCACTCATGCACAAGGTCTGAGGCGGCTACGGCAGCACGGGAACCTATACGAACTACTAAACGTTAAACAGCAGGTGAACCGCCAATTCCCTATTTGGAGCCCATCGCATGAGACCAAAGATCCCAAAATATTGATTTAATTTTATTTGAAGAAAAGGGTTAAAAAGGAAATTTTATTTTGTGTATTGGACAAGGAGCATGACTTTGAAGATAAAGAAATTTTTTTTGAGACTTGGAAAAGTATGGGGTAAAATTAGAATTATAGGAAATTTGGGGGTTTAAATTGCAATTATGGAAATTTTTTTTTGGGTTAATTTTGAATTATGGAATTTTCAGGCTTAATTTTGAACTATGGGAATTTTTTAGGGTTAATTGTGAACTATGGAATCTTTTTTTGGGGTTGATTTCGATTATGGAAAATTCGGGGTTAGTTTTGAATTATTGAAATTTTTTCGGGGTGAAACTCTAATTATGGAGAGTCAGGGGGTGAATCTCTAATTATGGAGAATTAGGGGTGAAACTCTAATTATGGAGAGTTTGGGGAGTGAAACTCTAATGATGGAGAATTAGGGGGTGAAACTCTAATTATGGAGAATGAGGGGTGAAATTCTAATTATGGAGAATTAGGGGGGTGAAACTCTAATTATGGAGAGTTAGGGGGTCAAATTCTAATTATAGAGAATTAGGGGGTGAAACTCTAATTATGAAGAGTTAGGGGGTCACTTTGTAATATAGGAGACTTGGGAGGACCTATTCTCTATTTTGGGGGAGTTGGGAGGATCTATTAGCAAGGAAGTTGAAAATAATAAAAAGGGAGCCCAAGGGTAGTGCCTGGGGCTCGAAGGCAAGACATGGGACCTGCGGGGTAGATGCACCAGCCACTAGGCCAAGTGCCTAGTTGGTCTCATAACACCCTTTGTTTACTTTTAAGATAAGGCATACCTCATATGCTGAACTTATGGACGAACATGGTCCAGACGCTCGTCGTCCTCGCCCTTTCCCTCTGGCCTGTGCCATGGCCATATCCTGGATGTCCTTAGGTCCTTCGGAGTCGTAATAGTGTCCTTCTGTACATGACCGAGCTAGCCCGGAAGGAACCCTGGCTCGTCGCACTTCCGGCCACCGTAGCGAGTCACCTGGTTAAACAGGGGAGGTCCCGTGTTCTGCGTCTGAAATAGGGGATGGTTTCTTATGGTTTCTTAGTTCGGCCTGCCTCCCCCTTGGTACTCACATCCCTCCCAAGGTTAACAGTAAGGGCCTTTACATGGGCAACACAGCAAACGTAGATTTCGATGTTAGCCTAAGAGGATTCCGCACCAATAGGGGACCTTCATAGAGAGCTTGGCCGGCGACGAACCTAAGGAGCTTAGTTGGACGGAGAAAATGCCTTCGAGTCTGTTATGCTCAAGGCTTCTATCGGTTACTGTGAGAGATATCGACCTTAGTGGGAAGGATCGAATGCCCTGGAGCTACCAAAGGCGTGCTCATGGTGCAGCGCAGCAGCGTTACTCGCGGCGGAGACGTTGTTCGCCGTGCATCCGGTTTGGGCTCGGAGGTTCACAATGGCTAGCTCATACCTCTGTGTGGAGGTTCAACTTAGGATCGGACGGAGACGCTTAATCGAATTCATTTTCACAGTTATGCTTGTATTGAATCTTAACCGGAATGGGTATTATGACGAGTTAGAGTGCAAACTATTCACCAATAACCTCAGAAATTGACTATATTAAACAAAATTCACATCCAATTACAAAATCGAATCGGATAGTCGAGCAGATTTTCATCAAACATTCTATTTCCTAGAATCAAGTTGTAGATCTTTATGCACATGCAGCAACAACAACTGATAAGGAATTTATCACTTATGCAGGATTCACGCAATGCAAATAGATTGTTCTTATCATCAAGGATTTAGAAATGCACGAAGAACAATCGCCTACCTGGAAGGGATAGAGTTACGACCTTCGGTTCTTCCTCCTCGAATTCTTAGCGAGCTCGCTGAGTTAAGATCGATTTCCAAGGGTTTTGTGAACCTACTTGTTGCTTCCAGAGGTCTCTTGCGAGAGAATCAAGAATTTCCGAGAGAAAACCCTTCGAACCCCTCTCTCAAACAGCAAAATCTTTCCTTCCAAAAAAAAAAGGGAAACCCATTTGGTTGCCCTCACCCCTATTTACAAGGACTTTTCCGACCTTTTCATTTTTCTTATTTTCTTTTCCTCTTTTTTATTTGATCTTATTTTATTTCTATTTTGTTGTTTTTCCCCTTTTCCTTCTTATTATTTTTATTTTCTTTTCTATTTTCAGGCTTTTTTCTTTTTACCTTTACTGTTTCTATTTTCATTCACTTTACCTATGACCTTTTTATTTTACTCATTACATATTTCATTTTTGTTTTATTATATTTTAATTATATTCATTTAAGATATTTTTCAGTTTCAAATTTTATTTTCGGATTTTTCAGTTTTTTAATTTTATTTTCAAATTTTTTATTTTTTTAGATTTTTTTTAATTTTCTTATTTTTAATTTTCTTTTTAGATTTTTTATTTTTAATTTTTTTTTTCAAATTTTTAACTTTTAATTTTTTTTTTCAGATTTTTTATTTTTTATTTTCCTTTTCCAGATTTTATTTTCAGATTTCCTTTTTAGATTTTTTTTTATTTTCTTTTCAAATCTTTTTATTTTTTTAATTTCCTTTCATATTTTTTTTTATTTTTCAATTTATTTTTCAGATTTTTTCTCCCTTTTTCCTTTTTATTCCATTTTCATTTTTATTTTACCCATTTTCTCTTGCTTTATCATTTTCTTCTACTTGCCTGTCTTTCTGTATATATTTTGTTTGTTTTCTGTTAAATCTAATATTCATTTATTATTTAAATTAGGGTCAGTTTGCTAATAAATTTAACAACCGGGAGCCTCAGACACAATTGGGTGTTTACAGTGTGACTCAACATGTACTGCCTCAGGCGGTGCGCTGCGCATGCCAAGGTGCGACATGTTCATTCTACGAGGAGTATTTGGCTTCATAATTTGTAAACTTCATGCTCAAGTAATATATTGCCCACTCCTTCTTTCGGGATTCATCATGTTGACTGAGCACACAACCCATCGATTGGTCTGTCACTGTCAGATATAGAAGCAATGGTCTTCCGGGGACCGAGGGTACTAGAATCGGTGGATTTTTCAGGTATATCTTGATCTTTTCGAAAGCTTCTTGGCAATCTTCATCCCAATTTGTAGGTTGATTCTTGCGCAAGAGCTTGAAGATCGGTTCACAGGTAGCTATCAACTGGAAGATGAACCGAGCGATATAGTTCAACCTTCCCAAGAACCCTCGTATCTCTTTCTCCATTTTCAGGGCTGGCATGTCCAAAATGGCCCAGACTTTATCAGGATCTACTTCAGTTCCTCGTTTGCTAACAATGAAGCCCAATAACTTTCCTGACCTTATGTCAAAGGTGCATTTAGCTGGATTCAATAGCAACTTGAACTTTTGGAGCCTTTCAAACAACTTTTGCAGGTCCATGAGGTGGTCGCCTTCAGTCCGAGATTTGGCAATCATATCATCCACGTAGACTTCTATCTCTCTATGGATCATGTCATGGAACAATCTCACCATGGCCCTCTGATAAGTTTTCCCAGCATTTTTCAATCCAAAGAGCATGACCGCCAAAAGTAATTAAGTTTGTACAAGAAAAGGCCTAACAGGACTTGATCTTGCTTCTACGTATTCCCAGGTGTAATGGGAAACTCAAGGCTACGTAGTTCTGGTTGTTTTGAAGACTTGATCTTCAGGGTTTTTTAAGAGAAATTTGGGAAGATAGTTTTAAAAAAACAGCATTGATATTTTGCACAGTTTTTAATCCCACAAACGCATAAGGTCCCAGACAACTAAGGTTGTACAGGGACCCTTACAAGTTTCTGAATACCGAACAGTAGAAACAGCTACCAGTTGGTATTTAGGGCCCGTCGTGTGAAATCAAGCATTTTGTAGAAAGCAATTTTATTATTTGAAAAGATTTTTCAAGGCCCACATGTTCACAAGATGCCAGAAAACTAAGGATGTACAAGGATCTATACGAGTTCCTAAGCACCGATTAGTAGGAAGAGCTACTAGTTGGTATTTAAGACTCGTCACATAAAACCAAAAATTTTATAGAATGCGATTTTATCATCTGAAAATATTTTTCAAGGTCCACATACGCACAAGATCGCAGACAACAACGACTGTATAGGGATCTATAGAAGTTCCTAAACACTGAACAGTAGGAAGAGTACCAGTTGGTATTTAGGACTCGTCGCGTGAAACCAATAATTTTATAGAAGGTGATTTTGTTATCTGAAAAGCTTTTTCAAGGTCCACATATGCATAGGATCCCAGACAACTACGATTGTACAGGGATCTATACAAGTTCCTAAACACTGAACAGTAGGAAGAGCTACCAGTTGGTATTTAGGATTGTCGCAACTATAATTCCGACGAGACGACGAACTCGCTAAAATTAAAAAAAAATGGATATGATTTGATATGTGTGGAGCCGCCACCAAATTTTTTTTATTGAAGGGAAAAGATTTGGAAAAACCCTAATTCGAAGATGAGATTCAGATTCGGGAGTCGGTTACGAGTGGGGAAGGTGTTAGGCACCCCACTCGCCCGTTCCAGAGAACGGTACCCTTAAACTGAGTGCGTGATTTGTGAAAATAGTTTGATCCCTTTGTTATTGTGAGAATGAATAAATTGATAGAGGTTAGCCTGACAGGAATTGATCCTGCTCCTACGTATTCCCCAATGCAATGGGAAACTCAAGGCTTACGTAGTTCTGGTTTGTTTTGAAGGCTTAACCTTCGAAGGGGCTTGAAAAGAGTATTTGAAGATTTTGTATTAAGAAAGTTTTATCTTTGGGAGGGATTTTTGGTCCACTCATGCACAGGGCCCGAGGCGGCTAAGGCAACACGGGGACCTATACGAACTGCTAAATGTTGAACAACAGGTAAACCGCCAGCTCCCCATTTAGAGTCCATCGCATGAGACCTAGAAATCCAAAAATATTTATAAAAGGATTTTTTTAAAATTTTTAAAGAGGACCTCAAGTCCACTCATGCACAAGGCCCGAGGTGGCTAATGCAGCACGGGGACCTATACGAACTACTAAATGTTGAACAGCAGGTAAACCGCCAGATCCCCGTTTAGAGTTTGTTGCGTGAGACTTAAAAATCCCAAAACATTTGGAAAAAGATTTTTAAATTTTTCGAAAAAGAATTAATTTGGAAATGATATTGATCCTTAAGTAAAAGAAAGCTCCAATTTAATGGAAGAAATTTCATTTTTTAACTTTTGGGGCAATTGGGGTTTTAATGTAATTATTTAGCAATTATGGGATTTTTATGAACTTAATTAGGAATTTTAAGTGTCTTATGATTTATTTAGGAATTTTAGAATTTTTATGAATTTTCTGGATTTTTAGAATTTTTTATGATTTATTTGGATTTTTAGAATGTTTTATGAATTTTCTAGATTAGCAGAATTCCCCAAGGTCAAGATGGTGGTATTGTGGAATTTCAGCAGGGGCAGTTTGGTAATCTAATCAACACGCATAACTTGTAAGGCAAAATGAAGGGAAGTTTATTTCCTGGTGGGTTCGAACTCTCGACCCAGAGGATGCATGGAGGTGTGTCAAGCCACTGAACCACTTCCCAATTATACTTATGACTTTGTGCCCATTATGCCTATAAAGTGAACCCATGCTAACTCCAACATTTCTTAAAAATGGTTTGTAGGGGACTCGAACCCCTTGTCGAGGATTTAAGGACAGTGCTTCTCCCGCCACTAAGCCAAGCTCTCGCTCATATTGTTTGACTCACACAACTAATTTATCAAAGGTCCACTTCATAAGCCCCCCCTAACTTTAGGTTCTGCATATTTGGTAATAAGGCATGGAGAGTTCTTTAATTGGCCTCAAGACATTGTTGCATGGGCCTGAGATTAGGACTACTGATGTTATCCTTTTTACAAGTGTATAACTTCCTATTCCTTGGCGATCAAGATGACATTGCAAGCTTCTCTTCCCTACAACTTCATCTGCTAAGATCCATTTGAGTGGCTAGTTCCCCTCCTTCTTGATCAGGTTGTAGTGAGCATCAGGCAGGGACATACAGCTCTTGGTCAGGTCGTTCAGAGCCAAGCAATTCAAGGTTATTTGCTGACTCATGCCACGTCTATAAAGCGTATCTTCTTGAACATACAACTATGTGATAGAACTCCATTCAAATGGTAATTACTCGAGTGTTTATTAACTTATGCTCGCGGTATAAAGGCACATTGTGGTCTCCATTCCAAAGATTCACAGCTACCTATGCGAACAGAGCACCTACTCCTAAAAACAGAGTACAACAGAGTGCACGATCAAGACGATCGTGTGGGATCTTTTCATCTTGTGGCTTCTCAGAAGCTGGTTTCAGCCATTTGCAGGTTCACTCATGGTTCTCAAGGGTCATTCTGTTTGGGATATTGCAGGCGGAGAAGCTGTACTTCAGGCCTAGTTTCTGATATCAGTGGTGTGGTTGATCATTTCAACTAAACTACCTTTCCCTAGTAGTCTTGGGGGAAACCAAGAGATTATCAGGGGGTCCTAAAGACGAATCTCAGGCGATCTCTTCCAGTATTGAACCCTGATTACCAAGGAAGGCTCTTGGTTAAAAGTGATAAACACTGAGATTTGAAAGATTGAGTCACTCATTCTCAGGGTTAGTTTCTATGGATTGGATTCTGCCTATCCCAATTAGGGAAATTAGTGGCAGTTGTGCACGACGTTACTGCAAACACTGCATATCCTAGGATGTAAGGACTTCTATTACTCTCTGAATCTCTCAGCGAATGGACTACGATGATCCCCCCCGAGCTACCCTCCATTACTTGGCAGAAAGGGGTGGTACCAGTCTCTCAAAGCCACTCAAGATGAAAACAAGTTCATACTGAAATCGGCTCTCATACGCCAACTTTAAGCAAGAAACAAACTCTTTCATGTATAACTTTTAAGCAAGAAACCGATTCTACAGTTCTTAAGCAAGAATTGAATTCTATCATGCACGATTGGTGAGCAAGAAATCGATCCTATGGTTGAGGTCTTTTGATTCAGTCATGCACCGACAGATTCGTGCAAGATCCACGTAGAATTCGTGTAGAGGGATTTACAACTAACCTGTTGTAGGATCAGAAACGATGGAGCTCCGTCCGATGCAGGCTTCTATTTCACTAAGAATTGCTTTTCCAGAATTCTGCAATCACCCCCCCTTTTCTTTCGCCTCTGCTTCGTCGTTCAATCCTTTCAGAAGCTGGCTCTCTTTTCTGCAAAAGGACAAAAAGACCCCCGAGACTCTGGTTGCTGCCCTTTTATAAGCCTTCGAAAAACCTTTTTCGATTTCCCTTTTATTTTTTCTTTGTTTTGATTTTTAATTTTTTGATTTATATTTTTATTTTTGCATTTCTGAATTTTCTTAATTTTAGTTTTGATTTCAGGTTTTTAACTTTACCAAATTATATTTTTGTTAGTTTTTATTTTTCAGATTTTATTATTTTTCATAATTTACTTATTTTAATTTTAGCTTTTTACCATTTTCCTTTAATTTATTTTTAGAATTCTCAGATTTTCTAAAAATATTTTGTTCTAAATTTCCAGATTTTTGTTTTAAATTCCCATATTTTTTGTTTTAATTTGTGTTAATTTCTATTTTTGTCTTAAACCGGGCCTCGGACATAATTGAGTGTTTACAGTTTTCCCCTCTTTACCCATTTTCTTATTAGATAATATAAGAATTATTCTCTATATTATCATAGTAAGGAATGAGTAAAGATGTAAACAAATTATGTCCGAGGTAGGTATTGAAATAATCTCGGAGATATCGCACCTTCAGGATTACAGATTTTTCAAGAAAACATTAACCTTTGATTGATTCTTGCTAACCTCTTTATGCTATGGCGGTGGAACCTACTGCATAGGATCACATCACGGTACAACAAAATGTAAAATATAAGACATACGAGACTCGACCTCATATGCTGAGATACTAAAATTACAGTAAATTAAAGTATGTAAGGCCTGACAACATAGGCCAAAACGTAGATCATAAAATGCGATGGCCTGACAACATAGGCCGAAATGTTGGAAATTAAATGCGGGGCCTGACAACATAGGTCGGAGAGCGAAAATGTAAAATGCAGGGGCCTGACAACATAGGCTAGAAAACAGAAAATTAAAGATGCAGTGGCCTGACATAGGCCAGAAAGCAGGAAATCTAAACTACAATGGTGGCCTGTCAACATAGGCCTAAAAGTAGGAAACTACACTAGAGGGTGACTTGACAACATAGGCCATAAAGCAAGAAACTAAAGATGCAATGGCCTGACAACATAGGCCAGAAAGCTTGAAACTAAAGATGCAATGGCCTGACAACATAGGCCAAAAAGCAAGAAACTACACTAGAGGGTGGCCTGACAACATAGGCCAGAAAGCTTGAAATGTAGATGCAATGGCCTGGCAACATAGGCCAGAAAGCAAGAAACTAAAGATGCAATGGCCTGGCAACATAGGCCAGAAAGCAAGAAACTAAAGATGCAATGGCCTGACAACATAGGCCAGAAAGCTTGAAATGTAGATGCAATGGCCTGACGACATAGGCCAGAAAGTAGGAAATGTAAAGAGATGGCCTACTAGTAGGCTAGAGCAGAGAAAAACTTCACGATTTTGTTTGCAGACTCTGACTCCCCGGCTTTCTTCTAGCACTGATCATACCCTTCAGAGTGAGCTAGACTTTATGAATTGCTTACTGCCTTTCTTACTTTTACAGGCATTTCTATTGCGCGCCCCATTTTTTATAAGATTTTTGATTAAGAAGATCTTGCAATTAGGAAAGCTTCAACGTGACTCTAATTTTGGAACAGCGTTAGTAACCAGCAATTGTCATTCAAAATTTGGGTAGTTACATTCTGCATATATATTTTGACAGAAGAAAATATAGTTGCATATGATAGGGAATTAACAAGATAGCCAAAAGGACATAGGGTGTTTTTTGTGACTAGATGTCTGGTGAAATGATTTTGGTCGACGGTGATGCCCTCGAGATGATTAGTGCTAGTATTGTACTTTGGCGACGTCTTCCTGTCTTGCCAACCCTGCTTCTGAAAAGCCAAAATTTTGCCCCTGTTTATTTGGCTTGCCCCAGACCAGTCTTGGACCTTTCGCTAGAACCGTGGATATTGGCCAATTTTTTCTCCAGTATGAGACACAGATCGTGATTTAGCCATGGATTTACACAGATCGTGATCGCTCTCTTGTCATTCTTTCAGAAGTTCCTCTTCCAGTTGGGCGTTCTTCTTGGTCATAGCCTCTATCTTTTCCTTCAAGTTTTTAACAGCCTCGTCTTCAAACATCATTGACGATGGTTGATTTTCAGATGGGGTGGTTGGAGGTTTGAATGGCAGTTTAATCTGTTGCACCCTATCTCTAACCCACTGCTTGTACTCTTCCTTACCAGCGCAGCTTCGCACTCCCAACTCCTTCCCTTTACGAGTGATGACCTCACACACTTCTCGAACTTTACGGAGGCTCTCAGCAAAGTCTCCTTCATATCTTAGGTACAAAAGAGTCAGCAACTCCTCAGATGGGGGTGCTTTGATAGGGTAAGCCAGTTGTCTCTGCCCCAGTATCGGGTTGTAATTGATACAACCTCTAGCTCCCATGAGGGGTACATTCGGGAACCCCTTGCAGTGATAAATGACCTCCGTTCTCTGTTGCCACGAAGGTTGTCATCTAACCTGGTCTTCGGTCAGGCCGGCGAAATGGGAGGACCATTCGGTGTTGCTCATCGATTTTAACTGGTAGCTCAGAAAGTATGATATGGGATATTGTGTCCTCGTATCCCTTTTGAAAATGTGAGCGGTTATCCATACGAACAATACCGATAGGCAACAGATCAGCCTTGTTCTCTTTTTCTCATGATAGAAGTTTAGCGTCCAATAAACATCTGCCAACAGGGTCGTCACAGGATTTTCTGCCCTATCTCTCTTGGCCAAGAAGATATCGACTGCGTTCAGATCGATGAAATCGTCTACATAAGGGAAAAGCACTAACCCATAGATGGTAAGGGCTAGCACATCCATGTATATGGCCCACTGGTTGCTGTTGGCCAAGTGTTGCATATACTCCTCCAAGAATTCCCTGGTGAACCCCTTGACCTGGCTCCTTGTTTGATAACCTGTCAAACGATCCCCAGACTGCAACCCCAAAGCCTGTGCAGCAGCCCGAAAAGAGGAATGATGCTCTAAGTATTGATACGGCCTAGTCCCCTCCAATGGTAGATCCAGAATCTGCTCGAACTCCTCTAGAGTGGGGGCCAGCTGGAAATCCGTGAATGTGAAACACCGGAGAGGCGAATCATAGTATTGCACCATGGGAGTGAGAGCCCCCTCCTGCACTTGGACCTTTAAAAGCCTTAGTATGTTTCCGTATCTTTTGGCGAAGGCCATCTGTTGGATATTCGACAACTTATTTGCAAACACCTCTAGACTGGCCAAGTCTGCCACTTTGACACCGACACGTCTCTTCTTCCTCAACTGCTCGGATTCCATATTAATTTCCATTTCACCCCTTTTACGATAGTCATTGAGAATCTGGTTCCTCGGAAAAAGAAAAGGAGAAAAACAAATATGTTAGACTAGAAATGAATGGTATTAAAGTATGATGCATGCATGAAGATTTAAAAGCGATAAATATGGTTATCCTATGGCTACATCTTTCCTTTTCCCTTCTCTTTAGTTTTTCTTTCTTTTCCTCTCCTTTCTTTGTAACCTACTCTTTCTTTTTCTTTTTCTCCTCTCACCTTTCCTCTTTTTTTTTTGCCTACTCTTTCTTTTTTTTCTTCTCTCACCTTTCTCCTTTTTTTGCCTACTCTTTCTTTTTTTTTCTTCTCTCACCTTTCTCTTTTTTTTTTTGCCTACTCTTTCTTTTTTTTCTTCTCTCACCTTTCTCCTTTTTTTTTGTTTACTCTACTCTTTCTTCCCTTCCTTTTTAATTTTAGAATTCTACAATCGCAGGTAAATAAAATCTTACAAAACCGATGTAGTGTAAATAGGGTGTGCCCTCCTTGTGTCCTAGAGAGGTGACCTGTCCTATGGATCTAAGGCTTTTAATGCATGAACCTTTCCAAGGTAGGTTGTAATCCTAGGGGTATAGAGGTCACTAGAGTCAAGTTCCAGTCCATAATGCTTGCCACAACAGTAGAAATAGCCACTAGTTGCGGGGCATTATGAATAGGACGCACTCTAGCTGGGATTTTCATGATAGCCACACAGGACGTAAGCCCCAGCGTGACACCATTAGATCCCTCTAATCCTGGACGGCACTCAGACCCGGGTATAGGGCCCCACTCATAATAAAATGCGTATGCAATGTATGGAGGGCACTTTATTTGGGATACCTGCAATTGGGGAAATATGCACAGATATATAGCAATTTATTGTTTGTCTATCCTACGGTTGTAGAGAGAATAAACAAATCAATAAATCATGAATAAACCAACAAATAAATAACATGCAATAATTAAATCATGCACATAAACAATGAAGGGATCAAATGTAATGCACACTCAAATAAATGGGCTTGACTCTCTCTGTTTCCCCAGTAAAGTCACCATTTGTCGTAACCGACTCCCGAATCTGAATCTCATCTTCGAATTAGGGTGTTTCCAAATCTTTGCCCTTCAATAAAAAAAATTTGGTGGCAGCTCCACACATATCAAATCATATCCATTTTTTTTTAAATTTTAGCGAGTTCGTCGTCTCGTCGGAATTACAGTTGCGACAAGGACTCGTTGCGCGAAACCAAGAATTTTGTAGAAATATTAGGCACGGCCTAAAAGACGGGGCTAATTGAATAAAAACTTTCTTTTCAATTGAAGGAGAATTCAGAAATGGTTTTACTCTGTATTTCATTGTCATTTATTATCATGGCCTCCTTTTTGCGAAAAAAAAACGGATCGTTAAGGCTTTGAAAAGCACTTGGGCCAACCAAAAATTGATTATTGATGTTTTATATTTTATTATTTTTCAAACGGTGAATATCGACAAATATCCCTACTCTTTTTGTTTAAAATGTGATTTTATACCGTCGATTCCAACCCCATGGTCGTTGTTGTTGGGCTTAACTTGAACTAATTCCCTTTCCCATTATTTTGTTAACCAAAATGACCCATTTAAGGTACAATACATCCGGTTTCCGTATCCACAGGCACAGGAATATTTGATGTAGCTTTTGTGGACCCCATAGGCCCATATATGCATGGCTCACATGGCTCTTGAGTGGTTCACACAAAGCCTTTACCAGCCCCTTTATTTGTGGTTAGCATGGTCTCCCCCCCATTCAGTATTCCCAACGCCTTGACCGGCCATCAAGCTGGAGCCACCCAAGTCAGCATGGCTGAAATGCATGGACCTCTCGTATGGTTTATCCCATGACGAACTTCCCAGCACCCAACCATCATACTACTACCTCGGTTAGTGGCCGCAAAGCCCGCTTTGGTGCACGTCCTTCTGCAACTATAGTTCTGAGAGTCTCCCTAATCGCCTCTTCTACTTCAACCCAACCAAAATGATGCTTAAGCTGGGTTGCCATTGATGTCCTTGCCGATTACGGTGAAGACGAGTGCAGTAGCGACAGGAAAAGAAGGGTAAGGGGAACCTTTGTAAGAGGGGTCTTGGGATATCAAGGGCTCTGATTATGGTCCCTGTAGCTGTCCCCGACATGGAGGAACAGAACGCCCACAAGACAATCAACACTTCATCCCCAATGACGACTTTTATAGCCCCTAACAATTTTTCTTTTCGAACCTCTGAAAAGAAAAGGAACAAGCTATGCCTCACCCACTCACCTAACTCTCTATCGGTGAGTTATAGATGATGGAGAAGTGACAACAATAGAGAGAGCACCAGAGGGATCTTTGGCGTGAGTGAGCCTAAAATTAAAGAAGCATCGACCTTTGGGATCAATGGATGGTGTGGCGCTACCTATTTTATATAGGAAGAGACACATTTGTATGATGCTACGATCTCGAGTTCTGCCGAAGACGACTTGAGGCCTTGCTTGGTCAAAGGCAAATGCGGCCTCTTCTAATTTGGGTGCAGGGTTACTTCAAATAGGTCCATTCGAATGAACCATGTCAACCTCTTCGTGCCTATTACCTTTACGAGCTTCAATCAAATTAGCACAGGTTTCAGTCTTGGTCCTGTATTCTTCCATGCTCACTTTGATCGATTCTGGAGAAATTGCTGGAAAGGGTGCCTTGTGCCATGAACTTCCCCATGGACCATCTTCACGACCTGCATTCAAGCCCTGTAGGGACGAGTCTGAAACACCGATTTCGTCGACTATACAACTGTTTATATTGGTTCGACTTGTAAGTGATTGTGAGACACGATCTCTAATCAAAAGCTGACAACCTCTGAGTTCCCACAGCTTGAGGCCTCCTAACTCTTGCGGTTAAACGAGGATATAGAGCTTTGTTCCTTACTCGCGTAGGATCCCTAGTTCATGAGCTTTCCCCAAAATCATAGAATAGTATCGAACGCGAATGGCCCCACTTTACTACTGCCTTACCTATTTAGCGCCTTACTTATCATTGACTAGCTAACGTTAGGTGTTGGTTTGCTTTTTAATTCCTCTGGTCCTACCCGAGAGTTTGGCCTAGAGTGTCTACAAACTCATAACCCCTACAGAGGACAACAATCGATCCTAGAAGCCGTGTTAGGTAGGCCACAAGGACAAAAGGTTGCCTAGTTATTATACGAGTTCATTATTCAAATGCCTCTTATGATTGATGGGCGAGGCTAGCCCAAGACGACTACTGGACCTACACTACACGTGCTCTTGTCTTACCAAGACTAAATCTAGGGGGAGTGAGAACATAGCACCGAATTTGGCCAGTGGGTGAATTCAATGACGTCCTCTTATGATAGCTATTCCTCTAGCCTATCTGAAGTCCTATCATCCTTTCAAGGGCCTCACCCCTTATTCCTGAAACAGAGACAAAGATGAAAGGCAATTATAGATCGATGCTTTGATCGAGAACCAGTAATTTCAACTAGTTCCTTCCGTTGCCGATCTAGTTTTTAGTTAATCCGATTTTTTATCGTACAGAATTTAAACACAATAATTGGTATTTCCACTTGCAAGTTCACTTCATTTCATGTGCGGATGTAATAGATTTTAGAGAGTATATGACCATTCAGCAAACAAAATCTACATCCCAACCTCATTCTACCCACAATTGTAGCAGGTTTCAAGTAAATACGTGCTAATCTCAACAAAAACCCATGAGTCGAGTAAGGGTAAGGGAAACTGACCTTAGCAAACGGCAATCTAAACAATCGCAAGGTTCACCTCTAGGGCGTCGACTCCTCACTTGGAGTTTTTTCCAAAGAACGCCAAGCAACAGGACACAGAGATTCCAAGACCTTTTTTCAAGAGTGGGAGCAGTCTCTAACCCAAAATCCAAAAAAATCCATCCCCCCTTTTCGAGTGTGAATACCTTTATAACCGTCTCCCCTTTTGCTTTTCTATTTTTACCTTTTTGTTTCATCCCCCTTCCTCCTTTCGTTTGTCATTTTTTGCTTTTTTTTTCTTTTATTCCCTTTTTCTTCTTTGTCAACCTTTCCTGTATTTGTTTTAATTTTCATCCCTTTCCATTTTCGGCTTTCTTTCAAATTTCATTCTTATTATTTATTAGTATTACTATTATTTCATTTCCTTACAATTCAACTCTTTATTTTCCCTTTTTTGTTACTTAGCCTTTCCTTTACCTTTCTCTCCCCTTGTATTTCTTGTTATTCATTTTGGTACTCTCCTTATTTCGTTATTCTTGTTATTTTGAATTCCTTCCTTTTTGTTTGTTTTTTCCTTCTTTCTTCTTTTTTATTTTATTTTATTATTTCTTTCATTTTTTATTTTTACTATAGTTTTATTTTTTTATTTTCTGTATTTTATTTAGCGTCTTTGTTTGGCTTTCTTTTTCTCAATTTTTTATTATTGTTATTTTTATTTTTGAACCTTTTAATTTATTACATAACTTATTGTTCATTCATTGATTAATTTAAATGGGGTCTTAGACATGATTGGATGTTCACAAAGATGCGTTAGTCATGGCTTTTTAATCCTCCAAGCTTATGTTGCTTAATATCAATGCATCTACTAATGTTACTTGAGCACCCATTTGGAATAGTAATATTCTTTAAAGTCTTGAGAAATATATCCTTGTTCCTATTAGTCAATGTAAATATAGCAAGAAGATATTTACCATTTTCATCTGCCCAAGGATTAGATCTAATACCCCATTCTTGTAAGTCTCTTCTTGCATTCGAATGATCTTTTGATCTTCCAATTTCATTCAACAAAGTAAATATCATATTATCACATACATTTTTTTCAATGTGCATGACGTCAAGATTGCGGTGCAAGAGATTGTTAAACCACTAAGGAAGTTGAAAAAATATTTTTTTTTCTCCATTGGGAAGGTTCTAACTCAATACTATTAGCTCCACGTGGTTTTTTTTGCCTATCTTTCATCTTCTAATTCTTTTCCAAGTACAACATTCATATTCTTAACTTGTTTCCATATATCTGCACCTATCATTGCCATGGGTGGATTTCTATTTTCTACATTTCCATCTGTCATAACTGTAATTATAGCGAAATGACGAACTCGCTAAAAATTTTGAAACGAATATTTTTCTTGATCATGGAGCCGTCACCAAATTTTATTTTAAGGGAAACCATTTGGAAAAACCCTAACTTGAGGAAGAAATTCTAGGTTCGGGAGTCGGTTACGAATATGAAACGTATTGGGCACCCTACTCGCCCATTCTAAATAATGATACCCTTAAATTGAGTCTATGTTTCTCAAATTATTTATATCATAATTTTGGTCCAATGTCCAGAGAGTTCAAGTTCTCAATTATTCCTTTCATAGGCTCTTGTTAAGGTCTTAAGTCCACAAATTCATCCTAGTGCATTTTGCACTTAATTCTTTGCATAAGTATGGTATTCTAAGTCATAAGTTGTTGTCCAACTCCAATCCAGATCAGGTCATAAGGTCCAGGGATAACAATTAGGTGGTTTTTTTTTAAAATTTTATTCAAGCGTACACTTAACTCTTTAGGTTCAATGACTTAAGCATGCATGACTTAAGCTAGACTTAGCATATAGGATGCATGCACATAATCATGCACTCTTAGGAATTTTTCAAAGAACGAAATACAACACAAACAAATCAAAAATTTATATATATAGAAGGATCAAGACATGCAAAATAATACTTAAAAAAGTCTAAAAGATCAAGATCTACAAAAGAACTTCAAGAATAGATGAGATTTTGGTGCCAAAATTTGAATTCCAATCTCAAAATGTTTCTAAACTTTTTTGTAAGATATGAAAAATTCAGACCAATAAATTGAAGGATATGGATCATATAAAGAAAAGAAAACAAGTTTGACAAAGATCAGATCAGAAATAAGCAAGTTATATATAAATTAAATAAGTTAGGTTCATTTGTGTGCCAAGTTGAACATACTTCAGTAGTTAGGCAATAAAAATTTCACTTTAGATACAAATTAAACAAACAATATAATTACAGAGACTAAAAAGAAATAAAAAGAGAACTCAACGAAAAGCATCAAAATCGGAGATCATTTGACCGATTAAAAATGAAAACAAAAATAGAAACAAAGATGAACTTGAAAATCTGAAAAGCAAGAAAATTAAATCGAATAAAAGCTAGATCTAACCTCCATTAATGGTGATTTTATACCAGTGGATGCAGAGGTGGAAGGAGGTGGTTCTTTTTTATCAATGGAGGTTAAACTTTGGAGAAGGATGGAGGAGGAATGGAGCCGATCTCAAGCTTGACTTGGAAGTGCTACCTCTAGAGGAAGATAAACTTCTGCTCCGCCACCATAAGCCGCCATAAATGAGGAGGTTCCTCAACCTGAACTCTAGTTTTAGAGGAGCAAAAGAGAGAGAAAAGCTCTCAAAATTTTGAGTGGATAACTCTCAATTCATTCAAAATGAATCAATATGTCCAAAATTACATAAATAGAGCCCTTATATAAGCAAAATAGAGGAAACGAAGGGCTGATTTGACTCTGAATTGGGCTTAGATTTTAGCACAATAATGGTGCCTTACTTACTCCTTAATGTAGCCTCATAATGGGCCAAAGAATGCCCAAAAAAGACTAGGCTAAAATATAGGGAAATTGGACCCTAATCCTATATATATTGGGCCTGCTAGTTCCTGGAATACAAAAAAGTACCTACATCCTATTCTAATGTGTGAGGCCCAATAGGCCTAGTAGGTCTCTACAGTTGGTCTTTCTCTGTTGCTGGGACCTCTACAACAGAAACTAAGTTTCTCAGTAGGATTCTTTCCAAGGACTAGTGTCATCATTCTCATCCCGGCCACTTCAGTTTATTAGAAAACATGTCATGCATACAAGTTTAATTTTAATTTGTCAAAAACTCTAGCGGAAGTGGATTGCTTTTATACAAGATTAACTGTCTTAAATTAAGCATATAAATTACTTAAGCATCATCAATATTTGGGATCACATTATAGATATCATTTGACTATCATTTCCTCTATGTCTTATATAACTCTTT
This sequence comes from Canavalia gladiata, assembly GCA_037954105.1. Taxonomy (NCBI): domain Eukaryota; kingdom Viridiplantae; phylum Streptophyta; class Magnoliopsida; order Fabales; family Fabaceae; genus Canavalia; species Canavalia gladiata. Next base: position 38,067,688 of record CM075658.1, on the reverse strand, counting down.
TCTTTTCTCTACCGCTCTCTCAGTGATAATTAAGACATAGACATACATTAATATTAGTCAAAAAATATCTTCTTATTAGATCTGCTACTCTACCTTCTATTCTTAGGACATGAGCTCATTCCTTGATGGTCATCACCATCATAAATATTGAAGACCTAATGCTTCATAATAGAAGGATTTTTAGATAACCCTTTTGTCTCCCCTCTAGAAGGACCCGACGCCTTCTAAATGTGCACAACATACATTAAGAGTATTATTAATTTTTCACATAAGTTCTTTCTTTAATGATCCCTTAATTACTTAGGTTCCTTTTTAAAGGCTTCTAAATAATATGCATGCTCAAACAATCCAACCAATATGTCATTCATATTTAGTCTTGTCAAAATCCCTGGAAATTGGCTAGAATAGGATATTTCCTTGTATAGACAGAATTAAATGTCATAATTAGCACAACAAATTAGGTGTCTGATTTTGTATTTATTGTAATTGAATCGTTGACCCTATAATGTAGGAATTAAACTTATATGCAACAATTTAGGTATTTCCTTTATTAAACCTCATGTATTCTATTTTAGAGCAATTACTCTTCTAAATGAAGGAATCATAAATCAGAAAAATAGTTTTCACATGGTATCAGAGCTCCAAAATCCTTGGGAGCCTGTGTAGTCTTGATCTTGTGGCCTGCATTTCTGCAAGGCTCTTCATTCTTTCTTCCGCTGTGGTTTTTTTTTTTTTTTGGCCTGCATTGTCGTTTCTTTTGAAACCTCAAATTTCTTACCCTCAAAGATAAGAAATGTCTAATGCACAAAAGATCCTTGCCCAGTTAGATAGTTTAGGTACTGTTGAGTTGTAGAACGTTCTTATAGATGGCAGTCCTTCCAATCCTTCTGTAGAATTTAACACAGATGAGATTAAAAATTTAGGGAGTTATTGGAACATTAACAAGACCCACTGACCCAGGTAGCTACTCCTTAGCATTCTCAGGAAATATCTCTAAAACTTATGCACTTAGTGTTTTAAATTCCCCTAAAGAAGGAGTATGGATTGTTTACTCTGGAGCTACAGACCACATGACTCAATCTTCTACTAGTTTTATCTCTTATAAACCATGTCGAAGTAATAAAAAATTGCAACTGCCGATGGAACTTTCATTACAATGGCTGGAGAAGGAGATATTATCATAAACCAGAATCTGATCTTTAAAAATGTCTTGCATGTGCCAAAATTGTCTGCAAATTTGATTTCAGTTCACAAGATTATTGTAGATTTACATTGCTTAGTGACTTTTTCTCCTGCAATATGCAAGTTTTAGGACCAGGGAACAAGGAAGATGATTGGACTTGCTAGGGAAGACAATGGCCTTTACCTTTCTAAGGAAGCTAACAAAATGTGTAGCCCTAAGAGTCAAACCTCTATGTCTTTGTTGTGAGAATCATCCCTCTCCAATGAAGAAAAAATCTGGTTATATCACCTTCGTTTAGGTCACCCTTCATTTACTACCCTAAAGGTCATGTTTCCCTATTTATTTAAAAATCATGACACTAGTTTATTTCATTGCGATACTTGTGAATTTGCAAAACACAAACGTGTTAACTTTCCCATTATTAATAAAAGAATGTCAGTGCCTTTTGCTTTAATACATAGTGATGTGTGGGGACCTTCTAATATTTGAAACATATCGGGAGCTTGGTGGTTTGTTATATTCATTGGTGATTGTACTCGAGTATCATGGGTGTTTCTCTTGAAACAAAAGAGTGAGGTCAGTCAGGTCTTCAAACATTTCTTCCAACTAATAAAAAATTAGTTTGAGACAACCATCAAGAGATTTCGTTTTGATAATGCCAAGGATTATTTCAATCAAAAACTATCCTCCTTCTTCAATGAAAATGAAATCATTCATGAATCCTCTTATGTTAATAGCCCACAACAGAATGGGGTGGCAAAACGAAAAATTTGACATCTTCTAACTGTTACTCGAGCCTTTCTACTTCAAAAAAATGTTCCAAAACAATTTTGGGGGGAAGTTGTCCTTACTACTACACACTTGATCAATCGGTTACCCTTACAAATACTTGCAAACAACAACCTTGTTCAGCTACTTTCTAATTTTTTCCCTGACTTCAAAACAACAAATCACCTTGTTCCTCGAATCTTTGGGTGTGTCACCTTTGTCCATATTCATTCCAATCATCGAAGAAAACTAGATCCTCAGGCTATTAAGTGCATCTTTTTTGGTTACTCACCTACCCAAAAGGGATACAAATGCTATCATCCTCCAAAAAAATGAGTCTTTGTGTCCCTTGATGTGACATTTGATGAAAAATCATCTTTTTTCCAGCCTGATCTTTAGGGGGAGAACTCATACATTGAAGATCAGGATAATTCATTCTTACGAGAGAATCCTTTTAAGGATAATATCTCATTATCTGAGTCAAATCTTGATCATATACCATCTACTGCAAGTCCAAAAACAATTGTGAATCAAACTCAAAGTGCTACTTATCCATTACAGGTATACTCTAGAAGGGACAAGGCTGTTATCCAACCACCACAAGTCCCAAATTCTAAACTAATACCTGAAATGCCAGGAAATGCTAACGATATGTGAAATGTTAGAAACTAATGGTGCTGGGCAAAGAGAACAGAATATACCCATTGAAGATGGAGATCTTCCAATTGCAATAAAGAAAGGTGTTAGAGCATGTACTCAAAATCCAAGGTACCCAATATCACACTTTGTGTCATATGATAAATTATCCAATAATCACAAAAGCTTCCTCACCAACCTAGGTGCTATCACAATCCCAAAAATTGTTGACAAAACATTGAGTATTAAGGAGTGGAAAGATGCTATGAAGGTTGAGATGGATGCACCAGAAAAGAACAAAACTTGGGAGTTGGTAGAACTACCTAAAGCAAAAAAACTTGTTGGATGTAAGTGGGTCTTCACTGTTAAATATAAAGTTGAGGGGACACTAGAACGATACAAAGCAAGGTTAGTAGCTAAGGGTTACACTCAAACATATGACGTTGATTACCTAGAAACTTTTTCACCTATGGCAAAAATGAATATCGTTAGAATTTTGTTATCTCTAGAAACTAGATATGGGTGGAATTTACTGCAATTTGATGTTAAGAATGCCTTTTAACATGGCGATCTTGAAGAGGAAATACACATGGAGCTACCCCTTGGGTTTGAATCAGTTAAAGGTAAAGTATGTAAACTTAAAAGGCTCTCTATGGACTAAAACAGTCACCTAGGGCGTGGTTTGGCAGGTTTACAATAGTCATGAAGAATATAGGATACAAGCAAAGCCAAGGTGATCACACCTTATTTATCAAATACTCATCCTTAGGGGGAGTTACTACACTAATTGTATATGTGGATGATATAGTTGTTACAGGAAATGATCCAGAAGGAATTGAGACCTTGAGGAAGTGTTTGTTGCAAGAATTTGAAGTCAAAGAGCTAGGAAAACATAACTACTTTCTAAGCATTAAAGTGGCCCATTCCAACCAAGGAATATTCATTTCTTAACAAAAGTATGTGTTCGACCTATTAGTAGAAACATAGAAACTTGGTTGTAAACCTGTGGAAACGCAATTGATCAAAATCATAAGCTAAGTGAAGGAACAAGAGGTGTTGTTGTTAACAAAGAATCATATCAGAAATTGGTAGGAAAATTAATCTACTTGTCTCATACAAGACCGGATATAGCCTACGCAGTAGGGGTGGTAAGTTAGTTTATGCATAATCCTAAGGAAACTCATTTTAGATCTTTTTACCGCATTCTGCAATACTTGAAAGGAACACCTAGAAAAGAATTTCTATTTACAAGAGGGAAGGAGATGACATTGGAAGCATACATAGATGCTGACTATGCTAAATCTATAGATGATAAAAGATCCACATCCAGTTACTGTACCTTTCTTGGAGGGAACTTGGTGACTTGGAGGATTAAGAAACAACATGTTGTTGCAAGATCAAGTGGAGAGGCAGAGTTCAGAGCAATGTCCCTTGGTATATATGAACTACTATGGATAAAGATAATTCTAGAAGATTTGAGGGTTGAGTGGAATAAACCCATGAGATTGTACTACGATAACAAGTCAGCAATAAACATTGCATATAATCCAGTACGACATGATAGGACCAAGCATATTGAAGTAGATAGACACTTCATAAAGGAGAAGCTGGATAATGGGACTATTTGTACACCATTTGTATCCTCTGGAAATCAACTTGCAGATGTACTAACGAAAGGATTAAGTGGTACAACATTTCAGTCTATTATTGGCAAGTTGGGAATGCATGATATCCATTCACCAACTTGAGGGGGAGTGTCAAAATTCTTGAAAGTTAGCTAGAATAGGATATATCCTTGTATAGGCAGAATTAAAAGTAATAATTAGCAGAACAAATTAGCTGTCTGATTTTGTATTTATTGTAAATGAATCGTTAACCCTATAATGTAGGAATTAATTGTATATGCAACAATTTAGGAATTTCCTTTATTAAACCTCATGTATTCTATTTAAGAGCAATTGCTCTTCAAAATGAAGGAATCATAAATCAGAAAACAGTTTTGACAAGTCTTTACTTTCATATTACTATTACATTATTGTCCATACATGATCATCATATTAAACATCATTGTTTAAACATTCATGAGAAATATCCATACACTTCACATTACTCTTTATGTACTCATAAAGTAGTACAACAAGTTGGCATAATATTTTCAAGCAAATATTCATCTTTAATTCAAGACTTACTCATTTTAGCTTGATGTTAATTCTTGGGCAGCATATTCACTTACTTTCATAACTTGTCCAACTTGCTCAATTCTTAACACTTATGATAAAACACTCATGGGATCTAGATCACTTTTCCTTTTAAGTTACCCTTTAACCTTTCCTTTTCTGAAAGGTTAAGTTCTTCTTAACACTTTTAATGGAAAATTATTATGTATAATTGTTTCTTTTTTAGATGGACAAATAACCTTTATCATGGTTTACTCTGTGTTCTTAATTGAAAGTCTTATGCATCATTTATTTAATTCAAGTTTAAGTATTACATGGTTTATTCCTCTTGACAAATAACTTAGCGAGTTAGATTTGTTCCATTCATCAGCCTAATCATTTGTTTCTTTTTTATAAACTTTATGTTTTCTACTCACAACTTATGTAATTATCCTTAAACATCCAAGTTATTCTATTTTCCTATTACTTCCCTAAGTGACCAAATCCTTATCTTATATTCCTAATGCCTTATAGATCAATTATTCTTCTCTTAGAAAGGTGACCTTCACTAATTAAGTTTTAGGCTATTACTTATACCTACCAAAGAAAATTTTAAGGTTTTTCTTCCTTATCTAGTGAGCATGGTCAAATGCCCTTGCTCCTTCCTCTACTCTATATTTAACTTCTAGTCACCTTGTTAAGCCATCTTTAATCCACTTTTAAATGCTAGCAAGGTTTCTTAACTAGTTATTACTAGTGCACATGACCAAATGGTACCCAACAATTACAAAATCTCTCTTAACTTTAAAATTCATTCCTTAAACTTGTTTAGGTTCTACTTTTCACCTTTATTAAAATTGTAACTCAAGTTTCGCTAATTAATAGGAGAGTGGCCAAATGCCCTAGTTAGCTTGAACATGGTTTCTTTTTCTTGATTTGACCTCCCATGGTTTTTATGTTACAAATTTTAGCATATTTTTACTCAATTTAACCAAAATGGCCCAATACACTCTTTAATAATTTTGAGTCTCATTAAAACTTATAATTCCATATTTCTACTTGATTAGGTTCATGTTTATACCCTAATCAAATTTTTAATAGGAAGTGGTTGAATGTTATAGGTACTTTGAACAAGGGTCCTTTTTCAATTTTTCTTGCCATATGACATTGGTGTAATAAAGTTTAGCACTTGGCTCATCATAAGTTCTTAGATCCATCCATAAATTGTCCTTACTCCATAGCTTTGGTCATGGTCATGGAAGGTCTTAAGTGATTTGTAGAACTTTGGGTCTGAAATTCCACCTTTATATTTAGTAGTTTTAAGTCCATGTCCAAGTTATGTTTATGAATCAAATTGAGTAATTTTATTTATTCCTTTAAGGATTTTATTACATGAGTCCAGTTCTGGACTCTTAACAAGAACAAAGTGAAAAATAAAAATTTTAAATAAAGAAATAACTAAGTTACTAACTTTAAACATAAAAAATTTAAAGTAAGCACCTTTAGTGACAAACAAGTGTACATCTACTAGATCTACTCCAATATCTACAAATATCTTACTTTGAGCACTTTAAAAATTTCATCATAAACACTCAAATTGGTTTTTAAGGAATTTTAACTGATTAAATTGCTCCTAAGGTTGCTAAAAGCACTTTAATCCATTAAAACTTCTCTTTTTTCTTTCAAAAATCACTAAAAAGTTTTTATGCTAATTTAAAAATTTAAGGCAAAATTTTTATATCCCAATAGTTCAAAAAAAAAGAGATCCATAGATTTTAGAGAACAATCCACAAAGAAGAAGAAAAATAAACCATAAATACAAGATAAAAGCTTATAAAAATACTAGGTAAAATCCTACTTGTTGAAGACTTTGTGATGGGTTTTTGGTGGGGCTTTAATGGGCATTTTTCCTCCCTTCATGGGCCACACAAGGGCTCTTTTACCAAAGTGGGGTTAAAAAAATAATTATTTACGTAAATGGGGTTCAAAAAATAGTATTTACCACATAGGGGTTGTAACAGTGCCTGTGCTGCATAAACTTATGCGTCACAGGTTTTAACACATAAATTAATGCGTAACAGAGAAAAATTTAATAATTTTTTATTCCAAAAACATGTGACGCATAAAATAATTTTTTATATTTTCAATTTTAATATTCATTTTTATATTTTTTTTGTTTTACTTATATTTTTTTATGTACAGAAATAATTAATTTTAAATTTTTGCCAGTAATCCTGGGGTGTGGAGGTCACTAGAGCCAAGTTCCAGTCTGTAATGTTTGCCACAACAGCAGAAAAAAATACCAGTTGTAGGGCATTACCAATAGGACGCGCTCTAGCCGGAATTTTCGTGATAGCTAATCAGGACGTAGGCCCAAAAGTGACACCACTAGATCCCTCTATCCTAGGTAGCACTCAGACCCAGGTATAGGGCCCCACTCATGAGATGAATGCATGCATGATGTGTGGAGGGCACACAAATTATTGGGATACCTGCAATTGGGGAAATTTCATAGATACATATAGCAATTTATTATTCATCCACCTTAGGGTTGTGCAAAAAATAAACAAATACATAAATAAACAGATAGACAAATAAACGAGTAAATCGTGCAAATAAATAGAAAGGAATCAATATAGTGCACACTCAATTTGATCGGGCTTGACTCTCTAAAGTCCCCAGTGGAGTCGCCATCTGTTGCAACCGTAATTCCGACGAGATGACAGACTCGATAAAATTTGAAAATAGCATTTATTTAATGTGTGTGGAGTCGCCACCAAATGTTTATTCAAAGGAAAAAGATTTGGATAAAACCCTGACTCGAGAAAGAAATTTAGGTTCGGGAGTCGGTTATGAGTGGGGAAGGTGTTAGGCACCCCACTCGCCCGTTCCGAAGAACGGTACCCTTAAACTGAGTGTGTGATTATTTGAAACTTGTTTGATCCCTTAATTAATGTGAAAATAAATGGCTTGATGGAGGTTAGCATGACAGGACTTGATCTTGCTCCTACGTATTCCCCGGTGCAATGGGAAACTCAAGGCTTACGTAGTTCTGGTTTTGATTTGAAGGCTTCACCTTCGAAGGTGTTTGAATTTAAATGCGAACAGGTTTTATTTGAAGATATTTTGAGGGTGCACTCACAATCCACCTATGCACAGGGCTCAAGGCAACTACAACTGCACTTGGATCTATACAGACCTCTAAACAACGAACAGCAGAAAAAGCTACCAGTTCGTTTTTAGGGCCCATTACGTGAGATTGAGGAAAGAAAAAATAAGATTTTTATTTTACTGAAAACAAAGGAGAGGAGAGGCAATCCCAATCCACATATGCACAGGGCTCAAGACAACTACAAATGCACTTGGACCCATACGGACCTCTAAACAACGAACAACAGAAAAAGCTACCAGTTCGTTTTTAGGGCACATTGCGTGAGATTAAGGAATGAAAAAAGATTTTTATTTAATTGTTTTCTTGATTCGTTAATATTGGAGACGCGTGGGCTTAATTGGACTTTTGGGATTTTTAGGGGTTAAATTGTAAATATGGAAAGTTAAGGGGTCAAAATGTAAATATGAAAAGTTGAGGGGTCAAAATGTAAATATGAAAAAGTTGAGGGGCTGATTTGCGATTTTGAAAAGTTAAGGGGATGATTTGCGATTTTGAAGAAATAAAAGGGCTTAAGTGAAATGTCTAGGTATTTGCTAGTGCCCCCCCCCTCTTGAATTGTTTTGTCTTTTTCTGCATGGCTTGGGCTTGGGTGGCTATTCTTGGTGGCTTATGTGGCTCGCTTGGCCTACATGGCTCACTGGCTCTGGACACGTGAGGTGTATGCGTGGGATGAGGCATGTGAGGTGCGTGTGAGGCGGTGTGTGAGATGCAAGTGAGGGATTTTGGAATTAAAATTGTATGGCCTAGGATTCGAACACAACATATGGAGAGTGCTAGCAAAACGCCCAACCAGTTGAGCTATTCGTTTTATACCATATGTTTTTCCTATCCACCATAAGAGCCATGTCCAGGCCACCTACTTTATTTAATTAATGCTGGTCAGTGGACCCCTTGTATACATTGGAGTCTGCCCTGTTTTGCATGGCCTTCTTCATGCGTGGGGCGTCTGAATTCCCACCATTTAGCTGTTTGATTTCATTGGAGCCTATGGCTGAGCCATACTGGAGCACAGGCCCTGCGACCGTACATCCGACGTCATCCATCTTGGTGCTGATCAACCACAACCAGTTCTTATCCTACGCTTCCCTGGAGACCAAGAGGCCATCAACTCCCCAAGTAAGGATGCAGAGCAAACCATTTGTGTCAAAGTCAAAAATCCAACCGAACCTATGGCCTTGTATGCAGAGAAATTCGTGGTCTATGACATGTCTCCTCTCCAGAATTCCTTCAGGAGACAAGGCAAAGAACGAATTAGAGGTGTAGTTCCATCCATTTGCTAGAAGTTTGGATATGTAGCTAAGTGCATATATTGTTCCCCCAAGATTCGTTTCCTTCTCCATCGAGAGCATTGAATTGTTACTAGTCAACAGATTGGCATGGCCCCAACATTATCCCTGGAGTGGCCCCTGGCCCATCTTTAGGAACCAAACCTGAATTGCAAAGGGATTGAGGCTCCAAAGGTGATGAACCACACAATAGAATGATTTCTATTCCCCGCCCAACATGGGAAGTTGTTGACTCCGCATTGACTTCAAGAATCTCAATCTTGGTTCTGTTATCATTATTTTCTAAGCACTTCATCACAATCAGAGGAAGAGATTCGTGTGAGCCATGGTCTTCCCCCGTAGTCAGAAAAATCTTCAGCAATTTGACATGATTCAACAATTATTCACTAAGACAGAACAACCAAGGCGACTCTGGCTCGTCCAAACCATGTTGCTGTTCTAGCCAAACACCAACTGCAGCTTCAAGTTTTCACTTATTGAATCAGGTTTTAGAGAATCGACACCATTCTATCATGCTCCTTAGCCTCATTATTCGAAATATCTTCTAAAGGCCCAGGCACATAATTTGTTGTTCTCTCTCTACAAGGTTGTGCTAGTTCTTCTATGATTGTAAGACTAACTTCTCCAAATTTCTCTAAAGCAGCCTAGACCTTCTTAGCCAACTAGCTATATCTCCACATTTACCAGGAACAGCATAAACATATTTTAGTGACAACACTCATAATTTTAGCTCCTCTGGTACACAGGCTCTGTTCACACAAGCGTGGATGAGTTGAACTATTACCTATGAGAATCCCAGCGAGTGTAGACCTACTGCCTCAAACGTCCAATTGGAGGCCATCTAAAATATTTTGCCGTAACGAGCACTTTGCAAAGGCAATTAGGCCAATATATTGTGTTATGACATTCCTACTGAATCAGAAGTTTTTATTGACTTCTACCCTAATTTGAGACTTTTCATAATTGTTTTTTTGTAGTATTTGAGCCGTGTTCGTGAAATCAACAATTCAATTATGCAAAGGACAGACCAAAAGACGCTTATTTGCAATCTGGCATTAATGCAGAAACGACAAAATATACACACAGATTATTATGATTTCATCCTTGCTAAGGTCATCTTAACGAAGTATTTATTCTTTTTCATACTAGTGGCCTAATCACACGTATGCATGTTTCATTCAAATGTTCCAGACCAAGATTTGACGCTGAATCTTATACTATAGGAACATTATGGATTTCGTTCCTCTTAGCAGCATTCACTTAGATCACATAACAATTGAGAATAATCTAATAATTAAGAACAGAGAGTACTAACTTGGTTCGTGTTAACCTTGAATGGAGTAGAGAATCCAGCAAGAGGAGGATCTTGAAATATTTTCAAGTCGTCAAGGATGATGGATCGCTAGAGCTCCTCATACTAATTCTGCAGATATTTTTCCTAGTGGTTCTTGGAGGATCTTGGCGCCGTGGTTCTTCCATTCTTGCTTCTCCTCTTCTTTTCTTTTGGTTTTGGCTCCGCATCATCCAGCCAACCCCCTCCACTCTCTCTGTATCTCTTTTTTATAGCTTTTTGGAACCCCCCCCCTTTTTCTTTTTTTTTTCAGGCCCCCAGAGGCTTTCTCCTTTTTTCCTTTTAAAATTTGCAACCTCTCCTTCTTCGAAAAGCCAACCTGCCCTTTCTCACCTTTCTAACCCCTCTCTTAGCAGGGGCCACCTTCTTTCAATAATCCCAAAAGCCAACCTATCCCTCCTTCCTTTATTTTTGATTTTCTGATTTTATATTTATTTATTTATATTTTTTCTTCTTCTTCTTCTTCTTCTTGTTCTTTTTTTGTTCTAATATTTATTGTTTTAATATTTATTTATTTTTGGTTATTTATTTTCCTGCTTTTCTATTTTCTCGCTTTCTGACCTCTGTTGTTTTTTGTTTTCTCTGCTTTTCTTAATTGTTCAAATAAATAAATAAATAAAAATGACAAATGGGGCCTTGGACATAATTGAGTGTTTACAGTAAGGAATTATCCTTTCAGGATTATATTAGTGTTAATTTTTTTGAATTTCACACAAATCAAAATTAACATATCCTAAGCATGGTTAATTTTAATTAAACAAGGTTAATTTACTTTATGATTAATTATATCTCTCCTATTTATTATTTTTGTCTTACATGTATTTAATGGTGTGATGACTCATATGGTGAGTCACCACCATATTTCCCATATGGAAATTTTTTGCATAAGGTGTAGGTCCCATTAGCTTTTTGGGGGCATTTTGATAATTTTTCTCAACATTTTCCAAGAGGTTACCAAATTGTTCCTCCGACATTTCTAAAAATTATTTTTTTTTTACAAAATCATTCTAATGTCATTTGAAATATTACAGAAATAGTTTATCCCTTGTGAAAAGCAAAGCTTTCCAAGATCATTTTGGGCATTTTCAGAGTTTTTTGATGGCTTTTTCTCCCATTATTTGTTCCTATTCTTTAATCACAACTTTTAAATCATCCTTGATGTATTCTAGTTCCTTAGAATGTATTTTACCCTTTGTTTTAGGTTTTTCCTGCATATTGTTTCTCACTAGAGGTTATTTGTAACCTTAAGAGTCCATTATGATAATTTATGGGTGTTACAAAAAATCCTTAGTTTTTGTTTCTTTCTTCTTTAGTTCCTTCATCTCTTCAGCCCGTTTTTTCCTCATATTGACTCGGTCCTTACAAACCTCACTTGGGATTAAGGGAACTAAAGTAATAATTTGGAAATTGAACAGGAAGAAATACCTTTTGGAATGTCAATCGTGATGGATATTCCTATCAAATTTCCATGACCTTCCTAGAGCACATGGTTGGCCTTTATTGGGACAATATCATATGTGACATTATCCTTATATCTTCCTATGGAAAAAGAGAAGATTACTTCTTGGTCAACAAAACAAACTCCATTGTCACTAAGTCATTGAGGTTTATATGACTTAAGGTGTGGTGTGATGACTAATCCTAACCTATTGACTAGTCCAGAGCTAGCCACAATGGTACAACTATCATCATAAATAATTAAAGAGCAAGTATGCACTTGAATGCAATATTTTTTATGAAAGATATTCTATCTATCCAACAACCTCCTAACCACTATAAGGCCCTCGTCTACAGCATACTCAAAAGGTTCATCATTAGAGGAAGAAGAGGTGGAGCTAGAGCTAGAGGAATCTAAGGAGGAGTATTCCTCATTGTCTCTAAGAGCCATTGTCTTTTTGTTAGGACATTAAGAGTATATGTAACCTCTTCCTAGGAACTTAAAACATTTTATGGGAGATTCCTTTCCTAAGGGTAGGTTGGGTGTCTTGCCCTTAGACCTCTTGGATTATTTGGTATACCTATTTTCACTAAGTTTAAAAATTGTTTCTTTTTTTTTATCCTTCCAATATTCTTGAGTTAAAGATTTATAAGGAGTAAACTTATCTTTACCTTTCCTAATTAATTGATCTTCTACCTTAAGGGCTTGATGGTACAAATCATTAAGGCTAAAGTAGTGGTGAAATTTAACTACATCCCTAATGTCATGTCTAAGACCATCTAGGAACATAACCATGGTTTCTTCCTCATCTCTAACACCTATGGTTTCTCTCCCTAGAGTAGTGTGTCCTATTTATGGTTTTCTCTTTGGTGGGGAGTATGCCAATCTTTAGATGATGGCTTTTCTTCGAAAGGTGAGATTTATGGATTCTTAATGTGAGTCCCATATCTATGTGAGTTAGGATCATTTTGTCCAAAGAAGTTAACATCATCTTGGGATGTCTCCTCTATTTCACTATGATACCGACTCTTCCTAGATCCATATGTTTCAATTTTCTTTTTCTTTTCTTTACTATTCCTAGACCTAGATGAACATTAATTTCTCTCAATTTTAGATAGTCCTTCCTCTAGAGCCTGGTTTTGGTTTTCAAATAACTTTTCTAAGTGTTTAGTTAACTTAACATTTGAATCCTTAGAATTGAATTTCTTTCACTTATGGTTAAATTTAAAAAAAGAACTCTCCACGCATGGATCTGAAAAGAAAAATTGCACACCAAAAGTATATTCACTTAACAAGCACTTAATTTAATAGCATGCAGCCTAATATTTCCAGGAAAGAAATCACTTAACAATTGGAAGCAGATTGAAGTATACCTTTCCCCCTTCAACCTTTCAAAATAATTTTAGAAACACAATTTAGTGCTCACATACCTCAAATTTCAATCAACATTAAGCACCCCTTTGTGACTTCAATCATGTATAAATCACTAAATCAAACACTCTTGGTGAGTATCATACACCAAGGCAATGTCCAAAGTATATTTTACACCCAAATTGAAAAGGAAACAAAATTTACAAAATTTTAAGAACCTACTACATTTTCTAAAAATTTAGAAATCAAGAACAACTTAATACAAACTAAATATTACAATTTATAAATGAAAATTTGATTGCTCCAATTTTTCCAATTACAATATTGTACTCTTCTTCAAGCCTTTGGTTCCTTTCTTCTAGGTTTGTGCTCCAAATGTCACCTAAATTAAATAAGAAAGATTAAAACACTTGCTACCCATACGAAAGGATTGGTATAATCAAGGTTAGAAAATTTTCCTTTTTACCCCCAATTGTTTCGCTCTTTTACCTTCTTGTATTTCCTTACTAATTTTTCAACCATACTCACACCTTTCACTCAAATATATCCTTAGTCCAATATTGAAAATGAAGAAATCTTAACTTGAACATTGGTCCTTGATGTTTCCAAGGTGAAGGTGCAAAAAATTATCGAAAATGGAGTAGTAAAGGGAAGACAAAACTAAAGAGCTTTAAAAGACAAGCAAGCAGTTCTTATCACAAGGAATGGTAACTCAAATATAATTTGACGTGATAAAAAGTGTTAAAGAAGACAAAATAAAACTAAGTCTCATAAGAAAGAAGGAATTCAATCGGATTTCAAAGAAAAAAGGAACCTAGAGAATTGTATGCAACATGATTATGGCTTGACATTGCAAATTAACCTAATTTAAAGGCTAATGAAATGTATGTTCTACGAATTAGAAAAGAAATTTTAAATCACTTTAAATATACATTACAATGATCATGAAAACATAGCAACCAATTTAAATAATACTTAAACAAATGAGGCCAAACATGCACTTACCTTTTAACTTTATTTTGCAATCTTGATTTTATTTCTTCTTCTTTTTTTCTTTTCTACTTTCCTTTTCTTTTTATTATTTCACTTTAGTTCTATTTTATTTTTGTATTTTAAGTACAAGATCTTGTCTTTGCTCAATTATCTCTCATGTGGCTTTTTCTAAGGCCTCTTATACGAGTTCAATGTCCATAGGTCTATATAAGCACAATTTGCACAATCCTTGCATAGGTATCATTTGGCTATGGTCCAAAATTTGTTCAAAACTTATCCAACATTTTCTTCAAAATTCCTTTGATAGAACCATTTTTTAAAAACCCTAATTCCATGATAACACCATTCAACTCAAAACATACAAGATCAAACTTAGCTAGAATTAATTTACAATTTCAACTCAAAGAAGGATGTTCATGCAATCCCATTCAGATTTGGGACAATTTAAACATAATTTACCAAAAAAATATACATCAAATGATGGATCTAAACACGAGGAGCCAAACCTAACTAATTTCACCTATATGGATTAGAAATTTGAATTCAAGCACCACAAATTTTTTGGCCAAGAATACTTTAAATGGATTCAATACTTTTCCAGAATTTCCATAATTTAAGATGTTTTCAATGATTATTTTTATTGCTACACATAGATCCATCATCATATACAAAACCTCAAAGGAATTTTGAAGAATTGAAAGGAAATTTTTAACAAAATTTGGTGCCAAAATATGCTTATACTCAACTCAGATTTGCAAGCAATTTGAAGAAAAATTCACTGATTGATTTCAAAGCATGGATCTACAACGATAAAGCATATATTAAGAAAAAAATTACTCCAAAAGAAACCAAATCTGGACTAAATTCAAACTAAAAGAATGCCTAGAAGGAGAAGAGAAGCTATATGGAAATGAATGAGATTATGGGCTAGATTTTACCTCTACTTATGTGCTTTAATACCACTTGATGTAGACCTCTAATGGAGGTGTGGAAATGCTTCATCGTGAAGGATTAGGAGGTTCTCCTCCTTCTAGCCTAACCAAGGAAGAGAGATTTTAAGAGAGTTTGTACTCTAAAAATTCAAAATTGATTTATGATCCAAATATGCCAAAATGGCTACAAAGGGCCTATATATAAGTAAGCAAGGAAGCAACAAAGTTGAGTTTGAATTTTCCCTCTAAATCATGTGCTTGGGCTTGATATTTTTCCCAAATAAGAAGTCAATATCCATCCTCTATGTAGCCCCCTAATTGGACCTAAATTGGGCCCAAATTATTTGGCACAAAATACAAACAAAAAGGAGCCCAAAACTTATAAATATAGGACCCAGTAATCCTAACTATAAGGAAAAAGCCTAATCCTATTATAGGTTCTCAGGAACCATGCAAGGTATAAGAAATGTAGGCTTTAGGATGGTCCTCCCTCCAGCTAAGTAGAGTCTCTACCTCTTCTTACAACTTGTTGGTCTTAGACCTTCTAATAGTCCCAATAGGCCCACTAGGTTTGGCTATAGTGACCTTTGCATCATGAGTAGTATAAATTATATATATATATATATATATATATATATATATATATATATATATATATATATGTCTATGTGTGTGTGTGTGCACTTATCTTACACATAGACATTACTAACAAACACACAGACCTAGTCCAAGGTCAAAGTGAATGCAACAGAACTACATGGGATATTCCACCATCCTCTCCTCATGTCTTTATATTGATATACTCAAGATTAGGTTAAGTCCTAACAGATGTTATACCACATCAAGTATTATTAATATAGATTTGGTCATCCTTATCATATATAGATACATATTAGCCAAAATCATTATCCTGTTATGAAAATAATGGTGTTACTAGGATCGAATTTTGAATAGTAATGTGTCCTTAGCAACACTAACATCATCTCATTAATTCTCAACACTTTTTAGAAATATGAAATTTCTTAATTAGTAATGATAGTTGTTAAGATCTCATCAAGGTGACTAAGTCCAATCAAAGTAGTCTTGGCTCTAGGGAATAACATGTTGTTGCAAAAACTTCTTATGTGCTAAATTTTATCCATAAGCAAATGCATCTGTCGAGATTTAAAGTAGAGTATATATAGGATCCGAAGTCTTCTCCCAAAGATATTATTCCAACAAGTAAAAGATTAAGTGAATCTTCACTTTTGATCTTACCAAGAAAAGCTTTCTTTTGAGTGGTATGCTTAAAATAAAAATAAAGGTAACGAGATCTCAAGTCAAAAAGAAGCAATCACAAGTATGAATTCAATAATAGGAAAGCTTGGAATTCTAGTTGTCTTATGAACCTACCCAAATCAACGCTAACCCTTGATAAAAGCCTATTGGTAATCACCAATTTTAATTATATTACTACTCAATCGTCATACAATAGTAACATTATTTCTCTTAATTCATCATCCTCAATGATCATTCATAGTAAATAATCAATAAAAGCAGAAAGATCTTTCAAGTTTATAAATATAATAATTGATTAGAAATCAAGGATTTTGATTGAAAACCCTAATTCAATTAGCCTTATAGATTTTCTAATTAAGTATTGGTGTGATCGTTTATTCTCCAATTAACTTACAAACTAACAAGAGTGGTTAATTTTTAATTAATTAAGTCATAGCCTCCCTTTTATAGTTTCTTAGGTTTTTTATGGACTAGGCGTTTTTTTGGTTCATTTTGAGTTGCAACTTTAGCATAATTGTGCTCAAGTTTGCATAGTTATGTCATAAACTCCAAGGATGTTCCATGGTTGTGTTGAGGTTCACCACAATCGTGCTTATGTTTAGCATGGTCATGCTCAGGTTTACACAATTGTGTTAGAAAAGCTAATGATGATGCATGGGCGTGTGAACTTCCAACACAAATGTGTTGACTTCTTTCATGGTCAAACTTATCTTTTATAATTTTTTTTAATCACTTTTCCAATATTTTTTTGATGTAGAGATCACTTCCCACAACGCCATTGCTTAGACCTCACCAAGAAAAGGCATTGGGACCATAATTAGGGCAAGAACTAATAAATTGCAGAAGGAGGTGGAAGCCTTGCTGAGCTTTAGGAGGATCTCCCTTAGCCTACACCTCTCCCATGGCTCTACATTTCATAAAATAAGACTTAGTGGGCCCAATTTGAATAGGTTTGGGCTAATTCCCTCTGTATTTTTAGAGTAGGTTTGTAGGCTTGATTCTGGCCCATTTAAGGGCTTCCTTTTGGAAAGGAGGAGCACCACCTTTTGGGCTCACATTAAAACCCAATCCACTACTCCATACAGATTCAAATCTACACCCTTTACATTCAAGCCCAATATCATAACAAGGATGGAGCCTAAAAGGTAAAATTCACCCAAAAGCTCCATGCCAAGGTTGTGACTATTATTGAAAAGAAGGTGATGCCATTATGCTAGGTTAACTAGCAAGTGTACGGAGGAGGTTCTCTTTGAGCCTGGAGATTGGGTATGGGTGCATTTAAGGAAATAAAAATTTCCTTCCTTTTGGAAATCAAAACTCCAGCCCAGGGGTGATGGCCCCTTCCAAGTTCTGGAGTGTATAAGCCCTAATGCCTATCATATAAGTCTACTAGGTGATTATGGTGTGAGTGCCACTTATAATGTATCTGATTGTTTCTTTTTGGGCAGGAATAGATGATGAAGATGTTCATTTGAGGATGAATACTCTTGAAGGGGGAAGAGATGATGCGAAGATCCCTAGAGGCAACACTAGTACAGAGGTTTTCTCAAGAAAATCTATTTGACCAGTAAGCCCATTTCTAAAGCTAGAGCCAAAGCCAAGAACTCCATGGAAAGGTTGAAGCCTTGCTTAACCTCAAGGATGATAATCTTCCTTAGGCTCCATTCTCCCATATTATTACTTGGCTCTATTATAACTAGTATAGGACTTAGATATTTCTTTCTACTTAGGCATTAATGGGCCCACTTTGCATATGTTTTGGATCCAATTTGTTTGTGCCTTGCTAGGCTAGTTTAGGCTCACTTAGGCACATTTAAAGGGCTACAAGCAAGGTAGAGGTTGGCCTCATTCTTAGAACGAGCATAAGACCATGTGCGACCTTAGAAGTGAATTTCAAATATGCATCATGCACCCTATTTTAACGCTCCAAGTTATCCTATATATAGGCACCATTTGAGCCATTTTGGACACTTTTGATCATTATACAATTGGAGTGAATTTGGGTGAAAATCTCTCTCTCTTTTCTTTCCTTTAGCTAAGTGCTTGTGAGGGAAGATCCTCCTCATCCTTGGCTTCCAAGGTGGTATATAAGAAGAGGTTATCTCTTCTAAGGGTGATGCCTCTTATAGTAACCAGGCTTTATCAATTCATCCTCCATTGAAGCAGCCTTTAACTCACCTCCATTTGATCTAAATCTCTGCTCCTTTCATGATGTCATCAAGATGTTAGGAATGCTTTACTAGCTAGGAAGACTCTTCATCTCATGTTTCTAAAGGAGCAAGTCTTGCTCCAAGAAGCTGACTCTTTTCCTAAGATGATCCAGCCACTAAACTGATAAGTGTTGATCATTTTAAGGACCTGTATGTAGAGGACATAGAGTTTTGTGAAACTCCATAAGAGACCTTTTCCTGAAGGAATCTCATAAAAGGGGATTGATGGGTCATTTTGGAACCTAAAATATCTTGGCCATACTTAAAGAACATTTCTTTTAGTATCACAGGAACAAAGATATCCATAAGTATTGTCAAAAGTGCATCATATGTAAATAAGCCAAAACCACTATCAAACCCCATGGCTTGTATAGTCCCTTGCCCATTCCCAACTTCCCTTGGTTTGATATTAGTATGGACTTTTTCTTAGGCCTACCTAGTGTCGCAACCGTAATTACAACGAGACGACGGACTCGCTAAAATTTGAAAAGAATTCTATTTATTAATGTGGAGTCGCCACCAAATTTTATTTTTAGGAAAAAGATTTGGAAAAACCCTGACTCGAGGAAGAGATTCGAAGTTTGGGAGTCAGTTACAAGTGGGGAAGGTGTTAGGCACCCCACTCGCCTGTTCCAAAGAACAATACCCTTAAACTGACCGTGTGATTATTTGAAAAAAGTTTGATCCCTTTAATTAGAATGAAAATAAATAGCTTGATGAAGGTTAGCCTGACAGGACTTGATCTTACTCCTACGTATTCTCCGGTGCAATGGGAAACTCAAGGCTTACGTAGTTCTGGTTTGAAGACTTGACCATGAGGTTGCTTGAAAAGGAAAGGAGTATTTTGAAAATATCTTAGGGAGGAATCCTCAGTCCACTCATGCACAGGATCCGAGGCAAACGTAGGCTGCACTAGGATCCATATGAATCTCTAAATATCGAACAACAGTGAAAACTGCCAGTTTCCCATTTAGGGCTCATTGTGTGATACTTGTGATTCCCAAAAAGAATTGGTTTAAAAAGAAAAGGGACAAGAAAAGAGTCGTGCTTGACTTGACAAAAAGAACTTGATTTGAAACAAAATTGACTCGTAATTTGAAGAAAAAAATGAAACTTGATTCAAAATGAACTTGATTTGACTTGACTTGAAATGAGCTTGGCTTGGTAATAAAAAATGAGTTTGATTCGAATTTGAAGAATTGAACGAAAAATGAATTTGACTTGAACTTGAAGAAAAAGGAAATTTTTTTTTATTTGCAAAAAGAAATTTGATTCAAATTAAAAGGATTTGATTTCGAAAATGAATTTGGTTTGTATTTGGGGGAATAAAATTAAAATGAGTTAAGATGAACTTGATCTAAAACGAATTTGAAAAATTGAATTTGATTTGAATTAAACTAAATTCCTAATTGACCATGTGAGGTCTGTCTTGGATTTAAATTTGGCGAGACCCCAGTTGTGGCATATGGGCCCGATTCGGCGAGGTCCAATTATGAACCACGTATCCAGAGGCAGCCCAAATGAGTAGGCCCAATCTCCACCCAAATGCATGCAAATGAATATTACAGCCCTCTCGATCGTATTTAAACTTTATGGTCGACGTGGATCCATAAGAGTGCATGTGTTCTGTATGTCTTTCCATTGCTTGAGCTGATTTTGGGCAACAGCTGGCCCACTTAAGGATTCCATTTTGCTAGATCAGCGTGGCCCAATGGCGTTGAGTAGGGTTCAACTACCTGAAGCTAAGGCATGAGGAACCCCTTTTTTAAAAAGAAATGCTGCTCAAGAAGATTGAACCTGGGTACCACAGGCCATGGGCAGGGAATTCGTCTACTAGGCTAGGCCTCCTATTAACGTTTAATAGCCATGCCAATTTATTTGAATAGTACCCAAAGAGCAGGAGGATTCCATGCAGCCAAATCTGCTTTCGTATTTCTCCTTGAATTTAAAGCACTTTTGCTTGAATTCATGTGACCCCCTGTCCTTCATTGCATGTGACATATGGGAGGATTCCCAAAAAAACTGGGTGTGTGGGGGCTTGAACACAAGTCTTGGTTGTCTTGAAAGCATGCTAACCATTAGACCAAGCCCCTGGTTGGGTTATTAACAGTCTCGTCATTATTTTAAAGTACCCCTGATTCCATTTTCATATTGACTATGCTACGTGCAGTTGCATGCATGCATGCAGCTCGACAAGTCTTTTTCTCCATGGACGATTGAATGAGACATCGTTCTGACTGCCTTATGGCTTCGAAACGCCGCCAATATGCTGCCCTTATGCAAGACATCGGGCTTCTTTGGCATTAAACGAAGGACTACATTTCTGCTATGTTGTTCCTTTACTGCTGCTTCAAGAGATCATTCCAGAGGGTGTGGTGTTATAGGTGTATGATCATTAGGGCTGGACTTACTCCCCGTCAGTATGGATAAGCTACCAGACCAATTTCCTGAATCTGTGTTTGTAGGGGGGCCATTTGATGATATGTGAGAGCAAGTGCTTGGAGAGAAGAGGAATGAGAACTAGCTGATGTATCCAATTTCCTTACAATACGGGTATTGCCTGCCACTAGCCCAGTGGCTAAATTGATTGCTATCACTGCTCTAAAAATTTCTTTGCTGGCTTTTGGACGCAGGGTTCACTTGCACAAATTATTAGCTTTTTGTTCCGAAGTACAACAACATATTATTCTCTAAATCCCCAGGTTCAGCACTATTACTTCCCCGATGATCGTGATCATGCTCATCAACATCCTCCCCAAGGGCTTGAATTCTACCTATGCTTAGATCAAGATCCTCTCCACACTCAAGACACTAGACATTGCAAACCTTCACAAGGACTATAGTCGGCCTCAATCATTCACATATCTATCATCAAAGAGCCCCTTAGTGATTCTATAATCCGCTATAACTTATATCAACATAGTGAATTACTGAGTACATGGTAGGAGGTTTCTGGGACTATAGCCATTCCCTGACTCAGCGTGAGGAGGGGAAATCGTCTGCTCTCCCAGGACCTACCAAAACCTTGTTCACAAGTGCTATAACAAGTATTCACCCGCACAGGAACGCGACGCTGACCCACCACGTCCATGTCTTCTTAATATCATCCACCAATCCTCAACCATATTCAACATGCTGTGAGATCAATACTATAACCGCATCTCAAATCTCCCAGGACGTACATCATGGACCTATACCACCCTGTCTGAGATAGTCATTGTGTCCCCCAAAACTTCATATGTACCTACTAGATGAGGAATACTTGCAGACACACTATATATCTATCAAGAACAATATAGAGGGATGCAACAGAATGTTCATGATTCTAGCTCAGCCACAAAATATCATAATAATTATGTAATAATGGTATTGTAAACACCCATTTATGTCCGAGGCCTCATTTTGAAATTAATTAATATATAAATCAATAAATAATAATGAAATAAGCATAAAACACCAAAAAGAAAGGAAGCAGAAGATAGATAAGCGGAAAAAGAGAAAAATAAAGGGAAAACAACCAAATAAAAATAAATAAAGAAAAATGTTAATAAAAATAAAACCAATAAACATAAATCGGAAAAAATAAAATAACAAATAAGAAAAACAAATAATAATTAATTAAATTAAATTAAAGAAAAATGAATGAATGAAAAATTTTAAAATCAGAAAAAAAAAAGAAAAAAAATTAAATAACGAGAAAAATCGAAAAATAAAAAATTTGAAAATAAAAAAAAAATTTCAAAAATCTGAAAATGAAAAAAAATAAAAAAATAATTAAAATTGCATAAAAAGAAAAGGAAGGCGGGAGAAAAATTTGAAAAAGGAAGAGGGGTATAAAAGAAGAAAAATGCTTTAGGAAAAGGGGATCTGAAAAAATTTTGAAGGGGAGAATTTGTTTTTGAACTCTTTCACCACTCCCTGGCTCTGGAGGCTAGAAGGGAAGAGGAGGAGAACTTGAACGGATCTTCTCACAATGTTCGATTCAAGATCCACTCAATTTCTTGCGAATCATCCTCGATCCATCAGGTATGAACATACAGAGGGAATTTTTTCTCAATGAATTCAAGAATCAAATTCTTTATAAGAGAACGCATGCGTTCGTTTAGTGTTAAGACCGACATTTCTTGTGTTAACATCCCGAATCAAACACCGTGCATAGACTTGGTTGAAATCATGCATGAATCTTGAGAGCAGAGGATATGTGAATGCTAATGATCTCCACTGAGAATTCGTAGTTCTTGATCATAGATTACATACACTTGGTTAATTCACTCTGCCTAGGAAATTTGCTGTGTTATCATCCTCTGTCAATTAGGAATTTGGTTGAAATCATGCATGAATCTTGAGAGCAGAGGATATGTGAATGATAATGATCTCCACTGAGAATTCGTAGTTCTTGATCATAGATTACATGCACTTGGTTAATTCACTCTTCCTAGGCAATTTGCTGTGTTATCATCCTCTGTCAATAAGAAATTTGGTTGAAATCATGCATGAATTTTGTGAGCGGATCTCCACTGTGAATCAGTGGTTCTTGATGATAGATTGCATGCACTTGGTTAATTCATTGTGCCTAAGTCACGTATGAAATGAATCCATATCTCGTGCGAGGAATTTAAACTGCTGCGTATGCTTTAAGTCCATGTCACCCTCTCAGACTCTTGGGCCCATAGTAGCTGCAGAAGGTTTCATCCACCGCTGTTGTATTGGTGGTGCAGTAGCTCGTCTAAGTTGTTCTACAGTGAGAGCATTGGTGAAATGTCCACAAAAAGCATTGGTGATTCTCATCAAATAGTTGATGGTCACCATGAATTGGATAAAAAAATAGCTCAAATAAGGAGGATCAACATCAAGATTGTGAGGTAGGTAAGAAGATGGATAAGAAACCCGGTATTGGATGCAATTCATAAGAAAGACGAGCCCCACATGTTAAGAGATAAGCAGAAATATGAGTTAATTTATTTGCCTCCTGATGCAAGGCCATTGTTAGTTTTTAAAAATAGGAAGAGCGATGTCCAACATGGAGACTCACTTAGAATGCGTTTGAATATTCTTCTAAACCCTGTTCAAGTATTTGAATTGAGCTCAACACAGGGGCCAGAGATGGGACTACATTTGTTTAGGAAGGTGCCTCGCTTCAGAGTTCTTGTTTGTGGGGAGATGGTACTGTTGGTTGGGTTCTGTATACAACGGACACGCAAAATTTTGTTTCCCCTCCCCCCAGTTCCTATTCTTCCTGCCAATACTGGAAATGATCTTGCTAGAGTTCCCTCCAGGGATGGTGGCTTGAGTCCAGTGGAGAGGCAAAAGGGTATTAGCATACTCCTGCATCATATAGAACATGCTGATGTTACTGTTCTTGACCGGGGGAAGGTAACAATTAGTAATCCACAAGGAAAGCAACAACTCCAACCACCAAAGTTTATGAACAATTGTCTCAGAATTGGTTGTGATGCAAAGGTTGCTTTGGACATTCCGGGAAGAGAATCCAGGACATTTGCGGATTTACCTTGGCAAATTCGAATTGAGGTGGATGGCATTGAAGTTGAGGTCCCTGAGGGTGCAGAAGGTGTGCTTGTAGAAAATATTGGAAGCTACAGGGGAGGGGTAGATTTGTGGCAAAACGAGGATGAACATTATGATACTTTTGATCCACAATCTATGCATGATAAGATGCTTGAAGTTGTGAGCATATATGGAACATGGCATCTTTTGAAGCTTCAAGTTGGGCTTTCTCGAGCTCAAATACTTGCACAAGGACAGTCTATTAAAATGCAATCGTTTGCTGTGTCCCCTGTTCAAATTGATAGGGAGCCTTGCTTTAAAGTCAACATGGGCATAGATCATTCAATAAGTCACTTGGCTCAACTGGTCAACCCAGCTGCTTGACATACGAAGGGTGAGGGGTTTGAGCCCCAGGATGCGCTCTTGGGATTTATTTCCCATTACATTAAGCCTCTCAAATTACCATTCTGCCCCTCACTTTTCCCTTAATTCATAAACTGTCCTCTGCCTCTCAGATTACCATTTTTCCCCTCACCTTTCCTTTAATTCCCAAATTGCCCCTTCAGCTCCCAAATTCCAGAAGTGCTCCTTACCTTTCCCAAAACTTCCAGAATTGTCCCTTACCCTTCCAAATGATCAAAATGCCCCTCACCTTTCCTTTAATTCCAAAATTACCCCTCAAAATTCCCAAATTACCAAACTGCCCCTGGACTTTCCCTTAATTCCATATCTGCCCCTCCAATGGCCAATTACCAAACTGCCCCTGCCAATTGCCAAAATTCCAGATTTGCCCCTCCAATGGCTAATTACCAAACTGCCCCTGCCAATTGCCAAATTCCCGATTTACCCCTCCTATGGCCAATTACCAAATTGCCCTTCCAATTTCCAAAATTATAATTTAACCACCAAACTTCCCAAAAATTTAAATTAAATCCTTTCCTTCTAAAATTCAAATCAAGTCTTTTTCCTCAAGAATTCAAATCCCTTTCATTAAAATTCAAATCAATTCTTTCCTCAAATTTTCAAAGCAAATTCAATTCACCTCCAAGTAAAATTAAATCAAACTTTGAGCCTAATCCTCCCCCTCTCAAATTTCCAAATCAACTTCAAATGTTTTTCCTCAAAATTGTCAAGTCCGAGTCAAGCTCATCCTTGATCAAGTCAAGGTTCAAGAACTCAAAATTCAATTCACTTCAAAACAAATTCCTTTTCCATTTCAAGTCATCCTTTTTTTTTATTTTATCTTTATTATATTCAAAAATAAAGTTATTTTTCAAATATTTTGGGATCCTTGGTCTCACGCAACGGGCTCTAAATGGGGGACTGGCGGTTTACCTGCTGTCCAATGTTTAGTAGTCTGTATAGGTCCCCGTGCTGCCGTAGCCGCCTCGGGTCTTGTGCATTGTGTGGACTAAAGGTCCTTCTAAAAAATAAAAGCTCTTTTTAAATATTTTGGGATCTTTGGGGTCACGCGACGGGCTCTAAATGGGGGA
The DNA here is from genome assembly GCA_037954105.1 of Canavalia gladiata. Lineage (NCBI taxonomy): Eukaryota > Viridiplantae > Streptophyta > Magnoliopsida > Fabales > Fabaceae > Canavalia > Canavalia gladiata. The sequence goes on along the minus strand of CM075658.1, from coordinate 38,041,916 downwards.
CTGGCGGTTCACCTGCTGTCCAACGTTTAGTAGTCTTTATAGGCCCCCGTGCTGCCATAGCCGCCTCAGGTCTTTTGCATGAGTGGATTAAAGATCTTGTCAAAAAATGAAAATCTCTTCCAAATGTCATCTTTCCTTTAAACACCCCTGAAGGTTAAGCCTTCACAAACCAGAACTACATAAGCCTTGAGTTTCCCATTGCACCGGGGAATACGTAGGAGCAGGATCAAGTCTTGTCAGGCTAACCTCCATCAAGTTATTTATTTCCATGCTAATTAAAGGGATCAAGCAATTTCAAAAATCAAACACTCAGTTTAAGGGTACCGTTCTTCGGAACGGGCGAGTGGGGTGCCTAACACCTTCACCATTCGTAATCGACTCCCGAACCAAAATCTCATCCTCAAGTCAAGGTTTTTTCCAAATCTTTTACCCTTAAATAAAAATTTGGTGGCGGCTCCATAGCGAAATTCCATTTTCAATTTTTTAGCAAGTTCGTCGTCTCGGTTGAATTACAGTTGCGACAGATGGCGACTCCACTGGGGAATTTAGAGAGTCAAGCCCGATTAAATTGAGTGTGCATAGGTTGATCCCTTTCTATTTATTTGCACGATTTACTCGTTTATTTGTCTATCTGTTTATTCATCTGTTTGTTTATTTTTTGTATAACCCTAGGATAGACAAACAATAAATTGCTATATATCTGTGCAATTTCCCCAATTGTAGGTATCTCAATAATTTGTGTGCCCTCCACACTTTGCATATGCATTCCATCATGAGTGGGCCCTATACCCGGGTCTGAGTGCTGCCTAGGATAGAGGGATCTAGTGGTGTCACGCTGGGGCCTACGTCCTGTGTGGCTATCACGACAATCCCGGCTGGAGTGCGTCCTATTCGTAATGCCCCGCAACTAGTGGCTACTTCTACTGTTGTGGCAAGCATTATGGACTGGAACTTGGGTCTAGTGACCTCTACACCCAAGGATTACTAACCACCTTTGAGAGGTTCATGCATTAAAGGCATTAGACCCTTAGGACAGGTAACCCACATAAGAAGTAAGGAGGGCACACACCCTTTCACGATACATGGTTCATATATGCGCACGGACATTTATTTTAACAGAATCATCCCTGATGGAAGGAGAGGAAGCTGAAAATTGGGGAAATAATAAAAAAAAAGAAAAAAGAAAATCAAGCAAAAGGAAAAAATTATTAAAAGCAAAAATAAAATAAAAATAGAAAATCAAGGAAAAGGAAATAAAATCCCTAGGGAAAATTAGAAAAATAATTTGTGAAAAATACTCAAAATATAAGAGATTCAAAAAAGAGAAAATGGAATTCAAAAGAAAATCTAAAGAAAGATTTGTTAGGAAAATTTTAGCAAAGTTTTTTTCCCAAACAAAACCAAAGGTATTTTCAACAAAATAAAAATACAAAATTTATAAAGTCAAAGGAAAATAAAGTAAATCACTCAAATCTTCTCAAAATGTTCAAATCTTAAAATTATTTGTGCATAGCATGCATGCATTCATGCATCCATTCATAAATTTATCATCAAAAGAAATGTTTCAAAATCATTCCACACATTCTTCATTGCATCAACAACTTTTATCATTCATGATTTTGCATCCAAATTGTTTCTCAAGAAAATTAATTTTTAACTTTAACAGAAAAATTGGAGAAAGACAGCTTCCTCGACATCCTTATAGAACCAGATCATAATCAAGAATCATGGATGAGCTAGAAAGACAAAACGAGGAGTTAAGAAATGAAGTCAAGACTTTAAAAGAGCAAATGGACAAGATGATGGAGGCCATCCAATCATCTAAACAAAGGAAGGCAAGGGAATCCCCTTCGAAAGAACCAACTGACCCATCATATCCTCCTGGGTTCGCCCCACAAAATCCTTCACCATTAACCATGCCTCCACCAACCGAAGGGGTTCATTATGCGTTTCCTCATAGGCATGCACACGCACTAACCCAAACTCAAGCCCAAACACAAACCCAAACACATAACCTACCTCCAAACGCCACTCCACAAGCTTATCAAACAATTGTTGGGGGAACTAATCCTATGTTCACCCAAGAACCTCGTCCATTACACATACCACCTTCGTATCCTCACAACATGCCAGAGGAATACCCAAGCCATCCCTCTAAGGAGGATATAGAAAAATGGAAGGGCCTACAGAAAAGGATCAAGGCAATTGAGGGGAGTGCTCATGAAGCCACGGACGTAGCAGATCTGTGCCTGGTTCCTAACGTGGTCATCCCTCCCAAATTCAAGGTTCCTGAGTTCGAGAAATATCAAGGAACCAGCTGCCCAAAGAAACATCTGACTGTGTACTGTAGGAAGATGTCTGTATGTACTCACTATGAGAAGCTGCTCATCCATTTCTTTCAAGACAGCTTAATTGGGGCAGCTGCTAACTGGTACACTCAACTGGAGCGGACACGCATCCATTCATGGAGAGACCTTGCTGAAGCCTTAACGAAGCAGTATCAGTACAATACAAAAATGGCCCCTGATCAGACTCAACTCCAAAATATGGCCAAAAAGGGAGAAGAGTCCTTCAAGCAGTACGCCCAACGCTGGCGAGAGTTGGCCGCTCAAGTACAACCTCCCTTATCCGAAAGGAAATTGGTCAACATGTTCATGGACACACTCCAAGGTCCTTTCTATGATAAGATGATTGGCAGTGTGACTGCTAGCTTCTCCGATGTCGTCATCATCGGAGAAAGGATCGAAGGTGGCATGCGCCGTGGAAAGATCGCGCAAAAGCCTACAGGGGCAGTCAATGCTTCCAATGGATCTGGGAAAAAGAAGGCAGGTGAAACCTACAACGTGGCTTTCGGTCAAGGCCAATATACACCACAAATGGCACCTTATGGTCCATTTGGTTACCAACCACCACCATACACACCCTACATACCATATCCTTGCTGCCACCTACCAAATACCATACCTTCCTACTTACAACTATCTGACACAAGTCTAACCACCAACACCATATGCGGCCCAAACACAAACTATGAGCCAAAATACCAACCAAAGCCAGAAAAAGGAGAGGAAGCCCGCCCAATTTGACCCTATTCCAATCTCCTACACCGAGCTGCTACCTCTACTGATTCAAAACTCTCTGGTTGCACCTTATCGTCCAAAGCCTCAAGAGCCACCATATTCTAAATGGTATGATGCAAACGCCATATGCGATTACCATGCAGGGTTCATCGGCCATTCCACAGAGGATTGCCTAGCATTGAAACGAAAGGTACAAAGCCTAATCAATGCGAAATGGCTGGATTTCGGGAGGCTTGCTCCTAACACAGAAAACAATCTGTTGCCAAATCACGAGAGCCCATCAGCTAGCTGAAAGAGATGGGAGTAGCACAATGAGTTTCTTTGTACAACTTAAGATTGAGGATACTCATCCAAAAATTGTCGTACTTTTCAAAGTCAATCTTTTGTAAATAAATATCAATGAATAAATACAAAATTACATTTTTCATGTTTCTTGGGCATGTGCTTCATATTATTGGCTTTACTTCAAAAATTCCCCATTCCTTTCATCATCCGACCCATCACTTATTCTTACACCCAAATAATAAATACCTGGTGATGACAATGCCAATGTTGTAATAAATAATCTTGAACGTCTTATTGATCAGACTCAAAGAGAAAATTAAATGAGGAAGCAGAATAAACAAAATCTAATTAGGGATTCTAGATCACCATTCAAAATGTCTTATCAAATGAAAATATCCCGCTGGAACCAAGATCAAGTCCAGGCAAAATTTAGGGATGCAAAATAAGATCCGTTGAATTGGAAGCCAAAATGACCCCGGTAAGGTCAATGTCTGACTACACAAAATTCAAGAATGAGAAAGCCCACTGGATTAAAATAAAAAATGATCCAGGAAAAATCAGGGTCAAAATTCAAGATTCAAGAAGAAGGAAAACCCGCTGGGTTAAAAGCCAAAATAATACAAGCAAAAGTAGGGTTAAAATTAGGATCAAAACAAGAGCCCGCTAGGTCGAAAACCTCAAAAGTGACCTAAGCAAAAGTTAGGGCACACAAACAAAAGCCTGCTAGGTCAAAAACTTCAAAGGAGACCTAGGAAAAAGTTAGGGCACACAAAATCCCGCTAGGTCAAAAACCTCAAAGGAGACCTAGGCAAAAGTTAGGGCACATAAACAAGATCCCATTGGGTCGAAAACCCTTAAAGGAGTCCTAGGAAAAAGTTAGGGCACACAAACAAGAGCCCGCTAGGTTGAAACCCTCAAAGGAGACCTATGCAAAAGTTAGGGCACAAACAAGAGCCCGCTAGGTCGAAAACCTCAAAGGACACCTAGGCAAAAGTTAGGGTATATAAACAAGAGCCCGCTAGGTCGAAAACGTCAAAGGTGACCTAAGAAAGAGTAAGGGCACACCAAAACAAAAGCCCGCTAGGTCGAAACCCTCAAAGGAGACCTAGGAAAAAGTTAGGGCACACAAACAAAAGCCCGCTAGGTCGAAAACCTCAAAGGTGACCTAGGTAAAAGTTAGGGCACAATCAAGCATAAGGCCCGCTAGGTCGAAAACCCTCAAAGGGCGGCCTAGGCAAAAGTTAGGGCACACGCACGAAAAGCCCGCTAGGTTGAAAACCGGTAAGGGCGACCTAGGAAAAAGTTAAGGCAAAACAAAAGACCTGCTGGGTTGAAAACCCTGAAACTACCTAGGCAAAATTTAAGGTCAATCAAGAATCCAAACATAATTTAAATGCTTTTGCTCCTCACAACTCCAAAAACTGGGGCAAAATTTTTCCGTTTCTCAAGTTTGATTAATTTGACAATCCAGATTATGAAAATCAGCATTGGCATGCTTCACCAAAAGTGTCATTTGGGCAATCAGATCTACCTCTCCATTCTTCTAAAATTGGGGCAAAATTTTGCCATTTGTTTGAATTAACATTTTCCATCAAAAAACGCCATTACGACAATCAAACCAACATTCTTCGCCCTTTCAAATATACTACCTTCTCCCATTACACCATTCAAAAACACTTTTGCATACCTCAAAGGTACACATGCTAAAAGAGACATGAAAACTGTAAAAGATAAAAAGATTAATTTTGAAAAGTCATGACGAGTCGGATGACTCCTCAACCTTTGCAACAGGGCATGATTGCTCCCATAAAGTCATCCTCCTGTAAATCACGATGCCACTCAAGAAAGGAAGAGTGTGTCTCATGCAATAATGTCAACCAGTGTTAGGTCTCAAGGACCTAGAAAGGAAATTCAAAATTGGTCCAAAAGTCAAAAGACAGAGTCAATCTAGCTCGTCCCGATTCTTGATTCCTTTGACACCTACTATGAGGTTGTCGAGGAAAGGACATGTTAAAATAATCAATCAAAAATCAAGAGAAACAAAAAGTTTTTACACCTTTTCATGGTTTGCATTCATCTCATAGCATCTGTTTCATCAAATAATTATTTCAAGCATTAAAATAAGAACTCTGCATCATTTTTGCATTTATTCAAGCATCACAAACACCACATTCTCTCCATTCGTTCAAACAACACATAAGCATCTTTTTATTCAAGCATCGCACGACCTATTTTTCAAAAGTAATTAAGACCCGGGTAAAATTACTTGAATCAATCATAATTAAAAGACTTCCAAACTGGGGCAAATGCTAGCCCACACAAAGATCCAATTTGAGGTCATCCTCAAATTCTAAGTGAAGCTCAAACTGGGGCAAACCCTTGCCCACAAAATATGATTTGAGGTCATCCTCAAATGCCAAATCAAGTTCAAACTAGGGCAAATGCAGGCCCGCACAAAAGTCTAATTTGAGGTCATCCTCAAATTTTGAGTCAAGGCCAAACTGGGGCAAACGTTTGCCCACAAAAATTCAATTTGAGGTCATCCTCAAATTCTGAGTCAAGCTTAAACTGGGGTAAAGGCTTGCCCGTGCAAAAATTAAATTTGAAGTCATCCTCAAATTCTGAATCAAGTTCAGAATGGGGCAAACATTTGCCCAAGCAAGATTAAATTTTAAGAGAAAAATTGGGGCAAACGCTTGCCCAAAATCTCCCCCAGTTAAGACATTCCTCAATTGCCAAGAGCCTTCCAAACTGGGGCAAACACTTACCCAAAGTTCCTTCAAACATCAAGAAGTTTCCTAAATTGGGGCAAAATATTGGCCCAAGTTTCTTCAAGAAAATACTTGTAAAGTACTTAAAAAACCTTCAAGTTCAAGGAAGAATAAGCTATTTACTTTAATTCAAGGAAAAACACATTTCAAAGTAAAGTTGTCTAAGGGAAATTGACGAAGAAGTCCATAATCCCTCTTCACGTGTCACCCCAAGGCACATCAAGTTTGTTTTCCACACCTGTCTTCATAGGTCATTCTCTCGCCTGCATCAACAGGCTGCCATCTATAACAAGTATCTATCTTTATTCCACCCTGTCAACAACAGGACCTCCACACGACTCATGTCTGTCTTAGTAGGCTCATTTCTTTCCTGTCAACAACAGGGCTCTTCTTCGATACCTGTCCTAACAGATTCTTTTCATTTCTGCCTGTCTTAACAGGTCTTCACCATTATGTCGTGCCTGTCTCAACAGGCGTCTAGCTTCCATCCTGTCAACAACAGGATCTTTTGTTTTTCCTATTTTAATAGGCTTTCATCGTTCTCCTTGCTTGTTGAGCAGGCTTGCATTTCTCCTATCAACAATAGGACTTCATATTTAAATTCCGTCCACCTGTCAAGCAGGTTTGCATTTATCTTGGCAATAGTAGGATTTCATCATTTGCATCTTCCTGGCAACAGCGGGACCTCATTTGCATTCTCCTGTCAACAACAGGATCTCAAGCATGTTTAAATTCAGTCCACCTACCAAGCAGGTTTGCACTTATCCTGGAAATAGCAGGATTTCATCATTTGCATCTTCCCGGCAACAGCGGGACCTCATTTCCATTCTCCTATCAACAACAGGACTTCAAGCATGTTTAAATTCCCTTCACTTGTCAAGCAAGTTTGCATTTATCCTGACAACAGCAGGATTTCATTTGCATCTTCCCGGTAACAACGGGACCTCATTTGCATTCTCCTGTCAACAACAGGACTTCAAGCATGTTTAATTTTCTGTCCACCTGTCAAGCAGGTTTGCATTTATCCTGGGAACAGCAGGATTTCATTTGCATCTTCCTGGCTACAGTGGGACCTCATCTGCATTCTCTTGTCTACAACAGGACTCCAAGCATGTGTAATTTTCCGCCACTTGTCAAGCAGGTTTGCATTTATCCTGGGAACAGCAGGATTTGATTTGCATCTTCCCGGCAACAGCGGGACCTCATTTGCATTTTCCTGGCAACAACGGGACCTCATTTTCATTCTTCTGTTAACAATAGGACTTCAAGCATGTTTAATTTTCTGTCCACCTGTCAAACAGGGTCGCATTTATCCTGGCAACAACAGGATTTCATTTGCATCTTCCTGGCTACAGCGGGACCTCATCTGCATTCTCCTGTCAACAACAGGACTCCAAGCATGTTTAATTTTCCGCCACCTGTCAAGCAGGTTTGCATTTATCCTAGCAACAGGAGGATTTCATTTGCATCTTCCCTGCAACAACGGGACCTCATTTGCATTCTCCTGGCAACAACGGGACCTCATTTGCATTCTTTTGTCAACAATAGGACTTCAAGAATGTTTAATTTTTTGTCCACCTTTCAAGCAGGTTTGCATTTATCCTGGCAACAGTAGGATTTCATTTGCATCTTCCTGGCTACAGCGAGACCTCATCTGCATTCTGCTGTTAACAACAAGACTCCAAGCATGTTTAATTCTCCGCCACCTGTCAAGCAGGTTTGCATTTATCCTGGCAACAACAGGATTTCATTTGCATCTTCCCAGCAACAGGGGGACCTCATTTGCATTCTCCTGGCAGCAGCGGGACCTCATTTGCATTCTTCTGTCAACAATAGGACTTCAAGCATGTTTAATTTTCTATCCACTTGTCAAGCAGGTTTGCATTTATCCTAGCAACAGCAAGATTTCATTTGCATCTTCCCAGTAATAGCGGGACCTCATTTGCATTCTCCTGTCAACAACAGGACTCCAAGCATGTGTAATTTTCTGCCACCTATCAAACAGGTTTGCATTTATCCTGGCAACAACAGGATTTCATTTGCATCTTCCCGGCAACAGCGAGACCTCATTTGCATTACCCTGTCAATAACGGGATTTTCATCAAAATTACATTTCTGCATTCTTGGCCTATGATGTCAGGCCACCTTCAAACTTTCTTTTCTGTGTATTGGCCTATAGTGTCAGGCCACCATCAAGTTTATGTTCCCGCAACTGGGACTCTGATGTCAGGCCCTAAGCATAGATAGGTTTCTGTACCTCGGTCTATGTTGTGAGGCCACCTTGTACATATCTTACATTTTCGTTTAGCATGCTTTCCTGCCTCAAATAGGTCATGCTCCCTCTACAAAGCCCGTCGTGATGGGCCATTCTCTCCTGCTTTGCCTGCTTTAATAGGCCATCTTCATTTCATTTCTCTTGTCCTAACAAGTGATCCTGTTGCATCCCACGCCTGTCCTAATACTTCATTCGTTTCACTTAGCCTAATTAGGCTGTACCAACAAGCCTTACATATTTAAACTCTATCGGCACGCGAAGCCAGAAATGTCATTCAACTGCCATCCTCTAGGAATCCTTGAGGATCGCTTTTAACTCAAGGCTTCTAGTGTCACTCTCGGACTTTCTTCAAAAAGCCCGCCTCGGACATAATGTGTTCACGTCTTTACTCATTCCCTATCCTGATAATCCAGAGAGTCATCTCTCGCATTATCATGTAGAAAATGAGTAAAGAGGGGCAAACTGTAAACCCCCATTTATGTCTGAGGCCTCATTTTGAAATTAATTAATACAAAATTAATAAATAATAATTAAATAAGCAGAAAACAACAAAAATAAAGGAAGCAGAAAATAGATAAGCGGAAAGAGAAAAATAAAAGGAAAACAACCAAATAAAAACAAATAAAGAAAAAGGTTGATAAAAATAAAAAATAAACATAAATCGGAAAAAATAAAATAACAAATAAGAAAAAAAAATAATTAATTAAATTAAATTAAAAAAAATGAATGAATGAAAAATTTTAAAATCAGAAAAAAAAAGAAAATTTAAATAACGAGAAAACTCGAAAAATAAAAAATCTGAAAATAATAAAAAATTTCAAAAATATGTAAATGAAAAAAAATAAAAAAATAATAAAAATTGCATAAAAGGAAAAGGAAGGCGGGAGAAAAATTTGAAAAAGGGAGAAAGGTACAAAAGAAGAAAAATGCTTTAGGAAAAGGCGATTTGAAAAAATTTTGAAGGGGAGAATTTGTTTTCAAACTCTTTCACCACTCCCTGGCTCTGGAGGCTATAAGGAAAGAGGAGGAGAACTTCAACGGGTCTTCTCACAGTGTTCGATACAAGATCCACTGAATTTCTTGCGAATCATCCTCGATCCATCAGGTATGAACACACAGAGGGAATTTTTTCTCAATGAATTCATAAATCGAATTCTTTGTAAGAGAATGCATGTGTTCGTTTAGTGTTAAGACGGACATTTTCTATGTTAACATCCCGAATCAAACACCGTGCACAGACTTGGTTGAAATCATGCATGAATCTTGAGAGCAGAGGATATGTGAATGCTAATGATCTCCACTGAGAATTCGTAGTTCTTGATCATAGATTACATGCACTTGGTTAATTCACTCTGCCTAGGCAATTTGTTGTGTTATCATCCTCTGTCAATTAGAAATTTGGTTGAAATCATGCATGAATCTTGAGAGCAGAGGATATGTGAATGCTAATGATCTCCACTGAGAATTCGTAGTTCTTGATCATAGATTACATGCACTTGGTTAATTCACTCTGCCTAGGCAATTTGTTGTGTTATCATCCTCTGTCAATTAGAAATTTGGTTGAAATCATGCATGAATCTTGAGAGCATAGGATATGTGAATGCTAATGATCTCCACTGAAAATTCGTAGTTCTTGATCATAGATTACAAGCACTTGGTTAATTCACTCTGCCTAGGCAATTGGATGTGTTATCATCCTCAGTCAATTAGAAATTTGGTTGAAATCATGCATGAATTTTGTGAGCGGATCTCCACTGTGAATCCGTGGTTCTTGATGATAGATTGCATGCACTTGGTTAATTCATTGTGCCTAAGTCACGTATGAAACGAATCCATATCTCGTGCGAGGAATTTAAACTGCTGCGTATGCTTTAAGTCCATGTCACCCTCTCAGACTCTTGGGCCCATAGTAGCTGCAGAAGGTTTCATCCACCGCTGTTGTATTGGTGGTGCAGTAGCTCGTCTAAGTTGTTCTACAGTGAGAGCATTGGTGAAATGTCCACAGAAAGCACTTGTGATTCTCATGAAATAGTTGGTGGTCACTTGAATTGGATAAAAAAATAGCTCAAATAAGGAGGATCAACATCAAGATTGCGAGGTAGGTAATAAGATGGATAAGAAACCCGGTATTGGATGCAATTCATAAGAAAGAGGAGCCCCACATGTTAAGAGATAAGCAAAAATATGAGTTAATTGATTTGCCTCCTAATGCAAGGTCATTGTTAGTTTTTATAAACAGGAAGAGCGGTGACCAGCATGGAGACTCACTTAGAATGCGTTTGAATATTCTTCTAAACCTTGTTCAGGTATTTGAATTGAGCTCAACGTAGGGGCCAGAGATGGGACTTCATTTGTTTAGGAAGGTGCCTCGCTTCAAAGTTCTTGTATATGGGGAGATGGTACTGTTGGTTGGGTTCTGTATACAACAGACACACAAAATTTTGTTTCCCCTCCCCCTAGTTGTTATTCTTCTTGCCAATACTGGAAATGATTTTGCTAGAGTTCCCTCCAGGGATGGTGGCTTGAGTCCAGTGGAGAGGCAAAGGGGTATTAGCATACTCCTGCATCATATAGAACATGTTGCTGTTACTGTTCTTGACCGGGGGAAGGTAACAATTAGTAATCCACAAGGAAAGCAACAGCTCAAACCACCAAAGTTTATGAACAATTATCTCGGAATTGGTTGTGATGCAAAGGTTGCTTTGGACATTCCGGGAAGATAATCCAGGACATTTGCGGATTTACCTTGGCCGATTTGAATTGAGGTGGATGGCATTGAAGTTGAGGTCCCTGAGGGTGCAGAAGGTGTGCGGTGTGCTTGTAGAAAATATTGGAAGCTACAGGGAAGGGGTAGATTTGTGGCAAAACGAGGATGAACATTATGATACTTTTGATCCGCAATCTATGCATGATAAGATGCTTGAAGTTGTGAGCATATCTGGACCATGGCATCTCTGGAAGCTTCAGGTTGGGATTTCTCGAGCTTAAAGACTTGCACAAGGACAGTCTATTAAAAAGCAATCGTTTGTTGTGTCCCCTGTTCAAATTGACAGGGAGCCTTGCTTTAAAGTCAACCTGGGCATAGATCATTCAATAAGTCACTTGGCTCAACTAGTCGACCCCGCTGCTTAACATGCGAAGGGTGAGGGGTTCGAGCCCCAGGATGCGCTCTTGGGATTTATTTCCCATTTCATTAAGCCTCTCAAATTACCATTCTGCCCCTCACATTTCCTTTAATTCCTAAACTGTCCTCTGCCTCTCAGATTGCCATTTTTCCCCTCACCTTTCCTTTAATTCCCAAATTTCCCCTTCAGCTCCCAAATTCCAAAAATGCCCCTTACCTTTCCCAAAATTCCAGAATTGTCCCTTACCCTTCCAAATGACCAAAATGCCCCTCACCTTTCGTTTAATTCCCAAATTGCCCCTTCAGCTTTCAAATTCCAGAAATGCCTTTACCTTTCCCAAAATTTCAGAATTGCCCCTCGAAATTCCCAAATTACCAAACTGCCCCTGGACTTTCCCTTAATTCCATATCTGCCCCTCCAATGGCCAATTACCAAATTGTCCCTGCCAATTGCCAAAATTCCAGATTTTTCCCTCCAATGGCTAATTACCAAACTGCCCCTGCCAATTGACAAATTCCCGATTTACCCCTCCTATGGCCAATTACCAAATTGCCCTTCCAATTTCCAAAATTATAATTTAACCCCTAAACTTCCCAAAAGTTTAAATTAAATCCTTTCCTTCTAGAATTCAAATCAATTCTTTCCTCAAATTTTTAAAGCAAATTCAATTCACCTTCAAGTAAAATTAAATCAAACTTTGAGCCTAATCCTCCCCCTCTTAAATTTCCAAATCAACTTCCAATGTTTTTCCTCAAAATTGTCAAGTCCGAGTCAAGCTCATCCTTGATCAAGTCAAGGTTCAAGAACTCAAAATTCAATTCACTTCAAAACAAATTCCTTTTCCATGTCAAGTCATCCCTTTTCTTTTTTTATTTTATCTTTATTATATTAAAAAATAAAGTTATTTTTCAAATCTTTTGGGATCCTTGGTCTCACGCAACGGGGTCTAAATGGGGGACTGGCGGTTCACCTGCTGTCCAACGTTTAGTAGTTTGTATAGGCCCTCGTGCTGCCGTAGTCGCGTCGGGTCTTGTGCATGAGTAGACTAAAGGTCCTTCCAAAAAATAAAAGCTCTTTTTAAATATTTTGGGATCTTTGGTGTCACGCGACGGGCTCTAAATGGGGGACTGGCGGTTCACCTGCTGTCCAACGTTTAGTAGTCTATATAGGCCCCCGTGCTACCATAGCCGCCTCAGGTCTTGTGCATGAGTAGATTAAAGATCCAACCAAAAAACAAAAATCTCTTCCAAATGTCATCTTTCCTTTAAACACCCCTGACGGTCAAGCCTTTACAAACCAGAACTACGTAAGCCTCGAGTTTCCCATTGCACCGAGGAATAAGTAGGAGCAGGATCAAGTCTTGTTAGGCTAACCTCCATCAAGTTATTTATTTCCAGACTAATTAAATGGATCAAACAATTTCAAACATCACACACTCAGTTTAAGGGTACTGTTCTTCGGAACGGGCGAATGGGGTGCCTAACACCTTCCCCATTCGTAACTGACTCCCGAACCTAAATCTCATCCTCAAGTCAGGGGTTTTTCCAAATCTTTTACCCTTAAATAAAAATTTTGTGGCTGCTCCATAGCAAAAATCCATTTTCAAAGTTTTAGCGAGTTCGTCGTCCCGTCGGAATTACGGTTGCGACAGGTTTCACCCGAAGTGCTAGAGTTCTTGATTCAAGAATGGCTTAGACAGATTATCTTTGGGTTATTTAGATTCTCAGAGAAAAGGGAGATGACAGAATATGACTAACGTGGTGTAGAATGCACAGAATGCTCCTCATCTCTCCTCGTAGAACCAGTGAAGTTCCATCTCCTTTTGTTGACTTGTCCTTGTTCAAGAAAATCCGCCCCATGTGAATCTTGATGCTAAAACTTTTTCCCCTTCCAAGACCTTTTTTTCCGAGAAAAACTACCAGAGACCAAGACCTTTTTTTTCTTCTTCATGTGTGCCCTCCATTTCTTTTTTTTTTTTGTTGCATTATTTTTCCTTTCCGTTAAAAATTTGTTTTTTCTGTTATTACTATTTTTTCCTTGCTGTTTTATTAAACTTTTTGTTATTATTTTTGTTTTCTATTTTATTAAAAATTTTCTAATCTTTTTTGTTATATATATATATATTTCTTTTTTTATTTTTCCATATTTTATCTTTTTTATTTATTATTTTTAGTTTATTTATTTTTTCTTATTTTTTCTGTTTTCTTTCTATTAATTCTGTTTTATTTATTTATTATTTTTAATTTTCTGTTTTATTAATATTTTTTGTTTTTTATTTCTTTCATATTGTTCTGTTTACTTTTTTTATTTTTTATTTTTTATTGTTTGTGTATTTGTTTTAATTTTTGTTATATTTTTTCTTTTTGCTTGTTTGTTTCCTTTGATTTTCATTTAATTGTTTTAGTGTTTTTCTGTTTATTTATTTATTATTTAAATTAGTATTGGCTTCTTGATTAATTTTAACAATTGGGGGCCTCGGACATAATTGAGTGTTTACACCTAGAATCCAAAACGGAATGGATTCCATTTTTCTGGTAGTTAATAGGTTCAATAAGATTGGGGTACTTTTTCTATAGTCTTAAGGTACCTTTTTATATGTATTTTTTGGACAAATAAATTGTGCTCATCTAGGCCTAATTAAGGGATTCACAAAGGGACAGATTAAGGCTTGTATTTTGGGTCAAATCCAAGCCCATTTAGCAATCACAAAGGAGCATATTAAAGAGCCATGTGATTGCCTCTTGCTTGGTCTATATATAGACCACTTTGTAGCCATTTTGAGAACTTTAAGTCATAATATGAAATCAAATATTAGAGTGAGAAATTCCCTCTCAAATTTTTTCTCCCTTAACCTAGCTTAAGGTACAACACCTCTTTATCCATGGACCTCTAAGGTGGTAGAGCCAAAGGCTTATCTTCTTCTAGGAGTGATGCTTAGCACATAATTCTCATAGGATCCATTTATAATCCATTTCATCATCTCAAATATAAATCCAACCAACATCTCTCCATCATTCATTGATTAAAAATTATTCCTTCTTTGAAGGTTGTATCATTATCCCTCTTAGATACATGATAGACCTATCCGTAAGTTGCAAAGAGATAATGATAGGCTTGACCTCATTCATACCTAATCTTCTAAAAAAAGATAAAGGCATTATATTAACACTAGTTCCTAGGTCACACAAAACTGTATCAAAATAAGAATTATCAATAGTACAAAGTGTAGTGAAACATCCTAAATCCTCAAGCTTTGGTGGATGTTTCTAGACAAGGGTGATGGAGCACTCCTTATTGAGCTTGATGGTCATGTAGCCCTCAAGCTTCTTTTTGTTGCCCAAAAGTTCCTTCAAAAATTTTTCATATTGGGTATTTAGGAAATCACCTCCATGAAGGGGAGATTAATCCTTAGTTTCTTTAAGATGTCCATAAATTTTGTAAATTAAGGATTAACTTTATATCCCTTTAACCTTTAAAGGAAGGATATTCTTTGTTGATACGACCACACGAGGTTTATTTGGAGCCCTTTCTATTCTCTTATCAATGTCCTTCCTATTTTTCCTTTAAACTCCCATCAATAAAAGTTAAGAGATCATCAATAACCTTCTATTGGTCATCAATAACATAATCATATTTGGTTAGTTTAGTTAAATTATTTTTTACTTTAAGTTACTTAATTGTAGCTATTCATGTGTATATAACTGGATTTCTTCTCATGCAATAATAATAATGTACTATCTTTCTTCTCATTACTATTTATGCTTTCCTTATTTCTCATTTTAGTATTTCAACATTGTTGAGGGTAACCTTGTGTTATTGATCAAACTTTATTTCTTACCATATCACTTTCCTTATCAAGGTCTATTTGTGAACAACCACCCTATTAATTCCCATACCTTGTTTCTAATAAACTAATTAACTTTTTCTTGGCTGGTCACAATTCATTCTTCATCAAATAATTCTTGTTCAACTTTCTTAGGTTAAAAAAAACTTGTATCTTATGTAATAGTTCATCAAACTTATATCTTATTCATCAAATAACTTGTATCTTGTGTTTATACCCTCGATCTTGTCCCTAAATCATCAACTCAAATGAATATAACACCTTGTATAATCTCCAATTTGTGAAGTATTAGACACTTTAGGTTGTTCAAGCTATAATAGTTTGTCCTTGATCTTTTCATTTTATTCTTCCTCTATTGAATTTGAAGAGTCTTATAAATCTAGTTTTAAAAATTCAAAATCTAACTTTGATAGTTTTGTATGAGTTGTTAGTTCATCATTGAAACTCAGATGGAGAGACTTTTCAAAAGATAGGGTTCTAGTGTTATATATTGTGTAAGCCTTAGAAGTGTTTAAATTTCTTAAAAATATTAGCTTATCCACTTTGGAGTCACACATTCCAATTTGACCTTAAGTTTTAATGATATAAAATCCACATTCAAAAGGATAAAAATAAGATATGTTAAGTTTCCATCCTTTCCATAATAAATAGGAAGTCATATCTTAGAAAATACTTTTAAGCACTCTATTTTGCATATAAAAAGCACTATTTATTGCTTTTATTTAGAAGTATTCTAGGAGAGAATTTCACAAAATATGGTTCTAACCATTTTTTTAATTATTTGATTTTTTTTCTTAACAAATTGTTTTATTGTTAAAGATTTCTTGAAGTATAAAAGTTATCAAATATGCATTTTCTTCACAAAATATTTTTAAAAAACATATTTCTTAAATTTCTTCAATGATCATTTCTTAGGTCAATGGTACAAAATCCTTTTTATTTTGCATCCTATTGTAGAATATCTTAAATACCTTTAAAAATTCATCCCTATGAGTTACAAAGTATATTCATGTTAATCTAAAGTAATCAATAATAATGACAAACTGACGAACGATGTTGTGGTTGGGTCAAAATGTAAAAAAATAAATCAAAATATAATACAAGGCATAACCTTGGTCGACTCTCAAGGACGTTGGAAAAAAACTTGGTTCAATTCAAAGTTAGAAAAATGGGGGAGGGGTTATGTTTTGTTTTATTTATAAAATAAAAATGCAAATTAATAAAACCAATATTAAAATTTGATTAACTTGCTAGTTCAATTTATGAGTGGGATTATCATAGGTTCAAAAAAATATTTTTGAAAAGAATTCAATTCTTGTTTGGTTTGAATTCAATCAAACAACCTCCAATTAAACTCACAATTTTCTACTAAGATAACACCTAAAATTCAAAGTAATTCATGTTAAGATAATTAAGTATCACTTGAACTCTCCAAATCAATTCTAAATAACCAAAATCACCAAACCCTATTGGCAAGCACTAATTTTTATTTATTTTAAATTCAATCAAGAAACTTCCAATTAATCTCATGATTTCCTACTAGAATAACACTTAAAATATATGGATTAATTCATGTTTAGAAAATTAAGCATCACATGAAGTTCCCAAATTAATTCTTAATAATTGAAATCATCAAATCTTATAGAAAACGTCACAGCCCCTTTTATTTTTTTGCATACAAATTAGATAATTAAGAAAATCCTAATTTTAGAATTGCAGCATGTAAGATGAAATTATATTCAACATCAATTTTCACAATTACTAATAACAATTGCAATGTATTAAAAACGAAGAAGACGAAATGACAACAGAAATTCAATTAAGAAAAAACCCCCAAATCCCTTACTTATAGAATTAAAATCAGCGAGGCAGCCAAAAAAATTAGGCCTATATGAGGATTTTTATAAAATGAATAAAAATAAGAAAAAAATAATTGAAACTTTATTGAGAACTTGGAAGAAGTTTCTATGTATTTACAATTTATTAAGGTTTCCCCTTTTATAAACCAAGTTTTCATATTAAAATTCAAAATTTAAAATCAAGATAAATTGAATCAATTATTTTAAATCAAGGATAAAGATTCTTCAAGAATTTATTACCTTATTCCTGTAGGTTTCAATTTTAATTCCTTATTATTCTATCATTTGAATTCAAATTATGCATGAAATATAGGTCTTTGTTTGACACCTCTGTTCAAGATTTTTTATGAGAATGTTGGTAGAAGAATTAAGGTTTCTTGTCTGAACAAATTTTGTAGATAATTTTTTCTGTGAGATTTATAAATTAATCCCATCAAAAAATAATTCTTGTATCCTTAGATATGTTTATTTTACTAGAACATGTCTGGGTTATCTAGGTAGAAACTCTAAGTTACTGTTTGAACCAAATAACTTTGTGATCCATTTTGGCTAGGATACATAGGCATATATTTGATCTTAGGGTTTCGTCTCATGTTTCTAATGCCTGTGGAATCATTTCAATCTCAATTTTATAGCCCAATGTATGGCCTGCACAATGAACAAAGTACAAGAGGAATGAAAATCTAAAAGTTAGCCAATTTTATCATCTAAGCCCAATGAAGTTCAATAAATAAAAATTATTCAAAATGAGAGAATAAGACATGATTTAAACCCAAATAAGCTCAAACAAAATGAAAATAAGTGTAAAAATATTCATTCATCACAAACCCATACTTTTTATAACCTAGACTTTCAATTCCAATCGAACCAAAAAATCCTAGTATAATAGTTGTGTTCCATAAGTGGAATCATTATTTTCTACTTGAATGATGTTTTAACTTGTTTACCTTTCTAACATGCTTCACAAAGAAGATTAGTTTTGAAAGAAGTTTCAAGCAAAACCTTTACAAGATTTTTCTTTTTTATAAATTTTTGAAATGTATTTTAAACTAATATGCCCAAACATTTTGTGTTAAATCCATCTTTCACTTTTGTTTTAAAATAAATTTTATAATTTAATTATTTAGTTCTTTTACATCGATATTATATAAATTATGATGTTTATTTATGATAAATAGAAGAGACCATCCGACTTTTTCTACCACACATTATTCCTTATTGAAAGAAATATTATATTTACTATCACAAAAGTAACTAGTGGTAAGAAAATTGTTTCATACACTTTACATAAAGTAAATTTTGAATAATAAGTATAAAATACTTACCAATCTTACCTTTACATCATATAAGACCTTGATAGCTTCCACAAAATGTTACTATTCTCTTTCATGTAATTGAAGTATAAGAATATAGACCTTTCTTCCATAATGTGTGTCGCAACCGTAATTCCGACGAGACGACAAACTCGCTAAAATTTTGAAATGGAATTTTATTAGGATTATGTAGAGTCGTCACCAAATTTTTATTTAAGGGAAAATACTTGGAAAAACCCTAACTCGAGGAAGAGATTTAGGTTCGGGAGTCGGTTACGAGTGGGGAAGGTGTTAGGCACCCAACTCGCCCGTTCCGAAGAACGGTACCCTTAAACTGAGTGTGTGATTTTTGAAAAACGTTTGATCCCTTAATTAATATGAAAATAAATAGATTGATGGAGGTTAGTCTAACAAGACTTGATCCTGCTCCTACATATTCCCCGGTGCAATGGGAAACTCAAGGCTTACGTAGTTCTGGTTTGATTTGAAGGCTTGACCTTTAGAAACACTTGAGAGAAAAGCATTTGAAGATGAACATATTGTTTTGGAAAACATTTTTAGAAGGATTCCTAATCCACATATGCACGGGGTCCAAGAGAACTACGGCTGCACTTGGGCCCGTACGAATCTCTAAACATCAAACAACAGAAAACGCTACCAGTTCTTGCTTAGAGCTCGTCGCGTGAGATTAGGAATCTCAAAATAAGATTTTTGTTTTGTGAAAAAGGAAAAAAAAAATAGGAGGCAAATCCAATCCACATATGCACAGGGCCCAAGACAACTACGGCTGCACTTGGATCCAAATGAATCTCTAAATAGCGAACAACAGAAAAAGCTACCAGTTCGTGCCTAGAGCTCATCACGTGAGATTAAGAAATGCAAAACAAAATTTTTATTTTGTAAAAACAACGAGTGATAAAACGAAAAGGCATAATCCAGAGTAAAGGGGATACGGGGGCTTAAATGGAATTAGGATAAGCACGGGATTTGATTATGGGAATCACCGAGGTCTAATTGCAATTAGGAGAAGTATGGGGTAGGATTGTAATTATTAGAAATATGGGGGCAGAAATGCAATTTTTGGGAACATGGGGGCAGAAATGCAATTATTAAGAATACAATGGTTTTGACTGGGATTATGGAAAGCATATGGTTTGACCGAAGGGGTTGTATGATCGTGGTTAATGATTTTTTAATTGATACGTATGGAAACCGATTCGTCTCCCTTGGGTATGGTATGGTTAACATGTTTGCATGGCCCCCGTACACGACCTGCGGATGTTCTAATCAGGCTACCCTACTTGTTAGACTAGCTTGTGTGGGTTCCGCCACTCTGCTGATTATCCATGCAATTGGGGTCACAGTGGTGGTCGACTGACCCAGTGATTATAAGCGATGCAATAGCAGTCTTTCATGTCCCGCTCGGTTCGATAGGTAAATGAATAGAGTTAGTCCATCTTCCTTTAAGAAAAATTCATCAGCGACCCCTTCATCTTCAATGGATTATGCAATCGTGTCTTCTTTCTCATGCACCCAGCTGCGCTGCCCAAAACAAGGGTACACCACCTCATGCACCAAACGCAAGGGCGATTCGAGATAGGCGATGACTCTTATATTTTCACAAATGTCGTGGGGCTCCAAGCAGGATGTAAGACCACTCCAGGGGCATCCGGGCCAACAATCACTTCCATTCTAAGCATCTATTTTTGCATGATCATTCCATGAGTCCACCATTGGGTCAACTTCGCTTTTCCTATGCATAGAAATAGAGAATGGGTAGAGGAGAATAGTGGCAGTATTCCCTAGATGACGTCAATCCAAAATCTTTGGTTTTTATGATGCTCTTCATGCATAACTTAGTCAAAGTTGACGAACGATAAGCGGAGCCTAATCGTCTATCCTTTGCACGGAGAGATTTCTTCAAGGCCAAGGTATAGAAATGTTTGGTCGATTGTGACTCTAACTTACTATGGTGAAAGGCCACGGCGGTGGCGTGGTTTCAAACACTTGGATGCATCTATACGTGGATGGCTCACGCCGCTGTGAAGGGGAAGGCGTGTCAGTGAGCCTTTGATGCGATAATCACTGTTGCCTTCCTTGGGTTGGCTCGAGCACAGCTGATGAGTTAAGCCCTGTGATATTGCAATCGTAAGGGTACCCTACATTCACAAAGGTCAAGGAGTTGCAAGTTAAAAAGGTCAGAGGAATTGACAGAGCATCCCTTTCTCTCCACCACCATCTAACCTTTTGAAAGCGTACGACTTATGGAGGACCAACAATGTTACCGACCTTTACTCAGGAATTTCTTATGATGCACTGAATCCTCCATTTCTATGTGCAAACTGTTACTGCCATGCCCCTGTTTCTGCTTGAAGGGAACTACATACGCATGACATCTTTGAAGACCCTTGCATGTCGTGCATAATGACGTCACGGTCGGCTCGTATCCCCTGTTTTGATGAAACTTATGCTCAACCCTTGTAATAGAATATCCACCTTCAAAGTGATTTCCAGTTTTCGAACAACATCCGCCTATGGGAGTGGCTCACCCGACATGCTTGATGGAGGGTATCTCAATGAAAGGTTCTTTCCATGATGGCGCTAGAGTCAAAATGTGAGATAAGATAACCATAGCCTATTGACGATCGGGGGGAACTCTATTTCTCGTGAGTGGGAGCGGAGTCTGGGTGCACGCACTCTATCGGAGCTGCTAGCAATGCCCCATCTTGACTTCTATGACTTTAAACCAATGGCCTCTTCATGCAGCAGTGGCGGAACAGTGGCAGGAGGACTTTACTTTCACACTATACTAACTACAAATGTCCTGCTCCAAGCCATATCTTTATCTGACTTTTGTGGCTTCAAACACTTGCATGCTTGGCGTGCATGAGCAGTCCCAGACTATCCTTAAGAATTTCCCCGGGGTAACATAGTTTTTACATGGTTCAGGGCGAAAGAAAGGGATAATAATTATGAACCCCGCATGCGACTATACCCTGCCCCAATCCAGAACTTAGCTTTACATCCATTTGCGGAGGTCTTTTCTTGGGATGGTTATGCAAGAAACATGTTTCAAAAAAAGGAAAAAGAGTCCATTCACAACCAGATCGAGGCAAATCACCGGTTTGAGTCTTGGTTTGAAAATTGATTTCTGAACCTTGTGAAGGAATTAACGGTTCTAATAAGTTCTTTCCGTAATCATTTAGCAAACATGACATATAGGATTTAACTCACGCAATAGAATCTTGGCCAAACTATTCGTAGTGCTAGAGGAGTCGTACTCTTCGTTCAGAAATCAACTAAGTTTGAGGGAGATACCTTGATGCAATTATTTTAGTTGAGATATGACCTATTCGCAAGCTCTATGCATTCGATTAAAGATCAACATCAAGTACTTTCCAGCGTAAACAAGAATCGAATCATGCTAAACTACTATTGTTCTTGAAAAACCAGTGTGACTTGCCTCTATGCAATCGATGTATCGCTTGTACCAAAAGCCACCGCAAGACTTGCCACAATGAATCTTTCTCCTCTGCCTTTCCTCCACGGAAGGCTCTAGAGCTTCCTTGAAGAAATACCAAAACGTCATGCGATCGTAATCCCCTGAGAGAGAAAAAGAAACCAGTCCAAAAAGAAGGAACCCCTAAATTTGACTAGGGCCCTTCTTTTATATAAGTCTGATACCTCCCCTCTTGATCCCTTCTGCTCCTTGTTTTACTAACCGCCCCCCCCCCTTTTCTGATTTTCCTCCTTTTTATTTTGTTATTTTTTTGTTATTTTTTTTTATTCCTCCCTCTTAAAATTCATTGTTTATTCTCTTATTTTCTGTACCTTCCTCTCCTTTTTCATTTTTTTCTTTTCCGTGTTATTTATTTATCATTAGTGATTTCATTTGTTTTTCTAAAATAAAATAATGAAATAAAATAAATAAATAAATAAATAATCCTTTACATTTTTGGCTTGCCATTCCCTTGTTTTGTTCTTTTTGATTTATTTCTTCTTTTTTGACATGTTTTCCTTCTTTGTTTATTTTTTGTTCTTTTATCGTTATTTTTATTATTTCATATTTTTATCTTTCATTTTTCATGTTTTTGATTTCATTGTTTTCCCTTTTTCTGTTAGCTTTTTTTTCTTTTAATTTGGTCTTCACTTTATTCATCTCCTCCTATTTCAGTATTTTCTTTTGTTTGTTTGCCTCTCCGTGTTAGTCTTCTGTTTTTCCTTATTTATTTATTCTAATATTCACTTATTATTTTAAATAGGGCTTGTTCACTAATTAATTTAACGACTGGGGGCCTCAGACATAATAGGGTGTTTACAATATGGCATGAGAATCTACCATCTAAGTACCATTTTAGGTGTTTTATTTTATCCATTAACCATGTCTGTAACCAGAATAATGAGATATGCATAGATCCTTGATCCTTTGAAATAAATTCTTGAATAGTATTTGAGAAATGCATAGATCCTTGATCTATTGTTTCTCGAAATACTTCCAAAGATAATTTTTGAAAATAACAATAAGTTTCAAAAGTTTAGTTAAAGTAGTAAAGATGATGAGTACACACAAATTATCATGATTTTTCCAAATCTATTAAAACACCTACAGACTCTTTATCTTTTTCTCAACCATTATTTTTTTACCTTTCTACCTGTGCAACAAAAACTTAAGTAATTTTTCAACTTAACCTAATGCAATTGTCCATCGTTGAATGTAGAATTGGTTCAATGGAGGTTTTCTTCATTGGAGTAAGAGGTGAAGCTTGAGGATAAGATTGGAGTGACATCCTTGGAAGAGATAAGCTCATACTCCTCCATCTTGGAGACCAAGGATAAGGAGTCCCTGTGAACACCGAATTATGTCTGAGGATTCAAAACCCAAAATAAATTATTTTGTTTTTATTCAAAAGCTGATTTAGTCTAAAATAGTTCAAAAAATCAAAATAAAAGTAATGGAAAAATAAAAAAAATGAAATAAATAAATAAAAACATAAAAAAAGAAGAAAAAAGAAAAGAAGAGGAAAAAATAAGAATAGAAAAAAGGAATCCCACACCAAATAAAATAAGAATTCCAAAAAAGGAAAGAAAAAGAAAAATTCTCCTATGTGGGAAAGAAGTCCCACATTGGACAAGGAGGACCTCTTTAATCCCTCCTCCTTCTATATAAGGAGAGGTCCTTCACCAAAATGAGGGAGGAGGAGGAGCACTTGGAGTCTTAGGAATGGATTTTCAGAATTTTCGAAGGGAGGACCTAGGACTCTCTACCTCTACCCTCAATTCAGCCCTTGGCCTCCATGGAACCAATCTTCATCACCTTCCAATGGAGGTTAGATCCGACTTTTATTCCTCTTAAGTTTCTTCTTGGATTCCCGAGTTCATTTTCGTCTCTGTTTTTCGTTTTCATTTTTGATCAGCCAAATGATCTTCAATTTTGGTGATTCTTGTTGTGTTTTCTTCGTATTTCTCTCTAGTTTCTAGAATAATATTATTTGTCCAATTTGGATCTGAAATAAAATTTATATCGCCTGATTACCGAAGCATGTTCATCCTGGTGCGCAAATTAACCTAGCTTGTTTGATTCGTCCATAACTTGCTCCTTTCTGGTTGGATTTAGGTCAAACTTGTTTTGTTTGATTCCTATAATCCATATCTTTCAATTTATTGGTTTTAATTTTTCAGATCTGCCAAAAAATATTTTCAAAAAATTCTGAGATTTGAATTCAAATTTTGGTGCAAAAATCTTGTGTGTTCTTAAGGTTGATCTTCATCTCTGTTTTTTGTTTTTGTTTTTAATTAGTCAAATGATTTTCAATTTCCCTGATTTTGGTTGTGTTCTCTTCTTCTTTCTCTCTAGTTTCTGGAATGATATTATTTGTCTGATTAAGATCTGAAATGAAATTTTTATCGCCTGATTACCAAAGCATGTTCGTCTTGGTGTGCAAATGAACTTAGCTCATTTGATTTGTGCATAACATGCTCATTTCTGGTTAGATTTTTGATAAACTTGTTTTGTTTGATTCCTATGATCCATATATTTCAATTGGGTGGTTTTAAATTTACAGATCTACCAAAAATATTTTCTAAAAATTCTGTGATTTGAATTCAAATTTTGGCGCCAAAAACTCTTGTGTTCTTGAGGTTCATCTTCGTTTCTTGTTTTTCATTTTTGTTTTTAATTAATCAAATGATCTCTGATTTCTATAATTTTTGATGTGTTCTATTTTTATTTCTCTCTAGTTTCTGGAATGATATTATTTTTCTAATTTGGATCTGAAATGGAATTTCTATCGCTTGATTACTGAAGCATGTACGCAATTCTTTTCCTTAATTTCAAATCAAGTCAAGTTTAAATCAAATCAAGTCCAATTCAAGCCCAAAATTCAAATCAAGTTTATTTTATTTTAAATCAAGTCCAACTCTTTTCATCAAATTCAAATCAAGTTCATTTTTTTTTAAATCAAGTTCATTTTGCAATTCTTAATCGCATGCGACGAGCTTTAAGCACGAATTGGTAGCTTTTTCTGCTGTTCGAGGTTTAGAGATTTGTATGGGTCTAAGTGCGGCCGTAGTTGTCTTGGGCCTTGTGTATATGTGGATTAGGAATTCCCATTTTAACAAATAAAAAACTCATTTTGCATCTCTTAGTCTTACGCGATGAGCTCTAAGCACGAACTGATAGCTTTCTCTACTGTTCAATGTTTAGAGATTCGTATGGGTCCAAGTGCAACCGTAGTTGCCTTGGGCCTTGTGCATATGTGGATTAGGAATGCCCCTTTTAACAAATAAAAAACTCATTTTGCATCTCTTAGTCTCACACGACGAGCTCTAAGCACGAACTGGTAGCTTTTTCTACTGTTCGATGTTTAGATATTCGTATGGGTCCAAGTGCGGCCATAGTTGTCTTGGGCCTTGTGCATATGTGGATTAGGAATTCCCCTTTTAACAAATAAAAAACTCATTTTGCATCTCCTAGTCTCACGCGACGAGCTCTAGGCACGAACTGGTAGCTTTCACTACTATTCAATCTTTAGAGATTTGTATGGGTCCAAGTGCAGTCGTAGTTGTCTTGGGCCTTGTGCATATGTGGATTAGGAATGCCCCTTTTAACAAATAAAAAACTCATTTTGCATCTCTTAGTCTCACGCGACGAGCTCTAAGCAGGAACTGGTAGCTTTTTCTGCTGTTCGATGTTTAGAGGTTCATATGGGTCCAAGTGCAGCTGTAGTTGTCTTGGGCCTTGTGCATATGTGGATTAGGAATGCCCCTTTTAACAAATAAAAAACTCATTTTTCATCTCTTAGTCTCACACGACGAGCTCTAAGCACGAATTGGTAGCTTTTTCTACTGTTTGATGTTTAGATATATATTCGTATGGGTCCAAGTGCGGCCATAGTTGTCTTGGGCCTTGTGCATATGTGGATTAGGAATTCCCCTTTTAACAAATAAAAAACTCATTTTGCATCTCCTAGTCTCACGCGACGAGCTCTAGGCACGAACTGGTAGCTTTCACTACTGTTCAATCTTTAGAGATTTGTATGGGTCCAAGTGCAGTCGTAGTTGTCTTGGGCCTTGTGCATATGTGGATTAGGAATGCCCCTTTTAACAAATAAAAAACTCATTTTGCATCTCTTAGTCTCACGCGACGAGCTCTAAGCAGGAACTGGTAGCTTTTTCTGTTGTTCGATGTTTAGAGATTCATATGGGTCCAAGTGCAGCCGTAGTTGTCTTGGGTCTTGTGCATATGTGGATTGGGAACATCCCCTTTAAAAAATAAAAATCTCGTTTTGCATCTCTTAGTCTCACGCGACGAGCTTTAAGCACGAGCCAGTAGCTTTTTCTGCTGTTCGATGTTTAGAGATTCGTATGGGTCCAAGTGCAGCTGTAGTTGTGTTGGGCCTTGTGCATATGTGGAGTGAGAATTCCTTCAAAATGACTTCAAGAAAAAATTCATTTTGGAACACCTAGTCTCACGCGATGAACCCTAGGCACAAACTGATAGCTTTTCTGTTGTTCGATGCTTAGGGATTCATATGGATCCTCGTGCAGCCATAGTTGTCTTGGATCCTGTGCATATGTGGACTAAGGATTCTCTTTAAAATATTATAAAAAAAACATGTTCACCTTTAAATTCAAGCACATTCAAAGGTCAAGCCTTCAAATCAAACCAGAACTACGTAAGCCTTGAGTTTCTCATTGCACCGAGGAATACGTAGGAGCAGGATCAAGTCCTGTCAGGCTAACATCCATCAAACTATTTATTTTCACATTAATTAAGGGATCAAAATATTTTCGATAAATCACACACCCAGTTTAAGGGTACCATTCTTCGGAACGGGGCGAGTGGGGTGCCTAACACCTTCCCTACTCGTAACCAACTCCCGAACCTAAATCTCATACTCGAGTTAGGGTTTTTCCAAATCTTTTTCCCTTAAATAAAAATTTGGTGGTGACTCTTCATAATCAAAATAAATTCTTCTAAATTTTAGCGAGTTCGTCATCTCGTCGGAATTACAGTTGCGACAGATGGCGACTCCACTTGGGACTTTAAAGAGTCAAGCCCACTTCAAATTGAGTGTGTCATATTTGATCCCTTCCCTGTTTATTTGCACGATTTATTTATTTTTACGATTTGTTTATTTGTTATCTTTCTATTGTTGTTCGTTTATTCTCTGTATAACCCTAGGATAGACAAACAATAAAATGCTATATATCTGTACAATTTTCCCAATTGCAGGTATCCCAAATATTTGCATGCCCTCCACACATCATGCATACATTTATCTCATGAGTGGGGCCCTATACCCGGGTCTGAGTGCAACCTAGGATAGAGGGATCTAGTGGTGTCACTTTGGGGCTTACGTCCTGTTTGACTATCACGAAAATCTCGGCTAGAGTGCGTCCTATTTGTAATGCCCTACAACTGGTAACTTTTTCTGCTGTTGTGGCAAGCATTGTAGACTGGAACATGGCTCTAGTGACATCTACACCCTAGGATTACTAACCACCTTTGAGAGGTTCATGCATTAAAAGCCCTAGACCCTCAGGGCAGGTAACCCACATAAGAGGCAAGGAGGGCACACACCCCTTTCATGGTACTCCATTCATATACTGCTCACTCACAAGCGTTTGAACTAAATCACCTAGGATGGCAGAGTAGAAGAAGAAATCTGAGATTGGGGAGATGTAAAATCAAGAGAAAGAAAAGAAAAAAAATCAAAATCAAGAAAAATCAAAATAAAAGGAAAAACTTCTAGGAAAATTAGAAAAAATGTTTTTGGAAATACTAAAAAGATTCAAAAGGGGAGAAAATGAAATTTCGAAAACCTAAAGAATGCTTTCTAGAAAAAGTTTAGTAAAACTTAAAAGATTTTTAAACAAAACTAAAGGAATTTCTAGCAAAAAAAAATATAAAATACCCAAAATTTGATAAATAAAAAATAAAGTTGTGAAGAAATCAAGGGAAAATCAAGAAAGCAACACTCCATTATTTTCAAAACCCTCAAAATATCAAAAAATTATTTGTGCATAGCATGCATTCATCCCTTCATTCATTCATAAATTTATCATCAAAGAAAAAGATTTCAAAAAATCATTCCACATATTTTTCATTACGTCAACATTTTTATCATTCATGATTTTTCAATTCAAATTGTTTCTCAAAGAAATTAATTTTAACTTTAACAGAAGAGTTAGAGAAAAACAACTTCCTCGACATCCTTATAGGACTCGAGCATAATCAAGAATCATGGATGAGCTGGAAAGGCAAAATGAGGAGTTGAGAAATGAGGTCAAGACTCTGAAGGAGCAGATGGCCAAGCTAATAAAGGTCATCCAATTGTCTGAACAAAAGGATGTAAGGGAATCCCTTCCGGGAGAACCAACTGACCCAATATATCCTCTTGGTATCAATCCACAAAATCCTTCACCGTTAACCATGCCTCCACCAACCGAAGGAGTTCAGTATGGGTTTCCCCATGGGCATGCACCCTCATTCTGTCAAACACAAACCCAAACACATAACCTACCTCCAAACACCAGCCACAAGCTTACCAAACAGTCGTTGGGGGAACAAATCCTATGTTCACCCAAGGGCTGCACCCTATATACATACCACCTTCTCAAATTCACCACACGCCCGAGGAATACCCAAGCCATCCTTCGAATGAGGATACTGAAAGGTGGAAGGTTCTAGAGGAAAGAATCAAGGCAATCGAGGGAAATGCTTATGAAGCCAGGGACAAAGCCGATCTGTGCCTTGTTCCTGACGTGGTCATCCCTCTTAAATTCAAGGTTCCTGAATTTGAGAAGTATCAAGGAACTAGCTACCCAAAGAACCACCTGGCCATGTATTGCAAGAGGATGTCCCATTGTATGCACGACGATAAGTTACTTGTCCATTTCTTTCTAGATAGCTTAACTAGGGCAGCCACTGTCGCAACCGTAATTCCGACGAGACGACAAACTCACTAAAATTTTAAAATAGGATTTGATTGATGATGTGGAAGTCGCCACCAAATTTTATTTAAGGGAAAAGATTTGGAAAAACCCTAACTCGAGGATGAGATTTAGGTTCGGGAGTCGATTACTAGTGGGGAAGGTGTTAGGCACCCCACTCGCCCGTTCCGAAGAACGGTACCCTTAAACTGAGTGTGTGATTTTGGAAAACTGTTTTGATCCCTTTAATTAGAGTGAAAATACATAATTTGATGGAGGTTATCCTGACAGGACTTGATCCTGCTCCTACGTATTCCCCGGTGCAATAGGAAACTCAAGGCTTACATAGTTCTGGTTTATGAAGGCTTGACCTTCAAAGAACTTGAAAGGGAGTGAAAAACACACTTGAAAGCTTGACCATCAGGGTGTTTGGAAAGGAATATTTGAAAACGGCTAGGGTGTTTTGAAAATATCTTAAGGAGAATCCTTAATCCATATATGCACAAGATCCCAGACAACTACGACTGCACTGGGATCCATACGAATTCCTAAACCCTGAACAGCAGAAAAAGCTACCAATTCGTGCTTAGGATTCATCATGTGAGACTTAGGAATTCTAAAATGAATTTTTATTATTTTACAGAAGGATTCTTAGTCCACATATGCATAGGGTACAAGACAACTACGGCTGCACTTGGGACCCATATGAATCCCTAAGCATCGAACAGTAGAAAAAGCTACCAATTCATGCTTACGCCCATTGCGTGGGACTAGAGATTTAAAAAATAAATTTTAATTTTCCGAAAAGAATTAGACTTGAACTTGAGCATTTGAACTTGACTTGATTTAAAATGTCATTGAAGTTGCTTTAGAAATTAGAGAGAAAAAAGATCAAACTTGAATTTTATTTTGTTTTATTTGAAGGAAGGAATTAAACTTGGCATTATTTGAGGAATATGAACTTGATTTAAAATCTTGAAGAAAAATAGTCTTGGTTTGAACTTGGGAGAAAAAGAATTTAATTTGGATTTTTAGAATTTTGAACAAAAAGAATTTTGATTTGAATTTTGAAGAGAAAAGAATTTTGATTTGAATTTTTAAGAAAGAAGAAAAAAAGAATTTGATTTGGGCTTAAAGAATGATATTTGAGTTTCGAAGAAAAAAGAATTTTGATTTGAATTTTGGGAGAGAAAATAATTTGATTTGGATTTTTTTAAAAAAAGAAAAAGAATTTGAATTTTGGATTTAAAGAATGAAATTTGAGTTTTGAAGAAAAAGAATTTTATTGGAATTTGGGAGAAAGGGTTTAATTTTAAATTTTTGGAAAGGGGCTTAAATGGAATTTTGAAAGGTGCGGGGCAGATTTGTGATTTATGGAAGTATATGGGCTAAATCATAATTACATGAAATATGAGGGGGCCTGGTTGCAATTTTGGTATGTGGATTAAAAATGATTAACCCCCTAGGAGAATCGAACCAGGAGCTCGGACGTTAAATATAGCCAACGCCACCACTAGGCCGCGCTTGTATTTAGACTTTTAACACCTTGATTTTAGTTCTAACGCATGTAAAGGAAACATAGGATTCTACTTAAATTGGTAAAAGATGCGGTAGGGGATCGAACCATGGACGCTAAGTTGAGTGCAGGGGAGGCTGACCATTGAGGCCAGTTTTTTTGTTATCACATCTGCCAACTTATTTAACATGAGGTAGAATTAATGAGGGCCACGTGTGGGGTTGGACCCTGTCCTTTCTTTAACTCAAAACGCACTAGCTGGCCCCGTATCGCTTGAATTTTACTCATGGCTTTGCATGGGGTCTGTGTCCCTCATATGGTCACCACCCTGCATGAAAATTAGCACAGCTTCCCCTGTCACCCAGCTTGCACGGACTGCCATATCACCTAGTATTCAAGAGACCAAGGCGTGAGGCTTCCCCTGTTGAGGGTCGAACCTCGTCACTTTGCTGGCAGGGCGAGGCAGGGTGAGAATAGAGCGGTCCCTGACCGGCTTTGCATGTGTATTGGAATCTTGTTCCGACAGCAATCTCCTCTTGGTGGTCGCTGATTTCTATATCATGGATGTTAAGATTTGGCTCTGCTGATATGTAACCTGCTTCAACTGGGTAGTCAATCACGTTGTTGCCTTTTAATAGAATCAAGCATTGGAGTTGCAAACCGACTGACTCAGCAACCTTTATTCATTAAAAGGGCACCAAAATTGAAGTCCACCTTCTGCCATTTGCTAAGTGGTTGGACCGAACGTCATCTTTCCTTATAACAATACCCATAATTGTGCTATTCGGACGTTCCAAATGGTGCTCACTATTACCAGCGTTACATTACCTCCAGGAATAGCAACTTATTACTCATTATTCTATTCATAAGAGTGCATCCTTTCATGGCAGACCAATGAATGGAGCTGTTTTGTACCATCACCACCATGAAAGTTTCTCGCTGTCTTCTGCATATTCATGTTTTGTCATGGTGTCGTGAACGACATCTAAAAGGGTTCCTTCTTGAATAAGTGCGAACATGCGTCCTTAGCGTGATTCGTATGGTATCCTCTTCCTCCTATGTTGCCCTAAATCTATTTTTCTGAGCTAGAAGCAGCACAATGATCATTTTAAGTTCCTTGTGAGTGAATTGAGACTTAATGGCATGCCTTCATTCGCCTACCGATCAGTAGTAGAACTTGGTGGCTGATCTTTGAGATGTGACTCACTTCATATCCCATGCACAGGATCATACTCTGGAGAGTGGGACGTAAATGCGAATCATAATTTTTCTTCTGAGCCCTATCTATCATAACTACGTTGAGCATCCTTTCAAGTGAACGTCATATGCGCACCAGGATGATGTGCACTTACGATTAGGAACATAAGAGTGCCATTCAACTGAACCTCTCCCATGTGATACGTAAAGCGACCAATGTTTTCAATGTCACATGCTATGAAAATCCTTCAGAAGATCGTGAGAGGAAGGAAACCGAATATGTAATGAATCCTATAAGTACAAAAGCTTCAAGAAATTGGCTTATTACATCTCAAGTCAAACTACTGATCTACTTTCAACTTCGGTACCATCTCTATGGCTCAACGATCCTGGTTCCTCCGTCGGTTCTCTAGCAAAGCAGTTAGCAAAACCTGTTATCTCCTTTTATTTGAGGGACTTGAGGTGCTTTGGGGTGAATTTTATCAAACCAGAGTATTTGTAGTTTTCTTCGATGCTTGCCAAGGCATCATAAGCCAAGATTCGCGCATATGGCACTAATTTCCCCTAAACTGTTTTCTCCCCTTTATAATATACTCACAATGTACAGAGGATCATGCATGGACTCAAGAAAGTGCAAGAATCAATCGATAACAAGGTATACGGAAGGAAATCTAACCTGGATTGAGTGAGCTCCGCAGGCAGGAGAGCCTCTTCTTCGTTGTAGAGCGGTCAGAAATTTCAAATGAAACGGACCTTGGAAGGCCAAGAATCGTTCGAGCCAGATGGAATTGAGAGGAGCTTCCAGCAGTTCTCGAGAGGATGAAGAGGTCGCGCCCACCAAGAAAATCCAGCCCCTCCTTTTGCTTTCCTTTTACCTTTAATTTCTTCCCTCTCCTTTTGTTAATTTATTATTTAATTTATTTAATTAATTAATTTTAAAAGAGGGGCCTCGGACATAATTGGGTGTTTACAGCCACAACCTGGTATACTCGACTAGAGCAGACACATATTCGTTCATGGAGGGATCTGGCTGAGGCCTTCCTAAAACAATACCAGTACAACATAGAGATGGCTCCGGATAGAACTCAACTCCAAAATATGGCCAAGAAGGGAGATGAGACCTTCAAGCAATATGCTCAAAGATGGAGGGAGTTATTGGCTCAAGTACAACCTCCATTATCCGAGAAGGAGCTGGTCAGCATGTTCCTCAACACACTCCAAGATCCTTTCTATGACAAGATGATCGGCAGTATGACTGCTAGCTTCTCCGATGTCGTCATCATTGGAGAAAGGATCGAAGGGGGCATGCGTCGTGGGAAGATTGTGCACAAACCTACAGGCGCAGTCAACGCTTCCGCTGGATTTAAGAAGAAGATAGGCGAGACCTGCAACATGGCTTCTGGTCAAGGCCAATATACTCCACAGATGGTACCTTATGGTCCAGTTGGTTTCCAACCTACACCTTACACACTCTACATACCATATCCTTACATTGCCAACACCTACCAAACACCATACCCTCTTACTTATAACTATCCAATGCAAGTCCGGCCACCAACACCATATACGGCCCAAACAGAAACCATGAGCCAAAATCCTAATCAAGGCCAGAAAAGGAGAAGAAGCCCGTCCAATTCGACCCTATTCCAATCTCCTACACCGAGCTACTACCCCGCTTCATTTAAAACTCTCTAGTGGCTCCTTATCCTCTAAAACCTCAAGAACCACCATATCCCAAATGGTATGATGCAAACACCAAATGCGATTACCATGTAGGGTTCATTTGTCATTCCACAAAGGATTACTTGGCACTGAAGCGTAAGGTAAAAAGCTTGATTGATGCAAAATGGCTGGATTTTGGGAAGCTTGCTCCTAATACAGAAAGCAATCCATTGTCAAATCACGAGAGCTCATCAAATAGCTAAGAAATCGAAGCAACACAATGAGATGCTCTATACTGAGGACACCCATCCAAAATTTTTCGTACTTTTCAAAAGATAATCTTTTGTAAATAAATCTTGATGAAAAATACAAAAATTACATTTTTCATATTTCTTGAGCACGTGTTTCACATTATTGGATTTACCTCTTAAATCTGTCATTTCTTTTCATCATTCAACTTGTTTCTTCCTATACCCAAACAATAAATACCTGTCGGTGATAATGCCATTGCTGTAATAAATAATCTTGAACATCTTATTAGTCAAACTCAAAGAGAAAAATCCAATGAGGAAGCAGAATAAGCAACCATGGATTCTAGGAAAAATTTAGGGATGAAAAATAAGATCCGCTAAATTGAAGGTCAAAGCAGTGCAAGCAAGATCCAGTAGGAGATCTGATCAGTCAAAAATAAATAGAAAAAGGAAGCCCGCTGGATTAAAATCAAGAAATAGTCCAGGCAAAATCAAGGTCAAAATTCAAAATTCAAAATTCAAGAAGAAGAAAAACCCGCTAGATTAAAAGCCAAAATAATCCAGGCAAAAGCAGGGTTCAAGTGCAAAAAATTAAATCAACAAAGGCATGATCAGAAAAGGTCTTGCCGGATCCCAAAAAAATATGGAAAAATTTAGGGCACAGTCAAACAAAAGTCCGCTAGGTCGACAACCTTCAAAGGTGACCTAGGCAAAAGTTAGGGCACACAATCAAGAGCTCGCTAGGTTGAAAACCCATAAGGGCGACCTAGGAAAAAGTTAGGGCAAAACGAAAGACCTGTTGGGTTGAAAACACAAAGGAACAACCCAGGAAAAAGTTAAAGGTCAAACCAGGGATCCCAGGACAATCTAACATTGCTACACCTCATCTTTCCTAAAACTGGGGCAAAATCTTGCCATTTCTCTGGTTTGATTAATTTGAAAATCAAGATTATGAAAAGAAGCATTGGCATTTTTCACCAAACGGTGCCATTTGGGCAATCGAACCCACATCTCTTGTCATCTTTCCTTTCAAATATACTTCCTTAAAACATACAACCTCAAAATTCCCTATCTCCTTCCTTTAACCATCCAAAATCACTTCGCATGCATCAATAGTGCACATGCTAAAAAGAAATGTGAAAAATGTAAAAATATAAGAGATTGATTTTGAAAAGTCATGAAATTGGATGAGTCCTCAACCATCGCAACACGGCATAACTGTTTCCCAAAAGGTCATCCTCTTACCAGCCATAACGCTGCTAAGATAAAAGGAGTATGTCTCATCCAATAATGCTGACTATCGATGGGTCTCAAAGATCCTAGAAAGAAGGTTTCAAAGTTGACCAAGAAGCCAAGAGATTGAGTCAATCCAGCTTGTCCTGATTTTTGGTTCCTTTCACACCAATTATAAGGTTGTCGAGAAAGAACCTGTCGAAAAAATCAAAAAAATCAAGAGAAACAAAAGTTTTTACACCATCTCTTGGTTTGCATTCATCCCATAGCATCCATTTCATCAAATAATTATTACAAGCATCAAAAAAGCAGTCAATAAGATTATAACATTGCATCCTTTCTATTCAAGCATCACAAACATCGCATCCTCTTCATTCATTCAAACAGCACATAAGCATCTTGTCATTCAAGCATCTCATAATTCGTTTTTCAAAGCTAATTAAGACCTGGGTAAAATTGCCGGAATCAATAATAATTAAAAAAGAATCAAGTCCAAATTGGGGCAAATGTTTGCCCATGAAATATAAATTGGAGGGCATCCTCAAATTTTGAGTCAAGTCCAAACTGGGGCAAACGCTTGCCCACAAAAATTCAATTTGAGGTCATCCTCAAATTCTAAATCAAAGCTCAAACTTGGGCAAACTCTTGCCCACAAAATTTAATTTGAGGTCATCCTCAAATTCTGAATTAAGTTCAAACTGGGGCAAACGCTTGCCCATAAAAATTCAAATTGAGGTTATCCTCAAATTCTGAATCAAGTTCAAACTGAGGCAAACGTTTGCCCACAAAAAATTCAATTTGAGGTCATCCTCAAATCCCAAATCAAGATTCAAAACTGGGCCAAACGCTTGCCCACAAAAGACAAATTGGGGTAGCTCCTGATTTTTGAAAAATCAAGGTTCAGACTGAGGCAAAGATGTTTTCCCACATCATTTCAAATAAATTACAAAAGAAGAATCCAGGTCAAAACTGGGGCAAACATTTGCCCAGATAATTCAAATTGAGACAATTGACAATTTCAAGTCAGAATTCAAGTTAGGGCAAACATGTGCCCAAAAGAATTCATGTTGAGGCAATCCTCAATTTCATCAAGATTCAAATTGGGGAAAACGCTTGCCCAAAATCCCTTCAAATCAAGACATCCCTCAATTATCAAGACTTTTCTAAATTAGGGCAAAATGGTTGCCTAAGCTTCTTCAAGAGAATAATTATTAAGTGCTGAAAAACCTTCAAGTTCAAGGTAGAATAAGCAATTTATTTTAATTCAAGAAAAAAAAACACATTTCAAAATAAGATTGTCTGGGGGTAGCTAACGAAGAAGTCCATAGTCCCTTCTCACGTGCCTTCCCAAGACACATCAGGTTGTTTTCCATACCTGTCTTGACAGGTCATTCTCTCGCCTGCATTAATAGGCTATCATTTTATTTTCCACACTTGTCTTAACAGATCATATTTCCTGTCTTAACAGGCATCTATCTTCATTCCATTCTGTCAACAACGGGACCTTTACACATCACCTGTCTTAATAGGTTTTTTCTCTCGCCTATCTTAACAGGTTCTCATCGTTCTTTTTACCTGTCTTAACATGTATCTTGTTTCTTTCCTGTCAGCAACAGGACTTTTCTTCATTACCTGTCTTAACAGGTTTCTCTCCTCATTATTCTTTCTTTGCCTGTCTTAATAGGTTTTCATTCTTTTCACCTGTCTTAACAAGTATCTTGTTTCTTTCCTTCCAGCAACAGGACTTTTCTTCATTACCTGTCTTAACAGGTTTCCCTCCTCATTTCTTTCCTGTCAACAACAGGACTCCATCTCCATTTTTTACCTGCTTCAACAGGTCCTTTTCATTTACCTTGCTTGTCTAGCAGGCTTGCATCTTTCCTATCAACAATAGGATCTTTTCGTTTTTTCCTATCTTAACAGGTATTTTCATTTACTTTTCCTGTCTAGCAGGCTTGTATCTTTCCTATCATCAACAGGATTTTTCTGCATTTTACTTATCTTAACAAGTGTCCTTCATTTTACTTGGCCTGTCTTAACAGGTTTACATCTTTCCTGTCAACAACAGGATCTTTTTCTTTTTTGCCTGTCTTAACAGACTTTCATCGTTCTTTTTGCCTGTCTAGCAGGCTTGCATCTTTCCTGTCAACAACAGGATCTTATCTGCACTTCACCTGTCTTAACGGGTCATTTCATTTATCCTGTAAACAACAAGATTTCATCATTTGCATTTATCCTGGCAACAGCAGGATTTCATTTGCATTCTTCCCAGCAACAGCAGGATTTCATTTGCATTCTTCCCGGCAACAGTGAGACCTCATTTACATTTTCCTATCAACAACTGGACCTCGAGCATGTTTAAATTCAGTCCGCCTATCTTAACAGGCTTGCATTCATCCTGGCAACAGCAGGACCTCATTTGCATTCTCCTGTCAACAACGGGACCTTAAGCATGTTTAAATTCAGTCCGCCTGTCTTAATAGGCTTGCATTCATCCTAGCAAAAGCAGGATTTCATTTGCATCTTTCCCAGCAACAGCAGGACATCAAGCATGTTTAAATTCTGCCCGCCTGTCTTAATAGGCTTGCATTTGTTCCTGGAAACAACAAGACATCCTTTACATTTTTCCCGGCAACAGCGAGACATCAAGCATGTTTAAATTCTGTCCGCCTGTCTTAACCGACTTGCATTTGTTCCTGGAAACAGCAGGACATCCTTTGCATTTTTCCCAGCAACAGCGGGACATCAAGCACGTTTACTTTCTTCCATTTTTCCTGGCAACAACGGGACATCAAGCACGCTTACTTTCTTCCATTTTTCCCGGCAACAGCGGGACATCAAGCATGTTTAATTTTCTTGCATCTTTCCGACAATAGCGGGACATCAAGCATGTTTACTTTCTTGCATTCTTCCCAGCAACAGCGGGACCTCATTTTCATTCTTTCCAGCAACAACAGGACATCAAGCACGTTTACTTTTCTTACATCTTCCCAGCAACAGTGAGACATCCAGCATGTTTACTTTCTTTCATTCTTCCCGGCAACAGCAGGACATCATTTGCATTCTTCCCAGCAACAGCGGGACATCAAGCACGTTTACTTTTCTGCACCGTGGCCTACTCAGGCCCAAACACATTTACTTTCTGCATCCTGGCCTATTGAGGCCCCAGCACGTTTACTTTTCTGCATCCTGGTCTATTCAGGCCCTAACATGTTTACTTTTCTGCACCCTGGCCTATTTAGGCCCTTGCATGTTTATTTTTCTGCACTCCCGGCCTATACTGTCAGGCCTTGCATGTTTAAATTCGAGCACTCCGACCTATGTTGTTAGGCCTTACATTTTAAATTTCTGCATTCCAGCCTATGATGTCAGGCCTTGCATGTTTAAATTCTATCACTCCGGCCTATACTGTCAGGCCTTGCATGTTTAATTTTCTGCACTTCCGACCTATGCTGTCAAGCCTTGCATGTTTAATTTTCTACACTTCCGGCCTATATTGTCAGGCCTTCCATGTTTAATTTTCTGCACTTCGGCCTATGATGTCAGGCCTTGCATGTTTAAATTCCAGCACTTCCGACCTATACTGCCAGGCCTTGCATGTTTAATTTTCTGCACTTCCGGCCTATGCTGTCAGGCCTTGCATGTTTAATTTTTCGCACTCCGGCCTATGCTATCAGACCTTGCATGTTTATTTTTCTGCACTTCCGGCCTATACTGTCAGGCCTTGCATGTTTCATTTTTAGCACTCCGGCCTATGATGTTAGGCCTTGCATGTTTAAATTCCAGCACTTCCTACCTATACTGTCTGGCCGTGCATGTTTAATTTTCTGCACTTCTGGCCTGTATTGTCAGGCCTTGCATGTTTGATTTCCGCATCTTCGACCTATGTTGTCAGGCCTTGCATTTTAATTTTCCTGCACTCCGGCCTGTGATGTCAGGCCTCGTATGTTTGATTTTCCACACTCAGGCCTATGATGTCAGGCCTTGCATTTTGATTTCTGCATTCCCGGCCTATGATGTCAGGCCTTGCATGTTTGATTTTCCACCTTGTTGTCAATAAAGATCGCACCCATGGCAGTTTTTATCTTTTACCTTAGACATAACTTGTTCACATCTTTACTCATTTCTTACTGTGACAATCAAGAAATTTATTTCTTATATTATCTGGTAAGAAAATAAGTAAAGAGGGACAAACTATGAACACCGAATTATGCCCGAGGATTCAAAACACAAAATAAATTATTTTGTTTTTAGCCAAAAGCTGATTTAGTCTAAAGTAGTTCAAAAAATCAAAATAAAAGTAATGGAAAAATATAACAAATGAAATATATAAATAAAAACATAAAAAAAATAAGAAAAAAGAAAAGAAGAGGAAAAAATAAGAAAAGAGAAAAAGGAATCCCACACCAAATAAAATAAGAATTCCAAAAATGGAAAGAAAAAGAAAAATTCTCCTATGTGGGAAAGAAGTCCCACATTGGACAAGGAGGACCTCTTTAATCCCTCCTCCTTCTATATAAGGAGAGGTCCTTCACCAAAATGAGGGAGGAGGAGGAGCGCTTGGAGTCTTAGGAGGGGATTTTCAGAATTTTCGAAGGAAGGACCTAGGACTCTCTACCTCTGCCTTCAATTCAGCCCTTGGCCTCCATGGAACCAATTCCTCATCACCTTCCAATGGAGGTTAGATACGACTTTTATTCCTCTTAACGTTCTTGTTTCTTCTCAGATTTCTAAGTTCATTTTCGTCTCTGTTTTTTATTTTCATTTTTTATCAGCCGAATGATCTCTGATTTTGATGATTTTTATTGCGTTTTATTCGTATTTCTCTCTAGTTTCTGGAATGATATTATTTGTTCAATTTGGATCTGAAATGAAATTTATATTTCCTGATTACCGAAGCATGTTCATCCTGGTGCGCAAATTAACCTAGCTTGTTCGATTTGAGCATAACTTGCTCATTTCTGGTTGGATTTAGGTAAAACTTGTTTTTTTTTATTTCTATAATCCATATCTTTCAATTTATTTGTTTTAATTTTTCAGATCTACCTAAAAATATTTTGTAAAAATTATGAGATTTGAATTCAAATTTTGGCGCCAAAATCTTGTGTGTTCTTGAGGTTGATCTTCGTCTCTGTTTTTAGTTTTTGTTTTTAATCGGACAAATAATTTTAGATTTCCGTGATGTTTGTTGCTTTCTCTTTGTATTTATCTCTAGTTTCTGGAATGATATTATTTGTCTGATTTGGATCTGAAATGAAATTTCTATCACCTAATTACCAAAGCATGTTCGTCTTGGTGTGCAAATGAACCTAGCTTGTTTGATTTGTGCATAACTTGCTCATTTCTGGTTAGATTTTTTGTTAAACTTTTTTTTTTATTCCTATGATCCATATATTTCAATTGGTCGGTGTTAAATTTTCAGATCTATCAAAAAATATTTTCTAAAAATTCTGAGATTTGAATTCAAATTTTGGCACCAAAAACTCTTGTGTTCTAGAGGTTCAACTTCGTTTCTGTTTTTCATTTTCGTTTTTAATTGATAAAATGATGTGTGATTTCTATGATTTTTGTTTTGTTCTCTTTTTCTTTCTCTTGAGTTTCTGGAATGATATTATTTATCTAATTTGGATCTGAAATGAAATTTCTATCACTTGATTACTGAAGCATGTTCGTAATTCTTTTCCTTAATTTCGAATCAAGTCCAATTTAAGTCCAAAATTCAAATCAAGTTTATTTTATTTTAAATCAAGTCCAATTCTTTCCATTAAATTTTAATCAAGTTTATTTGGTTTTAAATCAAGTCTGTTTTGCAATTCCTAATCTCACGCTACGAGCTCTAAGTACGAACTGGTAGCTTTTTCTGTTGTTCGATGTTTAGAGATTCGTAAGGGTCCAAGTGCAGCCATAGTTGTCTTGGATCTTGTGCATATGTGGATTAAGGATGCCTCTAAACAAATAAAAAAACTTGTTTTGCAATTCTTAATCTCACACAACGGGCTCTAAGCACGAACTGGTAGCTTTTTCTGTTGTTCGATTTTAGAGATTCATATGGGTCCAAGTGCAGCCGTAGTTGTCTTGGATCTAGTGCATATGTGGATTAAGTATGCCTCTAAACATATAAAAAAACTCGTTTGGCAATTCTTAATCTCACGCAACGATCTCTAAGCACGAACTGGTAGTTTTTTCTGTTGTTCGATGTTTAGAGATTCGTATGGGTCCAAGTGCAGGCGTGGTTTTCTTGAGCCTTGTGCATATGTGGATTGGGAACGCCCCCTTTTAACAAATAAAAATCTCGTTTTGCATCTCTTAGTCTCATGCGACGAGCTCTAAGCAGGAACTGGTAGCTTTTTCTGTTGTTCGATGTTTAGAGATTCGTTTGAGTCCAAGTGCAGTCATAGTTGTCTCGAGCCTTGTGCATATGTGGAGTGAGAATTCCTTCGAAATGACTTCAAGAAAAAATTCATTTTGGAACGCCTAGTCTCACGCGATGAACCCTAGGCACGAACTGGTAGCTTTTTCTGCTGTTCAATGCTTAGGGATTCATATGGATCCCAGTGTAGCCGTAGTTGTCTTGGATCCTGTGCATATGTGGACTAAGGATTCTCTTTAAAATATTTTCAAAAAAAACATGTTCACCTTTAAATTCGAGCAACTTCGAAGTTCAAGCCTTAAAATCAAACCAAAACTACATAAGCCTTGAGTTTCCCATTGCACCGGGGAATACGTAAGAGCAGGATCAAGTCCTGTCAAGCTAACCTCCATCAAACTATTTATTTTCACATTAATTAAAGGATCAAACTATTTTCAATAAATCACACACCCATTTTAAGGCTACCGTTCTTCGGAACGGGCGAGTGAGGTGCCTAACACCTTCCCCACTCGTAACCGACTCCCGAACCTAAATCTCATCCTCGAGTTAGGGTTTTTCCAAATCTTTTTCCCTTAAATAAAAATTTGGTGGCGACTCTACATAATCAAAATAAATTCTTTTAAATTTTAGCGAGTTCGTCGTCTCATCGGAATTACGGTTGCGACAATCCCTCACTTGCAATTCTAGCTAAGAGAGAAAAGGATAAAGAAAACTTGATCTGAATTCTGAAATATACTCAAAAATGATTCAAGGAATGAAAATTACACAATGTGTAGCCTATTTATAGGCCAAAGTGGTCCCTAAGGAGGAAAATTAGCATGCAACCTTGGAGATGCCCAAGAGGGGTCTTTTGGGCTTTGGATTTCAAGCCCAATATATCGCATTTATCCTCTCTCTATGCAAACTCAAGTTGGGTCTAAGCAGGCCCAACAACCTAAGCTTAAAATACAAGAGAAATAGGGCCCAAGCCTATACATATTTGGGCCCTCCTAGAATCTAAAATACAAGAAAATCTAAGTCCTAGTCATGGTATGGAGAACCATGAGAGAACTATGTCAAGCCTGAAGGAGCTTTTCC
This sequence comes from Canavalia gladiata, assembly GCA_037954105.1. Lineage (NCBI taxonomy): Eukaryota > Viridiplantae > Streptophyta > Magnoliopsida > Fabales > Fabaceae > Canavalia > Canavalia gladiata. The sequence continues at coordinate 37,999,624 of CM075658.1, read as the reverse complement.
TAAAGGCCTAAGAAGGTTTTCACCTCCTCCTATAGCTTCTTAGCTCTTACTCTGGTGATAGGCCAAATAGGCCCACTAGGTCTTTTCCTTAGTTTCTTGCACCTCTACATTATCACATCCCCTTCAAAAACATTCATCCTAGAATGTATAACCTGAACTGTATGTGAGAAAAAAGGATATAAGTAAGTAGAGGAGATAGTTTTATTAACTAGAAAACTAGAGTAATACTAGGGGCAAATACATCGTCCATATAATTGTAAGAATAGGTAATGACAAAAAAGTAGAATTAAGAGGTTGGATATACCTAAAAAACCACAATAATTAGAAATGGGAAATAAAGTATCATAAATTTCAATGGGCTTTATAAGTTGGTGATCCTTGATTGGTCTATGCAAGGCACTTAGGTTATGGCTGAGGATACTAAAAGGAGTTAGGCACTAAATTATGCTAGGAAGTATGTGGATCCAATATATTGGTGAAAAAGGTATCCTTGGTGGTCCTTTCTGAAGAACTAGTAAAGGGGTACTTGTGAGAAAATTAGATACCTTATATATGTTAGTATGTGTTCCACCTATGTCATAGACATGGGGATATGCAATCAACTTAAATATCCTAGATACAAAATGATAAGACAAATATTGATACATACTAGGGAACTGCATAGATGCAATCATATGAGGCACACAAAATGGTGAGGATTGAATCAAATGAATGGATCAAATCATACCATGTAACAATGGTGCCATAAGTACCAAGGATTGGTTGGGAGTATAGTGCCCTAATGAGGGCCTATACTGAACTTCCTCCCAAAAGAAAGGATTCATGACCCATAAGGATAGACAAAGAATTAGACTCGATCCTATTAGTTAGGTTCAAGATAATAGAAATGATAAGCATAGGTTGCCTTACTAGGAGGATTTTTGCTCACTTCATCCTATCTTACAAGTCTAATCTCACCCTTCTATACAAGAGAGATGGAATCATCAATTACCTTGCCTCTTATTTTTCTCTTCGTCTTTTTAGCATTTTTTATTTTATTTCTTTCTTCTAATTTGTCCTTTTATGAACCATATCTCTTAGCCTCCCCTTTGTCTCAAGTGGATTATCATGCGATTCAAAACGTGATTTTTCAGTTTCTCTCATATATGGTCTCTCTTGTTATACATGACAAAAAATGATAACAACATACCTATAATCCAAGATGCCTTCACAAATGCATATTAGATAATAAGTAACTTATTATTGGATGAAACCTTAGCTATGAAAACAAATCTCATTCCTTATTAAGATCATATATCCAAGATATCATTAAATATATGGGTATATGATTTAATAAAAAAAAAGAGATGCAAGGTATCTCTCAAGATAATTGATACATAAAAAAGAAATCATAGGAAGATAGAAATCTCAACCTTTGCTTACTTCCATCAAAAGGACACATAAATAGCCATGATAGTTGTAGAAAAGATATTTGATATTATTAAAACACAAATTTACATTGTACATGATAACTTTAGACAAAGGGACTAAGGTAACTTTTTGGGAATTAAATCAAAAGGAATACCTATTGGTATACCCATCATGATGGTCATTCCTATCATATTGTCGTGGCCTTCCTTATAGCATATGGCTAGCCTCCATGTGAACAACATCACAAATGACATTGTCCTCATACCTTCCTATGAGGAAAGGCATAAGGACTTGTTGATCAACCAACAAATCTTGATTATTACTAAGCCATTGAAGCTTATATGGCTTAGGATGAGGGATGGTTGCTATACCTAGTTTGGTAACAAGCCTAGTACTAGCTACATTAGTGTAACTACCCCTATCAATAATTAAGGAGCAAGTATGCCCTTTGATATAACACCTAGTATGGAAGATGTTCTCTCTTTGAGTCTATTCCCATTAGCAACACTATCCAATAACCTCCTAACCACTAGAAGGTAACTTTCAAGTGCATATTCCAAGGCTTGATATTTAGATGAAGAGGAATAGGAACTAGATCTAGTGGATTCTATAGATGAATAATTATCATTTTTCCTAAGGACTACAATTTTCTTATTAGGGCATTGGAAAGCAATGTGCCCCTATCTAAACACTTAAATCACTTTATGGAAGACTCTTTGCTTGAGGGAAAGCTTGGGGCTTTTCCTTTAAATTCTTCGAAGTCCTTGACATCTTTTTTTTTTACCTTAGGATTAAACCTAGGGTCTTTCCTTTTGTCTTTCCAAGTTTCTTTTGTAAATGTGTTGTGTGTAGTGAAGTTACCCTTAACCTTTCTACTAAGTTGGGCTTCTACCTTTAAATCTTGATGGTAAAGGTCATTCAAACTCAAATAGTGATGAAGTTATACCACATCCTTTATTTCATGCCTAAGATTATATAGGAACCTAGCTATTGTGACTTTATTACTTTAACTCAAGTTGGCCCTAATCGCTATTATTTACATGTACTCATAGTACTCATATACACTCTTAGAGCCTTTAGAGATCCTTTACAACCTATTGTGGATCTCTTTTAAACAGTAGGGAGGGACATACCTAGCTCTCATAATGTGTTTCTTCTCCTCCCACTCATTTAAATGGTAATACCCTTCCTTGTTTAGCTTTTCCATCAAATTAGAGCATAATCAATGAATTCTAAGGCTGCTAATCTTACTTTGTGTTCTTCCCTACGAAATAGCTAAAGAAAAGGTGTTCAATTTTAAGTTCCCGATCTAAGTATGCCTCTAGGAAATTTCTCCCTTAGAACTTAGGCATTTTGACCTTTGGTAGCTCTATGGGTTCTAAGGTTTCTCTACCCTTTGAATTCCTAACTCTATGACTACTTCTAAGGGTTTTACCTTATAAACTATTTCTAGAGGAATTCCTATCCCTATTCCTATACTAATAGGGTTCCCTATTCATTGTAGGTTCCATATGCCTATAACCCCTAACCCTATCTAATATATGTGAGGGATATCTTTTGGTGTTAGTTCCCTTGTTGGTGAGGGAGGCCTATTCCTTGAACATTGTCTCTCCCTTTTGTGGAGATTTTCTCCTTTCATCTCTAGGCTTATTTCTTGGTAACATCTTTAGTTGATGTCTCCTCCTCATTATCATATCCCACATTTCTAGATCCACTAGTTTATAAATTTCTTTGAGTTCTATAATTCCTTTTAGAATTTCTTCTTTATAGGTGATCTAGTCTTTGTTCTATGGCCTTATTTTAGGTTTGGAAAACCCTCTCTAACCTATTAGCTAGTTATTCCATTTGTTTTCTCGGGGAAAGATTGTGGGAACACATTTGAAAATCAAAATACATATTGACACATGGTTGTACACTATTTTTAAACTACAAACAAGTAGCACACAACACTTCCAGAGTTTTAGGGAAAATACCTAGCTCCCTTAACCTTGCAAAAATTTGTGAGTATCTTATTATAAGGAAACTGAATGGCCACTTACACTCAAATAGCAAGTCAAAATTGAATTATAACTACAAAGTACCTACTACAAATTGCTAAGAGATAAAACCAACAAGGTTCCTAATATTACACATATTCCTAATTTCCTACACTAAATTTGAATACAAAGTCCATAAAGTTGGTCTTGATTTGAGTCCTCAACTCAAGTCTCCAAGTTGCTAGGAATTAAGTTCCTTCTTAGCTTTTGTTCCTTGGATTTTACTCCACCAATACAAACTACAAAAGCACACAAAAAGTGGGACAACCTACTGCCCCTGCTTGGTTAGTGAAGTAAAAAGAACTTTGGAATTGGCTCATAACCTCACAAGTGTATCACTCTTCCCGTCAAGTGTCCTCACCACCAATCCATCATTTCCTTGCATCAAATCACTCAATTTAATCTCTTTTCCCAGCCTTGGAAAGGGAAATACTCAACTCGCTCTTGGTCTTTGATGTTTCCAAAGTGAAAGGAAGAAGAATTTACTAAGAAGTAAAAGGAGGTGTGTGACAAAACTTAAGAAAGTTTGAAGACAAGCAATAAAACTCCACACAAAAGAAAGCACACTCAAAAAGAGTAATTCAAGACAAACTTTAGAGGCCAAAAAATTTATACAAACTAAAATTAAAGATAAAGAAGAAAGTAGGCATATAAAAGGAACTCCTAGAAGTTTAATTGTGTTATACAACTAAACAAGCTTAAGTATACATGAACTAAGTAACTAAGACCAGAACTAAGGGCTTATAGCCGATCATGAAACTTGCATAACACTTAGCATACAACAACTAAGAGACTAGACATTATGCAATACCTTTTCTACAAAATTTTGCTTATTTTTTCTTCTTGGTTTTCTTTTCTCTTTTTCTCTTCTTTGTTTTCTTACTCTTGTGTTTTTCTTTTGTTGAATTTTCTTTTCCAATGTCCAGAGTCAAATTAGGTTTTTACAATCCTTCTTGCATAGTATTTTCAAGGTCTTCCAAGGTCCTAAGTCCCAATTTGTCTCATTAGTGCAAATTGCACTCTTCCTTGCATAGGTAGGTAAACTAAGTCTAATGTCTTTAGTCCATTAACTCCAAGTCCAGCATAGGTCTCATAATTCTAAGGATGTGATTAAGTATCTTTTAGTGAGTCTTACTAGGTTTGATTACACACACACACACACACTCACACTTAGCATTAGGTTCCTATGTAAGCATGAATTAAGCTCATATTAGTAATATGCATGTATGCATATGATCATGCATCCTTGGAATTCAAAATAGAAACACTGAACATAACTTAACTTAGATTAAGATGCAAATAGAAAGATCAAAACAAGATTGAAATATACCTAAATAATTTCAACAAGAATTGGATCACAAATTTGAAATCACTTTTGAGGGAAATTTGGCGCCAAGAACATGCATTCAACTTTCAAAATTTATTTTGAAAATTTTGAGAGGATATCTACAAAATTCATTGACTAAATGAAGGCTAGTGGTCATATCTTGAAAATCAAATAAATTTTGATGTATATTGGATGAGAATTGTTCAAGTTAAAGTTAATTTATGCAAACTAGGTGGATTTTAGTGTTAGAATGAACATGCTCCAGTATTCACATGATTGACAATGCATTTCTCAACCAAATTATAGAAAAAAGATCAATTTAGAAACCATATGAATCCAATACAACAAAAATCATACAAATTGAAGGTCATTTGACCAATTAAAATGAGGACACAAAACAAAGTAGAAGAAGATGGAGTAGAAGAATGGGAGAGTAGTGTTAAATTAGAAAACAATTTGGAAATGGATCTTACCTCCATTGAAGGATCCTTGATACCACTTCTATAACACCCCAAAAATGAAGACTGATTTTGTGCTTAATTCGTTCATTTGGTTCCATTATTAGTTTGTTATCTCATTATACGAAATCTTTGGAACATATTTATCAGAGAAAATATGGTAAATTTTTTTTAGAACATCTATTTTGTTATAAATTACGAGCCTCATCAATATAGCGTTTATGTCAGTAAATAAGTTACTAGACATCATATATGCTCCCAGAGAAGTTTTTATTATCATTACGAGTCTCTCTCATCGCCTCGTTTGTCTTTAGTCAACAGTATAAAAAATTAAACATAAAACAATACATACACATACAAGCTTTATATACTTATACAATCCTTTTTACATGTACATACACTTTATTACACACCATAATGTACATACCAAATTTACATACATATTTTTTATATATTCTAATACATAAACTAGCTTACTAGTACATAGTAATAACTAGGATGCTTGCATCCAACTATTTATAAATATTTACATTATGGGTAAGACATTCCAATTTCTTCTTTTTGAAAAAGAATTATGGGATCAGCAAACCTTCCTAGGCATAGTGATGGAAACATTCCATCTACATGCTTTGATCCAAGGACATGAAGATCTTGTTGAGCATCTCTTGATAGGCTTGAAATGAATACAACATTAGGTATGATGAGCTTCCTTGTGATGACCAAATATGTGATGAATTATGGTAATATGATGGAGTTTGTGGATCTATCTCTCCCTCTGAGGAAGAGGATTCCTTAGCAATGGAAGTTTGTTTCCTACAGTAGTCAAAAGGAGGCGAAAAGACTCCATTGTGGTGAAATTCCTCCAAGGGAATTTCGAAACCCGTTGTGGAGAAATTTGCTCATGACTTTTGAGATAAAAAAAATATTTTAATGAGAAGTAAATCCTCATGTTGGCTTTGGCTGTGATTAGTAAGTTATGGGAGTTTGTTGACTAGTCCATGTTGCTAATGTCTGTGAAGACCACTGCCATTGCGAAGAACATGATTGTTGTCTCAGAATAAAGTGGGGAGAAAAGGAGTGAGAAACTAGGTTTTTCAGTAGGATTCTACTTTACTACTAGTATCATCACTTTTAACCCAGCCACTTCAATTTATTAGAAAAATCATGACATGCATACGCAGTTGTTTCTAATGTTTCAAAAACTCTTAATGAAATGGGTTATTTTTTTACAAAAAACCACCACTATTATATAAGCATATATTTTTCTTACACTTCATAAATTCAGGATCTCAATACAAATATTATTTGACTCATTTTATTTTATGCTTTATACATTATCTCATTCATTTTCTATTCCACACCTTCGAATAACTCTCTAGACATAGACACACATTATAAATAGTCAAAAAATATCTTCTTACTAGCTTTGCTACTCTACCTTCTATTATTAAGGATATTAGCTCATTTCTAGATGGTCATCACCATCTCATAATAAGTGAAGAGCACCTTCGATCTTCATAAAAGAAGGATTTGTTTCATCTCATAATAAGTGAAGAGCACCTTCGATATTCACAAAAGAAGGATTTGTGGAGAACACCTTTGGTCTCTAGGAGAACACCTCCGGTCTCTTCTTCAATAGAACTTTGTTGCCCTCAGGTTGTGCACAAGGCACATAACAGTAGATTAACTTTTTCAAATAACTATTTGCTTTAGTGATCCCTTAAGTTATTTAGGTTTATTTTAAAGGCTTCCAGATAATTATGCAGGCTCAACCAATATCCACCCAATATGCTATGCACATTTAGATCTCAAATTCTATCACGTCATAAATCATACATAATCACCATACATAGCATCATCCTTTAAACATTTATAACCATTCATGATTCAACTCACATTAGACATTATGCATTCATAAAGCATCACAAGTTGGCTTATCAATCAAACTTAGATAACATAACTATATGCACCCATACATGTCCAATTTATTTAACTCTTAAAATTTTATGATGAATCACTCAAGGGGACTTATTTCACCCAACCTTCTAAGTTACCCCTCAACCTTTCCTTTTCTTAAATTTCAATTAGTTTCACATGATTTTTACAAACATAGAAGTTTTCCTCTTAATAGGTGGTTGAATGGAATTTTTAAGTTTTTATTCTTTATGCATTTTAATTTACAAGTCTTATGCATAACCTATTCATACTAAGTTTAAAGGTTATGTGTTGGTAGGTTTTTAACTTATTTATGGGCAATTTAGTTATGCATGACCGGATGATGCAGATGCCATTGCCAAGCTTCATTTAATCTCTTAATCCTTTACTTTTACATAAGAAGGCTTTTTAATGTACCTAAACCAAGTTTTCAAACTCATTTCTTCTTATTGAATTTGGGTGGCCGAATGTAAGTCCATGGTTTCTAAGGTCTTCTAGTTTTCTTTTGTATGTCTTAGAAGTTGATTTTCATCAATTGAAGTCCAATTCATTAATTAATACCTAAATTATAAATTTTTAATACTTCTACTTCATACTTGAAATTCATGTCCAAATGGTTTAATGTAGTTTTCCAACCTTATGGTTCATTCCCAATCACTTAATTTATGCATGCCTAGGTTTAGTCTTAAGTCATAATGAATTCATAACTTTCTTTCAGTAACTTCGCTATTATGGCCAAATGGTTGCTTAACCTTTCTAAAAACTTACTCACACTTTTAATCCCTTCTACTTATAATTAATACTAGTTAAGAATTAAATCTCCTTCTTAATCAATTAATCCTAAGGTAGTCGAACGGACCCTTTAACCATTTTAAAAATTCCTTACACTTTTAATCCCTTATACTTATATGCCAATGATACTTAATTAAACTTGGTTATAAATTAAAACTCCTTCTTGACTAGTTAATCCTAAGGTGTCCGACTATCACTTCTAGTGTTTAGGGAATCAAATTTCATCTTTAATTAACCTAGGTTGACGAATCCTTCTAGTTGAAGTTTAGGCTATACATTTTACCAAGTTTTGTTAATTTTTAGGACTTCTCCTCTATCTCTAGGGTTTATGGCCAAATAACTCTTCTCCTCCTCACAACTCCATGGTTCAGTTTTAATTACCAACTTGTGCATTTATGAAATCTAACTTAAGTGTTAGTTATGGATTTCACTTGATTTCACCAATTTTGGTTACTATAGACCTAGCCACTTTTCTACCTTACTTACACCTTTAAATCTTCCATTTACCTATTGAATATTCTTAATGAATCATTGAGCAAATTTTAAGTTTATTTTTCTTAAATTAAGCCAAGTTGGATGAATGCACACCTAGTAGTTTTTAGGTCATTTTAGCTCAATTTCTATTCTTCCAAAAGTTGTTTCACATAATTTATAACTTAGTCATATGGTTTGTATCACCTATAGAAATTTTAATCAATTTTACCTTTAACTTAGCCAATATGGCCGAATACCCCTTTAGGTATTTATAAGATCACCTTTTCAAAATTCCTTCTCATTCAACCTTGGTTCCATAATTTTGTGCAATTGTAGAAACTTAAGTAATTGATCCCCATAAAGCTTGTCAAAATACCAGAGCTTGGGTTATGATCAAAGAGATTCATCAGTGTCTTATGAAGCTTGTTCCATTTTTGGCCCTAAAATCTTAACTTTCACTTGGTAATTTTTAGATCTATACCCAAAGCAAGGTTTGAGACTTATGTTAATTTTTCTTAGAATTTTTAATATTTTAATCCATGGGTTCATGTCTGTTCATATTATTGTACAAGTCCACCATAGTAAAAAAATCAACAACTTTCAAGCTTTAAGCATCAAAACATGCATGATAGTATTTTGTCAAAACAACAAAGTGTAGACCCACAAGATCTGCTCCAAGATCCATCCATCTCCTATCACAACCACTTCAAAACTTTCCTCGTGACCTCTCAAAACTTCCCAATGCATCAACATGGATTTTTAAAGAATTTTTATTGATTAAATTTCTTTTCAGTTTTCTAGAAGGACTTTAATCCAACAAAACTTTATCTTGTCATTCAAAAATCTCTAAAATGATGATGCTTATTTTGAACTATTCAAATGGAGCCTTGAGCCATCATGAGCCCAAAAATATGAGATTTATGGATTTTAGAGCAAGGATCCACAAAAGAAAGAAAATAAACCATAAAAAGTAAGACATAAAGCTTAAAAAGGTAAAGTAGAAAATCCTACTTGATGAAGACTTGGTGTGGGGTTATGGTGGGACTGTGGTGGCTGAACTTGGTCCCCCCCCCTTTGATGGTTCACAAAGAGCTTCTGAGTGAAAGTGGTGGGGCTTAGTGTTTAGAGTTTGATTTTAGCTTAAATCTCAAAGCTGGAAACTTAAGCTTAAGGTAAAAGGTGATGATTTTTGGATTTGGATTAGCTTGGAGAGAGTTTTGGATAGTTTTGCTAAGTGTTTAAGGAGTGAAATATGAATCAAATGAGGCCTCCCAAGGAGCTTAGTAAATTTGGCCAAGCAAGAGCAAAGTAGGAATAATTTTTCACTTAAGGGTATTTTGGTAATTTTGCATGGAACTTCCATTTTCCAAAATAATTTAAAATTTTAGGAATTATTATTTTAGAGTTAGATTAATTTTCATGACGCTGAGTGTGTCACTAATCATGTTTATCTTGTCCAAAGTAAGGTTAATTAACCTTAACCATGGTTAAAGAAATCTTTGCATTTATGGTTTTTGTCTTTAGTGCATTTACTTTGGGTAGACTCCACATGGTGACTCACCACCATGCTTTCCACATGAAAATTTCATGCACACCATGCAAGGCCCATTCTTGACTTCTTCACACTTTCTTTCCCTCCTAGCCGTCTAGGGTTATTTTTGTAATTTTTCTCAACATTACCTGAGAAGTTCCCAAATTGTTCATTCGATAATTTTAACACTTTGTGGTTCATTACTGAGTTAATATAAGATTATTTGATATTTTTCTGGGAACTAATTAGCCTTGTACAGAAAGCAGAACTTTCTTAAGCATTTTCATCCTTTCCTTATTCCTAAATTTCTCCTCATTACTTTTGATCATTATGAATCTTCTCCAATCCCTTAAAACGAATTTTAGTTCTTATTTATATTTCTCTTGTACATTATGTTGGTTGCCCAGGTGCAAAGAAATTTTCATCATTTGCATCAAACTTTCTAATTTCTCAATTTTTGGTTCCTAATTCTACTTAGTTTCCTTGTAGAGATTATTTGTAGGTTCAAGAGTTCATTGAGAAAAGTTATGGATGTTACAACGTCATGCATCTATCCATGGCTGAATGCAGAATTGGTTCAATGGAGGTTTGCTTCATTGGAGTTAAAGGTGAAGAAGCTTGAGGATAAGGTTAGAGCATCACCCTTGGAGGAGATAAGTTACTACTCTACCATATTCTTTGGTGTAATAGAAAACTCAAGTTTACGTAGTTCTTGAAAGGATTTAAGAAAAAATTTGAATTTCATTTGAAAGTAAAGCATTTGCAAAGAAGTAAATATAGGAGAACATTTGTTATCAAACAAATTTTGAAATGAGAAGAGATTTCATTAAAATAGATTTTAGAAAATAAATTCAAAAATAGAGAAATTGGATTAAATTTAAAGAAATAAATTATACTTTTGAAGAGATTTATATTAAAGTAACTTATTTAATATAACTTTGGAAAAGGAGTTTTGATTTTGATTAAAGTAAAATTTAAAAAATGGAAATAATTTTTATAAACTTTGAGAAGATTTAATTCGTAAGAGATTGAACATAATTTATGAAGAAAAGGTATATTCTTGAAAAAATAAATTTTTGGAAAAATATTTTTTGATTTTGTGAGATAAATTTAAAATGAAGATTTGGGTTAAAGTAAATTTTGGAAAGAAGATATGTTATTTTAATAAATTTTCAAAAGTAATTGATTTAGAATATTTTTTATAAAATAATCAATACAAGTATTGAAGGAAGGATAGACTAAATTTCAAAAATGATCCTTTTGCAATAAATATTGAGAATAAAGATGATATTTTAAACAATCTCAACGATAAAATTTGACAAGGAAAGAATTTGATTGAAGTTTTAGAAAGGAGAATGTAACACCCATAATTCCTTATAATGGACTCTTTAGGTTACAAATAAACTTTAGTTAGAAATAAGTAGAGATAAGAGCAAAAGATAGAAAAATTAGAAAATTTGGTGTAAATAACAAAAATGCCCTTGCACTAGAATAATTCAAATAATGTGCACAAAAAAAATAAAACAAAAGATAAGAGGAATTATAATGGATTAGAGAATATCAAGGATGATTGAAAATTATTAGAAAATAATAGGAACAAATAAAGGGCGAGAAAGTTATCAGAAAACTTTGAAAATACCCGAAACGCCCTTAGAAAGCTCTACTTTCTGCAAAGGGATAAACTGTTTCCAAAAAAATATCAAATGATATTAGAATGGTTTAGGAATGAGCCAATAAGTGTTAAAAATTTGGAAGGAACAATTAGGGAACCTCTCAGGGAATGTTGAGAAAAATTACCAAAATTCCCTTAGAAATTACCAAAAGTGGGACCCATACCTTGTGCACAAAATTTTCATGTAGGAAATGTGGTGGTGACTCACCATATGAGTCATCATACCATTAAATACATGTAAGATAAAAATTATAAATAGGAGAGATAAAATTAAACATAGTTAAAGTAAATTAACCTTGTTTAATTAAAGTTAACCATTCTTAGATAGATTAATCTTGATTAGTGTCAAATTTAGAAAAATTAACACCAATATAATCCTAAAAAGATAATTCCTTACATCTAAATCATTTTAGAAAATTCAAATTACATGCAAATGTACCAAAATGCCCTTAAGTGGGAAATTAATTCCCGCACTACCCTTAAGTGTCTAAATTTAATAATCACCATAGGAGAGCTAATTTGCTTCATTCTCCATCCTATAAACACTTATAGAAACTCTCCTAATTCCCTATAAATTCAATCTAGCCTAAAAATCCAAAATCATACACCAAGCTTAAACTTCCAACTTTAAGGTTTAAGTTAAATCAAGATGAAACCACCAAGCCCCACCACTATCACTAGAAGATCTTGTGTGGACCACCAAGGGAGGACAAAATCAGCCACTAAATCCTCACCATAAATCCACCAAAAATTCTTCAACAACTAGGATTTTACGTTATATTTTCATAAGCTTTAATTTTGTATTTATGGTATGTTTTTCTTCTTCTTTGTGAATCCTTCTCTAAGATCTATGGATCTATTTTTTTTTTTTTTGAACTCTTGGAATCTCAAAACTTCCCTCGAATGGTTAAATATGAGCATCACCAATTTTAGGTGATTTTTGAAAGAAAAAGAGAAGCTTTGAGTGATTAAAGTGCTTATAGCAACCTTAAGAGAAATTTAATCGATTAAATCTTTATAAAATAAATTTTGATGATTTGGGGTAGATTTGAGTGTTTATGAGAAAATTTTTAAAGTGGGCAAAGTAAGATACTTGTAGATCTTAGAGTAGATCTAGTAGATCTACACTTGTTAGCTATAAAAGGTGCTTTTTAAAAAAAAAATTATGTTGAAAGTTAGTATGTTGGTTATGTTTTTACTCAAATTTTTTATTTGTGAATTTATTCTTGCTAAGTGTCCAGATATGGACTCATGTAATAAGATCCTTAAAGGAACAAGAAAAATTATATAAAAAGATCCATAAACTTAACTTGGACATAGACTTAAAACTACTAAGTGTGAAGGTGGAATTTTGGACCCAAAGTTGCACATATCACTTAAGACCTTCCATGACCATGACCATGACCAAAGCTATGGAGTAAGGACAATTTATGGGTGGATCTAAGGACTTATGATGAGTCAAGTGCTAAACTTCATGACATCAAGGTCTTAAGACAAGAAAATTTAAAAAGAACCCTTGTTCAAGCACATATAGCATTCAACCACTCTTAAATAAATTAGGAGATCTTGAATTTAAAATATTGTTAAGGGTATAAAGTGGAACCTAATCAAGTATAACCAAGGAATTATAAGTTTGAGAGGAACTTGAAATTTTTTAAGGGTGCATTCGGCCACTTTGGTAAAACTAAGTAAAAATATGCTAAATTCCATAACACCAAAACCATAAGAGGACAAATTAAGGAGAAGGAACCTTGTCTTAGCCATTTACGGCATTCGGCCACTCTCTTAATAATTAAGGAAACTTGAGTTAAAATTTTAATTAAGGTGTAAAGTAGAACCTAAAAAAGTTTAAGGAATAAACTTTAAAGTTAGGAAAGATTTGGTAATGGTTGGGTATCATTTGGAGATATGCACACCATTAGTAAGAATTAGTTAAGAAAACTTGCTAGAATTTAAAAATGGATTAAAGGTAGCTTAAGGATGTGATTAGGAGTCAAATATGGAGTAAAAGGATTAAGGGAATTCGGCCATGCTCTCTACATAAGGAAGAAAATCCTTAAAAAATTTTATAGTTGGTGTAAATGTAGGCCTAAATTTTAATTAGTGTAAATCACCTTCCTAAGAGAAGAAAATTTGAATTATAAGGCCTTGGAACTAAGGAGTAAGCTCTCATCCATTTAGGGGCATAATAGGTAAATTAACTAATTTGGATATTCAAGCATATTTACATAAGTCATGAGTTGAAAACTTAAAAGTTTAAGAAAAAATAAACAAGTAACTAGGTTAATGAATGGAACATACCTATCTCGCTAAGTTATTTGTCAAGAAGCATAAAACATGTAACACTTAAACTTGAATTAAGTAAATGATGCATAAGACTTTCAATTAAGGACACAAAGAGTAAACCATGACAAAGGTCATTGAGCCATTTAAAGAAGAAGTAAGTATACACCATAATCTTTTATTAAAAGTCTTAAGAAGGACTTGACCTTTGAGAAAAGGAAATGTTAAGAGATAACTTAGAAGGATGAGTGATGTAGATCACATGAATGCTTTATCATAAATGTTAACAACTGAGCAAGTTCGACAAGTTATAAAAGTAAGTGAATATGCTATCCAAGAATTTACATCAAGTTAAAGTAAGTTTTGAATAAAAGATGAATCTTTGTTTGAGATTATTATGTCAACTTGTTGTATTATTTTATGAGTACATAAAGAGTAATGTGAAGTGTATGAATTTTACTTATGAAGGATTAGAGAATGATATTCTACATGATGATCATGTATGGATGATGATGTGATAATAGAATGAAAGTAGAGACTAAATGTGCATGACATATTGGTTGGATTGTTTGAGCATGCATAATATCTAGAAGCCTTTAATAAGGAACCTAATTAATTAAGGGATCATTATAGAAAGAACTTATATGAAAAGTTAATTCTACTTTTAATGTGCCTTGTGCACATTCAAAAGGCACTAAGTCCTTCTAGAAAGGAGACAAAAGGGTTCTCCAAAAATCCTTCTATTATGAAGCATCAAGTCTTTAATATTTATGATGGTGACAACCATCTAAGAATAAGTTCATGTCCTAAGAATAGAAGGTAGAGTAGCAGAGTCAGTGAAAAGATATTATTTGACTAATATTAATGTATGCTTATGTCTTAATTATCACTAAGAGAGTGATAGAGAATAGATATAAGATATGTAGGACATAGAAAAAATGATAATTAAATAATATCTATGATATGATCCCAAAGACTTATTATGTTTAACTAAGTTATATGCTTAATTGAAGATGGTTTATCTATATAAAAGAGATCCATTTCAACAAGAGTTTTTGAAAGATTAAAATTAAATGTGTGTACATGATATGCTTTTCTAATAAACTAAAGTGGCTGGGATGAAAGTGATGACACTAAACTTAGGATAGAATCCTACTGAGAAACTTAGTTTCTCACTCCTTCTCCCTTCATTTCGTCCAAGATACTCAGGATATCTTTTGCGAACATAGTAGTCTTTGTGGAAATTAGTAACATAAATTGGATTATAAACGCTCATAGGCTAATGATAACAACTTAAGCCAATGTGCATATATACTTCTCTTTGGGACTTTTTTTTATTTCGGCAGATGATGAGTTCAGATTTCTCCACCATGGAGTTTGCAATTCCTCTGGAAGTCTTCCACCCTAATGGGGTATTTCTACCTCCTCTCGACCACCAAGCACCACCTGCAACACCTGTAGAAGACTCCTCATCACCTAAAAAAGAAACAAAACCCACAAACACCGTTCTACTATTACAACACTTCAAACGTCTAGCCATTGTAGGTAGTTCTCTGTACCCGAAGCCTTACCTATTCCAAGCATTCCAAGAAATGGTTAATGTGACTTTCATCGCCTTGGATGAAAGCTTGTGGTTGGAACGGTACCATCATTAGTTCTGAGGTGTTTTGCAAAGTTGAAGTCTTTGGAGGAAAGAGAAAAATAAGTCATGTTAATAGTGTACATTTTGTAAATAGATGGATGGATGCATCCTATTTACCAATAGGTAGTTTGTAAAATAGTTAGTGTGTATACAGTAGAAATAAATATGTATGTAATTAACATGTATAAGTAATGTATGTAATTAAGTGTGTAAAGGCTCTAGTGCCTTAATAAAAAATGTACTATTCTTAAGAACTGTATAATTATATTATGTATAAATGTTGTATGTTTGAATTTTGTTGAACTAATTTACTACTGATAAGCATAAATTTCATAAATAATTATCTCTCACTTTTATCTCATTAAGACTTCTTATATGTTCAATTAAGTGGTCTTTGTCATATTTTATGAGTTTGGGTTCATATGAAGTTTAATTGAATTTCTTTGCTTACCCGATTAAAATGACACTATTATAGTATTTTCAGCATAATAGGAGTTTTAGATATCCAAAAATCATGAAATCTGTCTTGAATGAAAGCTTAAATAAGTGTCCACAGTTACAAAGCAAGAGCAGACTCTAAATGGGATGTTTAGGACTCCGAAATTATCTCAAAAGATGAGATAGTGTTGCTGACGTGGAATTTGAACAGTGTGCAAAGATCCGGCCATATCTTGAGATACAGAAGTCATATTGAGATGAAATCAAATCTGTTGGACAGCTAAGATCCGGGGCTACAACTTTTGTTCAGACGTGAAGGTCTAATTCGGACACGTGAATATCCGAAATTGCGCTGCAAGCAAGTAAAAATTGTTGTACTCATTGGTGACAAAAATTCAAAAGTGTTTTGCATTTTCAACAAAGCCCATGTGAAAGCAATAAAAGGGTAGAAAAGTAATATCCTAGTTGGTAACTTTCTGAAGATGATGCCTCAAAAATCCTCTATAAATAGAAGGGTTTACAAGAGGAGAAACACACCACTTGGAGATTAACTCCAATACCATTTTCCATCTTTCTTTCTTTCTTGTTAGTTTGTCTCCTACATGGAAGGCTTAGTTTTTCTTTATTGTTAGTTTGCCTCCTACATGGAAGGCTTAGTTTTTCTTTCTTGTTAGTTGCCTCCTACATGGAAGGCTCAGTTTTTCTTTATTGTTAGTTGCCTCCTACATGGAAGGCTTAGTTTTTCTTTGTTGTTAGTTTGCCTCCTTCATGGAAGGCTAGGTTTGTAGTTTCAATTCAAGGATTCAAGCTATTTTCATTTTAACTTTGAGGTCTTCATCTTTATTTACATGCTTATTAAGTGGTTTCTACTCTGTTTCACTATATTCTTCAATTTTATTCTTTAATCAAAGTTTGATCGGTTGACGTATTTTGATTAATGCATAATTTATTTATAATTGGTTTTTGATTGGTAAATCATTTTCCAAAAGTTTGAAGAGTAGAAATTAAGTAATTGAATTGAAGGTTTTCATTTTATTACTTACTTCAACTGAATTCTGATTGTGAAATTGGTTTAGATAAAAGATTAAGTGGTTACTAAATCTTGTTGATCATAATCAATTAAATTCTGAGAGGTTTCTCAGTAGAGAATTCAAGGATCATTTTAGGGGTTCCAGATGATCCTAGGTTGATAAACACAATGCATGATTTTAGTGATCAATGATTAGTTAAGAAAATAGCCTCTGAATTCCTTGAGTTGATAATTGTTAAGTGAAATTAATTTCATTCTGTATTTTTCATTTAGAACTCAATATCAATCTTTACAAAATCCCCCTGTTCTAATTTTCTCCTAATTTGCTTAAGAATATGAAATGGTTTTTGGGAGATGACCTAGGTTGCACCTTATACTATACCAATAGTTTGGGGAAAATCTAGAAATTATTTTTGCGCGTTTGCGACGAGCGTGTCAACTGCTTACCAAAGAAAAGTAAAATGGAAGAAATAATTTGTATTGTTAACAAATTATATGTATACAAGAATGCATATTTGTTTACATTTTGCTACAAATGCTAATTTTATGAGGCTATTTCAAAGAGTTTTAATTAAAGTATGTAAAAAAAATTTACGTATTTTTACTAATAATTATTTTCTAAAGATTCTGCATCATAAGATAATAATCTATTAACAAAATCGAGGGTACGACCTAAGTGTAAAAATGATATTCATTTCTAGAGTATCATAGAGAAAATTTTGAGTTAAATATCAATCATATATTTTATCTTTCTTAAGAAAAGATATGATTGTTCTTTTAGAGAGAAATTTGATTAACTAACTTTTTTAAAAATAAGAAATTATTCTCGAAGAAAATTAAAAAAAATAATTTTAATAAATTTTAAGAAAAGGAACTTTTAAATTATTTTAGAGAAAATATTGATAACAATTTTCTATTGTAGACTTTAAAAATATTTTAATTAATAAAAAAAATTAACATTGTACATAATAGGTGACGATAGAGATGTTATACATTTTTGTTTTAGTTCGTTGCATGAATTTAAAATAGCATATAGAAAAACTTAACATAACAACGAGTTATACATAAGTTGTCTTAATTCTATTAATGTGTGAAGGTAACAGTCACATGCTCACATTATAGATCGGTACATTATTAAAATATAGTATCACAAAAGAAATTATGAAAAAATAAATTTTAAAAAAGAAGCATGAAACCTATGCTAAGAAATGCTACAAGAGATCCTTTCGAACGCTTGTAACATGGAAAGATAGAGCAGCTACACATTTACATTATAGATTGATGCTTAAAAATATTATTAAATAATATGATTTAAATAGATGAGATTATAAAAAAAATTAGACAAAAAAAATACGATAACAAAAAGTTATACAAAAATCCTTTTGACTTTAATAATATGTGGAGATAGAGAAACTACACATCTACATTATAGATCGATGCTTATAATATTAGTGTAATTAGTTTTAATTTTCAAGTAAAGAAAAAATAAAAATTTAAATTAAACTAAAATTATAAATATTAAAAGATCACACTTAAAAAAAATAATTAATAAATAATAATAATAAAAATAAATAAATTCATCATAACTCTAAAATTAACAACAAAACACTTGCAACAATAAATAATAATATGACATAGAAAAGAATAACAATAAAATTAATTACAATAATTAATAATAAAAAGATTAATAACATCATAACACATAAAAAGGGTTAAATCTATTTATATTTACAAACACAATGACAATAGCATTAACTAAATAATAAGAGCAAAATAAAATAGAATAGAAAAATAAATAAAAAATAATTAAATTAAGAGAATTTTAACATTAAATTGAGATATGAATAGCTACAATGAATGATGATAATAATTAATGAGATAAAATAAATGAAAAAATTGTAAAAATAAAAATTTAAACATATTCATTCATATTTACATATTCCCAATATTCATAATAAAAATAAATTTTTAAATTTTACTAATCATTTTGTATTATTTTTTTTAACAAATTCAGAATAAAAACTCCGTACAAGATATATTAATATTATATTATATTATTTTATTATTATTACATTATTTTTTATTAAAATATTATAATACCATTTATTAAATCTAACTTAAACTAATTTTAAGGTGGCCAAATACCACTTCTAGTGTTTAGGGCATCAAATTTCATCTTTAATTAACTTGGGTTGATGAATCCTTCTAGTTGTTGTTTAAACTATAAGTTTTATCAAGTTTAGTTAATTTTTAGGACTTCTTATCTATCTCTAGGGGTCATGCCCGAAATGAATCACCTCCTCTTCACAATTTCATGGTTCATTTTTAATTATCAATTTGTTTATTTTTAAATATAACTTAAGTGTTAATTATGGATTTCACTTGATTTCACCAATTTTAATTATTATAGACCTAGAAAATTTTAAACCTTACTTATACCTTTAAATGTTCTATTTACCTAATCAAGATTCTTAATGCATCATTAACTAAATTTTAAGTTTATTTTCCTTAAATTAAGCAACGGTAGCCGAATGCACACCTAGTAGTTTTTAGGTCATTTTAGTTCAATTTCTCTTCTTCCAAAATTTGTTTCACATCATTTAGAATTTAGTCATATGGTTTGTATCACCTTTATAAATTTTAAGCAACTTTACCCTTAACTTAGCCAAATGGTCAAATGCCCCTTTAGGTATTTTTAAGGTCATCTTTCCAAAATTCCTTCTCATTCAACCTTGGTTCCATGGTTTTGTGCACTTTTAGAATCTTAAGCACTTTTCACGCAAGGCATGTCCAAAATCCAGAGCTTGGTTCATGATCAAAGAGAGTCATAGGTGTCTTATGTAGCTTCTTCTATTTTTGGTCCCAAAATCTTAACTTTCACTTAAGAATCTTTAGACCTATGCCCAAACCAATCTTTTGATGGGGCTATGGTGACTGAACTTGGTCCCCCTTTGAAGGTCTACAAAGAGCTTTTTAGTGAAATTGGTAGGGCTTAGTGTTTGGAGCTTGATTTTAGTTTAAATCTCAAAGATGGAAACTAAATCTTAATGTGAAAGGTTAGGATTTTTGCATTGGGTTTAACTTGGAGATAATTTGGAGAGTGAAATATGAAGTAAATGAGTCCTCCCACGAAGCTTACTGAATTCTACCAAGCAAGGGCAACGTAAGAATAATTCAAAATGTGAGGAATTATCCTTATAGAATTATATTAGTTCTAACTAGGCTGATTTTGTCACTAATCAAGTTTATCTTGTTCTAAGCATTGTTAATTTTAATTAATCAAGGTTAATTAATCTTAACTATGGTTAAATAAATCTTTACATTTATGGTTTTTGTCTTTAGGTCATTTACTTTGGGTGGAACTCATATGGTGCCTCATCACCGTACTCCCACATGGAACTTTCATGCACATCATGTGGGGCCCACCGTTGGCTTCTTCTTCACACTTTCTTGCCCTATTGGTTTTTCAAGGGCATTTTTGTAATTTTTTTCAACATTACCTGAGAATTTTCCAAATTGTTCCTCCAAAAGTTATAACACTTTTTGGTTCATTCCCGAGTTAATCTAAGGTCATTTGATATTTTTCTGGGAACTAATTATCCACTATATAGAAAGCAGAGTTTTCTCAAGATGTTTTGGGCATTTTCAAAGTTTTCTAAAGGTGTTTTTGTCCCCTCTTTGTTTCTAAATTTTTCCTTATTACTTTTGATCATTATGAATGTTCTCAAATCCCTAAAAAGTTATTTTAACTATTGTTTGATATTTCACTTGCACATTATTTGGATTGCCTAGGTGTAGGGGCATTTTCAGCATTTGTATCAAACTTTCTAATTTCTTTGTCTTTGGTTTCTAATTCTACTTAGTTTCCTTCTATAGATTATTTTAGTTTCAAGAGTTCATTGTAAAAATTTACAGATGTTACAAGTAACACCAACCTAAACTGCCTACGTCTTAAATGAGCTAAAATTTACCCAAATGATTTGGAAGGCTGTTAAATGAGAGTTAAGAACCAAATTATTTTTTTGCTTCCTTTGTCTCTTATTTATATTAACATGACCTATAAATTTTTATTTGATCCTTTAGCTTAATTTAGGTTGTATTGTTATTTTAAATCCACCTTCTTTTCATTGTATAGGCTTTACAAATATCATTTTATTTTATCCATTTTACTTTCAGCAGTTTTAAATTTGTAGGAATTGGTCTAATGTTATTATTTTTATAATTCATTGATTAGTTAATTTTAAACTTTAATTTAGTTTTAGATTTATTAAGATATTTTTATATTTTCATAATTGGAGAAAAAAAAGTTGAAAATAAAATAAATTATTAAAAAAGAAAAGAAGGATCTAAATAAAATAGGTATTTATAGTTTCCTCCTCCCCTTTTTTAGGGTGTTAAAGTGAGGGAACTTAATATATATTTCTTACAAAATTGGACAAACTAGAAGATACAGGTTGACCCTACTCAAATTGAAAACACTAATATCTAAACTTAAAGTTCAACAATAAAATCAAATAAATTATAGTACTTATATCCAAAATCTATTTTAAATATATACCAAAAAATTAAGTAAATTGTTTATCTTTAATAGTTATTCGTCATTATAAAAAAATAGTAAAGTATAATTATCATAGATGAGAATGACTCAAACTTCTTAAAAGAGACTTACACCTAATCTATTTAAAACTTATTTTTTTAACTTGTTTAATAAATATATAAATTCAAACTAATTAAAATAATTTAAATAAATAAATCATGCTTAAACTTGTAAAAAATTATTTAATCTATTTAAGATATAAGATATAAGATGTAAGATATATACTAAATATATTTAAATAATATAATATATGAATATTAATACAATATATAAAATATATTTTATATATTACATTTATTTTAATATATTAAATCTATAGATGCTTTTAATTATTTATATAAATAGGCTTTAAACTTATTCATAAACCTTACAATATTGTAAGTTTTAATAATGTATAATAAACAAAATATATATTATATACAATAAAAGGATAAATAATATATTTATATATTATATTTTATAATTTATAAGTATTAATATATATATATATATAATATAAAATGTGTGTAGTAAAATTAACGGATAAGTTAACTCAAAGCTAAAAGATAGATAGAAATTCAAAAGTTAGTTGAAAGTTAAGCTAAAAACTTGCTAAAAGCAAAAGAATGTTTTGTGATACTAGTTATCAAAGAAGCTGATTGTAACGCCTCAAATTTTCTCTGATAAACTTTTGAAGTTATAAATAATCTTTAGTGTAAAATTAAGTAGGATTAGGAACCAAAATCAGAGATTAAAAAATTTGGTACAAATAGAGAAAATGTCTCTATACTTAGACAACTCAGACAATGAATCATAGAAGTGAAAATATAAGTAAAAGATATCCTAAAAGAATTATAAAACATCATGCCTGATTAAAAGTAGTGAAAAAAATTTTAAAAATAAAGAAGGGTTAGTAACACCCTCAGAAAATCCTAAAAATGTTTTGGGAGCTCTGCTTTTTACATAGAGCTAGTCAATTTCTAAAAAAAATAGCAAATGATCTTAAATTAATGTGTGAACAAACCAAAGGTATTAGAATTGTCAGAGAAATAGTTTAAAAATTTTTTCGACAATGTTAAAAAAAATTACAAAAACACCCTTAGAAAGCTGAGAGGGCAAGAAAGTAGAAAAAGTAAGCTTAGAATGGGCCACACACGAAAATTCAGCATGTGGAAAACCTGGTGGTGAGTCACCAAGTCAAGTCAACCATAAAAAATAAAAAAAATAGTAAAAATATTCTTTTAACCATAGTTAAAATTAATTAACCTTAATTAATTAAAAGTTAAACATGTTTAAGCTAAGATAAACATAATTTTAAAGGTAAACTCACCCTAATTAACATCAATCCAAACCTAGAGGGATAATTCCTTAAAATTTGAATTTTGAAAAATAGAAAAAATCCATATAAAATTACCAAAATACCTCTAAGTGTAAAACTATTCCAACTTTGCCTATAAGTGGGCAAACCCACTAAACAACCTTGAGATCCCATTTACTTCAATTTTGACAAAGTAAAACACTTAGCCAACCCTTTCAATTCCCACTAAGTCCATCTTAACTAGAAAAATCTAATCCTACACATTAAGCTTAAGTTTCTAACGTTGAAACTTAAGCCAAATCAAGACCTTCAACACTAAGATCTACCGTCTTCACTTATTGATACAGTATTTAGTTTAGTTATTAAATATTTTACTTAAATTATTTAAAATAAAATATTTAATTTTATTGATAAAATTTTTTAAAATAAATAAATACTCCTTTTATAAAAATATTATTTAAAATTTAGATATAAAAATAAATAATTTTATGTAAAAAAATTATTTATTTAAAATATACCTTTTTATACAAAGCATATCATAAAGAATAAATATATAAAATAATCAAACACTCTTTTCTAATAATATATAAAATTATTACAATAAGTATAAGTTTATTTATATAACATTTTAATATAAATATATATATATATAAAATAAATTTAAAATATTATCCTTATTTTTAATGTAATACTTTAATTTAATAATTAATTTTATAATTTATAACTTATAATTAATAAAAAATTATAATATTTAAACTCTAGTTTACTTTATTTATCATTTTACTAATCAGCCATTTTAATAGGTAGTATTACTAAATTTTAATTTTAATTTTTAGCCAATTTTTAACTTAATTTCTAGCTAATTTTAAAATTTATATCTATTTTTTAAGTTTTAACTAACTTATCCGTTAATTTACTAAACACATCTTATATATATTATATCTAATATGATATATTATATATTTTTTATTATATATTACTAAAATTTAATATATAACAAGATTAATAAATAGAGTTAAAATTTATTTATATAAATAATTAAAAAATTATAAATTTAATATATTATAATAAATATAATATATTTTATATTTTATATACTATGTATTATGTATTAATATTTATATATTATATTTTTTAAAAATATATTATATTTTATATATTGTATATTATATAATATAATATTAAAAATAAAATTATAATAATTTTTATATTTAGATAAACCTTTAAAAATAAATATATTTTTTAAAGTTTAAATATAATTTTTTATTTAAAATATAATTTAATTAGTTTGAATCATTTATTTATTAAAACAAATCAAAAGTTATAAATAGATAAGTGTGAATTTCTTTTAAAGAATTAGATTCACTCTTATTTCTAATAATTATAGCTTGGTGCTGATAATAAATAATTATTAAAAATAAAAATACATTAATTATTTTTTATATATTTTAAAAATATTTTAAATATTAGTGTTTTAAATTTGGATAGAATCAACCAAAAGCTTCCAATTTTTCCAATTCTTTAAGAAATATATATAAAGTTATTTCTCTTCTATATCTTTCTGAGTTTGTGTTTTAATTTTATGTTTATTTAATTTCTCTATGATAATGTGTTTTTCTATGAGTTACAAATTCACCTTTTAAAATCTACTAGCAACTTGTTAATGAATTATTAAGAATAAAATAATGTTTAATTATCTTTAATTTTATGTTTAAAAAGATATTTTAAAGAGAAAAATTAATTTTTAAATATTAAAATATTTCATTTGAATACTTTTTTAGAAAAATTTAAAATTAAAAAAAATTGTTATAGCATCCAGAAACATTGTTTCACTTCAGCTAGGTAGCATTTTTTAACACTATTCCTAATAGCTTTCAATATTTTTAACTACTATTTAAAAGTATTTTTCAATTTTTTCCTAAATACATTTATCAGTCCCTAATTTATTTTAAATATTATTATTTAATTTAGTTATTAAATGTTTTTTAAATTATTCAAAATAAATATTTTATTTTATTGATAAATCTTTGAAGATAAATAAATACTCTTTTATAGAAATATTATTTAAAATTCATATATAAAATCAATATTTTTAATTTCAAACGAAAATTATTTATTTAAAAATATATTTTTTATACAAAATACATCATAAATAATAAAATAAATAAAATAACTAAAAAATTTATTTACATAATTTCTTAATAGAAATATATATATATATATAAGAACAAATTTAAAACTGTTATCCTTATTTTTAATATATAACTTTAATTTAACAATAAAAATTTATTTATAATTAATAATTAATAAATATTTATAATATTTAAACTCAAATGTCTTTATTTATTATTTTATGCTTATTAACTACGTTAATAGCTACTATTGCTAGACTCTTTTTTTTTTTATTTTTAACAAATTTTTCAACTTAATTTTTAGCTAACATTTAAATTTTTAGCTATCTTCTAATTTTAAGTTAACTTCTTTGTTACTTTTACTAAACACACCATATATATATATATATATACATATATATATATATATATATATATATATATATATATATATATATATATTATACATCTTAATAATTATATATTATATTAATATAATATATAATTATATATTAAAAATATTATATATTATATATTTTATACAATATAAAAATATTAATAAATAAATTTAAATCCTATTTATATAAATAATTAAAAAAATATATAAATTTAATATATTAAAATAAATAAATATAAATTATGTATTTTATATATTATGTATTAATATTTATATATTACATTATTTAAATTTATATATTGTATATCTTATAATCTTATATCTTATAACTTATATATTATATATATTGTATATTAAAAACTTTAAAATTATAATAATTTTATATTTAATCATATCATTAAATAGATTAAATAATTTTTAATAAGTTTAAGTATAATTTTTTTATTTCAAAAAATATTGTAATTAATTATTAAACAGATCATGACTTTATTTTAAAAAGTTTAACTTCATCTTATTTTTAATAATTATACTTTATTATTTTTTATAACAATAATAATGAATAACTATTAAAAAAAATTGATTAATTTTTTATATATATTTAAAAAATATGTTTTAATAAAAAGTATTATAATTGATTATATAATTTTTTTTGTTGAATTTTAAATTTAGATATTATGGTTTTAAATTTGGATAGAGTTAATTTATATCTTTTAATTTGTTCAATTCTTTAACAAATAAATTTAATATTCTCTCTCCTCAACATGATTGCAAATTTGTGTTTAGGTTCTATATTTATTTAATTTCTTTGTAATTTACTATCAACTTACTAATGTATTAAAGATAACATACTTTTTAATTTTCTTTAATTTTATATTTGAATAAATATTTTAAGGATAAAATCACTTTTTATTAATTTAAATTTTAAATATTAAAATATTTCTTTTAGATATTTTTAAGAAAATATAAAATTTTTAAGAATGTTATAATAATATTTAAAAAAGTTATTTCAATTCTACTAACTAGCACTTTTCTACGTTATACCTTCTATTCTCAAAAGACTTAGTTACTCACCAAAAATTATTCTTTGATTTTTTTCTAAATATATTTATTAGTTCCTAATTTATTATGAATTATTTTATATTATTATTTATTAATACAGTGTTTAGTTTATTTATTAAATATTTTATTTAAATTGTTCAAAATAAAAAAATTTATTTTGTTGATAAAAATTTTAAATATAAATAATACATTGTTAAGAATAAAATACTGTTTAATTATCTTCAACTTCATGTTTGAATAGATATTTTAAAAAGAAAAAATAATTCTGTATATTATTTTATATAATATATTAAAATAATTATAATATATATTATATATTTTATATATCATATATTATTTAAATATTTATTATATATCTTAGGTCTTATATACTGTATATTATAATAATATATAAATAAAAATTTAAAAATTATAATAAATTTAAATACTTAAAAAAACCTTTAAATAAATTAAATATTTTTTATAAGTTTAAGTATAATTTATTTATTAAAAAAATTAAATTAATCTAAATTTATCTATTTATTAAATATATCTTAGATTTTAAATAGATCAAGTCTCAACTACTTTTAGAAGATTTAACTTATTTTTATCTTTAATAATTATATCTCACTTATTTTTTTATGATGATGATAATATATTATTATTATTAAAGATAAGATTGTTTAATTAATTTTTTAGAATATATTTAGAGAATATTTTCAGTACAAGAAGTATTATAATTGATTATTTAATTTTTTTGTTAAACTTAGAATTAGATATTAGTTGTTTGAATTTGGATAGGATTCATCTATATTTTTTAAATTTTTTATTTCTCTCAGCAATATATATAAACTTTCCTATCTTAAACACTCTTAGTTGTTTGTGTTTAAATTGTATGATTATGTAATTTCGATAATTATGTATTTTTTTATTAATTATCAATTAAATTTTTTAAATTTAATACCAACTCAATAATGCATTATTAAGGATAAAATACTGTTAAATTATCTTCAATTTTATGTTTGAATAGATATTTAAAAGAAAAATAATTTTTAAAAATTTTAAATTTTGAATATTAAAATATTTTATTTCAATATTTTTTAAAACAATATTAAATATTTTAAATTTTAAGAGACTATTTTAATAAAATAAAATGATAGATTTTAAATCTATTAGTTGTTGTTTTGTCTTATTTATCTATTTGTTTTCCTTTTATTGTTGGGTTATTATTTAGTTTGAATATCTTGCAAAATAAATTGATAAATATTTTTATATATAATTATTTAATGAATAAAAAAATAGAAGAAAATTAAGAAAAATTCTTAAATAGTCAAAAATAATTGTTTATATAGTAAAATATAAATTACTTAATTTAAATAAAAAAATTAAAATAGTAAAACTTAAAAGTTATCATCCAAACAAAAATATTAAGTATAAAAATTTTAAAATTTTTATTCATACAAAATATCTTCAAAATGAAAATATTTTAAAATTTTTAAAATGTTCTATCGAAATATAAGTTGCAAAGTTTTGGTATATGTTTTAAAAAAGCACACCTTTGATATAAGAGGATAATTTACTTATCTCAATTAGTTTTATATTATAGATATGATTTATCTAAATATTTATCTTTTAAAACATCTTCATATTTGATCCAATTCTCTATATATAGAATTCTCTCCCTTTTGACTAATTTCTTTATGGGTTATAAGGTTTTGTATCACTTAAGATGAGAAGTATGGATTTGACAAGAAAAAGAGGTTTACTTATTTCATGGTTGATCGGAGCACTATCATGCTTCTTGCTCTTTGGTTGCTGCTCTTTGAGGTCAACTTTATTTAGTTTTCTTTTCTTTCTTCTCTTAAATACTTCTTATAACTATTCTAAACCTTAATCCTTCAAAATTAGTTTTAATGCCTTGATTTAATAGTTTGAGTTAAAAAAATATTTGTTATTTTTCAGTTTCTATTTTTATTTTAAAAATGTCATTATTTTTTATTCAAATTTTTAAAAATAAAAAATAAAATAAAGTAGTATTTTTATAATTAAAAATAAAAATAAAAGATATTTTCATAAAACAAATAGCTGATACTTAAATTTAATTGTCTTCATTGTTAAAAAACTAAAAATATGATCATAAATCGAATAAGAAAATTACTATAAGATATTATTAATAAAATAATACATATTTGATTGAGATTTTTTTTACAATAAATATAACTAAAGAGATTACAATTTAAAATTTTATAGAAATTATGTAAATTTTTACAGTACCAGGATGATCCCAGTATATTTGATTGGGATTTTCTTTAAAATAAATAATAATTTATTTTCAAAACAAATAGAATCGGACTAATTCATCAAATTATTTGTAACACGTATTCACTCACATTGTACTGGTAGATAACATAAAACAAGGCAAGAAGAAAATTAACCTACAGATTGAACCTTAAAACATAAAATTAAAATAAATATGTAAATAAGATCAGAAGGGGAATTTGATTCGATCTTATACAACGCAATTTTCATTGGGATGTACGGATGTTAACAAAATCTATAAGCTAAGGAAACAGTGATTCTAACAGTTTTCAATTCTTTTTTCTTATTTTTCATATTTCGAATCCGTTGACAACACACCTCCTTCTTATTGCAGGAGTTTAAGGGAAATCAACAGCGATAAGATAGCATCGTATCATCCTGAAGTCAGATTGCTTGTACAAAACAAGCAGGTATACATTGTTTTTTTTTTTTTTCTTTTAATGTTATTTTTAAAAACAGTTTTGTAAATAAAAAACATGAAAAGAAACTGTTTGATTAGTCTTGATTTTAAAAAGAGTTTTAGAATTTAATGCCAACCTACTATTTATCGTAATTAAATCTCGTTGTTATCCTTTTTTATGGTAGTGGTAGTTACTATCCTTATTTTATATTGGAAAAAGTAAAATAATAAATTAGAATTTAAATTGTATTACATAAATTATCACCTTAAAAGAAAAACACATTTTAAAAAACATGTTTTATATGTTCAAATTCTATATTTCTAAAATCACATTTTCAAAATTGTTTTTAAAAATTCAAATAAAAAACCTTTACAAAACTATTTTTTTTGTTTTATTATTTTTTAAAACAAAAAACTATACAATTATTTTATTGTTAAAATTTCCATAATTACTCCACAGTCTTTTATCTTAATATTTTACATCTGCGTTTAATCTTCAGGTGATAATGGAAAATGGCATTGTTAATGTGACTTTGTCAAAACCGGAGGGCACTATCCTTGGAATATCATATAATGGAATAGATAATGTGCTTGAAGGTCGCAACAGATACTATAATAGAGGGTATACCTACGTCGTTAATTACATTCACTATTTTCTTTTTCTTTTTTATCACCTTTTTCCATGAAATTATCTGAACAAATTATAGTTGAACTTTCCCAAAACTTTAAGAAAAAAAGTAAAGTTTTAAGTCATGGTGTGATTGACAGAATTAAGACATTCATTTTTGCAGGTATTTTGATGTTGTTTGGAATGTTCCTGGAAAACCTTCGAAATTTTGGGGGTAGACTATTAATTTTCCGCAATTTATTTCGAATTAATTCATGTCATAATAATAGGAAAATGAACAATTAATTCATTGACGAATCAATACCGTTGACCTGCAGAATCGAAGGGACTAGATTTTCTGTTATAGAGGAAAGCGAGAATCAAGTAGAGCTTTCGTTTTCAAGAACGTGGGATATGGACAACTCAAGTCTCCCTTTAAACATAGATAAAAGGTGAGTTTTGGGCTTTATCTTACTCAAACACCACACATTTTTTCAAAACGAGTTATATTTATTTAAACATTAAAAATCTGAACATCATAATTATTAATTAAATTATCTTCTTTCTATTGCTTGATGTCATTATTGACAAGAGCATGGTCTCTTTGACTGACTGCAAATTCAGAGTTACTATCTGAAATATTCACTTCACATACTATTAAATGATTATATAAGAAACAATTAATTAAAATAAGTCAATATAAATTCGAATTATATACAAGTAAATGAAAAATAAATAAACACATAACTTGGATAAATGTAGGTGAAGTATTGAAATGTGTTCAATTTGGCAGGTATATTTTTCGAAGAGGGAGCTCAGGATTATACATTTACGGTATATTTGAGCGTCCCCAAGGTTTTCCAGCCCTGGAGATTGATCACATTAGGATGGTTTTCAAGCTACAAAAGGACAGGTAAATAGAAAAGCATTACCGTACAATAAAAATATGCAAATGGAAAATGCGGAATTCATTGCTCTCATTGGCACAGGTTCCATTACATGGCGATAGCAGATGATAGACAACGACTCATGCCAACGGGCGAAGATAGATCGATAGGTCAACGCCTTGATTATGATGAAGCTGTTCTAATAACAAACCCAAGTAATCCAGAGCTACAAGGAGAGGTAACTTTTTTAGGTTGATTTTGATGTAATGGAAAATGTGATTAATTTGTTTGGATTGGATTGGATTGGATTGTGATCAGGTGGATGACAAATACCAATACTCGAGTCAGAACAAAGATAACAAACTTAATGGATGGATTAACTTCGATTCCAAGGCCAATGAGTCAGTGGGGTTTTGGATGATAACACCAAGTAATGAGTTCCGTAGTGGTGGCCCAATCAAGCAAGGCCTCACTTCTCATGTGGGCCCTACTACTCTCAATGTATGTCTAAATTAATCCTTTCTCATTTAAACCCACAATCAACATTTTATTGCTACAAAATACTCACTTCATTTGAAAATTGTAAAACCTGAAAACCATATCCAATAGCGTAATGCATCGCAAAAAACACTTCACTATTTTTTTTGATGAATTTTATTGATGCCTAGATCCTTCATACCACCCACTACGCCGGGAAGGAGGTAACCATGGCATTTCAAGAAGGGGAACCTTTCAGGAAAGTTTATGGTCCTGTTTTTGCTTATCTCAATTCAGTTTCAAGTGGCCATGATTCTCAAGCACTATGGACTGATGCTGTTCGACAGGTACAGCACTTAAATGGTAGCATACCATTGAAAATGATTAAAAATTTGTTTAACTGACAAATTTTTTCTAAAATTGATTCACTTAGTTGTCTGAGGAAATCAGAAGTTGGCCATATGATTTCGTTAAATCTCAAGATTTTTTCCCACCTAATAAACGTGGAAGATTGGAAGGACAATTACTTGTCCAAGACCGGTATATGATTATCTATTTTATTTTATAATCCTTTACGATATAATTAATACAAATTAAAATATCTAATAAATGTACCTTTCCTTTACCCCAGACACATTGAAGGAGGGAGATTTGTATATGGCAACAAAGCATATGTTGGATTAGCTCTGCCTGGAGATTTGGGATCATGGCAAAGACAAAGCAAGGTAATACTATTTTTCCTTATGAAATTGTTAACATGTTCCTTTGAATGAGAAAACTTGATATTGAAAATGTTCACAGGGTTACCAATTCTGGACCGAAGCTGACAATATGGGCCTCTTCACAATTGAGAATGTTGTGCCAGGGGACTACAATTTATATGCATGGGTTCCTGGAGTTTTGGGAGATTATAAATACAACACTACAATAACCATCACACCAGGTACAAAATTTTTCATCAATTTAGCATAAGATTGCTATTATAAGTTAACCTTGAAATATAAAACAGAAGACAACACCAATAGGTGACAAGATTAATCATTCTAAAAAGTGTAACCCTTCACATTCACATGTTTGCAATTTTCATTGTAGGATGTGTTATCCAATTGGGTTCATTAATATTCAATCCTCCAAGAAATGGACCCACCATATGGGAAATTGGCATCCCAGATCGGTCTGCAGCAGAGTTCTATGTTCCAGACCCTTATCCTAACCTCATAAATCGATTATACATTGGGAAACCAAAACACAAGTTAGTCAAAAACTCAATAAAAAGTTGTCAATGCTCTTGATCCTCATACTATTTTCAGTTTCTCTTAACTCAG
Organism: Canavalia gladiata; assembly: GCA_037954105.1. Classification (NCBI taxonomy): domain Eukaryota; kingdom Viridiplantae; phylum Streptophyta; class Magnoliopsida; order Fabales; family Fabaceae; genus Canavalia; species Canavalia gladiata. The sequence continues at coordinate 37,967,141 of CM075658.1, read as the reverse complement.
TTTTTCTGTTTTGACAGCTTTAGACAATATGGATTATGGAAACGTTACCCTGAGTTATATCCAAATCAGAACCTTGTTTATAATGTAGATGTTGATGATTATAGTAAAGATTGGTTTTATGCCCAGGTTCCAAGGTAATGTAATCAAATGTATTGATCTAATATTAATTATGCAGCCATTGATTGATGAAATCTAATTTTTAGATTTTGACCCTAAATTGTAATACATGCAGGAACATAGGGAACAACACATTTCGCCCTACAACATGGGAGATTAGGTTTCATCTTCCATTTGTTATAAGAGGAAGCTACACACTACAACTAGCCTTGGCAGCAGCAACACGTTCTAATTTGGTGGTAAATGATGAAAGTCTTAATTGATGACTGTTTTATAGTTGTGGAGCTTAATTTATTATGCTGAGTAACACTAATGAGATGGTTGTTTAATTAGGTTCGGTTCAATAACCCTGTGGCGATTCGTCCACACTTCTCAACGGGATCAATAGGCCAAGACAATGCCATAGCAAGACATGGTATTCATGGATTGTACTGGCCTTACAGCATTGAAGTACCTAGCTATCTATTGGTAGAAGGAAACAACACTATCTATCTCAGACAGGCCAAAGGTCTCAGCCCTTTCCAGGGAGTTATGTATGACTACATCCGCTTCGAAAGACCTGAAGCTTGAAAATGTTTTAATTGCGCAAAAGACAAGTTAAATTGAATGTCTCATTTTTTAAAATGTTAAATTCAATGTGTCTTTAGTATTTTAGTGAGTTGTTAGTCTTTCATTTCATTCGTTTGTATACTGTTCATATAGGTCAATAGCATAATTCATTTACACAGAATTCAACTCTGTAAGTATTCAAATTGAGTGATATATTCATTGCATATATTGTTCACTTATCCTTCATTTCATTTTTCCTATTTTCTCATTTTCTAAGATACAACTTCTTATTGCCTACACTACAAATGTAATAGAATTTTAGGTTCTTGTACACGTATGTGGAAGCACATTCTGCATCTAAGCCTAGAATGTAATGCCACATTCAATGGAGCTTTCATATACTGCATCCCAAGCCAAAATGTGATGCAAACTTGAATCTAATACTAACCTAATTTTTTCCTTAAATAAAATTTTAGCTTCCATAGATTATGATAATTTTTTATTTTAATATTTATTTTATTTGTTAGAAATACGACCGTTGAAAAAGGTTGAAAATTTTTGCTACCAAAAATTTGATTTTAATAATTAATAATATTTGATATTTTAAATAAATTTATGGATAAAAATATTAAAAAAATATAAAAAATATTTTAAAAAGAATATTTTAAAGATGGTTGGATAAAGAAAGACATTTCACAAATTGTTGAAGAATATTAACAAAAAATACTTCGATGACAATTGAATAGTTTATAAAAAAAAATATTTCATATATTATTGAAGAGTATATATAAAGGAAAAGATATTTCATAAAAATTATACAATGATCGTTCAAAAACATAAAAAAACAAAAAGATACTTTACATATAAAATTGTAAAATATTAACAATCTAATGAAACTTAATCGGAAAAAAGACAAGATTATCTCAATGTTGTTTGACAATAAGGATGTTTAGAAAAAAAATAATTAGAACAGTCTTAAAATAGTAAGTCTCACTAGCAAAAATAAATAAAGTATTATAAACCGGTCCAAAATCATACAAACATTATAATGATTCTTAAAACAAAGTTTAAGATACATTTAATGTATGAAGAACTTAACAAACAACACTTATAACTAATTTTTTATGAGAACATTTTTAAGATAAGTATTTCGAAAAAAAGAAAATTGAACGAAGTAGCAGTAGTCAAAACAAAAATCTAAAATGCATTTAAAACTTAGTATTTTTATCGTATTTACTTTTTTCAGAGTAACTAAGTTATTGGTTTGGATGCCAATTTTCTATGAGAAGTTAAGAAATAGTTATTGGGTGGTGGATTCCAATTTTTTATGAGAAGTTAAAAAATATTTTTTTTGTATAGTTGTGAATAACGGTTTTACCTAGACATTTATTTCCCTTTTTATTAATTTATTTTATTTCCACCTTTTCTCCTTTTATCCAATTAGGAAAATACAAAAATATTTTAATAAATCTAAAATCAAATTAAAATTTAAAATTAATTCATCAAAATCAATTATTAAAATAATAAAATTAGACCAATTCGTACAAATTTAAAATTGTAGAAAGTAAAAATGGAGAAAATAAAAGGCTAATGACACAACCTAAGGAATGAAATAAAAATTTGATGAACACATTGATATAAAAAAAAAAAAGCAACGAAAAAGGAACTCAACTCTCATCTCTCGTAACCAATTTTTTTTTTTTTTTTAGAAAATATGCAGCAAATTTGTACAGAAGGTTGGGGAAGAAGAGAACATAGTTGATCTAAGAGAGGTAAATACAGTTCACCTTTACAATAATATATCAAACTTACAAAAAAGCAACATAATTGGGAGAAGGGTTTGGTTGTCACCGTGGTGCCCACAACCTCGTCGGTCTCCGATAGTCACCCCTGCAATGACCATGGCCGCCACAAGAACGAACCCTTAGCCCCTTGTTCTCCCTTGCCTCTATCTCCGATCACCATAATGCTTCAAGTTTTTATTTTCTCTCCCTTTTCTTTCAGCAACCACCACTAATTCCCCTTACCACCATCGTAAGAGGAACTGCTCAACTCTTTTAGAACCATGACCACCATTAACCCTCATCGAAACCATGGTCGTTTTGACTCCGCCTTCCCATCGATGGTGGGATCTCCCTTTCTTTCTCCTATCTCTATAACTCTCTCTTTCTCTAACTTCTTCTCTTTTTAGCTCTCTTTGTCATAGTAAAAGCCTTTGCACTCTTATTTTCTGCTACCTTTTACCTTTTCATTTACCCTACATTTAATTTTTATTTAAAAAATAGAAGAAAAATTGTAGAAAAAAAAAATAAAACAAAGGATCAGTTTAGTAAATTATATTAAAAGATAAAATAATAATAATAATAATAATATAATTTATCATAATATAAAATAATATAATATATAATATATGATATATAATGATATAATAATATAATAATATAATACCAAATATAATGTGTAGGGTTTTCTATTTATAATTTCTTTAAAAAGTAAATAATATAAATGATTAGTAAAATTTAAAATTTTATTTTAATGTGGATAAATTTTAATTATTCATAATTTTTTATTTATTTTATTTTATTAATTATTGTCATCTTTCATTATAGCTATTCATGTGTCAATTTAACTTTAAAGTTCTATTAAATTAATTATTTTTTTGTTATTATTCTATTTTATTTTATTGTTATTATTTAGTTATTATGTTTATAAATATGGATAGATTTAATTTTTATATATTATGATATTATTAATTTGCAATTAATTTGATTGTTATTCCTCTCTATTAAACATTATTATTTATTGTTGCAATTGGTTTGTTGTTAATTTTGTTATAGTTGTGATTATTTTTATTTATTTATATTATCATTATTTTGTTAATTATTTTATCTTGTTATTTTGATCTTTAAATATTTAGCTGCTTTACTTTCCCACATTATTCGGATGAAGAGGATCTTGGTGTAGCTTCTGTTACCATGGGTTGCATGCTTCTCTTCTAAAATTTGTATTCCCATATTTTTTTTTTCACTATATTTTAATAATAATGTAATGTAATAATTTGTAATGTGGATATGCGGTTGCTCTATCTTCACACATGGTTAGAATAAAAAAAAAAACTTATCTTCACACATTGTTAGAATAAAAAAAAACTGATGTATAATTTGTTACCTTAAATTTTGTATGCTTTTAAATTAATGTAACAAACTATAATAAAGATGTATAAAATTTTCATATTCATCCCTTATAAGAATCTATAAATTTATGCATAATTGTCCTTACTTTAAGTTTTCTGTAATGTAAATTATTTTATTAATTAAAATATTATTGAATCCATTACACAAAAATATTATCAATCATTTCTTTAAAATTATTTAAAAACGTTTGTTTTCTTTCTGCAATAATAGGAGAAAGCTTAATACACTTAATAACTTACCTTTTTCGAAAATATATTAAGTTTGAAAAAAAGTAAACGCTCAAAAAGATGCAATTACAACCGTAACACAATACTATATGACCCTGCCTTAAGATGTTTTATTTTCCCAAATTTTCAATCAACACCTATATTGAAAGAGTTTGAGAAAATCTTAGGATTGCTTTTGGAGAACCAAGATCTATACCTTTGTCTAGAGAATTACTTATCCATCTCCACTATGATGTATTAGGGTTTGTATTTTTGAATTTTGTACTTTTTTATTATAGTGGAAGTATCCATTGTGTGGTAGTAGAAATTGGATGTAGTCCTTAACTTAATAAGGATGAACCAGTATAATATATGGTATGAATTTTTTTCTTCTTAAACATTTTGTTCATAAATGTCTTAAGACATCTAGTGTCTTATAGTATAGTTGTGTTTAGAAAAATATTTAGTTTTTCTGTGACATCACATTCATCCCTCTTTTGTGTATCGCTCATTTTCTACATTTGGTATTAGAGCTCAACCTCTTTGGTTGAGCATGCAAACTAGTCAAGAGGAACTAACGATCAATGGTAAAATTAGGAAAACAACTTATCCTTGAAGGAGCTTCTGTTACTCGTCTTCCATATTTTCTTAGAGAAGATTATCCTTATTGGAGATAGAATGGAGATGTACATCAAGTCCACTCAATACAATCTTTGGAGTGTCATAAAAAATGTGACTACATATCTATAAACAAACATGGTGTGGAAATACCTAAAGATTTATAGATTGCTGATCAGACCATGAAAATATAGAATAATGTTAAGGTAAGATTCTCTTAACATGTGCCTTATGCAAAAGCAAGTACAACAAAGTCTTTGGATGTAAGACTACAAAACAAATATGGGACAGTCTTATTACTATATGAAGGAACAAATCAAGTAAAAAAATCCAAGAAAATTTATCTTGTGTCCCAATATGAGAATTTCAAGAAGAAAGAAGGAGAAACCATTGACAAGATGACTGAAAGATTCCAATTGGTGACAAATGGGCTTAAAACCCTTGGAAGGACCTATCATCATGAGGACACTATGATAAATATTGTTAAGAGTCTTCCACCTTGATCAAGGATAAAGAAAACGATCATAGAAGAATCTAAATACTTGAACAAACTCAAGTTAGATGAACTTTTAGGATCTCTCAAGATCTATAAGATTGAGTTAAATGAAGAAGAACCTAATAAAAAAGGAAAAGGTCTTGCCCTAAGATCCGAGCTCCATGACCAAAGCACCTCTGCCAAGGCCATGAATGCTAAAGAAATGTTTAGTTCAGATGAAATAAATGATGATGATGGAATAGATGAAGAATTGTCACTTATATCCAAAAAACTGAACAATTTAATGAATGAGAAGAACAAGGGAGTAAAACCCTATAGAACAAGAAAAAGTAAAAGATTTTCCTCTAATAATGATCCAAAGTATGATATAATTTGTTATGAATGGAAGAAGTTAGGACACATGAAAGCCGAGTGTCTTGACCTCAAGAAAGAGAAAAGGTTTATTAAGCCAAGAAGAAAAAAAAGGTCTTGTCTCAATATAAGATGACCTAAAGAGTAGTCGCTAAGAACATGAAGCCATAGAGTTAGCACAGATATGCTTCATGACAGATACTAACCCTAATGTAACAATTGAACCTTAAAACTAATGCATATAAAAATATTTTGAGTAACCTTAATATTCTTCTAACAAAATATATTTCTTTGAAAAAGAATTTCTTTGAAAAAGAATTTCTTTGAAAAAGAAAAGAGCTTCAAGAAGCCATGAATGAAAATAAAACTGTGTTAGTTGAAGTTAGGACACATAAATATGAAGCACAATTCAAAACATCATAAATATGGAGTCAAAGGACTACCAAATGTTTCTTTCAAAAAGGACATTTTGTGTTAAGTGTGTCAAAAGGGAAACAAGTCAAAACCTTTTTAAAAAAAAAAATCTTGTCTCGACCTCTAGACCACTTGAGTTGCTTCATATGAATCTATTTGTACCTACTAATATACAAAGTCAAAGGAACGCTAAATGTGTATTTCAAAAAGTACATTGTGTTAAGTGTGTCAACAAGGGAAACAAGTCAAAACCTTTTTCAAAAAGAAAAATATTGTCTCTACTTCTAGACCGTTTGGGTTGCTTCATATGGATTAAGTCTAAGTGGTAAAATTTATCGATTTGTCATAGTAGATGAATATTCTAGAATGACTGAGGTATACTTCCTATTACACAAGGATGAGTCTTATAATGTTTTCAAAATAAAAATGGATTCTGCATAACATCAATAAGAAGTGACCATGCAAGAGAGTTTGAAAATGAAAAATTCAATAAGCATGGCATCTCTTATAAATTTTCTACTCCAAGGAAACCTCAACAAAATGAAGTCATTGAAAGGAAAAATATAACGTTATTGGATATGGTCAGAACAATGCTATGAGAAAATTCCCTTCCAAAATAATTTTGGGAAAAAGCTATAAGTATTGCTTGGTATATACAGAATCGCATTTTTGATAAAACCATGTCTAGATAAGACTTCATATGAACCGTGGAAAGGAAGAAGACCAAACATCACCTACTTTCACCGGTGTAAATGTTTTATACTAAACATGAATGGAAATCTTGGAAAATTTGATTCTAAGGTAGATAAAGGAATATTGCTTGGCTAGTCAGAAATATCTAAAGCCTTTCGTTTCTATAACACTAAAACTTTAGTTGTTGAAGAATCAATACATGTTAGATTCAATGATGAAAAATTTATTGATAATAATCTATCAGATCTAGAAGAGGATCTTGCAGGTATGGACATAAGTAGTAAGAATGACAAAAATCAGTTAACACAAGAACCAAAGGATGAAGTGTCTAATCAGCAAGTGTCTTACCTTGTATCTTCTAACCAATCTCAAAATAATTCATCAAACATTGAAGTTACAAAATATCTAAAGTTCAAACCTTATCATCCACTTGATCAGATTTTGGGAGGACCTTCAAGAAAGGTCAGAACTAGAACCAACTTTAAAGATCAATGAAATGTCTCCCTTTTGTTTGAACTAGAAGCTAAGATAGTAGATGATGCACTTAGGGATGATGTATGGATTACAGCTACGAAAGAAGAAGTTAGTTCGATAAAAATGAGTCATGAATTCTTGTTCCCAAACCTATTGGAAAATCCATCATTGGAACCAAATGGGTGTTCATAAACAAACTCGATCAAGATGGTAAAGTGGCTAGAAATAAATTCAAGTTAGTGGTGTAAGGGTACAATCAACGAGAAGATATTGATTATACTAAGACCTTTTCCCTTGTAGTTAGAATAGAAGTTGTTAGGATTATTCTTGCATATGCATCTCAACATGATATAACTTTCTTTCAAATTGATGTTAAAAGTGCCTTTTTAAATGGAATAATCGAAGAAGTCTTTGAAAAATAATCCCTTAGCTTTATAAACTAATCTCTTCCAAAACATGTGTATGATAGATTTGAATAAGTCTTTAAACAAGGACCTCATGCTTAGTATGATAGATTAAGTTCTTTCCTTATGAAAAATAATTTCACCAGAAGCCAGTAGACACTAGCATATTTAGAAACAGTCATATGAATGAATTAATCATAGTTCAAATATATAATTATCTTTGGTGCTACTAATGCCAAACTATGCAATGATTTTGCTAAGTTGATATGAAATGAATTTGAGATGTGCATGATGGATGGGCTCAAATTCTTCCTTAGTTTACAAGTCAAACAAGAAGCTGAAGGTATCTATGTACATCAACAAAATTATACCAAGGAGTTTCTCAACAAGTACAAGATGGACGGATCGAAACCTATGCCAACCCCTATCATCCACCATTTGTCTTAACAAAACATGAAGACAATCCACTTATTGATCAAAAAGTCTACTAGGGAATGATTAGATCCCTTTTGTACCTTACTGTAAGCAAAATAGACATCATGTTTAGTGTTTGTCTCTATGCATGTTTTCAAAATGATCCAAAGGAATCCCATGTAAAGGAGGTAAAAAGAATTTTTTAATACCTAGTTGGTACTACTATTGGTAAAATATCAATTAAAAGACTATAATATTTTTGAAAATAATATTCCCATATTTTGTGATAACATTTATGCAATTAGTCTCTCTAAAAACCTCATTCAACATTCTAGGACAATATATACTAAAGTAAGACCCCATTTCATAAAAGACTATGTGCAAAAAGGTGTCTTCAACATTAAATTTGTAGATACCAAGCATCAGTGAGCTTACATTCTAACTAAATCCCTACTTGAAGAACAATTTGTATTTATTAGAAACATGCTAGGAATGACCTATATTTGTATCTACCAAAATCTTCATAGGGTTGTATGTGTCTTATGCTTATACTATCTTATAAGAGATCTAATATCCTAATCAGAATTATATATGTTTAAACCAAAATTATTTTTCCCATTATGCCACGTGTTTACTGCTATAACTACTTTAACATCTTAGGTTTGTGCCTTTTTTTTACAATTGAAAAAGGAATTTTCTCATGATTCCTAATTTATTGGAAAAGCATTTTCTATCTCTTGATCACGGTTGTGTAGCTATATGCCCACTAACTCCCTTTTTCTTGGATATTTCATATTCTATGCGAACCTTTCCTCTCCCCTCAGCTTCTTTACTCTTTTGTCTCACCTTTTCTTTGAACGTTCTCCCCCATGCTTTTTACCATTTGTTTCCTGCTCTACCAATGGCACTCAAAAAATTTCTTTCCCATCAAGCAAATCACAAGGTTATTCCTTACAAGTCTATTGTCTTGTCATTTCTAGAGGAAGACGGAATACCCATTGGTATGTATCCTATTGCTACTGCTTGGGCTCCATTCTTTGATGTTGTTGATGTTGGATGGTATGATGATATGACCCTAGAGTTCTGGAAGAACGTCTTCATCAAGACTTCCAAAGAATCCTCCTTCATTGTCATGAATGTCTTTGGGAATCATATGACAAACTCCTAAGCCTATCTACAAACCCATCAAATGGAAGGCGAAAGGTGTCGCCTATCATCACAAATGGGAAGAAAACCTTGGCAATATTGTTAATGCTACCCTCTATACCATCCTCTCTCATGTCTCCAGAGATAGTTCTAGTATGACTGACCTTACTTGGGTCATTCATGCTCTTTTTCATAGTGCAATACTACCCTAGGTAAGATCCATGAACCAAGTCAATACAGTGGATCATTTCTGTATGTTCCACCTCCTACAAAAGGACAGGATCAATCTCCTTGCCTTTCTCCTTACCCACTTTTGCAAAATTGTGGATGAACAACTTAAAAATGTTCCTTATTGGAACCTAATCCCAAGGATTCTAGAGTGACTATTGGTGAATTATACTGAATATCTACCTCACATGATGCATCTTCCTACCATCTTCTTTAGCTTAAGACAGGCGAAACAAATGAAGCTTTCCTTTCCTCACCCAACCTCCTCAGGAGACTCCTTCCATAGGGAGGTTTGAGGAAAGTTTAGTCAGTTTAAATTGAAGTTTTCTTCGTTGTCTTCCAGCACCTCCTATTCATCATAATCACCTGCCTCAGTTAGCCCTGAGTCTAACCATGATGCTCACACTCCCTCTACAAAATGCCCTGCTCCATTTAAAGGGGAGCCATATGAGCGTCGCACAAAATGTAGGCTAGACACTGCTACCTCCAAACCCTTTCCTCATTATAAACGCTCCACTAGCCTTCCATTCACTATTAATGAAGCACTTGCTACCTCTTTACAGTGTGTAGAGTTTCTTTCCTCCTTGGCAAATACTTCTGCCTCCTATTGGCCCCAACCCTCCATCATTTCTGATCACCAACTACCTCTTAGCCTGCACCCAAACCATATCCTCCTTAAGGCTCTTCCCCACTCTGATAGTCCCATACCTTTCCTTCTATCTTTTTCCTTCACCATCTCCCATAGGTATTTTCTTGGATGACAAACTACACATTTGCTCTGCCTTTCCTCCACCTGCCTTTGTTTTTTAAGATACTGATGTGACTGGAGACATCCTTCCCTGGCTCATTGCTCACGAGCTGGAGGTATTCAACCATATTATGGTGGAGCAAGCCTTAGCAAGTCAAAAACTACGCTGTTGACATTGTGAATTCGCACCCTAACCCTACTTCCTACATGATCCTATTCAACAACATTAAAGTTCACCTTGATCAATTAGCTCCCTGATTGTCTGTTGGGCCCTTTACTACTTTCAAGGCTCAAGTAGTTCCCTCTAGCACGCCTTTGGTCCCTAGGGTTTTCTTTGAAGACTTTTATAAACACCCAATTATGTCCGAGGTCTCCCCTTGTTAAATTAATTGGTGAAGTGAAGCTAATTCAAACAATAAGTGGATATAAAAAAAATATAAATATAAAAGCAGAAAATAGGTACAGAAGAAAATACCAAAGTAGGGGGAAATAAATAAAGTAAAGTAAGTAAAAACAAATCAAAAGCTAAAAGATAAAACGAAAAGGAAACAAGAAAATAAAAATAAGCGAGCAAAAAGGGGGAAAGAGAAGAAGGAAAAGACGAAAGAAAAATATGTAAATAAAAATAAACATAAATAAAGTTCAAAAATACTAACAAAAATAAAAAGTAGAAAAGGCGCGAAGTAAGAATAAAGCTAACTAAAAATAATAAGGGAAATGAACAAGAAAATTAAAATGAAAACGTAGGTAATCGAAAAAAAGAAAAGAATAAAATAAAAAAATAAAAAATAAAAATGAAATAACTATAATAATAATAATAATAATATGTAAATAATTAAATAAGATTAAAGATAATATTTAATGAAATAAAAATAAAAAATATAAAAATACATAAAAATTATAAAAATGGGGATAGCGCTCAGGGGCAAGAGAGTTTTTTCTGGGGTTTTAATCTTTGGGGTTTTCGGGGAAAAGAAAAGAAAAGAATCGGAAGAGCCCTCAAAAAGAGCTTCTCCAAAGGTTCCAGAAGTTTGGTGCGCGCCTCTGATTTCATCAACGGTGGAGGCCAAAATCCGTTCCTAACCTCAAATACACGAGAATAGCTCTTCTCCACCACTGATTCAACTCTCTGCAGGTGCGACTATTGCAGGAGATCTAGTGGAGAATCGTCACGTTTGGGGCATTCTAGCTCGCGTCCGATAATTCTGCTCATTGAGGTTAGCGCTTGTCCTTTCTAAACCTCTTAATCTCTGCTACGAAACTATAGCATCTCTGTTGTTTGTTGGCTGAAAACCATGTTTAAATAAGCATAAATCATGATTAATTTGCCCATTCCTTTATCGCTAGCCGGAAGTAGGTGTGAACAAGCAGTAGGATAGTTTTTGGAATCACCAGTAAGTGTTAAGGTAGTTAGCATGTTTAATGAATTCATAATCGAATAAGTTGTGAGCTATAGAGGTAATGAACAATCGCGAAACCAATCGGCCCAGATGCTAGCTTCCGATCATGATCCGGAACTATGAGAAGTATGCGTGTTGCCGCCGTATCAAAATCTCGCTGCAATTTGAGTTGTGGTGCATCCAAATGTTTAAGAGTAGTAGGCCGGCCAAAGAGATCAACTAATAGATCTCGCCTTGCTCCTTCCTAATCGGTCAAAACAGGGGCCGCGTTCAAACCACAACCACTCTCGCACCAAGCTTTCGGTGGCCTTTACATAGATGCCGTATCGTTCCTGGTGGCAGCAATGCATCGACTTCGTTCAATCGGGACATATAGAGAGCGTGAACCACCTTACACCGCGACGCCTACGAGAAGGCACAGGAGCCCAAAGAGAAACGACCTTATTGAATCTAGACATGGGGCTCGATGACGTGTGCATCTTCGGCACTGTCTTGCATCCTGTGGGAATCCAAGCAAAGGCGAAGACCCGACGAACACTGCCCCTGCGGCGGGACCAAGCGGTGTCAGACTTCGTGGGTCAATCTTAGCGTCCAAGTTGAGGGACGAGTAAGAGGAATCCCTTGCTGGAGTCGGGCATACTACGTCCTGTAACACCAAGCCTATAGGAGGGTGCGTTGCAGCACGACCAAACCCAGGGGTCACGAGAGTCGGGGCCAACGGCAAGCCGAGCAGGAACGGTCAGTGATAACTCATAGGCCACCAAGTCTGGTTGGTGCAAAACAGGGCCCCCAGGGCGCTTCAATGGGGAAGAACCCCTGTGTGCAATTTTTAAATAATGCTTCGAACTTTCTAAAATTGCGAGTAGGTCCCTCAACTTCCAGAGTCTGCAGGAAGGTCCCTCAACTTCTAGAATTTGCGATCAGGCATCTCAACTTGTCATATTTACATTTTGACCCCTAAATTTGTCGTATTTATATTTTGGCCCATCAACTTATCATATTTACATTTTGACCCCTAAACTTGTCATATTTACATTTTGACCCCTCAACTTATTATATTTACATTTTGACCCCTAAACTTTTGATATTTACGATTTGACCCCAATGCTCCCCATATTTATGATTTGACCCCTAAACTTCTTGAAAGTCCGCTTAAGCCCCCGCGCCTCCAATAGTTACAAATCAAGAAAACAATTAAATAAAGATCTTATTTTGCATTCCTTCATCTCACGCAATGAGCCCCAAAAACAAACTGGTAGCTTTTTCTGTTGTTCGTTGTTTATCTGTATGAGTCCAAGTGCAGCCGTAGTTGTCTTGGGCCCTGTACATATGTGGATTGGGATTGCCATTCTCCTTTTCAATTAAATAAAGATCTTATTTTTGCATTCCTTAATCTCACGCAACGGGCCCTAAAAATGAACTGGTAGCTTTTCTGTTGTTCGTTATTTAGAGGTCCGTATGGGTCCAAGTGCAGCCGTAGTTGTCTTGGGCCCTGTGCATATGTGGATTGGGATTTCCCCTCCTTTTCCAAACAAATAAAAACTCATTTTTGCATTCCTTAATCTCACGCAACGAGCCCTAAAAATGAACTGGTAGCTTTTTCTGTTGTTCGTTATTTAGAGGTCCGTATGGGTCCAAGTGCAGCCGTAGTTGTCTTGGGCCCTGTGCTTATGTGGATTGGGGATTGCCCTTCCCTTTTTCAATTAAATAAAAATCTTATTTTGCATTCCTTAATCTCACGCGACGAGCTCTAAAAACGAACTGGTAGCTTTTTCTACAGTTCGTTGTTTAGAGGTTCGTATGGGTCCAAGTGCAGCTGTAGTTGTCTTGGGCCCTGTGCATCAGTGGATTGGGATTACCCCCCCTTTTTCAATTAAATAAAGATTTCATTTTGCATTCCTTAATCTCACGCAACGGGCCCAAAAAAAAGAACTGGTAGCTTTTTTTGCTGTTCGTCATTTATAGGTCTGTATGGGTCCAAGTGCAGCCGTAGTTGTCTTGGGCCCTGAGCATATGTGGATTGGGGACTTCCCTTCCCGTTTCTAAATAAATAAAAATCTCATTTTTTATTTCCTTAATCTCACGCGACGAGCTCTAAAACCGAACTGGTAGTTTTTTCTGCTGTTCGTTGTTTAGAAAATCGTATGGGTCCAAGTGCAGCCGTAGTTGTCTTGGGCCTTGTGCATAGGTGGATTGGGATTGCACCCTTAAAATATTTTTAAAAAAGATGACAATATATTTGCAATGTATTTTCTTTTCAATTCAAACACCTTTCGAAGGTGAAGCCTTCAACTCAAACCAGAACTACGTAAGCCTTGAGTTTCCCATTGTACCAGGGAATACGTAGGAGTAGGATCAAGTCCTGTCAGGCTAACCTCCATCAAGTTATTTATTTTCACATTAATTAAGGGATCAAACATTTTCAAAAATCACACACTCAGTTTAAGGGTACCGTTCTTCGGAACGGGCAAATGGGGTGCCTAACACCTTCCCCACTCGTAACCGACTCCCGAACCTAAATCTCTTCCTCGAGTCAGGGTTTTTCCAAATTTTTTTCCCTTAAATAAAAATTTGGTGGTGGCTCCACATCATAAATTAAATTCTATTTTAAAATTTTAGTGAGTTCGTCGTTTCGTCGGAATTACGGTTGTGACAACTTGCAAGATCTGCTTCATGGTTGAGATGGCTTAATAGAGTTTGAGCAGTCATGGTGGATGCATACCTACTACTGCTAGGTCAATACTACATAGTTCTCATTGATGAGTGGTATGCCTAGCCTCACTATCAGAATCAAAATCTATTTGCTCATCTGCTCCATCAGTCGTCGTAAACTTTAGCCACTTATTATCTTCTCTCGTATCTTTTATGTTTATCTATCTTCTTCTTTTAGTGGTTTTTACAACTTCTGTCCTCTTTTTCTTCACCACTGATAGGCCCTCTTCTTCTTCGTCTCAGTCGACCACTTTGATTATCTACTCTCCATCTTCTCCCTCTGCTTTGGTTGTGCCATTCCCGTTTTTTCCTAGTATTGCATATACTCCCCTACCCTTGCTTGTTCGCTATCATCATCTACCCCTGGTTCTTCTCTGAGAACCACATTCAACCTTCAAATAGATCCAACGTATTTTTGAAGACCATTATGCAAACCATCTTGCATACATTGAGGCCTAACAACACTGCAATTAGCGCCACATGTAGGGCCTTGAGTAGACTCAGACAAGTATGTGGAATGAACTCCTCCACTTTAGATGCCATGCCAATCACATTCTCAAAGAATTGTATAATGAGATTTTTCAACTCATTCATCAAGAACTTTACTAGTATATTCATCATAGTTTATTTTTTGTTCTGATTAGAAAAACTAAAGGAGAATTTGAATATTTATGGATTTGTGTAATTAAACTTGTTTAATCCTATTTCACTATTAAACTATGGACAAATGATGCTATCTTTTTAATAAGTCTATTACAAATATTCTATATAGAAACTATCACACCTAAATTAGCTGAGACAAATAAGGATTTTTTTATCATAAAACGGAGGGGATTGTTGGAACCAAGTCACACAGTAAAGAAATTTACAAATATTTTAATTAATGACAAAAATATGCGTACAATTTTTATGCTTGTAGATAGGTACAAAATCATAAGTATCTTAAGACACCTTGAAACGTCTTACTATCTCGACAAAAAAATAGAAGTTCATTGCAAAGTTTGTCCAGTTGATCCTTTTTAGACAAAAGTTATTTCTAGACTAATATTTAGAAAAAAGAACAATTAAACTCTATGCTTATAGGAGACCTTAGCTGATAAAAGAAAGAGATTGTCCTGTCATAATAAAGAAAAAGGAAAAGATAAAAAGACGTTGATGCATAAAACACATATGACAAGAAGCAACTTGCTTTCTCCTGAACCAAGGTCATGCATTCAATGCACATGTAGTAGATGTTGCAAAACTTTCTCATCTCACAATGACTATTTTGTGTAACACCCCAAATTTCTATGATGAATTATTGAAGCCATAAATAATCCCAATAGTGAAACTAAGTAGGATTAGGAACCAAAAATAGAAATTAGAAAGTTTGGTACAAATGACAAAAATGCCCCTGCACCTAGGCAACCCAAATAATGTATTAGAGAAATATAAAACATAAGACATTCTAAAGGATTATAAAATGTCATAGATGACTAAAAGTAGTAATAAAAACTTAGAAAACAAAGAAGGGACAAGAATATCATCAGAAAACTCCGAAAATGCTCAAAACGCCCCTAGAAAGCTCTGCTTTCTGGACAAAGCTAGTCAGTTCCGATAAAAATAGAAAATTACATTAGATTAGCATAGGAATGAACCAAAAAGTGTTATAATTTTTAGAAAAATAATTTGATAATTTTTTTGGCAATGCTAAGAAAAATTACAAAAACATCCCTAGAAGGCCATGAAGGGCAAAAAAGTGTAATGAAGAAGCCATGAGTGGGCCCCACATGGGCTGCACGAAATTTACCATGTGGAAACCATGGTGGTGAGTCACCAAGTCAAGTAAACCAAAGTAAACCCATAAAAGATAAAAATAATTAATACTAAAATTTCTTTAACCATGGCTAAGGCTAATTAACTTTGATTAATTCAAAATTAACCATGCTTAGGCTAATTTAAAAATTATTAGTAAAAAAAATCAGCTCCATTAACACTAATCAAAGTATAAAAGGATAATTTCTTGAATTTTGAATTATTTTGAAAAATGAGAAAATCTATACAAAATTACTAAAATACCCTTAAGTGTAAAATTAATGCCATTTTGCCCATGTTTGGCCAAATTCACTAGGCTGACTTGGGACCTCATTTGGTTCAGTTTTTAATTCCTAAAACACATAACCAACTCTCCAAAATCTCTCCGAATCCATCTAAGTCTAAAAACCCTAACCTTTCACCTTAAGCCTAAGTCTCCATCTTTAAGATTTAAGCTAAAATTAAACCTTAAACACTAAGCTCCACCATTTTAACTTATAGAACCTTGTGGACCAGCCATCACAGCCCCACCATCACCACACTAAGTCACCATCAAGTAGGATCTTCTACTTTGTCTTTTTAAGCTTTAAACTTACCTTTTTATGGTTTGTTTTCTTTCTTTTTTAGATTATTTATATAAAATCCATGGATCTCCTTTTATTTGAACTTGTGAGGGCTCAAGACTACATTTAAATGGTTCAAAATGAACATCACCATTTTTTATTGATTTTTGAGAAATAAAATGATGTTTGGTTGGTTTAAAGTGCTTCTAAGTAACTCAGAAGAAATTTAATTTGTGGGAATTGTTTTAAACCCCATTTTGATGCTTTGGGCAGTTTTGAGAACTCATGAGGAAAATCTTTGAAGTGTTCTTGGTAGGATATTTTCATAACCGTAGTTACAACGAAATGACAAACTCGCTAAAATTTTTAGAAAATAATTAATTCGTTGTGGAGCCGCCACCAAATTTTATTTTCTAAAGGGAAAACATTTGGAAAAATCCTAACCTGAGGAAGAGATCTAAGTTCAGGAGTCGATTACGAGTAGGGAAGGTATTAGGCACCCTACTCGCCCATTCCGAAGAATGGTACCCTTAAATTGAGTGTGTGACTTTGATATTTTGGAAATTGTTTGATCCTTTTAAATAGGGTAGAAATGGATAAGCTTGTGGAGAACTGCCTGACAGGATTTGATCCTGCTCCTACGTATTCCTTGCTGCAATGGAAAATTCAAGGCTCCATAGTTTTGGTTTGAAGACTTGATCTTCAAAGGCATAAGAGTATGGTTCACATTGTGTCAAGAAATGAGTTAAAAGTATTTTGAATGTTTTTGAAAAACCCTTAGTCCACATATGCACAGGATTTGAGGTAAACAAGGGCTGCACTGGGACCTATATGATTTCTGAATATCAAATAGGAGGGTATGCTACCAATACGTATCCACAACTCATCGCGTGAGACTTAACATTATTAAAAGACATATTTTGAAATTCTTGATCTTTAAAATACTTTCCCGGATCCATACATGCACAGAGTCTGAGGAAAATGAAGGTTGCATTGAAACTCATATGATTTGAGGTGTTGAACAGTAAGGTATGCTACCAGTTCACATCCAGAGCTAATTGCATGAAATCTGAGGTCTTAGAATTGAAGATGTATTTTTGAAACACTGATCTTTAAAGGTACTCTCAGATCCACATATGCATAGAGTTTGAGGAAAACAAGGGTTGCATTGAGACTCATATGATTTCTGGATGTTAAACAGTAGGATATGCTACCAATTCACATCCAGAGCTCATTTCGCAAAATCCAAGGTTTTAGAATTGAAGACATATTTTTGAAACACTGATCTTTAAAGGTACTCCCAGATCCACATATGCACAGAGTCTGAGGCAAATGAGGGTTGCACCGAGACTCATATGATTACTGAATGTTGAACAATAGGGTATGCTACCAGTTCACATCCAGAGCTCATTGCATGAAATCCGAGATTTTTTAGAAAAATTACAAAAGTGTCTTGAAGTTTTGGATTTTCAAATATTCCTCGGATCCACATATGCATAGAGCCTGAGGTAAACGAGGGTTGCACTGAGACTCACATGATTTCTAGATGTTGAATAGTAGGGTATGCTAACAGTTCACATCCAGAGTTTATTGCGTGAAATTCGAGGTTTTTAGAAAAATTACAGAAGTGTCCTGAAGTTTTATATTTTCAAATATTCCTCGGATCCACATATGCACAAAGTATGAGGCAAACAAGGATTGCACTAAGGCTCATATGATTTCTGGATGTTGAACAGTAGGGTATGCTACCAGTTCATATCCAGAGCTCATTGCATGAAATCCGAGGTTTTTTAGAAAAATTACAGAAGTGTCTTGATGTTTTGGAAATCCAATCTTGAAAAGTGGCACTTAACAAATCATATGGGAATAAGTAGTAGATCATGCTAACTTTCAAGAGGGTAGATTTCTAGAATCTTAATTGAATTGGTCTCAAAATGCAGTTTTAATGCCTATTTGATTCTAAATCGATCTTGTTTCTTGGTTGAGTTTCCTATTAGTTAGTTGACTTCTATTTAGTTCATAGAGCATAGGATTCAAAATTTGAAGCATTTGGAGTACCAACTTACCTTTCCCTAGTTACATCTATTCATTTAATGAAGTCTCACAAGCATAGGTGGGAGAGGGGGCTTAGAATGCAACTATTTAGATTAATATTTTACAGTACTTGATAATTATCCCCTGCTAAGTACAAGGAAAATCCAATTTAACCAAGCTTTTCCTTTGGATTTCTCTTTTTTTTTATTAAGATGAAGAACCTCAATATACAAATCTTTAAGTCTAATTGTGATATATGCCGGCAGTGTGATTTAGGTCACTGAACAAACTTGCTACTATGAAAGATTTGCAGCTGATTCAGGCCTTAGACCTTACTACTGTGATTAATTGTGCTGCTGTGACAAAAGGTCATTCACTTTTTCCAACCAGTTTTGGGGGAGGTTCATCCAATCTTAGCTCAAAGCATAATCAAATGCATGGCCTGGTGCAGAACTTGCTATCATGGGCTTGCAGAATGTGATCCAATGGTCTATTAAGTAAGGGCAGTTCTTAGTCCCTTTTGATCGTTTTTAGGCTAACTTTTGTCCTATTCAGCCTAGGAGTAATCTAGTGAAGCTTAACACCATGTTCCATACTAACAGCAATAGGTTTTATTGTGGTTTTACTTGGCACAGATTTGGGTGTGGTATGGTTCAGGTTTTGATCCAACTAGCTAGTTTTAAGTTAATAAAAACGAAACACAGGGACAGGTATTGCATGAACCGGTAAAAGGGAACTATGCTTCACATGAATAGGCAGGCATAATCTGATCTTTGGCCTGTACATAACAACACCTATTTGGCCCTTTGGAATCTACATTCTATATTTGTAACAATTTTATTTCTATAGAACCTGACATGGATTAGGTGCTTATGACAGTTTCACCTTGATTGGAGTTTACCCCAGAATTGGATTATTGCCAAACTGTCAATCAGAATTTGCTCAGGGGACCATTTCATGCTTAGTTTTTATGTATTTCAAGCTCTACACATATAATTGGGCTAAATTTGCTGCTGCAACCATCTGATCTAGTTTGATTCCTTAGGTGGGCCTATTGTAAATTATGCTCCCATAAAGCCTGCTAATGTTCCTAAGGCATGGGCTGGTTCCTATTTTCATGTGAGGTTGTAGCTATCTTGAGCCATGAGTAAGAAAATGGTCCCTGCTCATTGTGGTTTATACTGTAATCACAAGGATGAGCTAAAGGAAGTAAGCCAATGACACTAATGATCAGGATTATGTTAATTTTGCAATAGCACCTACTAGTTTTAGTAACCATTTCAGCATAATGATCTGAAATAAAATTTACTGACTTAGGCCATCTGATACAAGTTTGGGAACCTAATTGACTGGACCAAATTTTCTAATGAAGCCTAAATATGGTTTTCTAGAACCTGTTTTTTAAACAAAGGCAGCCTGCAACTCCTTCTCCAAAACATTCTCCAGCTGAATTACCTCCTACTTAGTCTAAGGATCCTGGATACAGAATCTGTTCCTAAATTCCCTGCTATACTTAACCTACATGTGTTTTTAATCTCCTAATCCAGCTTGGTCCTTACTGCTAGTCAGTGTTCTTATGCATGGCCTTATGATGGTCAACTGGTGCTGCAATTTTCTAAAATCACGTGCTTGCAAAATCCAAAGTGTCATAAGCCACGCTTGAATTTGCATGAATTAAAATTCAGAACAATAGAGAATGCTATGTTCATATGAGAACCAATTACACAAATTTCAGAAAATTTGAAAACAGACGTTTTATGAACGAAGTTAGTTATAACAACTATTTTCTAAAATCACATGTTTGCAAAATCTAAACTGATGTAAGCCGCGCTTGAATGTGTACGAATTTAAATACCAAACAGTAGAGAATGTTATCTGTCCATATTAGAACCAATTCTACGAATTTCAGAAAATTTGAAAGCAGATGTTTTTTTGAACGAAACTAGTTAAAACAGCGATTTACTAAAATCACATGGTTGCAAAATCCCAACTGACGTAAGCTGCGCTTGAATATGAATGAATTAAAATATGGAATAGTAAAGAATGCTACCTGTTCGTATCAGAACCTGTTATATGAATTTCAGAAAATTTGAAAACAGACGTCTTTAAACAAAATTAGTTAAAACAACAATTTTCTAAAATCACATGCTTGCAAAATTCAAACCGACGTAAGTCGCGCTTGAATCTACACGAATTAAAATATGGAACGGTAGAGAACGCTGCCCACCCATATTAAAACTCGTTACACAAATTTTAGAAATTTTTTTTAAAGTGTTTAGAAATTTATTTTTTGAATATTAAGATAAATTTAAGTGGAATTTAAATCGAAAATAAAAAAAAATTTAATTGGAAGATTTAAGTGACTAATATTTAATTATTATAAATTTTTTAAGTCTACATATTTAAAATATATTTTTTAGATAAAATTTGAAAAGATATTTTTATTTTTAATGTATTGTATTCAATCGTGACATTTTAACATTTGAATTGAATTTAATATGATGATTATTGAAATTTCAATTATATATTATGATAGAGGCATGATGGAGTACAAGATGTTTTGGTGCTAATAATTATTCATCCATGAATTCGGATTTCACTAATAATAAAGTGTTGCATGGTAGTGCATGGAATTTTAATTATTTGGACTTTCATTTTTACCACCTGCTATGTATTATGCCATTTAAGGAGGTCCCACAACGTGTTGGATTATTTGGATCAGCAGCTCTGGTAATTGAAAGAAGATTGGGTAGTTAATAATTGATGATGTAGAATTAGTCCTAGAATAAACTAATTGGGCCTAGTTTATAAAACCTATTGATAGGCCCCTCTCTATACTCGTGACTTAATTAATTTGCCTATATCTCGAATAATAAGGAAAGACAAAACTAGTACCTTGATTCCTTAAACTTTACTTCGGCTTTGAAAAGCCTAATAGGCCAAAAAAGTGTTGACACGAAAGATTTGGGCCTAAAAGCGACCATTTACTTAAAAAAATCGGGACTCCAGGACTTGACAAAGGGAGGCCATTAACTTGAATCGGGGCAGTGACTGGCCAAACAATATAGCTATCACCTAAGTTTTGATGGCTCCCACAGTGACTGTTGGTGGCTTTACGATGGTTATTGAAGGATTGGTCCAAACAATGGCCAAAGAAGGCAATGACGATTCTATTACCACGAGCTAAAGCAGAACGAAGACATCTAATTCTATTGGAGTTTGCGAGATTTGGTGACTTTTGAATCGATGTAAAATTTACATGAATCACAAGAAAAAACTAATAATTATCTATACTATAATTTCAACTAACAACTTATAAAGGATTGTTCAAATGAATATCGAATATCATCAAATCATTTGCATGATTCAAAGTTAAGTTCTAAGCATGAATGAAATGTGATTTTCTTTAAGGCTTATACCTGGAATTGACGAGAAGACTTTACTATTATAACTGATCGAAAATTGAGATTTCTTCACTGGAAAGAATTCCAAGGTCGTGCTTGAATACTTCTTTCTTCTAACCTTCCATTTAAAAGCTTTTTTTCAACCTCGGAATCTCCCCTTCGAAGAGCCAAAAATCCCTTCCTTCCTTTTGTCAATGTTTTTTTCTACAAAGATTTTCTTCTTGATGCTTCTAGAATCAACAAGTCCCGTCTCACGGTGCTTTTGAAATCATGATGAAGAATGAAATTGGCTAACAATGGAGAGAGAGAACGCCGGAGAGCTTTTTTCAATCCCTTGATCTCTTTTCTAAAAATGCCAAAAAGGTTCCCGAGAGCAGAGAAAATTGGCGATTTCAATTTCTAGTTTTTTTTTGAAAAAATAAAAAAACCTCCCAAACAAGTAAAAGTCCCCCATCAGATTCTGCTGTAAGGCTTATGTAATGATCTGGTTATGGAGTAGAAAAGGAAAAATCCATTTATTTCTCAAAGGTTAACCTTTAGTTAATTCAAAGGTGAATCCAACCCTTTTCTTATTTCAAGAGTCAACTAATTTTTAATTAACTTAAACAACTATCTTAACTAACCGTGAACTAACTTTTGAAAATTTTTTATATTTTTATTATTATAAAATCTTGAACATAATTGGGTATTCACATAAACAACTATAGCAAAGTGAACCTATGACATAAGTGACGAGAAGTTATAAAAAGCCCATAGTTGATGATCACATTATGTCGCATCCTATCTTTTAGGTAAATCTTGTATTTCTAACTTAGTAACACCAACCTAGATTGCCTACATCTTGAATGAGTTAAAATCTACATAGGTCATTTAAAGGATTGTTACCCTAATGGTATTAGAGCAATTCCTTCTTACAGGCCTAGTAAAAAGGCCTAACATGCTTGATCATATGCCATTATCTTATTATCTTTGAGAGAAGATAGTAAAATGAGGTTTAGTTGTAGATATTAATCTCGAGCTTCAACTGATCTTATCTTGTATGTTATATGTATTGGATCTCATAACTCGAAATAAGCTAAGTATATTATCCACTACTGAAAGATCTACTAGAATCTAGAAACAAATATTGGGAATTTTAGAAAATAAAGTTATTAAGTCTAGTACGTACCTTAGAGTTCTCTAGTTTTATTTCCTAAGAATAAGGATGATAGTAAGAGATTGTGTACGAATTATAAGTAAGTTAACAAAGTTGTCATGAAGGATACACACCCATCTTCTAGAGTATATGATACTTTGATTTCTTCTATTTAGGAACATGAAGATAATTTTAAGGATAATACTCTAAATGTTAAATAAAAAGAGAAATTTTTAGGTGGATTCAAGAATTAGGATTTTTGGATATGTGAGACGAAATTTCTTAGACACATGATTCTTGAGGAAAGAATTTTAGTAAATCCTACTAAGGAATAAGGCAATAAATAAGTGGGGAAAAATCTAAGAATGTTATTGAGGTTAGAAATTTCTTTGTTGGTTGGATATTATAGGAAGTTATTTGAGGTATTTTATGATTAAATTTATGTATAATTCGATTGACTAGATAAAGAAGACCTTAGCACGAAAGAAAAAGTGTGAAAGTAGTTTTTTAAGAATTAGACGCTAGATTAGTAGCTACTCTTATCTTGACCATACCGAATTCTACTAGAAATTTTAAGGTTTATAATGATGTTTCTAGTAAAGGATTGGATCATGCATTGATGCAAGATGAAAATTCATGTCTTACTCCTCTAGACAAATGTGTACATATAAGGAAAACATTAACCTTCTATGATTTGGAATTGACTTTCACGGTAGTTACTTTGGAAATTTGGAAGTTTGAAGTTAAGTTTCTAATTTATAATAGTCAAAGAGTCTTAAATATTTGTTTAAACAAAAATATTTAATATGAAGTAAATAAAATGGATGAAATTTACTCAAAACTATGATTTAAGATATCATTCAGAATGATTCAATGGAGTAGCTAATACTTTAAGTAGATAATATCTATTTGTGAGGCTAGGAATTTTAAGTAGAAAATCTCTAAGTAAATAAGTATAGTGTTCACATGAGTAGGCTTGGAATTTTGTGGACAATAAGGAATCAAATTAGAAACGTACAAGGTGTAGAGAGATATGTTCATAGACGAATTAAATAGAAAATATTTATTGGAGATAAGGATGATTGATTATTTTAAAGGAACTAAGTATCCAAGGAACTTACGACAAAAGTAAGAATTGGATATTTGTCCTAGGACAAAGAACTATACCTATGGAAGAAATTTGTCGTTGCATTATTAAAGTCCAATCACAACTTGTTACTTTAAGATTTGAATGATCAAAGTTCAACATTCAAGGAAATTGTTATACTAAGGGTGAGACAAATTTGAATACAAAATTCGATGATACACTAAGAGGAATAATGAAATTCAAGAAAAAGGAAGATTACATTATAATTTGCTTTAGTGATAAAAAGAAATAACCAAGAATTCAGAAGCTTTACTCAAATATTATTGACTTAAGAAACTACACCTATTTAGAGATGATAAGCAAGGAGATTCTACCATACTCAAGGACTACATTATCAAAGAAGATACACACTATAGCTATGGGAAGTTTAAACATCTTTGTCAGCATCATTTTACTATAAAGGAAGAAGATTATAAGTGAAAGTCTTAGAGTGATTATTGAAAGTTATTCAAGGAGAGATTTCTAAAAAATAACTTTGAGAACATCAAAGATAAGAAGATAAATTTGTTAGAGTTAAAGTAATAGATCAACTTGTAACTTGACCCTACAATGTTTCAACTATAGAAGTCTAGCTCGCTAAAGGAATTATCTAGTCAAGAATTGTAGTTATCATAAGTGTATGAGGCTAAAATATTTAAGTTGTAACTGGGATGAGGTAAATTTCAAGGGACAAGGAAATGGTATAGATCATAACCACAAAAAAACATAACTATGAGAACGATTGCCAAACAAGGGAATAAGAAGACAAAGGACATGTATGCATACCTTCAATAAGTATTTACATTGTTTTCATAGACAACTTAATATAAGTGAGTATCTCTAGGATAGTCTCTTATGATGAGTCATGCTACTTGGATGCACTAGTTTCCTTTATTATGGAAAGTCTAGAACGATAGTTGTGATTGTTTATTCCTTTGATTATGTTAAAGTGTTATTTTTCCTCCGTAATCACTTTTATTGTTACCTCTCCAACATATTGAAAAATTTCTTATGTTTGAATTGAAATCCTATGTTGAATCTAGTTTCTTACTTTCCTAATATAAAACTTTGTATTACATGAATCGTTTCACACTTCCCAAATGACAAGTTATCTTTCAGCCAAACCGATTATTAAATCAACCATGCTTTGATTTCATGAATGTTCTAAATATTAAATCGAGATACTTGTAAAATCCATGGTAATCTACAAATTAGCTTTGATTACTTTCAAGTTATGAATTCCTTTTTTTGGATCCTGATAATGATCTATGCTAATTCTTATAAATTCAAAATGTCCTTGCACATTGTGAGATTATACTTCCTCATTTTCTTAAATCTATGTTAGATCCCACATTGACTGTAGAATTTCTTTGTAGGCCTCTAAATAAAATGAATTCTCCTTAAGGTTTATTAATATTTATTGAAATCCTTTTGCTTCTTTGCATGAATCCTTTTTCTTTATAGGATCCTCTCTTGTCTAGTAAATGTTAATATCGTTTATGAGACACTTGTGGTTGAGATTTCAAAAGATGGGGCATAAGATAGATAGTAGAATTGATTGAATTATTAACAATTGGTTCTCAAGTAAAGTAATGTAGAATTGGGACTAATCAACCTAGAGTTATGGACTAATCACTTAAGGATTGATAGTTGAATGATTTTGATCGTTGTTATTTGGTAAGAGAAATGTCCTCTTAGAATTTTACACAAAGGAAACAAATTTCAAGGATATATCTGTTCTTTTGGGGTGAAGAAATGTAACAGTTGGATTTTTGTAAAAAAA
Organism: Canavalia gladiata; assembly: GCA_037954105.1. Taxonomy (NCBI): domain Eukaryota; kingdom Viridiplantae; phylum Streptophyta; class Magnoliopsida; order Fabales; family Fabaceae; genus Canavalia; species Canavalia gladiata. Next base: position 37,941,138 of record CM075658.1, on the reverse strand, counting down.
ATAAATAAATGGCAATTGAAATGCATGCGAAGTGCTAAGAACCCAAAAGTAGTAGAATGTTGTTGCTCCTAGTCCAAAAGAAATCCTTTGTTAATAACATGAAGTCTTTTTCTTCTTCATTCCCTATACTTTCTCTCTAAAACTTATACTTATGAAATTTCAAGTTCATCTCCAAGATTTGTAGACTTAGTGCTTTGAAGCTAAATACCACCATGCATAACCAAGCCTATATAAAGAAGAATGTAACTTTGAGAGAAGACTTAATGAGAAGAGAAAAAGAGATAATTGGGATCCACCTAAATATATTTTCAAGAAACGAGACAAATAAGATCATGCTTTTTATTTACACAAATGAGGAAGATCTCCAAAAAAAGACCACAATATTAAGGATTTATTTTATTACAATTTCTATTAATTTTTAATTGATTTAGTTTTCAATTTGTTAGAATTATTTGACTAAGATTTGTTAAGATTTAATTAGGATTATATTGAAGATTTGAATTATATTATAGATAGATTCTATTAGGATTGGTCATAATTTTCTCATATTAGAGATTGAGGAATTTTATTAGGATTTAATTATTGTTTCCTTATATTAGTAATTATACAGGTATAAATAGCTCTTCATTGATAAATGAAATGCATATAAGAGTTTTTATTTGTAACATCCCAATTTTCTATGATAAATTTTTTAGGCTACAAATAGTTTCTAGAATATAACTAGGTGAAGTTACTAATCAAAAGCAGAAAAATTAGGAAGTTTGGTGCAAATGACGAAAATGCCCTTACACTTGGGCAACTCAAATAATGAGCTAGAAAAAAGGAAATACAAGTATAAGACATCCTAAAGGGATTATAAACATCATGTATGGTTAAAAGTAGTGAGAAAAATTTAGAAACCTGAAAAGGGGCGAAAACGTCTTTCGAAAACCCCAAAAATGACCAAAATATCCCTAGGAGCTGTACTTTTTGCACAAAGCTAGTCAGTTCTCATAAAAATAGAAAACAACCTTAGATTAACATGGGAACAAACCAAAAAGTCTTAGAAATGTCAAAGGAACAATTTGGAAAATTTTCCGGCAATGCTGAGAAAAATTACAAAAACGCCCCTGGAAGGCTGGAAGGCTGGAAGGGTAGGATAATGTGATAAGCATGCCAAGAGTGGGCCCGACACCAATGTGCATGAAATTCAGCTGCTGAAAAGGTGGTGATGAGTCACCAAAGTGATGTCAATCAAGTCTTCCACAAAAAGACAAAAGTGAATAGTAAAAAGGTTCCTTTAACCATGGTTAAAACTAATTAGCCTTGGTTAATTAAAAGTAAAGCATGCTTAGGATAAATTAATCATAATTAGAGGAAATATCAGCCTAATTAAACTAATCTAAGCCGAAAAAGATAATTTCTTGAATTTTGATTTATTTTGGAAAATAGAAAAAATCTAGGCAAAATTACCAAAATACCCCTAAGTTCAAAACTAATTCCACTTGGCCCATAAGAGTCCGAATTTTTTGGGACACTTGGGACCCCATTTGCTTCAGATTTTTCAGCCTAGAAACTTATCAAAATCCTCTCCATTCTCTCTAAGCTTACCATAACTCAAAACACCCAAAACTTACACTTTTAAGCCTAAGTCTTCATCTTTAAGACTTAAGCTAGATTAAAGCCACAAACACCAAAGCCCCACCATCATCCTTTGTCCAGATCCAGAGCAAACCAGAGGGGACCCAAGGCAGCCTTTAAATCCCCACAAAACACTAAGGAGGTCTTCAACAAGTAGGATCTTTCTACTTGTCTTTTTATGCTTTTAACTTGTCCTTTTATGGTGTGCTTGTTTTCTTTCATGCATCTTTTCTCCAAGATCTATTTGTCTTCTTTTTTTTTTTCACTTATGAGAGTTTAAAACAGTATTTTAACCATTCAAAATATGCCCCACCCATTTTTAGTGATTTTCGAAAAGAAAAACAAAGTTTGTTTTGTTAAAGGTGCTTCGAAGGCACTTAGACGAAATTTAATCAGCGGGTTTTGTTTTAAAATTATTTTTGAAGCTTTAATCAGTTTTATACTCTCATGAGAAAGGTTTTTGAAGCTTATTTGAAATAGGATTTGTGGATCTTGGAGTAGATTATGAAAATCTACTCTTTGTGACTTGAAAAGAAATATACTATGTTGTTATTTTCATGCTTGTTTTTATGCTTAAGTTTTAACCTAGTGATTTTCTTGTGTGATGAGTTTGGTATGACCTTTGTGCTAGATATGCACCTCTGAGTATGCATGTTAAGAGGTGGAATAAAGTTTTGTAATAAGTTCCAAAGGTTTCCTTTGGACATTAGTTAGAAAGCTACCAAGCAAATGATGTAATTTGTAGCCAAAAGTGGCTAAAATCCTTGTATGGCACCCTAGACTCATCATGTCTAGCACTTAAGCATCAAAACTTGGATGAAAGAAGCATGGAACAGAGGCAAGAAGGGCTGCTCAAGCCTAACACAACTGAACCAAGGTGGTGTGAGATGGAAGATTTGAAGAAATTACCTTGGCTAACCAAGGAAGGCTTTCGGCCACAACTCCCAAGCAAGCTTTAGTTTTGTTAAAATTTTTCTAAGTAACTTAAGCTTTGAAATAAGGTTATAAATGAACTAAATCAACCTTTAAACAAAGTTAAACAAAACAAAAATGAGTTAAAAACCTCTAGGAGTGCATTCGGCCACCCTAGAGAGATTTTGGCAAAAATGGGCTTAAAATGTGATTAAGGAAAAATCAAGTATTTTTAACAAGTAAATAACTTATTTGGAGGTTTAATCAATATTTAAAAGGTTAAGTTTTAGAATATATGGCCTAGGTAAGCTTAGGGAAAAATCTCAAAATTTCTAAGTGGTAAAATTCCCAAATAAGCTGAAAATGGGTAACTAGGAAATTTACCATAACTTAAGCAAGGGTAAATGTCAAATTAGGCCATGCCATTAATTTTTGGGTAAAAAGATTTAAGATGACCTTATAATATGTCAACTCTGAAGTTTAAACTTGGCCCCTAAGTAAAGGTCAACTAGGGTTAAGAATGGTCAACTTAAGTCAACTAGGGCTAGGAAGAAGGAAACTGATGTGAACGTGGGCACCATGATAAACAAAAGAGATCATCTAGGAGATTATCTACAAGGAATGGAAGGTCCTATGACGAGAAATAGGACCAAACGTATGGAACAAGCACTTGAAGGTCTCATCAACGAAGTTGAAGAAAAAGACTACATGGATCCAAGCCCAATTCCAACATGGGTTAATTTATGTAGTCATATCATTAAAGATCTTAAGTGATAAGGTTTATGATTTCTTATAGATTACATTAGGATATGATATTTACCTAGAAGTTATTTATTTTAAATTGGTTGCAATTCAAATTGCAATCTAATTAGGATTTCTAATTTGTTATCTTTTTACTAGATTAGGTTCACTATAAATAGGAGTTAGGGATTCAGTGAAAAGACAGATTTTGAGTATTAATCATATTTTCTCTCTGAGAGTTTTTCATCTCTGTGTGAGTTGATTCCCTTGGTTCTTGGGCAAAGAACTACCTTTGATAACGTTGGTTCTTCCGGCAGGTCGCGGTAAGGGTCACGTTCCTCTTGATAACTTCGGTGCTCTCCGGCAGGTCGTGGTTTGTGCCGAGTTCCTTTACCTTATCTTATCCTAACCTTACCTTATCCTTTCTTATCTTATTCTGATTCTCAAGACGTTCCGTTATCGTTTCCGCATTCCGATTCATTCACGTAGGGTGAATCATATCATTTGGCATCAGAGCTTCGGCTCTTGGAATCAGGTGTTATCTATTGTTTTAATTTCTCGTGATAAAGTTTTTATCTACCAAAAAAAAAAGCTTTGTGAAAAAAAAGAAGCAAAAAAATATTGTGATATAAATTAAAAAAAAAAAAGGAAATTCAAGACAATTGAAAAAAAAAATCAGTCTTCATTCAATATAATTTTTTTTAAGTTTTTAATTCTTGACCAATATTCCTTACCTTATTCATCTTGTGTATCTGTGACTCGTTCGTTATCTGTGGGAAGATTAACTTGCGAAGTTCTTGATTCAAGGATTTGTAAGGAGAATCGAGAGGTAAAAGGCAAGAGTTGGTTAGAGAATTATAGAAAAATCCAATTTGAGTGTAAACACGAGTGAAGAGCGTCAATATTGAGGGAAAACACTAAGGGAGTGATTGGTGAGACTTTATTATTCTAATTTATTTATTTTGTTCAATTTGCAGCATTGCCAACATGAATGGTGAACTCCATCAAAATAAAATGGATCTAAAAATATTCATAAAATCAGTTCAAGATCAATTCCAACAGTTGAACAGGAGGTTGGAGGATATTGAGGGTTGTTCGAGAAGGAGGTCTCGGGTTTCTAATTCGAGTAGTCCCCAAAGATTATTTCACCGTGATGAAGAACGAGATTGGAGGAAGAACTTAGAATCAAACAGTGAAAGTTTAAGAGAAAGAAGACGATATCGAGAAAAGGATAACAATTTGGGGAGCCTTAAATTATCCCTTCCACCATTCCAAGGAAAGAACGAACCTGAAACTTATCTAGAGTGGGAAAGAAAAGTGGAGCATGTGTTTGATTGTCAGAATTACTCGGAGGAGAAAAAGGTAAGACTAGCCAGTTTTTGTTTTATCGATTATGCTAATATTTGGTGGGATCAGTTTATCCTTAATAAGAGGAGATATGGAGAGAGACCTATCCGAACATGGGAAGAGATGAAAGTGGTCATGAGAAGAAGATTTGTGCCAAGTCACTATCATAGGGACTTGCACCGAAAACAACTACAAAGTCTTACTCAAGGCGCCATGAGCGTTGAAGATTATTATAAGGAGATGGAAATTGCTATGATAAGAGCCAATGTGGAGGAGGACAAAGAAATCACTATGGCAAGATTTATTGGAGGGCTAAAAAGAGAGATAGCTTATGTGGTGGAGCAACAACATTATGTGGAGATAGATGAATTGCTTCATAAAGCGATTCGGGTGGAAAGACAACTCAAATCTAGGAGCACTCGCAAATATCACAAATATGCTTCTAATTCATCATCAAAGTTTAATTGTTCCAATGAGAAGGAAGGTCCTAAACTAGAGGAGACTTATTTTGACCAAATGAAAAATTCAAAAGAATGTAAAATGAGTGAAAAAGAATTAGAAAATCAAGAAAAAAAAAAGATAAAATTGAGAGTGAAGAAAAAGTAGAAAGTCAAAAAAAGAATGAGAAAGAATTAGAAAATCAAGAAAGAAAAAAGATAGATGAAATTAAGAATGAAAAAAAAATAGAAAATCAAAAAAAGAATGAAAGTGAAAAGAAAGAAAATTCAAAAAATAAAGAAAAAGAAAATAAAGTTTGTGTATTTGCTCACAAAAGGAAGGTTGAGAGTGTTTTAAGGGCAAAGGAACAAGTTCTTTTACTCATGTACAAGGATATTTATCTTACTAACAATCATAACTCTTCTTTTCCTAGTGTGGTTGAATATTTGTTGCAGGAATTTGATTATGTATTACCTAGAGAACCACCAAGAAGTTTACTTCCTATAAGAGGTATTAAACATCAAATTGATTTTATGCTCGGTGTTGCGATTCCAAACCGACTAGCCTATAGAATTGTTCCTGAAGAGGCCAAGGAGATTCAAAGACAGGCAGAGGAGTTGATGTAGAAAGACTTTGTGAGGAAAAGTCTTAGCTCATGTAGAGTTCATGTTATCTTGGTACCAAAGAAGGATGGAACATGGCGCATGGACTGTAGAGTCATCAACTAGGTTACAGGAGTTAGTATTGATGAAGAAAAGGTTAATGAAACTAGAGGATGGCCCACGCCTACAAATGCTAAAGAAGGAAGAAGCTTCCATGGTTTAGCAAGTCTTTATGGGAGGTTTGTACAAAATTTTATTTCTAGAACTACCTGTTTAAATAAATTTGTTAAGAAGAATGTTAATTTTAAATGGGATAAGAAACATGAACAAACTTGTAATTTGCTAAAGGATAAGTTAACTAATGACCCTTTGGTAAATTTATCTAATTTTGATAAAGTTTTTGAGATTAGATGTGATGCCTCTAGAGTGGGTATAGGAGTTGTTTTAATGCAGGATTCCAAACCTGTGGCATATTTTAGTGAGAAACTTAATGGAGCAATGCTTAACTATCTAATCTATGACAAGGAGCTCTATGCCTTGGTGAGCGCCTTACAAACTTAGCAACATTACCTTTGGTCGAGAGAATTTGTCATCCAGTCTGATCAACTCAGCTTGAAGTTTTTAAAGTCCCAAGGTAAGCTCAACAAAAGGCATCGCAAGTGGCTCGAATTTGATGAGATGTTTCCTTATGTTATCAAGTATAAAAAGGGAAAGGAAAACATTGTAGCAGATGTGTTGTCTCGAAGGTATGTATTACTTACGACTTTACAAACCAAATTACTTGGATTTGAATTACTAAAAACCATGTATGCAGATGATATTGAATTTGGACATTTATGGAAAGCGTGTTCTGACCATGGTTTTGATGACTATTTTAGGCAAGATGAATATTTGTTTAAGAAAAATAAATTGTATGTACCTAAGTGTAGCGTAAGGGGAATGTTTATTAAAGAGACTCATGGGAGAGGATTAATTGGACATTTTGGCATTCAAAAATCTTATCATATTTTACATGAACATCATTTTTGGCCAAAAATAAAGCATGATGTTAAACTTATTAGTGAAAAATATATTACTTTCTTACAAGAAAAATCTAAGGTAATGCATCATGACTTATATACCTGTTCCTGAATATGCCTGGATTGATATTTCTGTGGATTTTGTACTAAGGCTGTCTAGGATCTCAAAAGGAAAATATAGTAATTTTATCGTTGTAGAGAGGTTTAGCAAAATGGTATATTTTATTGCCTGTTCTAAAACTAATGATATCACTCATATTGATAATTTATTTTTCAAAGAGATTATATATTTGCATGGCTTACCTAAAACTATTATAAGTGATCGAGATGTTAAATTTCTTAGTCACTTTTGGAAAACCTTGTGTGGTAAGTTGGGCACTAAATTATTGTTCTCTATTGTGGCTTATCCACAAATAGATCGACAAGATGAAGTTGTGAATAGAAATTTAGGCACCTTATTACGTACTATAATTCAAAATAATTTAAAGGATTGGGAGAATTGTTTACCTCATGTTGAATTTTCATATAATAGGGTTGTTCATACATCTACTTCCTTTTCACCTTTGAGATTGTATATGGATTTAATCCTTTATCATCTTTAGATGTTTACCCATTTTATACTAATGACTCTTTTAATGTGGGTGGAAAGCAAAAGGCTGAATTTGTGCAGAAATTCAATGTCAAGGTTCGCGCTAATATTGAGAAGAAGAATGCTCAGCAGGCAAACAAAGGGTGCACCAAAATGATCTTTGACCCTGGTGGTTGGGTGTGGGTTCACTTGCGAAACGAGCGGTTTCTAAGTCAAAGAAGTTCCAAATTACATCCTAGAGAAGATGGTCCATTTCAAGTGATTGAAAGGATCAACGATAATGCCTATAAAATCGATCTTCCAAGTAGCTATGGTAATGTGAGTGCCACTTTCAATGTTTCTGATTTATCCTTATTTGATGCAGATAACCATCAAGATTCGAGGATGAATCCTCTTGGAGAAGGAGGGAATGATGTGAACGTGGGCACCACGATAAGCAAAAAAGATCTTCTAGGAGATTATCTACAAGGAATGGAATGTCCTATGACGAGAAATAGGACCAAACGTATGGGACAAGCACTTGAAGGTCTCATCAACGAAGTTGAAGAAAAAGACTACATGGATCCAAGCCCAATTCCAACATGGGTTAATTTATGTAGTCATACCATTAAAGATCTTAAATGATAAGGTTTATGATTTGTTATAGATTACATTAGGATATGATATTTATCTAGAAGTTATTTATTTTAAATTGGTTGCAATTCAAATTGTAATCTAATTAGGATTTCTAATTTGTTATCTTTTTACTAGATTAGGTTCACTATAAATAGGAGTTAAAGATTCAGTAAAAAGACAGATTTTGAGTATTAATCATATTTTCTCTCTAAGAGTTTTTCATCTCTGTGTGAGTTGATTCCCTTGGTTCTTGGGCAAAGAACTACCTTTGATAACGTCGGTTCTTCCGGCAGGTCGCGGTAAGGGTCACGTTCCTCTTGATAACATCGGTGCTCTCCGGCAGGTCGCGGTTTGTGTCAGGTTCCGTTATCGTTTCCGCATTCCGATTCATTCGCGTAGGGGGAATCATATCAGAAACCCTCAACCTGAAAGAGTGGAATTCATCCACTTAGTATTTAATTAACTTAAAGGAGGTTTTAATTTCCAATTAGGGTTAGTTAAGGACCATTTCTATGTAAATAGGACGAAATTGAAGTATGAAAAAGTTTTAAGAAGGGTAAAGAGACTTATTGATTTTTTCTTAGGCAAATGATCCTATGGTGAGAAAGGAAATTATGGAAACTTAAGTCTAAGAGGTTTGAAATTCAGCTATCATATTTTAAGTTAATTAAGAATGAGTTTCAATCCTTAACTAGGCTCAAATAATGATCCTAAATATGTAAGAAAAATATAATTAAGGTGTATGAAAGGTGGAATTTGAGGAAGTAGGTCATTCGGCCATTTAGGAATAAGTTGTCTTAGAAGATTAATTAAGTTCTACATAGAATAAAAGAAACTTTAAAGGTTTAAGAGTTAATTAGACCTAATTATTAAGGTAGTAAAAAGGAGAACACAAGGTAACATATTTCAAAGGTTTATTAGAGGCATGATTAAGAAGGGTGGATATGACTTAAAATTGAAGTTAGAAGTTCACTAAGTAATTTGATCATAGCATACCTTAATGAGAAGAAGTTATAAAAGTTTGTAAATACTTAAATACTTGAACCTTGAATAATTAGGACATGCATAAGACTTGAACAAAAGAGAGCACAAAGAGTAAAGAACTTGAAAGGTGTCATTTGGCCACCTAGATTAAGATTCTAAGATGAAAAATATTAATGAACAAATGAATATTTGAGAAAAGGAAAGGATAAGAGATAAATTAGAAGGTCGAGTGATGTAAGTACCTTGTGTGATTTCAACATCAAACCGAATTGAGGCATTGTATTGGTTGTGTAGGTGTGACATTATGCTGTATGATTTACCAATCAAATTGCATTAATGGTTGTGAATGCTCACTATCTATGAATGAATAAATGATGGATGCTCATGAATGAGAAAGGAAGATGATCATGTATGAGATTGGTATATGTTGATGATTGAGATGAAAATCTGAAACCTATATGTGCATTCCATATTGGTTGGAATTTGTTTGAGCATGCATAATTATCTGGAAGCTACTAAAATGAACATAAAGAATTTAAGGGATCACTAAAGAAAACATTATGTGGAAACGTAAAGCTACTCTTTTTGTGCCTTATGTGCACTAGTATCCAGAGGGCCTTAAAAAGCTCTACTGAAGAGAAGCCTAAAGCTTCTTCTAGGAGACTTAAGTTTCTCCAAGAAATCCTTCTACTATGAAGACTTAAGTTTCTTCACCAAGTTATAAGGTGGTGACGACCACCTCGGAATGAGCTCATATCCTTAATTTTTAGTAGGAGGTGGGAGTAGAGTCAGTGAGAAGATATTGTTTGACAAATTTAATACAAGTTTATGTCTTATTGTTTCTCCTTAAGGTGGTGAAACTAGATTCATAAAGTGTCCCAAAAGTTGGACAAAGGAATGATAAAGACAAAGATAAGTAATAAAGAATGAAGTTTAAGGCATAGAATAATTGTATATCAAATGATATCTTATGTGTGATCCCAAAGTTATGAATGTTAATGAGAATGTATGTTGAGACACCACAGTTTATGAATGATAAGAGAAATGCATATTTAAGCACTCAAATGTATGTTTGATAATAAAATGTATCCACTTCAGAGAAATGTTTACAAAGAATTAAAAGTAACCTTTTATGCAAGAAATAATTTTCTGATATAAACTGAAGTGGTTGGGATTTAAGTGATGACATTAGAACTAAGTAGAAAGCCTACTGAGAAACTTAGTTTCACACCCCTACTTCTTCCCACTTTCTTCTCAAACATTCTGAACGCTTGTAAACACCTAATTATGTCTGAGGCCCAAGTTCTAGATCAGTGGTTAAAATTAACCAAGGAACCGGCATTAAGTTAAACAATAAATAAACAACAAGGAAAAAAAAACAACACAAAAAACGAAATCTGAAAAAGAAATTTAACAATTGAAAAATTTGAAAAAGAAAGAGAATTAAAAAAATAATATAAATAAAAAATAAAAAATTTTGAAAAAGAATTAAAATTTGAAAAACCTAAAAAAGCATTAAAAATATAATATAAAAAAAATATGAAAAAGAATTAAAATTAAAAATCGGAAAGTAAAAACAAAAATAATAAAATATGGAGATAATAAAAATCCGAAAAATAAAAAAATAATAAAAAATCTGAAAAAGAAATTAAATGTAAGAAATTTTAAAATACAAAAAGAAAATTCAAATCTGAAAATGAAGAAAAATATAAAAAATATAAAAATCTGAAAAAAATTTAACAAAACTAAAAATCTGAAAAATAATAAAAATTATAAAAATATGAAAATGAAGAAAAATCTGAAAAAATTTAACAAAACTAAAAAATATGAAAAATAATAATAAAATTAAAATCTGAAAAATAAATAAAAGAATTAAAAATCTGGAAAAATAATAAAAAAATTAAAAATCTGGAAAAAGAAAATGAATAAAAGTAAAATAAATTAAAATTTGAAAAATAATTAGAAATCTGAAAAATGAAGAACAAAATTAAAAATACAAAATGACACCAAGAAAAGGATCAAAGGTGGTATGTAATGAAATAAAAAAAATTATAATATAGGAGAAAAATACGAATATTATAAAAAGGGGGCCTTAATCTTTTGTAGGGGAGAAAAAAAAACCCTAAGAATTATTCCCTAGAGTCTGGAGAGGTGGGGTGCGTCTCAAATTCTATCAACGCGCGATCGTCCTGCTCATCGAGGTTAGCACTCGTCCTCCCTCAATTCCTTAATCGCTGCTGCTAAAACGTAGCGATTCTGTTTTCTGTTGGCTGAAATTCGTGTCTAAATGAACATGAAACTCGCTTAATTCACTAACCCCCATCACTAGTCGGAAACATTTACAAACCAATGTAGTATAATAGGTAATGGAATCAACGTTAAAAATGGAGTAGACAATATGTTTTCAGGGATATACATTTCCAATGGTAGTGAGATGTAGAAACAGGGGACGATTGAGGAATCGATTGAGCCACATGCTAGCCCCTGATCTGTGTTTCGGAGTTAATGGGACCACGTCCGCCGCCGCCGCATCGGAGCCGAGTTCAGTGCAAGCTACGGGATCCTTCACGACTCCTACACGCTCCGAGTTCATCCCCGGCGCTACGCGACCTTCGTCTGATCCGATGCCGGAAAACCTCATCGTGGAGGAGTTGCCACCTTGCACGTTCGACCTCCCACCGACTGTGCACCCTACGCCGTTTGGCACCGCCCTCCACGCTCAGTCCCGATACAGGGATCTTCTAAGATCCCTCTCGGAAGGAAGGGGATGTCGCATTGCTCCATGGGGACAGAAACAAGCTTCCAGGTCCAGGGCTTCCGGCGAGACCAACTCCCCTAGCTCGGGCCCGATGAAGACGACGATGGGAGCCTGGTCTCCGCGCGTAGGGAATACGTTCGGGGCTCGCTTGGCTCAGCTTCTGGTGGTCCTTTGGAAACGAGACCCGCCTCCCCACTTGCTCGACGCCGGCTGGAGCAAGATAGGGGTACCAGAGAGGGCCATTGGGGAAGAACCCCTATTTGCAAATACCCACAAATTTTCTCAAACTTTTAAAATTTGCAAAACAGTTCTAAATTACCTATAATTGCAAATCAATCCCTTAATTTATCCTATTTGCTAATAAGCCCCTTAACTTATCATATTTGCTAATAAGCCCCTTAACTTATCATATTTGCTAATAAGCCCCTTAACATCATATTTGCATCTTTTTTGTCACATTTTTTTTTCTTTCCAAATAACACCAAACCCCTTTTCCCAAATCAAATCCAATTTATTTTAGATCCTCTTTCTCTAACTAAATCAAGTTTAATTTTTCATAAAATTTTGAGTCAACTATTTCTTTTCAACCAATTCCTTTTCCCTAAAAGTGTCCGATTAAGCCCACGCGCTTCCGATATTTACAAATCAAGAAAACGACTAAATAAAAATGTTTTACTTTCCTTAATCTCATGTAATGGGCTCTAAAAACGAACTGGTAGCTTTTTTTGTTGTTCGTTGTTTAGAGGTCTGTATGGGTCCAAGTGCAGCTGTTGTTGTCTTGGGCCCTGTGCATATGTGGATTAGGATTGCTCTGTTTTTCCTCGTTTCCAAACAAATAAAAACTCTTTTTGCTTTCCTTAATCTCACGCAATGGGCACTAAAGATGAACTGGTAGCTTTTTCTGTTGTTCGTTGTTTAGAGGTCTATATGGGTCCAAGTGCAACCGTAGTTGTCTTGGGCCTTATGCATATGTGGATTGGGATTGCACCCTCTAAATGTTTTCAAAAAAAACAACAACAACAACAAAACATTTTCTTTTCAATTTAAACCCCATTCGAAGATCAAGCCTTCAAATCAACTAGAACTACGTAAGCCTTGAATTTCCCATTGCACCGGGGAATACGTAGGAGCAGGGTCAAGTCCTGTCAGGCTAACCTCCCTCAAATACTTATTTTCACGCTAATAAAAGGGATCAAACAAATTTCAAATAATCACACACTCGGTTTAAGGGCACCGTTCTTCGGAACGGGCGAGTGTGGTGCCTAACACCTTCCCTATTCGTAACCGACTCCCGAACTTAGAATCTTATCTTCAAGTTAGGGTTTCTCCAAACTTTTTTCCCTAAATAAAATTTGGTGGCGACTCCACATAAACAATAAATTCAATTTTTAAATTTTATCGAGTTCGTCGTCTCGTCGGAATTACAGTTGCAACAACGCTGTTTTTCATAGTAGCAGATCACATGCTTGAAGAGGATGCGAGGCACTCTATTTTGAAGATGATTTACACTGTACGAATATTAGGAATAGAATGATGCAAACATCCTAGATGTTAGTTAGTAAAAATTTGCTATGTATTTACATATATAATGTGTGTGATAGAATATAGTAAATATGTATGTAAATAAGGAAGGTTAACTATGTTTGTAATAACTGTATGATAAGGCTCACGGGCCTAAAACTTATGGTCTATATGATACGTTTTGTATAATTATTATATGATGTGTGTGATATGCTTGAATCTTGTGTATCTAATATATGAAAATGATAAACAGAAAGAACAACATAAACACTTAGTATTCCTAAGGTTTTAAACATACGTAAAAATCCACTTAACGATTTATTTTACTGCTATGCATGTTTTATCAATGAGGCTCGCAGTTTATATCAATCAATTTTTTTAAAAACAAATTACCGTATTTTCATATAATTATTTTCTAAAATGAATTCCGCATCATGAGATAACAAACTAAAAATGGAATCAAATAATCAACTTAAGCGTGAAATCGGTATTCCTTTTTTTAGGGTGTTATATTATTCATATGAATAAGAGTTTTTCTCTATCGTGAAAATCATATCTTTTCTTTCCTCTTCTGAAATCTTGTCTTGTTAATCTTTTCTATAAGTTTTATGATTCAAATTCATAGAAACCCCCCAGTTCATGCTTTAACCTAGGTGCATTTTTGTATGAATTGGTTATCTCATGTTCATGGTTGGGCAAGAGGTCTAACTAGCAGGTCACATTCCTTAAACCGATAGTTGACTATTTCCTCGTGTCAGATCATTAAACCACTTAATTATATTTTATTTATTATTTTGAAAATTTCTTATTTAGCCTACGTCGTGAGGATCAGGCTACCCTCAGTTAATATCACTTAGGGTATCTTGCTAAGTGTGGACCAAATGAAAATTTAAATGGGTAAGCTACACCACATTCTAGGAATTCAACCTTCATTATTGGTTCTACAACGAACTTCAATTTTCATGTAAGGGGGAGGAGGCTTAACTAAAAATCTAGGAGTAGTCTAGAGTTTTCTCTTAACTCTAGAATACAAATTATTAATTTATTCTTTGAATTTGTCTAAATTTCCTTTTTTATGTTATTCTTTCTATTTAGAACCATTTATGAGGTTCTAGACACTTTAATTTATAAACTAAGAACATTAAATGTTCTTGAATATTAAAATAGGGTTTTTGGCACTAAATGTGACACGGAAAACATATGTTTAATTATACATAATTAAATGGTTCCGCAAGAAGATAGACATTGTAGTTAAATGTATTTTTAATTAAAACATTGATTGTATTGTGATTTGAGGACTAAAATGTAACATCTTAAAAATAAAGCTCGTTTTACGCTTAAGTTATATTTGTGGTTTCATTATTAAGCTATCCCTTCATGATGTAGAATCCTTTTTGAAATCGTTGATATTAAAAATACAGTAAAATTTTTTCTTAAAATCTTAGTTGAAAATGCAAGTTTCATCATAGTAACTACCACAACGAAAAATAAATGACCATATATCGTCACTCGTGCTAATTTTGAAACTGATATACATTTATTGCAATTAATATACATTCATATATACCATCATATGTACATCATTATTTATATTTATCTTACACATACCATCACACAATGTCGAAGGCTCTTAGAACAAGAGCATTAGTACCTTGTTACATTACAGTCATCCATAACAAAACATTTAGGGTACATATAAGAAAAACTAAATTCTCTATAGTGATTCATGGTGTATCTCCTTTTGAACTTATGACCTCTTGTCCTTATCGTTTATTCCATCTTATGAGCCTTACAAAGTTGATCCATATTATGCAGTTTGAGATAAATTACTACTGTTGTGAACAACATAATTGGGTTCTAGAAGATGAGTGGGAGGTAGGAAATTAGAAATCATAATTTCTCACTAAGGTCTACCCTAGAGTTTATGACTTAAGTTGTATTCTTGCCACTTCAATTTATTTATAAAAGGTAACAGACATGCAAGTTCAATTATTTCTTATGCAATTAAATTCTTTTCTAAAGTGGATTCCTTTTAAATGACAACAATTAAATTTAACTCTAGCATAGAACTCATACATGCTCTAAATGTCTTTTTCATAAAAATGTTCATAGACATAAACCTCATCCATTCTTTATATCACTTTCTCATCATAACATAGATATTATTTGACTCTTACTCACTTAATGCATTAATCATAAATCATTCTCATTCTCTAGTCAGTCTCTCAATGACAATTTAATTTAAGGCATATCATTAACAATCTTATTCAAATATCTTTTACTTTCCTCACACTCTACCTTCTTTTCTAAGATATGAGCTCATTCTGGATGGTTGTCACCATCATAATTTCTTGAAGTTGTATGGCTTCTATATGGAAGGTCCTATGACCTCCATATGTGCACAAGCCCTATGTAGGTTTCATTTTAAGTCTTTGTGATAACATGCATGCTCAATATTCAATCAATATGGCATACATAAATAACATCCAAATCATCTAATTTCTCATATAACTCATCGACTCATGGAATTGTAATTCACACAATTTTCATGCATCATTAAAGAGAGCCTATAGTACACATGTATATGAGTAAACATACTCAAAATTCATTATGATAAAATTTTTCATAGGAAACCTTAGTGACTCATTCTTTCTAGGTTATCTCTCAACCTTTCCTTTTCTCAAAAGTTAGGTTTTCCTAATATTTTTTATTTAAGTTTATGAAATGGTGGAGTTTATTGTAGTTATCTGAATCGCCTATTTAGGCTAATTTACTTCTTGTTCATCAATTTATATGTTTTATGCACAATTTTCTTATTACAAGTTTGAGTGTTAGAAATTTCATACTTTCTTGACTAATAACTTTACTAATCAAGTTTAAGCCACTTATTAACTTACTCGTTTTACTCCTAGCTCATGAATTCAAGGTTTCTTACTTATGTTCTATTTAAATGTCATTAAATATCAAATTTAACTTACTTTACACACTTATTTTATGGTTGATTGAATCTACTCCCTATGTCCCTAAAACACTATGGTTCATTTTTTTTCTTACATTTAGATGATGATTGGTATTAGTTACGACTTAGGTTATTAAACTAAACTAACTTAGAAATTTTTAAGACTTTTCCTTGTTATATACTAGGCATGGTTGAATGGTCCTTACACTCCTACAACCACATAACTGATTTCCAATCACCAACTTATGCATAGTTGAGTTCATTTTTAAATCTTAACAAGGTTTTAACTTATTTTGACCAAGTTTTCCTAAGTATGGTTGAATGGTTACCCAAACCATCGTCAAGTCTCCTTTGAACTTGTAATTCTTTTATTCTACATGGTTAGGCTCCTCTTTACATTTTAATCAAAATTTTAAACTCAATTTCCTATAAATAATGGAAAGTGGTCAAATCTGCATTTTGCCTAAGCTAGGGTCATTTTCTCAATTTCTTCACTTAACTTTTGTATCATAAATCTTTAGCACTTGTTACATCATTTTTTGTTGGATCCATCAAGATTTTTCCTTGCTCCATAACTTTGGTCATGATCATGAAGTATTTTAAGTGTCTTGTTCAACTTTTACTCCATAAGTTCACCCTTGCTCTTACTAGTTTTAAGATCCAATTCATGAAGTTAAATTTGTAACTTTCGGGACTTAAATTTTTTAATCTTTTAGAATTATTATCACACAGGTCCAGATCAATACTTTTATTAAAGTCTAAGTTCAAGATTAAAGCTTTTAAGAAGAGACATAAGCAAGATTACAATTTTTATCATAATGGTCAAAAAGAAAACATTTTTCAAGAAAACCAAGTGGAGATCTACTAGATCTACTCCATGATTTATCCATCCCTTACTTTGAGCATCTTAAAACTTTTCACAAAAACCAAATCTTTCCAAACTTCTAAAAATCATTTTTAAGAAATTTTAACTGATTGAATTTCTATAAAGGTTCCAAAAAGCATTTTAATCCGTCAAAATTTCCTTTTAACTTCCAACAATCACTAAAAACATGGTGATGCTCATTTTTAACAACCAAGAGTAGTTTTGAACTCCCTAAATCTCAAACAAGTGGGATCTATAGAATTTAGAGAAAGATCCACCAAAAAGAAAAGGAAAACAAGCCATATTACAATAATGAAAGCTTAGAAAAAGTGTATGATAAAAACCCTACTTGTTGAAGACTTATATAAGGATTTGATGGGTCTTTTGAAGTTGAGTCCTCTCTCCTTTGTGGTCCACATGAAAGCTCCTAATCATGGAAAGATATTAGTACAGGAGTCAATCAATTTTTTCTAAACTATTTTGATATTATGAAAACACGAGATATACAAAAGTAACAAACATTCATGATAAGATAATTGAAATTAAAGATCCAAAACATTAATGTAGTTGACTATGGAAGTCCAAAACTTCAAAAGCATGTGGCTATAGAGATCTTAGACATGAATGTTAAAAGGTATGAGGATCTTGGAATAAGATGCATGAGGTACGAGGACCCTAGAATAAGATGCTAGAGAATATTCAAAATAAATTCCATTGATTATCATATACTGAGAATAAACAAATGCTCATTATTCAAAATGATTATCCTAAAGCTTTATGCAAAGAAATAGGGTTAATGTTACAAGATTACTTTGATGTGGAACTAAAAATCATGGGAAATTCAATGATTTTCCAATTGCTTAGCTCCATGCTAAGGGGATAGCGATAGACTAGACCAGCATCCTTATCAATAGCTTGATCTCCAACAATAGCTATTTAGTCAGAAAAAATCCAACATTATAGAAGCTTTGATGGATGTCATAGATAAGGAGCCTTTCAATCCTGGGTTCTCTCCATTTTTCTCCATTGGAATCTTCTTTTTATCCTCTTTAATGGGTTTATACCCCAACCCAAATTTATTCTTATTCTTGTAATATTAAAAATTTGACTTGTCTTTCTTCACTTTTTCCTAGACCTTGGCTATGTTAATATCCTTCTTTGATCATGATTTTGGCCACCATCTTGGTTGTCCAAAATAATTGATACCTTGTGGTTGGATTTCCTTCCTTCACATAGACGATATTTGTGATCTCGAGAAACTGAAAGGATGTCTCAAATGCTTCTTTTTCCTCCTCAATGTAATGGGTAGAAGATGGCTTAGTAACCATCATGTTCTCCTCAATAGAAATGATTATCACAAAAAGAAACTATAAGCTGAAATGATATCTATAATTAAAAGGTAATATCAAAAGTGTATGGTCCAATTTGTATTGGAAGCTCAATATCTCCAATCACCTCCCTTATAGATCCATTGAAAACTTACAACCATAACACTAGGCCTCATATAAGACCCATCAACTAAATACTTAGAAAGCATGGTCTTTGGAATCACATTTAGAGAAGAACCATTATCTAATAAAACTCTTACCAAAGTATAGTCTTGACACTTCACTCAAATGTGTAGTGCTTTGTTGTGCCCTATTCCTTTAATAGGAATATCCTTATTAGTGAATATGAGGTTATTATGGGTAGTGATGTCACCAACAACGCCTCCAAACTTCTATTCAAGAAACATGAGTTTCATTCAACATTTTTAACAACAACCTTCTATATGGTTCAGAATTTATCATTAAAGATAGTATGGATATCTTTGTAGACATATGGTTGAGTTAATCGATCATTGTGTATTCACTTTTCTTGATAATCTTCAAGAACTAATAAGATTCATCATTCTATACCTCCTTATTGTGCTTTCTTACTTCTTCCACTTGTTTTCTTGCTTTTTCTTTCCTTCCACCATCCTTCACTGTTTCTTTTTGTTTCTACTTCTCAACTCTTCAAGTGTACAGACTCAACCACTTCTAATCATTCCACTGATCCCAGCAATGTTTGTCGTGGCGGTTTTCTGGTTCTCACCTTCCTTTACACCATTACGTAACCCCTCAACACAAACCTCCACATTATATTAAATAGAAATTACTTTGTTATCCTTATGAGGGAAAGTTATTAGAACTTGAATTGTAATCAGCTTTGGTCCAAGGGACAACATAGATGGATCCTTCTTCTTATGATGTATTACCAATGGTTTTGGACTAGCTAGAGATTCCTTAACCATGGCTATCTCATTTTCGCAACTTAGATGACTGATTTGGATCAAGTGTTTATTAAAAATTCTTGAAGCATCCTTCTAATCTCAAGAAATTCTATATAAAGTGCTCATCCTTTTGGTGAAGTGCACATACATCTATGCTGACATCCTTAACTGTAAATGGCATCATTCTTGCCTCAATTATTTCATTAAAAATCTCATTCATGGGATTTTTTATGTCGAACACATTCCTTACAATTCTTTCCCTTAATCCTTCTTCTACCACACTAACTCTGGAGCCTCCATGTGAATGGGTTATTACCCACATTAGGATTATTCTGTTGAAAGTTCAACCATTTGGCATCAATTAAATTATGCATCTTGTACTTCAAGGAGTTATAGTTCTTAGTAAAATACCCTGCAGCTCCGGAGTGATAATCATATTTATCATTTGGGTCAAAAACTTTTGCGTATAGTGGTTTAATAATTTTTCCTAGACAAAGGATGACTAGTGAATTATGGAAAGGTAGAATTTCTCTGTAATACATATGGACCAAATTAAGATGCACCAATTTTCTTTGATGGTTATATGGAGGTCTTCTTCAATCTCTGTTTGGACTTTGGTTCCATGTTTGAGGTTCGTATGATGGCATGCAAGGGGGTGTTTATGGTTGGAAAAATGTAGATGGATTATGGTATGTTTGCAGTTGGATAGGGAATGGTGGATAGTAAGGCATCGTGAAAGGATATGGAGGAGGAAGTAGAGCTTCTGAAGAATTAACAATGTATAAGTATGATGTGTGTTGTAACTGTAATTACAACGAAATGGAGAACTCACTAAAACTTTTAGAAAGAATTAAATTTGATAGTGGAGTCGCCACCAAATTTCTTTTAAAGGAAAAATATTTGGAAAAACTC
Organism: Canavalia gladiata; assembly: GCA_037954105.1. Classification (NCBI taxonomy): domain Eukaryota; kingdom Viridiplantae; phylum Streptophyta; class Magnoliopsida; order Fabales; family Fabaceae; genus Canavalia; species Canavalia gladiata. Next base: position 37,921,002 of record CM075658.1, on the reverse strand, counting down.
TAACTTGACGAAGAGTTCTAAGTTCGGGAGTCGATTACGAGTAGGGAAGGTATTAGCACCCTACTCACCCGTTTCGAGAACGGTGCCCCTATATTGAGTGTGTGATTTTGATGTTTTGAAAATTTTTTGATCCTTTAAATAATAATAGAAATAAATAGGTTTATGTATGAAGATAGTTTGACAAGACTTGATCCTGCTCCTACGTATTCCCCGGTGAAGTGGGAAACTCATGACTATGTAGTTCTGGTTAAAGACTTGATCTTCGGAGATATTTGAAAAGTATGAATTATGTTGAATTGCAAGATAGTATGAAAGTTTTTTGAATATTTTGAAAAATTCTTAATCCTTATATGCACAAGGTTTGAGACAAACGAAAGTTGTACTAGGACCTATATAATCTCTAAATATTGAATAGTAGGGTATGTCACCAGTTCATATTTAGAGCTCATTATGTGAGATTTAAAATCTTAAAGTGCTTGAAAATATATTTTGAAATTTACTTTTGAGAGTGATAAATATAATACTTAAATGCTTTCCAAGATTCACATATGCACAAAGTCTAAGGCAAATGAAGGTAGCACTGAAACTCATATGAATCTCTAAATATTGAAAGGCAAGGTATGTTGCACATTCAAATTCAAAGCTCATTGTGTGAAATCTAAGATTAAAACATTTTGGAAATTTTATTTTTGAAGGTGATTAGAAAAATGATATGACATTTAAATGTCTTCCCAGATCCACATATGTAGAGTCTGAGGCAAACGAAGGTTGCATTAAGACTCATATGATTCTCTGAATATTGAAAGGGTGGGTATGCTGCACATTCAAATTCAGAGTTTATTACGTGAAATCTAGGATTAAAACATGAAAATGAAAAAATGAATTGGGCTTTATGAACCCAATGTTCTAAGTTTGAAGGTTGATTGTACAATTGGTTGTATATGTCCTGCTTGATTAGGACCTAAAAGCCCTCTTGCAGCATTTTGAGATTGACTAATGTTGATCATTATTTGATAAGGCAATATTACCCTGTGATTGTGGATAAGCATGTTTGGGAAACGATGTCTAGGAACTTGGGGTGATATGATGGTTGTTCTATGATATCGTAGGTTCTCAGGTTTGAGCTATTTACAGGTTTTGGAATAGATTGCTTCTCATATCCAGAGTCTAGAGTCTAATGTATAGCAAAGTGTTCCTAATGTAGATGTGAACCAAGATAGTGATAATCAAAATCCATGTTATCCAGGTAAACAACAGAAGAATCTATGTCAAAAGACTGCAGCATTTGGAACTAGCATTGGTTCTTTAACAGTAAACATCATTCTAATTCTCCCGGTTCCTCAAGTTATAACAATTTACAGGCGACTATTGAGAAGACACAGGAGTTATGGACTGCAAATACTTCAAGGGATTCATAAAGTTTCCAATCTCTTTCTAATCCTCACACCTCTTTTGGATATGGCTAACTGAACCATTTCGTCTAGTTACCTGTCCTATTAGAACGATACTTCTCCTCTCAATAGGTTTGGATGCTAGTCCTACAGAATGTGAATAGTAAATCAAACCCTAGCCAAAGACCAGTGGCAATGAAATGGAATTATATGGATTATTTATCCTACTATCCTGCGGTATTTGGGTACTAAACACCAAAGAGTTTATAGGCAAACTAATCCTAGCAAAATTTTAGGCAAAGAAAATCATTTTAGAATTTAAATCTCTCAGCTACAAAGTCAGGCCACGGGACCTCTCAGTAGAAGTTCTCCTATGCAATTTCACATTATTAACAAAACTGAATCCAGATTTCTATGATTCAATATGAAGAAATGAAAACACAAATGTAGCGATTCATATGATTACATTCTTGCTAATTTCATCTAACTTCATTTTGATCATAGAGGCACATGAAATTAGATGGATTCGCTTTCAAGCTATTATGTTTTTTCCTACAAGAGAAGATTGACCCGAGATACAAAATTATTCTTCTCCGCTCAACAAAATGCAGCAGGTTTGTGTGAAGCTGGGGTTACAATTAATGAATGCTTCCTCTCCTCCTTGGTGAGCCAATGTCTGAGAGCTTATTGATCAATGCAAGCGAATTTCCCCGAGATTTCTTATGCGTGATTCCTTATAAGAAAAGGTTCCCAGGGTTTCTGATTTTCTAAAGATGAAAAAAAAAGTCCCTCTCAATTTTCTTTCTCCTGTTATTTATAGATGAGCTAGCCTAACTAGAACTTAACTAACCTAAATAACTATTCTAACTAACTCTTAACTAACTTGTAGAAGATTTTTCATTTTAAAAAAAATAATAAAAAAGAAGAGAAAAAATGACATCATGACAAAAATGCTTCTTTTTATCCTTTTTAATTTATTCAGTTAATTTTTTTATTTTATTTATTATTATTTTTACTATTATTATTATTTTATTATATTTTGTTTTGGTCCAAAATATTTTGGTTGAGTGTAGTTGTAAATTTTGTAATTCTGGGCTTTCTATTTTATTTTATTCTTAATTTAATATTTGCTAAATTAGATTAATTAAATAGTAATAAAAAATTAATCTCAGACATAATTACATGTTCATAGTTTGCCCCTCTTTACTCACTTTCTTACCAGATGATATGAGAAATGGTTTTCTAGATTATCATGGTAGAAAATGAGTAAAGATTTGAACTAATTATGTCCGGGATGACAATTGAGGATATAGTAAAATCTGAGGAACCCTGAGTATAAGCCTTATGTGGAAGGCTTGAAATGTTAGAAAGATGCTTCAAGAGTACTAGGAGGGTTCCAAGTTTTGGGAGAAATTTTATAGGAGCCTAATGTGATAAGTCAGAGAGTGTTAGGCCAAATGTTGGAATTTTGATTGAAAATTAAATGAGCTTTATGTAATACGTTAAAGAGAAATGCAGGCCTCGTGTGATAAGCCGAGGAAAGGAAATCAAAATGAAAAGTCTTGTGATAGACTATCATAACTTTAAACATGTTAGGTGTTGTGTGATAGGTCAAAATGCAAGAAATTAAAGTGCAAAGTCTTCTGTGATAGGTTGACAAAATTTAAACATGCAGAGCTTGATGTGATAGGCCAAAAATGAAAAAATTAAAATGCAAATCCTTATGTGATAGGCTGACAATTTAAACATGCATGATTTTGTGTGATAGGCCAAGAATGAAAAAATTAAAATGCGAAACCTTGTGAATAGGCTGATAGAATTTAAACATGCAGGGCCTTGTGTGATAGGCCAAAATGCAAAGCCTTGTGTTACAGGTTGACATGCAGAAATTAAACATGCAAGGGCCTGATGTGATAGGCCAAAATGTAGAAATTAAAATGCAAGGCCTTGTGTGATAGGCTAACAAAATTTAAACATGTATGGCCTTGTATGACAAGCCAAAATGCAGAAAACTAAAATGTAAAACCTTGTGTGATAGGCTGACATGCAGAAATTAAACATGCAGGGGCCTGATGTTACAAGCCAAAATGCATAAATTAAAATGTAAAGCCTTGTGTGATAGGCTAACCAAATTTAAACATGCAGGGCCTTGTGTGATAGCCCATAATGTAGAAATTAAAAGCCTTGTGTGATAGGCTGAAATGTAGAAATCAAACATGTAGGGCTTGATGTGATAGGCAAAAATGTAAACTTGTTAAGATAGGTGATATGCAGAGATGTCCTGTTGTTGATAGAGAAAATGAAAACTTCTTAAGATAGGCGATTGACACGCTCGTCGCAAACGCCAAAAATAATTTCTAGATTTCCCCCAAACTATTGGTATAGTATAAGGTGCAACCTAGGTCATCTCCCAAAGACCATTTCATACTCTTAAGCAAATTAGGAGAAAATTAGAACAGGGGGATTTTGTAAAGATTTGATATTGAGTTCTAAACACAAAATACAGAATGAAATTAATTTTCACTTAACAATTATCAACTCAAGGAATTCAGAGGCTATTTTCTTAACTAATCATTGATCACTAAAATCATGCATTGTGTTTATCAACCTAGGATCATCTGGAACCCCTAAAATGATCCTTGAATTCTCTACTGAGAAACCTCTCAGGATTCAATTGATTATGATCAACAAGATTTAGTAACCACTTAATCTTTTATCTAAACCAATTTCACAATCAGAATTCAGTTGAAGTAAGTAATAAAATGAAAACCATCAATTCAATTACTTAATTTCTACTCTTCAAACTTTTGGAAAATGATTTACCAATCAAAAACCAATTATAAATCAATTATGAATTAATCAAAATACGTCAACCGATCAAACTTTGATTAAAGAATAAAATTGAAGAATATAGTGAAGTAGAGTAGAAACCACTTAATAAGCATGTAAATAAAGATCAAAACCTCAAAGTTAAAATGAAAATAGCTTGAATCCTTGAATTGAAACTATAAACCTAGCCTTCCATGAAGGAGGCAAACTAACAACAAAGAAAGAGGCAAACTAACAACAAATAAATCCTAAGCCTTCCATGTAGGAGGCAACTAACAACAAATAAATCCTAAGCCTTCCATGTAGGAGGCAACTAACAATAAAGAAAAACTAAGCCTTCCATGTAGGAGGCAAACTAACAAGAAAGAAAACCTAAGCCTTCCATGAAGGAGGCAAAACTAACAAGAAAGAAATAAATAAATAAATAAAATGGTATTGGAGTTAATCTCCAAAATGGTGTGTTTCTCCTCTTGTAAACCCTTCTATTTATAGAGGATTTTTGAGGCATCATCTTCAAAAAGTCACCAACTAGGATATTACTTTTCTACCCTTTTATTGCTTTCACATGGGCTTTGTTGAAAATGCAAAACACTTTTGAATTTTTGTCACCAATGAGCACAACAATTTTGACTTTCTTGCACCGCAATTTCAGATGTTCACATGTCCGAATTATAGCTTGACTTCTGAACAAAAGTTGTAGCTCCGGATCTTAGCTGTCCAACAAAGTTGATTTCATCTCAATATGACTTCTGTATCTCAAGATATGGTCGGATCTTTGCACACTATTCAAATTCCACGTCAGCAACACTGTCTCATCTTTTGAGATAATTTCGGAGTCCTAAACATCCCATTTAGAGTCTGCTCTTGCTTTGTAACTATGGACACTTCTTTAAGCTTTCATTCAAGATATATTTCATGATTTTTGGATGTCTACAACTCCTATTATGCTCAAAATACTATAATAGTGTCATTTTAATCGGGTAAGCAAAGAAATTCAATTAAACTTCATATGAACCCAAACTCATAAAATATGACAAAGATCACTTAATTGATCATATAAGAAGTCTTAATGAGATAAAAGTGAGAGATAATTATTTATGAAATCTATGCTTATCAGTGATATGTAGAAGATGTCCAGTTATTGATAGGAAAATGAAAACCTGTGAAGATAGGCAATATGCAGAAGATGTCCTGTTGTTGACAGGAAAAATACAAAAGATGCCCTACTGTTGACAGGAAAAATGCAAACCTATGAAAACAAGTGATATGCAAAATATGTCTTGTTGTTGATAGAAAAATGAAAATGTGTCTTGTTGTTAACAGGAATAATGCAAACTTGTTAAGACAAATAGTATGCAGAAAATGCTTTGTTGTTGACAGGAAAAATGAAAACCATTTAAGACAGGTGATATGTAGAGAATGTCCTGTAGTTGACAGGAATAATGCAAATTTGTCCTATTATTGACAAGAATGATGCAAACTTGTTAAGACAAGCAAGAAGTATAAAAGATGACCTGTTAAGGCAAGGCGAAAGAGATGACCTGTTAAGGTGGGTAGGGTGAAATGGAAAAGACCTGTTAAGACAGGGATAAGAGAGATGATCTGTTAAGACATGAGAGAAGTATAAAAGATGACTTGTTAAGATAGGTAAGGTGGAATAAAAAGGACTTATTAAATCATTAATAGAAGAAATGAATTGCTAAGATAGGAAATAGAAGGGAAGACCTGTTAAGATAGGTAAGATGAAATGAGAAAGACTTGTTAAGACAGGAATAAAAGAGATGACCTATTAAGACAGGCAAGGTGAAAGAGAAAGACCTGTTAAGACAGGAATAGAAGAGATGACCTATTAAGACAAGCAAGGTGAAATAAAGAATACCTGTTAAGACAGAATAAAAGAGATGACTTATTAAGACAGGCAAGGTGAAATGGAGAATACCTATTAAGACAAGAAATGGAATGGATGACCCGTTAAGATAGGCCAGGTGAAATGGCGAAGACCTATTAAGATAGGAAATAGGAGAGATGACATGTTAAGACAGACAAGGTGAAATAAAATAGAACTATTATAGGAAATAGAAGGGATGACCTATTAAGATAGGCAAGATGAGATGAGATGAGAAAGACCAGTTAAGACAGGAATAGAAGAGGGACCTGTTAAGATAGGCAAGGTGAAAGAGAAAGACATATTAAATAGGAGAGTGCGAATCTGTTAAGACATACGAGATGTAAAGATTAAAAATCCTGATAAGATAAAAGAGTAATTGTAGAGAATGGAATGGGAGTGTTAATAAATTCTTGTTAGGACAAGGATGCGCATCTTGTTGTAGAAATCAACAGTAGAGGAATGATGTGACTTGGAAATGTAGGCACACTGCCTAATGCATGAACAAGTGAGGAAAGAAGTACAGATTCATTTGCTTTAATGTTTTGAGTTATTTTAAGCCATCAATTATTTTTATTTTGTGTTAATTTAAGCAATATCCTGATTTCCTTATTTTGAATTGTTTGGGCAAAAATTTTGTCCTAGTTTGGAAAAATTTTAAGCAATTGAAAATTACCTCCATTTGAAGTAATTCGGGCAAAAATTTTGTGCCAATTTTAGAGAATTTTAGGCAATTGACAATTACCTCCGTTTGGAGTAATTTGGGCAAAAATTTTCCCCGGTTTTGGTTTTCAATAATTAATATTTGGACTTGGTTTGAGAAAAAAGTTGTCCTACTTTTTTGAGATTTTTGGGCAATTATGTTAATTTGAACTGACTTGAACTTTGCCCCAATTCGAATTTTGGTTTTTCAGCAATTGGGAATTGTCTCAATTTGAATTTTTACTGGAAAAAATTTGTTCCAGTTTTTAGATTTTTTAGTGGTTGGCAACAATGTCAATTTGAAGTTTCCCGGACAAGAATTTGCCCCAGTTTGAATTTTGGTTTTTTAGCAATTGGAGATTGTCTCATTTTGAATTTTGCTAGCAAAAATTTTCCCCAGCTTTAACATTTTTGAAAAATAAAATTGAAATGAGTTATGCATTGTTTTAATGAATGTGAGATGACGAGATGCTTATTCATTTATTGCTTTTTTTCAATATAAAAGTTGATGATTCTTGAAATGATTGCTTGATCAAATATCATAGAATGAATGTTATGGGATGAATTAATCCAATACATGAACTAGAATGAATGCCATGAGATGATTTAGATGGTTTTATTTTGTTCCACTTCTATTTCAACTTTTTTGACATTTTCTTTTCTCAACAACCCTATAGTATGTTTAAGTGGAATCAAGATTCAAGATGAGTTGGATTGACTCTTTCTGGGTTTCTTGGTCAGCAGTGAAATTTTCCTTTTTCGGTATCCTTACAATATCCTTAAGACCCAACAATGATCAGAATTATTGAATAGGATACACTCCTTTTTATTCCAATGGCATTATTGCTAGATGGAGGATAATTCTCTAGAAACAATCATGTCATGTTGTGACGGTTGAGGATTCATCCAGTTCATCATGAATTTTCAAAATTAATCTTTTTATTTTTACATTTTTCATATCTCCTTTTGGCATGTGCACGAAGTGATTTTGGATAGTCAATGGGAGGAGATAGAGAGTTCTATAAGTGAGTTTTATGGTAATATATTTAGAAGAAAGATGAAGAATGTAGGTTTGATTTCCAAATGGTACCTTTTGATGAAAAATATCAATGCTGTTTTGCATAACTTTGATAATCAAATTAATGAATTTTGAGAAATGGAAAAATTTTATCCCAGTTTTAGGAAATATATCTTTGATATGCAGAACTGTCAAATTATATTTGGACCTTTGACTTATCACTCTTTTTTATTATCCTCAACTTTTGCTTGGATTGTTCTTTCAAGTTCTTAACCCAGCAGGTTGCTCTAACTTTTGCCTAGGCCGCCCTTGCGGGTTTCCAACCTAGCGGGCTTTTGTCTTTGAACCTAACTTTTTCCTAGACCATCCTTGTGAGTTTTTAACCTAGCAAGCCTTTTCATTTGTTTGCCCTGACTTTTTCCTGGGTCGTCTTTTTGGGTTTTTCGACCTAGAGGGCTTTTTGTCTTTGGCCCTAACTTTTACCTAGGTCGCCCTCATGGGTTTTTGACCTAGAAGGCTTTTGCTTGTTTGCCCTACCTTTTTCCTAGGCTGCCTTTGCAGGTTTTTAACCTAGCGGCCTTTTTCGCCTTTGCGGGTTTTCGACCTAGCGATCTTTTTGGTCTGTTCGCCCTAGCTTTTTCCTAGGTCGCCTTTGCAGGTTTTCAACCTAGCAGGCTTTTTTGTCTTTGACCCTAACTTTTGCCTAGGTCACCTTTGCAGGTTTTCGACCTAGTGGGCTTTTTTGTCTTTAGCCCTAAATTTTTCCTAAGTCGTCCTTATAGGTTTTCGACCTAACGGACTTTTTGTTTTGATCCTAATTTTTTGCCTGAATTATTTTTCAGAGTTTAATCCAACAACACTCATAGTGACCATAACTTTGTCTCTGAATTGTTCTTTGAACCTTGACCCTAATCTTACCTGTATTATCTTCTAGATTTTAATCCAGCGGGTTTTCATTTCTTTTTTTTTTTTACCTGGATTATTTTTGAGGTTTCAATCTAGTAGACCTTTTATTTAGTCTTTCTTGGATTTATTTTTGGTTCTCAATTCAGTAGATTTATCTTCCATCGCTAATTTTTGTCCTGGATTGACTTTTGATACAGCCGGATTTTGTTATTTCTTTGTATTTCTTGGACAAGATATTTCTTAAGAAGAATTATGATTCGAAATCTTTTTCTTGGTGACCCTCAAATCTTATCTTGCTTATTCAACTTCCTTATTTATTTTTTCTCTTTGAATTTGATTAATGAGACATTCAAAATTACTTATTACAACACTAACATTGTCATCACCAGGTACTTTTTTTTTTTATTCAGATATAGGATAAGGGGTCAAATGATGAAAAGAATGACAAAGTCTAGAGGTGAAGTCAATACTTTAAGGTACATGTCCAAGAAACATGACAAATGTAATTTTTGTATTTCTCATTAAGATTTATTACAAAAAATTGATTTTGAAAAGTATGAGAATCTTGGATGATTTTCCTTAATATTTAGACCTGGCTCTTACAAGGCACATCATTGTATAATTCTTGCCCCCAATTTCTTTCAGCTAGGTGATGGACTCTCTTGATTTGGCAATGGATTATTTCCCATATTAGGAGCAAACTTCTCAAAATCCAACAATTTTGCATCAATTAGGTTTTGCACCTTATGCTTCAGAGCTTGGCAATTTTTTGTGGAATGACCAATGCACCCTACATGGTAGTTGCATTTGGAATTTGCGTCATACCATTTAGGATATGGTGGTTCTTGAGGTTTCAAAAGATAAGGAGTAACTACAGAGTTCTGGATCAAGTAAGGTAGCAACTCAGTGTAGGTCATTGGGATAGGATCAAATTTGACCGGTTTTTTCTCTTGTGAATTTTGGCTTATGGCTTGTGTTTGGTTTGTGAATGGTGCTAGTGGTCGAATTTTCATAGGATAGTTAAGAGCTAGAGGGTAAGGTGTTTGGTAGGTGGTGGCGATATAGGGATATAATGTATAAGGAGCATAAGGTGGTGGTTGAAAACCAGTTGGTCCATAAGGTGCCATCTGAGATATGTGTTGGCCTTGAGCAAAAGCCACACTATAAGCTTCTCCCGTCTTCTTTTTTCCAAACCCAGCAGAAGCATCAATTGTTTTGATAGACTTGTGCATAATCTTTCCACTACGCATGCCACCTCAATCCTTTATCCTATGATGACAACATTAGAGAAACTGGTAGTCACACTTTCAATCATCTTGTCATAAAAAGGATCTTGGAGTGTATTTATGAACATGTTGACCATTTCTTTTTCAGATAATGAGGGTTGCACCTTAGCAGCTAACTCCTATCATCATTGTGCATATCCTTTAAAGGTTTCATCTCCTTTCTTAGCCATATTTTGAAGTTATGTTGTGTTAGGAGTCATCTCTAAATTATACTTGTACTGCTTTAGAAGTGCATCAGCCAAATCTCTCCATGAACGGATATGTGTCCATTTCAGTTGCGTATACCAGTTTGCAACTGCCCTAGTTAAACAATCTTAGAAAAAGTGGATAAGCAGCTTATCATCATAAGCGCATGCAGCCATCCTCCTGAAATACATGGCTAAGTGATTCCTTGGACAGCTAGTTCCTTGATATTTTTCAAATTCATGAACCTTAAATTTGGGAGGAATGACCACTCCTCAAACCAAACACAAGTCAGCCGCTTCTCTAGTGTCATACCCATTTCCTTCAATTGCCCGTATCTTTCCTTCCAAGATTTTTCATTTTTCAGCATTTCCATCAAAAGGATGGCTTTGATGTTCTTCTGTCATGTTATAAGGATAAGAAGGTGATATGTATATAGGATGAGGTCCTTGGGTGACCATAGAATTCATCCCCTCAGCGGTTGTTTAGTAAGTTTGGACAATTTCCTGTGGGGTGGCTTTTGGAATGATATGTGGGATTTCTATGGTGTTTGAAGGCGGGTTTTGTGTTTGGGTTTGTGTATTTCTTATGAATGAGGGTGCATGTGCATGAGGGAATCCATATTGAACCCATTCGACTTGAGGAGGCATGGTCAATGGCAAAGAGCTTTGTGAATTGGGGTCAAGAAGATATGATGAGCCAATTGGTTCTTCCGAAAAAGATCCTCCCATATCCTTATGTTTTGACAACTGGATGGCCTTCATTAATTTGACCATTTGATTTCACCTCATTTCTTAATTCTTCATTTTGTCGTTCTAACTCATCCATGATTCTTGATTGTGACCGAGTCTTATAAGGGTGTCGAGAAAGTTGTTTTTCTTCAATTTTTCTATTAAATTAATTTTGAAAAATGTGAATGCCCAATATCATGAATGAAAAAAATATTACTACTTAAAATGATATGAGATAGTTTTCAAAATTTCTCTTTTTCCAAAATATTCTGAAATAAATTTATTTAATGAATGAATGTCATGTTGAAATGTACAAATAATTAAAGATTTAAAAGTTGATCGATTTTTAAGAATTTTCATGATTGAATGATATGATGCTTTGTTAATTTGGTTTTTTTTTTAATAGAAATTTATTATTATTATTTTTAGTAATTTATTTGAAGATTTTGTTTTGCCAAAATTTTCCTAAGTTTTATTAAAATCATCTCATATTTGAATTTACTCTCTGAATGAAAATTTATTTTTTGTTTAGATTTTCTTTCCAATCTTCAAATTTTATTTTTCTCTCTCTTTTTGGATCTTTTTATATTTTCATTTTTTTCATTTTCTTTTTTTTTCTATTTTTTTATACATATATATTTCTTCAAAATTTTACCAATTTCCCTTAGTTTGAAATTTAAATCTATTGATAGAAGTCGTTCTTGAAACCTTTTCTTCATCTTTCTAATTTTCATTCTTAATTGTTAGTGCTTTTAGTTTTCTTATTCTTACTTCTCTAATTTGAATTAATTTTAGGTCTTGATGCATTGTGTGTTTATTAATAATCTAAAAAATAATTATACCCTTTTAATATCCTAGGTTACTTGATTTGTGATCTGGATTTATGGTCGTTCTATTTTATAAATCTCAAAGAATGGCTTGTAATCCAAGGGTGCAGAGGTCACTAGAGTCAAGTTCTAATCCACCATGCTTGCCATAATAGTAGGGAATGCTACCAGTTGTGGGACATCATGAAAAGAATGCACTCTAGCTGGAGTTTTCTTGATAGTCAAACAGGACGTGCATCCAAAGTGAAACCACTAAAACTCTCTATCCTAATTTTTCTCAGACCCAGGTATAGGGTCCCACTCATGAGATGCATGGATTATTGTAGTGTGTGGAGAGCATACAAATAATTTGGAATTATATCATGTGAGAGAAGAGCATCGCAACAGAATAGATATATACAAATTTTTCTACCCTAGGGTGAGAAACATATAAATTTGAATTAATATTAGCATGACGACATGAAATAAATAAAGGAAAATAGCATATAAATAGAAATGGATCAACATGCTACACACTCGTTTTGAAACAAAGCTTGACTCTCTAAAGTCCACGATGGAGTCGCCATCTATCGTAACCGTAATTACAATGAAATGACATACTCGCCAAAATTTTTAAAAAGAATTAAATTTGATAGTGAAGGCGCCACCAAATTTTTATTTTAAAGGAAAAATATTTGGAAAAACTAACTTGAGGAAGAGTTCTAAGTTCAGAAGTCGATTACAAGTAGGGAATGTATTAGCACCCTACTCGTCCATTTTGAGGAACGGTGCCCTTAAATTGAGTATGTGATTTTGAAAACTGTTTGATCCTTTAAATAGAGTAGAAATAAATAGGTTTATGTATAAAGATAACTTGACAGGACTTGATCCTACTCCTACGTATTCCCCGAAGCAGTGGAAAACTAAAGGCTACGCAGTTTTGGTTAAAGACTTAATCTTTAGAGATATTTGAAAAAGTAAGATTTATGTTGAATTGCAAGACAGTGTAAAAGTGTTTTGAATATTTTGAAAAATTCTTAATCTCTATATGCACAAGGTTTGAGACAAACAAAAGTTGTACTAGGACCTTGTGGTTAGGCTACATAGGAATACATGTTGTTTTAGGATTTTGTCTCAACCTTCTAATTCCTTTGGAATCTTTGTAATATCAATTTTATAGCCCAAGATTGACCTGAACAATAAACAAAGGTCAAGACATATTAAAATTAAAAAATTAACCAATTTTATCACTTAGACCCAAAGAAGGTCAATAACGTAAAAATTACTCAAAATGATAAAATTAGAAATGATTAAAATCCAATTAAATCCAACATAAAATTAAAATAAATATACAAAGATTCATTCATCAATGACTAAGTTTTGAATGCGTTTTAGATATTTTGTTTTGACTCATGCTACTTCATTCAATCTTCTCCTATTTTGAAATACTTATCTTAAAAAGGTTCTTATTGAGAATTAGGTATAAGTGTTGTTTATTATGTTCTTCATGCATTAAATACATTGTAAACTTTTTTGCGAGTCATTACGATGCTTGTGTGATTTTTGACGAGCTTATAATGTTTTATTTAGTTTGCTAGTGAGATTTTCTATTTTAAGGTTGTTCTTATTCATTATTTTTTTAAACATCCTTATTATCAAACACCCTTAAGATAATTTTTGTCTTTTTCTTGGTTAAATTTCATTTATTATAAAGTAAAAAGATTGTTAACATTCCACACTTCTTTATAAAATATCTTTTTACTTTATGTGTTGTTAAACGATCATTTTACGATTTATGAAATATCTTTCTCTTTATGTATGTTCTTCAATCCAATTCTCAGTGAAATGTTTTTCCCTTTTTTAAATATTTCTCAACAATTTGTGAAATGTCTTTCTTTATCCAACCATCTCTAAAATATTTTTTATATTTTTTTATATTTTTGACCCATAAATTTATTTGAAATATCAAATATTATTAATTATTAAAATCAAATTTTTGGTAACAAAATTTTCAACCTTTTTCAACAGTCGTATTTCTAACAAATAAAATAAATATTAAAATAAAAAATTATCATAATCTATGGGAGCTAAAATTTTATTTAAGGAAAAAATTAGGTTAGTATTAGATTCAAGTTTGCATCACATTTTGGCTTGGGATGCAGTATATGAAAGCTCCATTGAATGTGGCATTACATTCTAGGCTTAGATGCAGAATGTGCTTCCACATACGTGTACAAGAACCTAAAATTCTATTACATTTGTAGTGTAGGCAATAAGAAGTTGTATCTTAGAAAATGAGAAAATAGGAAAAATGAAATGAAGGATAAGTGAACAATATATGCAATGAATATATCACTCAATTTGAATACTTACAGAGTTGAATTCTGTGTAAATGAATTATGCTATTGACCTATATGAACAGTATACAAACGAATGAAATGAAAGACTAACAACTCACTAAAATACTAAAGACACATTGAATTTAACATTTTAAAAAATGAGACATTCAATTTAACTTGTCTTTTGCGCAATTAAAACATTTTCAAGCTTCAGGTCTTTCGAAGCGGATGTAGTCATACATAACTCCCTGGAAAGGGCTGAGACCTTTGGCCTGTCTGAGATAGATAGTGTTGTTTCCTTCTACCAATAGATAGCTAGGTACTTCAATGCTGTAAGGCCAGTACAATCCATGAATACCATGTCTTGCTATGGCATTGTCTTGGCCTATTGATCCCGTTGAGAAGTGTGGACGAATCGCCACAGGGTTATTGAACCGAACCTAATTAAACAACCATCTCATTAGTGTTACTCAGCATAATAAATTAAGCTCCACAACTATAAAACAGTCATCAATTAAGACTTTCATCATTTACCACCAAATTAGAACGTGTTGCTGCTGCCAAGGCTAGTTGTAGTGTGTAGCTTCCTCTTATAACAAATGGAAGATGAAACCTAATCTCCCATGTTGTAGGGCGAAATGTGTTGTTCCCTATGTTCCTGCATGTATTACAATTTAGGGTCAAAATCTAAAAATTAGATTTCATCAATCAATGGCTGCATAATTAATATTAGATCAATACATTTGATTACATTACCTTGGAACCTGGGCATAAAACCAATCTTTACTATAATCATCAACATCTACATTATAAACAAGGTTCTGATTTGGATATAACTCAGGGTAACGTTTCCATAATCCATATTGTCTAAAGCTGTCAAAACAGAAAAACTGAGTTAAGAGAAACTGAAAATAGTATGAGGATCAAGAGCATTGACAACTTTTTATTGAGTTTTTGACTAACTTGTGTTTTGGTTTCCCAATGTATAATCGATTTATGAGGTTAGGATAAGGGTCTGGAACATAGAACTCTGCTGCAGACCGATCTGGGATGCCAATTTCCCATATGGTGGGTCCATTTCTTGGAGGATTGAATATTAATGAACCCAATTGGATAACACATCCTACAATGAAAATTGCAAACATGTGAATGTGAAGGGTTACACTTTTTAGAATGATTAATCTTGTCACCTATTGGTGTTGTCTTCTGTTTTATATTTCAAGGTTAACTTATAATAGCAATCTTATGCTAAATTGATGAAAAATTTTGTACCTGGTGTGATGGTTATTGTAGTGTTGTATTTATAATCTCCCAAAACTCCAGGAACCCATGCATATAAATTGTAGTCCCCTGGCACAACATTCTCAATTGTGAAGAGGCCCATATTGTCAGCTTCGGTCCAGAATTGGTAACCCTGTGAACATTTTCAATATCAAGTTTTCTCATTCAAAGGAACATGTTAACAATTTCATAAGGAAAAATAGTATTACCTTGCTTTGTCTTTGCCATGATCCCAAATCTCCAGGCAGAGCTAATCCAACATATGCTTTGTTGCCATATACAAATCTCCCTCCTTCAATGTGTCTGGGGTAAAGGAAAGGTACATTTATTAGATATTTTAATTTGTATTAATTATATCGTAAAGGATTATAAAATAAAATAGATAATCATATACCGGTCTTGGACAAGTAATTGTCCTTCCAATCTTCCACGTTTATTAGGTGGGAAAAAATCTTGAGATTTAACGAAATCATATGGCCAACTTCTGATTTCCTCAGACAACTAAGTGAATCAATTTTAGAAAAAATTTGTCAGTTAAACAAATTTTTAATCATTTTCAATGGTATGCTACCATTTAAGTGCTGTACCTGTCGAACAGCATCAGTCCATAGTGCTTGAGAATCATGGCCACTTGAAACTGAATTGAGATAAGCAAAAACAGGACCATAAACTTTCCTGAAAGGTTCCCCTTCTTGAAATGCCATGGTTACCTCCTTCCCGGCGTAGTGGGTGGTATGAAGGATCTAGGCATCAATAAAATTCATCAAAAAAAATAGTGAAGTGTTTTTTGCGATGCATTACGCTATTGGATATGGTTTTCAGGTTTTACAATTTTCAAATGAAGTGAGTATTTTGTAGCAATAAAATGTTGATTGTGGGTTTAAATGAGAAAGGATTAATTTAGACATACATTGAGAGTAGTAGGGCCCACATGAGAAGTGAGGCCTTGCTTGATTGGGCCACCACTACGGAACTCATTACTTGGTGTTATCATCCAAAACCCCACTGACTCATTGGCCTTGGAATCGAAGTTAATCCATCCATTAAGTTTGTTATCTTTGTTCTGACTCGAGTATTGGTATTTGTCATCCACCTGATCACAATCCAATCCAATCCAATCCAAACAAATTAATCACATTTTCCATTACATCAAAATCAACCTAAAAAAGTTACCTCTCCTTGTAGCTCTGGATTACTTGGGTTTGTTATTAGAACAGCTTCATCATAATCAAGGCGTTGACCTATCGATCTATCTTCGCCCGTTGGCATGAGTCGTTGTCTATCATCTGCTATCGCCATGTAATGGAACCTGTGCCAATGAGAGCAATGAATTCCGCATTTTCCATTTGCATATTTTTATTGTACGGTAATGCTTTTCTATTTACCTGTCCTTTTGTAGCTTGAAAACCATCCTAATGTGATCAATCTCCAGGGCTGGAAAACCTTGGGGACGCTCAAATATACCGTAAATGTATAATCCTGAGCTCCCTCTTCGAAAAATATACCTGCCAAATTGAACACATTTCAATACTTCACCTACATTTATCCAAGTTATGTGTTTATTTATTTTTCATTTACTTGTATATAATTCGAATTTATATTGACTTATTTTAATTAATTGTTTCTTATATAATCATTTAATAGTATGTGAAGTGAATATTTCAGATAGTAACTCTGAATTTGCAGTCAGTCAAAGAGACCATGCTCTTGTCAATAATGACATCAAGCAATAGAAAGAAGATAATTTAATTAATAATTATGATGTTCAGATTTTTAATGTTTAAATAAATATAACTCGTTTTGAAAAAATGTGTGGTGTTTGAGTAAGATAAAGCCCAAAACTCACCTTTTATCTATGTTTAAAGGGAGACTTGAGTTGTCCATATCCCACGTTCTTGAAAACGAAAGCTCTACTTGATTCTCGCTTTCCTCTATAACAGAAAATCTAGTCCCTTCGATTCTGCAGGTCAACGGTATTGATTCGTCAATGAATTAATTGTTCATTTTCCTATTATTATGACATGAATTAATTCGAAATAAATTGCGGAAAATTAATAGTCTACCCCCAAAATTTCGAAGGTTTTCCAGGAACATTCCAAACAACATCAAAATACCTGCAAAAATGAATGTCTTAATTCTGTCAATCACACCATGACTTAAAACTTTACTTTTTTTCTTAAAGTTTTGGGAAAGTTCAACTATAATTTGTTCAGATAATTTCATGGAAAAAGGTGATAAAAAAGAAAAAGAAAATAGTGAATGTAATTAACGACGTAGGTATACCCTCTATTATAGTATCTGTTGCGACCTTCAAGCACATTATCTATTCCATTATATGATATTCCAAGGATAGTGCCCTCCGGTTTTGACAAAGTCACATTAACAATGCCATTTTCCATTATCACCTGAAGATTAAACGCAGATGTAAAATATTAAGATAAAAGACTGTGGAGTAATTATGGAAATTTTAACAATAAAATAATTGTATAGTTTTTTGTTTTAAAAAATAATAAAACAAAAAAAATAGTTTTGTAAAGGTTTTTTATTTGAATTTTTAAAAACAATTTTGAAAATGTGATTTTAGAAATATAGAATTTGAACATATAAAACATGTTTTTTAAAATGTGTTTTTCTTTTAAGGTGATAATTTATGTAATACAATTTAAATTCTAATTTATTATTTTACTTTTTCCAATATAAAATAAGGATAGTAACTACCACTACCATAAAAAAGGATAACAACGAGATTTAATTACGATAAATAGTAGGTTGGCATTAAATTCTAAAACTCTTTTTAAAATCAAGACTAATCAAACAGTTTCTTTTCATGTTTTTTATTTACAAAACTGTTTTTAAAAATAACATTAAAAGAAAAAAAAAAAAAACAATGTATACCTGCTTGTTTTGTACAAGCAATCTGACTTCAGGATGATACGATGCTATCTTATCGCTGTTGATTTCCCTTAAACTCCTGCAATAAGAAGGAGGTGTGTTGTCAACGGATTCGAAATATGAAAAATAAGAAAAAAGAATTGAAAACTGTTAGAATCACTGTTTCCTTAGCTTATAGATTTTGTTAACATCCGTACATCCCAATGAAAATTGCGTTGTATAAGATCGAATCAAATTCCCCTTCTGATCTTATTTACATATTTATTTTAATTTTATGTTTTAAGGTTCAATCTGTAGGTTAATTTTCTTCTTGCCTTGTTTTATGTTATCTACCAGTACAATGTGAGTGAATACGTGTTACAAATAATTTGATGAATTAGTCCGATTCTATTTGTTTTGAAAATAAATTATTATTTATTTTAAAGAAAATCCCAATCAAATATACTGGGATCATCCTGGTACTGTAAAAATTTACATAATTTCTATAAAATTTTAAATTGTAATCTCTTTAGTTATATTTATTGTAAAAAAAATCTCAATCAAATATGTATTATTTTATTAATAATATCTTATAGTAATTTTCTTATTCGATTTATGATCATATTTTTAGTTTTTTAACAATGAAGACAATTAAATTTAAGTATCAGCTATTTGTTTTATGAAAATATCTTTTATTTTTATTTTTAATTATAAAAATACTACTTTATTTTATTTTTTATTTTTAAAAATTTGAATAAAAAATAATGACATTTTTAAAATAAAAATAGAAACTGAAAAATAACAAATATTTTTTTAACTCAAACTATTAAATCAAGGCATTAAAACTAATTTTGAAGGATTAAGGATTAGAATAGTTATAAGAAGTATTTAAGAGAAGAAAGAAAAGAAAACTAAATAAAGTTGACCTCGAAGAGCAGCAACCAAAGAGCAAGAAGCATGATAGTGCTCCCATCAACCATGAAATAAGTAAACCTCTTTTTCTTGTCAAATCCATACTTCTCATCTTGAGCGATACAAAACCTTATAACCCACATACAAAACTTTATAACCCACAAAGAAACTAGCGTCCCATGAGAGATTTATAAACCAAAAGGGAGAGAATTCTATATATAGAGAATTGGATAAAATATGAAGATGTTTTAAAAGATAAATATTTAGATAAATCATATCTATAATATAAAACTAATTGAGATAAGCAAATTATCCTCTTATATCAAATGTGTGCTTTTTTTAAACATATACTAAAACTTTGCAACTTATATTTCGATAGAACATTTTAAAAATTTTAAAATATTTTCATTTTGAAAATATTTTGTATGGATAAGAATTTAAAAAATTTTATACTTAAAATTTTTGTTTGGATGATAACTTTTAAGTTTTACAATTTTAATTTTTTTATTTAAATTAAGTAATTTATATTTTACTATATAAACAATTATTTTTGATTATTTATGAATTTTTCTTAATTTTTTTCTATTTTTTATTCATTAAATAATTATATATATAAATAATTTTATCAATGTATTTTGCAAGATATTCAAACTAAATAATAACCTAACAATAAAAAGACAACAAATACATAAATAAGATAAAACAACAACTGAGAGATTTAAAATCTATCATTTTTTTTGTTGTTGAAATAGTCTCTTAAAATTTAAAAAATTTAATATTTTTTTTAAAAAAAATATTGAAATAAAATATTTTAATATTCAAAATTTAAAATTTTTAAAAATTATTTTTCTTTTAAATATCTATTCAAACATAAAATTGAAGATAATTAAATACTATTTTATTCTTAATAATACATTATTGAGTTGATATTAAATTTGAAAATTTTAATTGATAATTAATAAAAAAATACATGATTATAGAAATTACATAATCATACAATTTAAACACAAACAACTTTATATATATTTCTGAGAGAAATAAAAAAAATTGAAAGATATAGATGAATCCTATCCAAATTCAAAGAACTAATATCTAATTCTAAGTTTAACAAAAAAATTAAATAATCAATTATAATCCTTCTTGTACTGAAAATATTTTCTAAAAAATTAATTAAACAATCTTATCTTTAATAATAATAATATATTATCATCATAATAAAAAAATAAATGAGATATAATTATTAAAGATAAAAATAAGTTAAATCCTCTAAAAATATTTTCTAAATATATTCTAAAAAATTAATTAAACAATCTTAGCTTTAATAATAATAATATATTATCATCATAATAAAAAAATAAATGAGATATAATTATTAAAGATAAAAATAAGTTAAATCCTCTAAAAACAGTAGACACTTGATCTATTTAAAATCTAATATATATTTAATAAACAGATAAATTTAGATTAATTTAATTTTTTTAGTAAATAAATTATACTTAAACTTATAAAAAATATTTAGTTTATTTAAAGGTTTGTTTAAGTATTTAAATTTATTATTATTTTTAAATTTTTAATATATATTATTATAATATACAGTATATAAGACCTAAGGTATATAATAAATATTTAAATAATATATGATATATAAAATATATAATATATATTATATTTATTTTAATATATTATATATAAAATAATATACAGAATTATTTTTTCTTTTTAAAATATCTATTCAAATATAAAATTGAAGATAATTAAACAGTATTTTATTCTTAACAATGTATTATTTATATTAAAAAACATTATCAACAAAATAAATTTTTATTTTGAACAATTTAAATAAAATATTTAATGAATAAAATAAACACTGTATTAATAAATAGTAATATAAAATAATTTATAATAAATTAGAAACTAATAAATATATTTAGAAAAAAACGAAAGAATAATTTTTGTGAGTAGCTGAAGTCTTTTGAGAGTAGAAGGTACAACGTAGAAAAGTGCTTAGTTAATTAAATTGAAATAACTTTTTTAAATATTATGATAACATTCTTAAAAATTTTAAATTTTTTTAAAAGTATCTAAAAGAAATATTTTAATATTTAAAGTTTAAATTAATAAAAAATGTTTTTATCCTTAAAATATTTATTCAAATATAAAATTAAAAATTAAAAAGTATTTTATCTTTAATACATTAACAAGTTGATAGTAAATTACAAAGAAATTAAATAAGTATAGAACCTAAACACAAATTTTCAATCAAAGAGAGAATATTAAATATATTTTTTAAAGAACTAAACAAATTAAAAGATATAAATTAACTTTATCCAAATTAAAAACCTTAATATCTAAATTTAAAATTCAACAAAAAAAATTATATAATCAATTATAATACCTTTTTTAAAAACATATTTTTTAAATATATATAAAAAATTAATCAAAATTTTTTTAATAGTTATTCATTATTATTGTTATAAAAAATAATAAAGTATAATTATTAAAAATAAGATGAAGTTAAACTTTTTAAAATAAACTCATGATCTGTTTAATAATTAATTAAAATATTTTTTGAAATAAAAAAATTATACTTAAACTTATTAAAAATTATTTAATCTATTTAATGATGTGATTAAATATAAAAATTATTATAATTTTAAAGTTTTTAATATACAATATATACAATATATAAGTTATAATATATAAGATTATAAGATATAAAATATATACATTTAAATAATGTAATATATAAATATTAATACATAATATATAAAATATATAATTGATATTATATTTATTTTAATATATTAAATTTATAAAATTTTTTAACTATTTATATAAATAGGCTTTAAATTTATTTATTAATATTTTTATATTGTATAAAAATATATATAATATATAAGATTTTTAATATATAATTATATATTATATTAATATAATATATAATTATTAAGATGTATAATATATATATATATATATATATTTATATGTATATGGTGTGTTTAGTAAAAGTAACAAAGAAGTTAACTTAAAATTAAAAGATAGGTAAAAATTTAAATGTTAGCTAAATATTAAGTTGAAAAATTTGTTAAAAATAAAAAAAAAGTCTAGCAATAGTAGCTATTAACGTAGTTAATAAACATAAAATAATAAATAAAGACATTTGAGTTTAAATATTATAAATTTTTATTAATTATTAATTATAAATAAATTTTTATTGTTAAATTAAAGTTATATATTAAAAATAAGGATAACAGTTTTAAATTTGTTCATATATATATATATATATATATATATATATATATATATATATATATATATATTTCTATTAAGAATTTATGTAAATAAATTTTTTTAGTTATTTTAGTTATTTTATTAATTTTATTATTTATGATGTATTTTGTATAAAAAATATTTTTAAATAAATAATTTTCGTTAGAAATTAAAAATATTTATTTTATATATAAAAATTTTAAATAATATTTCTATAAAAAGAGTATTTATTTATCTTCAAAATTTTATCAATAAAATAATATATTTATTTTGAATAATTTAAAAAACTTTTAATAACTAAATTAAATAATAATATTTAAATAAAATTAGGAACTGATAAATGTATTTAAGAAAAAATTGAAAAATACTTTTAAGTAGTAGTTAAAAATATTGAAAGCTATTAGGAATAGTGTAAAAACAATGCTACCTAGCTGAAGTGAAACAATGTTTCTGGATGCTATAACAATTTTTTTTTTAATTTTAAATTTTTCTAAAAAATATTCAAATGAAATATTTTAATATTTAAAAATTAATTTTTCTCTTTAAAATATATTTTTAAACATAAAATTAAAGATAATTAAACATTATTTTATTCTGAATAATGCATTAACAGGTTGCTAGTAGATTTTAAAAGGTGAATTTGTAACTCATAGAAAAACACATGATCATAGAGAAATTAAATAAACGTAAAATTAAAACACAAACCCAGAAAGATGTTAAAGAGAAATAACTTTATATATATTTTTTAAAGAACTGGAAAAATTGGAAGCTATAGGTTGATTCTATCCAAATTTAAAACACTAATATTTAAAATATTTTTAAAATATATAAAAAATAATTAATGTATTTTTATTTTTAATAATTATTTATTATCAGCACCAAGCTATAATTATTAGAAATAAGAATGAATCTAATTCTTTAAAAGAAATTCACACTTATCTATTTATAACTTTTGATTTATTTTAATAAATAAATGATTCAAACTAATTAAATTATATTTTAAATAAAAAATTATATTTAAACTTTAAAAAATATATTTATTTTTAAAGATTGATCTAAATATAAAAATTATTATAATTTTATTTTTAATATTATATTATATAATATACAATATATAAAATATCATATGTAAGAAATATAATATATATTTAAATAATATAATATATAAATATTAATACATAATATATAGTATATAAAATATAAAATATATTATATTTATTATAATATATTAAATTTATAATTTTTAAATTATTTAAATAAATAAATTTTAAATCTATTTATTAATCTTGTTATATATTAAATTTTAGTAATATAGAATAAAAAAATATATAATATATCGTATAAGATATAATATATATAAGATGTGTTTAGTAAATTAACGGATAAGTTAGTTAAAACCTAAAAAATAGATGTAAATTTAAAAATTAACTAAAAATTAAGTTGAAAATTGGCTAAAAATAAAAACCTATCGAAAAAAATCAAGAGAAACAAAAAGTTTTTCACCATCTCATGACATGCATTCATTCCATAGCATCCATTAAATAATTATGTCGAGCATCAAGAAACAATAATCAAGTTAAAACATCACATCCTTCTGCATTCATTCAAACATCATGATAAGCATCCGGCATCTCACAATTCATTGTCAATACTAATTAAGACCAGGGAAAATTTCCAGTATCAAAATCAAAACTGGGGCAAATGCTTGCCCCCAAAAATTCAATTTGAGGTCATCCTCAAAAACTGGGGCAAACGCCTGCCCACAAAAATTCAATTTGAGATCATCCTCAAATTTTAAATCAAGTTCAAACGGGGGAAAATGTTTGCCCATAAAAATTCAATTTGAGGTCGTCCTCAAATTCTGAATCAAGTTCAAACTGGGGCAAACATTTGCCCAAGGAAGATTTAAATTCAAGAACGAGATAAAATCGGGGGCAAACATTTGCCCAGGAATTTCAAGTTGAGGCAATTCTCATTTTCTCAACTCCAAAATTTCAAAACTTGGGGCAAACGATTGCCGAGAAAAATTCAAGTTGAGGTCATCCTCAATTTCATCAAGATTCAAACCGAGACAAACGCTTGCCCAAGGTCCCTTCAAATCAAGACACCCCTCAAGCATCAAGAATTTTCTAAACTGGGGCAAAATGGTTGCCCAAGTTTCTTCAAGAGAATAATTATCAAATGCTTAAAAACCTTCGAATTCAAGGTAGAATAAGCTATTTGTTTTAATCCAAGAAAAACAAACTTCAAAATAAGTTTTCTGAGGCAGTTGATGAAGAAGTCCATATTCCACCCTCCCGTGCATTCCTAAGGCACATCGTATTGCTTCCCACACCTGTCTCAATGGGTTATTCTTTTACTTGCACTAACAAGCCATTACTTTCATGTTGCCACACCTGTCTCTACAGGTTATTCTGTCCCGGTAAGATATCTTTTTTTCTGTACTTGTGTATCTGTCTTGACAAGCCTTTCTTTTCCATATCTGTCCTAACAGGTCATTCCGCGCTTTTTGTCTCGCACGACAAACCAGCTTTGTCGCTTATCTTAACAGGTTGTCTTTCCTTTACCTGTCTTAACAGGTCAACCATCATTCCACCTTTGCATTGCCTGCACCAACAGATTTCATTCTCGTGCCTGCCCTAGCAGGTCACTTCTACTTTTTGCTTGTCTTAACAGGCCACTTCTGTTTTTTTCCTATCTTAACAGGCTGTTTTTCCTTTTCCTGTCTTCACAGGTCAATCTTCTTTTTGTTTTCACATGACCTATCTTAATAAGTATGATCATTCTTGCCTTGCCTATCTTAACAGGCCATCTCTGCTACGCCTGTCTTAACAGGCCATTTCTACGTTCTACCTGTCCTAACAGGCTTGCTTTTTCCTGTCAACAAGACCTTTTTCTACCTGTCTAAACAAGTTTCCGTCATCCCGCTTTGCCTGTTTTAACAAATTTTTTTTACCACTCTATTGTGTCTATCTTAATAGACGTCTTCCTTTCATCCTGTGAACAACAGGACTTTTACATTTTCATCTATCTTAACAGGTCTTTTTTTCGTTCCTCTTTTGCCTGTCTTAACAGGTTTTCACTATTCTGTTGTGCCTGTCTTAACAAGCGTCTTGCTTTCATCCTATCAACAACAGGACCTTTACATTTTACCTGTCATAAACAGGTCATTTTGCACTTTCCTTTGCTTGTCTTAACAGGCGTTCATCATTCTTCTTCCTGTTTTAACGGGTATCTTATTTCCTTCTTGTTAGCAACAAGATTTTTCTTCATTACCTGTCATAACAGGTTTCTCTCCTCATTTCAATGCCTGTCTTAACAGGATTCCATCTATATTTCACCTGCCTCAACAGGTCATTTTCATTTACTTTACCTGTCTAGCAGGCTTGCATCTTTCCTGTTATCAACAGCACTTTTCTGCATCTTACCAGTCTTAACAGGTTCCCTTCACTTTACTTTGCCTGTCTTAACAAGTTTACATTTCTCCTGTCAACAACAGGAGTCCATCTACATTTATTCTGTCTTAATAGGATAGTTTTCGTCATTTACTTTTCCTACCTTAACAAGGCTTGCTTCTTTCCTGTCTTCACAGGTCCTTTTCATTTCTCTTTGCCTGTCTTAACAGGTTTTCACCATTCTGTTGTGCCTGTCTTAACAGACGTTTTTGCCTCCATCCTGTCAACAACAAGACTTTCACATTTTTTCCTGTCTTAACAGGTCATTTTCACTTTCCTTTGCCTGTCTAGCAGGCTTGCATCTTTCCTATCATCAACAAGACTTTTTCTGCATTTCACCTGTCTTAACAGGTCCTTTTTCATTTATCCTGTCAAGTAGAATTTCATGTTTAAATTTCTGCATACATCCTGTCAAGCAGGATTTCATTTGCATTTACCCTGTCAAGCAGGATTTCATGTTTAAATTTCCGCATACCTCCTGTCAAGCAGGATTTTGTTTGCATTTATCCTGTCAAGCAGGATTTTATGTTTAAATTTCCGCATACATCCTGTCAAGGAGGATTTCATTTGCATTTATCCTGTCAAGCAGGATTTCATGTTTAAATTTTTGCACACATCCTGTCAAGCAGGATTTCATTTGCATTTATCCTGTCAAGCAGGATTTCATGTTTAAATTTTTGCACACATCCTGTCAAGCAGGATTTCATTTGCATTCATCCTGTCAAGCAGGATTTCATGTCTAAATTTCTACATTCATCCTGTCAAGCAGGATCCCATTTGCATGTTCCTGTCAAGCAGGACATCAAGCATGTTTAATTTCTGTCCACCTGTCAAGCAGGTTTGCTTTTATCCTGGCAACAGCAGGATTTCATTTGCATTCTTCCCGGCAACAGTGGGACCTCATTTGCATTTTCCTTTCAACAACAGGACATCAAGCATTTTAAATTTCTGCACACATCCTGTCAAGCAGGATTTCATTTGCATTCATCCTGTCAAGCAGGATTTCATGTCTAAATTTCTGCATTCATCATGTCAAGCAGGATCCCCTTTGCATGTTCCTGTCAAGCAGGACATCAAGCATGTTTAATTTCTGTCCACCTGTCAAGCAGGTTTTGCTTTTATCCTGGCAACAGCAAGATTTCATTTGCATTCTTCCCGGCAACAGCGGGACCTCATTTGCAGTTTCTTGTCAACAACAGGACATCAAACATGTTTAAATCTCTGCCCAGCCTATCACATCAGGCGCTGCATTTTAATTTTCTACATTCTGGCCTATCACATCAGGCCCTGCATGTTTAAATTTCTGTCCAGCCTATCACATCAGGCGCTGCATTTTAATTTTTGCATTCTGGCCTATCACATCAGGCCCTGCATGTTTAAATTTCTGCCAAGCCTATCACATCAGGCGCTGCATTTTAATTTTCTGCACTCTGGCCTATCACATCAGGCCCTGCATGTTTAAATTTCTGCCCAGCCTATCACATCAGGCTCTGCATTTTAATTTTCTGCATTCTAGCCTATCACATTAGGCCCTACATGTTTAAATTTTTGTCCAACCTATCACATCAGGCGCTGCATTTTAATTTCTGCATTTTGGCCTATCATATCAGGCCCTGCAAGTTTAAATTTCTGCCCAACCTATCATATCAGGCACTGCATTTTAATTTTCTGCATTCTGGCTTATCACATCAGGCCCTACATGCTTAAATTTCTGTCTAACCTATCACATCAGCCGCTGCATTTTAATTTCTGCATTTTGGCCTATCACATCAGGTCCTGCATGTTTAAATTTCTACCCAGCCTATCACATCAGGCGCTGCATTTTAATTTTCTGCACTCTGACCTATCATATCAGGCTATGCATGTTTAAATTTCTGCCTAGCCTATCACATCAAGCGCTGTATTCTAATTTTCTACATTCTGGCCTATCACATCAGGCCCTGCATATTTAAATTCCTGTCCATCCTATCACATCAGGCCGTGCATGTTTAAATTTTTTCATTTTGGCTTATCACACAAGGCCCCTGCATGTTTAAATTTCTGTATCTTGGCCTATCACACAAGGCCCCTGCATGTTTAAATTTCTGCATAAGGCCTATCACACAAGGCGCCTGCACGTTTATTTTTCTGCATCTTGGCTTATCACACCAGGCCCTAGCGTATTTATTTTCCTGCATCTTGGCCTATCACACAAGGCCTGTGCATGTTTAAATTTCTGCATCATGGCCTATCACACAAGGTCCCAGCATGTTTATTTTCTGCATCTTGGCCTATCACACAAGCCCTTGCATGTTTAAATTTTTGCATCTTGGCCTATCACACAAGGCCCTTGCATGTTTATTTTTTTGCATCTTGGCCTATCACACAAGGCCCTAGCACATTTATTTTTCTGCATCTTGGCCTATCACACAAGGCCCCTGCATGCTTAAATTTTTGCATCTTGGCCTATCACACAAGGTCCCTGCATGTTTAAATTTCTTCATCCTGGCCTATACAGGCCCCAACACATTTGCTTTCCTATCTAGCCTATTCAGGTGCCGCATCTTAAATCCCTTCATTTTGGCCTACCATATTAGGCCCCGCATATTTGAACCTCGTCAACTCATTACACAAGGCTTGCAAAGCTTATGCAAAATTTCCACATTTGAACTACCATCCTCCAATTTATCAGGGCAGGCATTCCTAAGTTTTCGGTCAAGCCCGAAACTTTTCTGGTACCCTGAAAGCATCATTCAACTCCCTGACATCTTCAAGACTTGCCAAAAAGGCTCGCACCCATGCCAGTTTTTTTCTTTTTTTTTTCTTCGGACATAATTTGTTCACTTCTTTACTCATTTCTTACCATGATAATCTAGAAACTTGTTTCTTATATTATCTAGTAAAAAAATGAGTAAAGAGGGGCAAACTATGAACACTGAATTATGTCCGAGGATAAATTTAAAACCCAAAATAAATCATTTTGTTTTTTAGTCTAAAATCAAAAAATAAAAAAAAAAGAATAGAAAAAGAAAGAAAAATAATTTTTAATTAAGAATTTAGTTGGATTAGTTAATGACGGTTAAGAATTAGTTAGAGAAAAAAAGAAAAAGATAAAAAAGAAAAAAGAAAATGAAGGAAAAATAAATTTTTAGTTAAGAATTTAGTTAGAAAGTTAGTTGAATTAGTTAATGACGGTTAAGAATTAGTTAGAGAAAAATAAAAAAAGAAAATGAAAGAAAAATAAAAATAAAAAAAATAATAAAAAGAAAACAAAAAAGAGAAAAATTAGAAAACAAAAGGCGAAAGCTTCTTCACTTCTAGGAAATTTTTCCCTTTCTTTTTTTTTGAAATTTTATCTATAAATAGGAACTTTCATTTAGTTGAAGGGGAGGGATTCTTCATTTCTAAGAAAAAATTTCAGACTTTCTACGAAGGAAGAGAGAGGAGAACCAAAGAGACTCTTGAATTCTACATCCAATTAAGCACCTTGACACGCTCGTCGCAAACGCACAAAAATAATTTCTAGATTTTCCCAAACTATTGGTATAGTATAAGGTGCAACCTAGGTCATCTCCCAAAGACCATTTCAGATTCTTAAGCAAATTAGGAGAAAGTTAGAACAAGGGGATTTTGTAAAGATGTGATATTAAGTTCTAAATGCAAAATATAGAATGAAATTAATTTGACTTACCGATTATCAACTCAAGGAATTCAGAGGCTATTTTCTTAACTAATCATTGATCACTAAAATCATGCAATGTGTTTATAAACCCAGGATCATCTGGAACCCCTAAAATGATCCTTGAATTCTCTACTGAGAAAACTCTCAGGGTTCAATTGATTATGATCAACAAGATTTAGTAACCACTTAATCTTTCATCTAAACCAATTTCACAATCAGAATTCAGTTGAAGTAAGTACTAAAATGAAAACCTTCAATTCAATTACTTAATTTCTACTCTTCAAACTTTTGGAAAATGATTTACCAATCAAAAACCAATTATAAATCAATTATGCATTAATCAAAATACGTCAACCGAACAAACTTTGATTAAAAGAATAAAATTGAAGAATGTAGTAAAGCAGAGTAGAAATCACTCAATAAGCATGTAAATAAAGATCAAGACCTCAAAGTTAAAATGAAAATAACTTAAATCCTTGAATTGAAACTACAAACTTAGCCTTCCATGAAGGAGGAAAACTATCAACAAAGAAAAACTTAGCCTTCCATGAAGGAGGAAAACTAACAACAAAGAAAAACTTAGCCTTCCATGAAAGAGGCAAACAAACAACAAAGAAAGAAAGATGAAAAATGGTATTGGAGTTAATATCCAAGGGTTGTGTTTCTCCTCTTGTAAACCCTTCTATTTATAGAGGATTTTTGAGGCATCATCTTCAGAAGGTAACCAACCAGCTTTTTTACTTTTCCATCCTTTTATTGCTTTCACATGGGCTTTGTTGAAAATGCAAAACACTTTTGAATTTTTGTCTCCAATCAGCACAACAAGTTTAACGTTGATTGCAGCGCAATTTCGGATATTCATGTGTCCGAATTTGAGCTTTATGTCTGAACAAAAGTTGTAGCCCCAGATCTTAGCTTTCCAACGGATCTAACTTCATCTTAATATGACTTCTGTATCTCAAGATATGGCCAGATCTTTGCACACTGTTCAAGTTCCGCGTCAGCAACACTATCTCATCTTTTGAGATAATTTCGGAGTCCTAAACATCCCATTTAGAGTCTGATCTTGCTTTGTAACTGTGGAAACTTCTTTAAGCTTTCATTCAAGATAGATTTCATGATTTTTGGATGTCTAAAACTCCTATTATGCTCAAAATACTATAATAGTGTCATTTTAATCGGGTAAGCAAAGAAATTCAATTAAACTTCATATGAACCCAAACTCATAAAATATGACAAAGATCACTTAATTGAACATATAAGAAGTCTTAATGAGCTAAAAGTGAGAGATAATTATTTATGAAATTTATGCTTATCACACCTCCTTGGCCTCCATGGAACCAGTTATTCATCACCTTCCAAGATGCTATCAAGTGGCATTCAAGAACATCAATGGAGGTTAGATCTTGCTTCTATTTCGTTTAATTTTCTTGCGTCTTCTCGGATTTCCGAATTCATCTTCGTCTCTGTTTTCATTTTCATTTTTGATCAGTCAAATGATCTCTAATTTCAGTGATGTTTGTTGCGTTCTCTTCTTATTTCTCTCTAGTTTGTGGAATGATATTATTTGTCTAATTTAGATCTGAAATGAAGTCTCTATGACCTGATTACTGAAAAATGTTCGTCCAGATGCGCAAATGAACCTAGCTTGTTTGATCTGTGCATACCTTGCTCATTTATTGTCTGATTTTTGTCAAATTTGTTTTGTTTGATTCATATGATTTATATCATTCAATTTTTTTCTTTTAATTTTTCAGATCTACCAAAATATATTTTCGAAATATTATGAGATTTGCATTCAAATTTCGGTGCCAAATTTTTGAGTTCATCTTCGTCTCTTTTTTTCGTTTTCATTTTTTATCAGTCAAATGATCTCCGATTTTGGTTATTTTTTTTGTTTTCTCTTATTTTTTCTCTCTAGTTTTTGGAATGGTATTATGTGTCTAATTTGGATCTGAAATGAAGTCTCTATAACCAGATTACTGAAGGATGTTCGTCTTGATGTGCAAATGAACCTAGCTTGTTTGATTTGTGCATACCTTGCTCATTTTTGGTCTGATTTTTGTCAAATTTGTTTTGTTTGATTCCTATGATCTATATCTTTAAATATTTTTGTTTTAAATTTTCATATCTACCAAAAACTAGTTTCGAAAAATTCTGAAATTTGCATTCAAATTTTGGCGCCAAATTTTCGAGTTCATCTTCGTCTCTGTTTTTCGTTTTAATTTTTTATCGGTCAAACGATTTATGATTTTTTTATTTTTATTGAGTTCTCTTTTTATTTCTCTCTAGTTTTTGGAATGGTATTATTTGTCTAATTTGGACCTGAAATGAAGTTTTTATGGCCGAATTACTTAAGCATGTTCGTCCTGGTGCGAAAATGAACCTATCTTGTTTGATTTGTGCATAACTTGCTCATTTCTGGTTTGATTTTTGTCAAACTTTTTTTGTTTGATTTCTATGATTCATATATTTCAATTTATCAGTTTTAATTTTTTATATCTCTGGAAAAATATTTTTTTAAAATTATGAGATTTGAATTCAAATTTTGGCGCCAAAATATCTTGTGTCTTTGAAGTTCTTTTGTAGATCTTGTTCTTTTAACCTTGTTTAGGTATTATTTTTCATGTGTGGATCCTTCTATATGTATTTCTTTTTGATTTGTTTGTTTTTGTATGTCCTCCTTTGGAAAAAATTCCTAAGAGTGCATGACCATGTGCATGCATCCTATATGCTAAGTCTAGCTTAAGTCAATTATGATTAAGTCATTGAACCTAAAGAGTTAAGTGTATGCTTGTTAAAAAAATACTTAATTCTTACCTGTGAACCTTATGACCTAAGCTGGATTGGAGAAAATTGAATAAGGAACATCAATGGAAGTTAGATCTAGCTTTTATTCCGCTTAATTTTCTTACTTCTTCTCGGATTTTCGGGTTTATATTCGTCTCTGTTTTTTTAAATTTTCTAAAATTCGTGCAATGAATTCTAATACGGACAAGTAGCATTCTCTACTGTACCGTATTTTAATTCGTGCGCATTCCAAATACGGCTTACAAGGATTTGGATTCTGCAAGCACATGATTTCAGAAAATTACTATTTTTATTAACTCTGTCCAAAATGTTTGTTTTCAAATTTTTCTCAACTGTGCAAAGGGTTTTAATGTGAACAAGTAGCGTTCTCTACTGTTTCGTGTTCTAATCCATGCTAATTCAAACACGGCTTACGACGGTTTGGATTATGCAAGCACATCTGTTTTTTCAAAATTCCTTCTTCTTTTCAAAAACTCCTGATTTAAAATTTCCTCAACTGTGCAACGAGTTCAAAAGCGAACAAGTAGTGTTCTTTACTGTCTCGTGTTCTAATCTGTGCTAATTCAAACACAGCTTACGACGGTTTGGATTATGCAAGCACATCTATTTTTCCAAATTCCTTTTTCTTTTCAAAAACTCCTGATTTAAATTTTCCTCAACTGTGCAACGGGTTTTAATGCGAACAAGTAGCGTTCTCTACTGTCTCGTGTTGTAATCCATGCTAATTCAAACACGGCTTACGACGGTTTGAATTATGCAAGCACATCTGTTTGTCAAAATTCCTTTTTCTTTTCAAAAACTCCTAATTTAAATTTTCCTCAACTGTGCAACGGGTTCTAATGCGAACAAGCAGCATTCTCTACTATCTCGTGTTCTAATCCGTGCTAATTCAAACACGGCTTACGACGGTTTGGATTATGCAAGCACATCTGTTTTTCAAAATTCCTTTTTCTTTTCAAAAACTCCTTGTTTAAATTTTCCTCAACTGTGCAACGGGTTCTAATGCGAACAAGTAGCGTTCTCTACTGTCTCTTGTTCTAATCCGTGCTAATTCAAACATGGCTTACGACGGTTTGGATTATGTACGCACATCTTTTTTTTTTTTTAAATTCCTTTTTCTTTTCAAAAAACTCCTTTAAAAAACCCTTTCTATAAAATCCATTTTTATCTAAAATCACTCTTTATTCTTTTAGAGATCAAGTCTCTTAACCAGAACTACGTAGTCTTGAGTTTCCCATTGCACCAGAGAATACGTAGGAGCAGGATCAAGTCCTATCAAGCTATTTTCCATAAACCTATTTATCTTCTATTCTATTTTAAGGGATCAAATAGTTTTCAAAATATTACACACTCAGTTTAAGGGTACCGTTCGTTGGAACGGGCGAGTAGGGTGCCTAACACCTTCCTTACTCGTAACCGACTCCCGAACCTAGATTTCTTCCTCAAGTTAGGATTTTTCCAAATGTTTTCCCTTAAAATAAAATTTGGTGGCGGCTCCACAATTAAATTAAATCATTTTTCAAATTTAACGAGTTCGTCGTCTCGTCGTAATTACGGTTATGACAATATTTATTCTTTATTATATGCTTGGTATAAAAAGGCATGTTTTAAATAAATAATTTTGTTACATTAAAATTATTTATTTTTATATCTAAATTTTAAATAATATTTTTATAAAAGGAGTATTTATTTATTTTTAAAATTTTTATCAATAAAAATAAATATTTTATTTTAAATAATTTAAGTAAAATATTTAATAACTAAACTAAATACTGTATCATAAGTGAAGACGATTGATCTTAGTGTTTAAGATCTTGATTTGGCTTAAGTTTCAACGTTAGAAACTTAAGCTTAATGTGTAGGATTAGATTTTTTTAGTTAAGATGGACTTAGTGGGAATTGAGAGGGTTGACTAAGTGTTTTACTCTGTCAAAATTGAAGTAAATGGGATCTCAAGGTTGTTTAGTGGGTTTGCCCACTTATAGGAAAAGTTGGAATATTTGTACACCTAGAGGTATTTTGGTAATTTTATATGGATTTTTTCTATTTTTCAAAATTCAAAATTTAAGAAATTATCCCTCTAGGTTTGGATTGATGTTAATTAGGGTGAGTTTACCTTTAAAATTATGTTTAACTTAGCTTAAACATGTTTAACTTTTAATTAATTAAGGTTAATTAATTTTAACTATGGTTAAAAGAATATTTTTACTATTTCTTTTATTTTTTATGGTTGACTTGACTTGGTGACTCACCACCAGGTTTTTCATACGTGTGTGGCCTATTCTAAGCTTACTTTTCCCACTTTCTTGCCCTCCCGGTTTTTTAAGGGTGTTTTTGTAATTTTTTTCAACATTGACGATAAATTTTTCAAACTATTTCTCTGACAATTCTAATACCTTAGGTTTTTTCACACATTAATTTAAGGTCATTTGCTATTTTTTTTTTTTTTAGAAATTGACTAGCTCTATGCAAAAACAGAGCTCCCAAGGCATTTTTAGGATTTTCTGAGGGCATTACTATCCCTTCTTTATTTTTAAAATTTTTCTCACTACTTTTGATCATCCATGATGTTTTATAATTCTTTTAGGATGTCTTTTACTTATATTTTCACTTCTATGATTCATTGTTTGAGTTGACTAAGTATAGGGACATTTTCGCTATCTGTATCAAACTTTTTAATCTCTGATTTTGGTTCCTAGTCCTACTTAATTTTACTCCGAGGATTATTTATAACTTTAAAATTTTATCATAGAAGATTTGAGGCGTTACAATCAGTTTCTTTGATAACTAGTATCACCAAATATTCTTTTACTTTTAACAAGTTTTCAGCTTAACTTTAAACTAACTTTTGAATTTCTACCTATCTTTTAGCTTTGAGTTAACTTATCTGTTAATTTTACTACGCACATCCTATATTATATATATATATATATATATATATATATATATATTAATACTTATAAATTATAAAATATAATATACAAATATATATTATTTATCCTTTTATTGTATATATTATATATTTTGTTTGTTATACATTATTAAAACTTACAATATTGTAAGGTTCATGAATAAGTATAAAGCCTATTTATATAAATAATTAAAAGGATCTATAGATTTAATATATTAAAATAAATATAATACATAAAATATATTTTATATATTATGTATTAATATTTATATATTACATTATTTAAATAATTTAAAAAACATTTAATAACTAAATTAAATAATAATATTTAAAATAAATTAGGAGGAGGCAACTATAAATACCTATTTTATTTAGACCCTTCTTTTCTTTTTTAATAATTTATTTTATTTTCAGCTTTTTTTTCTCCAATTATGAAAATATAAAAATATCTTAATAAATCTAAAACTAAATTAAAGTTTAAAATTAACTAATCAAAATGAATTATAAAAATAATGAAGTTAGACCAATTCTTACAAATTTAAAACTGCTGAAAGTAAAATGGACAAAATAAAATGATATTTGTAGAGCCTATACAATGAAAAGAAGGTGGATAATTAGTTCCCAGAAAAATATCAAATCTCGGAAATGAACCAAAAAGTGTTATAACTTTTGGAGGAACAATTTGAAAACTTCTCAGATAATATCCAATAAAATTGCAAAAATGCCCTTGAAAAACCAAGAGGGCAAGAAGATGTGAAGAAAAAGCCAAAGAGCAGCAACCAACGACCAGCAACCAATGAGCAAAAAGCATGAGAGTGTTCCCATCAACCATGAAATAAGCAAACCTCTTTTCCTTGTCAAATCCATACTTCTCATCTTGAGCGATACAACGCCTTGTAACCCACAAAGAAATTAGCGTCGCCTGAGAGATTTATAAATCAAAAGGGAGAGAATTCTATATATAGAGAGTTCGATCAAATATAAAGATGTTTTAAAAGATAAATATTTAGATAAATCATATCTATAATATAAAACTAATTAAGATAAGCAAATTATCCTCTTATATCAAAGGTGTGCTTTTTTTAAGCATATACCAAAACTTTGCAACTTATATTTCGATAGAACATTTTAAAAATTTTAAAATATTTTTATTTTGAAGATATTTTGTATGGATAAAAATTTAAAATTTTTATACTTAAAATTTTTGTTTGGATGATAAATTTTAAGTTTTACTATTTTAACTTTTTTTTATTTCAATTAAGTAATTTATATTTTACTATATAAACAATTATTTTTGACTATTTAAGAATTTTTCTTAATTTTCTTCTATTTTTTTATTCATTAAATCAATGTATTTTGCAAGATATTCAAACTAAACAATAACCCAACAATAAAAGGACAACAAATACATAAATATAACAAAACAACAACTCAGAGATTTAAAATCTATCATTTTATTTTGTTGAAATAGTCTCTTAAAATTTAAAAAATTTAATATTTTTTTAAAAAATATTGAAATAAAATATTTTAATATTCAAAATTTAAAATTTTTAAAAATTATTTTTCTTTTAAATATCTATTCAAACATAAAATTGAAGATAATTAAATAATATTTTACTCTTAATAATACATTATTAAGTTGATATTAAATTTGAAAATTTTAATTGATAATTAATAAAAAATACATGATTTTAGAAATTACATAATCATACAATTTAAACAGAAACAACTAAGAGTGTTTAAGATAGGAAACTTTATATATATATATATATATATATATATATATATTTTGCTGAGAGAAATAAAAAAAATTGAAAGATATAGATGAATCCTATCCAAATTCAAACACTAATATCTAATTCTAAGTTTAACAACTAATATCTAATTCTAAATTTAACAAGAAAACTAAATAATCAATTATAATCCTTCTTGTACTGAAAATATTTTCTAAATATATTCTAAAAAAGTAATTAAACAATCTTATCTTTAATAATAATAATATATTATCATTATCATAAAAAAATAAGTGAGATATAATTATTAAAGATAAAAATAAGTTAAATCATATAGTTGACACTTGATCTATTTAAGATCAAATATATATTTAATAAATAGATAAATTTAGATTAATTTAATTTTTTTAATAAATAAATTATACCTAAACTTATAAAAAATATTTAGTTTATTTAAAGGTTTGTTTAAGTATTTAAATTTAATATAATTTTTAAATTTTTAATATATATTATAATAATATACAGTATATAAGACCTAAGATATATAATAAATATTTAAATAATATATGATATATAATATATAATATATATTATATTTATTTTAATATATTATATATAAAATAATATATAGAATTATTTTTTCTTTTTCAAATATCTATTCAAACATAAAATTGAAGATAATTAAACAGTATTTTATTCTTAACAATGTATTATTTATATTTAAAAAAAATTATCAACAAAATAAAATTATTTTACTTTGAAAAATTTAAATAAAATATTAAATAAATAAACTAAACACTGTATTAATAAATAATAATATAAAATAATTTATAATAAATTAGGAACTAATAAATATATTTAGAAAAAAACGAAAGAATATTTTTTAGTGAGTAGCTGAAGTTTTTGAGAGTAGAAGGTACAACGTAGATAAGTGCTAGTTAATTAAATTGATATAACTTTTTTAAATATTATGATAACATTCTTAAAAATTTTAAATTTTTTTAAAAATATCTAAAAGAAATATTTTAATATTTAAAGTTTAAATTAATAAAAAGTGTTTTTACCCTTAAAATATTTATTCAAATATAAAATTAAAAATTAAAAAGTATTTTATCTTTAATACATTAACATGTTGATAGTAAATTACAAAAAAATTAAATAAGTATAGAACCTAAACATCAATTTTCAATCATGTTGAGGAGAGACAATAATAAATATATTTTTTAAAGAATTAAATAAATTAAAAGATATAAATTAACTTTATCCAAATTTAAAACCTTAATATCTAAATTTAAAATTCAACAAAAAAAATTATATAATCAATTATAATACCTTTTATAAAAACATATTTTTTAAATATATATAAAAAATTAATCAAAATTTTTTTAATAGTTATTCATTATTATTGTTATAAAAAATAATAAAGTAAAATTATTAAAAATAAGATGATGTTAAACTTTTTAAAATAAACTCATGATCTGTTTAATAATTAATTAAAATATTTTTTGAAATAAAAAAATTATACTTAAACTTATTAAAAATTATTTAATCTATTTAATGATGTGATTAAATATAAAAATTATTATAATTTTAAAGTTTTTAATATACAATATATATAATATATAAGTTATAATATATAAGATTATAAGATATACAATTGTCATAACCGTAATTATGACGAGACGACGGACTCGAAAAATTTTGAAAGAATTTAATTTGAAATTGTGGAGGCGCCACCAAATTTTATTTTAAAGAAAAATATTTAGAAAAATCCTAACTTGAGGAAGAAATTTAGGTTCGGAAGTCGGTTACGAGTAAGGAAGGTATTAGGCACCCTACTCGCCCGTTCCATAGAACGGTACCCTTAAACTGAGTGTGTGATATTTTGAAAACTATTTGATCCCTTAAAATAGAATAGAAAATAAATAGGTTTATGGAAAATAGCCTGACAGAACTTGATCCTGCTCCTACGTATTCCCTGGTGCAATGGGAAACTCAAGGCTACGTAGTTCTGGTTAAGAGACTTGATCTCTAAAAGAATACGGGGTGATTTTAGATAAAAAAAAAACAGACGCTTTAATAGGAAGTTATTGAAAGTGATGGTTTTCAAAAATTCATGCTTGCGAGATCCTAAATCGTCGTAAGTCATATTTGGATCCCACACGAATTAAAACACGAGACGGTAGAGAACGCTACTCGTTCGCGTTAGAACCCGTTTGCATGAATTTCGGAAAATTAAAAACAAACGTTTTTTATAAGATTTTATTGAAAGTGATGGTTTTCAGAAATTCATGCTTGCGAGATCCTAAATCGTCGTAAGCCGTATTTGGATCCCACACGAATTAAAATACGAGACGACAGAGAATGCTACTCGTTCGCGTTAGAACCCGTTTGCATGAATTTCGGAAAATTAAAAACAGACGTTTTTTATAAGATTTTATTGAAAGTGATGGTTTTCAGAAATTCATGTTTGCGAGATCCTAAATCGTCGTAAGCCGTATTTGGATCCCACACGAATTAAAACACGAGACGGTAGAGAACGCTACTACTTCGCGTTAGAACCCGTTTGCATGAATTTCGAAAAATTAAAAACAGCCGTTTTATATAAGATTTTATTGAAAGTGATAGTTTTCAGAAATTCAAGCTTGCGAGATCCTAAATCGTCGAAAGCCATATTTGGATCCCACACGAATTAAAACACGAGACGGTAGAGGACGCTACTCGTTCGCATTAGAACCCGTTTGTATGAATTTCGAAAAATTAAAAACAGACGTTTTTTATAAGATTTTATTGAAAGTGATGGTTTTCAGAAATTCATGCTTGCGAGATTCGAAATCTTCGTAAGTCGTAACTGGATCCCACACAAATTAAAACACGAGACGGTAGAGAACGCTACTCGTTCGCGTTAGAACCCGTTTGCATGAATTTTGGAAAATTAAAAAAACGGACATTTTTTATAGGATTTTAATGAAAGTGGTGGTTTTCAGAAATTCATGCTTGC
Source organism: Canavalia gladiata (assembly GCA_037954105.1). Classification (NCBI taxonomy): domain Eukaryota; kingdom Viridiplantae; phylum Streptophyta; class Magnoliopsida; order Fabales; family Fabaceae; genus Canavalia; species Canavalia gladiata. The sequence goes on along the minus strand of CM075658.1, from coordinate 37,881,020 downwards.
AAGATCCTAAATCGTCGTAAGCCGTATTTGGATCCCACACGAATTAAAACACGAGACGGTAGAGAACGCTACTCGTTCGCGTTAGAACCCGTTTGCATGAATTTCGGAAATTTAAAAAAAAACGGACATTTTTTATAGGATTTTACTGAAAGTGGTGGTTTTCAGAAATTCATGCTTGCAAGATCCCAAATTGTCATAAGCCGTATTTGGATCCCACACGAATTAAAACACAAGACGGTAGAGAACGCTACTCGTTTGCGTTAGAACCCGTTTGCATGAATTTCGGAAAATTAAAAATAAAAGACATTTTTTATAGGAATTTATTGAAAAGTGATGGTTTTCCGAAATTCATGCTTGCAAGATCCTAAATTGTCGTACGCCGTATTTGGATCCCACACGAATTAAAACACGAGACGGTAGACAACGCTACTCGTTCGCGTTAGAACCCGTTTGCGTGAATTTTGGAAAATTAAAAACAGACGTTCTTTATAAGATTTTGTTGATAGTAATGGTTTTCAGAAATTCATACTTGCGAGATCCTAAATCGTCGTAAGCTGTATTTGGATCTCACACGAATTAAAACACGAGACGGTAGAGAATGCTACTCGTTCGCGTTAGAACCCGTTTGTATGAATTTCGGAAAATTAAAAACAGACGTTTTTTATAAGATTTTATTGAAAGTAATGGTTTTTAGAAATTCATGCTTGCGAGATCCTAAATCGTCGTAAGCCGTATTTAGATCCCACACGAATTAAAACACGACACGGTAGAGAACGCTATTCGTTCGCGTTAGAACCCGTTTGCATGAATTTCGGAAAATTAAAAACAACCAGGAATTTTGAATTAAAGAGTGAATTAAAAAAAGGTTTGAGACAAAGGCTTAGTAAAATCAGAACTTGGATCAGAAGATTGAAATGAGAAAGACAAAGTATAACGATAATACATTCTCCATTATTTGTTTTGTACAGGATCCGTGGCTCTTCTTAGCCTTTCAAGTTTTATCCAAAATGCCATTGTACCTGTAAAATGATGCTTAAAACCTGTTTCTATTCTTTCATTTTTTCAAGTCAAGTGGTGACCAATTTACTCTTGATTCATTCAATGTTTAAGTTGCATCACTCTTTCATAAGAATCTTCCTTAGCATATTAGGTTCAAAAGCTGGAAAGACCTTCCCATGTACCTAAGGACTTAATCAATCAAGGGCAGGTTGTAATGGACCAGTTTCTATGGCTATCCTAAGAGTAATCCATTTTCTGTGCTGGCTAGGGAATAGCATACTGGAACCTGTGACTAAATATCCTTCACTTGCCTAAGAATGTATAGGGTGACAGAGATCCGTAGTTTGCATTACTCATTCAACATAGCGAAATTTCTGTTTTCTTAGGAGATTTAATTTTGCATTGAATTTGTTGCTGAGACGGGTTTACTGACCAGTGACTCACATGCAAAGATGGCTAACGATAGATTTTTAGCCTGAGCCTACTGTTGCTGACTATATGATGAACTAGTCTTAATAGACTCAAGACTGGGTTCTTGATAACCAGATCCTATCTTTGAAAATTATCAAGCTCCAGGTTTTACCAATTCATTTGACCCTTTTGGCTCAAAATAAAAGACTGGGAACTGGAACTGCATTAGGTGTTATCACAGCCAACCTTCATTCCTCTATTTACAGTCTCAGCCTAGCCTAACTCTACCAGCTTATTGTCTCAAGCTCCTTTCCTACCTTAATTGATAGAGCCCAGTTCAAGCTAAGGTCATGTATTCAATCTGGTCCATAGAACTTATGACTTGCGGAGCATACTCCAAATTCTGGACTCAATTCCCATAAACACAGAGATCAGTTTCATGAGATTTACCTACTGGATATGATTCTGATCAAAACTCTACCAATCCTCCTATTTAAATCTTTGAACCAATGTTGTACAGTTTTGAAGGATTCCCTTTCAATACCTCTCCTAACACCCTGCTCTCCTAAGATTCAGGACCCTGGCCTTTTAATTGCCCAAAAGTTTTCTTTCCTGGCCGTAAGGTTAGGGAAAAGCTAGATTTGAACCCAATCTAAGTTCTAGACTCTGCTGCCAGGTGTTAACCTTTGCTTCCAGATCTTAATTTTAGCTAAGATAATTTTTGATAACTAATATCTAATTTCAATTCTCCCAATTTCTAAACATATGGATCATAAGGTTTTCACAAGTTCATAGCTAGATTAAATCACGTCACCTACCTATAGTCCAGGAAAAAAAACTTTACAATTCCTCACCACTACATGAGGCTTAGGATCTATTACATGAATCCCAGAAACAGGGCTTATTAGACATCCAGTACAAAAATGAGCATGGTATTAAGTTCCCCTGGAATCCTTTAAAACCAAAAGCAGAATTTCAAGCTCAACACCTCACTACCTCCTATTATGCAGAGAGACCAGGAACACAACTTTAGACTTAATTCATGGCTGCTAAGACCAATCATTGACAGCTTTTAGGAAAACAGTATGAGGGACCCTGACAAGGTGGTGACTGGGTTCAACATTCTTATATTGGTCTAGATCTAACCTGCTATTTGAGCTAATTGATCATGAGGATTCCTGTTAATGAACTGGGCTTGGCCTAGAACCCGCCACAACAATGCTAAGTCAAGAGGCAACAAGACATGAGGCACCTATAAGTTCATACTGGCCTTAACTCACCATATTCCCTACAGGCCAAACCAGGAAATTCAGCGGCTATCCGGGGTTCAAGAGTATTGAGGCCAAATTACTAAGCCTGAACCTTAATAGCCAAGGATGTCCTGAGGAGTCAGATTATTATCTGCAATTTTAAAGCCATTGCCCATAATGCCCCAAGTCTATGTTTATTGCTGACCTATGGCCTATTTTGTTAACCAAAGGACGCTACCTGCAGTGCCTCATGTGGGGTTTGCTGCTATACCAATTTTGGGCTAGCCAAATCTGGTTGTGTAGAGGGATGAGAATTAGGGACTGATACAATGACCCTGTGCAAGGATAACACCTATGTCTACCCCAAGCCAAATGTCACTATCGCATCTATGCTTTATCTTGGCCAGAATTCCCTTTTAGATCAATTTCTGCTTTACTTAGGTTCTACATCAGACATAGCCTAAAACTCAAATGAATGAGCTGCTCCTAACTTTATTATGTATTTCCCAAGAACAGAATATATGCAACAAACCTAAGACTCAAAAGAAATTAAAACATGGTTTGCTGCCCCATAGGCTCAAGATTCATCAACTAACTTCTTTGATCAAGACTGAAACCAGCTTGGGGAATCTGAGGCCAAACTGGACCTCAAATCCCAGGCTTAGGGGCCAACTCAGTGCTAACAGTTTTCGTTCCTAAAGTCAAGCTTATATAGGCTGACCTAGTCTTTACTTGGCCAGGGATGGATGATGAATTACATCTCCTGATTATCAAATTTACTTTGACCCTTATTACATTCTAAGCCTTTTCTTAATCCTCCAATCAGGATTCCAACTCCAGGTTCGGGTTTCTATGATAATAAAGGTTCAAGTCCTACAGGGTAATGAAGAAAAGAAAAAAGAAACTGGGAGACCAAACCTGAACCTGTACAAACAAACCTGGAACTTAAAAGAGAATAGAGCCCAAGCTGCTCAACTAGACAAGATCAATTTTGTTGTAGTTGATCTTTACTTACTCAAGTCTAATCTCCTTAGTGATAGGAACGGCAAACCTGATTTCTGGTTCTATGTGCAGTCTTAAGTTTTGTTAAGGTGATCAAGGATTATCTGTTCATGACTAAGTACCAAGATGAGATCAAGCATCTAAGGTCTGTCCTAACAGTTAAGCCCTTAGTATCCCCTACAAACCTCAATGTAAGGCTCCTACCCCTGCCATGCTCTGAAGCTTGAGCCATTGACCTATTGTCTGGTTTAGGCTTCTACTAGAGGTATGCAGGTCTGAGAATACGAGATCATTATGCAACAAGGTTGCTGCCATAGTTTCAGAAAATTGAAAGGTAAAAGTTTCCTGGTCCAGAGCTTCATCAAGGTTACTGATTTGAATTCTTATATTTGGACCTTTCTTTACCTAATGGTATAAATCCTGACATTGTTTTGGGTTAATAGTGGCCCAAGATTAGAACCTCAGTGGCCTGCTGTCTTAGGCTTGAGATAAGAATCCTAAATTTATAAGATGCATGCATATGTGAACAGTTCACCATCCTTGCCTTGACCTAGACTTGACATAGTATCTGGGGCTAATTGGGAGTGAGAACAATGGTTCCAATCCCTGTAGGTGAATGTCATTATCTAATTAATTGAATTATCTAATTTGCTCCTACAACAGGACCTAGTGTTGGACTTATCCTATTCCTGAAAGACCATGCTATTATAACAGAGGTCAGAACCACGAAATCTGTTTATTAACTGTCAACTAAATCCAAACTCCTATAATGAAGTCACAAAACTGAGTTACAGAGCACATGAGGCCATGCCCTTAACAGGTAGCACTATGTGATAAGAACAACATCTCCTATCCTATCAGTTTCCATTTACTCAGGTTCTTTGTTAGGTAGACCAAATTTATTGAAGCTAACTTCACCTCCCCTGGTTTGTTTTCAGAATTCATTAAATAACTTAGAGCTAAGTCTGAAGACCAATTAAGGAACAGAGAGGCATAGACTTCCTGCCTCCTAAAGTCTGATTATATTTGCTTTTGCATCACCAGCTACATCCAGCAATTCAAGGATTTACAATTGTAATTTAAGAATTGGACCCTAACAATCATCAGATAAGGACATACACTTTGCATCGATTCATCAATGAATTCTAATTCAATTAGCATATGTAGTAGCACTCATTCTAATGTCTTGTTCAGCAGAAACACAACATGTAACGAATGTGAATGAAAGAATGACAGAAGAAGCGAGCCTAACCTCAAGGCACTAAACCGAGATTACAATAACTTCGTGTGACCTTGCCAAAAGAGATGAGAAACAATCGAGGAAACCAGCTACCAGAAACTATTCCTCCTCTTGCTAATGACCAATGCTCCAACCGGCGATTAGCGATTTAAAAGAATTCTTCAAGATTCCTCAGAAAAACGAAGCCAATAACCGTTTTCGAGCTCTGAACTCAAAGCGTTTTCTTGTTGCTTGAAGGAAAGTTCCCCAAAAATCTTGTCAATGGTGTAGCTTCTTGAACACACCGAGAGCCGAAACCGTCGAGGGTGAGAGCGAATCCGAGAGTATCAGAAACTAATTTTCAATTTTTGGTACCAAAATGTCGTAACCGTTTCCTCTCTTTCTAAATTTCTCTTATATCCCTATTCAATCATAGTTCCTTAACCCTAACCTAGGCTTAGTTTTTTAACCCTAATTGTAACAACTCTAACTGCCTTTAACTAACCCTTTAACTAACCTAACTGAATTTTATTTTATTTTAGTCTTTTATTCCTATTTTTTTATTTTATTTTTTTATTTCTTCCCCTTTTCCTTTGATAATGTTGGGCTTTTGGTACCCAAATGTGTTTAGTTCATTAATAATTCAATTAATAAAAAAAGATTTTCATCACGACAGGAATTGGTAATCACAACAATATATAAATTAAAATAATGTAATATATAAATATTAATACATAATATATAAAATATATAATTTATATTATATTTATTTTAATATATTAAATTTATATATTTTTTTAATTATTTATATAAATAGGCTTTAAATTTATTTATTAATATTTTTATATTCTATAAAAATATATATAATATATAAGATTTTTAATATATAATTATTAAGATGTATAATACATATATATATAAATATATATATTTATATGTATATGGTGTGTTTAGCAAAAGTAACAAAGAAGTTAACTTAAAATTAAAAGATAGGTAAAACTTTAAATGTTAGCTAAAAATTAAGTTGAAAAATTTGTTAAAAAAAAATGTCTAGCAATAGTAGCTATTAACGTAGTTAATAAACAAAATAATAAATAAATACATTTGAGTTTAAATATTATAAATTTTTATTAATTATTAATTATAAATAAATTTTTATTGTTAAAATAAAGTTATATATTAAAAATAACGATAACAGTTTTAAATTTGTTCATATATATATATATATATTTCTATTAAGAAATTATGTAAATAAATTTTTTTAGTTATTTTAGTTATTTTATTAATTTTATTATTTATGATGTATTTTGTATAAAAAAATATTTTTAAATAAATAATTTTCGTTTGAAATTAAAAATATTATTTTATATATAAAAATTTTAAATAATATTTCTATAAAGAGAGTATTTATTTATCATCAAAATTTTATCAATAAAATAAAATATTTATTTTGAATAATTTAAAAAACATTTAATAACTAAATTAAATAATAATATTTAAAATAAATTAGGAGGAGGTAACTATAAATACCTATTTTATTTAGACCCTTCTTTTCTTTTTTAATAATTTATTTTATTTTCAGCTTTTTTTTTCTCCAATTATGAAAATATAAAAATATCTTAATAAATCTAAAACTAAATTAAAGCTTAAAATTAACTAATCATAATGAATTATAAAAATAATGAAGTTAGACCAATTCCTACAAATTTAAAACTGCTGAAAGTAAAATGGAAAAAATAAAATGATATTTGTAGAGCCTATACAATGAAAAGAAGGTGGATAATTAGTTCCAGAAAAATATCAAATGACCTTACATTAATTCGGGAATGAACCAAAAAGTGTTATAACTTTTGGAGGAACAATTTGGAAACTTTTCAGATAATGTCCAATAAAATTGCAAAAATGCCTTTGAAAAACAAAAAGGGCAAGAAAATGTGAAGAAGAAGTCAAAGAGCAGCAACCAAAGAGTAAGAAGCATGAGAGTGTTCCCATCAACCATGAAATAAGCAAATCTCTTTTCCTTGTCAAATCCATACTTCTCATCTTGAGCGATACAAAGCCTTGTAACCCACAAAGAAATTAGCTCGCCTGAGAGATTTATAAATCAAAAGGGAGAGAATTCTATATATAGAGAATTCGATCAAATATAAAGATGTTTTAAAAGATAAATATTTAGATAAATCATATCTATAATATAAAACTAATTGAGATAAGCAAATTATCCTCTTATATCAAAGGTGTGCTTTTTTAAAACATATACCAAAACTTTGCAACTTATATTTCGATAGAACATTTTAAAAATTTTGAAATACTTTCATTTTGAAGATATTTTTTATGGATAAAAATTTTAAAAATTTTAAACTTAAAATTTTTGTTTGGATAATAAATTTTAAGTTTTACTATTTTAATTTTTTTATTTAAATTAAGTAATTTATATTTTACTATATAAACAATTATTTTTCACTATTTAAGGATTTTTCTTATGTTTTTTTTCTATTTTTTTATCTATTAAATAATATATATATATAAATACTTTTATTAAAATGTTGTGTAACATACTCAAACAAAATAATAACTTAACTATACAGAATAAAAAACAACAAATACAGAAATAATAAATAACAAGTGATAAATTTAAATTCTACCATTTTATTTTAGTTACATAGCCTCTTAAAATTTATATAATTTAAATTTTTTTAAAAAAATATTAAACAAATATTTAATTTCTACCATTTTTTTTAAATTCTACCATTTTTTTAAAATGTTTAAAAGTTATTTTTTTAAAAAATTTATTTAAACATAAAATTTAAAATAAGTAAATAATATTTTATTCTTAATAATACATTATCAAGTTAATATTATATTTGAAAAGTTAAATAGTAATTAACAAAAAAATATATAAATATAGAAAAATTAAATCATCATACAATTTAAATATAAACATTTAAGAGTGTTCTAGAGAGGAAAATTTATATATGTTACTTAGAAAAATATAAAAATTAGATGATATAGATTGACCCTATCCAAATTCAAACGACTAATATTTAATTCTAAGTTTAATAAAAAAAATTAAATAATTAATTATAATATTTTTTATATTAAAAAATTTTTCTAAATACATTTCATAAAATTAATTTAAAAAAATTATCTTTAATAATAATACATTATTTTGGTCATAAAAAATTAGTAAAGTATAATTATTAAAAATAAAAAATTCAAATCATTTTAAAAAAATGTACATATTATTTATATAAAACTTGATTTATCTGTTTAATAAATAAATAGATTTCGATTAATTTAAATTTTTTTAGATAAATAAATTATATTTAAATTTATAAAAATTATAATATATTTAATTTTTTAAATATATAAATTTATTATATTTTTTAATTTTTAATATACATGATAATATATAATTTACAACATATATAATATATAAAATATAAGACACAAGATATATGATATAAATTTAAATAAATAATATATAAATATTAATATATGATATTATATATTATATTTATTTTAAAATATTATATTTATAAATACTTTTAGTTATTTATATATATAATACTAGTTTAATTATATTGTAAGTTTTAATAATATATAATATAAAAAATATATAATATATACTACATAAAATATATAATATAAGATATAAGTATTAATATTATATATATATATATATCGCGTTTAATAAAATTAATGAATAAATTAATTTAAAGTTAAAAGATAGATAAAAATAAAAAATTTAACTAAAAGTTAAGCTTAAAACTTGCTGAAAAAAATAAAATAAAATAAGTTCAGTAATACTATTCATGTAGTTATAAAGATAAAATGATAAATAAAAATATGGATATTAGATTTAAATTTAAATATTATAAATATTTATTAATTAAAAATTAAAAATTTATTATTAAATTAATATATTAAAAATATTTTTTTTAAAAATTTATTCTTATTTATATATATTTTTATTAAAAATTATATAAATAAATTATAATTATTTTAAGATTTTATATTTTTTAAAAAAGAGAGTTTGATAATTTTATTTATTTATTTATTTATTTTATTATTTATGATGTATTTTTCATAAAAAATATATTTTTTAAAATCAAAATATTTAGTTTTTATAAATAAATTTTTAATGGTATTTATATAAAAAGAGTATTTATTTATCTTTAAAGTTTCTATCAATAAATAAAATATTTTATTTTAAATAACTTAAATAAAATATTTAATAAATAAAATAAATATTATATTAATAAACAATAATATAAAAATAATATTTTTAATAAATTAGGAATTATTAAGTACATTTTGGAAAATAAATGGAAGAATAGTTTTCGGATAGTAGTAGGAATCGCATAGAAACATAGTAGTTAGTTGATCTGAAACAAAATATTATTTTATCCTTAATAATGGTGTAACTGCATTTCTAAAATTTTAAAATTCTTTTAAAAAAAATATTCAAACAAACTATTTTCATATTTAAAGTTTATATTTATAAAAAAAAATTCTTAAAATATATATTAAAAGATAATTAAACAATATTTTATTCTTAATAATGCATTAGCAAGTTGCTACTAAATTTTCAAAAGTTAACTAATAATTCATAAAAAAATACTTAATTATAGATAAATTAAATAAGTATAAAATTTAAATATAAACTCTCATGGTTGTCAAAGAGAGAAAACTTCCTACTAGATTGGACAAATTGAAAGATATAGATTGATCCTATTCAAATTTAAAACACTAATATCTAAATTTAAAGTTAAAAAAAATCAAATAATCAATTATAATACTTTTTATATAAAAATCCTTATATATATATAATTAATTAAAATATTTTTATTTTGAATAGTTATTCATTATCATCATCATAAAAAAAATAGTAAGATATAATTATTAGATGTGAGAATAAATTAAACTATTTAGAGGAAATTTATATTAATCTATTTAAATTTTTTTTAATCTAACCTATTTAATAAATAAATAGATTCAAACTAATTAAAATAATTTTTTAGATAAATAAATTATGCTTAAATTTATAAAAAATATTCAGTCTATTTAATAGTATATTTAAATATAAAAATTGTTATAATTTTAAAGTTTTTAATATTTATTATATTATATAATATACAACATATATAACGTATAAAATATAAAATATAATATTATAAGATATAATATAAATATATATATAAATAATGTAATATATAAATATTAATATAAAATATATAAAATATAATATATTTATTATATTTATTTTAATATATTAAATTTATAAATATTTTAATTATTTATATAAATAGACTTTAAATCTATTTATTAATATTATTATATTATAAATTTTAATAATGTATAATATATACTATATAAAAAATATAATATGCAGTAATATATTATATTTATATAATATATAAGTATTAATATATATATATATATTTAAATAAATATAAGACATATTTTGTAAAATTAAGGAATAAACTAACTCAAAATTAAAAAAATAAATTAAAATTCATAAGTTAGCCGAAAATTAAGGTAAAAACTTACTAAAAATAAGAAATGTCTAATAATACTAATTATTAAAGTAGCTGACAAAGTTAAATGATAAATAAAGATATGAATAGTAAATTTGAATTTAAATATTATAATTTTTTATTACTTATATATTATAAGATTTATTATTAAATTAAAGTTATATATTAAAATAAGAATAATATTTTTAAATTTGTCCTTATTTATATACATTTCTATTAAATAATAATAAAAATTAAAAGAAACTCAAGAATTTGGTGAAAATCACACTTGGTACTATTTGGCATTGCTCTCTTGAATTTCTTGTTGCTATATATAAAAGAAAATTCATTATTGAAATGTGGGCACATATAACTATCATTGTAAATTAAAATGAACAATTTACTTCATACAAATCACCTCTAACTAATCATGCCTTACCACTAACTATAAGATGAAAGAATAAAATGAAATGTACAAAGTCTAATTACAGGGCTATTTAATCAAGTGGTTGGAGTTGGAGGTCTTTCTAAACGGATATAATCATACATAACTCCTTGGAAAGGATTTATGGCTTTTGCTTGCGTTAGATAGATAGTGTTTTGGCCTTTCACAAAATGCTCACTTGGTACACTAATGCTGAACAACCTATGCAATCCATGGATGCCATGCCTTGCAATGGCATTATCTCCTCCTATTCGCCCTGTTGCAAAGTGGGGTCGAGAAGCTCTTGGGTCATTGAACCGAACCTAACATTGTCATCCATATAAGAACTGTTAGTGAAAATTAATGACCTATAGTCATAACTCAAAAACTCAATTGTGTACCTGCAGGTGAGCATCAGCAACACACGCCAAGGCCACTTGTAGTGTGTAGTTTCCTTTCTGAATGTCATTTCCATGATCAAATATAATCTGCCATGTTGTTGGCTGGTATGTCTTATTTCCTGTGTGTCTGCATTCAGTGCAATTTAGAGTCAAAATCCAACAAAACATAACAGTTAAGGCTTAAATATATTCTCTTTTAACATTTTAGCAATTTTTTTATTTAGTGTTTTTTTTTTAATTTTTTGGATAGTTTTCATTCTTGATTTTTTTTCAATGTTAACACTTTTAGTCTTTTAATCACTACTAAATGATGCCATAACTAAATAAGAGATTATTATGTATTGATTATTTGTATGGACACTTAATTAAGAGAGATCAAAACAAATAAGTTACACAAATATAAGGACTAAAAGCATAAAAAAATTAAAATAAAAGACTCGTAAAAATATAAAAAGTAAAATTATATTTAAGCTGAAAAATTAATAACAATCATAAACAAAAATTAGTTACCTCGAAACCTGGGCAAAAAACCAATCCTTATCATGCTTGCTAACACCAACAGTGTAAACAAGATCGTCGTTTGGATATAAATCAGCATAACGTTCCCACAACCCGTATTGCCTAAACCTGTCAAAGGTATAGAATATCGATACACTAAATGAGTAAAAGGGAAAAAAATAAAATATTACAGGAAAATAGAAGCAGCGATTGTTAACAGTGGGATTTGGATTACTTGTCTCTGTGCCGTTGATTGTATAATTTGTTCATGAGCGTAGGGTAAGGGTCCGGTACATAAAATTCTGCAGCCGACCGATCTGGGACCCCAATTTCCCAAAGTGTTGGTCCATTTCTTGGAGGACTATATATAAGTAAATCCAATTGGATGGATCCGCCTAAGGGTTCAAACATGTAACTAATTGTTTATTGAGCAAGTTATACCTAAATTTTGGGGCTAAATCAACAATAAAGTAGAAGAAATTATACCTGCTGAGATGATGACTGTAGCATTATATTTATAATCACCAATGAAGCCAGGAACCCATGCATACAAATTATAATCACCGGGCAAAACATTATTTATTTTGAAGTATCCTTTTGTATTGGCTCGTGTCCAGAATTGATAGCCCTGTGAATGTCATAAAATTTTCAATCAACCCTTTTCTTACTGCCTGGCTATCAGAAATTCAAGAAACCAAGCGAATGTTTGTTTTAAATTTTATTAAAATGGATGTTAGAAGAATGATTTTGAAAGCATTAAAATTCAGAAAAGTTAATTTGTGTTTAGGAATAATGTTTTGAAGTAAGTTGAACAGAATTTATTTTGTTTGATTGAGAGTTGAAAAATTGATTTTATGTATAAATAAGATATAATTAATGTTTCATATCCAGAATAAATTATTTTCAATTTGCACTACTCTTAAAATTAATTCTACACACACAATTGATTTTGGGAAGAAACAAAATTTTGAGTAGCTTCAACTCCAAATATACCTTGCTTTCTTTCTGCCATGATCCTGCTTCTCCAGGCAAAGCTAGACCAACATAGGCATTGTTAGCATATAGGAGTTTCCCACCTTGGATGTACCTAGTGAAGCAAAGAAATGAAGGAACATAAGCTTTTAAAAAATAAAATGTTGGTAAAAGAAGGCATCAACATTTACCTATCTTGGACCACTAATCTTCCTAACACTCTTCCCCTTTGATTGGGTGGAACAAAATCTTTGGATCGAGGAAAATTATAAGGCCAGCTTTTGACTTCCTTGGTTCGCTGATTGGTTAAATACAATAAATAAATCAAATCATGTGTAATAACATAAGAACTCTAGTAATTTGTGATAAACATTACTGTTTTAAATTTGATGGGTTTAAGGTGTAACTAGTACCTGCTGCACAGCATCAGACCAGAGGGATAATGTACCATTCAGGCCTTTAGCAGAGTTAACGTAGGCAAATACAGGGCCGAAAACCTTCTTATAAGTCTCCCCTTCTTCAAATACCATGGATACCTCCTTCCCACCATAGTGAGTGCTCACAAACATCTAAAAAAATTTCAATTATGCAAATTACATGTCAAATTAATTATACACACACTATGTTGGTTATTGGGCTCTGACCTGTTACTGTTTTAAATTTTTATGATTCTATGTATTTAAACTTTTTCTGAATTAAATTCAAATCACTTCATCCATTTAATGTAAAATGTTTTTGAGTCAAATTTAGTCAAACTTGTATTTTATGATCAGAATAATATGAAAATAGAATGAAGTCAAATAATCCATTTTGGTTTTGGCACTTTAGTTGGCTTGTAACTAAAAAGAATCTTTAAACATAATAAAATAATTTGAACTGTCCAAACACAAAGTTCTCGGTGGTGTTATTGCATTTGGTATGAAATAATAAAGAAAGAGGATAATGAGACATACAGAGAGGGTGATGGGGCCAACATGGGAAGTGAGGTCTTGCTTGATGGGTCCAGCATTTCGGAACTCGTTACTGGGTGTTATCATCCAGAAACCCACGGATGCATCGGAACCAAAACTGAGCCATCCATGAACACTGTTGTCCGTGTTCTCACATGAGTATTGGTATTTGTCATCAACCTGAGCCCCAACAACACAAACACAATCATTCATTCATTCACGGGCATTTTTAACCAAACACCATCTCACCAATAAAATTAGTACAAAAAGCTAAAAGACCCTCTGCCGAATAAGACAATCTACCTCTCCTCTAAATTCTGGGTTACTTGGTCTCGTTAGTAGAACCGCTTCAGGGTAAGCCAGGATTTGACCTTTTTCTCTATCTTTCATTGTTGGCATAATTCTCTGTCTCTCATCTGATACAGCCATGTAGGTGAACCTGCGCCGTTGATTTTTCCGTTACGTAATCACATTAATTTTTTTCTTTACCAAAAAATTAAGTTTGCCTTAATTAATATTTTCCTCCAGTTTATATTTTTAACAATTTAGTCTTTTAATATATTTAATTTATGTTACGTGTATCAGAATTCCAATGAGAATTAAATTAATTTGTTTTTAGTTTAGAGTACAAGTATTGTATTTTTTTTTTTTAGTGAAGGTCATCTTTAAATTGGAAAAAGTTATTATGGTATGATAATCTTTTGAAATTTTTTAAAAATATATAATTAAACTGAATTAACTTTCTACCAATTGATACATGTATTTGATAATAAGATTAAATTAAAATAGATTAAAAAATGAAGAGGTAAATGAAACTAAAATTTTACAGCTCCATCTAACGGAAAATTGTACGTATCAAATTTGTCACAGACAATAAAAGGAGTTTTTTATTTAATTTTTTTAATTAAAAAAGGAGTCCTATATTTATCAAACGAGAAAAAAGTAAATATAAGTTGTAATTTTTTTTCTCCCAAGTGGTAACGCTTTTGTGTTTTGTCAAATTCAAAAGTACTATTTTTTTAGTTCATTACCTGCCTTTGTTGAGTTTGAAAACAGTCCTAATTTGATCAACCTGTACCGCAGGCAATCCTTGAGGGCGATCAAATATTGCATATGAATAAAATCCTGAATCTCCACTTCGCAAAATATATCTGCATGTATAAATTTGTTTCAACAACGGTAATTGGCTTGTATGTGGTTTCTAAATATGAATTTGACACTCCACATTTGTTCTCAAATTGTACCAGAAACTAAGACTTGTATATAATTCACCTCATGTCTATGTTTATGGGGACATTTGAGCCATTCATGGAAGATGTCCATGTTCTTAAAAATGAAACCTCCACCAAATTCTCTTCAGCTGCTATAACCGAAAATTTTGTTCCGTGAACCCTGCAACATACGTTTCAATTATAAATTAGTCTGTTCAAGTTGAATTACTTCAGCGCAGGAATCATGCATTACTTTTTTTTGTTACCAGCTGTCATGAAGTGTACGAATACAAGAAGACCAAAATTTTACCTCTCAAAAATGATTGGTTTTCCCAGTTCTCTCCAAACCACATCCAAGTACCTACAAATAGAACACGAATATTCGGCCAATTAAACCATGACTTAGTCCATTTAAATTGATTATTTAAAATTTTAAAGGCAAGATTAATTTGGTTAGTTTCAAATGAAGTAGGTAGATACCCTCTATCTTCATCTTCGTTTTCGGCTTCAAGTAGATTGTCAATTCCGTTATATGATATTCCAAGGACGTATCCCTCGGGTACTGACAAAGTGACCGAAACAATACCATTGTCAACCACCAACTGAAAAAAGGAAAGTCCAACACAATTGTTAGGGTCAAAAACCCAATTACAAGTTTAAGACCAAAAGAGAAAATCTAAATCATGATTTTATTTTATTTTATAATTTTTGAAAGAATTTATTTGTTCCATATGACAAATGGAATATCACCTGCTGACGGTTTTCTGTGTTTAGTTTGACCGCAGAATTCGATTTTATTTGTGGGCTTAATCCTTTTCTGCAGATGAAACACATGCAATAAAAAATAAAGTTTATAAAATATGTTTGAGTTTGCAACAGGGCAATATTAAAGGAACAATAATAAATTGATTGCTATTTTAATTACACAATATTAGGACAGTTAATTGAGATTTCAACATATATTTTGGGAAATGGAAAAGGTTTGTATGGGGACTACATATTTCCCTTCTTCTTCCCTTTCAAAAAGTCAACTTTGGGAAATAGAAAACGTACAGAACTGAAATTAATGATCAAGGACCGTGACTCTTGAAAAATAAGTCAATTAAAATGTTTCATTCTTGAATTTTGAGAAAATTTACCCATGCCCATTTGTAAACATAAAAAGTAATGTGCGCTATTAACGTGTAGATAGCAAGTGATTTGCATAAGATGTTCTTTCGTATTTATTGATACGGTTTGCACAGAAATTGGGATTTCATTGATATTGTTTGACCATACTATTGATGCAGGGCATGTGACAGAATGCGACTTAAAAGAGTTTTAACTAAGAAATTTAAGTCAAACGAAATTTTCGTTTGATTTGGCGTATTTGTTTCCAATTTTGAGTCACGTTTCACAGATGTCAATATTTATTATATATTTTCCCAAGCTAATTGAAAGATAGTGATTTATTTTTTGTTCTTCATTGGGACAAGCATAATACAAAATACACCTTTAGTGTGTGTTTGGTTTCTAGTATGCTTCCATAGGATTCACATTTGTATTAACGATACAAAATGTTATTTATGGATTCTAAACATACATGAAAACTTTTAACGTGTATCCTAATATCACGTAATGTATGCTTGAGGAGAGGTGAGTGCACTACAAATGTGGTCTTCTAATTTTTGTGTTCCAGTAAAAAATGAGTATTTTTAAAATTACATTTTATTGAAGGTATTTTTTTAGAAAATTTAAAACCATCAGCACAAATAATTAAGCACTATTAATATCACAAACTACATATGACCCAGGATGAGCCTATTTTACCAGCAGATAATAATAGGATTCAGGAGACACGTGAAATGAAAGTGTGAACAGAGGGTTCAGGGGGAGACGTGGGTGCAAGAATCGATTCCTTCCATGGCCACAATGGCTAACTTGTGAAATGTCTTTTAGTTACCACCATAAAGTATAAAGTAGGGCCCCCATCTTAGAGGTGAAAGGTAACATTGAAGTAGCAAATAAATTAACTTAAAAGGATAATAAAAGACATGGAATTCTAAAAGTTCTCATGTGAGAAGAAACGGGAACACAAAAGACAAAGAAACCGTGATCCTTTCTGCTTATGCCTACTCCCTTTATATTTGTTTTTGTTTTTTTAATTACTTTTCATGGAAAGAATTCAAACAACAACATCAACATAGAATGTCTTCATTTTTAATGCTTTCATATTATGCTTCTATCTCCCTTTGCTTTCCCTTTATTTTTCTCTCTGACACACGCAAAGCCAAGTGCAAAGAAAATGCAGAAATTGCTATAAACCAAAATTAGAAGCAAAAGAGAGAGAAAGAGAGAGAGAGAACCTAATTGGTGTCTTCGCAGAACAGGCACCAAACAAGAAACAGAGCTGCAGAGTCATTCCAAACCACCAAAGGAGGAAGAAAACCCGTGTTTTGCTCTTCTTACCCGCCATCTTCTTCTTCATCATCTCTTAACAATATGAACCTGCAATAGATAAATAAAATTAGCAGCTTCATTTTTGTGACAAGAACAAGGTCTCATATGAAGAAATTAAAGAATGCCAAAATGAAAACATATAATGCTGTTAAAATTGTAAGAAAGTAAGAAACTAAAAACTAAAGAGTATTGTCAAACTACCATTCCATATGGTTGGTAATCAAACGGATTATTTTAAGCAGAAAGAGAGTTTTGAAAGACATGAAAGAACCTTTAGAATCACCAATGTGTTTCCTTCCGCTAAACAAAACAATGGGAGATGAAACACCTTTAGAATTGTTTGTGTATTTCTGTTCTCCCCGTTACTATATTCTCGTTGGAACCTTAACAATATACGCACCTTAAAAAACGTGATGACATTAACTTAATGACAATTCAATGGCCTTTATATATATATATATATATATATAGCTGAACATCTCAATGGCCAAGTCTAGCTTTTCTTTCATTTTACATAATCACAAATTTTTTTCTTTTTTTTTTTTTCTAAATGGATTTGGTAAACCTCTGCCCCTCAATTTCCTAAATTTCACATTAAGGAAGTCTTCCCCTTCAGCGTGGGGACGTGGTCCACTATGGAGGGGCATAGTAGTCTTTCAAAGACATGTCATAAGGACAAATTTAATAAAAGAAGGTATCACATGAGACCATTGAAATAGTGTTCAAGTTTGACATTTGCCCCCGTAACACAAATTCACAGAGTTAGGCTAAACAAGAATCCGAGAACAAGAGTAATAATAATATTTTCATGTAATGAAATCATTGACAACGAAAATTAACCAAAGTGTTGACTGAAAGTTTTTCCTTGTTGAATAAATTAAATATGTTTCTGTTAATGAAGTTGTTTGTGCCGTTATACCAAAAGGTTGAAAAAATAGAGACGTGATTGGTAGCAAATTGATATAAAACTTTCCCCGAAGAATTTATGTTCCAATTATAATTGTACTGGTAAAATGGAGGGCGTTTGGTATGTACCAAATCCTGAATGTTAGAAATTCATCGACATGTGAATATATTACATTAAATGCCTAACATCTTTCATCTCAAGTATACATGTTATATTGTTATATGGTAGTATGGTCTACTTTAACACGTTTGTATACAAGAAAATTACAACTTTGGCGCTTTTGAAGAGTAGAAAGGAAGAGGGTTCAGAGTTTTAGAAGAGAAAAAGGGTACGCAAAAGTGTCTCTGATGCTGGGAAAAAGTCATTATTATTGGAACCGTTCTCAAACAAAGTTGGCAACCGAATCCACATTCATGTCAGTTGATACTCAGTTGTGCATCTATGTGTGTGAATGACACCCACTATTCCCTGCTGGACACGGTTTACCAACAAAAGTTCATCCGTGATGTCTGAACTTTATTGTATTATACTTTCAATAATAATATAGCTTGGATGTAAATTAATATATATTATTATATTATGTATAAATTTTTTCTTTTTATAGTTTCTTGTTTACATGGGATACTTCTTTATCCAGGAGCTTAATTTCTTGTTTATTCTTTTTATCTTTCTTTCCTTTTTCTTTTTATCTTATCTCATTATTTTATTATCTTTTGAAATGTATCTACTCGATTTAAAAGTATACTTACAATTTTCCAGAATACAATATCCTCAAAGAGGGCCACTCAGAGAAAAAGTGGGACAACAATTAATTGTATTATTTTTTATTCTAATTATACTTTTACTCTCACTCTGGTGGAATAATGTTACTTTATTATTATTATTTTGTCCACATTTAATTTTCAATTTTCTATTATTAAAATTAAGTTCCTCATCCTATATTTCATCCAATGGTTTCTTGATGACTAAAAGTGGTTTTGAATAATTTATATTAAAATTAATTTTACAAATTTAAAAATGTTTAATTATTCATTATTAAATACATGTAGTGATAATAATAACTCTTCCATATTGTTGGAAAAAATGGTAATTTGAATTAAATATTTAACTAAAGTTTGTCTAAGACTATACCACTACCTTTTTATGAAATTTCTAATATATTCATTTGATAATAAATATCCAATTTAATTAATCAAATATAATTATTTAAAAACAGGTGAAACAGTATTTTCAAATATTAATTAAGAAATCGAAAATATAAAAATTATTATATTATTAATATATTTTCAATATAATTTTTAATATTTTTCTTAATTCTTTAACTTGACCCAATTTTAAATAATTGCTAAGTGAGAATAAAAATTTATAGCGGACTCTTTAATTAAGGCAGCTATAGAATATAAAGAAAGATGCAATGGATTAATTAATCTATGCACCTATGGTAACATGATTTGTTATTTAAGTAGAGAAATAGAATGAGAAGAGAGGGCAATAGAGGACAATGGCTGTGCACTAGAATGGTTAACCAATTGGCAGTTAGCACACGTCAATGCTATCTTTGTTTTTCTCTAAATAGTGGAATTATGCAGTTCTTGGACGATGCACTCAGCCGCACACTATAATACAAAAAGAGAGAAGAAAGTGACTCAATAAGTCACACTATTCGCTAAAAGGTCGTTCACTAATTTATTCCTCTTTTATAATGTGGTCTTCGTCCTACCGGAATATTCTTAAAAAATGTTTGAAACGATTGTTGTTCGCTTCGGAACGTTTGGTAGATCCGAACGGATATAATTTATTTTATTCTATATTATCTTAATTTATATTTAGAATGATTTAAAAGATAATGGAATGTAATATAAATTATATTTAAATAATAAAATTATTTTTTATTAAATTAAGTATAATTTTATTAAAATAAATTTTTAATTTAATATTTGAAATTTTTTATAGAGTTAAATAAAAATATTATAAAATATAATATATTTTATTATATTAATTAAATTATAAAATAAATATTGAAGATGAGATATTTAAAAAAATATATATAAATAAAAAAGTTACGTAAGAGTAATGAGAGAAAAAAAGAAAGATAATAATAATAATAATAATAATAATAATAATATATTATTATTATTATTATTATTAATAGTAATATTAATATATTAATAATATTAAAATTATTATTGATAATAATTATTATTTATTATAATTAATAATATATTATTAATATATTTATTGATATATATTAATTTTATTATTATTATTATTATTATATTATTCTTATTATAGTAATTATAATATTCTGATAATAATAATCATTTTATACATATGTTATATGATAAATTTATTATTTTACAATATAATTTTTTTATAAATTTTTATTAATAAAATATGATAATTTTTTAAAAATATTTAAAAATATAAATTTTATTATAAGAAAAAACATAATAATAATTTAAAATCATTAAATATTAACTTTCATATTAAATTAAAAAATTTACTCAAATATCTATAATAAGTAAGTATTCATATATAATGTTAATATTTATATCATATATATCTAGTTAGGATATTTTAAAACATTCATATATAACAATTTAAATTAGTTTTCTTATATTTAACAAAAGCATTAATATCCTCTAATATATTTAGTCATCCACAAAACAATAGTAAAATGTATATAATTATAACCACTAAAATTTGATTTATCTTTAGTCTTCATGGGTTGTTCTTAAAATAGTCCATTTATTTTCTTAAGTTTTCTGCTTACTCAAAGTAGAAGTCATGATCAAAATAGTAATACTTGCCTATAGGATAACCATAATAGAGTGAGCTTCCTTAGAATGATGCTTCACAGGATGGATTGGGATAGTGAGACAGTGTGAATGGATCACTTTTGCAACTGGATGAGTTAAGGTTTACTAATGGTGGTTCTTGTGGAGCTTGGAAATCAGGTGGTGAAGGGGCAACCATATCTTCATGAAATACTTCAAAGGATATGGAAGAACTGGGGTTACAAATAACTACCTAAAATTGATGTAGACTTAATAAGAACCAAGAAGAAAAAAAAAATAAAGAATGAAGAAGATGAAGAGGACGATCTCCTATAATGACTTCAAGATCCTATGACAAAGTCAAAAGTATAGAAAGTTAAAGAAACCTTAAATCAAATAGTCATAACTATATTTAAGACAATCTAAGATATAGAAGAGAAGAACATAAAGATCATCCACTCTATTTAAAATGAAGATTTAGAAGGAGAGAACCAAATTTAACTTATTTCATCTCAATTCGTATTTTACTTATATTTTGGGTAAGAACATTGTGTTTACTTTAGTAATTAATAAAATAGGTTTAGTTGATTATATTAATTGGCTTGACCATAAGAGTTATTAAGTCTTTTTAGGATTGTTTACTTTTATTTTATTATGTTAGTAGGTCGGAGTATAATGACTACTAATGTAAATCTCCATAAGAGAGTAACTTTGATGATAATAAGAATTGATGTTTTTCTATTTGAGAGAGATTTTATACCTCTTAGGATTCTTGGAAAGAACCATTATTTGGATCTTATCAAGGATTTCTCATACGCTTGTGGTGATTCCACACTAAACTTATCACTTTTCTTTCTTCATAAATTTGAAGGTGTGACATTTTCCTCCATTTCTTCTCTTTTTTTCATATTTTGTTTCTAGCATCATGGAATTCCTAATTTTTACTTATTTCTCTTATAACCTAATTCTTGATCTACGTGAACCAACTCAAGGAAAGATTCATTTAAATTTACATCAGGTGGAAATTAGAGCTTGGATCCTAGAGTTTGATAGTGAACTTATCTTTGTCGTTTCACTACATTTTTTTTTTTATTCATATTTATTGAGGTATGTTCTAGGAGAAAAAGGAAAATAAAAAAATTGAAAAATAAAAAAATTCAACAAAATAATTTATGCCTTATTTTATTGAAAGTGGTTGATTTCTTTAAATTTTGTATTTAATTCTGCCATAAAAAGTTAAAAAAATTCAATTATTATTTTCGTTAATTATTTTTGTTTGGCATTTTATTATTTGAGTATGCATAATTATTCTTTTTATCTGTTATTGGTTATCTTTATTAGTTTCTCAAGTTTGTCTAGAATATTTTCTTTATCTATCTTCATGAGTGTTAAGTTTTGTGTGTAGTTTTATTTACAAGTATGTATGCATTTTTCTATGTTGGTTTTGGTTTAATTTAAAAACTTGAAAGAGTACTTGAGTGGTAAAAGATAAGAATGAGCATCACATAAATCCTAATTTGAGAGTAAAACACAAGTGAATTAAACTCAAGAATGAAAACACATAAGTAGAGTGATGGGGCCTTTATTTTTATGTTAACTTATTTTTTCTTGTAGCCATGTCTAAAGAATGTGATACAGATGGGGAAAATGCTTCTTTTTACCTAAGATCGAAGGCTGTGAAACTATAAATGTAAGCTCTAAAAAAATATATATAGAAGATGTTACAAAGGTAAAATGTGGAATTACATCAAAGAACTGACCAACTAGAAAAAGTTATGACTTCCAACCATGGGAGAACATCCAACAATTGAAGGGATTCTAATAATGAAGGTTTGTCTCATGAGGATAATAACATCTATGATTTCCTAAGAGAAATGAGAGAAAGAAAGAGGCATAACAGAGGGAGGAAAAATGAAAGAGGTGGGAGAAATTGTGGGCAAGAAGATGAACTTGAATGTGTAAAATTCAAGGTACCCTCCTTCCATGGAAAAAATGATCCTGAAGCATACCTTGAATGGAAAATGAAGATTGAACAAATTTTCTCTTACCCGAACTACAATGATGAAAAGAAAGTAAAGGTACCTTGGATTTCATCTCATATGTCTTAATTTGGTGGGATCAAGTACAAAAAGACAAGATTTAGAGAGCATCCTATTAACACTTGGGATGAAATGAAGATCATGACACAAAGAAGATTTGTATCTTCCCACTATCATAGGTATTGGCACAAAAAATTACAAAGACTCGCACAATGGAGTATAAGCGTAGATGAATGCTACAAGGAGATGGAGGTGACATTGATTATAGCCAACATTGTGGAGGATAGAGAGGCAACCATGACTTAGTTTCTCCATGGTATAAATCGAGAAACTGGGGATATTGTAGAGTTGCAAATTATGTGAAGATTGAAATCTTAGTTCATCAACCATGAAGGTGGAGCAACAATTGAAGTGGAAGTGTTCTATAAAGACATTATATAATTTTAAATATTCTTCAAGTTGGAAGGATAGACAAAAGAAGGAGCGTTCCTTTTCTAATCCTAAGGAAGCAGTAGATACTAAGAAGTCTATCTCCACTACCACTACTTCTTCTAAAAGTAAGGATATAAAATGCTCCAACTGTTTTGGAAAGGTGTATATTATATCCCAATGACCGAATAACAAAACTATGGTGATGAGAGATAATGAGAGTATTACTAATGAATATTCTAATTTGTCCTCTTCTTATCCAAGTGAAGAGGAAAATGGTATAACCTATGTGCAAGATGAAGATTTATTGGGGGTGAGAAGATTATTAGGAAGACAACCTGAGGAGCATGAGGAGATCCAATTGAAAAGAACTTCCATACTCATTTCCTTGTCCAAGGGAAAATGTTCTCTACGATCATTGATGAAGGAAGTTTCACTAATGTGACAAACACTAGATTGGTTACCGGATTGAACCTAAAAACTACACCACATCCACGACTATATAAGCTTCAATGACTAAGTGATAGTGGTAAATTGGTGGTGTCAACAAGTGATGGTTAATTTCTCCATTGGAAAGTATAAATATCAAGTTCTTTGTGATGTTGTACCTATGGAAGTAGGACACATCCTTCTTAGAAGGCCTTGGAAGTTTGATAATTGTGCTCAAGATGATGGATTTTCCAAAAAAAATCTCTTTTATCCACAATTCTCGTAAAGTAACACTTGTACCATTATCTCCTATAAAATATTTTAAGGATTAAATAAAAATAAAACTAAAAAGAGGGCAAGAGGATCGAGAGTTTAAAAGGAGAGAAAAAAAAAGTGAAACAGAAAAATCCCTTCATGTTAAGGGTAAAATTAAAATGAAATAGAGGAAAGAAAATAAAAGAGAGAATAAGGAAAAGGGAGAGAGAGAGAAATGGAAAGTCTAATTTCTAATAAAAGTGAGGTTAAGAAGACTTATTTGCCTAGTTAGCTATTATTTATTATTTTGTATAAGGATACCTATTTGGACTCTAACACTAACATTTTTTCTAGTGTTGCTATTTTGTATAAATTTAATGATGTTTCTTTTTTTCAAAGAAGTGCCTCATATTTTGTCATCAATGAAGGGAATATAACATCAAATAGATATTAGTCTTGGTGTTTTTCTACCAAATAGACCCCTATATAGCAGAAATCCTCAAGAGACAAGGGAGATAAAAAAAAAATGGAGGAGTTACTACAAAAAGGATGGGTTATAAAAAGTTTAAGTCCTTTTGTAGTACCTACAATTTTGGTACCCAAAAAAGATGGATCATGGAGAATGTGTATAAATTTTAAGGGCATCAACAACAATACAATTAAGTATAGACATCGTATCCCTAGATTTGATGAATTGTATGGTTCTTGTTTCTTTTCTAAGATTGATGTGAAAAGTGAGTACTATCAAATTAGGATAAGGGAAGAGGATGAATGGAAAATTACCTTCAAAACTAAATATAGATTGTATAATTGGTTGGTAATATCATTTGGTTTAACTAATGCACATAACACATTTATGAGACTTGTGAACCATGTATTGAGTGAATTTCTTGGAAATTTGTGATTGTATACTTTTATGATATTTAAATTTAATCTAATAGTTTTAAAGAGCATGTTGAACATCTCAAAGTCTTGTATGTCTTTAAGAAAGAAAAATTGTATTCTAACTTAGATAAGTATAATTTTTGGACTAATCATATGATTTTTCTTGGTTTAGTGATCAATTCAAAAGACGTACAAGTTGAAGAAGAAAAAGTAAGGCCAATCCAGCTCCTAAATCTTTGAATGATGTTAGGAGTTCTTATAGATTAGAAATATTTTATAAAATATTTGTAAAATATTTTTAGCACATTGACAACACCCTTACATGAATTTGTAAAGAAAAATGTATTTTAAGCAATTAAAGACAAACTCATACATGTACTCATTCTTCCATTACCTAATTTTTCCAAATCATTTGAAATTGGATGTTATGCATCTAAAGTAAGTATTGAGGCTATTTTACTTCAAGAGGATCATTCCATTATATATTTTAGTATAAAATTGAATAAGGATACTCTTAAATACTTAACTTATGATAAAGAATTATATACATTTGTTGGAGCATCACAAACATAACGACATTATCTTTTACCTAAAGAATTTTTTATTCAAAGTGATCATGAATTCTTGAAGTATTTAAAAGGAAAATAAAAGCTCAACAAGATGCATACCAAATGGATTGAGTTTCTTGATTAGTTGCCATATGTTATCAAGCATAAAAAAGAAAAAGTAAATGTGATAGAAAATTTTCTCTATGGAAGGTATACATTTCTTACTACTCTTGAAACTAAATTACTTGATTTTGAATATGTTAAAAAATGTATGTTCATGATAATGATTCTCTCACATAGATACTTTGTGTGATAAAATAGCTCAAAAAGGATTCTATAGGCATAACATTTATTTGTTCAAAACTAATAGATTATGTGTGCCTAAAATTTTTTTAGGAGATTTTCTTATTAAAAAATTTCATTAACAAGGTTTAATGGGGATATTTTAAGGTTTATATATATATAGAGTTGTCAAATTGGCTCGTGACCCTAGGGTTTGCCCATTTGGTCCTACATTATGTAATCCACTTAGAAATAAGATTTTTTAAGTCCTAATTCACATAACCCCCAATTTAAATGAGTTTAGTGTGAGCAAACTCTAGCTCTATTTTATTTTATTTTTTATTTTGTAATTTATTTCAAAGTAAATTAATAAATTTAAATTCATATAACCTCCAAATTAAATAGGATGAGTGTAAGTTAGCTCATATAACCCTATTTTAGAAGTCTTTTGTAAATATACTATACTATTTAATTACATTTAATATATTTTTCTCCATTTCTATATCTATACTATATATTTTTACCCTTTTTATAATCGTCACGAAATGATTGCTAAAAAATATAATTTTTTTTATAATATAACTATAAAATGAATGATAAATAGAGAACATATGTTTTATTATTGAGGTTGTCAAGTTATGTTATAAGATAAATAATCTCATCCTTATAACATTAGAATATTATATTTGAAATAAAATTTACTTTTTGTTTAATATTTTATATAAAATTTTATTAATCTAGTTAAAATAAAATTATTTATATATCAAACTTCTCCAATTTTAAAATTTTGAAGCCACGTATAAATACATGGTGATACCTATTAAAGGAATATTGTAGAAAATTTGTTTTCTTCTTAAAAAAGTAAAAAAAAAATTACATAAATATCCAGCAAATTAATTGAACATCAAAACATAATAGATATTTATTATTTAGTCGTGTACAACAACTTTGTAAATGTTGTATTGGTTATTTGGTTGAAAAAAATTCGATTGACACAATTTTAGTTTTAAAAAATATATTTTTTTAGATTTGATATATGATAAATCAGGTGTAGATTTTTATCATAAAATATCAATTTAGAAAATAAAATTTTTTGATCTTTCTTGTTTTGTACTAATTAGAGACTACAATAAATTTATTATATAGCTACTATTATTTTTAGAAACAGTGATTAAACTAGAGATGTAAGTATCATATATGATAAATAATAAATTTTGTCATAATTTTTTTAGTGACAATTATTAAATGATAAGTAGAGGTATCATATTTTTATAAATATAAAATAAATTATAGATATAAATATTATATGTTAAATTTTATCATTATTTTAGTAACATTCGTTAAATTATAATGTATATTTTTATACAAATTCAATATAAATTATAAATATAAAAATCAAACACATAGAACTTATAAGTTTAATTAATAATTAATTTATATATAAATAAAATTACAAATCAATTTAAATATAATTTAAAAAATTATCTATACATTATTATTATATATTTATTTATTTAAAAAATTATGAAAGTTCATTTACATATAAATTTAAGTTATTAATTCATTTAATGCTAAGTTTTTTATTTTTAAAAAAATTATTACAAAATAAATTTATAAACCAAACTTTTAAAAAATATGTCAAACTTTAAAAAATAAATTATATCATATAAATAAATCAAATTTAAACTTAAATTTAACACTAAAATATAGTAAAGTATAACCCTTTTAACTTACTTTCACCTATACTTGGATTGTAGGCTTTTTTATCCCAATTGGATCAATTAAAAATTAAATACCTTATAGGGGTAGTTTGAAAATAATTTCTATGCAAGGGTTGTATCAGTTCCTATGGCACCATGTATTCATTATAGTTATAGTTACCATATATTCATTATTTGATTGACTAGTTTGTTCATTAGGTACACCATGCAATGTAGATGAAACAACATATAAATTTGGTCTCAACATCGATATAATTTATTTTTTCCCATCATTTATATCACTCAAATGATCCAAATCAAATTAATTATCATCTAAATCATCATAATTCTCATTACTACCTTAATCTATTATCGATAAATAATAATTTGATTATCATTTGATAAATTTATAATCAAACTAACAAATTTTCTAACGAAACATTTTTAATCAATTGATTCAAAATACCTATTAATGTAATTGTATCATCTTGAATCTGATTTGTATCATTTTAATTAACCATGTTCTATCAATGTTGTTGAATTACCAACTGTATCAATTTTAGTATATACTTTAAGTATATATATGAGCGTCTATTGTTCAAATATATTAATCATGCATTTAATATAACACCCTAAGAATGAATATCAATTTTACGCTTAAGTCGTTCATTTAATTTCATTATTAGTTTGTTATCTCATGCGAAAATCTTTAAAAAATACTTATTAGAGAAAATACGGTAATTTTTTTAAAATCGTTTGTTATAAAATGCAAACTTCGTCGATATAGCGTATGTGACAGTAAATAACTTACTAAGTGTACTTTCACGTATACAAAATATTTTTATTATGTATCATTTTCTTTATTTTATTTGTCTAGTCAATAGTAAACAATTAATCATAAACTATTCACATAACACACAAACATTATATAATTATATAATTCATTTACATACATATAACAATCTTAGGCACTAAGGCCTTTACCTACTCTTTGTTACACAATATAATGTACATGCTAAATTTACATACATATTTACTATACATTAGTTTCACATGTTTTTTTACAAAGTTATAAGTTGTCCTCTAGGTAGCTGAATGGGACCTTTTAAGTTTTTATTCTTTATGCACTTCAATTTGCAAGTCTTATGAATATCCTATTCATACTAAGTTTAAAGATTAAGTGTTAGCAAATTTTTAACTTATTTAAGTCAATTTAGTCATGCATGGCCGAATGATGATATGTCATTGTCAAGCTTCATTTAAATTTTTAATCCTTTACTTTTACATAATAAGGTTTCTTAATGTACCTAAACCAATTTTTTCAAACTCATTTCCTTCCTATTTTACTTTAAGTGGCTGAATGTGAATCCTTGATTCCTAAAGCCTTTTAGTTTACTTTTCCTTGTCTTAAAAGTTTATTTTTACCAATTGAAGTATAATTCATTAATTGGTATATAACTTAGAAATTTTGAAGACTTCTTCTTCACTCTTGAAAGTTATGGTCAAATGGTTTAATGTAGTTTTCCAACCTCATGGTTCATTCCTAATCACTTAATTTATGTGGGCCTAGGTTTAATCTTGAATCATAGTAAATTCTTAACTTTCCGAATGCCACTTCTAAAGTTTAGGGCCTCAAATTCATCTCTAATTAATCTAGGTTGAAAAATTCTTCTAGTTGAAGTTTAGACTACAAGTTTTACCAAGGTTAGTTAATTTTTAAGACTTATCTATTTCTAAGGGTCATGGCCGAATGACTCCTCTCCTCCACATAACTCCATTGTTCTATTTTAATTACCAACTTATAAATATTTGAAATCTATCTTAAGTATTAATTATGGATTTCACTTGATTTTATCTATTTTTGTTATTATGGACTTAGCCACTTTTAGACCTTACTTACACCTCTAAATCTTCCATTTACCTAATAAAGATTCTTGATGCATCCTTAACTAATTTTAAGTTCATTTTTCCTTGAATTATACTAAGGTGGTCAAATGCGCACTTAGTGGTCTTTAGATTATTTTTGCTCAAATTCTCTTTTTTCAAAAGTTGTTTCACATCATTTAAAAATTGGTTATATAGTTTGTATCACTTTTAAAAAATTTAAAAATTTTTATCCTTAACTTCACATTTATGGCTGAATGCCCCTTTTAACTTTCCAAGGTCACCTTTTCAAATTTTCTTCTCACACAACCTTGGTTCCTTGATTTTGTGTACTTGTAGCACCTTAAGCACTTGATCCATACAAGACTTGTCCAAAATTCATAGCTTGGGTCATGGTCAAAGTGAGTCTTAAGTGTCTTCTGAGGCTTATGCCATTTATGGTCCCAACATTTTAACTTTTACTTAATAGTTTTTAGATCTATGCCTAAAGCAAGCTTTTGGAATTTATAAATTAATTTTTATTTCAATTTTTAATATTTAAGTCCACAGATTCAGATCTGGACATAATATTACAAAATTCCACCAAAGTAAAAAATCAATAACTTTCAAACTTTAAACATAAAAACATGCAAAATAATATTTTTTTTAAACATCAAAGTGTAGATCCACAAGATCTACTCCAAGATCCATCCATATCCTATCAGGAGAACTTCAAAAATTTAATTATGACTTCTCAAAACTTCCCAAAGCATCAAAATGGATTTTAAAATAATTTTTACCGATTAAATTTTTTCTAAGTTACTTAGAAACATTTTTAACCAACCAAACTTCATTTTATTTTTCAAAAATCACTAAAAAATGGTGATGCTCATTTTGAATCATTTAAAGACAAAATTGATCTCTCATGAGTCCAAACAAAAAGGATATCTATGGATTTTAGAGAAAGGATTCATAAAAGAAATAAAACCAACAATAAAAAGTAAGATTTAAAGCTAAAAAAGGCAAAGTAGAAAATTATTTGATGGTGACTTGGTGTGGGGTTATGGTGGGGCTATGGTGGGGCTATGGTGGCTGAACTTGGTTCCTCCTTTATGGTCCACAAATAGCTTCTTGGTGAAAGTGGTGAGGCTCAGTGTTTGAAATTTGATTTTAACTTAAATCTCAAAGATGGAAACTTAAGCTTAAGGTGAAAGGTTAGAGTTTTTGGAATTGGTTCAACTTGGAGAGAGTTTGGAGAATTTTGTTAAGTGTTTATATCATAAAACCTAAGCCAAGTGGGTCCCCCATGTAACTTAGTGAATTTGGCCAAGTAAGGGTAAAATTGGATTAATTTTTCTCTTAAGGGTATTTTGGTAATTTTTCATAGAATTCTCATTTTCCAAAATAATTCAAAAGATAAGGAATTATCCTTTTAAAATTTGATTATTGTTAATGAGACTAAGTTTGTCACTAATCATATTTATCTTTCCCTAAGCATGATTAATTTTAATTAATAAAAGTTAAGCCTTAATCATGGTTAAAAAAAATCTTAGCATTAATTGTTTTTATCTTTTATAAGTTTACTTTGGGTGGACTTCAGACGGTGACTCATCATCATGATTTCCACATGAAAATTTTGTGTGCACCATGTAGAGCCCACTCTTGGCTTCTTTCTCACACGTTCTTGCCAGCTGGGTTTTCGAGGATGCTTTTGTAATTTTTCTTATCATTACTCGATAAATTTCTAAATTGTTCCCTTGATAATTCTAACACTTTTTGGTCTTTTCCTAAGTTAATCTAAGGTCATTTGATATTTTTTCAGGAACTGATTAGCTCTGTACAGAAAACAAACTTTCTAGGGGTGTTTTGGACATTTTCAGAGTTTTCTAAGACGTTTTCGTTCCTTCATTTTCTAAATTTTTCTCATTATTTTTAATCATTATTAATGTTCTCTATCCCTCTAAAATTTCTTTTTCTCTTGCACGTCTTTTTTTTT
Source organism: Canavalia gladiata (assembly GCA_037954105.1). Classification (NCBI taxonomy): domain Eukaryota; kingdom Viridiplantae; phylum Streptophyta; class Magnoliopsida; order Fabales; family Fabaceae; genus Canavalia; species Canavalia gladiata. The sequence goes on along the minus strand of CM075658.1, from coordinate 37,849,615 downwards.
GGAACATTATATGGGTTGCCTAGATGTAGAAACATTTTCGTCATTTGCACCAAACATTTTAATTTTTCAATTTTTTTTTGTTTCAAATCCTACTTAGTTTCCTTCTAAAGATTGTTTGTTATTTGAAAAAGTTCATTATGAAAATTATTTAAATTAACGAAAATTTTAATTTTTTATAATTTTTTTAATTTATTTAAACTTAAATTTTTTTCAAACTTTAATTGATTTTTGTTTTCCTTCAAAATAATATCTTCTTAACTTTAAAAAATTTTACCATTAAAAATACAATAATAATAATAATTTTATCCATAATTTTACTACTAAACAAAACATATAATATTACATTTTGGACATTTTCAGAGTTTTCTAAGACGTTTTCGTTCCTTCATTTTCTAAATTTTTCTCATTATTTTTAATCATTATTAATGTTCTCTATCCCTCTAAAATTTCTTTTTCTCTTGCACGTCTTTTTTTTTTGGAACATTATATGGGTTGCCTAGATGTAGAAACATTTTCGTCATTTGCACCAAACATTTTAATTTTTCAATTTTTTTTTTATTTCAAATCCTACTTAGTTTCCTTCTAAAGATTGTTTGTTATTTGAAAAAGTTCATTATAAAAATTATTTAAATTAACGAAAATTTTAATTTTTTATAATTTTTTTAATTTATTTAAACTTAAATTTTTTCAAACTTTAATTGATTTTTGTTTTCCTTCAAAATAATATCTTCTTAACTTTAAAAAATTTTACCATTAAAAATACAATAATAATAATAATTTTATCCATAATTTTACTACTAAACAAAACATATAATATTACATTTTATTAAAAATAAAATGCATAAATTTTATGCATTTAATTATATAAAATATAAAAAATTATACATCACAGTTATGCTTAAAATGTATAACTTTATACGTTTTACGCAGAAGTAAATCAACTAGTATAAAATACTTAAAGTTATATGTCTTGTGCTATAATACATAATTTTGTGCGTAGCATGACAAATTTAACAATATCTCTTTTCCTTTCCTAAGGCATATTATTAAATGGGTTGCATTCTAAACTTTGACAATTTTTATCACGTCGGAATATGACGTATAGTAAAACACATTTTACCTAGAATGTATTTTATTACACATCGTAAACACGATTACAATCCCTTCTAGAGAAATTATTTTCAATCTATGTCATTTGAGATAACAGTTTTTTTAAATGACCCCATTCGAGTAAAAAAATGGCTAGATTGTTCAGGGGTATAATAGACCCCACCGTTTGCAAAACCCTCAGCTGGCAACAGAGTAATGGTTGGTGGTGGTGCCTAACACCTCACCTCTTTACGGTCACGCACATTTTGAATTTTGAGCATGTCATCTGGTCCTCACATAGCGTGTAGAATGGAAGGGGCAGTATATAACGCATGAAATGGAAGAAATTACATAGTGTTGGTGGTATAGGCCATATCATTTCTAAGGAGTGTTGTTCTTATTTCCCTCGTTTGATTCACTCTTTTCTTCTTCTTAATTTCTCATCTATCACTCTAACTAAACTATGGGTGCGTCCAAGGTCTCCAACAAAACATTTTGCTTCTACCTCCAAACCAGGTACGTTTCTGTTTCAATCCTTACTTATTCTGTCACTTTTTTCATTTACTTTCGTTTAGATATTTTATTGTTCCATCTTTTTCCTCATTATATTTCTCTGGAGTTGTACTGCTCCGAAAGCTCAAAATTTCAGATGATTGTATACTATTTTATATGTAATCAGATATTGAAAGTTGAAACTACACAAATTTCTGTTCACCTATCTCTATTTACATGAATGGTTTAAATGACATTTAAGTTTGGAAATTTCATTGTGTTTGGTTGCCGATAATTCCTTTTAAAAGCAACATGTAGTTCGCGTGCTTTAATGCAAGAGAACATTGAACTTCACTATCCTTGTCTTCTTCTTTTTTTTTTTTTGGCATAACCAAATTTGATATCACAGAGGCAGATTTTTTTTTTAAATGTAATTATATGGAGTTACGTTTTTTTTTTTTTTGGAGTATCATGCTTAATCTTTTGTAAATTAAAGCAGTTGATAGACCAAACCATTCACTACTAATATGTGCTATTATCTCAATATTTACAAATTTCTTAACTTCCATATCAGATACGTGAACGATGACGAAGACATTAGGAAGTACCTTGTCGCCTTCCATCTATATGATACATTGTCTGAGCTATTGCTTTAGATGATTGTAGATATTTCTTTGACAAGTAATTTTTGTTTAGGCCTTTACAAACAAGCATAGGATGAATCCTTCGTATAACTTTTGCATTTCCATTTTATCTTTTGATTTTTTATTTTGATACCGATCTAAAAGGGATATGCCAACATTGATATTCTAACCCCAACGGTTGAGACTTTGTCATGCTGAAGCCTCTAGCCTTGTGCCACAGTACAATTACTTTTGCAGAGTAAGTATACATTACATTTGCTAGGAATATATGATATGATTGATGGATGCTATTGAATTGAATTAGTTGTTTGACTTTTACAATTCACATACCAACGATAAGATTCCTTTGTAAATTTTGTGTTCATCTAATATAATACAATACAAGTTCATTCCAATCTGTGTAATACTGTTCATCTTCCTTGTTGGAAAGATTGATGTTTCTAGGACTGATTATTCCATGTTTTCTATTATTAGGTGTTACTTTATGCTGTTAAACTTGTTTGCCGTTTTTTTTTTTTTTTTTGCATATTATCTTTTCTGTTCTTAATTTGCTTTGGATGTGGTTGACATTTGTATCCTTTTAAAAGTCATATTTTTGGATTGATTTTTTATAAACCTTTTATAGTGATTTTGTTTTACCTTTTCTTTTTCTTTTCGCATAAGTATATCCCATATATTGTATTGGACTAAAAGTTTTCTTGGCTAAAATTCTTTTATTTCTGCAAGATATAAAGGCAAACAACCGAAAGGTTCAGGTATATGGTAGAAATTATACATTTGTTGAGACCAAATGGAAGAAACTCTGTGTTGGTGATATCATTGAAGTGTATAAGGATGCGTACTGCTGACGTTTTTCTGCTTTAATCCAGCTACGGTGAAGGGGTTTGTTATATCAAGACGGATTCTTGATGGTGAAACTAACCGAAATTAAAGCATGTCTTGGAGGTCACAACTCATCTTCGTATTTAAAAATCTCTCCAAAATTAAAACTTGATGTAGCCAATTCTTTGCAATCGCAGCAAGTTCCAAACTTTTTCTTGTTCACGTTTATATTCATTTTCAACGTGTTTTCTTTTTTTAAATCTTCCCAATTTCATATGTAACTATTTTAGGCTGTCTAGGATGAGTGACTTAAACGGTGCTTGAATGCATTAGTGGCTCTCAACCGTAGGATGTCTTTATAAATTTTAATCAACGGCTGAAGTTGATTATCTTTGCACAGTAATACATAGGTGAGATGACACTATGTGGGACATGTTTGTAGAAAGGTCTTATTTATATTCCTTTCCTATTTTGAACGTCATGAGTTTTGACGTATGATGTGATGATAACGTGCTTGTATAACATTTAAACATGTTAATGAAACATTGCATGTATGTCATTACTTCATCGTATCAAACCCGTAATTATAATAAATAAAAAATTAAAGATAAAAATTGTTCGATGTTAAGGATGGTCATTCAAGGAAATATTTGGATAAAATAGAATTGAAAACAAACGTTAAATTAATTGAAAATAATTTTAAATTAATGTCATAATTTAAAATATTATTTTATATTTTAAAAATAACAGTGATTGAAGGCATCATAAAATTTTAAAATACCGTAACAATTAGAATAATAAGAAAATTAGTACTTAAAAGTGTAGTGTAAATTAAATTTTATCTATACAATGTTTAACTTTTATCTATAAATATATAAAATTTAACTTCTCTATTTTATTAAAGTATAAATTTTATATATTTTTTTTCTTTTTCTATATATAACGGTAGATAAGAGTTATGTCGTTTTCTTACCTATATATATAAAATTATATATAGAAGTGTTTATGAACTTTTATCTATAATTTTATAAAATCATAGATAAAGGTATTTAAGTAGTTAATTCATAACATATATCAATGTCACAATAAATTGTAGGTAAAAGTATATAAAAGCAGTTATAATATATAATGAATTTTAAATTTTTATGACTATTAGCTTTACACGTGAATGAAAAGTTTATCTATGAAATACTATTTGTTTAAGTCTCATATTGAAGAAGGAAAAAATAAAAATAAAATTTTTTTATAAATAGAAATTTTTGATAAATAAAAAGGTTTTGTATGAGTTTTATCACCACAACCACATCAATATTAATATAATCCTGTGGTACATGGGTGTAAGTAGACAATGTTGAATCATGTTAAGCTTGTATACAACAAATCGGCTCAATGTTCTGGTGAGGGATAGAGAGAAACAAAAGAGGATAAGTTGAGACTGTGATGCCAGGAATAAACTTGAAGGAAAGATTGTTGTGGTAGATGAGAATAAAAGTTCTTATTGGTTGATAAATTTTACAACAAATAAGGATCGTTATAATAAGAAACAAGAATTTTTCAATTTTCTTTGTGAAAAAACTGTGATAACGAATATTTTTGAGATATTCGTGAATGTAGGTAGAAATTACCAAACCAATTAAACTTGCATGTTCTTTATTTTATTTCTTATTTTTTTATGAATGTTGCCAAACAAGCATTCAAACAATGCGATGACTTAAATGCCAACATATTTTGTACTTGTACAATCTACAAGGTTATGGTTTTCTGTACTCAAATTAGACAAAGAAGTCATGATCTTTCTCGATACTTAAATAGAAGTGATCAAATTAGTATCTTCCTCTTCTTTCTCACCTCATCACACACTCGTGATCATGCCAATTTTTCATAAATTGTAGAAGAAAACTAACTAAGGTTACATTTTGAAAGTAAAAAAGATTTAGATTTGACTTCAGTCTAATATATTTGTTAAATATTATAATTAACAGATGAGATTTGACTTAAATAACAAAGAGTTGTCACTCATCTCATCATAAATTATTAAAAAAAAATTATTAGTAATAGAATTTATTTAATAATAAATTATACCAACTACGACAGATAAAATTTGATATATTTTAATGATAAAATTTGTTATATACTAATAATAATTTAAATAATAAAATACGATAAATATAATACAAGAAAAAGGAATGCAGATTTATTCAGCATAAACACAAAAGAAAAGATATAGAGTTGGTTCTAATTGTATAAAAGAATTTTATTTAATTAATATATGTGAAAAGTAAAGTAAAACAAATAATTTAATGACTAATTTAAGGATTAGAAAAGTTGTTAACTTATTAGCTAAGCTAATTTATTGTCATTGAATATTTATTTATTTTTTTGTCTATTTACTTTTGAAAGTGTTTTGTTTTTTTTTTTAATTAAAAGTAATACCATCTTTTTAATTATGTTTTTATTTTTACTAAATTTTTAAATAATTAACTCATTTATTATAAACAAAAAAAAATAAAAATAAAAAAATATTAAGAAATTAATAAATATTTTGACATAATATAAGTAAGAATACTATTTAATTATATTTTTATCATACATATTATCCTTTTAAATGAATAAATAAAAGAAAATAAAAGAAGTTATAATTATAAAAAATTTAAATTAATCTGTAAATTCTTATATTTTTATTAATATGTAAATTAAGGTTATAGTTAAGAACAAATTTAAAATAATTTTTAAATAATATAATTAAATTCTTATAACTTAATTCTGTTATTTATTAAGAAATTTTTTAAATTAATTTCCAATGTTTCAAGATTATTTAAATTAATTTATTTTTTCGAAGTAATATAATAGATAAAGAATTTCAAAAGTAACCTAAAATGATAAACATAACTTGAGGATTATCTTGTTACATTTGTTTAACATTTTAAAGGAATAAATAAACGAGTTTCAAAAGCAAAAATACCGAGTCAATGGGGTTGATTGTGCGTTTGGTGGCAAAAACAATAAAGAAGAGAACACTTCCCAGTTGGATGTGTTGGGCCGATGATAAGTTTGTAGCTTATTGGTTGATTCTGGTTGAACGTGGCTTATTAACGTACCAATGCTTCTATATTGTTAAATTTTACTTGAAAGTTTATTAACAATTGTTAATTTTAAATATATTTATTGTTTATTTTAAACATAGTTATATTTTATTGATTGTAAATTTTATAATTTATTAATAATAATGATTCTGGTTATATATATAAATATTATATATATAAAATACTTAATTATCGACAGAAATGAGAATTAATAAATATATATATTATTAATCTTATTTAAATAGTTAAAATAAAAAGATAAATATACAAGAGAATTTTTAAATCACAACATGATTATTAGTTTTCAATTTTGATGATCTATATATAGTTATAAAATAAAAATAAAAATAAAAACTGATCTTATTATATATCCCCAGATACACACATGGAGATTCTATAAAATAACTTGTTCTTATTATTCAGTTGCATTCACCCAGTTCTACTTAATCAAAAAAGAGATAAAATCTATCAAATCTATCATATCCTTTGAAGTAAAAAAAAAAAAAAAAAGGTGTTTCTCTCGTAACACAGCGGTCATTTTCTTGCTTTCATGAAAAAGAAAAGTCCGATCAAGTTAATATAACCTCGTAATATAATTTTGAAGCTCTTATTATTAAACAAACATTAGGCCAGGTATTATCTTAGTGTAAGTTTAGCAACCTATTTTAAAGAAAAAAGTTTTTTTTATAATTTTAAGAGAATTTTTTAAACAACGACGGTTAAAAATACACACAGATACTTTCCTGTAGTGCTTCACAATTTTATTTTATTTTTTCGTTTGGTATTGGTATTTCCACCAAACGGAAGATGTTGCATTGGGCCCTTGGATTTGAGATATATATTAGAAAGTGGTAGATGAGCTAATGCCAACTAAAGGAAAACGGTAGACATTTGAGTCAGGAACATTGTATTGGCCATGGTAGACATTTGAGTCAGGAACATTGTATTGGCCATTGTTTCACATTTTAGATGGGTTGGCTAATAAAATAAGGTTTGCAAACACATACATCAACTACCTGAGTCCGTGCAGTTCAACCTTACATTTTTGACTCCGGGGTGGCACAATATACATAAATTAGAAATTTTCATTGTCACTAAGACAAATAAATAAAACAAGTTTTGCCATAGTACAAGTCAAATACAGTAAATCTTTGAATGATTTTAATGCTATAATAGAGATTTTCTGGACCCAGCAGACATTGATGAGTATGAAGAGGATTCTTTTGTAGTGGTTGTAACTCCAGAAGTGTAGGAGAATTTGCACATGTCCATAGGAGGAGCAAAGTACATTGGAACAGGCAACTTAGATGGAAGACTAGGTAAAGGGGCTTCAAAATTGAGGACACTTATCACTTGCCTAATGGATGGCCTAATGGTGTGATCAGGATGACAACACCACAACCCAACAATCATCAAGCATTCCATTTGCTGCTCCTCAAATTCCAAATTCAATTTCTCATCAGCTGCTTCAAATAGTTTTCCTTTCCCATAGAGGTCCCATACCCACTCCACAAGCCTAACTTTACTTGGCTGTTGTTTCAACTCAACTGGTCTTCTACCACATGTGATTTCAAGTGCAACAACACCAAAGCTGTACACATCAGATTCCTTACTTGATTTCCCTGTTGTGACGCACTCTGGGGCTAGGTACCCCATGGTGCCTGCCAAAACAGTAGTTTGAGAACCAAGTTCATGGTCCACTAGCCTTGCAAGACCAAAGTCACCAAGCTTGGCATTGAAATTTGCATCCAACATGACATTACTTGACTTAATATCCCTATGCACAACACATTGTTCCCACTCTTCATGAAGATAAAGAAGAGCTGATGCCAAACCTATGGCTACCTTGTATCTTACTGTCCAAGAAAGCATGACCCTATTTCCAAACAAATGTGAATCAAGGCTTCCATTAGGCATATATTCATAAACAAGAAGAAGCTCACCTTGTTCATGGCACCACCCTATGAGTTGAACCAAGTTTCTATGCCTCAGCCTGCTGATTACTCTTACTTCTGACATGTATTCCTTTTTCCCTTGTTTTGATCCTTTTGAGATCCTCTTCACTGCCACTTCAAGGTTGGAGTTCACAATTAAACCTTTGTAAACACCTCCAAACCCTCCTTCTCCAAGCTTTCCTTCTTCTGCAAAATTGTTGGTTGCATTGCTTAATTCCCTGTAGGTAAACCTTTTTGGACCAGTTCCTCTCTCAAATTCATCATCTATAGAAGGATCAACACCACTCTCCTCCTCCTTTCTCCTATTTGATCCATTTCTCTTTCTCCAAAACGTAAACCATAATAAACCTACAACACAAGTTAAAGAACCCAAACCCACACTTAAACCAACTACCAAACCAACCTCGACCTTTCTCCCTTTACCACTCTCCAAGTTTGAATTGAATGACCAAGACAGAATGTTGTGTATTTCAATCCAATCACCTGTGGCAGCCGAAAAACCTATTCTTACCATTTCTGGCAATACTTCCCTCAAATCAATGACATACCAAAGATTAGAATTGCCATCAAAGGTTGGGTTATTAGCATAAGTAAGGAAGACTGAGAGATTTTTGGTTGTAGAGTTATATGAGATCCAAGCATTAGCAATTGACCCATTCTTAATGTTGCTCTTCCAAGTCACATTTGCAACTGATTCAATTGAATTGACATTGATTCCCACATGATCAGAGCTTGGATCCCAATCATTCTTAAAACTGTCAAACTCAACACCCACTATCTGATTTTTGCTAGTGTTGAATGCTGATTCCTTGTTGAATAGGCCAAGGTACCCACCAATCGAATTGTTTGGAATCACTGAATCAAAAGGTGATATAAAGAAGGATAACCCATCACCAAATCTTGTTGGATTAACGGCTTTCATTACAAAAGAGAAATGTGTTGTGAAGTCCGTGAGCTCCTTTGTTCCTCTGTCCCACAGCTTCATTGGTTGATTATAAGAAGCACGACCAACACTTTTTGTTATGGGGCCATCAAGTTGGTTCTTTGTCAGCTGCAGAACACTGTTTGAGGAAAAGGCATCACCCTCAAAATCTATGAGATATAAGTTTTGTTGGAAAGTGGAAAAATTGAAGGAAACTGATTCTACAGTGCTAAAGAGTGCATCCAAGAAAGTGAAGAAAATAAATATGAAAAACAAGGTGTTTTGACTTTGATTACGGTATGAAGCAAAAGCCATGGGTGCAAGGCTTGTCAATAAGAGAAGTGTGATGGTGTGGAGTTACCAGCGAGTAGCTCAACTATATGCATCTACGAATTCAAAGCTTTTCAATTAAATTAATGCAATGAATAATTATGACATCAGCATGTTTTGAACTGTTCTTAGTAATTGCTAGGACGAATTAAGAATACGTGCCTCTCACTAGTTATAAACACTCTTCAAAATGTTTCTAGTAGCATCATTCTACTGTCTTCACCTCTAAATCTATTGTATTACACCTTAGACTTTAAGTTGAGTAAGGCGAAATCTATACGTTTCTCCGATTTGTTTTCTCCCGTGATGCATTGCCATTAACGCAGCATCAAGGTTATATTACAAATGTGAGTCTTTAAGATGAGATATCTTTTACTATATTTCTTTTTCTTACCGTGACATGTTAGTTTATAATTATTTAATACTCTGACATTTTTAAATATTTTTGAGCTATTAATTATGTTTAAATTTTTCTTTAATGTTAAGAGGACTAGTACCGTCCATTGTTTGTTCATACCTAAAATAAATTTTAAATGAGACATTTTAAACTAATAAAAATAAATTATTTTATTTATCATAATTTTATTTTAAATTATCTTTTAAATACATTTAGATATTCTTAAATTATTTATTAACTTTGATAATTAATTTCATTTCACATATATTTAGTCTTGAATAGTAGTTATAACTTTTTATATGGTGAAAAAGGATTGAAAAAAATACCTTTGTGCAGCAATTGGAGATGAAGGAAGAGAGAATAGTCAATAGAGCGAATGAAGGATAGATGGGACTTTTTGGAAGAAAACATAATTAGTTATTGTTAATAGGATGATATTATCTATCATACACCTACCAAGTTTCCAATTTTTTAAAAAACATTATTAACAAATAAAAATATTGTTGAAGGTCTTAAAACAACTACTTTACTTTACTCGCCTTAGGTTTAAACTGTCCTGCAATTTTAAATTTTAATTTTTATATAAAATTTTCTTTTCTGATATAAATTGTACATTCACTAACTAACCAAAATGTTTAAATTTTTAATTTTCATTTCTTCAGTTTATGTTTGGAAAGCACCTCCATTATTTTAATAGATACCCCAACACCTAATCCAACTTATATATCAAAATTTTCTCGGCCCAATCGGCCTGCTTTTTGTTTTCTTATGTTTGGGAGTTTCTTTATGGAGCGTGATAAAACAATATTAAAGATTGAATGTGACATAAGTAACAAGCCAAAATATGTCAAATTAAGAAACAAGTCCCAGAGAAACCAATAAGATCCAAATTGAAAGTTCAGAATGGTGATAAACCAAACAAGTAATGCTGGTGCCGGCTCTTTACTCTTAACTAATTTAAGATAATAAATATAATGCATTTTATTCTGAAAGAAGCATGTATGCAAAGTTGAGTACATTTGTAAACTCAGAAATTAGCCCTCTCATTATTTGCTTACCAGGACTTAACTGATGTCCTCTTAAGTTCAACAACGGCTTATGCGTATTCATTTATAGATCATCTTTAAACATAATTAATATTAGTTTTGGGCGAGGCTTGTAGCAGTTTTGATTTTGTAATCCAACCACTTATCGTTTTTCTAAATTTTTATTATAAATAACCAAAAAATCATTAACGTCGCATCAACGCCCAAATCGGAATGTGTAACATATATATTGTTTGTTGGTTTTCACTGGGTATATGTTACTCGAAAGGTGTTATATTTACTCATAATTATAAGAAATTTCAAATCGTTTAAATTAATCCTCCAAATTAAAAATACTAATCTTAATAGAATAAATACATCAATTTTTATGTTGAACACCTTCACTATTTAAGAAAGAAATCATTTAGAGCACATATAAAACGAACTAGAGAACATCGGAGCACATAAGCATGTAAGTCTTTGTAACATCCAAATCTTTTTATTTGAGTTAGTAATTGAAAAATTAATAATATCTTTTTTAAAATTAATAAAAAAATTAAATTTTTTTAATAAATAATAAAAATATCTTTATACTAAGATAACATACATAAATATATAAATAATTTAAAGTAAAAATCAAAAGACATTTTAAAATTTAAAATTCATCAATTATCATTAAAAAATTATAAGAAAAGATTAAAAATAAAGAGAGAACAAGGCCTGAAACAGTCTTAGAAAGCTATGTGTCCTCTAAGAAATAAACTGTTTCAAAAAAAAATGGTAAATAACATAAGAATTATTCGAGAACAAACTAATATCTGTTACAAATATTAGAAAAATGGTTTGGAAATTTTTTGAAAATTTTTTAGAAATTACCAAAGTGCCATAGAAGGTCATGAGGGCAAGAAAATACAAAGTAGAGACCGGGACTTAAAACTTATCCATTGTGCACAAAATTGGCATGTGAAAAATAAGGTGATGCCTCACCCATGACTCATCACACCATTTATGACATGTGGGATAAAAGTATTAATGAGAAGAGATAAAATTAACCATAATTAAAGTAAATTAATCTTGATAAATTTAAATCAACCATGCTTAAAATAAATTAACATTGATTAGTGTTAAATTCAAATTGGTTAGTGCTAAAATATTCTTACAGGATAATTCTTTACATTTATATTTATTTGAAAAGTAGAAATTAAATGTGAATGGGCCAAAATTCCCTTAAGGGAGAATTTAATTCATAAGTGTCATAAGTGGCCTAATTTGCTTAGGAAGACAAAAGGAGGCTCATTTGATCCATTACACTCTTCTAAACATTTTTGTAAGCTCTTTAAACTCATCCAAAACTCTATCTTCCCTTAAAACACCAAAACCTACACTAAGCTTGAACTTCCATCTTTGAAGTTTAAGTTATAATAAGTCAAACAAAAAAAAGTGATGTAGAGGTAGAAGGAGGTAGTTCTTCTGGTAGGTAGTTCTTCTGGTCTAATGGAGGTAGAAATTTGGTGAATAATGAAGAAGGAATGGATCCAAATTAGGCCTTGACTTGGAAGCGCCACCTCTTATGGAGGATGAGCTTCTTCTCTGCCACCATGAGAAGCTATGGATGAGGAGGTTCCTCAACCCAAAGTCTAGTTCTAGAGGAATGATACCGAGTGAATTTCTCTAAAAAAATCTAAGTGAATACTTATAATTTCTTTCAAAATGAACTTAATGTTGAAAATTACACATAGAAGGTCTTATTTATAGGCAAGGATGGTGCCTCATGTGATGAGACTATGGATCTGCCTCATGAGATTCTAGCTTCCTCTACATGTGCTTCCTTAGTTTGATCAAGAGAGGTCTAGTCCTATACACTGTGTTAGGTCTGCTACTTCTACAATACAAAAAGAATCCCAAACCTAGTCTAAAATGTATAGGGCCAATGGGAAGGTGGATTATGCTTGAGATTGAGTCTCTTGAAGGCCTAAGAAAGTCTCCATCTCTGTCTACAACTTCTTGGCCTTAGCCTTGGTAATAGGCCTAAGGATCCTGCCTAGAGAATGAGAGTGCCTTAGTATAGGTCCAAATGTCTTTGAGGATACCTCTGCATCATAAAGCCCCACCACCATCCTTGAAGTCATTCTTGCGGACCACAAAGGAGAGGGAAATCAACTTCAAAAGATCCATCAAATCCTTTTATAAGTCTTCAACAAGTAAGGTCTTTACGATACACTTTTTCTAAGCTTTTAATTATGTGTTTATGGTTTGTTTTCTTCCTTTTTTGGTGGATTTCTCTTAAAGTTATATGAATCCCACTTGCTTGAGTTTGACGGAGCTCAAAACTTCCCTTGATGGTTGAAAGTAAATATCAACAAGTTTTTAGTGAATTTTGGAAGTTAAAAGAGAATTTTGATGGATTAAAGTGCTTCTAGTAACCTTTGGAGTAATTTAATTAGTTAAAATTTCTTAAAAATGATTTTTGGAAATTTGGGTAGATTTGAAAGTTTTTGTGAAAAGTTTTAAGATGCTCAAAGTAAGGGATGAATATATCTTGGAGTAAATCTCCACTTGGTTGTCTTAAAAAAAATGCTTTCTTTATGATCTTTATATTAAAATATGTAAGTTTGCTTATGTATCCTTTTAAAAGCTTTATATTTAACTTAGACTTTAATAAAAGTCTAGATCTAGACCAAGTGATAATAATCCTAAAAGACTATAAAGGTTAAGTCCTGAAAATTACAAACTTAACTTCAAAATTGGATCTTAAAGCTAGTTTGAGCAAGGATGGATTTATGGCTAAACGTTAAATAAGAATTTTAAAACATTCCATGATCATGACCAAAATTATAGATCAAGGACAAATCTTGATGACCTAAAAGCAAATGATGCAACAAGTGGTAAAATTTATGATCCAAAGATCAAGTGAGAAGAAATTGAGGAAAAAGACCCTTGCTTGATCAAGGTGTAGATTTGGCCATTTTAACTTCATTAAGGGGAATTGAGTTTAAAATTTTGATTAAGGTGTAATGACGAGCCTAACCATGTAGAAGAAAATAATTATAAGTTCAAAAGAGACTTGATGATGGTTTAGGTAACCATTGGGCCATACTTAAGGAAACTTGGTGGAAGTAAGCTAAAACAGTGTTAAAGCTTAAGAATGAACTTAACCATGCACAAGGTTGTGACTAAAGGTTCAACTATAAGGCTATGAGAGTTAGATGACCATTTGACTAACATATAGTAAATGAGGAGAAAAATATTTAAAAATGCTAAGTTGGTTCAATCTATTAACCTAAACCATAAACTAGCACAAATCATCTTTCAAATATATGAAAAATTGATCATAATTTCCTAGGATCTATAAGATTAAATTTGGCCATTACTAGGAAAGTTTACAAGAGAATTTAATTTGGATGTTTAAAGAGATTTAAGAGATATATGAGTAAAAAGACTTGAATCCATAAGTAAGAAAGGAAACAATTAAATTAATTGGTAACAAACTTAAATAGTGGTGTTAATGATCAAGAAAGTATAAAACTTCTATCACTCAAACTTGAGATAAAGAAGGTATGCATAAAACATCTAAATTTATGAACACAAAGTAGATTAACTCACCTAGGCCATGAGGCCAACCATAGTAAGCTACACCATATCATAAACCTAAATTAAAAGTGTAAGAGAACCTTAATCTTTGAGAAAAGGAAAGGTTGAGAAGCAACTTACAAGGATGCGTGGGCTAAGTTCTTATGAGAGATTTCTCATAAATCTCAAAGGATGATAAGATGGAAAAATTCTTGGAAGGAGCTATGGGCTACCCAAAGACTTAAAACCAAGCATAATCAAGTAATTTTGATCAGGGGAGAGATTACTAATTAAAATAATTACGCTATCTCATTATGTTGATTCTTGGATTTATGGATTTATGCATGGAGTACATGTTTCTTGGATGATTTTAGAGAAGTGATGTGATTTTTAAATGCTCTATGTGCTTTCTTGAATGATGTAATGACTTGTTCAATCTCTTAGATGACATGATGACGTGTGTATGTCTTTATGGTTCCACGATTTTATATTAAATGGATGAATTGGATGCTATATGTATATAGCAGTTTGATTGAATATTAAACATGCTTCCTATTATGAAGACTTAAAATGGAACTTAATAAACTAAGAGATCACTAAAGAAGAACGTTATGTGAAAACTTAACACTACTCCTAGTGTGCTATGTCTAGGACTTGTGCATACTCATAAGGTTGTAGGTCCTTCTATGGTAATCAGAAGGTATATAAGCTTTTGTGGTGAAGCCTTAGGGCTTTAAATAAATTCTTCTATGGGGAAGCCATAGGTCTTCCAAATTTATGATGGTGATGACCATATGAAATAAGCTTATATCCAAGATCAAAAGATGGAGTCGTAGACAAATGGAAGATATTGTTTGTCTAAATGGTTAATGTTATGCCTTAAATGAAACTGTCACTGAAAGGGTGGCTAGAGAATAAGAATGATTATATTATGGCATAAAATGAGTAAGTGTCGCAACCATGATTACGAAGAGACGACGAACTCGCTAAAAATTTAAAATATAATTTTATTGGATTATATGGAGTCGCCACCAAATTTTTAGTTAAGGGAAAAAAGATTTGGAAAAATTCTAACTCGAGGAAGAGATTTAGGTTGGGGAGTTGGTTACGAGTGGGGAAGGTGTTAGGCACCCCACTCGCCTGTTCCGAAGAACGGTACCCTTAAACTGAGTGTGCGATTTTTTGAAAACTGTTTGATCCCTTTTATTAGAGTGAAAATAAATAGGTTGATGGAGGTTAGCTTGACAGGACTTGATCCTGCTCCTACGTATTCCCCGGTGCAATGGAAAACTCAAGGCTTACGTAGTTCTGGTTTGAAGGCTTGACCTTTAGAGGTAAAGAACTTGAGAGAAAAATCTTGAAAAGATTTTATTACTTAAGGAACTCTTAGTCCACATATGCACAAGGTCCGGGGCAACTAAGACTGCATTGGGGCCTATATGAATCTCTAAATATCGAACAACAGTGAAAACCGCCAGTTTTCCATTTAGAGCTCATTGTGTGAGATTTATGATTCCCAAAAATAATTTTGTTTGAAAGGTTTTATTATTTAGAAGGAACTTTTAGTCCACATATGCAAAAGGTTTGAGGAAACTAAGGCTGCACTGGGGCCTATATGAATCTCTAAATATCGAACAACAGTGAAAACCGTCAGTTTCCCATTTAGAGCTCATTGTGTGAGACTTGTAATTTCCAAAAAGAATTTAATTTGAAGAAAGTAATATAGATAAGAAAAGAATGAAAGTTGAAAAATGGACTTGGTTGGAATTGACTTGAAATGAGATTGATTTGAATCTTAAGAAATGAAACTTGACTTGAAATAAGCTTGATTAATGTTTAAGAAACGGAGGTTGACTTGACTTAAAAATGAAAGAATTAAACTTGGTTCGAATTAAAACAAAACTGGATTTAAAATTTAAAAAAATAACTTGATTTTGTTTGAAGAAAAGAATTAATTTGATTTTTATTTGAAGAGAAGAATTAAAAATTTGATTTTATTTGAGGAAAGGATCAGACTTGATTTTGTTTTTGAAGGAAAGAATCGGACTTGGTTTCATTTAAAGTTGGGGTAAAAGATCGGAATAAAATGCCCTTGATTCAAAATGGGAAGAATTAAACTTGATCTTATTAGGACTTTAAGGAAAAAGAATTTAGACTTGATTCGGACTAAGATGGGCTTGAACTTGATTTGGAAGTTGGAGGAAAAGGAAAATAAACTTTGATTTAAAATTTGAGAAAAAGAGTTAAACTTGAATTTATATTTGATTTTTTTTGAAAGAATGGATTAAAATTTGGTTTGAGTTAAAGTAAATAAGATTTGAAATAAAGGAGGTTTGATTTAAATTTGGACTAAGTTTGATTTAGAACAAAAATAAGCTTACTTTGAGATTGGGAAAAGAATTAGGAGGATAAAATAAACTTTAAACAAATTCATTACAAAAGAATTGGTAAAAAAAAATTGGCTTTTATGGGGCCCAACTATGAAACTCATGACGTTGGTCCTCACGTGTAGCATTCAATTTTGATTACCAATATTAGAGGCAAAGGTAGGGAAGTGTAACATTCAACTTTGATCGCCAAAATCAAAGGTACAACAAGGGTAGTGTTCACTTGGAGGATTTAGAAAAAGCAGGGGCAGTGTAGCGTCTAATTTGATTTCTAAAATCAAAGGCAAAGGCAAGAGCGGCGAGAATTTGGAAAAAGCAACATGTGGGGATCGAACCCACCGTTTAAGGGTCAAAGGCAATGAGTAACAGGTCCGCCACTGGACCATTTTTCTAATTGATAGTCTGATGCCTCAGATTTATTTCAAGGCGCACTTTGGTGGGCACTGTAGCCTGCATGTTGCATGTGGCATCACTCTCTTTCCCGTGGAGGCTTAGGGTTAGTTCCCTCACTCTCTCTATACCCCAAGCCAACACCTACACCACTTGACCAACCATTTCAGGCAGCACTTCTAGAGGTCATGGTAATCATACGGAATCTTTATTCCATATTCTAGATTACATATGTTTCCTGAAAGTGAAGGAGAGTAGTGCAGGGAGATTGCGATCGTAACTTTAACAAGTTCAGTTGTCGTTGTGACCGTTCGTCATTTGCTGTCTTAGAAAAAGATTAGACTATTCTGCTCTGGCTTCCACTTCCTTACTATAAACTCATAGCATTATGATCAGGAAGTTGAAGGCAATGTAGGGGCTGGACTGATAGTGCAAGAGAACCCTCCCATTATCACAGGATCTACAATAGCTTAATGGAAAGTACAGGTTCTCCAACCTCTGATTTGGAGGCCGTGACGGATGCGGTGGCCCCAAGCAAAAGACTTGAACCGTGGTGTTCCAGGCTTCTCGACGCTCTCATCGAGGGGTATATGCCTGAATTCTTTAAATCTAACCCTGAGTATACAGGATTCCTATGAAGGAACAATACCGAGTATGGCCCAATGCGCGATAGTGACTTTCTCAACCCAGTATTGAGCAGCTTAGCAGAATATAGGTATGTCCCGGATCTGCCTTAGAGCTCAGTGATCCTTGGATCAGCGTCATGACTAACAGGATCAAAAGGGTGGTGTTCTTATAAATGATCTCAGCTGAGAACAGAGTCATCCACAATTTGAGCAACCTCCTTTTCCCCTTAACCACATTTCATACGAGAGAGTTAAGCCACTAGACGTCATTAGTAGGACTGAATCACACTATCTATTCCTCTTACTAAATAACCGGTGGGTCAGACCTTAAACGTTTTATGGTTTCTGTCTCACATGCTCATGTCAATTATGCAGCGATCATGTTAATGGTGAAGGCGGTATCAGATTTACAAAATTCTCTACAACTAAAATGCCAAAATAGTGAAATTGTCCTATCTTATAAGGCATAACATGGACTCAAATAGTTACAAGCACGGTGTTATTGATTTAATTTTGTTCTAACATGAAATCATACCCTTTATCAAAGGCATGAATGCACTGATATTACCAACAAAATTCAAGTTATATTCTGGTGACATCTTCATCCAAGTACCCGTGCATAAAAAATAATCAGTGTTAACAGACTTACCTGGTCGTTTGGAGAAGTCCTTTCTTCTTTCAAGAATCACTAACCTTTCCCTCTCAATCTCTTCCAGTCTACTGCTATTGATGAAGTGTTTTTGAAGGAAGATATCCAAGCTTCTTCCAAAAACCTTCAAGAGAATCTCATGGCGTTAAACCGAATTGATCTTTTTTCAGTTACCTCCTCCCTCCTCTTTTCTTAGAATTGTTGAACCTCCAATGAAGTCCCTTTCCTTTGTTGATTCGTCCCTCCTTTTTCCCACAAGAACTCCCCCATCCCCGTTTCACTCGTACCTCTCTTTCCCCTCCAGCTCCCCTCCAGAGAACTTTTTCTCTTTTTTTCTCTTTTGCCTTTTCTTTCCTCCCCCCAAAAACTGTTCTGATTTCTGTTTTTTTTGTGTTAAAAATCTGTTTTTCCGTTTTCAATTTTTTTTTGCTTTTTTTTCTAACTTTATTATTTATTTATTTTGTTTTGTGTTTTCCTTTATTAGTCATTATTCTTTGTTACATATTTTTTGATTTTTCTCTTTTCATTATTTATTATTATTATTATTATTATTATTATTATTTTTCTATTTTATCTTTTTCATTTACTTAGTATTATTATTTTTGGTCATTTATTATTTCTATTTAATTTATTTTCTTGTTATATATTTTTTCTCTTAGTTTGTTGTTTTTTGAGTCTTTAATCTTTGTTTTCATTTTCATTTTTTAATTTGTTGTTTTTCCTTAATCTTTTAATAATTTATTATTTTTTTATTATTAATTTTGTACTTTTTACTCTTTTTGTTTTTCCATTTTATCATTTAAAATATTTTCATTTTCTTCCTCTTACTCCTCTTTTATTTATTTTTTATTCTTGTTTTATATATATATATTTGTTTATTATTTATTTATTTATATTTTTGTTTATTATTTTTTTGTTGTTTTTACTTCTTATTTTGATCTTATTTATTTATTTATTTTGATTCTCTTCTTCTGTTTTCCAGTTTTTAGTTTTATTTACTATTTATTTTTCTTCGATTTTTTTTGTAAGTTTTATTTGTTCTGTTTTTATCTATTTTTCTATTTTTTTTCAACCTTTCCTTTTATTTGTTTTTATTTTGCTGTTTATTTATTGATCTTTTGTTTATTTATTTATTATTTATTTTAGTATTGGTTTCTTGATTAATTTTAACAATTGGGGGCCCGAACATAATTGAGTGTTTACAGTTTTCCCCTCTTTACTCATTTTCCTAGCAGATAATATGAGAAACGATTCTCTAAATTATCATGGTAGAAAATGAGTAAAGACGTGAACACATTATGTCTGAGGCAGGCTTTTGAAGATGTTCGACACGCATGAAAAACCTTGAGCTTGAAGATGGATGCCTGGAAGATGGTGGTTTCTGAGCGACCTTGCTAGCTTTATATGCTAAATCGACAGGGTTTGAATATGCAAGACTTGATCATATAGCCTAATTAGGCTATGAATACTGCTGAAGTGCAGGAAAAGTGGGGTGAAAGAGGTCTGTTTAAGGCAAGAAAGCATGCAGGAATTAAAATGTAAGGTATGTACGAGGTGACCTGACAACCTAGGACGAGGTACAGAAATCTAACTATGCTTGAGGCCTGACATCATAGGACAAGATGCAGAAAAGTAAACTTGATAGTGCAGAAAAGAAAACTTGAACGTGCAGAAAGGGAAAATTTGAACATGCTAGAAAGAAAACTTGAACGTGCTGGAGGCCTGACATTATAGGCTGAGATGCAGAAAAATAAACTTGATGGGGGCCTGACACTATAGGCCAAAATGCGTGAATGAAAAACTTGAGGAAGGCTCGACATCATAGGCCGAGATGTGGAAAAGTAAACGTGATGGCAGCCTGACACTATAGGCCCAAATGCAGAAAAGAAAACTTGAGGGAGGCCTGAAAACATAGACCAAGATGTAGAAAATTAAACTTGAGGGAGGCCCGACAACATAGGCCAAGATGTAGAAAATTATACTTGATGAGGCCTGACAACATAGGCCGAGATGCAGAAAAATTAAACTTGATGAGGCTCGACAACATAGGCTAAAATGTAGAAAATTGAACTTGATGAGGCTTGACAACATAGGCCAAGGTGCAAAAAGGTAAACTTTATGAGGCTTGACAATATAGACCAAGAGGCAGAAGAGTAAACTTGAACGTGCGGGAGAAGCAAGCTTGAACGTGCTGAAGACATGTATATATATATATATATATATATATATATATATATATATATATATATATATATATATATATATATATTACTTGGGCCCATGAATCAATGATGCGTGCAGAGACAACCTTAAGCATATGGCTCATAACATAGTATCCCCATTGTGTGCCTCCAACTTGTCTCTAGAACTTTCAAAAATTGGAAAAATTATTACTACATAATATAAGAAATAAATTATTAAATGAATAAATTTTTTAGTACTGACATGTAGAACTATCCATGTTGGTTTTTTGAGAACCGTTGAATGTTTGTCTTTCAGTAAATTCCATGCATTCATTTATCTATGATATATAAAATAATTAATTATGAGATATCGTTATTGTATAAACAAATATCATTGACCAAATAATATAAACTTATAATTCAATATTCTCTTTAATTTCTTTGTTTGGTTTACTCCAAACAAAGCATAGAAAGACAACCACATTTTGAGTAGGATAAATAATTATCAATTGCGAATGAGATCTAAAATATTTTTTGAAGAATTAGTGAGAATACTTGATTTCATTTTAAATGAAATTAACTTAAAATTAAAGCTTACAAGTGATAATATGGTGTGAAGTATCATTGTTTCTCTCTTGTCAGCTTACTTTGAATGTATGCTTGGATACTAGTAGGCTTATTCTTGGTTTCTTGGATATGTAGGGGTGATAAGTGTCCAATACGACACTTATTTGGTGCATATTTCAATATAGTAATAAGAAATTGAAGCATAAATAATCATTAATGCATGAGAAAATGATAGAAAACTGAGTGACTCATACACAATCTGGAATATGCGGTTTTAAAGCCTTTTGGGCAATAAATTCACGAAAATTTGATGTGTTTTCAATGTCTACAGAATGTCACAGTGTTTCACGTTGGCAACACAACCAGAAATGCATGGAGCACATGAAAGTCCGAGAGGAAAGAAGCATTCTGTAACTTTCTGCGTTGGCAACGCAAGCGCAACCGCGTTGGACACGGGCCCTAACAAAGCAACACCTATAAAAGGCCCAGAATAGAACGAAATAGGGCCCGATCTTTTGCACGTAGACACAGAGAATAGAGCCGCCGCCCTCTAGTTTATTAAACCAGACCCTCCTGGTTTTTCGTTCTGTTCTAGGTGAAGGACTCCCTAGGGTTGAGGAAGAAGGGCAACCACCGCGAGTCGTCATACTAATGACTTTCACCCTCTCCCCTGTTTTCTTCTTTTCTCATTATGTGTAACTAGAACTCTATTAGGGAAGGAGGAAACCATTGCTGAACCTATGTAACCCGGATATATTATATGCATTCAAGATTGTTTTCTTTCTTAAAATTGATTATTCATCTCTTCGCTTAATCCTTATATGAATTGGCCACTGATAGATTGAATTTGAATTCTTCTTCACAATTTGGAAATTGGATCTAGAATTGGAATTGAGATTTAATAACATAACTTTGAGTGCTCTAGGGATAGAGATTCGTAGTTGTAAGATCACGTGAATTCTTGAACTTAAGGCTCACCCCAATTAGGGATTACTAAGGGATTATGATTCCTAATTCGGGTGAAGTATTGATGAGACAAGTGATTGATCTTCAATTAATATTCGTGAATTTGATCTTCAATTTTATTTTTTCTTGAATGCACATACTAATTTAATACTATATAGGAGAAGTTTTGGTGAAATCCAACCCTAACACCTTCCATAAACCGATTTTTCTCACACTTGTGTCATCTATTGAGTATTGGACAGTTCTGGGTTTACTTTTAATTAGTTTTATGCATGCTGAAATAGTATTCCATCTTAGTTAGCAAAAGCCATTACTTGTAGTTATTTTATATTTGCATTACCTACACACCCATTTGCGTTGCCTACACATTTGCATAATTGAGTTCAATTAGTGGACTAGTGGGAATTGAATACTTGAACCAAATTCCTGTGGAGACGATACTCTTTCTCACTCTTTACTCTGAAAAATGATAAGGTACACTTGCCTACAGTTTTATACCAACAAGTTTTTGGTGCCGTTGCCGAGGATTTGTTTTTCAATATTGATAAGTACTATGAATGCGACTAGATTGGGCAACTTTGTTTGATTTGCTGCAGAATTCTATTTTTAATATTGATTTTCTTTTGAGCTTTAATCTTGCGGCCATTCTATTTATGCGAGGTGAAGAAGATCAGGAGCTAACTTTTGAACCTGAAATTGAAAAGCTAGAACCGAAAGGAAGCAAGGATAAGAAAAGCACAGCAAGAGCAACTGAGACTGCGAAGGGTCAGTGAAGATCACCCTGTACACCACTCCATCATGGAGGAACATCGACTTAACAGGAGAATCACGTTGGGAGAGTACGCTATCCTTAATTCTGCAGGCTACAGTGCTAGTATTGTGAGACCACCGATTACTGAGAAAAATTTTGAAATCAAACCAGCAATTCTCCATCTAGTACAGCAAGACCAGTTTGGGGGTAGTAAAGTGGAGGATCTGAACCTCCACCTTTCAAGCTTTCTCCAGATATGTGACACAATCAAGATGATGGAGTTTCTGAAGAAGCAATAAGATTAAGACTATTCCCATTCTCTTTAAGAGACCGTGCCAAATATTGGCTTCAAACCCATCAAAGAGGGAGCATTATTACATGGGAGGAATTAGTATCCAAATTCCTCATGAAGTACTTCCCGCCCTCTAAATATAACAAGCTGAGAGGAGAAATTTCATGCTTCGGCCAAAAAGAAGAAGAGTCGCTCTATGAAGCTTGGGAGCGGCTCAAGGAGCTTCTGAGGAAGTCTCCATACCATGGCTTCTCTGATGTTCACCAAGTTCACATTTTCTACAATGGAGCTAAGCCCGCCACAAGACTCATTATCGATGCTTCAGCCGCAGGATCTCTGAATACCAAAACTGTAGAGGAGGCCATGTAACTGATTGAGATAATGGCTTCCAATGAATAGCAATCACCGAATGACAAAATCATGCCAAGGATAGGTGTGCTGGAGTTGGACATGTAAACTGCATTACTTGCTCAAAACAAACTGATCTCACAACAGTTGGAGGCTTTGACAAAGCAGTTACAAGTTTTCAACGTGGGAACCTCACAGTAAACACAAGCCCTGAACTGTAATTTCTGTGAGGGAGAGCATGAGAATGGATGTTGTGACACAGATGTAACAGGAACATCCAGTTAAAGGCAGGTACACTATATGGGCCAGCCACAAAGGCCCAAATACCCTCCATTCTCTAACTCTTATAACCCAAATTTTAGGAACCAAAATAATCCCTCTAGGAGGAATGGGCAGTATACGCTGCAACAACCCTCTCAATAGCAGGAAAATCAATCTCAAGACAACTCTGGAGACCTAGCAAACATACTCAGCCAGTTCATGCAGTCAACCCAAGCTTCCATCAAGAATCTGGAAAATCAAGTGGGGCAGTTGTCCAAATAGCTCACAAAAAGAAATGCTAGGAGTTTTTCCAATGACACAACATGAATCCCAAGGAGCAGTGCAATGCAATCACAACGAGAGTGGAAAGGTGATAGAGCCTAGGCCACCAAAATTGAAAAAGACAAGAGATAACACAACTATACAAGCAAATTGTGCTGCTGATCTAGTGGAACAACCCTCCAAAAATGGAGAAGAAATGCAACACAACTTGGAGGAGATTCAACAGCAAGTCCACAACCAGTAGCCAAGGAAGATTAGGAGAGGGAATTCCATGAAAAGTTAGTAAGAAAAAGAAAAAAGCAATTATTTGAGGAAGCCGTTGCCAATGGGGAAAAGGTTCCATTGGCAACACAAAATATCCCATTCCCACAAAGACTGAAAAAACAACAAGAGGAGAGGAAATTCTCAAAATTCCTGGATATATTTAGGAAACTACAGATTAACATCCCATTAGCTGAAATGTTGGAAGGAATGCCATCCTACGCAAAGTTCATGAAGGAATTGCTCTCGAAAAAGAGAAAACTAAAGGAGGATGAAATTGTAGCTCTCACGGAAGAGTGTAGTGCCATCATTCAAAGGAAGCTCCCGTAGAAGCTGAAGGATCCAAGTTCTTTTACAATTCCCTGCACCATCGGCAACTTGTAGATTGGAAAAACATTATGTGACCTAGGGGCTAGTATCAACTTGATGCCTCTTTCGATAATGAAGAGACTTGGAATAGAGGAGGTGAAGCCTACCATGATGTGCCTCCAGCTGGCTGATAGGCCAATCAAATATCTATATGGTGTGGTGGAAGACCTCCTGGTCAAGGTGGACAGATTTATATTCCTAGCGAATTTTGTGGTGCTAGACATGGAGGAAGATGCTGAGATACCATTGATCCTCGAAAGACCATTCCTTACCACAGGGTGAGAACTAATTGATGTGCAGCAAGGACATCTGATGCTGAGAGTACAGGATGAAAAGGTCACCTTCAATGTATTTGAAGCTATGAAGCATCCTGCTGAATCGCCATATTGCATGAGGATGGATGCGTTGGCCACACTGCCAGTGAATGCATTGGCCACGCCGCTGTCAACCCCTCTTGAAAAACAGGATAATGACTCCATTCTTGAAGGAGTACTATGGCATTCTAAAGGTCTGAATCAGGGGGAGAGAAAAAGAAAGCAAAGATGTGGAGGAATGCATAGCCACACTTGAAGCTAATCCTCTTATGAAGACAAACTCACAACCCCCAGAAGGTTTGCTGAGGGAAGAAAAAAAGGTAGACAGCCTGTAGACAGAATTGAAACAGCTCCCATCTCACCTCCGTTATGCATTTTTGGGAGCAAAGAATACATTTCCAGTGATTGTGAGCAATTCCCTCAATGAAGAAGAAGAGGAGAAGCTGTTGAGAATTTTAAGAGCTCACAAATCTTCCCTTGGTGGACTATTTTAGATTTGAAGGGAATAAGTCATTCCTTCCGCATGCACAAAATCCTAATGGAAGAAGATTTCAAACTTGTGGTGCAGCCCCAAAGAAGACTCAATGAGTAGAGAGGTTTTTCCCGAAATTCCAGAGAGGATTTGAAGTTTTCCTCCCCCCGGATTTGTAGCACCCATTCCTTCTTTATAGTGTCATCTCTTTTTTCAACATTCCCACCCTCTTTTTGTTTTCATTATTTTCAATTTTCTTTTTTTTTTCTTAACTTCTTCTCAACTAACATTAACTACCCTAACTAATTTCCCAAATAATTTTTTTTATTTTTGTTTCTTTTTATTCTATTTTTTTGTTTTTTTATTCTTTTATTCTTCTTTTTATTTTATTATTTTTTATTTTGGCAATTTTTTAGGCTCATTTTTTTTTAATTTTTTTTGTTTTTATTCATTATTTATTCCTCTTTTCCTCTTTTCTTTCTCTCTCTCTTTTCTATTTTGATTTTTACTTCTTCTCTTTTTGTACCTTTTGTTTTATTATTATATTTTTTCTTTTTGTTATTATTTCTTCTTTTTTCTTTTGGTTTTATTATCATTCTTTTTCTCTTTTCTTTTTTTTTCTTCTTTTCTTCTTTTTTTTTTTTTACTTTTTACTATTATCATTATCTTTTATTTTTTCATTTATTTATTATTTGCTAAATTTGATTAACTTACTCTCGGACATAATTAGGTATTTACTGTTTGCCCCTCTTTACTCAGTTTCCTACTGGATAATATGAAAAATAATTTTCTGGATTATCTTGGTAGGAAATGAGTAAAGACGGGAACACATTATGTCCGGGGCATGCTTTGAAGATGTCCGAAAAGTGTAAAAAGCCTTGAGCTTGAAAGGAATCACGCGAATACCCTTTGTAAGGTTCATGTGCTAAACCGATGTGAAGTAAATATGCAAGAACCGTCATGATAGGCTGAAGTGCCGTCATTGAAGTGCAGAGCCTAATTAGGCTAATTGAATGACTTATACAGACAGAATGAGGTTTGTTAAGACGGTCGTGGAAAAGAATTGAATGGCCTGTTAGGACTGGCAATGTGAAGAGAAGAAAGGACCTGTTAAGACAGGTGAGGATGCCGAAATTAAAAATGCAAGACCTGACAACATAGGCCAAAGTACGAAAAATAAATTTGCAAGGTGGCCTGACTTCATAGGCCCAAATGTAGAAATCTAAACAAGCTTGGGGCCTGACATCATAGGCCAAGGTGTGGAAGAGAAAACTTGATTGGGGCTTGACATTATAGGCTAAGATGCAAGAAAGTAAACTTGAACGTGCTGGGGACTTGAACATGCTGGGGAGGCCTGACATCATAGGCCAAGATGTAAAAAAAAAAAATAAACTTGATGGTGGCCTGATAATGATAAGCATAGATTTCATAAATAATTATCTCTCACTTTTATCTCATTAAGACTTCTTATATGTTCAATTAAGTGATCTTTGTCATATTTTATGAGTTTGGGTTCATATGAAGTTTAATTGAATTTCTTTGCTTACCCGATTAAAATGACACTATTATAGTATTTTGAGCATAATAGGAGTTTTAGACATCCAAAAATCATGAAATCTATCTTGAATGAAAGCTTAAAGAAGTGTCCACAGTTACAAAGCAAGAGCAGACTCTAAATGGGATGTTTAGGACTCCGAAATTATCTCAAAAGATGAGATAGTGTTGCTGACGTGGAATTTGAACAGTGTGCAAAGATCCGGCCATATCTTGAGATACAAAAGTCATATTGAGATGAAATCAACTCTGTTGGACAGCTAAGATCCGGGGCTACAACTTTTGTTCAGAAGTCAAGCTCTAATTTGGACATGTGAACATCCGAAATTGCGGTGCAAGAAAGTCAAAATTGTTGTGCTAATTGGTGACAAAAATTCAAATGTGTTTTGCATTTTCAACAAAGCCCATGTGAAAGCAATAAAAGGGTAGAAAAGTAATATCCTAGTTGGTGACTTTCTGAAGATGATGCCTCAAAAATCCTCTATAAATAGAAGGGTTTACAAGAGGAGAAACACACACCCCTTGGAGATTAACTCCAACACCATTTTCCATCTTTCTTTCTTTCTTCTTAGTTTGCCTCCTTCATGGAAGGCTTAGTTTTTCTTTCTTGTTAGTTTGCCTCCTACATGGAAGGCTTAGTTTTTCTTTATTGTTAGTTTCCTCCTACATGGAAGGCTTATTGTTAGTTGCCTCCTACATGGAAGACTTAGTTTTTCTTTATTATTAGTTGCCTCCTACATGGAAGGCTAGGTTTGTAGTTTCAATTCAAGGATTCAAGCTATTTTCATTTTAACTTTGAGGTCTTGATCTTTATTTACATGCTTATTAAGTGGTTTCTACTCTGATTCACTATATTCTTCAATTTTATTCTTTAATCAAAGTTTGATCGGTTGACGTATTTTGATTAATGCATAATTGATTTATAATTGGTTTTTGATTGGTAAATCATTTTCCAAAAG
Source organism: Canavalia gladiata (assembly GCA_037954105.1). Taxonomy (NCBI): domain Eukaryota; kingdom Viridiplantae; phylum Streptophyta; class Magnoliopsida; order Fabales; family Fabaceae; genus Canavalia; species Canavalia gladiata. The sequence continues at coordinate 37,821,655 of CM075658.1, read as the reverse complement.
TTTGAAGAGTAGAAATTAAGTAATTGAATTGAAGGTTCTCGTTTTATTACTTACTTCAACTGAATTCTGATTGTGAAATTGGTTTAGATAAAAGATTAAGTGGTTACTAAATCTTGTTGATCATAATCAATTAAATTCTGAGAGGTTTCTCAGTAGAGAATTCAAGGATCATTTTAGGGGTTCCAGATGATCCTAGGTTGATAAACACAATGCATGATTTTAGTGATCAATGATTAGTTAAGAAAATAGCCTCTGAATTCCTTGAGTTGATAATTTTTAAGTAAAAATTAATTTCACTCTGTATTTTGTGTTTAGAACTCAATATCAAATCTTTACAAAACCCCCTTGTTCTAACTTTCTCCTAATTTGCTTAAGAATCTGAAATGGTCTTTGGGAGATGACCTAGGTTGCACCTTATACTATACCAATAGTTTGGGGGAAATCTAGAAATTATTTTTGCGCGTTTGAGACGAGCGTGTCAAAAATTTGGCGCCGTTGCCGGGGACCATTTTAGTTTTCTAGGCTTATTTAGGAGTTTGTATAAAATTTTTAACCTTTCTAACAATTTTTTTTTGAGTTTGTATAAATTTTTTAACCTTTCTAACAATTTTTTGAGTTTGTATAAAATTTTTAACCTTTCTAACAATTTTTTTTTTAGGTATACTAATCTTGATTTGTTTGAACTATTCCGTAAGGAAAAAGTACGTTATAGTCTTGGGAATATGACTTTAAAAGACCCTTTTGTCAGTTTACAAGAAAACTGAATGGGAAGCACATCCTCGACTCTTAGAAGACGTTTCAGCCGTTACTGGACGTAAAACCAGAGGAAGATGTGAGCCACAATCACAACTACTGTTCATTCTCGTGCATGTATGTTTGTCATTTACATTTTCTTTTCAATTTATTTGAAATTTTCACCATTTTTAGAATATAGCAATGCAGCTGGTGAACCAACCAAATCAGGATGGTAGAGACAAAAGAGAACCAGATACCACTCTTCGGTTATAACTTTTCCTTACTTTGGTGGTTTTCTCACATTTCTTTTCCTGTTATATGAAATTCCATCGAAGACATTAGGGACAATGTCTTGGATAGGTTGGGGGGAGGATGGTCCGATATATAAAAAAAAAAAACCCAAAAAAAAAACTTAGGTTAGAATCATAAACTTGCTTTGAGAAATTGGTTGAGTAAGGAGTTACACTTGACTCTTGATACGCATCTTATGATTAAAAAAAAATAATTTTTGAATGTGGAAGTTTGTTGTTCTTTAGATTTCATAAAATAATTGAAGCAAAATGATTTACATTTCGAGATTAATTAGTTTGGCAATACATATTTGAATTGGATAGATTAGATTTGATAAATATATTACCTGTGAGATTTTGAGCCTTATTATTATTTTCTTTCTTGTGTGATTTTCATCCATGGAATATGTTACTTCAGAACTTGCATTGATTCTTTTTGAAGCTACATTTTCACATGAATTGTACAAAAATGATTGAGGCACTGTTTTTCTTGAACAAACCACTTGGCCAAATAACCAAACCATATAATTTTATCCTTTGATCAGCCCTTTGAGCCGATTAGCCTTTTCTTCTTTTTAGCTCACCACAAAAAAAAAACAACTTTGTCTGACCATAGAAGGTGAGAAATACTGGATTTATCATACCATAAGTGTTTCAATAAGTGTGGGGGAGATTATTGTTGTGTTCATCAATATCATGGTTGAAAAAAAAAACTGAAGCAATAAATTAACAAATAAACTATTATATTGAAAAAAAAAGAAAAGGAAAAAAAGAATGAAGAAGTGATATCTGTTTCTCACACTTGCACTCAGACTCAGTTCTCAATCCTCACCATTTTCCTTGGTCTAACATTGTATCTCTTCAATATATCATTTCATCTCTCTAATCCCGCTATAACCAAAATAAAGACCTCTTGATTTGTGCATTGCATGTGTACATAGTAGTAGAGAAGTAGAAGATATGCAAGCCTATGATAGTTCATCTTTCATGGATTGAATTTGAGAGAAACACTTACCAAATCAAACACTTGAGAGATTCAGAGTATATCATGTGAGGTTTTATCTTTCTCAATCTATGTTTTTCAAATTAAAGTTACCTTTCTAAGTAATTTCAAAAATGTGATGAAAGAATGCTTCATGAAATTTTGTGAATTCTTGAGAAATCAACTCAAAACTTTGATGTTCTTTCATAAAAAAAAAAAATAAAAATAAAAAATAAAAAAAATTAGTCACCAATCCTTAACTTAAGTTTGCCCGAGACGTGCAAAAGATAAGTGTGGCGGAATTTGATAAGCATAGATTTCATAAATAATTATCTCTTACTTTTATCTCATTAAGACTTCTTATATGTTCAATTAAGTGATCTTTGTCATATTTTATGAGTTTGGGTTCATATGAAGTTTAATTGAATTTCTTTGCTTACCCGATTAAAATGACACTATGATAGTATTTTGAGCATAATAGGAGTTTTAGACATCCAAAAATCATGAAATCTGTCTTGAATGAAAGCTTAAAGAAGTCTCCACAGTTACAAAGCAAGAGCAGACTCTAAATGAGATGTTTAGGACTCCGAAATTATCTCAAAAGATGAGATAGTGTTGCTGACGTGGAATTTGAACAGTGTGCAAAGATCCGGCCATATCTTGAGATACAGAAGTCATATTGAGATGAAATCAACTCTGTTGGACAGCTAAGATCCGGGGCTACAACTTTTGTTCAGAAGTCAAGCTCTAATTCGGACATGTGAACATCCGAAATTGCGGTGCAAGAAAGGCAAAATTGTTGTGCTAATTGGTGACAAAAATTCAAAAGTATTTTGCATTTTCAACAAAGCCCATGTGAAAGCAATAAAAGGGTAGAAAAGTAATATCCTAGTTGGTGACTTTCTGAAGATGATGCCTCAAAAATCCTCTATAAATAGAAAGGTTTACAAGAGGAGAAACACACACCCCTTGGAGATTAACTCCAACACCATTTTCCATCTTTCTTTCTTTCTTCTTAGTTTGCCTCCTTCATGGAAGGCTTAGTTTTTCTTTCTTGTTAGTTTGCCTCCTACATGGAAGGCTTAGTTTTTCTTTATTGTTAGTTGCCTCCTACATGGAAGGCTTAGTTTTTCTTTATTGTTAGTTGCCTCCTACATGGAAGGCTTAGTTTTTCTTTATTATTAGTTGCCTCCTACATGGAAGGCTAGGTTTGTAGTTTCAATTCAAGGATTCAAGCTATTTTCATTTTAACTTTGAGGTCTTGATCTTTATTTACATGCTTATTAAGTGGTTTCTACTCTGATTCACTATATTCTTCAATTTTATTCTTTAATCAAAGTTTGATCGGTTGACGTATTTTGATTAATGCATAATTGATTTATAATTGGTTTTTGATTGGTAAATCATTTTCCAAAAGTTTGAAGAGTAGAAATTAAGTAATTGAATTGAAGGTTTTCGTTTTATTACTTACTTCAACTGAATTCTGATTGTGAAATTGGTTTAGATAAAAGATTAAGTGGTTACTAAATCTTGTTGATCATAATCAATTAAATTCTGAGAGGTTTCTCAGTAGAGAATTCAGGGATCATTTTAGGGGTTCCAGATGATCCTAGGTTGATAAACATAATGCATGATTTTAGTGATCAATGATTAGTTAAGAAAATAGCCTCTGAATTCCTTGAGTTGATAATTGTTAAGTAAAAATTAATTTCATTCTGTATTTTGTGTTTAGAACTCAATATCAAATCTTTACAAAACCCCCTTGTTCTAACTTTCTCCTAATTTGCTTAAGAATCTGAAATGGTCTTTGGAAGATGACCTAGGTTGCACCTTATACTATACCAATAGTTTGGGGGAAATCTAGAAATTATTTTTGCGCGTTTGCGACGAGCATGTCAGATAACATAGGCCAAGATGTAGAAATTTAAACTTAATGGAGGCTTGACAACATAGGCCAAGATGTAGAAAATTAAACTTGAGGGAGGCCTGACAACATAGGCAAAGATGCAGAAATGTAAACTTGATGGTGGCCTGACAACATAGGCCAAGATGCAGAAAAGTAAACTGAAGGGAAGCTTGACAACATAGGCCAAGATGTAGAAAATTAAACTTAAGGGAGGCCTGACCACATAGGCCAAGATGTAGAATTAAACTTGAGGGTGTCCTGACAACATTGGCCAAGATGCAAGAAAGTAAACTTGAGGGAGGCCTGACAAAATAGGCCAAGATGTAGAAAAGTGAACTTGAGGGAGGCCTGACAACATATGCCAAGATGCAGAAAAGAAAACTTGAGGGAGGCTTGACAACAAATGCCAAGATGTAGAAAATTAAACTTGATGGAGGCATGTCAACAAAGGCCAAGGTGCAAAAAGGTAAACTTGATGGTGGCCTGACAACATAGGCCAAGATGTAGAAATTTAAACTTGATGGAGGCCTGACACTATAGTCCAAAGTAAAGAAAAGTAAACTTGATGGTGGCCTGACAACATAGGCCAAGATACAGAAATGTAAACTTGATGGAGGCCTGACACTATAGGCCAAAATGCAGAAAAGTAAACTTGATGGTGGCCTGACATAGGCCAATATGCAGAAATGTAAACTTGATGGTGGCCTGACAACATAGGCCAAGATGCAGAAATTTAAACTTGATGGAGGCCTGGCACTATAGGCCAAAGTGCAGAAAGGTAAACTTGATGGTGGGTTGACAACATAGGCCAAGATGGAGAAATTTAAACTTGATGGAGGCTTGACACTATAGGCCAAAATGCAGAAAAGTAAACTTGATGCTGGCTTGACAACATAGGCAAAGATGCAAAAATTTAAACTTGATGGAGGCCTGATATTATAGGCCAAAATGTAAAAAAGTAAACTTGAGGGGAGGCCTGACAACATATGCCAAGATGCAGAAAATTAAACTTGAGGGTGGCCTGATCCTATAGGCCAAAATGCAGAAAAGTAAACTTGATGGAGGCTTGTTCAGACAGGAATGTGAAAGGACGAAGAAGACCTGTTAAGACAGGCAACTTCGGAATGGCCTGTTAAGACAGACAAATCAACATGAGAGGGACCTACACTAACTCGAAAAAATGGCCTATTAAGACTGGAAAAAGCAGAAATGACCTGTTAAGACTGGTAAAGGGAAATGAAAATGACCTGTTAAGATAGGCGAAGAGTGACCTACACTAACTTGAAAAGTGGCCTGTCAGGGCAGGCAAGAGAGTGACCTGTTAGGACAGGTGTGGAAAATGATATGATGTGTCTTGGGAATCTACGTGAGGGCAGAATATGGACTTCTTCGTCAGCTGCCTCAGACAACTTATTTTGAAATTTATTTTTCTTGAATTAATATAACTTGCTTGTTCTACCTTGAAATCGAAGGTTTTTTAAGCATTTGATAATTACTTTTTCTTGAAAAACTTGGGCCAACACTTTTCCCCAGTTTACAAGATTCTTGGCACTCGAGGAATGTCTTGATTTAAAGGGATTTTAGGCGAACGTTTGCCCTGGTTTGAATCTTGATTTGAATTTGAAATTTTTCTGGGTAAATGTTTGCCCCAATTTTGATCTTGATTTTTCTTGTTTCAAGAAATTGGGGATTGACCCAATTTGAATTTTTCTAAGCAAATGCTTGCGCCAGTTTGGATTTTTTGGAATAGAGAATTGTCTCAACTTGAGGTTTTTTTTCTAGGAAAACGTTTGGCCCAGCTTGAGTCTTGATGAGATTGAGGATGGTCTCAAGTTGAATTTTCTGGGCAAATGTTTGCCACAGTTGGCATTTTGACCTCAAAAATCGGGGATTTCCCCTATTTGACTTTTTTCTGGACAAACATTTGCCCTAGTTTTAAATCTTGATTTGAAATTGAGGATTCCCTCAATTTGAAGTTTTCTAGGCAAACGTTTTCCCCGGTTTTGGATCTGGATTTGAAATTGAGGATTCCTTCAATTTGAAATTTTTCTGGGCAAGTGTTTGCCCTAGTTTTGATTTTTCTTGAAATTAAGGGTTGCCTCAATTTGAATTTTTCTTGGGCAAGCATTTTCCCCAGTTTGAATTATGATATGGAATTGAGGATCGCCTCAATTTGGATTTTTCTAGGCATGTTTTTGCCCCAGTTTTGAATTTTCTTTTTGAAATTGAATTTTTCTGGGCAAACGTTTGCCCCAGTTTTGATCTTGATAATTTTTCAGAAGTCGATGATCACCCCCAATTTGAATTTTGCTGGGCATCCTTTGCCCCAGTTTTGAGATCTTCAGAAATCTCTTAATTATGATTGGTTTGGGCAATTTGCCCTGGTCTTAATTAATTTTGAAAAACGAATTATGTGATGGTCGAATGATAGGATGCTTATTGTGATGCTTGAATGAATGCATGAGGGTACGATGTTTTGACTTAATTATTGCTTCGTGATGCTTGAAGTGATCACTTGATCAAATACTATGAAATGAGTACTATGGGATGCATGCCTTGAGATGGTTTAAAAAGCTTTTATTCCTCTTGATCTTTAGTTTTTCCTCAACATTTTCCTTTCTCGACAACCTTATAGTTGTTGTGAAGGGAATCAAGATTCAGGACGAGCTGGATTGACTATATCTCTTGACTTCTTAGTCGATTTCGAGATTTTCCTTTTCAAGATCTTTGAGACCCAACCGTGGTCAGCATTGTTGACTAAGACATACTCCTTTTCTTTGTGGTGGTGTTGTGGCTGGTAGGAGGATGATTCTTTGGGAAGTAGTCATGTCGTGTCGCGATGGTTGAGGATTCATCTGATTTGCATGATTTTTCAAAATTAATCTTTTTTTATTTTACATTTTTCACGTTCCTTTTTAGCATGTGCACCATTGAGGGGTGTGTGAAGTGACTTTGGATAGTCAAAGGGAGGAGATAAGCAAGTCTTATATGTGAGGCTTAAGGTAGTGCATTTGAAAGGAAAAGCAAAGAATGTTGATTTGATTGCCTAAATGGCACCTTTTGGTGAAAAATGCCAATGCTGCTTTTCATAATCTTGATCGTCAAATTAACCAAACCTGAGAAATGGCAAAATTTTTGCCCCAGTTTTAGGAAATATGAGGTATAGAAATGCCAGATTGTACTGGGATTCCTGGACGACCTTAATTTTTTCCTGGGTTGTCCCTTTGAGTTTCCAACCCAGCTGGTCTTTCGTTTTACCCTAACTTTTGCCTAGGTCTCCCTTACAAGTTTTCAACCTAGCGGGCTCTTGTTTGTATGCCCTAACTTTTTCCTAGGTCGCATTTGAGGATTGTCGACCTAGCGGGCTTCTTGTTTGCATGCCCTAACTTTTTCCTAGGTCGCCTTTGTGGGTTTTCGACCTAGCGAGCCTTTATTTTGGTCCTAATTTTTCTTGAATTGCTTTTAGAATTTTAATCCAGCAAGACCTTTTTCGATCATGATTTTGTTGATTATTTTTGAATTAGACCCTACTTTTGCTTCGATTATTTTTGTTTTAATCCAGCGGATTTTTCTACATTTTTTTTTAATTTTGACCCTGATTTTTGCTGGATTATTTCTTGATTTTAATCCGGCGAGCTTTCCTTTTTCTTTCATGAATTTTGACCGGCCAGATATTTTATGAGGTCTTGCTTGATTGCTTTGACTTACAATTCAGTGGATCTATTATGTACCCCAAAATTTTTCCTGGATTTGAACTTTGATCCAACGGGATATTTATTGCCTTTTTTGTTTAGATAAGAGTGTTCCCTGAGAGGTATGGTGATCTGGAAACCCTGGTTGGATTCTTCTTGTTCTGCTTCCTCATTTAATTTTATTCTCTTTGAGTTTGATTAATCAAACGTTCAAAATTATTTATTACAGCACTGACATTGTCACCAACAGGCATTTATTGTTTTAGGTGTAGGATGAGCGGGTTAAATGATGAAAAGAATGGAAAATTCAAGAAGTAAAGTTAACATGGTAAGGTACATGCTCAAGAAACCTTAAAAATGTAAATTTTGTATTTCTCATTGAGATTTATTTACAAAGATTAATTTTGAAAAGTATGAAAAATCTTGGATGACTTTCCTTGATAGTTTTGACCTAGATCTTTACAAGACACTTTGTACTGCCCCAATTTCTTTCAGCTAGGTGATGGGACCTCATGATTTGGCGATTGATTATTGCCCATATTTGGAGTAGATTTTCCAAAATCCAGCCATTTTGCATCAATTAGGCTTTGCACCTTACGTTTCAGAACCTGGCAATTCTCTGTTGAATGACCGATGTATCGTGCATGGTAGTCGCATTCGGCATTTGCATCATACAATTTAGGATATGGTGGTTCTTGAGGTTTCAGAGGGTAAGGAGCCACTAGAGAGTTTTGGATCAAGTAAGGTAATAGCTCAGTATAGGACATTCGGATAGGATCAAAGTTGACAGGTTTCTTCTCTTTCTTCTGGCCTTGGTTAGGATTTTGGTTTATGGCTTGTGTTTGGGTTGTTGGTGGTTGGATTTGTGTTGGATAGTTAGGAGCTGGAGAGTAAGATGCTTGATAGGCTGTGGCGATGTAAGGATATGGTGTATAAGGTGGATAAGGTGGTGGTTGAAAACTGGTTGGTCCATAAGGTGCCATCTGAGGTATGTATTGTCCTTGGCCAGAAGCCACATTATAAGCTTCACATGTCTTCTTCTTTCCTACAGAAGCATCAGCTGTCCCTGCGGACTTATGCGCGATCCTTCCACAAAGCATGCCACCTTCGATCCTTTCTCCAATGATGACGACATCGGAGAAGCTAGCGGTCACACTGCCAATCATCTTGTCATAGAAAGGATCCTGGAGTGTGTCGATGAACATGCTAACCAGTTCTTTCTCAGATAAAGGAGGTTGCACTTGAGCAGCCAACTCCCGCTATCTTTGAGCATACTGCTTGAAGGTCTCATCTCCCTTCTTGGCTATATTCTGGAGCTCCGTTCTGTCAGGAGCCATCTCTAGATTGTACTTGTATTGTTTCAGGAAGGCATAAGCCAGATCTCTCCATGAATGGATATGTGTCTGTTCTAGTTGGGTATACCAGTTGGCGGCTGCCCTAGTTAAGCTATCTTGAAAGAAGTGAATGAGCAGCTTGTCATCATGAGCACATGCGGCCATCCTCCTACAGTACATGGTCAGGTGGTTCCTCGGACAACCAGTTCCTTGATATTTCTCGAATTCAAGAACCTTAAATTTGGGAGGAATGACCACATGTGGGACTGGACACAAATCAGATGCATCTTTGGTGTCATATGCACTTCCTTCTATTGCTCGAACCCTTCCTTCTAAGATTTTCCATTTTCAGCATTTTCGTCAGAAGGATGGCTTGGGTACTCTCTGACCATATTATGAGGGTAAGAGGATGGTATGTGTATTGGATGAGGTCCTTGGGCGAACATAGGATTCGTCCTCCCAAGGGTTGTTTGGTAGGTTTGAGTAGGTTCATATGAAGTGGTGTATGGGTTTTCTATAGGGTTTGAAGGTAGGTTTTGTGTTTGAGTTTGTGTTTGCATGAATAAGGGTGCATACCGATGAGGGAACCCATAATCGACTCATCCAGTTTGTGAAGGCATGGTCGATGGTAGGGGGTTTTGTGGGGTGAAGCTAGGAGGATACGATGGGCCAATTGGTTCCTCTGGAAGGGACACCCTTATGTCCTTCTGTTTTGACGATTGGATGGCCTCCATCAGTTTGGCCATCTGATATTTCAGAGTTTTCACCTCATTCCTTAGCTCTTTGTTTTGCTTCTCCAACTCATCCATGATCTTTGGTTGTGATCGAGTTCTAAAAGGGTGCCGAGAAAGTTGTTTGTCTTCAATTTTTATTTTTCTGTTAAAATTTGAAATTAATTTTGATAAGCTGATGGATGCATGAATATTAATGCTTCAATAAGTATGAAATGAAAAATATGAGATAATTTTCAAAATTTGCTTTTTTCGATGATAAATTTATTCAATTTAATGTTTTGAGATGCATGATCAAATGGTCTCTTTACTTTTTCCTAAAAATTTTCTTCTAAGTTTTTTTTATTGATTTTTCCTTTTTGATTTTTTTATTTAACTTTCTAGAAATTGTTTTCTGGGTGTGAAGGAAATTGCCTTTCTTCAAATTTTTTTTTTGTTAAATTAATTATTAGAAGAATGTGAATGAAACATGATTAATGAGTGTTAAGATGAAGAAGGTATAGGATACCCTTTAATGATAAGCTCATTTGATGAATGAATGAATGTTCAAATGCACCAATAATTAGATATTTTGGAAGTTGATCCTTTTGGATGATCTGTTGCTTTATTTATTTCGGTTTCTTCTCTCTTTTGAATTTTTCAAAATTTTCTCTCGCTTTGAATGAGAACTTGTTTTTTATATTTTCAAATTTTCATTTTTAGACTATTAATCTCAAATAATTTTTTTGATTTTTCTATTTTTCATCAACTTTCTAATTCATTTTTTATTTTTAATTTGAATTGGTTTGGGTAAAGGTTTTCCCTAGTTTAATTCATTAGTTCGAGGATTTATCTTTTGGATTTTCCTAATTTTTTCATTTTATTTGTCAAATTTATTTATTTTCTTCCTTTTTGGTTTCTAGTTTTCTTTTCTTTTTCCTTATTTAAATCAATTTTAAATCCTAATATTTTGGGTTTGTGTAAAATAAATATTCCTTTTCAGAGTCTTGAGTAAGGTGATGTGATATGGATCTAAGGTCCTTCTAATATATGCATTTCACCCAAGGTGTTGTGTAATCTTGGAGGTTGTGAAGGTCACTAGAGTCAAGTTCCAGTTCCAGTTCCATAGTGTTGGTTGTAACCGTAGAGAACACTACTGGTTACAGGACACTGGAAAAGGACGCACTCTAGCTGGGGTTTTCGTGATAGCCAACCGGGACGTGCATCCCTGGTGACACCACTAGACCCCCCTCTAATCCTAGGTTTCGCTCAGGCCCGGGTGTAGGGCCCTACTCATGTTATGCATGTAGGACTAGAATGTGTAGAATAACTTGCAATTTGAAACATAATAGATATATATGGCTTCTACCCTAAGGTGAGAAACATACAAACTTGCATGAACATAAGCATGACATCGTGTAATAAATAAAAAATGGTAAATAAATAGAAAGGGATCAACATGTATTCACACACTCAATTTGAAGCAGGGCTTGACTCTCTAAAGTCCCCAATGGAGTCGCCATCTGTCACAACCATAATTATAACGAGACGACGAACTCGCTAAAAATTTAAAAAGAATTTAATTGATTTGTGGAGTCGCCACCAAATTTTATTTTAGGGGAAAATATTTGGAAAAACCCTAACTTGAGGAAGAAATTCTAAGTTCGGGAGTCGATTACGAATAAGGAAGGTGTTAGGCACCCTACTCGCCCGTTCCAAAGAACGGTACCCTTAAACTGAGTGTGTGATTTATTTGAAAACTGTTTAATCCCTTAATAGAATTAAAATAAATAGGTTTGTATGAAAATAGCCAGACTGGACTTGATCCTACTCCTACGTATTCCCTTGTGCAATGGGAAATTCAAGGCTACGTAGTTTTGGTAAAGAGATTTGATCTCTTGGAAAATTGAAGGATTATTTTAGGTAACAATTGACATTTTTGGACGAAGTTAGTGAAAGCAGTGATTTTTTGAAATTGCGTGTTTGCAGAATCCAAATCATCGTAAGCTGTATTTGGAATCCACACGAATTAAAATACGGTAGTAGAGAACGCTACTTGTCCGTATTAGAATTCATTACACGAATTTTAGAAAATTCGAAAACAGACATTTTAGACAGAGTTGGTAAAAACAGTGATTTTCAGAAATCGTGTGCTTGCAGAATCCAAATCGACGTAAGCCGTATTTGGGATCCGCAAGAATTTAAATACGGTATAGTAGAGAACGCTACTTGTTTGCACAAATTTTAAAGAAATAAAAAATAAACGTTTTGGACAAAGTTAGTAAAAACAGTGATTTTCTGAAATCACGTACTAGCAAAATCTAAACCGTCGTAAACCGTGTTTCAATTTGCACGAATTAAAATATGGTACAGTAGAGAATGCTACTTGTCCGCCTTAAAATCCATTGCACGAGTTTTCAGATAAATTGGAAAGGAGACATTATTTTTGAATTCGATTGACTAAAACTATTATTTTCCGTAATGCTAGAATAATTGAATTTAAAATTAAAAAGTAACTCCTATTTTACTAGAAGAGTATAATTCTCTTTAGGACTTTTTGTTATTAAAATTAATATGCCTTTTATATTTATATTTTAAAGGAACATTACTTTTTTGAAATGAAGATGTTGGGGCCCACCCTTAGTTAATTAATATTGTCTATTTCACTTTAAAACTTTTGGTGGGTGGATTATTATGGTTTGTTAACTAAATTGAATGTCCTCGGATGCCTTTTATATTTATATTTTAAAGGAATATTACTTTTTGAAATGAAGATGCTGGGTCCACCCTTAATTAGTTAATATTATCTATTTCATTTTGAAACTTTAGGTGAATGGGTTATTCAAGTTGTTAATTTAATTGGATGTCCTCGGGTGACATGCATGATATTTCTTTAGGCTAACTCACATGGATTCAACAGGGGTATCAATGCATGTCTTTGGTGACGAAGTTTTTTTTTTTTTTTATAAAATCAGCAAGGTCATTTGATGCTTTATTTCCAACATCTCTGCAATCCAACAAATTTCTCTAGTTCCCTGACTTCCGGTATGTCTCTTGACGTTGTTACTATGGCATGTGACAGAAGATAAACCACCCCCAACTTATAACTAATTGCTTCATATATTATGTGTCTTTACGGGAAGGTGTTTTAGTAGCATTCGCACCACCCAAATCAAGTGCCTCAGGAGGAGGTGGTTGCTGAACAATTTTTTTTATAGCTACTTCATCGGACACAATTAGTAGCCTAAGACGCTGTGATCCATCTATAGTCAGCACATTGGTTTTGGAGCCTTATGACTAAAGGATGTTATTTTCTCCAGTTTAGTTAAATGACACGCTCGTCGCAAACGCGCAAAAATAATTTCTAGATTTTCCCCAAACTATTGGTATAGTATAAGGTGCAACCTAGGTCATCTCCCAAAGACCATTTCATATTCTTAAGCAAATTAGGAGAAAATTAGAACAGGGGGATTTTGTAAAGATTGATATTGAGTTCTAAATGCAAAATACAGAATGAAATTAATTTCACTTAACAATTATCAACTCAAGGAATTCAGAGGCTATTTTCTTAACTAATCATTGATCACTAAAATCATGCATTGTGTTTATCAACCTAGGATCATCTGGAACCCCTACAATGATCCTTGAATTCTCTACTGAGAAACCTCTCAGAATTCAATTGATTATGATCAACAAGATTTAGTAACAACTTAATCTTTCATCTAAACCAATTTTATAATCAGAATTCAGTTGAAGTAAGTAATAAAATGAAAACCTTCAATTAAATTACTTAATTTCTACTCTTCAAACTTTTGGAAAATGATTTACCAATCAAAAACCAATTATAAATCAATTATGCATTAATCAAAATACGTCAACCGATCAAACTTTGATTAAAGAATAAAATTGAAGAATATAGTGAAGTAGAGTAGAAACCACTTAATAAGCATGTAAATAAAGATCAAGACCTCAAAGTTAAAATGAAAATAGCTTGAATCCTTGAATTTAAACTACAAACCTAGCCTTCCATGAAGGAGGCAAACTAACAATAAAGAAAGAGGCAAACTAACAACAAATAAATCCTAAGCCTTCCATGTAGGAGGCAACTAACAACAAATAAATCCTAACCCTTCCATGTAGGAGGCAACTAGCAACAAATAAATCCTAAGCCTTCCATGTAGGAGGCAACTAACAATAAAGAAAAACTAAGCCTTCCATGTAGGAGGCAAAACTAACAAGAAAGAGAGAAAGAAAGAAAGAAAGAAAGAAAGAAAATGGTATTTGAGTTAATCTCCAAAATGATGTGTTTCTCCTCTTGTAAACCCTTCTATTTATAGAGGATTTTTGAGGCATCATCTTCAGAAAGTCACCAACTAGGATATTACTTTTCTACCCTTTTATTGCTTTCACATGGGCTTTGTTGAAAATGCAAAACACTTTTTGAATTTTTGTCACCAATGAGCACAACAATTTTGACTTTCTTGCACCGCAATTTCTGATGTTCACATGTCCGAATTAGAGCTTGACTTCTGAACAAAAGTTGTAGCCCCGGATCTTAGCTGTCCAACAAAGTTGATTTCATCTCAATATGACTTCTGTATCTCAAGATATGGCCAGATCTTTGCACACTGTTCAAATTCCACGTCAGCAACACTATCTCATCTTTTGAGATAATTTCGGAGTCCTAAACATCCCATTTAGAGTCTGCTCTTGCTTTGTAATTGTGGACACTTCTTTAAGCTTTCATTCAAGATAGATTTCATGATTTTTGGATGTCTAAAACTCCTATTATGCTCAAAATACTATGATAGTGTCATTTTAATCGGGTAAGCAAAGAAATTTAATTAAACTTCATATGAACCCAAACTCATAAAATATGACAAAGACCACTTAATTGAACATATAAGAAGTCTTAATGAGATAAAAGTGAGAGATAATTATTTATGAAATTTATGCTTATCAAATTCCCCCACACTTATCTTTTGCACGTCTCGGGCAAACTTAAGTTACGGATTGGTGACTAAATTTTTTTTTTTTATGAAAGAACATCAAACTTTTGAGTTGATTTCTCAAGAATTCACAAAATTTCATGAAGCATTCTTTCATCACATTTTTAAAATTACTTAGAAAGGCAACTTTAATTTGAAAAACATAGATTGAGAAAGATAAAACCTCACATGATATACTCTGAATCTCTCAAGTGTTTGATTTGGTAAGTGTTTCTCTCAAATTCAATCCATGAAAGATGAACTATCATAGGCTTGCATATCTTCTACTTCTCTACTACTATGTACACATGCAATACACAAATCAAGAGGTCTTTATTTTGGTTATAACAGGATTAGAAAGATGAAATGATATATTGAAGAGATACAATGTTAGACCAAGGAAAATGGTGAGGATTGGGAACTGAGTCTAAGTGCAAATGTGAGAAACAGATATCACTTCTTCATTATTTTTTTTTCTTTTCTTTTCTTTTTTTCAATATAATAGTTTATTTGTTAATTTATTGCTTCAGTTTTTTTTTTCAACCATGATATTGATGAACACAACAATAATCTCCCCCACACTTATTGAAACACTTATGGTATGATAAATCCAGTATTCCTCACCTTCTATGGTCAAACAAAGTTGTTTTTTTTTTTGATTTGTGGTGGGCTAAAAAGAAGAAAAGGCTAATCGGTTCAAAGGGCTGATCAAAGGATAAAATTATATGGTTTGGTTATTTGGCCAAGTGGTTTGTTCAAGAAAAACAGTGCCTCGATCATTTTTGTACAATTCATGTGAAAATGTAGCTTCAAACAGAATCAATGCAAGTTCTGAAGTAACATATTCCATGAATGAAAATCACACAAGAAAGAAAGTAATTAATAAGGCTCAAAATCTCACAGGTAATATATTTATCAAATCTAATCTATCCAGTTCAAATATGTGTTGCCAAACTAATTAATCTCGAAATGTAAATCATTTTGCTTCAATTATTTTATGAAATCTAAAGAACAACAAACTTCCACATTCAAATTGTTTTTTTAATCATAAGATGCGTATCAAGAGTCAAGTGTAACTCCTTACTCAACCAATTTCTCAAAGCAAGTTTATGATTCTAACCTAATTTTTTTTTTTAATTTTTCTTTTATATCGGACCATCCTCCCCCCAACCTATCCAAGACATTGTCTCCAATGTCTTAGATGGAATTTCATATAACAGGAAAAGAAATGTGAGAAAACCACCAAAGTAAGGAAAAGTTATAACCGAAGAGTGGTATCTGGTTCTCTTTTGTCTCTGCCATCCTGATTTGGTTGGTTCACCAGCTGCATTGCTATATTCTAAAAATGGTGAAAATTTCAAATAAATTGAAAAGAAAATGTAAATGACAAACATACATGCATGAGAATGAACAGTAGTTGTGATTGTGGCTCACATCTTCCTCTGGTTTTACGTCCAGTAACGGCTGAAACGCCTTCTAAGAGTCGAGGATGTGCTTCCCATTCAGTTTTCTTGTAAACTGACAAAAGGGTCTTTTAAAGTCAGATTCCCAAGACTATAACGTGCTTTTTCCTTACGGAATAGTTCAAACAAATCAAGAATAGTATACCTAAAAAAAAATTGTTAGAAAGGTTAAAAATTTTATACAAACTCAAAAAATTGTTAGAAAGGTTAAAAATTTTATACAAACTCCTAAATAAGCCTAGGAAACTAAAATGATCCCCAGCAACGGCGCCAAATTTTTGACACGCTCGTCGCAAATGCGCAAAAATAATTTCTAGATTTTCCCCAAACTATTGGTATAGTATAAGGTGCAGCCTAGGTCATCTCCCAAAGACCATTTCATATTCTTAAGCAAATTAGGAGAAAATTAGAACAGGGGGATTTTGTAAAGATTGATATTGAGTTCTAAATGCAAAATACAGAATGAAATTAATTTCACTTAACAATTATCAACTCAAGGAATTCAGAGGCTATTTTCTTAACTAATCATTGATCACTAAAATCATGCATTGTGTTTATTAACCTAGGATCATCTGGAACCCCTACAATGATCCTTGAATTCTCTACTGAGAAACCTCTTAGAATTCAATTGATTATGATCAACAAGATTTAGTAACCACTTAATCTTTCATCTAAACCAATTTTATAATCAGAATTCAGTTGAAGTAAGTAATAAAATGAAAACCTTCAATTAAATTACTTAATTTCTACTCTTCAAACTTTTGGAAAATGATTTACCAATCAAAAACCAATTATAAATCAATTATGCATTAATCAAAATACGTCAACCGATCAAACTTTGATTAAAGAATAAAATTGAAGAATATAATGAAGTAGAGTAGAAACCACTTAATAAGCATGTAAATAAAGATCAAGACTCAAAGTTAAAATGAAAATAGCTTGAATCCTTGAATTGAAACTACAAACCTAGCCTTCCATGAAGGAGGCAAACTAACAACAAAGAAAGAGGCAAACTAACAACAAATAAATCCTAAGCCTTCCATGTAGGAGGCAACTAACAACAAATAAATCCTAAGCCTTCCATGTAGGAGGAAACTAACAATAAAGAAAAACTAAGCCTTCCATGTAGGAGGCAAAACTAACAAGAAAGAGAGAAAGAAAGAAAGAAAGAAAGAAAATGGTATTGGAGTTAATCTCCAAAATGGTGTGTTTCTCCTCTTGTAAACCATTCTATTTATAGAGGATTTTTGAGGCATCATCTTTAGAAAGTCACCAACTAGGATATTACTTTTCTACCCTTTTATTGCTTTCACATGGGCTTTGTTGAAAATGCAAAACACTTTTTGAATTTTTGTCACCAATGAGCACAACAATTTTGACTTTCTTGCACCACAATTTCGGATGTTCACAAGTCCGAATTAGAGCTTGACGTCTGAACAAAAGTTGTAGCCCCGGATCTTATCTGTCCAACAAAGTTGATTTCATCTCAGTATGACTTCTGTATCTCAAGATATGGCCGGATCTTTGCACACTGTTCAAATTCCACGTCAGCAACACAATCTCATCTTTTGAGATAATTTCGGAGTCTTAAACATCCGATTTAGAGTCTACTCTTGCGTTGTAACTATGGACACTTCTTTAAGCTTTCATTCAAGACAGATTTCATGATTTTTGGATGTCTAAAACTCCTATTATGCTCAAAATACTATGATAGTGTCATTTTAATCGGGTAAGCAAAGAAATTCAATTAAACTTCATATGAACCCAAACTCATAAAAGATGACAAAGACCACTTAATTGAACATATAAGAAGTCTTAATGAGATAAAAGTGAGAGATAATTATTTATGAAATTTATGCTTATCATTAAACCATCAAAGTAACAAGCTTCTGCTTGGAGAAATCTCCATTTCCTTGAATATTTATCACGTCCTTGTAATTGAGCTGTAGCATTATTTACCCCAGTTTCCCTGCAACTTTACCTTAGGAGACTCATGATTATCAGTATTAAGGCCCTGTGACGGGAACAACATTGTAGAGTTCTTCATATGTCATGCGGCCGCCTTTACTCATAATATCATGGATTAAACCATGTAAGGTGCGATGGACTGGCCTTCCAGCACTTGCTGTATCATTGTCAGATATGTTGCTGGGTGAGTTTTGCATAGATACATAAATATCCATCAGGGCTTCTTGTTCTCAATGCTGGAACTCTTCTTCCATTTGGTACCCTCGTCATTGAGCTTTTCTTTATCCCTTCAAGTATCTAGCTTGGGAGGTTCTATTATGTATTTGGTTTCCTGTTGGTTGTTCTTCTAGTGCTAGTTATTGTTTGTGCTGAAGTATCTGTGTTCCTCACTTATCTGCATATATGTGCGAAAGATTGGCGGTGGTGGTAGAAGGCATTCTAAGCTTCAGGTTTTGTCGCTCTTTATGTCATCTTGTACTCCATTAACTATCTAGTTTTTGACTTGTAGGGTTTGAGTGGACCTATCTCAGCTGCACTTTACCTTGGCTATTCACTGCTCGTGGCAATTGCAATCGTGTTATCCAGAGGCACCATTGCCTTCCTTATATCCTTTTACTTTGTGCACTACTTGTTCTCATACTATACTTAAAGTCTGGCCCATATTTGTCTTTTGTTTTCTCCATTTCAGAAATATATAGTTGAAAGCTTACACGAGGAAGATATTATTAGTGATGAGAGAAATGGTTGCAAAAGGCCTCGGGTATATTGAAATTTCAAACATACAAGCCTCCCATACTACGAAGACCAAGGCACAGTTTGTTGCGTCAAATTTTTTGATTTAAGCATGCACGTGCATGGCTTAGATCGTGCTTAAACGATCAAATTTGTCTTCAGTGAACTTTAATAAATTTAACGAGCATTGAGGCTAAACTAACAACCCAACTTAGTGGCTCGCCTGTCCTCCCCCCAAAGGTAAGGTCCCTGGTTCGAATCTCCTACGTGACACATTCCTATTTTTACTCCCTGGGCCGCCCAAACCGAAGGTAAGATAACTATTCTTTCTCAAGTGGGCGCAGCATCGCTACCCCAAAACCAACCAAAGGCAGGCTGGCTCTTGCCACCTCAAGTGGGCCACATTGTTGCTTCCAAAACTAGCCCCGGTGGATACCTTCCTAATCTAATTGGCCAAGTTAATTTGGATCAAGCGACAACCTGAAGGTTTAGGCATTTAGCTTGCAAGCCAGCAGTTGCACCCCTTAATGGATCGATGGGCCCCACCTTGAATTGGGTCATATTCCCTATCAAGTTGGCCTTTCATACAAAATGGGCTATGCTGCTAACCTTTTCGCTTAGGCTGTTTCAATGCTTAATTTTTTGTTATCAAGTTCTTTGCAACTTTTGGGGCCAAATCTAATTCCTTTATTGAAAAGTCAAGTTTTCATTTTTACCTAGGTTAAGCCTAAATTTTAAATAAAATTCAAACCTTCTCCTCAAATTTTAAATCAAGCTCAAATCTCCCCTCAATTTTTAAATCAAGTTCATTCAATTCAAAATCAAATTCAAGTCTTTTCCTCAAACTTCAAATCAAGTTAATTTTATTACAAATCAAGGTTAAATCCTTTTTTCTCGCAAATTTCAAATCAAGGTCATTTCTTCTAATTTCAAATCAAGTCTGAATTCTTTTTCCTTAAATTTCAAATAAAATCAAGTTTAATTCTTTTCTTTAAATTTCAAATCAAGTGCATTTTATTCCAATTTTTTTTCTTTTCTTTCCTCAATTTCAAATAAAATCAAGTTTAATTCTTTTCTTTAAATTTCAAATCAAGTGCATTTTATTCCAATTTTTTTTCTTTTCTTTCCTCAATTTCAAATAAAATCAAGTTTAATTCTTTGCTTCAAAAATCAAATCAAGTTTAATCCTTTTCTTCTAATTTCAAATCAAGTTCATTTTATTCCAATTCTTTTGCTCAAGTTCAATCCCTCAAATTCAAGATCAAGTTCATTTTAAATCAAGTTCAAGTCCTCAAATTCAAAGAAAAATTCATTTTATTTTTCAAGTTCTTTTCCTCAAAATTCAAAATCAAGTTTAATTCTTTTCTTCAAATTTTAAATCAAGTTCATTTCAAATCAAGTTCTTTTTTTAATCAAGCCCGATTCTTTTTCTACCCAAGCCCACTCCTCTTTTTATCTTTATTATTTTCAAATTAAATTCTTTAATTCTAGGTCTCACGCAATGAACCCTAAGCACGAACTGGTAGCTTTTTCTACTGTTCAATGTTTAGGGATTCACATTGGTCCCAGTGCAGCCGTAGTTGTCTTAGACCTTGTGCATATGTGGACTAAGAATCCTTTTAAATAATTTTAAGAGAAACTTCATCTTGGAATTCCAAGTCTCACGCGATGGGCTTTAAATAAAGAACTGGCGGTTTCACTGTTGTTCGATGTTTAGAGATTCATATGGATCCCAGTGCAGCCTTCGTTTTCCTTGGATCCTATGCATATATGGACTAAGGATTTTCTCTAAAATATTTTCAAAATATTCGGTTCCTTTTTCAAGCTCCTTCGAAGGTCAAGCCTTCAAACCAGAACTACGTAGTCTTGAGTTTCCCATTGCATCAGGGAATATGTAGGAGCAGGATCAAGTCCTGTCAGGCTATTTTCATACAAGCTTATTTATTTTTATTCTATTTAAAGAGATCAAATAGTTTTCAAAAATATCAAAAAAATCGCACACTCAGTTTAAGGATACCGTTCCTCGGAACGGGCGAATAGGGTACCTAACACCTTCCCTATTCGTAACCGACTCCTGAACCTAGATTCTTCCTCAAGTTAAGGTTTTTCCAAATATTTTCCTTTAAATACAAATTTGGTGGCAGCTCCACAATCAAATATTAAATTCTTTTTAAATTTTTAGTGAGTTCGTCGTCTCGTCTTAATTATGATTACGATAGATGTCTTATTTGATATTATAAATAGAAAAATAAATTTTGACTTAATTACTCACAATCCTCTCATTTACAACTTAAGATGGGTTGGGGGTATACTCTTCAAAAGGTCTCCATCATGCTCTCTTCCATTTCTCATGGAAACTGGATGGAGAAAGAGGAGAAAGGACTCCAAATGAGTTTGACTCAGAGGATGCTTATCATTTTTTGTGCTTCTACTCCAAGATCCTTTCCTCTAGCAACTCATAGCCCCTTAGAGAAAATCTATGAAGGTAGAGGTTCTTTGTAGCAATTTATTGTCCTTTTCTTCTCTCCTATTTTTATATGTCAAGCTAATTAAGAAAACATCTTGTTTGTAAATTGAAATGGAAGTGATATAAAAACTAAGACAAATTAACTTACAAGGAAGGTAGGATCCTATCTATTTTGAAAAAATATCTGCCATGTATTATCATCAAGGAACTAATATTCCTCATATGGAGAAATATCCTTCCATGGCCCATATATATACTTACACGTAAGATGAGTCTTGAACCCCCTCCAACATTCACCTGCAAAGGAAAACCACTTCATCTTGAGTAGGTTGGTGTTGGGTAAATCATAAGTAAGCTACACAATATAATAAAGATAAGTTAGTTAATGAAAATGATGTTTATTACATGAATACTTAAAAAGATAAGTGTTAATTGTATCCCAAATTTTCTCCTTAAGATGGAGCTCCACATCATCCCAATCCTTCTTCAGGATACTAACTTTACTACGTCCAAGTAGAGTCACTTAGCTCTTGAATTTTGACTTTTTATCCCTAAAGGATTCCTAGTTCTTTGATCAAATTCTACTGGAATCCTTTGAGCACCATTTTAGCTAATGGTTAGCTCTCTCAATTGTGTGGCTCATCTTTCCTTCTTCTATCAAGGTTGGCTATTAGATCCTCTCAATTGGAGGTTTCCTAAATGGATCATTCATGTTTCTATTTAAACGTATAAAAATTATAAGTTAATAACTTTGATCATCCATTCATACTAAGGTTACCCAATTTACCCTCAAGTGTCTATGCTAAAAATCACAAAGTCAAGCACATTATGATAAAAAATAAAAATTCTACCAATTCATGAAATTAAGCAAACGATTATAACCAATCTTAGGGGTAACCTAGCACAACAAATGGGATAATTTTTTCTTTTAGTGATATCGATCTAATTTGAGACATGAAAAGTATACATCACAAGGAATAATGGATCATAAGGTGCATGTCACATAAAGACAACTACTCAACCAATTTGTCTTGGTAAAAGTTTTATAAAGAGTTAGATGAAACATTCAATGTCAAGAGTCATACTGTTATGTAATATCTCATCTTTAAATTATGGTAATTAGTAATTAAGCAGACACTAATTTGTCTTTTCCATATGATGCTCTACAATATAAATAGTAAGTGCTTGGGAAATACGATATCTAGTTTTGTTCACTTGGAAATTTAGATTTTAGTCACCCTTTTAATTACCATATGAATTTATTTATATTTGGTTCTTGTTTGACTAAATGATATTTGACAATATTATTTCTCTTGGTGCACCTTATTTGATCAATTCCTTACTCATTTTGTGGTCACAACTAGTTACTAAGTTTATTGAGGGGGAATAAAGGCAAACAATGAGCTTATGATCGATATGGTTTTTCCAGTTGGTTAAAGTTGAACCAAAATACTAACTTGATACTTTTCCAAAATTAAATATGGAACCAGAATTCTAACTTGGGACTTTGCTAAGATTAAATATCGAAGAGAGGCTTGGTGCTATTTTGTTTGTATATTTCAATTGGGTGCACATCAACAAAGCATATATATGTATACATATATCAAATAAAACATACTAATGAAACAAATCATACATAATCAAAACCCATAAATTAATTAAGCATATATATATACATATATAAAACAAAGCATATATAATCAAACAACTAGACAACAACCAAATAAGCAATGTATTAGTCTATTATTCAATCAAAATACCTCAAAAGCAAGAAATTGGTCACAAATGCTCCTTTAGAGACAATGAAGTTCACAAGGGAAATAAAATGGTGAAAGTAAGGCCTAGGAATTATGTTGATGATGGACAAGACATAAACAATAAGGAAAAATACTTTTGGACCAATGATGATGCAAAATAATGTAAAACTTACCTATGTTTACAACTCCAAGCTTGCAATGGTGAACGAGAGCTTAATAGAGTTTGAAGCTAGGTTCAAGGGGAGAATGAAAAACAATCATGACTCTCTAGGGATGGTTTTCAAGTTTGGGAGTAACTTTAAATTTGAAAATGAAGAACAACCACCTTGTTCATTAGGAAAATGGTGGGCGAAGGGAGAATTGTGATGGTGGAATAGATGTTGCGAGAAGAAGCACTAATGCGAGAAAGACGAAAACCTAATAAAAAAAATAGGATTTTCTACATTGGTTCCCATAACAACTGATGTAAATATTCGCTTTCTACCATTGGTTGAAATAGTAGTCAATGTAGAAAGTACTTTCTACATCGGTTGTTTGGGAAACCAATGTAGAATGTAGCAAATATATTTACATAAATGCCATTGCTAGCGTAGAATGCTATTTTTTCGCTAGTGGTAATAGTTATTTAAATAATATAGAGCATATAAATCACCAAACCAATTATGCAACTGAAGGTCATCTATATCAATTATTACAAAAAGAATCATCCTGTTCAGAATAGAATGTTTATGATCCCTCCTTTCTAAGTTTGTCCATTGGTACGAAGGGGGTGAATATGTGAGGCTTAAACTCTGATTTTTTATCTTCTCATTTTTTACCTTTGTGATCTTTTGTTTACCATATTGAAATTTTTTTTATCTCTTTTATTTCTAGTACTTTCACTGCTTTGACAAAACAACCCTTCTCTTAGTTAGCTCAAAAATTATGATTCAGACCTTATACATATATTGGTGGAATAGTCTGTGGGATTGATACTGAGGACCTAAAATACCCTTTTTCCACATCGATGGGTATATATGCCCATGGGTAAAACTTGGCAAAGAGTTTTATACTCACATTTTTCATGCAACAAGTCTCAACCAAACGTTGTTATCGTCCAAATTCTATTAGTGAGTGAAATCAATGGCTTCTTTATCTCAAGTAAGGAGATTTTCTTATTGTAAACCCTTAACTTTGTACTCATTCACTTCTTCGTCATTTTCCTTCATGAATAGAAAGTTAATGCCTTTTACTCTTGCTTTTTCTCTATGTTTTAATTTTTCAACTTTGATGGTCAATCCATGATTTCAAGTTGCATCATAGAAAGTTGATGTATTATTATTCACACAGTTATGGTGGTGTTCCTTGGTGGCGTTCAAGATAGAGGAACTGGTTTTGGAACTTGTGGATTCATCAAGGTATGATGATAACATTTCAGTCATGATTCAATTTAGACTATTAAGGTAATGCCTATATTTGAGGTTACATATTTAGATCTAATCATTGTGGGATTTAATTATTTTTTTAACAATAGAATCTTATCTTTTTGTTCCCTTCGATGGTACATCCATCCTTATGCCAAAAGCTCAAAGGTGCAAATAATCTAACTAGATCAGATTCTAGGTTTTATTATGATGTGAATGTGAGCATCACGTTAAATAAGAGTGATCATTTGAAAGATCTTTTATAAGGAATGAGAAGTTCAATGACTAGGAGAAGGAATAAGTGTATGGAACAACAACTTTAGGATCTCGTCAAGAAAATTTTAGAAAGGGACTTGTTGATCCAAATTGAAATCTTATATTGGTTAATTTATGTATTCTTATTATTGAGGAGTTTAATTGATTAAACTTTTATCTTTTTTCTAACCAACTTAATTTTACTTTAGTATTTAACAATAAAATATTTATTCATTTTTTATTAGGTCTATGTTAATTTAAGGATAAATTTGGTATGTCTTTTTAGGATTTATGTCTTTAGTTATGTTTAATTGGGCCTTCTATTTAATAGGTCAAATTATATTTCTATATAATATGATTTAGGGATTCAATGTAGACACAATTTTATAAATAATAATTTTTCTCGTTAAGAGTTTTCATATCCATGTGAGTTGATTCCCTTAATTCTTGGGCAATGAACTATTGTTGATAATGTTGGTATCGAGTTTCAACTCTAGGAAGTAGGTGTCATCTATCCCTTATTTTATTTTATTCATGTCTTTCTTTGTTTATATATATTCTTCCTGTTCTCATTCTTCTTTTGTTTATCCTTTTCTTAATTATCCATCAGATGTTTCATAAATTCTCTCTCTAAAAAAATTTATATTCCTATATCTCTTATTATGTTGAAATCCTATCTACCAAGTTTTCACTAGATAAGTGAAATTATAGAAAAATAAATAGATACAAAAAGTGATTATCATAGAGTCCAAGTTTTAAAAAATTAGTGATAGAAACTCAAGTTTGAAAAAAAAAATTGAAGGCCATTCAATATAAGAAATGCCTTAATTCTTAGTTTAGTTTTAATACTTGAGTTCTTCATTATGAATTATCCTAATCCTTTATGTCTTTTATATAGACAAGTGAAATTATATAAAAATAAATAGATACAAAATGTCAAAGTTCAAAAAAATTAGTGATAGAAATTCAAGTTTGAAAAAAAGTTGAAGGCAATTTGATATAAGAAATACCTCAATTCTTAGTTCAGTTTTAATACTTGAGTTCTTGATCATGAATTATCCTAATCCTTTATGTCTTTTATCTAGTACTCCGTATTCTATCCATGTTGTTTATTCTTGATTATTTCCTTATCTATTGAAAAATCAACTTGTGAAGCTTTTTGGTTCAAGGGATTACAAAGAGAATATAAAGGTAAAAAGAAAGAGTTGGTGAGAGCATTATAAAAATAAGTCAATTTTGGTGTGTATATGAGTGAAGAGTGCCAATATTAAAGGTAAACACTAAGGGAGTGATTGGTTAGGCTTCACTATATTAATTATATTTTTGTTTAATTTGCAGCACTACCAACATAAATGGTGAACCTTAACAAAATAAAATGGATATGAAGATATTTATAACATTCATTCAATATCAATTTCAAATGTTGAACTTGAGGTTGAATGATGTGAAGGATTGGTCAAGGAGAAGGTCTTAGAGTTCTTATTGAACTAGTTACCAATGACTATCTCACCTTGATAAAGAAATAGATACAAGGAAGAACTCAAAATCAAAAGGTGAAGGTTTCGAGTAGAAAGATGGTATTCAAAAGGAAATGATGAAAAATTGAGGACTATTAAACTATCCATTCCATTATTCCAAGGATATAATGAGCTTGAAACTTATCTTGAGTAGAAGAGTGATGAACCATCCTTTTGTTAAATTATTTGGAGGAAATTAGTTATAATTATGGTATGCTTCAAGAATATTTAAGTATAATTGAGATATTTTCCCTTATTTCTTCTAGAAACAGTAACACACACAAACAATCAGAAACTATAAAAATTTTGTGCTAAAAGGAATAAAAAGATTAAGGAGCATTTGATGGAAAACACTTCCCTTGGAATGAGCCAACACGACCATGTTGGATTCAAGCATGTCGTCACAGAGGTCAGAGTTTTTTTAACATGGTTGTTCATACCTGAGCAAGATCGTGTCAAATGATGAGCATGAATTTGCCAACTTGATCACAAACTCGTAACATCGAGAATTTTTTAACATGAACATGCAAATCTTATCACGGTCATGCTAACCCTGAATGATGCAATAAATGGTTGAAATTAGTCTTAATGATATAGAAAATGATCTTAGTCAACCTTGATGGTACAATGGATGATTTAGAGAAACCCTAACTAATAGAAAGGTCCTAGATGCAGAGAAGCCCAACTACAGAGCCACTAGGCCTATTGGACCTCACACAAACAAGGCTTATTGGACCTTACACATTAGAATAAGATTTAGGTATTTTTTTGTTTTTGTTTTCTAGGAACTAGAAAGCTCCATATGGATAGGATTTAGTCCAAATTTCCCTAATTTTAGCTTAGGCTTTTTGGGCCTTCTTTGGCTTAATTTAAGGTTGCATTGAGGAGTGAAGATGACACCATTGTTGGGCTGAAATTTAAGCCCAATTGGGATTCAAAGCTGCCCCCTCCTTCCCTCCATTTTGCACCTCCTCCATCTTACCTATATAAAGACATCACTTGTGTAACTTTTAACACTTAGTTCATTTTGAATGAAATTGAGTTTCCACTCAAATTCTTAAGAGCAATTTTTTCCCTATCCTTCCTCTAGAACCAGACATAGCATTAAGTATCCTCCTTATCCATGGTTGGTCATGGTGACAGAGAATAAGCTTATCCTCCACAAGAGGTGGCGCTTCCAAGTCAAGGCATAACTTCATCATAATTCTACTTCAATTCTTTGCTGAATCAAATCTTCTATTGATCAAGAAGAACCACCTTCTTCCACCTCTGCATCACTGATGATTCAAGAGAGGGCTCAGGTTAACCCGATTTGCAATAGAGGTAGCCCAAACTCATCCCTATATGAGGCAAGGCCTTGAAAGAACACACACTTTCACACACCTCTATATCGTTCAAGCCTCACACCTCATTCCCTTTTTTTCCCATTTCTCATTTTTATTTCCATTTTTCTTCTAGTATGTTCCTGTAGGATCTTGGAGGTAGGATCACCTTTCACACTGCAAGTTATAGATCCCCTTTAACAAACTTGCTAGCACTATAGTTTAATATTCTTATCTTAGAATTAGGATTATGAAATATTTTGTTAGGTTAGCATGTTTTTATTTTATTTTATCTACTATATGTAACTAACCCCTAAATCATGGAGCTTTGGTGAAAGTTATGATGTAACCATTTGAATCCTAATTTTCTCTTATGAATGATCACATGTTCTTTATCCAATTATATTTACTTTATTACACTTAACTCATAAATAGAAATTAAACACTCTTGTTGATTTCTAAGTTATTAAGAGTAGGAGATCATACCATTTCACAATTAGCCAATCCTAGGCTTCTAACTGATTATTAACGTAACAAATCCAAATATACTTTTTCTTCTATTTATATAACTTATATGATCATTGAGGTATTACTTATGGGAAATACTATTACTGTTACATGATCATTGGATAGTAATAGCATTAGAGTGGATGATTACAATTGATGTTTTGAATCATTCATAAGGGAGTTGAAGGTAACAATGGGTAAAGTCATAAAGGGATCCAAAGTCCTATGCTTATCCATAAATTAGTGTTTGTATTCTTTTTCTTCAAATTTTCTATTCTATATGTTTATACTATCATTTCTATACACTACCAAAACAAACCCTTTTTTAGCGGGGTCAAAAGTTAGGATTCAAACTCTTTTAAGAATTATTCATATAGTCCTTATAGGACCGACATTGAAGGTCTAAAATACTTAATTTCTACACTAACAAGTATATACTTGATCGCAAGTAAAACTTGGCACATGCTTGTATATGAGTTTTGAGAACAATTTTTTGGCATCATTATTGGGGACTATTGCCCAGCACTCTTAGAAGATTCAACCTAGATTGCTTATGACATGTGTGTATATATATATATATATATATATATACACACATTAAAAATATAAATATAAATAAAATTTAAATTTGAAAAAATTTTGTGATATCCTTGTGTAGTTGTTGGTTTGTTTAGTCCTAAGGTAAAAGAGAACACCTAAGAGGTTAAAGCAAGAAATCAAAGTGAGAAAGATGGTAGCATATTGGTATTAGTAATTCCTATTGTGATAAAGCTTTGTGTGATTTATGCATTAGTATTAATCTAATGCCTTTATATATTTTTATAAGATTTGGTATGAACGAGCTCAAACCAACCATTATCTCTTTGTAGCTTACAGATATAATTATTATATAACCAAGAGGGATAATGGAGAACATCTTGGTAAAAGTGGATAAGTTTATCTTCTCTAATGACACTATTATGCTTGACATGGAGGAAGATGAGGAAATATCACAAGTCTTGGGAAGACCTTTCTTGGCCACCAAAAAGACCATTATTGATATGAAATAGGGAAAAATCACTTTGTGGCTTGATGATGAGGAAGTGGTGTTTAAAGTTTTTGACTCCTTAAAACCCCTAGAAACATTTGATTCTTGTAACGTTATAAACTCTTTAGAACCCTCTTCCTCTTTGAGTTTACCTTCTATACAGGATATAATGATTGAGGATACCTTGAAGAAGCTCTTATTACTTGGGGTTGATGCGTTGAGTGACTCCAAGGAAAGTACAAAGGAATTGATGGCCTTAGAGATAGGTAAACCCAAGGAAATTGAAGCGGAGGTATAGAATTTAAAGCTATAGAAAGCCTAGGAACCTCTAAGTCTAAGTCATTAATTGATGAACCTTTAGTGCTTGAAATCAAGCCCCTCCTTGAAAAATATTAGGCATTTCTATCCCTTCCTTTTATTATTTCTTGTAACTTTACAGGAATAAAGGAAGAGACACTGATGAGAATCTTGAGTAAAAATAAAGAAGCCTTCAAATGGTCTATTCATGGCATCAAATGTATTAGCCCTACAATTTTCACCCAGAAGATTCATATGGAGGAGGAGTCCAAATCAAGGGTGAAACCACAAAGGAGACTAAACCTTAGCCAGAAGGAAGAGGTTAGAAGGAGGTTATTAATGTCCTTGGTGCAGGTATAATTTATCCTATTTCTGATAGTCCTTGGGTAAGTCTTGTAAATGTTGTTCCTAAGAAGGGATGCATCACAGTGATGGAGAATGACCAGAAAAATCTAATCACAGAAGAAAGGTAATTGGATGACAGGTATGTATAGACTATAAGAAGCTGGATGATGCTACCTGTAAGGATCGTTTTTCCCTTCCTTTTATTCATCGAATTTTGGAAAAATTTTCTAGTCATGAATTCTATTACTATTCCAATAGTTATTCTAGCCATATGGAAATACTTGTGGCTCTTAAGGATTAAGAGAAAGCTACTTTTACATACTCTTTTAGTACTTTTGCATATAGGAGGATTCCCTTTGGCTTATCTAATGCCCCTTCAACTTTTCAAAGATGCATGATATTTATCTTTTCTAAGTTATTAAAGGATTACTAGGAAGTTTTTATTGATGACTTTCTATTGATTGTCCTTTTGTTGATTGATGTTTACAAAATTTACAATAGTTATTGATAAGGTGTAAAAGAAACAACTTGGATTTTAATTGGGAAAAGTGTCAATTTATGGTAAAGGAATGTATTATCTTGGGGAACAAGATCTCTAAGAGGGGTATTGGGGTTGATCTATGTAAGGTTGAGGTAATTTATAAACCTTTCTTTTTAAATAATGTTTGAGCCATTAGGAGTTTTCTAGGACATGCAAACTTTTACAAGAGGTTTCTAAATGATTTTTCTAAAATTGCATGAGATCTTCTTTGATTTTAATGATGCATGTCTTTCTAATTTTGAAACATTTAATGCAAAATTAATAAATTTCTACATTGTTATTTCTCTTGATTGGTGTTTACCCTTTGAACTAATGTGTGACATTAGTTGTACAATTGTAGGAGTTGATTTGGGACAAAGAAGGAAAAAGATGTTCTGCATCGTTTATTATGATAGTAAGACCCTAGATGAGACTTAAGGGAACTACACTGCCACAAGGAAGGAGATGTGAGTGATAGTATTTTCTTTTAATAAGTTCAGACCTTATTCGATCATGTCTAATGTAACCATCTACATTGACCATTTTGCGATCAAGTATTTGCTTTCTAATTAGGATGAAAATCTTAGAATGACTAGATGGATACTCCTCTTTTAAGAGTTTGATTTGAAAATCAAGATAAGAAAGGAATAGAAAAATTGTTCACATGCCATTTTCCTAGATTAGACCCCTTTGTGCAACTCCTTGTGGAAGAAGTAATAATGGAGACATTCCCAGATGAACATTTATTGGTTGTTGCACATACCCCTTGATATGAAGATTTGGTTAACTACCTGGAAGGTAATATCCTTCCCCAAATCTGTTATATGGAACAAACCATATTTGTTTAAAATCTATGGGGACAAATTGATTAGATGTGTTCTTGATGAGGAAACTCATACTATCTTGACTCATATCCATTCAAGAGAGGCTAGAGGCAATTTTGGTCATAATAGAACTTCCCAAAGTTTTACAACATCAGTGTCTAATAAGGGTGGTGAATCATAACCTTACTAACACAACCATAGTCCAAGCATAACCGGATTATCACTAATATTCTATGATATGACTAGCCCCATCACCTAGTCTATTTTTTTCCTTTATATCACTTATCATTGATGATCCTTTTACATGAGATTATCTTCCATCATGTGGCACCCTTTTCTTTCGTTGTTAGTCCTTTTTCCTACTTCTACCGTCATATTCACCTCCTTTTTCTACAATTGAATTTCTTCCAATCGTATCAAATAAGGTTCATCCCTTTTAAAAGGACCAAGAATAACTTTTCGAATAGAAAAACATAAAGCTTGTCATGAGAAAGAGACAGGAAAGAGAACAAGACTCTTTATCAAGAACTATGAATAACTGCTTTCAAATTAATAGGAACTGACTCAATTATATTTAGAAAAATCAATAAGGGTAATGATAAACCATCATTGTGTTGATTTATTTACAAGGAATTATCTATAATTAATGTATAATAAATGATTATTTTGACATAAAATTCCACCCCTAACTTCTTTATCTTTTAAGGAATAGTCATCCAAGAAAAAAATCAAAAACTATGTGGATTTTAAGCCTAAAAGAAGGTATAAAAAGATGAAGGAGTAGAAAAAGGATAAAAATGCTCCTTAGAGGAATGATGCAGAGATCACTTCCAATAATACCATTACTAAGACATCAACATGCAAAAACATTGGGCCAATCATTAGGGCCAGAGCCAAGAAGTTATAGAAGGAGGTGGAAGCCTTGCTAAGCGTGCCAGAAGACATTCCCCAGGCACCTACCTTTCCCATAACTTTGCATGTTTAAAATCGGCCTTAGATTCTTTCTTGTATGATAGGAGTTAGTGGGCCTAATTTTCTTGTACTTTCTTAGTTGCTATTTTAGCATAGGTATTCGAGCCTACTTTTTTCCTAGTTAGAGGCTTCCTTGAGGAGGGAAAGAAGCATCATCTTTGGCCTTCAATCCAAGCCCAATACCATTTATTGAGCATTATGCTCCTTATGGCGCTTAAATTTAGCCTATAAATAAACTTCTCATGCTTTTCTTTGTAATTTTGGAAATCACTTGAGTGAAAATTTAGATTTGAGCGCTTGATTCTTCTATCTTTTCTCTCATTCCTTGGTTGAGTTTGGAAGTGAGGGAACTCCATCCTGGCCTCCAAGGTGGCAAAGTGGAGCTTATCTCCAAGAGTGGCCCTCCATGCTTTTGCATTTAGCTTCTACATCTTCATCTCCTTTGAAGCTTCGTCCATTGATCTAGTTCCATCCACCTTTTTAAGGCTCTGTCAAGTGGTATCAAACTCCTTCAATGGGAATAAGATTCACATCTAATTCTCCTTCTAGTTCCACATGAACTGCACTTCTTCTACTTCACTTCTTCCTCACTTTTAATCGGTGAAAATTTCTTATTCTTGCATTTCTCCTTTGCTTATTTGCATTTGTTTATACTATAACATACTTAGATCAAGATTTTGATTACATTTTGTTTGGTCAAATCTAGCTAAAAAGTGTGATTTACTAATGTTCAACTTTAGCACCATCTAGAACCTAGCTTACTTGAAATAATCAAATCTTGTTAAATTTTGATCCAATTTGACTTAAATTTGTTTTTGTAATATCTAAACATCAATTTAATTGATGAAATTTGCGAAAATTCTGGAAAACTTTTCAATTTTTTTGAATCCTTGTTCTTAGCAATAAAACCTTGAGAAATTTGAATTTGAATTTGTGACCCAAATTGGTGGAGCTTTTCTAAGCTTGACTCAATCATGATTTTATTCCTTATAAGTGTGTTTATTCTAAATTTAATGGTTCTTTATTTGTCTAATTTGATTCCAAGAGTTGCATGATCATGTATTATACATATATGGTGCTTGTTTAAACTTGATTCATGCATGATCTAAGTGCCTAAGATTATACACTTCTGGACCTATAGGATCTATGCTAGACTTGGAGACTTTGGACAAACACTTTGGACTTAGAATTCCCTACTTAAGCAATAAAAGTGTAAAATTGCACTATATTTAACTA
Organism: Canavalia gladiata; assembly: GCA_037954105.1. Lineage (NCBI taxonomy): Eukaryota > Viridiplantae > Streptophyta > Magnoliopsida > Fabales > Fabaceae > Canavalia > Canavalia gladiata. The sequence continues at coordinate 37,788,406 of CM075658.1, read as the reverse complement.
TTCAAACATAAATACTTGTAAACCTTGAAAAATCCTATACAAGGAGTATTTTGAGGACTAATTTTCACTTGGTCTTTGGACCAATGACTTAAGAAAATAACCAAATAAAAATAAACAAAGAAGGGAAAAAGAAAAAAAAATAAGAAAAATAAAAGAAAAGAAAGAAGAAAAAATTAAACAAAATTGTGAAGAAAGAGATAATGCATGAAGGTTTAGTGTCTTGAGTGTTTGTATGTGTATTTGAGCAAGTTTCATGATAGGTAATAGGTCTTATACTTTTAAGCCTTAGTCACTTAGTTTATGCATGTTTGAGTTTTCTTAACTGAATAGCACCATGGATCTTGTATGAGCATGTGTATACATATCTCTGAAGTTTCTAGGTTCCCCTTTGTTTGCCTACTTTCTTGTTTGCCTTTAATCCTAGTTTGTATTTTCCTTTAATCCTAGTAATTATTGTCTAAATTGTTCGTAAGGGAATTTGGGAGTAAAAATAGGTGAAGTTATAAGGAGATCCAAAGTCGCATACTTATCCATAATTTCATACCTTTGTTCTCCACTTTTTTATTTTTCTTCATTTTTATTTTCTGGAAGATTTGGTGACTTGTAGGTTAAGGCATGCAATAACACTGCCCTCAAGGACTTATGTGCCTTTGACGTGATCCCCTTGGATACAATAACCTCTTTTGAACGACTTACGAAACAAAACTAGTAAGAAATTTCTATATCTCAACGCAGCAGAAAATAGTTATAAATATAGAAAATTTGGGTGCAACCAAGACGGTTAGAAATTAAAACTGCAACGGTCAAAAATTAAATGCATAACAACATGGAATAAAGCTATAATAATTTCTCAACGATTAAAAATTAAAGTCATAATAACTCTTCAATAGAAAAATAAATAAATAATTAATTCATAAATTAAATTTGAAATAATTAGTAATAAATTCTAAATATCTTAAAATTATAACGATCATTATAAATTAATTTAAATATTTAAACTTAAAATGATAATATTATTTATCGTTTTTAAGACCTTTCAAAATACTCAACTTTTACAACAGTTCCCCACATATTTCAAAAGGTTTAAAAACTCTCAATAAAATAAATTAACAAAAAAAGGTTTGATTGGTTAACAATGAGTGTAAATGCGTCAGGTTCGATATCTTTTGGACTATGAACTGGACTATTGACAAATAAACTTAACTATCTGTTCTGGTGAAGCAGAGCTTCTGTGAACCAAAGACACTTAAGTATATACTAGAGGCTCACATGTCATATCACACCCCCAAAATTTTTTCGGTTTTTGCTGATTTTGAGCAAATACACCATACTCGTGCCTGATTGATTCATGAGTGCTTCAGAGATTGTGCTTTAATCTCATAAAAACGGTCCCACTTAACACTCATATAGGTGATTCATTAAGTGTATTCTACATTTCATACAACACCCAGAAGGGATATATGATAATCATTAAAAGGATTAGGCTTAACCTCTCATTCAGTGCGGCCTAACACCCCTTACACCATAAGATTGAATATTAATAATGTCAGAATGATCAACAATAACTTGTTACCCATTTAAACTTATTCATGGGATTTCCAATCACAAAGGTTTGGGTTCTTGTCATTATTGATTTTATTTTGGATAAAATCTCATTCTCCTTGATTTTATTCATTTAAAAACATCCTACTAAAGTAGGTTATTTTTATATAGAAACAACTTATTGTTTATGCATATATCTACCTTAACTTCATAAGCCTAGGATCACAACAAAGATATTGTTTGACTCACAAGTTATTCTATGTCTTAAACTTTATCTTTGTCTTTATTCAATTCCATAACTTTGGGGAATTATAGATTAAATTTCACAACTTTGGGAAAACTTCTAAACATAGAAATACATTAAAAATAGTCAAACAATATCTTCTCATTGAGTCTACTACTCTACCTTCTACTACTAAGGATATGAGCTCATTTCTAGATGGTCATCACCATCTCATAATGTGTGAAGAACCTTTTTTTCTTCACTATAAAAGGATTTCTAGAGAATCCTTTTGTCTCCTAGGAGAACCCTTTTGCCTCGTGTTCAATAGAGTTATGTGTGCCCTTTGGAATATGATGTGCACAAGGCATATTAAGTGTAGATTAACTTTTCACATAAGTTTGATTCAGTGATCCCTTAAACCTTTAAGGTTCACTTTTAATGGATTTCATATACTTATGCATGATCAATCAATATCCAGCCAATATGATATGCACACGTGGATCTCAACATCAATCAGGAACACTTATTATACATAGCACCATCCTTTCTGCACTCATGAGCATTCAACATTTCAACTTACTTTAAATAATGTGCATTCATAAGAACATTATGAGTTGATTGGTAGATCACATAACATCATTGCATGTTCCAAGTACATGTCTAACTTATTTACCTCTTTAAATTTTTATGTTGAATCACTCAAAGGGACTTAATTGTCTCAGCCTTCTAAGTTGCTCCTCAATCTTTCTTTTTCTCAAAGTTACATTAGTTTCATATGATTTTTACAATTTATAAGTTTCCTCTAGGTGGTAGAATGGCATCTTTTAAGTTTTTATTCTTTGTTTTGTTCAATTTTCCAAGTCTTATGCATAACCTACTTATACTAAGTTCAAATATTAAGTGTTAGTAAGTTTTTAATTTGTTTAAGACATTTTATCTAAACATGGTTGAATGGTTGTCCTTGTCTTTTGCCAAGCTTCCTTTAAACTTTTAATCTTTTATTTTACATTATAAGACTTCTTACATGACCTAAACCAAGTTTTCAAACTCTTTTCTTTTCATTAGCCTATAGTGGCCGAATGTGAACCTTTGGCTTCTAAAGCATTCTAGTTTATTTTTCCTTGTCTTATGAGTTGACTTTTATCAGTTGAATGCTAATTCTTAGTTGATACCTAACTTAGGAATTTTTGAGACTTATTCTCTATCCTTATAAGTCATGTCAACCCTAGCTTCCAACTTTATATTGTGTTCCTAAACTCCTAAATTTATATCCCTAGGATACAATAGCTTCTTCTAAATGACTTAGGGAATAAAACTAGTGAGGAGTTGATATATTTCAACCTAGCAGAAAATAGTTATATATATAGAAAATTTGGGTGCAAGCAACATGACTATAAATTAAAATAGCATCAGTTGAAAATTAAATCCATAACGATAAGAAATAAAGTCATAGTAAGTTATCAACGATCAAAAATTAAAGTCATAATAAACCTTCAAAGAACAAATAAATAAATCATTGATAAATTAAATTTGAAATAATTAGTAATAAATTCTAAATATCTTAAAATTATAATGATAAATAATTTAAATATTTAAACTTAAATAATAATATTAATTATCATATTTAAGACCTTCTGAAATACCTAAATCTTCCAACACTATTTTCTTATGCTTATCTGTCACACTCACACAAAACCCCTCTTTTGGTGAATTTAAAAGTTAGAATTTAAACTTTTTCCATAGATTGTTTGCATAGTCCTTATGTGATCGATACTGGGATCTCAAATACCCTTTTTATACATTGACGAGTATACTTGTTCATGGGGTAAAACTTGAAATACAATTTTATGCACACATTTTGAACACATTTTGTAACCATGAAGATATGTTAACAGGATAACATGATATCACACAAATAGATAATCAAATGTCTTACCTAACTTTAAAAGTAATGTTTAGAACAAAATTGAACCTTATAATGCATATAGAAGAGTTCCATCTGAGAATCTATTATCTCACCTTGATCCCTCAACTTGCTTGACATTAGTCCATCCATAGAAGTATGTTTGTCATGGTCCAAGTTCCTTTTCCTTAGAAAAGTCAATAATACACTTCGAGGTGTGATTATCTTTGTGTGAAGGCTACTCAATAGGTTATGTCACTAATTATTTTAAGGGTGAGATGAAGAAGATGAACTTAAGACCATGTTTCTAATATGTCAACAACCTGTCAGACCTAGTTGTAGGTATAATATTCAAGATTTTATCACTCTCCTCATCACACTCCAAGGATTTCATCCTTTTTTATAAGAATTTTTTCTGTTGGATATATACATCTCATATCTCTTCTTGTGTTATCTCAATCTTCTAGGTAGTATGTTGGATAATCCTTAATGTGACTAGCAGGTTCTTTTGAATCTAAAACCAGCTAAGTTGTGTTCTACATCTTCTTCTGATGTAGGGCTTCATAAGGGATCATCCTGATGCTTGCATAAAAGTAGTTCCTACAGGGAACTGTATGAATAGTTAGTACTACTCCTAGTCACTCTTTTTACACCAAAATTCAAACTCACCAAAGATTCTCCAAGGATTGGATGTTTCTATAAGATCTTTTATTCATTTTCAAATGGTATGTTAAACATAGTTGAAGTTGGGTTTCCAAAGCTTCGTGTATCTTCCCTAATCCTAGATTTGAATTTGGATTCCCTTTTCCAAATGAAATGCTTCAAGTCATAACATGCTATTAGGCTGTTTATTTCTTGTACAGTTAGGTCAGCTCCACTGAGGAATACTTTAGGTTGATAAGCGATAAGTGGGAATGTTTGGTCAAACTTCTTATTATTGCCCATATTGTGATGTAGAGGTCCCAGCAGTAGAGAAAAATTAGTTGCAGAGATTTACTGGGCCTACTCGGACCATCACCAAAATAAAAGCTAAGCAGCTAAAAGAAGAGGTCGAGATCTTATTAAGCCTTCAAAAGGAGTACCCTCAAGCTTAATCCATCCATTCCTTTTCCGTACACACTTTAGAATAGGTTTTAGGACTTTTTTTTTTTGTTTTTAGAAGAAGGCGCAAACATGTATAGAATATGCCTATTTTCATGTATTTCTTTGCTGAACTTTTTGGGCCTGCTTTGGCCAATTTATAGGTTTCCTTAGAATACAAGAAGGGACTCATTTTGGGCACAATGGAGAGGCCAAATTCAAATTCCCAAGGCTGCCCTACGCTAGGCACCACCCTTATCTATAAATAAGGCCTTTTATGTGTAATTTTGGATATAAGATTCATTTGAATGAATTGAGAGTCTCTCACTCATACTTTTGAGAGTTTTTCTCTCCCTTTTTCTCCTTTAGAACAAGAGTTGGGGTTGAGGAACCTCCTCATTTTTGGCAGCTCATGGTAGTGGAGAAAAAGCTCATCCTTCTCAAGAGGTGGCACTTCCAAGTCAAGCTTTGCATTCAACTCCATTCCTCCTCCATCTTAACCTAAGTGCAACCTCCATTGATCTAGAAGAACCACCTCCTTCCACCTCTTTATCATATTGCATCAAGGCCAGTAGAAATTCTTAGGGAAACTTAACATGAGGATCATCACAACATCACTCCACTTCCACTAAGGAATATCGAGGGATTGCCACTTTCAAGTTATTCCTTGATGCTCCATTTTTTGTACTCCAACCATGACACCACCTATTCAACCCTTGTGTTCTCCATTCTTAGCTTCCAACGCTATCAACTTCAATTCCTCCTAACTATGTATGGAGGTTCTACCTCAACACTTGATGATCTAATTCTCTTTTGGTTTTGCTTTATGTTTATCTCTTTCCTATTCCCTTTTCCATTATTCAATCTTAAAGGAGCCTACATTTTTATTTTTCAACCTTGCTTACTTTAATTGGTCCATGGAGTACACTTATTCTAACACTTAGTCAAAGGATTTACCTCCCAACCTATGGTTCTACTTAGATAGATTCATGTATGGTCATTTCCTTCACTAGATTCCTTATACATTCCTTGATACAACAATTGTTCCACTCTATTATTGCATCAATATGTCAATATAAGGTAACAAAGGAATTCTTCCTGGATTGTGGCTTGTTATAGTTATAGGCATCCACGTGGTCTTTCACCCTTACCTTTACTCATCTATTCCAAGGATGTTTAATTCTCTAATAGATGCATAGGTTGTAGAAGTTATTCGTGCACATCGAAAGGAGTCGTTGTATTACAAATATCCTCCATCTCTGCAATCCTTATCTACACATAGTGGGGCATAAACATATCTTGAATCATGAATAAATACTTTCCTTTTTATGATTTTCCATGCAATAAAGCAAACAAGTCCACTACTAAATATGTGAAACTCTATCTTATGAGAAAAATCTTAACAAAAAATCAACAAATAATCCAAACTACAACTATCAATCAAGGCCTTAAGAGTTTCTAAGGAAAAGTAGAGTCAACAGAAAGGGGTGGTTTAAGCCATACCCCAACCTATTGGAAAGAACAACTCTGATACCACCTTCATATGATATTATAGCAACTGAGGAACTGAGGTCGTATCGAGGTGACGAACAAAATAATAATAAAATTTAAAAATTTGTCTAAACATGGTTTGGAAAATAACATGGTGCCACCACCAATTTTATTTAATTTTGGAAAATTTTAAAAACCCATTAAAAATAATTTTTAAAACTAATCTTTAAATCAAAGTTGAGTTTAGGAGTCCATTATTGGTAGAGAAGGTATTAGCACCTTACATTGTCCATTATAAAAATGGTTACCTTAAATTGATTACACAAAATTATTTTAACCTTGAAAGTATTTATTTAATCCTTTAAATATATCACAGAAATACAAGGAAAAAGATATTTACAAAATTTTACCATGTGTAAATAATATGCACCTACAGATCCTCATGTGAAATAGGAAGTAAAAGCTAACTTAGTTCTAATTGATTAATTTATCGAGAAATAAATTGAAAATGTTCTCAAGAAAATCTATTTATAATTAAATTTTGGTGTAATGATCATTTTTAATTGAAAACATTTAAAAAGGAGAGAATTCTTTTGAGACATTAAAAATTAAAATTTGCATCGATGATTTTGAAAATTTTATTTGGAAAAGAAATTTTTAGAGAATAAGATTTAACAAAATTTGGAATGCTTGAAATATTTTAAGAAAGGTTTATTTTTAATTTCTAAAAAAAATTCTAAATCCACATATGCATGGGGTTTAAGATAATAGATGGTTGCAATATAAACCCTTACGATTTTAAAAATAGGTGAAGGTAGAGTACACTACACATACAAATTTAAGGTCCATTGCGTGAAATTTAGAATTAAAGTTTACTTATCAAATAATGAAAGGTTTAATTTTAAGGTTTTTTTATTCACTATGGATTGGGTTTAACACAACAAACGGTTCAATATAAACCCTTACGATTTCAAAAATATGTGAAAGTATAGTACACTATGCATGCAAATTTAAGGTTTGTAGCATGGGATATAGAAGTTGATATAGAATTACTGCATTATTTAATTTTAGAAGAAAGAATATTTATTTCATAAACAAGTAATTTGAAAAAGAATGACGAATAACATAAATATAAAAAAGATGAAGAGAATAAATCAATTGCTTGAGTATGTAAACACTTAATTATGTCCGAGGTCCCATTTTAAATTTGAATAATGAATAAACAATAATTTACACAGGAAAGAATAAGAAAAGAAAAAAATAGCATGAAATCATAGATGAAAATACATCAAAGTATTAAAAATAAAATAAAAAAGGAAAGAAAAAAAAAAGATAAACAGAAAATAGAAAAAAAAAAGCAACAAAAGCAAAAGAAAAATGGAAAGAGAAAATTAAATGGAAAAGATGAAAAATGGTAAACAAAAAATAAATACAATAAATAAATAAATTAAAATAAAATTAAAATATATATGTAATAAAAAGAAGTAGAAATAAAATATAAAAGAAAGAGGAGAGGAAAGAAAGAAGGTTTTTTCGCTATAAAAGGGCTAAAAGGAATCCTCATTGGGGGTTCCTTTTTTGACTTTTGGAAATAGGCTGAAGAAAAAGAAAATTTCTCTTGGTTTTGGACGATTTTTCCCAAACTTCTCAAAGATTCTTTCTACGTTCGTCACTCTTCATTGCTAAAATCCTCCTCCTCATGGTGGTTGATCGGATCTCCTGCGAATCAGATTTACTGCTGTAGATCTAGCCTTAGTTCCTCACACTACTGCTGTAAATTACTGGTTTATTGACTGAAACTACCTTATCTCTGTTAATGCTTGCTATAATTGCATGTGAATGAAATCAAATTGCTAGTTACATCGCTGAAATTGCCATAATTCCACTTGATGCTTGTCCTTTTTACTCGCTGAAAATGGAATGGACCTCATCTCTATTAATGCTTGCTATAATTGCATGTGAATGGAATTAAATTGCTAGTTACACTGCTGAAATCTCCATAATTCCATTGGATGCTTGTTCGCTTTGCTCGTGGAAAATGAAGTGGAATAGGTAATTAGAATGTTGATTTGTGTGCTGAGATTGTCATCGTGAGAGTATGCTCCGATTATGTACAAGTATAATGGAGCTAAATTTCTGGAAAAGTCATAATCTGAGTGCCAAAATTGTCTTTGAAGATTTGCGTTGATCATCTGCAACAAGAGATAAAAGCTGATAAGTAACAAATGAATCTGTTAAAGACCTTAGTTCCTGAATTACTGATTCAGAATTTCAAAAGAGCATGTGCATGTCATTGCATTAGTGCCTTTGTTTCAGCACGAAACGTGAAGTCTTACGTGAATGATAAGCAGTCAAATAAATTGAAGGAATGAACAAACGACTATAATCTTAGGGAACAGACACGGTGATGTAATAATCCATGTTTGAAGTCATGGGGTCGATCACCAACTGGAACCTGGTTCTGTTTCCTCTAAGCTCATCAGGATAGGACCACGTTTGAGCTCCATAGTTGTAATTATTGGAGAGTCATGCTAAGTCAGTCCCAGTGGGCGTTAAGGCGGTTTTGCTAGATTACTAGTGAGTGTATCTGACCAATTAATTTGCCATAGTGACAATTAGGTTCAGATTCTCATCCTTCACTCGAAACGGTCCCATGTTGACCTCCTCAACAGCATCACTGAAACGGGAAGGAAGCTAGCCTATATAAACCATTACGATTCGGGGTACCTTTAGCCAAACTCTTGAATAGGTCCAATACCTTGTCACCTTCGATAATAAAGCTGCTGTTGAAGCCTTTTGATCAGTAGATTGCCGTACGTCCTCACAGCAAACCACAATTATTTTGTGCGATGCCAATAATGCTAGGCAGAACATAGGAGCAAAACCTGTACTAACAATAGCCAGTTAACCATAAGTTAGTCAATAGCATACCCAACCATAAGAGATAGGACGTGATGGGTGCATGGCAGGGATATTGTCCAGATTTCAGAATTTGTTAAGGTTTCGATCCATTCGGCCATGTTGTTGCAATACCTAATAGTTGAACGAAAAAATTGAAAGGACTAGGGCCTGCATGTTAAAAAAAATCACGAGGAGATTAGGATAGCTGCTACTCGCAGAGTATAGGTTCGGTATATTTGTCGCAACCGTAATTCCGACGAGATGACGAACTCGCTAAATTTTAAAATGATTTTATTTGGATTAAGTGGAGTCGCCACCAAATTTTTATTTAAGGGAAAAAGATTTGGAAAAAACCCTGACTCGAGGATGAGATTCGAAGTTCGGGAGTCAGTTACGAATGGGGAAGGTGTTAGGTGCCCCACTCGCCCGTTCCGAAGAACGGTACCCTTAAACTGAGTGTATGATTCTTTGAAACTTGTTTGATCCCTTTAGTTAGCATGGAAATAAATACTTGATGGAGGTTAACCTGACAGGACTTGATCCTGCTCCAACGTATTCCCTGGTGCAATGGAAAATTTAAGGCTTACGTAGTTCTGGTTGATTTGAAGACTTGACCTTCGAAGGTGCTCGAAAAGGTGAACAAGTTTTTTTGAAAATATCTTTAGGATGCTTCCTAATCCACATATGCATAGGGCCCAAGACAACTACGGTTGCGCTTGGACCCATACGAATCTCTAAACAGCGAACAGTAGAAAAAGCTACAAATTCGTTTTTAGAGCTCGTTGCGTGAGATTAAGGAATACAAAATGAGTTTTTACTTGTTTGGAAAGGAGGGGGAAATGGCAACGACGGTGCCGATCTTGCGGTCATCCGACGCCGGAGCGCAGAAAACGTTGGTGTAGTTTAGTCCCTCCCCATCCCGAGTGCAATCGTTAGGATCGGAGATAAAGCCTGCTCCCGAGCCTCCAAGGTTATCCATGTGTTTCTGATGCCGTCGTCCTCGAAGGCGAAGGGAGAGTCTAAGACTGCCTTCTCTCCTCCGTCACCGGACTCGTCTCTTTGGCACCGAAGTCTACGTTGCTGTGGTTGATCCTCCCTGAGCGGAAAAAGGACTCTATCTTCTAGAGTTCCTTATCTCTCTCTCTATGCCAACAGAGGTTCTTCCCCCAGAGCGTGAACCCCCAAAATTTGAAAAATGAAAAAAAGGCCCCCCCCCCGATTTCACAGAGTATTTCTCTTTATATTCCAAGAAGAGATTCCCGCCTTTTCTTTTTCCTTTTTTTTTTGAATTTTTGTTTTATTCACATTTTTGTTTCCTTTTTTTCTTTTTATTTATTTTTTCTTTCATTTCCTTTTAATTTTTATTTATTCCATATTTTATTTATTTTTTAGGTTTTTATTATTTTTGTTATTATTCTTTTTTATTTCTGTTTTATTTTTATTGTCATTGTTTTGTTTTGTGATTTAACTTTCTTTATTCGTTATTTTGCTTTACTTCTTTTTCCTTTTTCATTTGTTTCGCTTTTTGTTTTTTTTTCTTTTTCGGTTACTCTATTTTTATTTTTATTAATTTTATTTTGATTTTACTATATATTTTCTTTTTATTTCTTTTTTCTTTCATAAGTTTATTTAAATATTCATTGATTACTTTTAAACCTGAAGAGAGAAGGGCCTCAGACATAATTGGGTGTTTACAGTTTGCCCCTCTTTACTCATTGTCCTACTAAATAATATGAGAAGCAATTCTCTAAATGATCGTGGTGGGAAATGAGTAAAGGCGTGAACACATTATGTTCGAGGCGAGCCTTGAAGATGTCTGACGACCCTGAGAAACCTTGAACTTGAAGATGGATGCCTCGAAGGCGGTGGTTTCTGAATGACATTACCGGCTTCACGTAATAAGCTGATGAGGTTTAAATATGCAAAGCTTGATGGCATATCCTAATTAGGCTAAGTGAACTGAATGCCCGTTAGGAAGAGCGTGGAATGTAATGGGATGGCTTGTTAGGACTAGCAAAATGAAATGAAAATGGTCTGTTGAAACAGGCAAAGCGGAAGAGAATGGCCCGTCATGACGGGCTTAGTAGAGTGAAGACGATCTGTTTAAGACAGGAAAGCATGCAAGAACTAAAATGTAAGATATGTACAAGATGACCTGACAACATAGGCCAAAATGCAAAGAAGAAAGCTTGAAGGAGGCTTGACATCATAGGCCAGAAAATGCAGAAATGCGAACCTGATGGTGGCCTGACACAATAGGCCAAAATGCAGCAAAGAAAGCTTGAAGGAGGCCTAACATCATAGGCTAAAAATGCAGAAATGTAAACTTGAGGGTGGCCTGACACTACAGGCAAAAGTGCAGAAAAGAAACCTTGAAGGAGGCCTGACATGATAGGCCAAAAATGCAGGAATGTAAACTTGATGGTGGCCTAACACTATAGGCCCAAAATGCAGAAAAGAAAGCTTGAAAGAGATCCTGTTGTTGACAGGAGGGGAATCAAAGGGGGGTCTCGCTGTTGCCGGGAAAATGCAAACGAAATCCTGCTGTTACCAGGATAAATGCAAGCCTGTTAAGACAGGCGGACAGAATTTAAACATGCTTGATTCCTGTTGTTGACAAGAGAATGCAAATGAAGGCCCGCTATTTCCGGGAAAATGCAAATCAAATTCTGCTATTGCCAGGATTAATGCAAACCTGTTAAGACAGGTGGACATAAATTAAACATGCTTGAGGTCCTGTTGTTGACAGGAGAATGCAAATGAGGTCCCGCTATTGCCGGGAAGAATGCAACGAAATCTTACTGTTGCCAAGATAGATGCAAACCTGCTTGACAGGTGGACAAAAATTTAAACATGCTTGAAGTCCTGTTGTTGACAGGAGAATGCAACTGAGGCCTCGTTGTTGCCGGTAAAAATGAAAATGAGTTCCTGTTGTTGCCAGGATAAATGCAAGCCTGTTAAGACAGGCGGATAGAATTTAAACATGTTTGAAGTCCTGTTGTTGACAGGAGAATGCAAATGAGATCCCGCTGTTACTGGGAAGATGCAAATGAAATCCTGCTATTACCAGGATAAATGCAAACCTGCTTGACAGGTGGACAGAAATTAAACATGCTTGAAGTCCTGTTGTTGACAGGAGAATGCAAATGATCCCGCTGTTATCGGGAAAAATGCAAATGAAATCCTGCTGTTTCCAGGATAAATGCAAACCTGCTTGACAAGCAAAGAGAATGAAAGGTCCTGTTGTTGACAGGATAAATGCAAACCTGCTTGACAGGCAAGGAGAATAAAAGATCTTGTTGTTGACAGGATAAATGTAAACCTGCTTGATAGGCAAAGAAAACGATAAAAGCCTGTTGAGATAGGCAAAACAAAAAGATCCTATTGTTGACAGGAAAAAAGTAAGCCTGCTAGACAGGCAAAGGAAAATGAAAAATAACCTGTTAAGACTAGTGAAATTGAGGTGAGTCCTGTTGTTGATAGGATGGAAGCAAGACGCTTGCTAAGACAGGCACAACAGAATTGTGAAAACCTGTTGAGACAGGCAAAGGGAAAGGAAAGTGACCTGTTGAAACAAGCGAAGTAAAATGAAGGAAAACTTGTTCAGACAGGATAAATGTAGATTGACTCCTGTTGTTGACAGGAAAATTGCGAGCCTGCTAGACAGGCAAAAGGAAAGATGAAAGCCTGTTAAGATAGGCAAAGGAGAGTGCAAATGTCCTGTTAGGACAGGTTAAATGTAATGGCCCTGTTGTTGACAGGATGAAATAAGGCACCTGTTAAGACAGGTATAGAAGAAAAATCTTGTTGCTGACAGGAAAGAAATGAGCCTATTAATACAGGTAAGAATCGTGTAAAGGACCTGTTGTTGACAGGATGGAATGAAGATAAATGCTTGTTAAGACAAGCGTGGTAAATAAAATGACAGCTTGTTAATGCAGGCGAGACACTGACCTGAGAGGACAGGTATGGAAAACAATCTGATGTTTCTTGGCTAGGCACGTGAGGAGGGAATATGGACTTCTTCATCGGCCAACCCCGGACAACTTATTTTGAAATTTAATTTCTTGAGTTGCTTATTCTCTTGAAGAAATTTGGGCAACCATTTTGCCCCAGTTTAGAAGATTTTTGATAATTTGAGAGATGTCTTGGTTTGACGGAACATCGGCCAAGTATTTGCCCCGGTTTGGAAGACTTTTGATAATTTGGAGGGATTTTGGGCAAGCGTTTTCCCCAGCTTGAATCTCGATGAAAATGGGGTTTGCCTCATCCTGAATTTTTCTGGGCACATTTTTGCCCTATCTTGAATTTTGGGGTTGAGGAATTGAGAATCGCATCAACTTGGATTTTTCGGGCGAATGTTTGCCCCAATTTTGGAATTTTCTAGAATTGAGGATTACCTCAACTTTTGCCTAGGCTGCCCTTTGAGGGTTTTCGACCTAGCGGGCTTTTGTTTGATTGCGGCCTAAATTTTGCCTAGGCCGCCCTTTGAGGGTTTTCGACCTAGCGAGCTCTTGTTTTGATCCTAATTTTTCCTGAATTGTTTTTGGAATCGTGCAAGATCTTTTTCGACCATGCCCTTGTCGATTTAATCTTTTGAACTTTATCCCTACTTTTGCCTGGATCATTTTGTCTTTTAATCCAGCTGGTTTTTTCTTGAATTTTGAATTTTGACCCTGATTTTGCTTGGACTATTTTGATTTTAATCCAGCGAGGTTTTTTTCTTGAGTTTTGTATGGTCAGATATTGATCTTGCCTGGATTATTTTGATCTTCAATTCAACGGATCTTATTTTGCATCCCTAAATTTTGCTTGGATTTCAACTTTGGTCCAGCGAGATATTTTATTATAAGACCTACAATGAATGGTGATCTAGGATTCCTGATTGTTTATTCTGCTTTCTCATTTGGGCTTTTTGTTCTTTGAGCTTGATTAATCAGACGTTCATGATTATTTATTACAGTACTATCATTGTCACCAACAGGTATTTATTGTTTAGGTAAGGAATAAGTGATGGGTTAAATGATGAAAAGGAAAAATGTAAAAAGTAAAGCCAATAATGTAAGGCATATGCTTAAGAAACATGAAAATGTAATTTTTATATTTATTCATTGAGATTTATTTACAAAGGATTAGCTTTTGAAAAGTATGATAATTTTTGGATGAAAATCCTCAATCACTGTTTGTACAAGGCAACCCATTGTGCCACTCCCATCTCTGTCAGCTGGTCGATGGGCTCTCATGATTCGGCAATGGATTGTTTTCTGTGTTAAGAGCAAGCCTCCCAAAATCCAGCCATTTTGCGTCAATCAAGCTTTGTACCTTTCGCTTCAACGCTAGGCAATCTTCCATGGAATGACCAATGAATCCCATGTGGTAATCGCATCTGGCATTTGCATCATACCATTTAGGATATGGTGGCTCTTGAGGTTTCAGAGGATAAGGTATAACTAGCGAATTTTGAAATAGGCGAGGTAGCAAATGCGTGTAGGAGATTGGAATTGGGTCAAATTGGACGGGCTTCTTCTCCTTTTTCAGGCCTTGATTAAGATTTTGGCTCATGGCTTGTGTTTTGGCTGTATGGTGTTGGTGGCCGGACTTGTGTTGGATAGTTGTAAGTTGGAGGGTATGGTGTTTGGTATGTGGCGGCGATGTAAGGATATGGTATGTAGGGTGTGTATGGTGGTGGTCGGTAACCAACTGAACCATAAGGTGCCATCTGTGAAGTGTATTGGCCTTAACCAGAAGCCATATTGCAGGTCTCGCCTGTCTTCTTCTTAGGCCCGGCGGAAGCGTTGACCGTGCCTGTAGGTTTTTGCACGATCCTTCCGCGGCGCATGCCACCTTCGATCCTTTCTCCAATGATGACGACATCGGAGAAGCTAGAAGTTACACTGCCAATCATCTTGTCATAGAAAGGATTTTGGAGTGTGTCGACGAATGTGTTGACCATCTCTTTCTCAGATAGTGGAGGTTATACTTGAGCAGCTAACTCCCTCCATCTTTGAGCGTATTGTTTGAAGGTCTCGTCTCCCTTCTTGGCCATATTTTGGAGCTGAGTTCTGTCCGGAGCCATCTCCATGTTGTACTGGTATTGTTTCATAAAGGCATCAGCTAGGTCCCTCCATGAATGAATGTGGGTCCGCTCTAGCTGAGTATACCAGTTAGCAGCTGCCCCAGTTAAGCTGTCTTGAAAGAAATGGACAAGCAGCTTATCGTCGTGCATGCAGCGAGACATCTTCCTGCAGTACATGGCCAGGGGGCTCTTTGGACAGCTAGTTCCTTGATATTTTTCGAACTCAGGAACCTTGAATTTTGGAGGGATGACTACATCCGGAACCAAGCACAGATCGGCTGCATCTTTGGCTTCATAAGCACTTCCCTTGATTGCCTTGATCCTTTCCTCTAGGATCTTCCATTTTTATGTATCCTCCTTAAAAGGATGGCTTGGATATTCCTCTGGCATGTGGTAAGGTTGAGAGGATGGTATGTACACAGGGTAAGGCCCTTGGGTGAACATAGGATGCGTTTCCCCAACGGTTGTTTGGTAGGCCTGTGAGATGGTGTTTGGAGGTAGGTTATGTATTTGGGCTTGTGTTTAGGTTTGTGTCTAGATTTGTGAGGGTGCCTGCCCATGAGGAAACCCATAATGAACCCCTTTCAGTTGTGGAGGTATGGTTAAAGGTGTCGTGTTTTGTGGATTGAAACCGGGAGGATATAATGGGTCAGTTGGTTCTCCTGGCAACGATTCTCTTACATCCTTTTGTTGCGACAGTTGGATGGCCTCCATCAGCTTGGCCATTTGCTCCTTCAGAGTCTTGACCTCATTTCTCAACTCCTCATTTTGTTTCTCCAGCTCATCTATGATTCCTGATTGTGATCTGGTTCTATAGGGATGCCGAGGAACTTGTTTTCTCTAATTTTTCTGTTAAAAATAAAATTAATTTCTTTGAGAAACAATTTGACTGTGAACAGTGTTGATGCAATGAAGAATGTGTGGAATGATTTTTTGAAACCTTTCTTTTTTTATGATAAATTTATGAATGAATGTATGCTATGCACAAATAAATGAAGATTTGAACATTTTGAGTGGAATTGAGTGATTTAATTTAATTGTCCTTGATTTCTTAACAATTTTGTGTTTTTTTTTATGAATTTTGGTATATATTATTATTATTATTTTTTATTTTTTATTTTTATTTTACTGGAGAACCTTTGGTTTTGTTTGAAAAGGTTTTTAGTCCTACCAACAAACTTTCAAAAAAAGTTTTTTAGGTTTTCGAAATTTCATTTTGTTTCTTTTTGTACATATATGTTTTATTTTGTCAGTATTTTTAAAAATTATTTTTAATTCTTCCTAGGAATTTTATTTTCCTTTTCCTTGATTTTTATTTGATTTGATTTTTCTTCTTTTTTTTTGCTTGATTTTTTTTTTGTTTTGTATCTCCCCAATTTTAGCTTTTAACTTCCTTTCACCACCTCAGTTTGAATGCTTGTGAACATCATGTGAGTCTTGTATCTTGAAAAGGGTAGGGTGTGCCCTCCTTTCCTTTTATGTGGGTTACTGTCCTAAGGGTCTATGGTCTTTTATATGAACCTCTCATAGGGTGGTTTGTAATCCTGAGGTATAAGGGGTTACTAGAGCCAAGTTCCAGTCTGTAATGCTTGCCACAACAGTAGAAAAAGCTACCAGTTGTGGGGCATTACAAATAGGACGCACTCTAGCCAGGATTTTCGTGATAGTCAAATAGGACGTAAGCCCCAAAGTGACACCACTAGATCCCTCTAGTCCAAAGCTTCACTTAGACCCGGGTATAGGGCCCCACTCATGAGATGAATGTATGCATGATGTGTGGAGGGCACACAATATTTGGGATACCTGCAATTGGGGAAATCGTACAGATATATAGCAATTTATTGTTTGTCTACCCTAAGGTTGTACAACGAATAGACAAACAAATGAATAACAGATGGATAAACAAATAAATTAATCGTGCAATAAATAAAGCATGCAAATAAACAGGGAAGGGATCAAATATGACACACTCAATTTGAACGGGCTTGACTCTCTAGAAGTCCCCAGTGGAGTCGCCATCGAATTTTTATTTAAGGGAAAAATATTTGGAAAAAACCCTGACTCGAGGATGAGATTCGAAGTTCGGGAGTCAGTTACGAATGGGGAAGGTGTTAGGCACCCCACTCGCCCGTTCCGAAGAACGGTACCCTTAAAATGAGTGTGTGATTCTTTGAAACCTGTTTGATCCCTTTAGTTAGCATGGAAATAAATACTTGATGAAGGTTAACTTGACAGGACTTGATCCTGCACCTACGTATTCCCCGGTGCAATGGGAAATTCAAGGCTTACATAGTTTTGGTTGATTTGAAGGCTTGACCTTCGAAGGTGCTTGAAAAGGTGAACAGGTTATTTTGAAAATATCTCTAGGATGCTTCCTAATCCACATATGCACAAGGCCCAAGACAACTACGGTTGCGCTTGGACCCATACGAATCTCTAAACAGCAAACAGTAGAAAAAGCTACCAGTTTGTTTTTAGAGCTCGTTGCGTGAGATTAAGGAATGCAAAATGAGTTTTTACTTGTTTGGAAAAGGAGGGGGCAATCCCAATCCACATATGCACAGGGCCCAAGACAACTACGGTTGCACTTCGACCCATACGAATCTCTAAAGAACGAAAAGCAGAAAAAGTTACCAGTTCATTTTTAGAGCTCGTTGCGTGAGATTAAGGAATGCAAAATAAGATTTTTATTTTATTGAAAAGGGAGGGGAAAATCCCAATCCACATATGCACGGGGTCCAAGACAACTACGACTGCACTTGGACCCATACGGACCTCTAAACAACGAACAGCAGAAAAAGCTACCAGTTCGTTTTTAGGGCCTATTGCGTGAGATTAAGGAATGCAAAATAACATTTTTAGAAAGAATTTTCTTGGTTTGTAACTATAGGAGGCACGTGGGTTTAATCGGACTTTTGGGAAATTTAAGGGTTAAATTGTAAATATGAAAAGTATAGGGGTCAAAATGTAAATATAAAAAGTATAGGGGTCAAATTGTAAATATGGAAAGTATAGGGGTCAAACTGTAAATATGGAAATTATAGGGACCAAAATGTAAATATGGACAGTTTCCGAGGTCTAATAGCAATTATGGGAGTCGCGGCGACCTATTAGCAAATATGGGAATTGCGGGGTATTAAATAAAAATTGCAACGAGGGGTTCTTCCCCCTTTGAAGCGCCCTGGACCCCTTTGTATTGCGCCGAATGCCACTCTCCATCGTCCTCGAAGCTGTGGTCGATCGTACGTCAGGAACGGGGCTGGGTGTTCTGCTTCATACTCGTCGTGGCGGGGCTGACTGCGAGCTCGACCTCGGCCTGGCTTTCATGAGAGCTCCGGGGTTTCGGCGGTTTGGGGGGTGTTGTCGGCGGCTCGGTGCTTCGTGGAGGAGTAGGAAACGAGGAAGGAACAGGAAGCTTGCATCTAACAGAAATACAATCCAAAGGATGAGGCAAGATTGACTTACACTGCGCGACGGAGCTCTGGAGCGACCTGGTCGACAAACAGTTCCCGCGATCATCAAACGCTGGCAAAATGAGACACCTTGGCGATCCGCTGGTGGAGACGCGCACGTTCAACAGCATCTGGCAGTGGCCACATCGAAATACCTTCAGGCTCCTCCGAATAATCTCGTTCGGCATCATCATGTTCCCGATGCCCGCCGGCACGCAGCCATGGGAATGGTTGTTCGCCAACACAATCACCGACCGGCGAGTTACCGAAATTATCCGGCAAGTCGGAGACGAAGTGGTTGTCGTTGGTGAAGGTCGCATCCCGATCTTTATCGAGGAGCTCGCCAGGTATAATTCCTCCGAACTCGTCAAACCTCCGATCCAGAAGTTTGAGTGGTGGTAAGCGTAGCACCCCCTCGGGGAGTTTTCCGGTGAAGTGATGGTTGTTGAGATCTAGCTTGAAGAGGATCTCGAGCCTGTCAAACCTGTGCGGCACAGTGTTGATGCAGAGGAGTGTGAGGTTGACGTGGAATCCTAGCTCTCCCGGTACGCCTTTGACAATGTAGCCATGGTTGAGATCAATGCCAACGACGGTGTCGATCTTGTGGTCATCCGACGCCGAAGCGCAGAAAACGTTGGCGTAGTTTAGTCCCTCCCCATCCCGAGTGCAATCGTTAGGATCGGAGATAATATCCTGCTCCGGAGCCTCCAAGGTTATCCATGTGTTTCTGATGCCATTGTCCTCGAAGGCGAGGGGAGAGTCTAAGACTGCCTTCTCTCCTCCGTCACCGGACTCGTCTCTTTGGCACCGAAGTCTACGTTGCTGTGGCCGATCCTCCCTGAGCGGAAAAAGGACTCTATCTTCTAGAGTTCCTTATCTCATTCTCTATGCCAACAGAGGTTCTTCCCCTAGAGCGTGAACCCCCCAAATTTGAAAAATGAGAAAAAGGTCCCCCCCCGATTTCACAGAGCATTTCTCTTTATATACCAAGAAGAGATTCCCGCCTTTTCTTTTTTATTTTTTTTTTGAATTTTTGTTTTATTCGCATTTTTGTTTCCTTTTTATTTATTTTTGCTTTCATTTCCTTTTAATTTTTATTTATTCCAGATTTTATTTATTTTTTAGGTTTTTATTATTTTTGTTATTATTCTTTTTTATTTGTATTTTATTTTTATTGTCATTGTTTTGTTTTTTTATTTAACTTTTTTTATTCGTTATTTTTCTTTACTTCTTTTTTCTTTTTCATTTGTTTTGCTTTTTTGTTTTTTTTTCTTTTTCGTTTACTCTGTTTTTATTTTTATTAATTTGATTTTGATTTTACTATATATTTTCCTTTTATTTCTTTTTTCTTTCATTAATTTATTTAAATACTAATTACTTTTAAAACTGAAGAGAGAGGGGCCTCAGACATAATTTGGTGTTTACAATATCCAGTTCTAGAAGCCATATAGTTGTTTGTTCTAATGCCCCTAACGAGTCGTTAGACAAATATTTGGCGCGTGCTACCACCGAACACATCAGTGGGTTGGGTCTCGTTGATCTCATGGTTCTCGATCTCCCTGCAATAGGCAGAAGCCCTTGATGGTGTTGAAGACCCAACCAAAGACTTAGCAAGTGTTCCAGGTACTAGCAGAGGCCCTTGAGTGGGTAGTAGATGAGAGAGAATGTAAAGCCCAGGTGAGTTTGTCTAGTTCGTTGATGCTTCTGAACAGAGGCTGGCTGGCCATAGTGAAGCTTGTGTACCCATAAGCTTGATGGATCCAAGAGGAGAGGAATAAAGCGAAAGGCAGATCCTAATACCGAGGCCATGCGGCATCGCGTGTCATGGATTTTCCTAAAAGAAACAGTGGTGATTTAATTTCATGTTCATTAAATGAAGGAGGTTAAACATGGGCCCACATGCTTAAGCCATGCAATGTACGTTGCATACTATAAGGCAAGCAAAACAATAATACACACTAATTATGTTAAAAAATGCCCTGCTTAAATTGAATACTCGTTCAGATAGTTATCGGCCCCCCTAATTGCTATAGATGCAGTGAGCCAATTTAGTTTTTAGAGTTCATACGAATAACTTAGAATAGACCAGCAGTGTAACATCCTAATTTTTCTATGATAAATGTTTGAGGCTATAAATAGTTTTTAGAATAAAACTAGGTGACATTAGAAATCAAAAGCAGAGAAATTAGAAAGTTTGGTACAAATGACGAAAATATCCCTACACTTGGGTAGCTCAAATAATGAGCTAGAAAAATGAAAATACAAGTATAAGACATCCTAAAGGGATTATAAACATCATGTATGGTTAAAAGTAATGAGAAAAATTTAGAAACATGAGAAGGGACAAAAACACCCTTCGAAAACCCCGAAAATGACCAAAATGCCCCTAGGAGCCATACTTTTTGCACAAACCTAGTCAGTTCCCATAAAAATAGCAAACGGCCTTAGATTAATATGGGAATGAACCAAAAAGTCTTAAAAAAGTCAGAGGAATAATTTGGAAAATTTTTCGGCAATGCTGAGAAAAATTACGAAAACGCCCCTAGAAAGCTGAGAGGGAGAGATAAGGTGATAAGCATGCCAAGAATGGGCCCCACACCCATGTGCACGAAATGCAACAGCTTGAAAGGTGGTGATGAGTCACCACAATGATGTCAACCAAGTCTTCCACAAAAAGACAAAAGTGAATAGTAAAAATGATTACTTTAACCATGGTTCAGACTAACTAACCAAAGTAAAGCATGCTTAGGGTAAATTAATCATAATTATAGAAAATCTTTGCCTAATTAACACTAATCTAAGCCTAAAAGGAGAGTCCGTTGAATTTTGATTTATTTTGGAAAATAGGAAAAATCTAGGCAAAATTACCAAAGTACCCCTAAGTGCAAAACTAATTCCACTTGGCCCGTAAGAGTCCGAATTTTTTGGGACCCTTGGGACCCATTTGCTTCAGATTTTTCAGCTTAGAAACTCATCAAAATCCTCTCCATTCTCTCCAAGCTTGCCATAACTCCAAACACCCAAAACTTACATTTTAAGCCTAAGTCTTCATCTTTAAGACTTAAGCTATATTAAAGCTATAAATACTTAAGCCCCACCACCATCCTCTGTCCACGCCCAGAGCAGACTAGAGGAGACCCAAGTCAGCATTTAAAGCCCACAAAAACACTAAGGAGGTCTTCAACAAGTAGGATCTTTCTACTTATCTTTTTATGCTTTTCACTTGCCTTTTTATGGTGTGTTTGTTTTCTTTCATGCATCTTTTCTCCAAGATCTGTTTGTCTTCTTTTTTTTCACTTGTGAGAGTTTAAAATTGTATTTTAACCATTCAAAATCAGCCCCACCCATTTTTAGTGATTTTTGTAAAAAAAAAAATAAAGTTTGTTCGATTAAAGGTGCTTCTAAGGCACTTAGAAGAAATTTAATTGGTGGGTTTTGTTTTAAAATTATTTTTGATCCTTTGATTAGTTTTATGCTCTCATGAGAAAGTTTTTTTAAACTTATTTGAAAGAGGATTTGTGGATCTTGGAGTAGATCATGAAAATCTACTCTTTGTGGCTTGGAAAAATTTACTATATTGTTATTTTCATGCTTGTTTTTATGCTTAAGTTTTAACCTTGTGATTTTCTTGTGTGATGAATTTGGTATGACCTCTGTGATGGATCTGCACCTTTGAGTATGCATGTTAAGAGGTGGAATAAATTTTTTTAATAAGTTCCAAAGGTTTCCTTTGGACATTAGTTAGAATGCTACCAAGCAAATGATGTAATTTGTAGCAAAAAGTGGCTAAAATCCTTGTATGGCACCCTAGACTCATCATGGCCAGCACTTAAGCATCAAAACATGGATGAAATAAGCATGGACTAGAGGTAAGAGAGGCTGCACAAGCCTAACACAACTGAACCAAGGTGGTGTGAGATGGAAGATTTGAGGAAATTACCTTGGCTAACCAAGGAAAGCTTTCGGCCACAACTCCTAAGCAAGGTTTAGTTTCGTTAAAATTTTTCTAAGTAACTTAAGCTCTGAAATAAGATTTTAAATGAACTAAATCAACCTTTAAACATAGTTAAACAAAACAAAAATGAGTTAAAAACCACTAGGAGTGCATTCGGCAATCCTAGAGAGATTTTGGAAAAAATGGGCTTAAAATGTGATTAAGAAAAAAATCAAGTATTTTCAACAAGTAAATAACTTATTTGGAGGTTTAATCAATATTTAAAAGGTTAAGTTTCAGAATTTAAGGCCTATGTAAGATTAGGAAAAAATCTCAAAATTACTAAGTGGTAAAATTTCCAAATAAGCTTAAAATGGGTAACTAGGAAATTTACCAAAACTTAAGCAAGGGTAAATGTCAAATTCGGCCATACCGTTAAATTTTGGGTAAAAAGACTTACGATTACCTTATAATATGTCAATTCTAAAGTTTAAACTTTTCCCTTAAGTAAAGGTCAACTAGGGTTAAGAAATGGTCAACTTCAGTCAACTAGGGCTAGGAAGAAGGAAAACCTAAACCTAAAAGAGCAGCATTCAGCCACTTAGTAGTTAATTAACTTAAAAGAGGTTTTAATTTCCAATTAGTGTTAATTAAGGACTATTTCTATGTAAATAGGACAAAATTAAAGTGTGAAAAAGTTTTAAGGAGGGTAAAGAGACCTATTGATTTTTTAGGAAAATGATCCTACGGTGAAGAAGGAAATTATGGAAACCTAAGTCTAGGAGGTTGGAATTCGGCTACCATGTTTTAAATTAACTAAGAAGGAGTTTCTATCCTTAACTAGATCCAAATAATGATCCTAAATATGTAAGCAAAATATAATCAAGGAGTATGAAAAGTGGGACTTGAGGAAGTAGGTCATTCGACCATTTAGGAATAAAGTGACCTAGAAGGTTAATTAAATTCTACTTAGATATTATTTGGTTTAGAATAAAATGGACTTTAAAGGTTTAAGATTCAATTAGACCTAATTATTAAGGTAGTAAAAAGGAGAACACAAGGTAGCATATTTAAAAGGTTTATTAGAGGCATGATTAAGAAGGGTGGATATGACTTAAACTTGAAGTTAGAAGTTCACTAAGTAATTTGATCATAACATACCTTAATGAGAAGAAGTTAAAAATTTTTGTAAATAATTAAATACTTGTACCTAGAATAATTAGGACATGTATAAGACTTGAACAAAAGAGAACACAAAAAGTAAAGAACTTGAAAGGTGCCATTCGGCCACCTAGATTAAGATGCTAAAACATAAAATCTTAATGAACAAATATAAATTTGAGAAAAGGAAAGGATGAGAGGTAACTTAAAACGATGAGTGATGTAAGTCCCTTGTGTGATTTCAACATCATACCAAATTGAGGCATTGGATTGGTTGTGTAAATGTCACATTATGCTATGTGATTTACCAATCAAATTGCATTATTAGTTATGAATGCTCACTATTTAGGAATGAATAAATTATGGATGCTCATCAATGAGAAAGAATGATGATCATGTATGAGATTGGTTTATGTCGATGACTGAGATGAAAATTCGAAACCTATATGGGCTTTCCATATTGGTTGGAAATTTGTTTCAGCCTACATAATTATCTGGAAGCTACTAAAATAAACTTAAAAATATTAAGGGATCATTAAAGCAAACGTTATGTGAAAACGTAAAACTACTCTCTTTGTGCCTTGTGCACACTAGTATCCAGAGGGCCCTAAAAAGCTCTACTCAAGAGAAGCCAAAGGTTGCTTCTAGGAGTCAAAGGTTGCTCCAAAAAAATCCTTCTATTGTGAAGGCATTGAGTCCTTCACCCCTTATGTGGTGGTGACGATCACCTAGGAATGAGCTCATATCCTTAATTTTTAGTAGGAGGTGGGAGTAGAGTCAATGAGAAGATATTGTTTGACAAATTTAATACATGTTTATGTCTAATTTTTTTCTCCCAAAGGTGGTGAAACTAGATTCATAAAGTGTCCCAAAGGTTGGACAGAGAAATGATAAAGACAAAGAAAAGTAGTAAAGAACAAATTTTAAGACAGAATAATTGTATGTCCAATGATATCTTATTTGTGATCCCAAAGTTATGAATGTTAAGAAGAATGTATGGTGAGACACTAAGTTGTATGTTTTGAATAAAATTGATCCACTTTAGACAAATGTTTTCAAAGAATTAAAAGTAACCTTTTATGTAAGAAATGATTTCTGAAATAAACTGAAGTGGCTGGGACTAAAGTGATGACATTAGAACTAAGTAGATAGCCTATTGAGAAACTTAGTTTTTCATCCCTACTTCTTCCCACTTTCTTCCCAGACACCTTGGATGTTGTTCATTATGGTAGCAGTTCACGTACTTGAAGCAGACGTGAGGCACACTCTCTGGGAGGTGTACATCGCACTAATGTAAAAAATAATTGGATGCGAGCATCCTAACTACTAATATGTAGTATAAGCTAACTTATGTATATATTGTATAATAGCTGTAAGTTTACGGTTTGTAATAATTATATGATAAGGCTCACGGGCCTAAGACTTCTGGTCTGTAAAATTTGTTGTATAATTATTGTATGTTGTGTATGTTATGTTTGAATCTTGTTTATTTATTATAAGCAAATGATAAACGAAAAGAACAATGTGAACGCATAGTATTCCTAAGGTTTTGAACTTACGTAGAAATCCTCTTAACAATGTATCTTATCGCTACGCAAGTTTCATCGATGAGGCTCACAGTTTATATCAAATAGTTTTAAAAAAATTTTATCGTATTTTCATATAAGTATTTTCTAAAATGAATTCCACATCATGAGATAACAAACAAAAAATGGAACCGAATGATCGACTTAAGCGTGAAATTGGTATTTGTTTTTAGGGTGTTATAAGCAGGCTTGTAAGATATTTTTTTTTCTTTTTTTCTTAGAATTGAGATGTTTGTATGCTAATTAAATTTATGCCAAACCCAATTCTTCCTTCTGACTCTGATCAAAATTCCTTTCTCTTGCGTTCTGGAATTAAATTCATTTTTCTCAATTTGGGATTAATCTCGTTCCTCTCTTCCAATTAAAATCAAGTTCAATTCTTTTCTAAATTTCAAATTAAGTCTAGTTTATTTTAAATCAAGTCTGGTTCTTTTCATCAAATTCAAAACCAAGTCTAGTTTATTTTAAATCAAGTCTAACTCTTTTGATCAACTTCAAAATCAAGTATTTTATTTTAAATCAGGTCTAATTCCTTTCATCAAATTCCAATCAAGTTTATTTTATTTTAAATCAAGTCCATTCATAATTCTAACTCTCACGCAATGAGCTCTAAATAAAAACTGGCGGTTTCACTACTGTTCGATATTTAGCGTTTCATATGGGTCCTAGTACAGCCTCAATTGTCTTGGACCCTGTGCATATATGGACTAGGAATCCCTCTTAAACAATAAAATATTTCAAAAATTAATCTTTCGTGAATTTCAAGTCTCACGCAATACGCTCTGAGTAAGACTGGCGTTTTCACTGCTGTTCGACATTCAGAGTTTCATATGGGTCCTAGTACAACCTCAATTATCTTGGACCTTATGCACATGTTGACTTGGAATCCCTCTTAAACAATAAAATATTTCAAAAGAGTAATCTTTCGCGAATATCAAGTCTCACATGATGAGCTCTAAATAAGAACTGGCGGTTTCGCAACTGTTCGATATTTAGAGATTCATATGGGTCCCAATACAGCCTTAGTTGTCTTGGACCTTGTGCATATGTGGACTAGGAATTTCTCCTAAATAGTTAATTAATTTTGGGAAAGACCTCGTTTTGGAATCCCAAGTCTCACGTGATGGGCTCTAAATTAGAACTGGCGGTCTCACTGCTGTTCGATATTTAGAGATTCATATGGGTCCCAATGCAGCCTTAGTAGCCTTGGACCCTGTGCATATGTGGACTAAGGACCCTTTTAAAACATTGTAAAGTTCTTAAAATCATCTCTTAAATCCTTTCTACCTCCAAAGGTCAAGCCTTTAAACCAGAACTACTTAGCCTTGAGTTTCCCATTGCACCAGGGAATACGTAGGAGCAGGATTAAGTCCTGTCAGGCTATTTGCATACAAACCTATTTATTTTATTCGAAGCTAAAAGGATCAAACAGTTTTCAAAAATATCAAAATCACACACTCAGTTTAAGGGTATCATTCTTTGGAATGGGCGAGTAGGGTGTCTAACACCTTCCCTACTCGTAATCGACTCCCGAACCAAGATTCTTCCTCAAGTTAGGGTTTTTCCAAGTCTTTTCCCTTAAATAAAAATTTGGTGGCGACTCCACATAATAAATCCAAATTCTTTTTCGAATTTTAGCGAGTCCATCGTCTCGTTGTAATTACGGTTACAACAGAGTACACTATTTACAATCATTACTTTTTAATTTAAATTTTAATAATAAAAAACTAAGTTATTCTACAAAAATTACAATAGAAAGTTGAGACTTCATCATTTCTTTTAATAATAAAGTTTTATAAAAATTTATTTTGCACTTATTTTACAAAACATACATAAGGAGGTTTTCTTGTTTCATCATGTTGTGTGCAAAACTTGAGTATAAAACTCTTGCCAATTTTTATCCATGGACAAGTATACCTGTTGATGTAGAAAGAAGGTATTTTAGGCACTCAATATTGATCCCATAGAGATTAATCTAGCAATCTATATATGAAACTTGAATTCTAATTTTTGAGCTCACTAGGAAAGTTGCTTTGTGGAAGAAGATTATTTTTGAAAGTAATAGGAGAGAAGAAAGGAAATAAAGATAAGATTTCTATAATATGAGAAATAAAAGAAATGGTGAAAGTTATGGAAAGTTATAGGCCTTTGGTTCCCCTTGTGGCTTTACTTGTTTTTACCCCAAATACCCTTCTTTTATTCAGTTGCTAACCACTTACACTCATTCTACTACTCCTCATTGATCCAGCTGTAGGAGTAATCTCCCTTCTACCCATTAGCCTCCTTGATCCGGTAAGATAAGTAAAAAAAAAGGGCATGAAGTTTAGGAAGGCATCAACTATGCGTCATAAAATTAACTGATTAGAAACCTAGGTTTTCGGTTGATCCTCTAAGACCTTTTGGTTTAATTATTCTATAGTTCCGTTAATTGGCCATGGTATGATTGCCCTCCACCCAATTAACTTACAAATTAAGAGAATTAGCCAATTCTTATAAACATATTAAGTGTGCTAGAATAACATAATTGTAATGAAGACATCATTGTAGGAAAAAGGGAAAATTGGGGTTGAAATAATATACATCACAAGGATTTCCAAAGCCCCATAAAGAGGGAAGTTAGTTATTCATGAAGAAAAAAAACAGCTTGTAAATATCCATAGAAAAGTATACAAGAGAAATACAAAATCAATATTGCCAAAAAATTTGGCAATTGCTCTATGTTTTCATCGCATAAAGATTTCTCCCACCAAGATCCTACCAAAGGATACCGAAGGAAGAAGTAGGAATGGAGAGGATAGCAAATGAGAGATGGAGCAAAGGCAGGGTTGTTCCTAAAGAGATCGCTGTCTTGTTATGACTTTGGAATCCAGGAATGTGTGTTGGCTTTGGATGTTAGGAGTGGTGCGCTCAGAAGTGTGGTAAAGCCTCCATTTTATAGGTCAAAAGTGTTAGATTTTTTCAACATCATGGATCAGGCCTACTTTGAGGTATTGTCCTTTTTTGCACTCTTATTATTTTGTGGCCCATTTGCCCCTTTTTTGGCCAAATTCTACCTATTTTTTGATTCTTTACTTGCTTGACCATTCCTGCAAAAAGTAGGATTATTAGGTTTAATTAGAAGTGAAATGGTGATTAGTCATGTAGTAATTATGCCTATCACCTGTCGATAAAATAACAGAATGATCGTTTATGACATCATTATTTATGTAGAATTTAATAATAATATTTTTTTATCTAATTTAAATTTATTTTATAAAATTTATATTAAGAAAGTTTAGGTTTATTAAAATGGAATAGGCTCACTTCTTTTATTTAGCATGCTTTTTTTTTTCACTAATCCAATCTAGAATCCTTTTTATTTATTTTTCGTCCAACAAGTTTCTCCTTTGTAGAATTTGGGCCCAATTTGGATTTGCCTTTTTAGCTCTAGCTATATGTATGGAACATATTAAAAACTGTGAGATTTTGCTGCTTTAAGAATCAAATCTGAAGTAGACACCTTACATTTCCATGAACCAACCATTCTAGGCCTCAAGGTGATAGCTTACTGTTCATAAATATTATTTAATAGAAGGTTGGAAATTTATTACACATTTAAAATGAAAAACAATCTTGTTGGGACTCAAACTCAAGATACTTTAAAAATTAATCACAATTCAACCACTAGGCCAAGCTCTTAAGTTAGTACTTAATGTCATTGAATTTTATTTAAAATAAATGAAGGCCAATGGTCACTTAATTAAAAAATGGCTTCACTAAGACTCAAAACTGGGACCCTAAACCACTAAGCTAGGCTCACGATTATGATTAAATTTAGATAGGATATATAAAAAAGGATACTTTGAACCTTGTGTCTCTAAAACAAATTAAATTAAATGGGGAGAAGAGGCCATATCTATTCCATGTTTAGATGGGAATTAGGGATTTGATGGAGATTAAGGTTCTTGAAAGATTAGGGGGAAAGGAAAGAGGCATCACTATTGGGAGAGGAGAAAGGGCACTACTGTTGGGAAACCACCATTTTTGACAATGGTAATCGAGGGAAGGATGAGGGGAACTCTTTCTATCAAAGATAATGAGTTAGAGTAAGATTGAGATTGAGAAAGAGCCATTGTCATCAATAACGGTGTTGCATACATAGCTTACAATAGCCATTGGCGAGGGCTATGACGAGGAAAGAGCTATGATTAAAGGAAGAAGAGAAGGGAGGATTTATCTTTCAACTTCAAATTTTTATTAAAATTCTTTTAGCATATTTTCTAATATATATATATATATATATATATATATATTTGTGGGAAAATTTTCCATGTGCTTGGTAAATGAAGTTGGAGGACTTAGCAAAGCAATATAGTAGCAAAGCATCAAACAAAAACAAGGAGTAATCTATAAAATAGTACCAAATGTTTGGGGTTCCATATGAAATGATGAAGGTTACCTCTAGAAGGCTAAAAGATTTAGAAGATAGAAGCAAATTTAGAATAGTGTTCTCCTCCTTCCTCAAGGTTGGGTTTTTCCTTCGAGAACTAGAAGTTATGATATATAATTTGTTTCTAGGACTTTTCGATTAAGGCTCCATCCCTTTTGCTTTGATTCTCTTTCAAACGAGGAACTTTAATTTTTCCCAACAACTAGGACTTTCTTTTAATCAGACTTCAATCTCAACTTCTTAAGCCTCAATTTCCTATTGTTGTTGCTTATTGCATGCTTGCTCTATTTTTCTACTTGCTTGATTGACTTATTTTACCATTCTTCTTTATTTTTTTAAAAATTTTAATATATAAATAAAAGGAGGATAAAATTTGATGTTGATTGAAACCCTTTTTTTAAATAAATAAAACTTAGATTAAAATATAAATAGTTACAAAATCCAATATGTACTTTGATCATGGGAAAATAGAAACCATTTTTTAAAATCAATATCCTCTCAACAAAATTTCTCTCACAGTAACATGTAAGTCACCAACGAATAAATTTAAAATATTATTTCAAAATCAATTAGAAACTAGTTTACAATCCTAACTCAAGTGTTGAATGAAATCACATAGTTCAAAATTTCAAAATAAAATAACACTCATCGATTCCACCAAATTATTAACGTATAAAAAACAATTGATACAAAAGGTTATACTTTATTAATAAATAGGAAATATGAGCATTGATCCAAAATAACATTTTCAAAGAGCATTGATCCCACACATATTTTCAAAGAGCATTGAGAGAAACAAAAAATGCTAAAAAACAAAGAGAAAGATTGAAGGCAAGGTAACCGGAGAGTGTACCTATCTTATAAAAGATGGTGAGGATAGGCTTGTATGAAAGGATGAGGTGAGAAAGATCCTCCTCGTTAGGAAACCTTTTCTTCTCATTCCCATTACCTTGGACATCACTATTGGGGTAAGGTCTGGTGTTTCTTCCACCCTTATATTTAAAGAACCATTTCATTTGGGAAGAGGTCAAGAGTTCGCTCTCATAAAAACCCCATTTTCTCAATCACCCAATGGGTACTTGGGGCACCATTATTATATTGCATAATGAGGATTGTATGACTAGATTAATTCATTTAGTATCCTCACCTTATGTGCCTCAGAGTGAAAAATGGTCATCTCATCATTTTTTAACAAGACCCATTACTTGAGTTATAATACATCTAGGATCTAAACCTTGAACATAGCTTCCTATATCCATAAGGTTATGGTTTCTTACCAGCTCACATTAGGAAGACCAGATAAAACTGAAGAATGCCAAATTTTCAATTCGACACATATGGGTATTATAGGAATAACTTACACTCCAACAAAATATAGCATGATTAAGGCACCTGAGACATTACAAAGTAATCTTTCAAACTGTCTTCATTTATCAGGTCAGGAGTTTCCAGCAAGGGTAACTCTCTCACAGTTGTTTTGGCCATCATCACTATCTAGGTAAAGTGAACACATGAATCCCTTTAATAGATCCTAAAAGCATAAGTAAGAGAAGGGCCTCATCCCACTAATTCAAGTTCATATTTTTTATGATGATAATTATGGCATGTTGGATATCATACTCTTGGTTATATTTACCTATTTGTTGTTACGAATGCTTAGAATTTATAAAACCTTAACCTTGGTTGGTCGAATTCACTAAGCCTCGTAGAGGACCGCATTTGGTTTAGATTTTAATCCCTAAACACTGTCGCAACCGTCCTCGCGACGAGACGACGAACTCGCTAAAATTTCAAAAATAGATTTTATTGATTGATGTGGAGTCGCCACCAAATTTTTATTTAAGGGAAAATATCTGTAAAAACCCTAACTTGAAGATGAGATTTAAAGTTCGAGAGTCGGTTATGAGTGGGGAAGGTGTTAGGTACCCGACTCGCCCGTTCCAAAGAACGGTACCCTTAAACTGAGCATGTGATTTTGAAAATGTTTGATCCCTTAATTAATATGAAAAAAAATAGCTTGATGGAGGTTAGCTTGACAGGACTTGATCCTGCTCCTACGTATTCCTTGGTGCAATGGGAAACTCAAGGCTTACGTAGTTCTGGTTGATTTGAAGGCTTGACCTTTGAAGGTGCTTGAAAATGTGAACAGGTTCTTTTTGAAAATATTTTAAGGATGCTTCCTAATCCACATATGCACAGGGCCCAACACAACTACGGCTGCACTTGGACCCATACGAATCTCTAAACAGCGAACAACAGAAAAAGCTACCAGTTCATTTTTAGAGCTCGTTGCGTGAAATTGAGGAATGCAAAATAAGTTTTTATTTGTTTGGAAAAGAGGAAGGCAGTCCCAATCCACATATGCACAAGGCCCAACACAACTACGGCTGCACTTGGACCCATACGAATCTCTAAATAGCGAACAACAGAAAAAGCTACCAGTTCATTTTTAGAGCTCGTTGCGTGAGATTAAGAATCGGAAAATGATTTTTATTTTGTAAAAAAGAAGAGCAATCCCAACCCACATATGCACAGGGTCCAAGATAACTATGGCTGCACTTGGACCCATACGAATCTCTAAACAGTGAACAGCAGAAAAAGCTACCAGTTCGTGCTTAGAGCTCATCGCATGAGATTGAGAGTTGAAAAATAAGTTTTTTATTGATTTATTCAAAAGGGCATTCTTAATCCACATATGCACAGGGCCCAAGACAACTATGGTTGCATTTGGACCCATACGAATCTCTACATAGCGAACAACAAAAAGAGCTACCAATTCGTGCTTAGAGTTCGTTGCGTGAAATTAAGGAATGCAAAATAGGACTTTTTAGAAAGAGCTTTCTTGATTGTAGCTATTGGAGGCACGGGGGGCTTAGGTGGACTTTCGGGAAGTTTTGGGGCTAAATTGCAATTTTTGAGAAGTATGGGGTCTATTTGTAATTAGGAAAAGTTTAGGGGCTAATTTGCAATTTTTAAGAAGTATGGGTCTATTTGTAATTAGGAGAAATATAGGGGCTTGGTTGTAATTAGGGGGAACATAGGGGCTTGGTTGTAATTAGGGGGAATAAAGGGGTTTGATTATAATTTCAAAGAATTATGATTTATTCTTTTATTTTTATTATTTTTTGAGAATTGAAACAAACTTAATCTAAAATCAATTTGACTTATTTTCAATTGGAAACACTAGGTTGAAATAAGATTGCACGAGTGACCCTACTGCATTGGACATTGGTTTTATGGTGCAAAGGTTTAAAAATGTCCGATGCGGGACTCGAACCCACGACCAAGGGAGCATGGGTGAAACACCCAACCGTTTGTGCTATTTTGTTTCATGGTCTATACTTCGCAGGTTGAGTTTAAGGTCGTGCGTCGAGGGACAAGCTACCTTCTTTCCCTTTCAGAAAAGCTCCTTAGTGGGCCCTTATTAATGGAAATGGCCATTTGGATTTAACCCCAACTTTCTTATTATCCTTTTCATTAGCCTTATTTAATATTCTTGGCCCTAGGAATGTGTTTGTTTATGTATGACCCACATGCATAGGTGGGGCATGTGTGGCCCACATTACACCTGTCATCTTTCATTCCTAGTCAACTAAGGTGCCTCAGAATTTATAAAGCAAGTCATTCCCCAGAGGACGTATCTTGGGTCCGTAAGGTCCGTTGTATGTTTCCCATGGGATGCTTATTTCCCTTATCGGGTTTATTCTAATTAATATCTTTACTGTGGCTAATTAAAACAAGTTCCCCACTTTGTAGCTGATTAATGCCAAAAACCAACCTCACCCATGATGTCAGAGACCCCTTACATTTTGGCTAGGAGAGACTTATTCTGTTTGCCGAGGGGAAGTGCATGCATGGGCATCACATTTGTCCTGCGTCGACCTCTAACTAATTTGCTTGCTATCTTCTTCTTAGGCAACATTAGAGCTTGGTTCATTGTCTATGCTTTGAGGTCGAATTTCTCGCAAGTTTAGATCCTTAACAGAAGGTAGGACCCCTATATTTGAATGGCTTTTTCTTTTTGGCAAAAGTCCCCCCCTTTTTGACCTCGAGGCTGAAATCTTTGTAATCATAATATTTTCCAGAAATCAACCGAATACCTTTCAGATTACGTATAAGAGCGTACATACTAGAAGCATGAGATTTGGTCTTCAAGAATTAGAGATACACGACATTAATCCCCGGCTTCTAGGTTCGATTAATTGGTCACCAACTTTAACACACAGGTACTATCCATTCCCCTGTTTTAACATTAAAAGGGCACGACTTAGCACGTTCATACGAACCGATAAAGGGAGAGAGGCCTTCACTAGGTACGAACATCACAACTTTGATAGCCAGAGTCTAATCCCAGTCAATTTATTGTCAAATCTATTTCAAGGTAGGGATGAACAGACCTGGGGCCAACAATTCCGTCTCTTGAGATGAACCATGGTTTTTATGGTCAATGGAGGATTTGTGGTCATAGTGTATCGAAACAATGCGAGGGGATGGGTGGGAATGTATCCTCATATCAGGGTGCAAAGCACTATTGCCCCACGATCTCTAAATAATATAGACCTCTTGGGGCCAATATATGAAAAGGTACCGCGTCCCACAAGACCGATTTTCTTGGCGGGTGACCTATTGTGGGAGCAAACACAACCTGAGCACTTGCTGAAAGAATGAACTTCCATGGTTATCATTTCTTGCGAATTCTCTGTGCCTCGATCCTACTAGTGTTTTGGGCCGACTATATTTCGCATTTGTTGCTTACTATGTGGTAGCTATTAAACTCAATTATCTCACAGTACTATTTGGGAGTTCAAGTATTTAAGTTTTGCGGGAGTAACTTAAAGGAGGAAAATCTCTTCTTGATCTGATCCGAAAATCCATGGCCTTATAACAATCTCTGAGTTCTTGCTTGCTTCTTCGGTCTTCCTCCTATAAGATCTTCTCCGATCGACTTAGCATGACAGCACCCAAGATTACAACCATTGCTGGCGGGCCACATAATCTAACTACGCCATGGTGATAACCGTTCAAATGGTTTTCGTCAACATTACTCATGGAAAAGTGCTCGGTGCAACATGCTCTGTTCCGACGCACCAAGCCAACGCCCCAATATTCAGATAAAACACCCCTGCATCCGTCCCATGGCGAAGGAATCTACCAACACGCGGCCATTAAGAACATTTCCCCTCTTTGTTGTACCTCATCCATTCTGGTATTTGCTCATGAGACTTGCGAGCTTGGTGCTCATCATGGTTTCTTTACACCCCAATACTGCTATAAACTAGGTTATGATTACAACTTCTAAACTACATGATTATACAGATTTTAAGGAGGGTATACATGATCACAACTGTAAACACCTAATTATGTTTGAGGCTCCCAGTTGCTAAATTAATTAATTAACCCTAATTTAATTAATAAATGAACATTAGATTAAACAGAAAACAAACAAAATATACAGAAAAGCGGGCAAGCAAGAGGAAATGAATAAAATGAAAATGAAAAGGGAATAAAAAAAGAAAAGGGAAAAGAAGAGAGAAAGGAAGTGGAAAACAATAAAGGAAAATAGGAAAAATAAAAATGAAAATAACAATGAAAAATAATTAAAAAATGAAAAATTTGAAATTAAAATTAAAAAAAATGAAAAACCAGAAAATTAAAAAATGGAAAATCTAAAATTAAAATTAAAAAATGAAGAGTTAGAAAATAAAATAAAAAAATGAAAAATCTGAAATTAAAATAAAAAAATGAAAAATTAGAAAATTAAAAAATGAAAAATCTGAACTTAAAAAAAATATGAAATAAAATTAAGAAATTAAGAATATGAAAATAAGATTAAGAACTAAAAAAAATCCAAAACAAATAGACGGGAAATATAGTAAACAAAAAAAAAAGAAAAACAATAAAGAGAATAAAAGGATAATTAATTAAAATTAAAAATAAAAATAAAAAGTAAGGTTCGAAAATGAAAAAGGAAAAATGATAAGGAATGATAAAGATAAT
Source organism: Canavalia gladiata (assembly GCA_037954105.1). Lineage (NCBI taxonomy): Eukaryota > Viridiplantae > Streptophyta > Magnoliopsida > Fabales > Fabaceae > Canavalia > Canavalia gladiata. Next base: position 37,752,631 of record CM075658.1, on the reverse strand, counting down.
AATAAGTAATATAAAAAAAAATAATAATATAAAATAAAAAGAAAAGAAAAGAAAACAAAATCGAAAAAGAAAAAGTTAATGTGAAGCAAATAAAACAGGAAAACTGGAAATCAGGGGAATAAGGGCAACTCAGTTATAAAAGGGCCAAGAGTCACAGGGGAGAAGGGCTTTTTTTTTTGCCTTACTTTTGGGACCTTTCCTTGGCTGTGGGGATCTATCTTCTTTCCTGGGTTTTGGGACGAGAAAGACACCTCCAGGAGGTCCGATAGACTCCTCCCGATTCTTGCACCCTATCCCATTGACGTCGGCGGTCGAAGACGGACATCCGATCGGGGAACCTCCATTGACGGAGTCTCACGCTCATTTTCGCCTGACACCGCACCAGGAGTGCCCAGCCCGACACTCGATCACTCGCCGCGGCAAGGTCAGATTTCGTCCTCTTCTGTTTCTTTTGATTCACACTGAGTAGCATAGAGTTTTTTGTTGGTTTGCTTGAGCCATGGCTACTCCGATTTACATTGCGTAGTATAGAGTTGTTCATTTGCTTGCTTGAGCAATGGCTAACCACCATGGATGAACCGTCGCGCTGCATCTGTTGAATTGCTTACCACTCCATAGACGAATATTAGTGAGATAATCGAGAGGATAGGGCGATTTATCATCCTGTAATGAGCGTTTAGGTAGGAGCTACAGGGGGCAGGTGAACAGGACGACCCACATTCTAGCTTCCGATCACGGTTCTGGGAGACCCATCGTCCATACCCCGTCTCGTTCCGATCCAGTCCGGAATGCCTGAAGTTCCTCCCGCCGACATGCTTAAGCTCGCCCCACCGTTGCTAGGGGTAGTCGAAGGTAGAGGAGAGCTCCGACCAGGCCTGGGATGGTCCAATTCGCGTCAGAGAGTAGCCACTGAAGAAGGCGCCGCCGCGGAGATAAGGGATGCTGGAGGAAGTGACGGGTGGTTGGCTGGAAGCCCGAGGAAGGGGACGAGCAGTGTCGGACGCGCGACTAGTCTCCAGGGACGCCTCAACCAAGGAGAACCCTTGTTTGCAATTTCCCATAATTCCCCCAAATTTTTAAAAATTGCGGATAGGTCCCTAAATTCCCTATAATTGCTGATAGGCCCTCGAACTCTTCAAATTTGTAAATCAATCCCTCGAACTCTCCATATTTGCAAATCGGTCCCTCAACTTTTCATATTTGCAAATCAATCCCTCAACTTTTCATATTTGCAAATCAACCCCAACCATTTTTTTTATTTTTATTTATTTATTTTTTCAAATAACATCAAACCCTTTTCCCAAATCAAGTCCAATTTCATTTAGATTCTCTTTCTCCAACTAAATCAAGTTTAATTTTCCATAAAATTTCAAATCAACTATTTCTTTTCAACCAATTCCTTTTCTCTAAAAGTGTCCAATCAAGCCCAGTTTGTTTTAAACCAAACCTAATCTTCTTCTCAATTATTTTCTAAGGAAAATTCTCTAGTTCTAGGTCTCATGCAATGAACCCTAGGCACGAACTGGTAGCTGTTTCTGTTGTTCGATGCTAGGAATTCATATGGGTCCCAAGTGCAGTCGTAGTTGTCTTGGGCCCTGCGCATATGTGGGCTAAGAACCCCTTTTAAATAACCTCAATAAGAACTCATTTTTCATTCCTTAATCTCACGCAATGGGCCCTAAAAATGAACTGGTAGCTTTTTCTGCTGTTCGTTGTTTAGAGGTCCGTATGGGTCCAAGTGCAGCCGTAGTTGTCTTGGGCCCTGTGCGTATGTGAATTGGGGGTTGCCTTCCCTTTTTTTTCCAATTAAATAAAAACCTTATTTTTGCTTTCCTCAATCTCACGCAACGGGCCCTAAAAACGAACTAGTAGCTTTTTCTGCTATTTGTTGTTTAGAGGTTTGTATGGGTCCAAGTGCAGTCGTAGTTGTCTTGGGCCCTGTGCATATGTGGATTGGGATTGCTCCTCCTTTCCCTTGTTTTCAAACAAGTAAAAACCCTTTTTTACTTTCCTTAATCTCACGCAATGGGCCCTAAAGATGAACTGGTAGCTTTTTCTGCTGTTCGTTGTTTAGAGGCTTGTATGGGTCCAAGTGCAGCCGTAGTTGTCTTGGGCCCTGTGCATATGTGGATTGGGATTACACCCTCAAAATGTTTTCAAAAAAAAGAACAATAAATCATTTGCTTTTCAAGTTAAACTCGATTCGAAGGTCAAGCCTTCAAACCCAACCAGAACTACGTAAGCCTTGAATTTCCCATTGCACCGGGGAATACATCGGAGCAGGATCAAGTCCTGTCAGGCTAACCTCCATCAAGTATTTATTTTCACACTAATTAAAGGGATCAAACAAGTTTCAAATAATCACACACTCAGTTTAAGGGTACCGTTCTTCGGAACGGGCGAGTGGGGTGCCTAACACCTTCCCCATTCGTAACCGACTCTCGAACTTTGAATCTCATCCTTGAGTCAGGGTTTTTCCCAAATCTTTTTCCCTTCAATAAAAATTTGGTGGCGGCTCCACTTAATGAAATCAATTCACTTTCAAAAATTTTAGCGAGTTCGTCATCTCGTCGGAATTGCGGTTGCGACATCAATATTTTTAGAAGGGCGCGATCTGGATGAATCTATGCCACCTACCAGACCTATTCTCAATTACGTACTATCTATACATGCAATCATCCTACACATCTCAAGAAATGGAATTGATATCTAGCGTAATTCTATCATTTCAGCGTATTTCTCAAGCCAGGTTTCTACATAGGGTGATTAACAATTCAACCGAGTATTATCCAATTTTGATTCCAATACATGTTATCCCTATTTAAATATGATGTTCATAAGTCAAGAAAGCTACGACTAACCTGTGTGCGTCAAGAACTATTGAAAGATTTGACGATGCAACTCTTCTCTAAATGTGAATGAGAATCCGTAATCCTAGAGCTCCGATCTTGAGAACCAAGAGCGCGAAGGAGAGTTCCTAAAAGCACCGCGCGATTTTAATCGGAGAATCGGAGAGCTTCTCCGCTGCAATCCTCGTCTTTCCCCTTTTCACCCCTCACTTCTCCAGAAAAAGAAACCCCCAAAATCTCCTTCTGCTCCCTTTTTTATACCCCTTTTTGCATATTCTTTTTCCTTCATCGATTCGCCTAACCGCTTCCTTAATGAATTCCGCCCCTCTCTCTTATCTGTTACTTCTTATTATGTATATTTCATTTTTTATTTATTTACCATTTACTTATTTTTATTTTTAGTTTTTCTTTTGCTTTTCTTCATATTTTTTATTCTGTTTTTAACCTCTTTTTCCTTTCCTTTTTAATGATTCAAATATTAATTTTTATTTTCTTTTTTAATCTTTTTCTGATTTTATTTCTTTTATCTTTCTTTTGTTTATTTTTTTAATTTATTATTATTTTTTCATTTTAATTATCTCTTTCTTTTCTTTTCCATTTCACACTTTTTCCTTATTTATTTTTCTATTTTTATCGTTATTATTTTTTTATTTATTTCTTTTTCCTATTTTTCCATTACTTTTGTTTTTGTTTATTTGTACATTATTTAAATTAGTGTGGGTTTCTTGATACGTTAATTTTTAAAATGTGGTCTCAGACATAATTGGGTGTTTACAAACAGTTAGCGAAACTCTCCAAATCTCTCCAAGTTGAACTAAGTCCAAAAAACCTTAACCTTTCACTCAAGCCTAACTCTCCATCTTTGAGATTTAAGCTAAAATCAAGCCTTAAACACTAAACTCCACCACTTTCACTAAGAGATTCTTGGGGCCAGCCAAGGGGAACCAAGATCAAGCACCACAACCCCACCATCATACCACACTAAGTCACCATCAAGTAGGATTTTCTACTTTGTCTTTTTAGGCTTTAATCTTACTTTTTATGGTTGGTTTTCTTTCTTTTATGGATCCTTTCTCTAAAGTATATAGATCTCCTTCTTTTTGGACTCATGAGAGCTCAAGGATGCCTTTAAATGGTTCAAAATGAGAATCACCAATTTTTAGTGATTTTTGCAAAATAAAATGAATTTCGATTGGTTTAAAATCCTTCTAAGTAACATAGAAGGAATATAATCGGAAAAAATTCTTTTAAAATTCACTTTGATACTTTGAGGAAGTTTTGAGAATCATGAATAAATTTTTGAAGTGTTCTTGGTAGGAGATGAATTGATCTTAGAGTAGATCAACTTGTGGATCTACACTTTATTGTTTGAAAAAAAAAGGCTATCTGACATGTTTTTATGTTTAAACCTTGAAATGTGATTTTTCTTCTTATGGTGGACTTGTGAATTATTATGTCCAGATCTAAACCCATAGACTTAAATATTAAAAATTAGAAGAAAATTAATTTATAAATTCTAAAAGCTTTCTTTGGGCATAAGTATGATTTAGAACTTATTTTAGTTCGAAGGAGCAAGACACTCACCTCCACATCTGAAGATTCTTAAAGTTGACAAAGGGAAAAATTGCATCCTAGGGAATTCTTGTGATGATAGCATCACATGTAGTTCACAACCAGTTATTCAAGTTCATGTTACTCCTCATCATGAGATACAAAATTACATTTGATAAGAGACGTGTTATAAATTAGAAATGGATCTGCTAAGTGTTCATGCATTTTTTTCATGCAAGTAGAGTTCATGAATCCGGATCGGAATGGAAGTATGATTTTATAGGAACTCTGTTCATTAGAAGTTGCATTAATCTGCATTAGAAATAATAATAGCACTTAGTTTGTAATGTAAGTCCATAGATTAAAAATATCCTTTCGTCAAGATTGTTAAACTAGGAACAGAAGTTTGGTTTGTAATACATTCAGAGACATGATACTTCACTACAAATTCAGATAAGTAAAAGTGGCACGAAGGCTTGATATTTTCTGTACATGTTTTGCCAAATGAGTTCTTGTTACAAGGCTGAATCCCGACTAGGAGATACCCCTAGAGACATGTAGTTTCTCTAAACAATTTTGGAAGAAACTTGGTGTCAACCTCACAATATGCTTGTGACAACCATCCCACCATACTGCCTCATGTGCGTTCAAGCGCTTTCGTCAAAGCTCGTTTACTGGTACTCTAACCATGTGTCATAACACATGCACAGGTTGAGACTAGGCTTAACTATTTTTCCTGTGCTTTACCCATGTCTTTCCACAAATTATAACAGGTGCATATCGAAGGCTTTCAGTCTTGTGATGCATTCAAAATGGCCAGGGGTTTTGATGAGGCACATACCATCACGTGAAGATCCATTTAAAAGTTATGAGTAGACACGTTCGTGTATCTCCAGAGGAGGATCTCGTAAAAAATTTGAAACATGTGGCTATTAATATGACAACTAGCAACGTTAGTGTAGTCTTCCCTTGTAGAATCCTTGACCCAGGGTGTAAATAAGTCTCGGGGAAGTCAACATTAGGGTAGCTGTGTTAGAAGAGTGGGAGATAAACATTTCTTGCGAGAATAACAACCCTATGAAGTTAAGAATCCAGGAGCCATTTCCAAGCCTATGCCTATACAACGAAGAGCAGTTGCTTCAACCAAACCTTTTCTTGTCATATCAGTCGTTTCATATTAGAACCGTGCAAGTAGCCATGCTGAAAATCTTGTAGATTCTAACTCATGAGTGTTGTTTCCAATTGTTATTAGTAGGAAACAAAGTCATGAAAATTCTTGCTCATGGAGGACAACAAGGGGTCATGTTAAGGGCTGTGCAGATTTTTGCTTGTAAAAGGAGGTCATGTCGTTACTTCTTTGTATGAGGCTAAGGGACGCCATGTATGCAAAAACCACGTAATTAGCGAGATGTTTAGCCCAGTGGTTGATTTATTCGCACCTCACATGAAGGTCACGGGACCTATACTTGCCTAAGGCGTTTTTTCTTTTGAAAAGAAGAGGTTAATTACCAACCCCTACCAGTCAGCGTGTAAAATGAATACTTATACGTCCTAATATCAAGTCAAAAGCTTGGCTTACTGGGTAAAGTGTTGCATGCCACGACTTGAGTATGGGTTCAATTCCCACCTTGAATTTTTTATCATTTTTAGAGGACCAGGCAGCACGGGGTAATGGGTCAACTACTAAATTTTGGCTCCTGCCCCCACCTAAATTAAATCATTTTATCTGGACCTTCGCCTAATTTTGGGGTACCCACATTGAATCCAGAAGGCATTCCACTCAAATTAAAATTTAATTCTTTTTCCAAATTTCCATTTAAATTCAAGATCAAACTTAATTCTTTTTTACTTTCAATTCAAGTTCAAGATCAAACTTAATTTTACTTTCAATTCAAATTCATTTTGCAAATCAAACATTTTTACTTTCAATTCAAGTTCAATATCAAACTTAATTTTTCTTTCAATTCAAATTCATTTTGGAAATCAAACTTGATTCTTCTTTCAATTCAAATTCATTTTTAGAGATCAAATTTAATTCTTCTTTCAATTCAAATCCATTTTTTTAGTTCAATTCTTTTTCTCAAGATTTAATCCAAAATTTTTAATCAATTTCAATTCTTTTCCACAAACTTTTAAGTCAAGTTAATTTCAAAGTCAAGTCAAGTTTAATTCTCTAAATCAAATTTATTTCAAATCAAGTTCAAGTCAAGTTCAACTCCTTTGCTTCAAAAATAAATCAATTTTAATTCTTTTGCTTTAAATCCTAAAATTTCAAATCAAGTTCATTTTCAATCGAGTTCATTTTATTCAAATCAAACTCATTTTGATTCAAAGAAAATTTAAGTCAAACTCTCTTTTTCAAATTTAAGTCAAGTTCATTTTTAGTCAAATCAAGTTCAATTCCCAAAATTCGAAATCAAGTTCATTTTAGATCAAGTTTCATTCCCTTCTTCAAATTTTGAGTCAAATTAATTTTAAATCAAATGTATTTTTCAAACAAAACCCTTTATTATTTTTCCAAGTAAATTCAGTTTGGGAATCACTAGTCTCACGCGATAAGCTCTAAATGGAAAACTAACGATTTCACTGCTGTTCGATATTTAGAGATTCATATAGGACCCAGTGTAGCCTTAGTTGCCTCAGACCTTGTGAATATATGGACTAAAAAGTTCCTCCTAAATAAGAAAACCTTTCAAAAATACTTTTGGGAATCACTAGTGTCACGCGATGAGCTCTAAATGGGAAACTGTCAGTTTCACTGCTGTTCGATATTTTGATATTCATATAGGTCCCAGTGCAGCCTTAGTTGCCTCGGACCTTGTGCATATGTGGACTAAAAGATCCTCTTAAACAATAAAATCTTTCAAAATATCGTCCTTCAAATTCTTTACCTCCGAAGGTCAAGCCTTCACACACCAGAACTACGTAAGCCTTCAGTTTCTCATTGCATCAGAGAATACGTAGGAGTAGGATCAAATCCTGTCAGGTTATCTTCCATCAATCTATTTATTTTCACTCTAATTAAAGGGATCAAACTATTTTCAGACAAATCACACACTTGGTTTAAGGGTACCGTTTTTTGGAACGGGCGAGTAGGGTGCCTAACACCTTCCGTACTCGTAATCGACTCCTGAACCTAAATCTCTTCCTTGAGTTAGGGTTTTTTCCAAATATTTTCCCTTAAATAAAAATTTGGTGGCAGCTCCACATTATCAAATATAAATTCTTTTAAAATTTTAGCGAGTCTGTCGTCTCGTCGTAATTACGGTTGCGACATACCCTCCTCTACATTGGCTCTTATCATAGCAATTTCCATCTCCTTGTAATAATATTCAACACCCATGGCGCCTTGAGTAAGACTTTGTAGTTGTTTTAGGTGCAAGTCCCTATGATAGTGACTTGGCACAAGTCTCCTTCTCAAGCCTACTTTCATCTCTTCCCACGTTCGGATAGGTCTCTCTCCATATCTCCTCTTATTAAGGATAAATTGATCCCACCAAATATTAGCATAATCGATAAAAGAAAAACTGGCTAATCTTATCTTTTTCTCCTCCGAGTAATTTTGACAATCAAACATATGCTCCACTTTTCTCTCCCACTCTAGAGAAGTTTCAGGTTCGTTCTTTCCTTGGAATGTTGGAAGGGATAATTTAATACTCCCCAAGTTGTTATTCTTTTCTCGATATCATCTTCTTTCTCTTAAAATTTCACCGTTTGATTCTAAGTTCTTCCTCCAATCTCCTTCTTCATCACGGTGAAATAATCTTTGGGGACTACTTCGACGAGAAACCCGAGACCTCCTTCTCGAACAACCCTCTATCTCTTCCAACCTCCTGTTCAACTGTTGGAATTGATCTTAAACTAATTTTGTGAATATTTTTAGATCCATTTCATTTTGATGGAGTTCACCACTCATGTTGGCAATGCTAAAAATTGAAAAAAATAAATAAATTAGAATAATAAAACCTCACCAATCACTCTCTTAGTGTTTACCCTCAATATTGACGCTCTTCACTCATATTTACACTCGAATTGGTTTTTTTTTCTATAATGCTCTAACCAACTCTTGCCTTTTACCTCTCGATTCTCCTTATAAATCCTTGAACCAAGAACTTCACAAGTTGATTTTCCCATAGATAACGAAAGAGTCACGGATACACAAGATGAATAGGGTAAGGAATATTGGTCAAAGAAATAAGAACTTAAAATAAATTATATTGAATGAAGATTGATTTTTTTTTTATCAATTATCTTAAATTTCTTTTTTTTTTGAATTTCTATCACAACTTTTTTTGCTTCTTTTTTTTTTACTTTTTATCATAACTTTTTTTTAATATTCGGTAAATAACAACTTTAACATGAGAAAAATAAAACAAAGGATAGATGACGCCTAATTCCAAGAGTCGAAGCTCTGATACCAAATGATATGATTCACCTTACGCGAATGAATCGGAATGCGGAAACGATAATGGAACGTCTTGAGAATCAAGATAAGTTAAGGTAAGATTAGGATAAGATAAGATAAGATGAGATTAGATAAGATAAGATAAGGTAAGATAAGATAGGATAAGGTAAGATGAGATAAGATAAGATAAGATAAGATAAGATAAGATAAGATAAGATAAGATGAGATAAGGTAAGATAAGATAGGTAAGGTAAGATAGGATGAGATAAGATAAGATGAGATAAGATAAGATAAAGGAACTCGACACAAACCGTGACCTATCGGAGAGCACCAAAGTTATCAAGAGAAACATGACCTTTATCACGACTTGTCGGAAGAACTAATGTTATCAAAGGTAGTTCTTTGCCCAAGAACCAAGGGAATCAACTCACACAGAGATGAAAAACTCTCAAAGAGAAAATATGATTATTCCTCGAAAATCTATCTCTACACTGAGTCCCCAACTCCTATTATATAACTAACCTAATCTAGTAAAATGATAACAAATTAGAAATCCTAATTAGACAGCAATTTTAATTGCAACCAATTTGAATCAACTAACTTCTAGATAAATATCAAATCCTAATGTAATCTATAGCAAATCATAAATCTTATCACTTAAGATCTTCATTGATATGACTACATAAATTAACCCATGTTGGAATTGGGCTTGGATCCATGTAGTCTTTTTCTTGAACTTCCTTGATGAGACCTTCAAGTGTTTGTTCCATACGTTTAGTCCTATTTCTCGTCATAGGACATTTGATTCCTTATAGATAATCTCCTAGACGATCTTTTTTGCTTATTGTGGTACCCACATTTAGATCAGCTTGCCCTTTTGAGATCCAGGCTATAAGGTATGAAGGCTCGGTTCCAAAACATAGAGACCGATTTCAAGAATATGAAGGAACGATTGGAAAAACTTATAACTCTCTTGACCCAATAAGCATCCAAAGCCTTACCTGAGCCACCACCGATGGATTCCAAAGAGCAGGAAAAGGCAATCACACTAAGGAGTAAGAAGGAACTGGAGGTATCAACCAAAACAAAAAAAGACGTGGTTACAGATGACCACTGAGAAGCTACACACGAACCCCAAACTTCAACTAATGAGATCCTAACCATAAGAGAAGAACGGTCAAAGAAGACAATGGAGAAAAACCCTGAGAGACCTTGAGTGGTGTCCTATCAACCTAGGATGCCCTTCCCTCAAAGGATAAAGATGAGCAAAGTTGATCCCCGATTTCCCAAATTCCTAGGCATCTTAAAAAAACTAAGGATCAAACATTTCCTTCGTGGAAGTTATACCCCAAATATGAAAAATTTCTTAAGGAAATTTTGGGCAATAAGAAGTAGTTGGACGAGTGCATGATGTGCTCTACCATTCTCCTTCGCAAGCTAGCACAGAAGTTTAAGGATCTAGGAAACTTCACTATTACCTGCACTATAAGTGATTCTTACTTTGACAAAGCCTTACGTAACCTAGGCATCAGTATTAACGTAATTCCTTTGTCTGTATTCAAAAAGTTTGATATGAACAAACCTAAGCCCATAACTATTTATTTGTATCTTACAGACACGATCATTACACATCCTATAGGGATTGTTGAAGATGTCCTTGTCAAGGTGGACAAGTTCATCTTCATTACATATTTCATAACCCTAGACATGGAGAAGGATGTGAAAGTCCTGCAAATTTTGGGGGAACCATTCTTAGCCACAGGGAATACTCTAATTGATGTGCAACAAGGGAAGCTCACATTGACACTGGATGACAAGGAACTCATGTTTAAAGTCTTTGACGCTCTAAAGAACCCAAGGAAATTTGACTCTTATGATGTTATAAGTCATCTAGAATCCCCACCACCCTTAAGTTCTCCTTTTGTACAAAAATTGGTAATTGAAGATATCCTAGAGAAGATTTTAGTACTTGAGGATGATACCACCGATGACCCCAAGGAAATTATGGAGGTTCTCATGGCCTTAGTGGCAAGCATGCCCATAAAGGCTATAATCGAAGATGAAAAATTTGACCCAATAGAGGGCAAGGCCATCTTTCTACCCAAACAATCAAGTGAAGAGCCTCCTGTGCTGAATTGAAACCTCTCCCTACCAATCTGGAGTATGTCTTTCTATCCCCTCTTTCTCCTCTTCCTGTTATCATCTCTATTAACCTTACAGCAAAATGGAAGAAAAAATGCTAAGGGCCTTCAGGGAGAACAAAGATGCCTGTAAATGGTCAATCCATGATATCAATGGCATAAGCCCTACCACCTTCAGGCACAAGATCTATATGGAGGAGGAATTCAAATATGAGGTACAAGTGATAAGCATAAATTTTATAAAAAACTATCGCTCATTTTTAGCTCATTAAGACTTCTTATATGTTCAATTAAGTAGTCTTTGTCATATTTTATGAGTTTGGATTCATATGGAGTTTAATTGAATTTCTTTGCTTAACCAATTAAAATGACACTATTATAGTATTTTGAGCATAATAGGAGTTTTAGACATCCAAAAATCATGAAATCTATCTTGAATGAAAGCTTAAAGAAGTTTCCACAGTTACAAAGCAAGATCAGACTCTAAATGGGATGTATAAGACTCCGAAATTATCTCAAAAGATGAGATAGTGTTGCTGTCGCTGAACCTGAATAGTGTGTAAAGATCTGGCCATATTTTGAGATACAAAAGTCATATTGAGATGAAATTAGATCTGTTGGAAAGCTAAAATCCAGGGCTACAACTTTTGTTCAGACCTAAAGCTCTAATTTGGACCCGTGAATATCCGAAATTGCGCTGCAATCAACGTCAAAATTCTTGTGCTGATTGGTGACAAAAAGTCAAAAGTGTTTTTCCTTTTCAACAAAGCCCATGTGAAAGCAATAAAAGGATGGAAAAGTAAAAAAAGATGGTTGGTGACCTTCTAAAGGTGATGCCTCAAAAATCCTCTATAAATAAAACGGTTTACTAGAGGAGAAAGACACACCTTGGATATTAACTCCAATACCATTTTCCATCTTTCTTTCTTTGTTGTTAGTTTGCCTCCTTCATGAAAGGCTAATTGTAATTTTAATTCAAGGATTCAAGCTATTTTCCTTTTAACTTTGAGGTCTTGATCTTTATTTACATGCTTATTAAGTTATTCCTACTCTGCTTTACTATATTCTTCAATTTTAATCTTTTAATCAAAGTTTGTTCAGTTGACGTATTTTGATTAATGCATAATTGATATATTATTGGTAAATCATTTTCCAAAAGTTTGAAGAGTAGAAATTAAGTAATTGAATTGAAGGTTTTCATTTTATTACTTACTTCAACTAAATTCTGATTATGAAATTGGTTTAGATCTAATGAAAGATTAAGTTGTTACTAAATCTTGTTGATCATAATCAGTTGAATCCTGAAAGTTTTCCCAGTAGAGAATTCAAGGATAATTTTAGGGGTTCCAGATGATCTTAGGTTGATAAACATAATTCATGATTTTAGTGATCAATGATTAGTTAAGAAAATAGCCTCTGAATTCCTTGAGTTGATAATTGTTGAGTCAATTAATTTCATTTTGTATTTTGTATTTAGAATATAATATCACATCTTTACAAAATCCCCTTGTTCTAACTATCTCCTAACTTAAGAATCTGAAATGGTCTTTGGGATATAACCTAGGTTGTACCTTATACTATACCAATAGTTGGGGAAAATATAGAAATTTTTTTTGGGCGTTTGCGACAAGCGTGTCAAAAATTTGGCCCCGTTGCCCGGGACCATTATTTTTAGTTTCCTAGGAATATTTAGGAGTTTGTATAAACTTTTAACCTTGCTAACATTTTTTTATTTCAGGTATACTATTCTTGGATTTTCCGTATGAATTCACCTTGTTGTGTATGACCCGATCCAATCCTGAAAATTTATATGCATATGATCCTGAGATTGATAGAACATTCCACCATTTGAAAAGAACACATAGAAGGAATTCATCCAGTAATAACCAAGAAAGTAACATTAATGATTTTGCATCTTTAAATTTTGATAGTTTTAAATATTTTGCTAAGAACATGGCTGATAGAACCCTAAAAGAATTAGCTGCACTTGATGTTGCTTATCAACCGTTGTGTATTCAATACCCTGATGTTGACGCACCATTTGCACTGAAGTCTGGTTTAATACATTTTCTACCTAAGTTTCATGGCCTTGCAGGTGAGGACCCTTAAAAACATTTGAAAGAATTTCACATTGTGTGTTCCACAATGCGGCCATAAGGAATTCCTGAAGATCATATCAAGTTGAAGACATTTCCTTTCTCCTTAAATGATGGAGCTAAGGACTGGTTGTACTCTCTACATCCAACATCTGTTACAACCTGGAATGATATGAAGAGATTATTTCTGGAGAAATTTTTCCCTGCATCCAGAACAACAGCTATCAGAAAAGAGATTTGCGGCATAAGACAGAACTCCCAAGAAACTCTCTATGAGTATTTGGAGAGATTCAAGAAACTATGCACCACTTGTCCACACCATCAAATCAGTGATCAATTACTGATTCAGTATTTTTATGAAGGACTCATGCCAATGGACAGAAGCATAGTTGATGCAGCTAGTGGTGGAGAACTAATGGACAAAACTCCTATAGCAGCTTGAGATTTGATTGCCAACATGACAGAAAATTCTTAGCAATTCAATTCTCGAATTAATTCATTGTCTAAAGGAGTCCATGAAATGACCACTAAGACAGACCATACACGATTGGAGAACAGAATTGAAGAACTAACCTTCATCGTAAGACAATTGGCCATCGGACAACAACAACAACTTAATGTTGTTGATAAAACCAAAACATGTGGCATCTGCACTTCTGCAGACCATCCTACTGATGCATGCCCAACATTGCAAGAAAGTGAGATGCCTGATGCTATAGTTAATAGTATTTTTACCACAGGACAACAATACAGGCCTCCTCAACATTATCAACAACACAAGTTTGAACCACCTTTTGGAACATACAATCCTAGTTGGAGAAACCATCCTAACTTGAGATATGGTCCTCCACAGCAACAAAGGATTCAAAGATCTGACTCCCAAAATAAATACCAACCACCACCATTCAGACAACAACAACAGCATATGCAGCAATCTGTACCTTCTAATGCTTCTGAACCTTCTTTTGATGATTTGATGAAATAATTAGCTACCAATAATCTTCAGTTTCAACAAAATGTAAGTTCTACCATTCAGGATTTACAAACTCAAATTGGGCAGTTGGCTACCACTGTCTACCAATTGAAATCTCAAGGTTCTGGTCAATTACCTTCTCAACCCGTCATAAATCCGAAGAGCGTGAGTGCCATCTCCTTGAGAAGTGGCAAGAAAGTGCAGACAGACCCTACAAATTTAAAGCAACGAAGCTTCAATTAGACTAATCCACACCAAAGAGAAGCATTTATCTCTACACCTGGAGACATCTCTAATAAGCCATCTGAATCAGAGGGAAAGTCTAATGAAAAAAGTGTACAAAATTTTGATAAGACATTGAATGATCAACAAAAAGAAGCTTGCCATAAAGGATCTACACTTGAAGCATCTAATGAGACAAAAACCCCCAAGTTGTGCTAATCAGAAGGTATCTTTACCTTTCGCAAATAGAAGGGTCCAATCCAAGCCCAATGTTCATGTAGAATTGGATAAGGAGCTTCTAGATACTTTCAGAAAAGTGGAAGTCAACATACCACTTCTAGATGCTATCAAGAAAATTTCCAAATATGCCAAATTTCTAAAGGACTTGCGCACGCATAAGAGAAGACTCAAAGGGGATGAGAAGATTCGTATGGGGCACAATGTTTCTGCCTTAATTCAACCCAGCCACCCTCAGAAATGTAAAGATCTAGGAACTTTCACTATTCCTTGCACAATAGGAAACTCTACATTTGGTGATGCATTGTTGGATCTAGGTGCTTCCATTAATGTTATGCCCTCATCAGTTTATAAATATTTAAATCTTGGAGAACTGAAGCCAACTGATGTGGTAATTCAATTAGCCAACAAAAGTACAGCACATCCAGCTGGAGTACTTGAAGATGTGCTAGTTAAAGTGAATAAGCTGATCTTTCCAGCTGACTTCTACATTTTGGATAGGGAAGATGAGTCATCCATCAATAGAGCAACCTTGATCTTAGGGAGACCCTTCCTCAAAACTGTAAAAACAAAGATAGATGTGCATACAGGGACTCTCTCTATGGAATTTGGAGATGATATCATCCAATTCAACATATTTGAAGTCATGAAGCATCCTATAGAGAATCATTCACTTTTTCAACTTGGTGCCATAGACCTTCTTACGAATGATTATTCTATTAACAATCTACTTTTTGAAATTTTATTTTAATTTAAATTACTTAGATAATTTTACTTGCACATGTGATGAATTTGATCCATGTACTGTGTGTTCTAGGATTAATGCTACTTTGAAAATGCTTCAAACCAAACTTCTTGGAAAGATGATATGTTAGATGCAAGTGTTGCAGACATTTCAATCTCAAATAGATCCCTGCCTTCCATAATACAACCACCTCATTTGGAGTTGAAGCCTTTGCCTGAACATCTAAAGTATGCTTATTTGGGGGAAAATGAGAAGCTTCCTGTCATTGTAGCAAAGAACCTTCTACCACAACAAGAAGAAAGGTTGTTGCAAACCTTGAGAAGCCATAAACAAGCAATTGGATGGACTTTGGTTGATATTCCAAGCATCAATCCATCTACTTGTATGCATAGGATATTGCTAGAGGAAAACACCAGACCTGTTAGACAACCACAAAGGCGTTTGAATCCAACCATCCTAGATGTGGTAAAGAAGGAAGTAGGTAAGCTTTTGGCACCTAGTATCATCTATCCCATCTCAGACAGTAATTGGGTAAGCCCAGTGCAAGTAGTTCCTAAGAAGACTGGCATGACTGTAGTCAAAAATCACAATGATGAATTAATCCCTACCAGAATACAAAACAGTTGGAGAGTGTGCATAGATTATAGGAAGCTTAACCAAGCTACTCGCAAGGATCATTTCCCTTTACTCTTCATAGACCAAATTTTTGAAAGATTAGTAGGAAAATCTCAATATTGCTTTCTAGATGGTTCTTCAGGTTATTTTCAAACACATATAGCCTTAGAAGACGAACATAAGACCACCTTCACTTGTCCTTTTGGTACTTTTTCCTATCAAAGGATGCCCTTTGGTCTGTGCAACGCCCCTGGAACCTTTCAAAGATGCATGGTAAGCATTTTCTCTCTTCTCTTAGAAAGTTGCATGGAAGTTTTTATGGACGACTTCACCGTATATTGTTCTTCTTTTGATGCATGCTTAGAAATCCTCTCTAAAGTTTTAGACAGATGCATTGAGACTAACCTTGTTTTGAATTTTGAAAAATGTCATTTCATGGTAACAGAAGGTATAGTCTTAGGACACTTGGTGTCTAGTAAAGGTTTAGAGGTTGATAAGGCTAAGATAGACATTATTACTTCTCTACCTTACCCCACTTCTGTGTGAGAAGTATGTTCTTTACTTGGTCATGCAGGTTTTTATAGAAGATTCATCAAGGATTCTAGCAAGATTGCACAACCTATTTCTAAGCTACTATAAAAAGATACCAAATTTGTGTTTGATCAAGCATGCAAGGATTCATTTGATGAACTAAAGAAGTGGTTGACAACCACTCCCATCATTCAACAACCTAATTGGACGCTTCCATTTGAATTAATATGTGATGAATCTAATTATGCCTTTGGTTCTGTACTGTCTCAAAGAGTTAGCAAGAGATCTCATGTCATTACACATTCCTCTCGCACACTAGATGCAACCCAATCCAATTACACAACTACTAAGAAGGAGCTTTTGGCAATTGTGTTTGCATTAGATAAATTTCGCTCCTATTTACTTGGATCTAAACTTATTGTCTTCTCTGACCATGCAGCTTTGAAATACTTGCTAAAGAAGGTAGATGCTAAGGCAAGACTGATTCGTTGGATGCTTCTGTTGCAAGAATTTGATTTAGAGATTAAAGACAAGAGTGGTGCAGAGAACCTTGTAGCAAATCATTTAAGTCGGATCCAACAACCTTGTGAAGAAACTTCAATTGCAGATTTATTCCCAGTAGAGCATCTCTATCATTTGCACGGGAAGGATCCTTAGTATGCAGATTTGGTAAACTATCTAGTTACTAAAGAAATACCCAAACACTTCACCAAATCGCAAATTTCCAAGTTGAAAAATAATGCCAAACACTACATATGGGATGAACCATACCTTTGGAAGACATGAAGTGATCAAATCATTAGAAGATGTGTTCCAGATCATGAAGTTTAGTCTGTACTTACCTTTTGCCATTCCCTAGCTTGTGGTGGACACTTTGGGCCATAACGGACAGCTAGAAAAGTACTAGACTCAGGTTTTTACAGGCCTACAATATTTCATGATGCACACAGATTATGCATAACTTGTGAGCAGGGCCAAAGAATAGGGAGTATTTCACGCAAAAATTAAATGCCCCAACAACCACTTCTCTTTTGTGAGGTATTTGATGTATGAGGTATAGACTTTATGGGTCCATTCCCTTTCTCTTTTGGCTTTGTTTACATTTTGCTAGCTGTTGATTATGTTTCAAAATGGGTGGAGGCAAAAGCCACTCGTACTGATGATGCTCAAGTTGTTGCAAATTTTATCAAGTCTAATATTTTTAGCAGGTTTGGCATTCCTAGAGCTCTAATTAGTGACCAAGGTACTCATTTTTGCAACCGCACAATGGAAGTTCTACTCCGCAAATATGGAGTCATGCATAAAGTCTCCACCCCATATCATCCTCAAACAAATGGTCAAGCTGAAGTTTCTAATCGAGAGATCAAGAAAATATTAGAGAAAATAGTTCCGCCTAACAGGAAAGATTGGAGCTTGCACCTTGTTGATGCTTTATGAGCATATAGGACAGCCTACAAGTCACCCATTGGTATGTCTCCCTACAAGATTGTCTTTGGTAAAGCATGTCATCTTCCTGTTGAATTAGAGCATAGAGCATTTTGGACGGTAAAAAAATGCAGCATAGATCTAGACCAAGCAGGAATCCATAGGAAGCTTCAATTGCAGGAACTTGAAGAAATTTGATTAGAAGCATACGAAAACTCCAAAATTTACGAAGAAAGGTCAAAGCTCTTCATGACAAAAAGTTGGCAAGAAAGGAGTTTTCCGTTGGACAAAAAGTTCTCCTTTACAATTCTCGGCTAAAGCTTATGCCTGGTAAATTATGCTCTAGATGGTTAGGACCATTTATAGTTACTAATGTTTTTCCTTATGGTGCAGTGGAAATAAAAAATGAGGTAACTGCAAAAACCTTCAAGGTGAATGGACATCGTCTTAAACCATTTTTCAAAGGTTTTCAAGAGCACACGGTAGAATAAGTGCATTTGCACAATGCCACATACTTGCAATAAATTCAAGAGAAGTTTTCCTTTCTCATGTCTTTTATTTTACTTGTTCCATAATTATTAGTGATGAAATTCATTGACTTTCTAAAGTTTCTGATAATTAGAACAAGTATAATATAAAATATGGGGGAAGGATCTAGGGTTAGGATTTTTATTCTCTTTCTCTCTCTCTCTCTCTCTCTCTCTCTCTCTCTCTCTCTTTTTCTCTTTCTCTCTCTCCCTCTCTCACATTCCTCGCTTACAAGTTTTAACTAAACTCTCAACTTCCTCTCTTCACCTCTTAAATCATCCCAACTATTACACCATATTGAGCTTGTAGGAATAATAACTTGAGTGTTTTAAGAAAAAAAAATGGAGAAAGCTCTCACCAAGATCAAAATTTTGTTCCCTACTCTCCCCAGAAATTTTCTTAAAGACATTTACAATTGCAGACTTGAACGATTGAGAGCATTAACACTCTTAGGCCTTCTAGAAGATGTCTGTTGGATCATTGAAGCTAAGGTACGTTTAGCAGGTGAATTTCAAGAATCATTTGTTAAAAACATGCCAGGTGTGGGAAGAAGTTCCTATGTAAAGAAGAGAAGGGCAAAAAGAATTGGAGTTTGCTACAGGTGTGCAAGATGGACTTGTAACACAAGATGCAAGAACCCTGGAATAGTTTCAAAAAAATCGAGAAGACAAAATTCAATTCACAAAGGATGGACTGAGTAAGGAGTCATTGGATGATATCATTTAGACTCTTGAGACGCATCCTAGTGGGCATGTTCAAGGAGTCCTTCTTGATTTGTTTGAACTATTCTGTAAGGAAAAAACACGTTATAGTCTTGGGAATCTGACTTTAAAAGACCATGTTGTCAGTTTATAAGAAAACTGAATGGAAAGCACATCCTCGACTCTTAGAAGGCATTTCAGCTGTTACTAGACGTAAAACTAGAGGAATATGTGAGCCACAATCACAACTACTGTTTGTTCTCATGCGTGTATGTTTGTCATTTACATTGTCTTTTCAATTTATTGGGCCACCATTTTTTGAAATTTTCTCCCCTGCTTAATGTCTTTCCTTTCTAACATTCACCTTTTCCTTGAACAAAAATTCAAACTTCTGCTACCAAATCCTGATCCCGCACTATTCAAGCGATCTCCTTGTCTGATATTATGTCCCTATAAATTATCAACCTCTATGACATATTTTTTCCAAAAGAGACAGAAACACCGTTTATGGATAGGATCAATACTATCTGTGTTTTTGGTGGGTCTAACCTTGGAAAGGATGGAGAATTTCAACATGCAGCTTATAACCTTGGTAAGACATTATTTGCAATAAAAATCAATCTTGTTTATAGGGGAGGGATTCAGGGTTTAAAAGGATGTATTGTAGGATCTGCCCTCACAAGGGGATGTAACGTCTTAGGTGTTGTCATAAAAAATGAGAACACCTTCTACTTCACCCTGGGTATTGAATTGAAGGTTGCAACCATGCATGAGCATATGAGACACATGTTGATTAATTCTAATGCATTTATTGCATTACCTGGTGGTCTTGGAACAATGGAAGAAATTTTTACCATCATATTTTGGGCCTATCAGAATTTTCATAAAAAACCTTTGGGCTAAATAAATATTAATGGCTTTTACAATGGTTTTTTATCCTTTCTAGATCATGCAGTAGAGTAGGAGTTCATGCCACAATCCATGCGCAACATCATAGTATCTGCTTTAACTGTTGAACAGCTACTTGAGAATTTGCAAAATCCTACATTTTAGCTCAGTCAAGCAATACAGCTGGTGAACCAACCAAATCAGGATGGCAAAGACAAAAGAGAACCAGATACCACTCTTCGGTTATAACTTTTCCTTACTTTGGTGGTTTTCTCACATTTCTTTTCCTGTTATATGAAATTCCATCCAAGACATTGGAGACAATGTCTTGGATAGGTTGGGGGGAGGATGGTCCGATTAAAAAAATAAATAAATAAATTAGGTTAGATTCATAAACTTGTTTTGAGTAAGATGGCTGAGTAAGGAGTTACACTTGACTCTTGATATGCATCTTATGATTAAAAAAAATTGAATGTGGAAGTATGTTATTCTTTAGATTTCATAAAATAATTGATGCAAAATTATTTACATTTCGAGATTAATTAGTTTGGCAACACATGTTTGAACTGGATAGATTAGATTTGATAAATATATTACCTGTGAGATTTTGAGCCTTATTAATTACTTTCTTTCTTGTGTGATTTTCATCCATGGAATATGTTACTTCAAAACTTGCATTGATTCTTTTTAAAGCTACATTTTCACATGAATTGTACAAAAATTATTAAGGCATTATTTTTCTTGAGCAAACCACTTAGCCAAATAACCAACCCATATAATTTTATCCTTTGATCAGCCCTTTGAGCCGACTAACCTCTTCTTCTTTTTAACTCACCACAAACCCAAAAAAAAAACTTTGTCTAACCATAGAAGGTGAGGAACATTGGATTTATCATACCATAAGTGTTTCAATAAGTGTGGGGGAGATTATTGTTGTGTTCATCAATATCATGGTTGAAAAAAAATGAAAAAAAAAATAAAGAAATAAATAAATAAACTATTACATTGAAAAAAAAGTGATATCTGTTTCTCACACTTGCACTTGGACTCAGTTCTCAATCCTCACCATTTTCCTTGGTCTAACATTGTATCTCTTCAATATATCATTTCATCTTTCTAATCCCATTATAACCAAAATAAAGACCTCTTGATTTGTGCATTGCATGTGTCAATAGTAGTAGAGAAGTAGAAGATATGCAAGCCTATGATAGTTCATCTTTCATGGATTGAATTTGAGAGAAACACTTACCAAATCAAACCCTTGAGAGATTCAGAGTATATCATGTGAGGTTTTATCTTTCTCAAACTATGTTTTTCAAATTAAAGTTGCCTTTCTAATTAATTTCAAAAATGTGGTGAAAGAATGTTTCATGAATTTTTGTGAATTCTTGAGAAATAAACTTAAAGCTTTGATTTTATTTCATTAAAAAAAGCAACAAACAAAAAAACAAAAACAAAACAAAAAAAACAAAAATAAAAATAAAAAATTGAGTCACCAATCTTTAACTTAAGTTTTCCCGAAACGTGCAAAAGATAAGTGTGGGGGAATTTGATAAGCATAAATTTCATAAATAATTATCTCTCATTTTTAGATCATTAAGACTTCTTATATGTTCAATTAAGTGGCATTTGTCATATTTTATGAGTTTGGATTCATATGGAGTTTAATTGAATTTCATTGCTTAACCAATTAAAATGACACTATTATAGTATTTTGAGCATAATAGGAGTTTTAGACATCTAAAAATCATGAAATCTATCTTGAATGAAAGCTTAAAGAAGTTTCCACAGTTACAAAGCAAGATCAGACTCTAAATGGGATGTATAAGACTCCGAAATTATCTCAAAAGATGAGATAGTGTTGCTGTCGCTGAACCTGAATAGTGTGTAAAGATCTGGCCATATTTTGAGATACAAAAGTTATATTGAGATGAAATCAGATCCATTGGAAAGCTAAAATCATGGGCTACAACTTTTGTTCAGACCTAAAGCTCTAATTTGGACCCGTGAATATCCGAAATTGCGCTGTAATCAACGTCAAAATTCTTGTGCTGATTGGTGACAAAAAGTCAAAAGTGTTTCTGCCTTTTCAACAAAGCCCATGTGAAAGCAATAAAAGGATGGAACCCTCCTAAATTATGGTCAGACCCTCGCAATTTCGCAAATTTACGACCAAGCCTCTGAACCCTCCTGAAGTTGCAAATAGGCCCCTAGACTTCCCAAAAATTACAAATAAGCCCCCAAGTTTCCTGAAATTTCAAATTGACCCCCAAACTTCCCAAAAATTACAAATAAGCCCCTCAAGTTTCCTGAAATTACAAATTGACCCCTAAACTTCCCAAAATCACACTTAGACCCCTAGATTTTCTGAAATTACAAATGGGCCCCTAAATTTCCTGAAATCCTACCATAAGCCCCTGTGCCTCAAATAATTACGGTTAAGCCCTCGCACTCCCAATAGTTTCACTCAAGCTTAGTTCTTTTTCAACATCTAACAAAGTGGAAAACTCTTCCCAATAAAAACCTTATTTTTGCATTTCCCTAATCTCACGCGACAAGCTCTAAAAACGAATTGGTAGCTTTTTCTGCTGTTCATTGTTTAGAGATTCGTATGGGTCCAAGTGCAGCCTTAGTTGTCTTGGGCCCTGTGCACAAGTGGGTTGGGATTGCCCTCCCTTTTTCAATTAAATAAAAATCGTTTTGCATTCCTTAAGCTCACGCGACGAGCTCTAAAAACAGACTAGTAGCTTTTTCTGCTGTTCGTTGTTTAGAGATTCGTATGGGTCCAAGTGCAGCCGCAGTTGTCTTGGGTCCTGTGCATATGTGGATTGGGGATGGATCTTCTCCTTTTTAAACAAATAAAAAACGTCATTTTGCATTCCTTAATCTCGCGCAACAAGCTCTAAAAACGAACTGGTAGCTTTTTCTGCTGTTCACTGTTTAGAGAATCGTATGGGTCCAAGAGCAGCCGTAGTTATCTTGGGCCTTGTGCATAGGTGGATTGGGATTGCACCCTCAAAATATTTTCAAAGAAAACAACAATGCTTTCGCCCTTTAAATTTAAACACCTTTCGAAAGTCAAGCCTTCAAATCAAACAAGAACTACGTAAGCCTTGAATTTCCCATTGCACCGGGGAATACATAGGAGCAGGATCAAGTCCTGCCAGGCTAACCTCCATCAAGTAATTTATTTCCATGCTAATTAAGGGATCAAACTATTTTCAAATAATCACACACTCGATTTAAGGGTACCGTTCCTTGGAACAGGCAAATAGGGTGCCTAACACCTTCCCTATTCGTAACCGACTCCCGAACTTCGGATCTCTTCCTCGAGTCAAGGTTTTTCCAAATCTTTTCCCTTAAATAAAAATTTGGGGGCGACTCCACACATAATCAAATAAATTTCATTTTCAAATTTTAGCGAGTCCGTTGTCTCGTTGGAATCATGGTTGCGAGACCTCATCCTTCCATACAAGTTGAATTTTACCTTCTTGTACGAGAGAGGTGGAATCCTTACTTACCTCTTTTTTACTTGCCTTTCCTTATTTTTTGGGAGTTGAATTGGAATGAATACCTATTGGTATGCCCATTGTGATGGATATCCCTATTATATTTCCATGACCTTCTCAATAGCACATGGTTGACCTCTATAGGGACAACATCACAAGTAACATTATCCTCATACCTCCCAATGGTAAATGTGAGGAGGACTTGTTGATAAACCAAAAAGTATCCATTATCACTAAGCCATTGAAGCTTATATGGCTTAGGACGTGGGGTGGTTGCTAGCCCTAGCTTGTTAACTAGCCTAATATTAGGTACATTAGTGAAGCTACCCCCCATCAAAAATTAAGGAGCAGGTATGCCCCTTGATAGAACACCTAGTATGGAAGATGTTCTCTCTTTGAGTTTTTCCTCCCCATTAGCAATACTACCCAATAACCTCCTAACCACTAGGGGGTCCCCCTCAAGTCCATACTTTAGGGCTTCATCACTAGGTGAAGAGAAAGAGGAACTAGAGCCAATGGACTCTAATGATGAATAATTACCATTGTCCTTAAGGATCATGGTTTTCTTATTTGGTCATTGTGAAGCAATATGCCCCCTACCCTAACACTTGAAACACTTAACTGAAGACTCATTGCCAAAGACAAAATATGGACTCTTGCCTTTAGAATCTTTGGAGTCTTTGGCCTCTTTGGGCTCCCTAGATTTAAAGTTAGAGTCTTTTGGAACCTTTTTCTATCTTTGTAGGTGTCTTATGTAGGCGACTCCTATTCAGTGTATTTGTCTTTACTGCTCCCACTTATTTGGGCTGCTACCTTTATAATTTGGTGGTAAAGATCATTACAGCTTAGATATTAGTGGAGTTCTAACACAGCCTTGATGACATGCCTAAGTCCATCAGGGAACCTAACCATGATAGCTTCTTCACTTTCTTTCAAATTGGCCCTAATCACTGCTGCCTCTAACTCTTTATAATATTTATCTACACTTCTTGAACCTTAAGGGAGCCTTTGTAACCTTATGGACCTCTCTTAAATAATGGGGAGGTACATATCTTTCCCTCGTGATATACTTTATTTTATCCCACTCACTTAGGGGTCTATATCTCTCTTTGTTAAGCCTATCCCAAATAATTAGGGCATACTCACTAAATTCTAAGGTAGCTAGCCTTTCCTTATGTCTTTGTCTAATGGCATGACTTGCAAAAAAAATTTCTACATTGAGTTCTCAATCTAGGTATGCATCTGGATTGTTCTAGGGACTCTAGGTACTTTCTTTTCCTTGGATCTCTATTTCTAACAGTACTCCTATGACTCTTATCTTCTATGCTATCCCTAGAAGAGCTTCTACTTCTATCTTTATGGTTCTTAATCCTATGGATCCTATGCCTAGGGGGTTCTCTATGACATGAAGGTTCCCTATGTCTATGACCTCTACCTTTATCTCTGTCTACCCTTGATGCATGGTGACAAGGTGTTGGTGCTCTTCTTTGTGAACGAGGCTTATCCCTTGAAGATGGCCTCTTTCTTTGTGGAGAGTATCTTCTATTTTTCCTAAGATCTATGTTTGTTCCAAAGAAGTTGACATAATCATTTGATGTCTCCACCTTATTATAATATCCCCCATTTCAAGACCTACATATTTTAATTTCCCTTTGGTTCCTTTTAGACCTATTTGAGCATCTTCTTTCTAAATTTTCTAAACGATATTCAAATGCTCTTGTTTGGGTTTGAATTACATTTTCTAGTCTTGAAGCAAGTTGCTTCATTTGATTCGTAGGTGAATATTCATGACCACTCATTTGCATAGTAGAAAATTGCTCCTCGCACCTAGATAACTAGGCTAAGAAAATTGAATAACATAAGTCAAAACACTTAGTACTCAATCTAAACTCTAAGGCACACACAAAAACATAAGGGTTAAGTGATTTCCCTACTCTCCTTTACCTTGTGAATAAGATAAAGGTTATTGCTACCCAAGATAGTTCTACAATATACAAGAAACACATTGTAAACACCTAATTACGTCCGAGGCTCTCAGCCACTAAAGTTAATTAACCCTAATTTAAATAATGTAAATTACAGAAAAAGAATTAAAAATTAAAAAATCTGAGAAAAATTAAAAAAAAAGAGAAGTAAAAAGGAATTAGGGAAAATAAAAAATTAAGCAATAAACAAAAATCTGAAAAAAGTAAAATCAATATCTGAAAAATAAAAGTTAATAATAAATATAATAATAAGAAAAAATATAAAGTAAAATTGAATTTTGGAAACAAAGAAAGCAAATAACAAATCAGAAAAAGAATAAAAAATAAAAATCAGAAGTAAAATAAAAAAGTCAGAAAAAGAATAAAAAACCAATAATCAGAAAAAGAACAAAGAAATCAAAAAAATCAGAAAAAATCGAAAAAATTAGAAAAAGAATAAAAAAAAATCAAAATCAGAAGAAAAATAAAAAAATTAAAAATCAGAAAAATAAAAATAATAAAAAATTAAAAAAGAAAATCAAAGAATATTTAAAAATCAAAAGATGAAAAATTAATCAGAAAATCTGAAAAATGGAAAAAGAAATTAAAGGAAATGTAAAAATCAAAGGAAAATCTGAAAAATAAATAAAAATAAAATTCTAGAAAATTAAATAAAATTAAATTCTAAGAAATTAAAGAAAAATAAAATTCTGGAAAGAAAGAAAATAAAATGGAAATAAAAAATTAAAAATCTGAAAAGAAAAAATAAACATAAAAAATTCAAAAATGGAAATAATAATTAAAATAAAATATGGGAAATA
Source organism: Canavalia gladiata (assembly GCA_037954105.1). Lineage (NCBI taxonomy): Eukaryota > Viridiplantae > Streptophyta > Magnoliopsida > Fabales > Fabaceae > Canavalia > Canavalia gladiata. Next base: position 37,726,430 of record CM075658.1, on the reverse strand, counting down.
AATTAAATTCTAAAAAAAATTCTGAAAAACTAAATAAATTCTGAAAAATGAAATAAAATCTGGAAGATAAAAAAGAAAAGAAAATTAAGATTCTAATCAAAATAAATTTTGGAAAATTAAAGACATTCTGGAATTAGAATAAATTTTGGAAAATTAAAAGAAATTTTGAAAATTAAAAGAAAAAGAAAATTAAAATTTTGGAAAATTAAAGAAATTCTGGAAAATTAAATAAATAAAAGGAAGATTAAAAAGAAGAAAAATTAAAATTAAAAGAAAAAGAAAATAAAATTCTGGAAAATTAAAAATAAAGGAAAAGTCAAAAAAAAAATCTGAAAAATTAAAAATAAAAGAAAAGTAAATAAAAATACGAAAAAGAATTCTCGAAAATTAAAAAAGAAAAGTCAGAAATAAAAACTAAAATCTAAAATAAGAAAAGTAAAAATCTTAAAATTAAATAAATTAAAATTCTGGAGAATTAAATAAATGGAAAATTTGAAAACGAAAATAAAAACGGGAAATTTTGAAAACGAAGGGGGAAAATAACAAAATAAAAACTTCAAAATAAGAAAAAGTAATAAAAAATTAAAATAAAAAATAATAAAATAAAAAAGGAAAAGGTAAAAGGAGAGCCCTATAAATAGGTCTAGGGAGAAAAGAAGAGGGTTGACATTTTTTGAAGGAGGGGCGAACGAGGGATCACCGAATTTTGATCACTGTTTTCTCTCTGGAGGCTTCTTAGATTTTCTTGATTTCGCTCAGAGGTTGGTTCTTCTTCTCATTTCTTCGGGTTGGGTAATGGAAGTGAATGACATAGTTCTTAATGCAGTATAATCGCATACGATTGAAGTTTATATTGCTAAATGTTGAAATCGTCACAATTCATATTATGCTCATCCGTTTCACATGTTCATAATGAAGTGAATCTCACCTCTGATAATGCTCGTCATAATCGCATGTTATTGGAATTGAATTGTTAAACTCAATATTTCAATTCTGCTTGACGCTTAGCCATTTCGCAAGTTGGAAATAATGCAAACCTCATCTCTGTTAATAACCACCACAATTGCATGTAAATGAGATCAAATAGATGAAATCATCATTACTCTAGCTGATGCTGGTTCATTCCTACTCATGAAAAGTGAAACGAAGTAGGTGTAGTTTTGTATGCTAGGATCTGTCACCCTAGGAGCTTGCTACAGTCATGTACCAATAGAGTGAAGCCAAACTTATGGAGGAAGTCGTGATTTGAGAATGAAAACGATCTCTGTAAATTTGAGTTAACCATCCATAGGAATAGATGAGAGTCCATGAATGATAAACGAGGTGATTAAGGACCTCAGTTCTGGGATGTTTGGTTTGGGAGGCTAAGAGCTCACATGTTCATCACTGTATTGAGGTCGCTGTTGGGTTGCAAAACAAGATTCCCTGCAATAGGTGGTGAGTGACCGAATAAACCGAAGGACTAAACGAGTTGTAGTACCAGCCACTATCTGGAGCGGAGCTTCGTCTCCACCGGACTCACCTGGGCGAGATTGCATCTGAGCTCCCTGGTTGTGACCATTGACTAGTCATGCTCAGCCATCTATTCCTCGATAATTGAGGCCGAGTTAGGATCCTCATCCTTCACCCCTAAACAACCCCAAGTAGGATAGGCAAGCGAACCATCAAGAGCGGGGAAAGAGAAGGCTATACCCACTCTGAAGTAGAAAAACCTTGAGCCCTTTAGGAAAATCCGACGACCCCAACCTCAGGTCTGAGTTGCCTCCTCCGGTCGCGAGTAGAAGACCCCACAGCCTGAGGGCCTCCTGGTTCGTCAGAATCTCGCCATATCCTCGCAGTGATGCAAATTGCTGAAAGCTTACATGGGAGGTGAAGGAGTTCATCCACTAGGTTGAAGACACACCTCCCTCTGTTTCAGACTCTCCCCTGTTCTATAGGTATTTAGCTGAACAGGGTACCTCTGGCCTCATGCAAACCCATGCAGCGAAGAGGTTTTGCTTTAAGTTCAAGCTAGGCCTTATGATGTCCAAAGGAGCACTCCAGCCCAGTGGTTAACACCTCGCCCCCCATGTCCCAAGACGCGCCTTCAAGTCCCAGGGATTACTCTTCCCCCTTATTTTTCAATAAATTGTCCTCAGCCCAAAAAATTACCTAAATACCCCCTCTGATTTCCATAATCTCAAGACTGCCCCCTACCACTCAAAATGACCAAATTGCCCCTCCTCTTTTCCAAAATTCCAAGACTGTCCCTGCCACTCAAAATGATCAAATTGCCCCTCCTCTTTTTCAAAATTCCAAGATTGTCCCTGCCACTCAAAATGACCAAATTTCCCTTCCCCTTTTCCAAAATTTGAAGACTGTCCCTGCCACTCTTTTCCAAAATTCCAAGACCGCCCCTACCACTCAAAATGACCAAACTGCCCTTCCTCTTTCCAAAAATTTCCAAAATTCCACAATTGCTAATAAAATTCCCAAAATTTCACAATTGCTAATTTTCCCAAAATTCCGCAATTGTTAATAGAATTCCCAAAAATTCCATGATTGCTAATTTTCCCAAAATTCCATAATTGTTAATAAAATTCCCAAAAGTTCCGTAATTGTTAATAAAACTCTCAAATAAAATAATTGTTAATAACATTCCCAAAAATCCCATAATTGTTAATAAAACTCTCAAATCCCATAATTGCCAATGAAACTCTCAAAATTCCATAATTGTTAATAAAATTCCCAAAAATTCCAAAATTGCTAATAAATCCCCGAACTCCCCAAAAACACTCTATGCTTTTGATAGTCAAAATAGTTTTCTTTCTTCTTCTTTAAAATAGTTTTTTCAAAACATTATAGGATCCTTGGTCTCACGCAACGAGCTCTAAATGGGGGGCTGGCGGTTCACCTGCTGTCCAACGTTTAGTAGTCTGTATAGGCCCCCCGTGCTGCCGTAGCCGTCTCGGGTCTTGTGCATGAGTGGACTAAAGGTCCTTTCAAAAATAAAAACTATTTTTCAAAATATTTTGGGATCCTCGGTCTCACGCAATGGGCTCTAAATGGGGAGCTGACGGTTCACCTGCTGTCCAACGTTTAGTAGTCTGTATAGGCCCCCGTGCTTCCGTAGCCACCTCGGGTCTTGTGCATGAGTGGACTAAAGGTCCTTTCAAAAATAAAAACTCTATTTTGCAAAATATTTTGGGATCCTCGATCTCACGCAATGGGCTCTGAATGGGGGGCTGGTAGTTCACCGATGTCCAACGTTTAGTGGTCTGTATAGGCCCCCGTGCTGCCGTAGCCGCCTCGGGTCTTGTGCATGAGTGGACTAAAGGTCCTTCCAAAAATAAAAAAATGAAAACTTCTTCAAATATCATCTTTCTTTCAAACACCTCCGAAGGTCAAGCCTTCACAAACTAGAACTACGTAAGCCTTGGGTTTCCCATTGCACCGGGGAATACGTAGGAGCAGGATCAAGTCCTTTCAGGCTAACCTCCATCAAATTATTTATTTCACGTTAATTAAAGAGATCAAAATAGTTTTCAAAAATCACACACTCAGTTTAAGGGTACCGTTCTTTGGAACGGGCGAGTGGGATGCCTAACACCTTCCCTACTTGTAACCGACTCCCGAATGTAAATCTCATCCTCGAGTCAGGGTTTTTACAAATATTTTTCCTCAAATAAAAATTTGGTGGCAGCTCCACATTAATAAAAATAAATTCTACTTTTAAATTTTAGTGAGTTCGTCGTCTCGTCAGATTTACGGTTGCGACACACTTAGCATACAAACTAGGTCTAAAGCACACAAACATACAAAAAGCTATAACTTCACCTTAGGTGGGTATCCTACACCAAGGTTCGAAAGTCCAAGTCCTTACTACACACAACTTGCAATGGTAAATCCAAATTACTCCATAAATAAATCCTACAACAATTCACTAGGATTTACAATTTAAATTAATCCTAATTATAGAGGTTCGATTTAACTTTTCCCAGTTCAAAAAATGCCCAGTTTACAAAACTTCTTCACTTTGCTCTTAAGTCGAGTTTTCTCTTAGCCCTTCACCTTGGTCTTGAAGTATAAGTTTCAAACCTTAGTTTCTTGATTCCTTTGGAACACCTTTCCTGAGGCTTAAGCTTATTCAACCACAAACAAAAAGGACACCTGCTGCCCCACTTAGTTAGTGTTAGAAGAAAATCAAGTTAATTTCACTAGTCCTCACCAACTGTTTATGCTCTCTTCCCTCTAATGTTCTCACCAAGAAACCAGCCTCCTCACACCAATTCACTCATACAAATTATCCTCCTAGCTGAGTTGGAATCAAGGAACAACTAAACTCAACCTCGGTGGTCTAGTAATTCTTAGGTGGTGAAGAGAGTGCTCAGGAAAGTAGGTGAAAGGTGACAAAACTTTTAGAAATTTTAAAGACAAGTAAGAAAGTTAATAATAAGAAAAGTATACTCAAAATAAACTTAAGTAAGACAAACTTTAGAAGCCAATAAAGAGAAAAACTATAACTAAAGGCAAGCAAAAGAGGTAGGCACACAAAAGTAGTCCTAGAAAGTAAGAGATACACAAGTATGAACACATGCTCATTTTGGTGCTAGTAAGTAAAGGAAGCTTATATATGCAAAACGAAGGAATTAAATCCTAATTTATTGTTTCTTTTATTTTCTTTATTTCTTAAGAATTTCTTGTCGAAGGTCTGGATGTATTAAGTTCCTCAAAATCTTTTTTGCATAGGCTTTTTCTCAAGGTGTCGGTTCCTATGTCCAATTTGTCCAATCTAGTGCAATTTGCACTCTTCCTTTACATAGCATGTTCTAAGTCCTTAAGAGTCTAAAAGTCCAGTAGGTATTCAGAGGTTCATAGTGATTTTTAAGTTTCTTTTTAGGTGTTTAAAGATAACTTTAAACTTGCACTTAAGATGAGACTTAATCACTTAACCTTATTTGCATGAGCTAAGCTAGCACCTAATGAGTGTAAGCACACAATCTTGCAACTCTTGAGAATTTAATTAGAAAATAAATACTACAATTAGAATAGACCAAGACCTGAAAGCAATTAATAATATATAATGGAAACAAGCCTAGACAAAGCTTGACGGGATTGGGTCAAGAAATGGAACTCAAACACACACATTCTTGGCACCAAAATTTAGTTTAGATCTCATATTTTTTTTCAATTCTTTTTGGAAGATATGAAAAATTTAAACTAATTAATAGAAGTATATAGATCACAAGAAGGAAAATATTTGTTTGTACAAGATTCAGATTAGAAATGAGTAAGACATGTATGAATTAAGCAAGATAGTTGCCTTTTTTCACCAAGATGAACATGCTTCAACAATCAGGAGATAAAAATTTCATTTCAAATCCAAACCCCACAAAATATACCATTACATAAACTAGAAAGAAATATAAAGATAACACAACAAGAATCATAAAAAATGGATATCGTTTGACAAACTAAAAGTGAGAAAGAAAATAGAAAACAAGATGAACTCTAAGAATTAAGAAGAAGCAAGAAATATAAATCAACTAAAGGTTAGATCTAACCTTCATTGATGGAGATTTGATACCAATTGATGCAGAGGTTGTTCTTCTAGATCAATGCAGGTTTCTCTTAGGTGAATATGGAGGAGGAATGGAGTTGAATTTAAAGCTTGACTTGGAAGCGCCACCTCTTGAGGAGGATGAGATTCTTCTCCACCACCATGAGCTGCCATGGATGAGGAGGTTCCTCAACCCCAAGTATGGTTCTATAGGAGGAAAAGGGAGACAAAATATCTCAATAAATCTAAGTGAAAAACTCAATTTCATTGAAATGAATATTATCATGCAAAATTACACATAGAAGGCTTCATTTATAAGCAAGGGTGTTGCCTAGCATGGGGTAGCTTTGGGAATTCAAATTGGGCCTCTCCATTGAGCCCAAAATGAGTCCCTCCTTATGTTCCAAGGAAACCTATAAATTGGCCAAAGTAGGCCCAAAAATCTCACCAAAGAAATACAAGAAAATGGGTTTGTTCTATACATGTATTAGGTTTTCTATGTCTAAAATACAAAAAGAGTCATAACACCCATTCTAAAATGTGTATGGAAAAGAAAGGGATGGATTGGGCATGCAAGTGCTCCTCTTGAAGGCTCAAGAAGGTCTCCACCTCTTTTTGTAATTGTTTGGCTTTTATTTTGGTCATGCCCCAATCAGCATAGTAGGTCTCTATAGTTGGTCTTTCACTATTGTTGGAACCTCTACATCAAGGGATAATGATCATGAGGATGAGACATCAAGTGAAGATGTCTACTTCTTTGGTGACATTTATGTCATAGGTAAAGGAGAAGAAGTTTTGCATAAAGGGAAAGGCCTTCCTCAAGGGATAGACTACACTCACAAAAGAGGACATCACCTTTCAATGACCATGCACCAAGAGTAGAAAGAACTGCGGATCATGGGCATAGAGAAAATGCTAAAGCTAGAGAACCCTCTAGGCCTAGGATTAATATGCATAGATCCTATAGGTCTAGGGAACATATGAGTAGGAGTTCCTCTAGGGATAGTTTAGATGATAGAAATTATAAAGTTAGTCATAGGACTAGAGAGTCAAGGGGTAGAGATGCCTTAGAGCCCACACAGCTACCTAAGATTAAAATACCTAAGTTCAAAAAGGGGGAACAACCCAGAAGCATACTTAGGTTGGGAACTTAAGGTAGAAAAAAATCTTAGCATGTAATTCCATTTTGGAAAGGCATAAGGTAAGGTTAGCCACCTTATAATTTAGCAACTATGCCCTAATTTGGTGGGATAGACTTAACAAATAGAGATATAGACCCTTGAGTGAGCAAGAGGCAATGAAGCATATCATAAAGGAAAAACATGTACCTTCCCATTATTTTGAGAGAGTTCCACAATAGGCTACAGAGACTCTTTCAAGATTTCGAAAGTGTAGATGAATATTACAAGGAAATGGAGGTTGCAATGATTAGGGATAATTTGAAAGAAGTGAGGAAGCAACCATGGCTAAGTTCCTAGATGGGCTTAGGCATGGCATAAGAAATGTAGTAGAACTCCACCAGTACTTAAGCCTAAATGACCTTTACCATCAAGCTATAAAAGTGGAAGCCCAAATAAATAGGAAGGGTAAAGGGATCCAAAATACATTAGTTTAAAATCTAAGAAGTAGAAGTCTAAGGGCAAGACTCCAAACTTTCCCTATAATAAAGAGTCTTCAATTTAGTGTTTCAAGTTTCTGGGTAGACGGCACATTGCTTCCCAATGCACAAATAAGGAAACGACGATCCTTAAAGAGAATGGTAAATATTTATCACTAAAGTCCTCTAACTCTAGCTCCTCTCCTTCCTCATCTAGGATGAATTTCTTAAGTATGCCCTGGAAGGTGAACTTTTAGAGGGAGTACAGTTAAGGGAGGATATCTTCCATATAAGATTTTCAATAAAGGGGCACACCTCCTCCTTAATCATTGATGGAGGGTAGTTGTATGAATGTGGCTTGAACTAGGCTAGTAGAAAAGTTAAGGCCAACAAAGAGGCCATGTGAAATTAGGAAGGACGTGGCAATACGATAGGGATATCCATCATGATGGGTATACCAATAGGCATTCCTTCCAATTCAACTCTCAGAAAATTGCCTTAGTTCCTTTACCCCTATGAAGTATATCAAGACCAAATGCATATGAGATAAAAAAGGAGGCTGAGAGAGAACGTTTGAAAAAAAAAATAATTGAACAAATTAAAAATAATAAAAGAAACAAAGGTAGGTCAAAAGAAAGGTAAGTGAGAATTCCATCTCTTTTGTATAGGAGGGTGATATTCTACTTATAAGGAAGGATTAGGTGAAAATCATCCTCCTAGTTAAGAAACCTCTCCCTCCAAATATCTAGTATTTCATTTACCTTAATAAAGGAATCCTTTCCTCTAGGATGAAGTCAAGAATAGGGCCTCATAAAGGTCCATCCCTCCCAACCAATCATGGTTACATGTGGTACCATTTTTACACAGCATGATAGGTATGATATGAATAGAGTCATTTAATTGATTAAACCCTTATCTTTTTGTGTGCCTCATATGATTAAACCCTAGGATGATTGAAAATTCTAATACCAATGACTTGATGGGCAAGACATCTAAATTTTTAATACATATGTCATTACTCAACCATTAGTCTTTGCCATTTTATGAAGGGCCACAGAAACCACCTTCACAGTTTTGTGGGTATCATGGCTTACCTAGAGTAAGCCAGTCCATGAGTCGTTTAGGCAATACCTTAGCATGTAGCCCAACCATCTACTATGGACACAATCTAGGACTAAAACTTATACACCTATTTGCAGTCCCTACTATTTTATTTCACTCTTATGGAGATTATGGGTTTTTGGTTTTCTACTACCTCTTGTGTCTAAGTTATCATGATTACATATTGTTAAAATTATTTCTAAGATTCAAGAGGTTAGTATTTGATCCTGGTATTCTTGTTTTTAACCAATTTTAATAGGATCACCTTTACTGACTTATGTCCTTGTCTTGATAATGATGAACCTTATACATTCTAGAACTAATTCTTTCGAAAAGGGAGAAAATGGTGTAGAGGTCCCATATGCAAATGGAGCCCAACTCAGAGCCAATAGGCCAATTGGACCTCACCCAAACTAAGCCTATTGGGTCATTATGAGATCACCATTAGGTATAGTCACCCTATACATATGTTACATAGACTTCTAGAAGACCTCCATGGGTCATGTATATTTTCGAAGAGACACCTTCGATATCCCAAGCTTCCTGAGAAGTTAGGATCTTTCATGGCCTACCAAGCCACTATTGGAGGTTTCTTAATGAATATTGCATGAAAAATATGAGTATAAAACTCTTTTCCAAGTTTAACCCACGGGAAAATATACCTTTGGGTGTAAGCAGAGGATATTTTAAACATACAGTATCGATCCCACAAAGATTATGCCAACAATCTATGTATGAAGTTGAATTTTAACATTTGAGCTCATAAAATAATAGTTTTATATGGAACCATTTTAGATGAAATCAGTTTTCAGGAAAATGGAAAACGAAAGAAGACAATGCAGATTATGGATATACATGGGACTTTGGATACCCCTTTGACTTTACTTGGTTTTCACCAAAGTTTCCCTCATTTTGTTAGTCAAATGGTTACAAACCTGACGATGCTAAATTAGTTTAACACATATTTCTCCAAAAATTGACCAAAAAATTAAAACAATGACCCCAAAAATATAAGCCAACCAAGAAACCTTGAATAGGATATATAGGTTAAACAAAATTTAGAATGTCAATGACCAATTCAAGAAAATTAGAGGTCATCCGTAAAGATTATTTAAAACATTACAATACAAAGTGTTGAAATGTAAAAGTGTAGGGAAGCAGAAGATCACACAAGAATTTATTTTGGTTCACTCTCAACCGCAAAGAGCTACATCTAGTCCATAAAAACCACTTGAGATTTTCTTCACTATTTACAGAAATACAATATCTTCTTATAAACAACTGCTTCAACATCTCCCACATAAATCCTTAAGAACCATACATTGATTACCCATTTTGAGCAAACACAAACACCTTTAAAAAAGAACCTTTCCTCTCAAGAATGAACAACCAATATTAAGAAGATACAATAGAAGATCAAATCAAAATCACCCTTCAAGATCAATATAGAGAAAATCCTAGAGCAATGATAAAACTTCCCATTTTGATCAAAGGGTCTAACAACATAATTCTAAAAATTCTTTCTTCTTTTCTTTCTCTTTCATTTTCTTTTGTTTTTTTTTTATGAAAAAGGGGTTGAGAAAAAGTATTTATATGTAAACTTAGAGGGTAGTTTCGAACGGGTTAGTGTAAAATCGTTGAATCACAAAAACATTTCGAAACTTTAAGAACTTTATCTTGGTAATTGATTACTATAATTAATAAATGATTACTAAAGCATTCTCTAACTCTTGTAATTTGATTAATTTTGTTGGTAATCGATTACTATAATTCTAGAATAAATTGGTAATTAGCTGCATCTATTTTTAATCGATTATTTCACTTCTAGAATGCTTTGGTTATCGATTACCTCATTTGGTAATCGATTAAACCAGTATTTTGCATGCTTTTATAGCTCCAGATGGCTTTGGTAATTGATTACTACATATAGTAATCGATTACACGAAATGGTTAACTTAATACAAAATATGGTTAACTATGTGCAACATTTCATTAACTTGCTACTGACACATGATTAACTTAATACAAAGATTTAGTTAACTCTTATGAAGATTTGGTTACTTCATGTATATGTTACAAAATCAAGTTTTCATAGTTCAAAACATTTAGGCTTTATGTATTCTTTCTAAAATGTTTTTAACCTTGAGACCTTTCATTTGAGAATATTGTTAAGTTTTTCTTTCAAGAAACTAATTTTGAGAGATCAATCAAAATATGAGAGCTATCAATGCATACATATAATTCTAATACTTAGCCATACAATTACTTGGTGGAAGTATTTACCACAATTTATCTACTAGTAGATATTGAAGATATCTTTTGAGAATCTCCCCCTTTTTTATAATGATAAACACCACTTCAAAGTAAAATTCTTCACAGCTAAGAACTTTTCTTGAATGCTTACCTCCCCTTGAGTGAATGCTTCATTCCAACTTATATCATTGTGAAAGAACACCTTTCTTTAATAGCACCTTGAAAATAATTTACTTATATTATCCTGAACTCTACCTGAAAATGATATACCTATTATCCCCTTTTTGGCATGATCAGAGATAATTAAACAAAAAAAAAATGCCAAATGACATGAGCAAAAAATACATATAAATCCAAGTTAGTTTGTTATCACTCTTGCACAACCATTCCAACATTTACATGATTGTGCCAAATTTTCTACATTGCTAATTGACTCATTCTCATATTTGCAGGAAAATGGCATCACCCATCGTCAACAAGGGAGGCTACCTCATGCACACCACAATCCTTGCACGCGAACTGTAATCTTCCATAAACATTAAGAATGTGCCAGGCATGCAATTCCAGCTCAGATGGCTGCTTGTATTTGCATTCATTCATCTAAGGTGTCTAGATGTTAGAAACCTTAATTATCTAAGCATTGAGCTATAAATAATGGGCTACCCCTATAGGATAGGATGTGCTGAAGCATCCTTTGTCATTGAGCCAGCTTATCGAGAGCCTATCATTGAGTTTTTGGCTTCTCTCTCTTATGACCATCTGCAAAAGAGCCCTCATGCCTATACCATCAGCTACCAGTTGGGAGGACAGACCTACTAGTAGTCTCTCACCCAATTAAACATGGCCTTGAGGTTTGCAAATATGGAAGAAACCACAAAAGCCAATTACTTGAATACCCTGATGAAGATCCCTAACGAGTTCCAAGAAGGACCCTTCAGGTCAAAAATCATTGGGAAAGATGCCTTCGATCCTAACCTTGCACCAATCTTTGTCATTCATGACCCTGCACTACACATCTTGTATTGTGATTTGTAGATGACCTGTGTATAGGGAGGGATAGCATGGGATGCGTCGCAAGGATAAATTTGTTCCTTCTTTAGGCAGCAACTTACAGACATTGCATTGATGCCAGAAGGTTCTTCATAATGTCTTGTCTGCACACTAGGGTGCCCTCCCAAAGGATTGAAGTAAGGGTTGTGTTGGCATTAGGTCATCTATTACGACCCTCTACCATTTTCATAATTATCTTCACGCAATGCAACAAAATTAATAAACCCATCATTGTGGGGATCAGGCATGGTTATGAATGGGCTTGTTACAATGTTCCCAAAACAGGACTACAACTATTCAATATAGAAGGAGAGCCTACCCTCGCAATAAGAGAACATGATGTCTAAACAGACCAATAGGCAGAGGTGGAATGATTCATTGATGAAAAACTCTGGAAAATAAGGGATTAGTTAGAATTCATCCTCTAGTTGGTAAAGAACCATGTGGGACCCCAACCATCCTAATAAATATGACACGATTTTTCTCTCCTCTACGTAGTTAGGACATTATTTTCCCCTTCCATAAGACTTAGGAACAATTTTAGGATTAGGACATTTTCTCAATGTTATCCATTTTATTTTAATAATAATATATTCTTTCTTCTATTTAACATGTATGTTGCTGTGAAAATGATGGACCTAAAATGCATAAGGACTCTTTCCCCAAGTGTTGACAACCAACATATATTATATAAAGATGCATTATCTACCTCTCTAAGTTTGGGGACGGGAATCGTTTTAGTCCTAGATTACCTTTCCAAATAATTTTATCACATGCCTTTCCTCCTGATTTTAAAATAAATCTACCTTAATAAATAAAATTTTCTAAATTAAAAAAAGGGCAATTGCTTAAGTTTAAGGAGGGACACCCTTATTGTAAATTTATCTCAAAACATTTGTGCCTTACAATAACCCCTACTTTTTTATTATTGATTGGTTCTGGATTTAGAAAAATTTTGTTTGTATGTAATGGATGTTAATTGAATCTTAAAAGGAATTAGGAACTATTGTAAAAATAATTGATAATTAGTTATGATATCTATCATCTTGTTTCACACTAGAGTAATCTTAATGGAAGGATTAAGCTTGAATAAGGTGACACCCAACCTTCCTTTCTGTGTTGAATGATTTTCTTTTAAATTGTACACTTTAGGACTTGCTTTGGAACCTCATCAAGACTTTTACAAGTAATTGTGTAAGCAGGACAATGATAAAGGTAAAATAGGTTTTATTGAATGAACACAAAACTTAAGTATCACTTAGTGCACCTCTTTGAATCCAAAAGAAAAAGAATGTTTTTCCTTGGTACCCCTATTCGGGTTGATAATTTCAAGTACCCTTATATAGAAGAAAACATAAAATAAATACTTGGGGAGAAAAAGTGTGATAAAAAAGGAGAAAGGGGAAATGAAAAAGGAAATTACAAAAAAAGAAAAGGAAAAATAAATGACTAGAAAAAAAAATATAGGAAATCTAATAGACCCCAAGTGAAGGAGCATAAAAGTCTAAGGGTTTAAGTGTTAATTGAAAATAATAAAAATCCCCTTGTGTTTCCTCCTCTTGTTTCTCTCACTTGGCAAATTTTTACCTTAGCCATGTTTCAGCCATGTGAAAGAACTTTTGATTCCTATGTATGCGTTAACTTCTAGTGGAGATTTAAGGTTTATAGGTAAGCTTATGGTAGTCATAAGGATAAAGTAAAAAGAAACTACCCTACTGACATGAGAGATAATGAGCAAAGTAATCGACTCTAGATGTAGAACTTGATTTCATGGGTCTAAAAGACTCCAATCAAATTATTGTTAACTATTCCCATGTTGGTAAAGTGTAATATTATTTGTTCCATACTACACTTGAGAATTTTCTAAATTCTATACTTGCAGCATTCTCATTCCTTGGGTTACTTCTGAGGGAGAAGTAATGTTCAACTTTTATGATGAGATAACTTGCTATTTTGTCACTTTATCTATAGGTTTTAGGAGTAATTACTATATAACTTAGCATAATTCATTTGTAATTACACCTAATAACCCTTTATTTTAGGAATGGTTAACCAAGTAGAGAATCCAAAGATAGGAAAATTCTAGGCTTAATGCCACATGATGGCTAGGTCAACATCACCTTACGACACTAGAAATCCTAAATCCTCACATATGAAAAGAAGGGTCCACCGCACCATTCAAGCCCACCACTCCTGGCTTCTAAAGCCACAACACCTCTCCACAGGAGAGCGACATCCCTCTCTCTAGGTAAAAGCCTACCTTTCCCTCATTTCTTATTCCTAGTCTTTCCATTCCCAGTTTTCCCTTTGGCCTCCTTCTATAGGATCTTGGTGGAACGAGATCTCTTAGGAATGAAACATTAGAGAAACTACTAGATTACCGATAGTCTAGTCTTGCATTATTTTCATTGCTTATTATGGATAATTTTGGATTATTTTGAATAATGTTTAACTAATCCCCAATTCATGGGGCTTTGGGAAACCTTTTGATGTAAATTTCTTGAATACCATTTCCCCTTGTATTTTATGGATGGTTATATATTTTCCACAATTGTGTTACTTTGTCACACTTAATGAAGTAATAAGACGTATCTAACCTTATTAATATGTAGATTGGTTGGAAAAGGCAATCTTACCATTCTTAAATGATAGAAATGTTAGGTAACTAAACTTAAGGGTCGTGGGGGATCAATTAGGAACTTAAGTTTCTAATCGGTTAATTGTCTGGCACATGGTTAACACCTTCTTACACTTTATGGATTTTTTAGAAAGGAGGTTTACCACCGGATCAAGGAGGTTAGTACTTAGAAAGGAGATTGCTACTACTACTTGATGAAGGAGTAGTAGTATCCTTAGATTAGGTGGTTAGCAATTGATACTTATAAGTCATTCATAAAATAAAGGGGGAATTTGGGAGAAGAGGAAGTAAAATTAAAACAGGGATCCAAAGTCTCATGTCTATCCATAGCTTGTATCTCATTCCATTATTTGATATTTGATCAATCTTCATTTGAAAAAGCATTCACACACAAAACTCTTAATTAGTGACCTCAAAGTTTGGAGTTTAATTTCATGCGTAAATGTTGGCATAGTCTTTGTGGGATCAATACTGAAGGCTTAAAATACTCTCTTTCAACATCGGCCGATATATTTTCTAGTGGGAAAAAGTTGGGAAGAGTTTTATACTCACGTTTTGCATGCAAAAACCAACACCATTAAGATGAATGACATCTTATAAGACACCATCAGGTTGTAGTTGTTTTCTTGCTCCATCATTGAGAAGGTGAATGACTAGCTCAACTCTTTGCTGAAAGGATCTATCATATCCTAGGATTAGCTTCAGCATCTTTTCTTTATGCAGTACTTTCCATAGTCTATACAATCCAAGATAATTGTAGAGATTTCTAGCTTCACTTAGTATGAGAACGAGTCCTTGTACAAGACATAGGACTATTTTAAGAATATTTTTTGAAAATGCCCAGATCATAGGTATGAGACACCCCGTCTCATATAGATTTTCTATAACAGTCTCTCTTATGCCAATAGAGTTGTGATTAACACAATCTTTGGAGGGGGTAATCTACACAACCCCATGGGAGACACATAAGTAATCATAGGGAACTTAGCGACCAATAACAACTAGTGGAGGTTTGTAAACAAACATGTGAAGAAGAGGGATTCAAAACTAGTGGGTATGTATCAAGTAAATCAAAACACCTTGTTAGTCAATCAAATCGAGACTCTTAACAAAAAGATAGAAGTGTTTATACAATCAAGGGCTAAACATGATCCACCTATTCATGCTAATAACAAACATGAGCTTAGTGTGTGCAACTTGTGCTACTCCATAAGCCATGACCTATAAAGATGCATAGTTGAGGCCCACATGGCCCAACTAAATAAGGAGGCCCGTTTTGCGGGAAATACTTATAACCCTACCTAGAGGAATCACCCTAGCCTATCTTAGGGAGGGCGTCAAGGTAATAAATTAAAATTTCTTCTGATGCTTAATGGACCCCTTAAATATAGAATCTAGGTGGATATAGAGAGGAGAGGAGGGAGTTAACCCCTAGGGAATCAAGGTTCCAAAATATAGAGGCTAGGTTCTAGAACATAAAGATGTAAATGTCCTAATTTTGAAACATGGAGGAGCAGATGGAAAAAAAGCCTAACCTTCCGAACACAAATAAGGTGAACATGAAGTAACACGTGAATGAAATTTCCTTAATTAGCGGGATACAAATAAAACACCGGCAATAGAAGAAGAATTGAACGATGTAACCATGAAGCTATCACCAAAGCTTTAGGACTCAAGGAATTTCATTCTCCCTTTTATGGTAAAATATTCCAATCTTAAGGCTATTTGTGACTTAGGCTCTAATATAAACTTGATGCCTCTCTTCGGTTTTATAAGGTTGGGTATGAAAAATCCTAAACCTAACACTATTACTTTGCCGCTTGTAAAAAAACTATTGTATATCCAAAAGGAATAGTGGAGGACATTCTGATTAAGGTGGGAACTTTCATTTGCTTTACAAACTTCTTTATGCTCATTATGAAGTAGGATGAGGAGGTCCCACCAATTTCTGGGAGACCTTTTCGAACCACCAGAAGATTAGTGATCTATTTGTAGCAAGGGATGCTCACACTAAGGCAAGGTGACAAAGAGAGTATGTTCAGCAACACCTGCCTTGCAAAATATTCCCAAATACCCCATTCAAGTCCATATGATCTCTTCTGATGCATCTATTGTCTAAACAGAACCAGGTCAGGATGAATGCATACAAAAACCCCAAAGCACCATAAGAAGAGAATGTTGTGAAAGCGTTGGTTCAAGAGAGGTATCCCTTATCAGCTCAGAAAGGTGAACCCCAACATGTCAAGAAAGAAGAGGACCTCCAAGAGGATGGAGGTTCTAAGCAGTAGAGATAATATGTCTAAAGATGGCACTGACCAAACCTCGGACAAATCACATGTAATTACCCATGGCCCCCTAGCCATCAAGCACAGGTTTGTTGGGTTCGTGATGTAAAAAAGGTGCTTACAATAAGTAACTTATTGATTAGACCTAAATAAAAGAGAGGACGAGCATAGTCATGTTGATTTTAAATGATATAAATAAAGGAGCAATTTACATGTTACTTTCACTATTTAGTATTTTCACTATTGTTGTTAGAAGAGATCTTTCATATCTGCTGACAGATATATTTTGATGGTTACTTCCACCAAGTCATATTATAGCCAAGTATTAGAATTATATGTATGCATTCATAACTCTCATATTTTGATCAAGCTCTCTAAATAGTTTTTAAAAGAAAAGCTTCACAAAATTTTTAAACTAAAGGTTTTAAGGTTAAAATCATGTTTTAGAAAGAATACATAAAGTTTAAATGTTTATAACTATGAAAAAAAATTTTTGTAACACATACATGAAGTAACCAAATATTTATAAGAGTTAACTAAATATTTCTATTGAGTTGACCATGTGTCAGTAGCAAGCTAATCAAATGTTATATATAGTTAACCAGAATTTTGTATTAAGATCACCTTATCCTATAGTTGAGTACCACATATAGTAATTAATTACCAAAGCCTTCTAGAGCCTTGAAAACATGAAAAATATTAGTTTAATCGATTACTAATGGATGTAATCGATTACCCTTGCATTCTAGAGTTATAGTAATTGATTACCAATTGAATTAATCAAATTATAGGAGTTAGAGAATGATTTAATATTTGATTATCAAAGATAATAATGGATGACCAAGCTAAAGTTTTGAAAGTTTTAAAAACTTTTTGAGTTTCAATGGTCTAAAATTAACCCATTAAAAACTATCATTTAAGTTTACATATAAATACTTGTTGTTAACCCATCTTTCATAAGAGAAAGAAAGAAAATGAAAGAGAATGAAAAAGAGAAAATTTTCAGATTTGTTTGTGAGACCCTCTGATCAAAGTGTAAAATTTTTATCATTAATTTAGGATTTTAAATGTTTTGAGCTTCGAGGGTGATTTTGATATGACCTTTTGCTATATCTTTTTAATCTTGGCTTTGGTTCTTTAGAGAAATGGTTCTTTCTTGAAGGTATTTGTGTTTGTGCAAAGTGAGTAATCTTTGCATGGTTCTTGAGGCTTCAAATGAGGGATCTTGAACTGGTTGTTGGTAGGAAAGGAATAGATCTCGAAGCTACCTCTAAGATGAGAACACACAAAAATGATGATAATTATTTGATACATCTCGACTTAGATGATGACAATGTAGGTCTCTTGTTAAAATGGTTTAGTAATTTTCTTAAGAAAGGAATTGAAGACGTAACCCTCTTAGTAAAAGAATACTCCTCTAGAAGCATAAAATATATTCATCAATGATTGCTTGTTATGAATATTGTAAAGTTAGTCACAAAAAGATGGATTGTTCTCTTATCCAAAAGAAGAATGAGATAAATTTCAAAAAGGAAAAGAAAAAAAATAAGGACATACATAACTTCCGATGACAATGATGATAGTTCTACCTTAAGTTCTGGAGAAGAAAAAGAAGAAGCAAACTTGTGTCCCATGGCAAGCTATGACAGTGATGAAGAAGAGGTAAGTGATTTCGAGACTATTTCTAGACCTACCTATGATGAATTGAAAAATGTTTTTGAGAAATTGTTTGTAGAAACTAAAAGACATGCAATACTTATAGCACAACAAAAAACCACAATTAAGTCTTTAGATAGAAGGAAAGATTTCTTGGAAAATGGATTTGATGAATTGAAACTTAAACATTATTGCCTTGATTCATTAAATGATGAAGAAAGATATGGTGAAAATTGTAAAATTTTAGAACTTAGAGTCAAAGAGTTAAACCAAACACATGATAAATTTAACATGGGAAGAAATAATCTAGATGATATACCAAAAAGGTAAAGAAGCATGCATGATAAAACTGGACTTTGTTATAATTACAATAATCATGCTAAGGCTTATAATAACTCCTATTTATCATGTAATGTATCTACCATACCATTTATCACATGCTTTTACTATAGTAAAGTAGGACATACTACATCTACTTTCTATATTAGATAGTATGGTGTTTCAAATGGTAGATACATGTAGGTTCCAAAAGGAACTACCTTGTTGACTAACTCAAAAGAACCCAATACAGCTTGGGTACCTAAGGAATTCTTTTAAATTATTTTATAGGGGTGCTTAAAGGTCAAGAATTCAAATTGGTACTTAGATAGTGGGTGTTCAAAATAGATGACAGGAGATAAGTCAAAATTTACTCACCTTTCACCAAAGTCAAGTGGCTATGTTACTTTTGGTGACAACAAAAAAGGTAAAATTCTTAGCGTAGTAAAGATTGGTAAGGCTTCTACTACCACTATTGAAAATATGTTGTATATTGATGTCCTAGAGCATAACCTACTTAGCATTAGTCAAGTTTGTGATAAAGCATTTAAAGTTGTTTTTATTCTACTTGCTGCATAATAGTTAATAAAAACGATGATAAGAAAAATATGTTGGAAATAGGATTAATAACATCTATATGCTAACTACAAACTTAATTAATGCATGTGATTCGAAATCCCTCTTATTTAAAAGGGTGAATCATGGTTATGGCATAGGAGACTAGCTCACATACACTTAGATCATTTAAATAAATTGAGAACAAAAGAAATGGTTATTTGTTTACCTAACATCAAATTTAATAAAAACAAGTTATGTGATGCCTGTCTAAAAGGAAAGACATTGTTAATTTCAAATAAGAGTGATCCTTCTCTATTTTTAAAAGGTTCGCTAAAGTGATACGAAATAAGATGAACTTGAAAATTACTACTATTAGGAGTGATCATGATGGTGAATTTGAAAATCATGCATTTGAATCCTTTGTGATAAACATGGTATTTTTAGCACCAAGAAAATCATAGTAGAATGGTGTTGCTAAAAGCAAAAAGAGGTCTCTTGAAGAACTAGATAAATCAATGATAAATGAAACTAAGTTGCCAAAGTATTTTTTTAGCAAATGTTATTCATGTTGCTTGTTATATCTTAAATAGAGTTCTAATTAGACCTATATTAAAGAAAACTCCATGTAAACTTTATAATGGAAGGAAACCAAACATATCTCTCATTTTCATGTTTTTAGTTGTAAATGATTTGCACTGAACAATTGTGAGGATAATCTAGATAAATTTGATGCTAAATCTGATGTAGGCATTTTTCCAGGATATTATCTCTCTAGTAAAGCATTTAAAGTATATAATAAAAGAACTACAACTATTGAAAAATCCATTCATGTTGTATTCAAAGAAACTAAACTCTTAAATATTTATATAAATGGAGTAAATTTAGATCATAATAATAGGGAAGAACCAAATGACACCTCTCAACACTAATATGTTCCAAAGGAATGGAAAACACACAAATATTATCCATTTAAAAAAGTTATTGGTGACATATCAAAGGGAGTTTCTAGGAGACAATCTTTATCTAATGCATGTAATCATTTGGCATTTATTTCACAAATTGAACCTAGGACTATAAGTGAGGCCATGGAGGAAAAATTTTGGATATTAGCTATGCAAGAGGAACTTAATTAATTTGAAAGAAACTAAGTTTGGAAATTAATACCTAAGCCTTTACATTAGTAGATAATAGGAACTAAATAGGTCTTTAAAATAAATTGAATGAAAATGAAATTATCATAATAAATAAAGATAGACTAGTGGTTAAAGAATATAATCAAGACGAAGACATTGATTTGGATGAAACCTATGCACCGGTAACTAGACTAGAAGTTATTACATTATTATTGTCATATGCATGCATAATGGATTTCAAGCTTTATCAAATGGATGTCAAAAGTTATTTTCTTAACGTTATGTAAAAAAGGTTTATGTTGATCAACTTCTAGGTTTTGAAAACTTTGAATATCCAAACAATGTCTATAAGCTTAAGAAACCTTTGTATGGACATAAAAAATCTCTTAGAGCTTGGTATGAAAGGTTGAGTATGTTTCTTTTAGAAAAAGGATATAAGAAGGGCAAGGAAGATACAACACTGTTCATTAAAAAGAAAATTCATGGCATTTTACTTTTATAAATTTATGTAGATGACATTATATTTGGCTTAACTAATGATTCATTTTGCAAAGAATTTTCCACTGTTATGCAAAGTAAGTATGAGATATCAACTATGGGAGAGTTAACTTTTAACTTTGGATTTCAAAATGAAACAAATGAGAAATAGAATCTTATAAGTCAAATGAAGTATTACATAGAGATTCTTGAGAGGTTTTACTTGGACAATGGCAAGGAAGCAACTACTCTAATAGGTACATCAATTTATCTTTACAAAGATGAGGAGGTAACCTTATTAAACTCACTGAATATAGATAGATGATTGATTCATTATTGTATTTGACTGCTAGTAGGCTTGATATTATATTTAGTGTATACTTATGTGTTAGATATCAAGAAAATCCTAAAGAAACACAGCTTACTATGACAAAAACAATTATGAAATATCTTAAAGGTTTAGTTGATGTTGGTTTATGATATCCTAAAGGTAGTACATGCTCTCTAATAGGTTATATAGATTCTAATTTTGATAGTTGTAAGTTAGATAGAAACAGGACAAGTGGTACATGTCACTTATTAGAAAAGCATTAGTTTCTTGGAGTTGTAAGAAATAAGCTTGTGTTGCATTAACCACTACTGATGCTGAATATATTATAGCTGGAAATTGTTGTGCTGAAATCTTATGGCTCAAACAATAACTCTTATACTATGGGATAGATTTAAATATCATTCCTATAATGTGTGATAATACTAGTGCAATAAACATATTTATGAATCTTATCTTGCATTCAAGAACTAAGCATATTGACATTAGACATTATTTTCTTAGAGATCATGTGCAAAAGGTAATTGTGTACTGGAGTTTGTTGAATCAAATAAGAAACTAGCTTATATCTTTACTAGGCATTTATCCAAAGAGATATTTTTTAATATAAGAAGAGAACTAGGCATTTTACATGAACCAGTATTGCATGAAGTGAAAAATATTCTATATAGCTTGAATAAAATTTATAGTGTACTTAATTCTTTGTGTTTATGAAAAGTGATTTTCATACCTACTTGAATTAAACGACTTAGACTGCATTTTTCACTAGTTCTGTTGTATAGTGATACTTTGTAATCGATTAACTAGTTTTATAATTGATTAATTGACACTAAATTTTGAAGAATTGCTTGAAAATATTATGTGTTGATTGATTACTCCATGCTGTAATCGATCACTAGATCATTCTATGGATATTTTTTCTTGTGTTTTTTTTCTATGGATTTTAATATATGAATGAATTCTAATAGTATTACATTCCTTGTCTCACCATACCCACAAGTAGATTTTTATGTCTATTTTTTTACCCATGTTATCTCACATTTCTTTTGTTTAACTCTTTTAGGGGGAGTTCAGGAATGTGTAAGTAGATCATTTTCCCCAAAAATATAAGTTGAAATGAAGTATTCACTTGGGGGAAATACACACTGAAGAAAAGTTCTTAATTGTGAAGAATTTTTCTTTAAAGTGATGTTTGTCATCCTCTAAAAGAAGGAGATTGTGGGAAAAGATCTTCCATATTTGCTAGCAGATGAATTTTGATGAAGATTTCCACCAAGTAATAGTTTGGCTATATATTAGAATTATATGTATGTATTGATAGCTTTTATATTTTGATCAAGCTCTCTAAGTTGGTTTTTGAAAGAAAAAAAAAACTTAGTAATTTTCTCAAATAAGAGGTCTCAAGGTCAAAAACATGTTTTAGAAAGAATACATAAAGTCTAAACATTTTGAACTGTAAAAAATTTACTTTGTAACATATACATGAAGTAACCAAATCTTCATAAGATTTAGTCAAATCTTTTTATTGAATTAACCATGCATTAGTAGCAAGTTAACTAAAATTTACACATAGTTAGCCAAATTTTGTATTGAGTTAACCATCTCGTGTAGTCGATTATAACATGAAATAATCGATTACCAAAGTCTTTTGGAGCCTTGGAAACTTGCAAATACTGGCTTTAATCAATTAACAACTAATGTAATTGATTACCAAAGCATTTTAGAGGTTAAATAATAAATTAAAAGTTAGTGTAATTGATTACCAATGCATTCTGGAGTTATAGTAATCAATTACCAACAAAATTAATCAAATTACAAGAGTTACAGAATATTTGTGGCACCCTTGTTACATGGCATGATGGGTATGATGTGAATAGAGCCATTCAATTGATTAAACCCTCATATCTTTGTGTGCCTCATAAAGTTTACTTGTTCAGTTCCCTAGCATGCTTCAATGCTTATATTATCTATTTCCATATAGGCTAATTGAACATTCCATTATAAATGACTTGGTGGGTAAAAAATTTAATTTCTTAGTTAAAAGTTTATTACCACAACACCAGTTTTGGTCACTCTATGGAGGGGTCAAGATGCCCTCTCCATAGATTATGGGTATCATACCCTACCCAGGATAATGCTTGATATGAATCCATCAAATAAAATCCTAGGAACTACCCTAGATATATTCTATAAAAAAAATAAGGAAAAAAACTTATAAACCTAATTTCACTCCCTGTTTTTCTATTTTAATCTCATAAGGGTTATATGTTTGCTATTTTCTACTACGTCTTATGTCTCATTTGTCATAATTACATGTTGAAATTCTTCGAAAGATTCAAGAGGTTAGTATTTGATCTTGACATTCTCATTGTTTCCATTCATCAATAACATCTCGTTTACTCACTTATGTCATTGTTTGCAGATATAGTTGAGCTTATACATTCAAGGAAAAATGCTTTTGAAGGGGGAGAAGTTGATGTAGAGATCCCAGCGGCAGAGAAAGACCAACAGCAGAGACCTACTGGGCCTATTGGGCCATCACCGGAATAAAAACTAAGCAGATACAAGAAGCGGTGGAGACCTTGTTGGGCCTTCAAGAGGAGCATCCTCAGACCCAACCCAACCCCTCATTTTCCCTACGTACTATAGAATAGATTTTAGGATTCTTTTTGTATTTTAGAAGTAGAAGGCCTAAGACATTTTTAGAACAAGTCCATCTTCTTGTATTTCTTTGCTGAGATTTTTAGGTCTGCTTTGGCCAATTTATACGTTGCCTTGGAACACAAGGAGACACTTATTTTGAGCTTAATAGAGAGGCCCAATTCGAAATCCCAAGGCTGTCTCATGCTAGGCACCACCCTTTCATATACATAAGGCCTTTTATATGTAAATGGCTTGGTTATGATTCATTTAAATGAATTGAGAGTTTTTCCAATTGGAATTTTGAGAGATTTTCTCTCCCTTTTCCTCCTCTAGAACCAGACTTGGAGTTGAGGAACCTCTTCATCCATTGCAGCTCATGGTGGCGGAGAAGAAGCTCATCCTCCTTTAGAGGTGGAGCTTCCTAGTCAAGCATGAATCCAGCTCCATTACTTCTTCATCCTTCTCCAAAGTGTAACCTTTATTGATAAAGAAGAATCACCTCCTTCCACCTTTGCACCATATTTCCTACAGAATTCTTCGTACATGGTATAAGGGAGGATAAGGTGGTCCCATTCATCTTCAAAATATCTTTCTTGGCTATCAAAAAAGTAGTAATTGATGTACAACAAGAGGAGTTCATACTAAGGCAAGGTGTTTGGAAACACATACCTCATAGAATGCTTCAAGGATTGTCACAACCGTAATTACGATGAGACAACAAACTCGCTAAAATTTTAAAATAGAAATTTATTTGACTACGTGGAGCCGCCACCAAATTTTTATTTAAGGGAAAAGATTTGGAAAAACCCTAACTTGAGGAAGAGATTTTAGGTTCGGGAGTCGGTTACGAGTAGGGAAGGTGTTAGGCACCCTACTCGCCCGTTCCGAGGAACGGTACCCTTAAATTGAGTGTGATTATGATGTTTTTTGAAAATCATTTGATCCCTTTAATTAAAAATCAAAATAAATAAGTTGGTGGAAGATAGCCTAACAGGACTTGATCCTGCTCCTACGTATTCCTTGGTGCAATGGGAAACTCAAGGCTTATATAGTTCTGGTTGTTTTGAAGACTTGATCTCCATAGTTTTTAGAAGAATTTTGAAAGATAATTTTAAAAGCAGGGTTGATATTTTGCATAATTTTTAATCCCATAGATGCACAGGGTCCCAGACAACTAAGGCTATACAGGGACCCTTACGAGTTTCTAAACACCGAATAGTAGAAAGAGTTACCAGTTGGCATTTAGGATTCGTTGCGCAAAATTGAGAATTTTATGGAAAACAATTTTATTATTTGAAAAGCTTTTTCCAGGTCCACATATGCACAGGATTCTGGACAACTAAGCTTGTACTGAAACCCATATGCATTTCTAAACACTGAACAGTAGGAAAAGCTACCAATTCTGTTAAGAATGCGTCGTGTGAAACTGAGAACTTAAGGAAAATAATTTTATTATTTGAAAAGCTTTTTCAAGGTCCATGTATGCACAAGATTCCAGATAACTAAGGTTGTACTAAAACCCATACGCATTTCTAAACATCAAACAGTAGGAAGAGTTACCAGTTCGTGTTAAGAACGTGTTGCGTGAAACCGAGAACCTATGGAAAATAATTTTATTGTTTGAAAAGCTTTTTTGAAGTCCATGTATGCACAGGATTCTAGACAACTAAGGCTACACTGAAACCTATATGCATTTCTAAAAACCAAACAGTAGGAAGAGCTACTAGTTCGTGTTAAGAATGCGTTGCGTGAAATTGAGAACTTATGGAAAACAATTTTGTTGTTTGAAAATATTTTTCGAAGTCCATGTATGCACAAGATTCCAGACAACTAAGGTCGTACTGAAACCCATACGCATTTCTAAACACCGAACAATAGGAAGAGCTACCAGTTCGTGTTAAGAACGCGTCGCGTGAAACCGAGAAGTTATGAAAACGATTTTTATTGTTGGAAAGGTTTTTTGGGACCAAATATCGGAGTCCAGAAAATTATGGGGAGAATTACTAGGTTTTACAAACCAGTTCCCCAAGCGCTCGCGGGTTTTTGGATACGCTCCTAGTCTAAAGCCAACTTTGGAAGTAGGCACCGTCTTAGCAAGGGTTTGTGCAAAGAAGTAGAAGGTTCCTAAGTCCAAAATAGAATCCAGGTTCAGGTCTGGATCGCCATTCATTAACACTTATGTAAAAAGGGGGATAGACCTCTTTGTATCTATTGTAGTCTAGCTTTTTAGCAGTTTACCCCAAGAAGTTGCTGGTTCGAACCAAAACCAAACCTCAGGATTAGAACCTGTTTAGCAGAACTCATGCTGGGGAAATTGAAGCTTTATATAGGTCTATTCCATGCACTGGTTTGCCAGTGGTGTGTCACAAAAAATTGTTTTATGTGACTAGAACCAGGGTTCAAATCCATGACCGGATCAGTTTATTAACAGTGAATTCATGCAGCATGATTACTACTCGGAATCAAATCTCAAGCTCAAAAATCCCATTTCTAAGCTCAAGGGTTCAAGTCAGGGAATTAGAAACTTTGCTGATCTAGTTAAGATTAAGCTCCAAATTCACATATTTATATCCGAAATTCATGCATATTTTTAGCATATTAAAATAAACCATCATCAACCCTCTAGTTCAGCATATAAGGAGGAGTCAACATAAATTTAGGAGGTCCCACCAGAAAGTTGTAATGTTTCGATAGATTCTAAATGGATCATTCTTACCAAAGGCGGGAGGATTCTAGGCGAGCAACAGGATTCCAGTTCCAGGGGCCCAATTAGCAAAGTAAGAAGCCTTATGTCCGCTTTTGTAGATCAGTATCTGGTGCTTAATTCAAGATTTTGCCTTAAAGACTTAGAAAATCTGATTCATGGATGGGTCAGTTCACAGACAGTACCTCAGCTTCGAAAAGTTCACATCCAGCTTTTGAATTAACTGAGCAAAGATAGGGTTGTGAGGCTCTGGGTCAGTTTTAGGACAGCCATACAGTCACGGTAGCAGATTTGCTGCTCATAATAGAGTTTGGGGTTGGCTTTGGGGTGATTTTCCTTAGTTTGAGTGAGGCATGGCCTGACGCAGACCCTGGTTCTTTTAGCTGTCTATTTGCTCGCCTGGCTCAAAAACTATTCAATAGGCTTGCTTCCTTAACAGCTCTCAGGCCTTGCCAGTCCCTCCATCGTACCTATTTCTCTGCCACTATCCTGTTTTAAATCAGTTTTAGGATTTTGGGGCAGTTTCCTTTAATTTGGATAGAGCCTGACCTGGTACAAGCTCGGCCCCTTTTAGTTGTTCCATGTAATTGACTAAGTCCAAAATTGCGTCACCAGTTTGATATCCTGCTTCCAAACCATTCTTGGAAAACTCTCCAACTAGGATAAGGCCAGGCCTAGTGTAGGCCCTAATCTTTTTAGTTTTTATTTGGCTGGATTCAAAGGCTGGGTAACAGGTTGTCCTACCAGCTTTTAGATCATTTCATTTTTGGTTCACTTAATTAGAATAAGACCTAACCTAAGGCAAGCCCTGCTCTGTTAGCTCTTATTTGGTCAGGTTCTGAAATTGTATAACAAGTTTGCTGCCTTATCAACTTTGGATCCTGCAAGTTCATCTACTATAACCATCTTCCTTGTAGCTAAACTTGCCACTGCTCTGGCTATGCTCAATGCCTTACTAGTTGTTAGAGGCTAGTTTGATCTTAGGTTCCCTCTATTCTTATTAATATTGCACAAAGCATAGTGTTTGGCTGTAAAAGCAGTAGCAATCAGGATTTTCCTCTTTTCCAGTGGACTTATTTCAGCTGATTCTATCATAAGGAAGAAAATCTACTGGGCTTATCCTAGGGGCCTAAGACTTCATAGTGGGCTTATGCTTGTCAGCTCCCTTTTAATTTAGAGAAATAGTTAACGGGATAGTATTCAAAAATGGATTCTTTTGGGTGGGAGGCAGAGACCTGAATTTGTTTTATGGCCTAAAAGTTGATTTATGGTTTAGATTGCTGGTTTGGAATGTGTGTAGTGTGTTTGAATTAGACACTAATGCTAGATTTCTAACTCTAGGACCTGTGTTATGGTTTATGACAGATTTGGAATTTGGGGTTGTTGAATCACAGTGTAAGGAGTGGATTTGAATCAAATGTCTAGACTTAAGTCCCTTTGAGAAAGGGTAAATTGATTTCAGAAATTTTGGGGAAATTAGGGGCTTGGGATGAGCCCAGCATCCATGTATCCTGTACCTACCAGGCTTATTGTTGCTCAAGTGGTCCATGGACTATTCACAATACAATCCTTGGGATTCTATGGATCTCAGATCCTACATAGTATGAGGTAGTCTGAATGATGAGCCCATGGCTACTCGAAAGCAGGAAAACAGACCACAAGGCTGGGTTATCACAGTAAGGGACTCTCATAATCTGACTGACATCAGCTTCAACAGGTCAATGGTAGAAAATAAGATTGGATTGTCACAATGACAGGTGAAGGGCCTCCACCAAATTGACTGACAGATTCAGTCTCAACAAATCAGTGGCCTAAGACTTGATATCCAGCTTCTGCAAAATCTAGAAGATCCGTGAAAATGCTAGGTTCCTCCTAAGTTTACCTAAAGTTTCAACCCAGATCTGAGCATATGGTCAAGTGCTGCTATAGGCTGGCAACGGTAGCTAATGGTGACTGTCCCTAAGCTTCATTGTCTATGTCCTAATTTAAGGATCAGGTGCTGGTGTGGTGAGGGGGGGTAGGGTTTGAGCATTTGCTTGCAGAAGCAAGCTACTCCTGGACTAACAAGATTGATGTTTTCCTGGATAACTTAGACTAACAGCCACTGAGATTTTTGACTTCTAGGGGAATCATCTCAGTTCAGTTCCCTGGTTAGAATTTCCCTAGGCTGCGACTTGAGGATCCTCGAGTATAGAATCTAGACAAGTTTCAAGCCCATCGGAATGGAGTAGACTCTAACAGGCACCTTAGACTTGTGACTTGCTAATGAAATTCACAGGCAGTAGCTACTAGCTTTGAGAACTAAATATCCAGTTCTCGGATTAGCGGAGCCAAGATAAATTCGTGGAGTTTTGGGGCAGGTCTGAGGCTGTTTCAATTTGAGGAGAGCATGGCTCTTTAGATTGTCTACATAGCCACCTAGGAAGGGAGACTGTATAGCATATTTGCTATTGGTAACAAGTCTTGGACTAACCTCAATTTGGTCAAGGTATAACCTGCCACAGGTCCCATTTCATGGTTTTCTGTTCAATTACTATTTAGCTCTATATCATTTTGTGGGTAGTTCCATACAATTTGAATGATGCATGTATCCTGTAGCAGCTAGGCTTGCTGCGGTTCGGATGGTCTATAGACTATTCACAATACAGCTCTTGGGATCCTGCAGTCCTTCCGCAGTGGCAAGATCAATTGTTTACTTCCTTGGGATTCCTATCTGTGAATCAAATCCTATGTAGTTTGAGGTGGTCTGAATGGTGAGCCAACAGCTACTTAGAGACCAGGGAACAGGACATCAAGCTAGATTGTCACAATATCAGGTTAAGGACCTCCTTAAAACTAGCTGAAGGATTCAGTTTCAGCCAATCAGTAACCTAGAGCCAGATATCTAACCTTTGCAGAACCTAGAAAACCTGGGAAAATACTAAGTACTTCTTGAGAAATCCTATCCAAATAGATTCATGCTGGATTCCAAGGTCCTACAAGGATCCTAGGCTAATTTTAGGCAACTTGAACCACTCATCCTCTGCTGAATTACAGGGGTAGGATTAGCCCCTGACAATAGTGACAACTATACAAAAACCATTACAAACTATCTTTTATCAAATCTGTCATGCATATATTTTCTCACAAGGTTCCAGTAGCTACCTAGGTGGCTCTTATGGAATGTGAAGGCCACTAGTCAACCTTCTTTTGAGTTACCGTCAGGGAGATAGACCTTGTGCAACATGCAGTGTTCTAGATGGTGAGCCAACAATTGATTAGAAAATGAAACTGATCCATCATAGCATCAGATCAGGGACCACTGTATGGTGGAGTTCTAGTCTAGCAAATCCAATTTTAAATAGATCTGTGGCCTGAAGTCTAACTCTTGTAAAATCTAAAAAGGAGGGGTGTTGAGTGTCTCTTGAGAGAGTTTGCTCACCAAAACTTTAGTTCAGATTGGAGCATATGATCAGGTACTGCAAAAAAGTTGGCAATTATAGCTATAATCCTTAGACACAGGGGTAGTTGGACTCCTTTTCTAATTCTAGTAATACTGCAGAGAAGGATAAAATCTGACAGGGGACATTCCTGAATGAAAAACAAGGATCTGGACCTATTTTGTTGTTGTGGCAAAGTCAGGATCCAGGTTTACTCATGACCAATTGGTACAGCTAGCCTAAGGTTTGCTATAACTGATTGTCATAACTTGCCAGCAATCATAAATATGAAACACGAAATATGATTCTATCAAGACAAGGCTGGAGGACATCCACCAGAGTTTAGCACGAAATCGAATCAATGATACGAACTTCAGACACAGATTATGAAAGCCCATAGTCTATTCCCAACAGTGGTGATTAATGATTTTTTCTTGCCTAGCTACATTAGAGGATTTTATCTTTTGACTTAGGATTTAGAACAACGATGTGAGTACAGTGCTTAGCATGTGTTTTTGGCATTCCGACCTATTACTCTAGTCAAGCTCTAGAATATTGATTAATTCATTTCATTATTACTTTCTGTGCACAAAGCCACATAGATTTTCAAAGAAGACTAAGAATTTAGTAATTACATCATGCAACTTAAGATTCAGGCTATGGATTCAGTTTCATGCCATTCATAAACAACTTACAACAAGCTACACCCATTAGCGATTCAAATGAACAACAACAAGCTACAATGGAATGTGTATGATTTTAGCGAACAAAACAACAATCAAATCAATTCTAGTGAACGACAATGGTTTAACCCAACAGTTCAGCCTCACATTATTCACAAACAACCACATCAAACAAGCCAAGCAAAACAATGATCCAAATGGACGATAGCTTTAGCAATAAAGTGGATCCATGACTCAAATGCACAATAATTTCAACAGTGAAGCAGATTGACGAATCAACTTATACTATTCACAGATAATCACAGCGAATAATCCAAATGAATATCTGTTTCAACAATGAAATAGATCACTGGAGAAACTCAAGCTTTTCACAGGTAATCACAACAAATAATCCAAGTGCATCAGTGATTCAAAAGGGAAAAGGATAGCAGTTTCAATAATAGAGTAGATCAACGGATCCACTCGAGTATATTCATAGATAATCACAGCAAATAATCCGAATGTAATAGGAGTCCAAAAATGAACAAAAGCTTCAGAAATTGAATCAAGTATATGAGATTGAAGGAGCCTTGACCTTAGCAAAGCCAGGAGACTACTCTTCTTTGGATGAATCACAACTAGGAGAAAACGAGCTCCCAATCATCAGGAGGAACCAATTCCATTCGAGAGCAATTTTAAGAGCACCGAAAATTTCCCCTGAAAAGAGCCCAAATCTTCCCAATATATAGCACATTTTTCTTTCTTTTTCTGTTATATGTCCTCATTTTTCCTTTTTCACTTTCTGTTATGCTTTGTCCCCTCTCCCTTCTCTCTCCGTTCTATTTTTGCTTTTATTTTATTTTCAGCTTTCTTGCTTTTCATTTTTTCTTTTTGTTGTCTTTTTGCTTTTTTACATATTTTTAGTTTCAATTTTTCCTTTTTCTTTCTATTTCGTTTTTATATTTAAGTATTTCTTTTTTTTTTTCTTTTTTTCTATTCTTTTTTCTTTTCTTTTACCTATTTTTATTTCTATTACTTATTTTCAGTTTGTTGTTTTGTCATTTACTACTTTGCTGCTTTTGTTTTCTTTTATTTTATTTTCTCTTTTTTTATTTGCTATTTTCAAGTTTTTTATTTATTACATAAACTATTGTTTATTTATTGATTAATTTAAATGGGGTCAGACATAATTGGGCGTTCACAAGGATTTCCCTTGAAAGTTCAGAGAACCTCTTCTTTCCTCTAGATATAATCAAGCCACGATAAGGGCATACAAAGACCCAAAGCCCCACAAAAAAGAGTTGGCACCACAAGCGCACTAAGAAACATGAGCTTTGCAAATGTAATAATTTTCCATTCTAAGCTCACAATATCAGTTGTTCGCAGGGAAATGTCAATTTAAGGGAGATGGCCCCTATAAGCTCAATAAGGCACGCCCCCATGAGATAAGGAAAAAGGAGGGGGACCTTCAAGAGGATGGACGTCCCAAACAACAAGAAAAATGCATCCAAAGATAGCACCAATCAAACCCTTGGTAGATCACAGATAAACGTCCGTGGCTTCACTTAGCCATTGGGTACAGGCTTGTAACATAAAACAAGTGCTTGCAGGAGGCAAATTATTTATATGTTAAATTAAAAAAAAAGGAGAGAAAAGGAGTGAGCATGACCATGCGTTATTAAGCACGATCGTGCCAAGTTTTTGAAAGCTATAAATAGTAAGGATTCAAACCACACGTCACTTTCACTGTTCATTCTCATTTTCAGTAATTTAATTTTCATCCTATTAACTTGGATTCTCTTTTTTTCAACCAGGTATGTCACATGCCCTAACTTTCTCATTTTCTAACTTTCTATATCGGTGTGTTGAATTTCAGCACACCTAGAACACCTTATGTTAAACAAAAATTTAACTTGGCACGATCGTTCCCTTATCTACATAGCCATGCATATGTAAATAGTTAACATTCTTTTTATTTAGCATGATCATATCCCTATCTACACGATTGTGCACACTTCATACCTTTTATATTATGAATTATTGTACCCTTTATTTCATGGTTGGGCATATCCATTTTAGCTAAATTGTTAACAAGTTTCACAAT
Organism: Canavalia gladiata; assembly: GCA_037954105.1. NCBI lineage: Eukaryota > Viridiplantae > Streptophyta > Magnoliopsida > Fabales > Fabaceae > Canavalia > Canavalia gladiata. The sequence goes on along the minus strand of CM075658.1, from coordinate 37,693,965 downwards.
CATTCTCTTTAATATACAATCGTGTTCTTTAATGTACCATCATTCTTATTCATCAAGATGTAGCTTCATAATGACACGACCATGCCACTAACTCCTGCACAACCTTCCAAGTGGCATTTAGCACAACCATGCCTGTGATGCTTGGTTGTTCCATAATAGGGAGCCATATGTTCTTTTCATGTGAGCACGATCATGCCAAAATTTTTATTGGGCTAATTTCTTCATTATTATTGTGAAAAATTCCTCCCTATACACGAGAAGTAGAGCCTTTGCCTCTGCTAAGGATAAGCCCTCACAGGACTTGGCCTACCTTCATTCAGGTGCCTGCATATAGGGAGCCCAATTTGTAATTCCTATCTTCCCTCATTTTCTTTTTCCTAAAAGATGAGATGCTTACCTACATCGTTCAATACTAGTTTGAAAGCTAGCACTTCAAAGATCCTTGTGGATTTCAATGTCGCACTAGGATTTTTGATTCCTTAGGACATACTATCTCCAGGTTACTTTGAGGCTGTGATAGACCTACCAGAGTAGTTTGTTGAGGGAGACTTCTAGTTCAAGATCACAAGGTCTTACACCTACAACCCCAAGGTCTCAAAATACAGTCGCATTTGGGATCCAACTCTCCCCATCATACATCAGTGGTTCACTACTAAGATCTTTACCAAAAATGACAACACCAAAGTTGTTTTAAGGGTACACCTGTTTCTCCTATGGGCCATTGTTAGAGAGAAGGCGGTCGACCCTAGGCACTTCTTCATCATGTCTTGCCATGGGATCAACCAGTGCCACCAAACAAGGTAGTCTGAGTATATTAGCATCAAATCTTATATGATTTCCCTATGTTGTCACCATCAAGTCCTTCCATCTGTAACCACCCTAGTCCAATCGATCACCATGCTTGGCATGGACACCTAGCAATGCATTTGAGTGGCTTAGGGAGGATCCCATGATATATTTGTCCTCGCACCCTAGCAGTCGTCACCATCGCAGCCACAATGTCAACCACTATCACTATCACACAACACCAACTAGAGGAGCAAGTAGAAGAAGAGGAAGAGGGAGACATGCAGACTACTGCTTGTTTGGACATTGTGGATATGGATAGGTAAGTTATATGATTGTTTGGACATACAGACTACTACTTACCAAACCCAAATGACATTGTAGGAGGTAGCCTTATCATAAATGAAAGCCCCCTAAGATGTAGTCTTAACAAGGATGGACACCTTGTTTTCCTCACTCCTCTAGTTACTGTAGGGCCAAATGGATCTCCAACTACCTTAGTAGCTAATCCTTATGCATTTTTCTTTTTCTTTTCCTTTTTCCTTTTTTTTATTTATTTTATTTATTTTTTGTATTATATTATTAGGATTATTTCTAGGTTTTATTTTTATGTAACTAGTGACTCTAGTTTGCATTTATATGATTTATTCATTTGTAAACTATGCATTAATATGAGAAGGCCAAACATGAAAAGCATAAGTACTCCTTTACCAAGTGTTGACAACCAATGAGGAATGTGTCAAGAGTCACAATCTACCTTAAAGTTTGAGGATGGAGACTTCCTCCTTATATAGAAATGTCCAATTTTTTTTCTTTTCTATTCTTTGTTTTAAATGCTTGCAAATGCTAAAGTTTTAGGAGGGATGCCTTCTCCCTCCTAAATTATCTTTTCCAAAAAGTTTATCGCACGTCTCTCCTCCTATTTTTCTAAATCCATCTTGATAAATAACTTATTCCAAACATAAAGATGTCGCATATGCTTAAATTTAATGAGGGACACCCTTTATGTAACTTTTTATGTAAAATTTATATCCTACAATAATCCTTGATTTTGGATTATTGATTGGTTTTGGATTCAAAAATCTCTTTGTCTATATGTTGGATGCTAATTGAATCTAAAATGCACATGGAGCTATTGATGTAAATAGTTATAATTTTCTATGATCTTTGTCATCTTATTTCACAATAAAGTAACATTGGTGAAAAAATTGAGCCTAATTAAGGTTTCACCTAACCTGTCTTTTTATATAAGTGATTTCTTATGACTTGTACACTTTAGAACTTACTTTGGAACCTTGTCGAGGCTTTTATACGTTAATTGCATAAACAGGAAAGTGATAAAGAAATAATAGGTTTTTTTCGGATGAATACCAACCTAAAATACCATTTAGTCCCCCTTTTAGGCCTAAAAAGAAGTAGAAATATTATTCCTTGGTACCCTTGACTGCATTGATGTGATTCCAGGTACCCTTAGATGGAAACAACAAAAAGTATGTGTAAAAATATGATTGAAAAGGGAAAAGAACAAAAGAAAAAGAAAATGAGAAAAAGATTGAAAAAGAAATGCAAAAAGTTTGGGAAATAAAAGCTAAAGAACCTAAGTAAATAAGCTTAGAAGTTTAAGGGTTTAAGTGTTGTTAACAAATAATGAACGAAAGCCTTTTATATTTCCTTCTCTTTGTTTATCTCATCTATTGATTTTTCCCTTGGCCACATCTCAGCCATGTGAAAGAACTTTTTATTCTTGTATATGTATTATCATTTATTGGAGATTTTAGGTTTATAAGTAAGCCTATGGCAATGTACATTCATAAAGGATACATTGAAAAGGAATTACCCAATACAGAGGAAAGATAGTGAGCAGAGTTCTCATCTCTAGATGTGAGACTTGTTCTGAGGGGTCTAAAAGACTCCAAGTGGATTATTGTCAATTTTTCCTATGATGGTGAAACTGTAATTTTATTTGTTGCATGCTAAACATGAGATTTTCTAGATTCTATACTTGCTACATTCCAATTCTTTAGGTTATTGGTTGGGTACAAACAATGTTTAAGTTTGAGGATTATGACAAAGTGTCATTTTATTATTTTAACTATGAGATTTTAGGTATAATTACTGCATGATATAACATAATTCATTTGTAATTTCACCTAATATCCATTATTTGAATGGTCAAGCAAGCAGAAAACCCAAAAATACGCAGGTTTTAGCAAAAAGGAAGGAAAGAAGGGCATAAAAGGACAAGGATTCAGAAAAGGAAAAAAAATGCCCTTCTTAACAGACCAGTATGGTTATGTAAATCTGAGCATGATTGTGCCAACTTAGCACACACAAGTAAATAGTCCCCTATCAGCCCTAATGATGCATAAGGTGTCTTGGTGATCACTACGATGCTGAAGAAGACCTGGAAGGGCTGCGACAGCTGCTAGGAACCTAGGTCAATCCTTGTCCACAATGCTGGAAACCCTAAATCTACATCTAGAAAGGGAAGGCTCTGCCACACCATTCTACACAGCACCTCTCTCATCTGGGAACACCAGATTTCCCCAATCTCTTATTTCTAACCTTTCCATTTCATGTTCTTGTTATAGCATCAACCGTGGGATTTTGGTGGGAGCTATCCTTGTGTGGTGCAATTTTAGAATAACTGACTCCTTTGTTTGCAATAATAATTTTGTATTCTCGTACTTGCTTTTTTTTATGGATATTTATGGAGTGCTTTTAATTATGAATAACTAATTTCTTCCTTTGTAGGGTTTTGAAAAACTTTGTGATATGTATTGTTTGAACCCTTATTTTTCTCCTTTCTAAATAATGTTTTCATTATTGCAATTATCTTATTTTATTATGCTTAATTTATTAATAGGAATTAACTAATTTTATTAATTTGTTAGTTGGTTAGGAGATCAAACGATCGTACCACTCTCAATTGGCGAATATACTTTTCCATAGGTAAAACTTCATAAGAGTTTTATACTCATGTTTGCATGCAACATTGGATAAAAACCTTATTTATTTATATTTTTAATATGTAATTTTATTTTATAGTTAAATATCTACTATGGTTAGATTTGTTATATTTGTAATATGTAAATTTGGTTAATATATAAACATCTATTATGGAATACCATGTGTATTCTCAAACCTAGATAGGGATTATTAAAGATGATTCTTTATTTCTTGGTGGTGCACAAAAATATTTTTCATATGTAAAAGGTCTCACTTTTTACACCATTTCTAGGAAACAACTAATGTACAAAGTAATTTCTACATTAGTTCTAGCAACTATCGATGTAAAAAGTTGAGCTTTTATTGTGGTTAATGCTTAGAAACAAAGTAAAAGTTTATCATTTTTAAATCGCTAATAAAATCGATGTATCAAGTCCAAAACAACCGATATAAAAAGGATATTCCTACTAATGCTTTATTTTCCCAGTGTTAACTTAGATGTGGAATTTTTTTACTTGAGTAATGAATTTCCATTTTTCAACTTTAATTTTTTTAATGGCTTTACTAGGATGTTTTTACTATGTTATAAATTTTTCCATTGGTAAATTATGATGTGGCTAATTATATTTTATTTTGACCAAATGAAAAGAGGTGTTTTCATACATGTTTGTGGTGATTTAAAAAAGGGCGTGCTTTACTGTTAAAAATTTGGAAAAAAATTTGACTTCAACGGACTAGATTTTACCGGTTGGTCTTTCCTTATTTTTCTCTAAATTTTTAATTCAAGATTGAGGTGTCAAATGGTGAAAGTTCCATCCTTAAACATCTTTTACTGAGAAAAAATTCATAGGCTTGCTTCTTACAAAGTTGGTTGGTAAAATTTTGGTTAAAATTTAATTAACTAAAATAACTTAGTTCGTCTTAGTTCATTATCTTTTGGTTTCATGTATTTTGGTTCTATTTATTTATGGATAAGGTGGCCTATTCCTGCATCACACAACTAAGTAAGTAATTCATTTCATTTGGAGTAGGAAGGAAATGTCTCATTTAGTGATAATATATGTATAGACTTGATTAGAAATCACCTAGATATAAGATTTGTTCATGGATAAACTTCCTTATGTTTAGAAATTATTTTCTTCAAGATTTATTTAATTCTTTACTAAATAATATATATTTAAATCATCATTCTGGTGATTTATCTAGGAGAAATTAATTATAATTGCTATACAATTCACGAGTATTTGAACTAAAAGGAGGGGGAAAACAACATAAAAGAGCAAAAAAGTGATAGAAGAACAAAAATGTCCCTATAGAGCCAGCATGATTGTGCTAGTTGAAGCACATCCTCACAACAAATCAGATTTTCTAACACAGTTATGTAGACTTGAGCACGACTATATAGGATGATGGCACGATTGTGCAAACCTAAGCATAATAGTGCCAACCTTGGAAGATGCTAAAAATGATCTATGTTGGCCCTAATGACGTAAAAAGGATTCGAATCAACTGTGATGACATAGTTGGTGATTCAAAACATTCACAATGACTTAAAAGATGACTTAGGTCAACTTGTTTCGCAATAAAGAAAGTCCTAATCCATAACTATAAAAAGGGAGGTCCGTTGTGGAAGAAGACACGCTACACCTTACCACTATATCCACATCCATTTATAGTCCACCACCATAACTTAAACCTTTATTTCTTTCCATTTCCCCCACTTCATTTATTTTTTTTTCCTGACATTCTCCCGTAGGATATTGGTAAAAAGAATCTTTTTTACCGTGCAAGTTACAGAGTCTCTTACTATCCTGGCTAGCACTACAATTTTATATTTCCAATATCAGGATTAGGTTGTGGATAATTTTGTTGGGTTAGCTTGTTTCCATTTAATTTCATTTTCTATGTATAAGTAATTTACAATCAAGAAACTTTGGTGAACCTTGTTATGTAACTATTTGAACCTTATTTTCTCCTATGAATGATTGAATGATCTTTTGATCCTATTGTGTTATTTTATTGCACCACATATCATTCCTAACATCTTTCATCCCTTTTCTCTACACCTTATATTTACATTGATAAATTGGTATTTTATAATTTTTATTTATTAGTTTTTATTAGGAAATTAGGCCAACTTTGAATAATTTATTTATTTTACAATTTATTTTATATGAATTTGTAATTTTACAATGTTGTTAAGAATGATATTGATGTGTGAAAAATGTGAGTGTAGAAATTGTATGCCAAATTTTACCCATGGAAAAATGTAACCATTATCGTAAAAGAGGTATTTCAAACTTTGGTATCAATCCCTAAGAGACTATGCCAACAATCTATAAAAAGAAGTTTAAATTTTGACTTAGGCTCCCCAAAAGTGGGGATTTTTTGCAAATGTAAGAGATGAGAATATGAAAACAAGTTTAAAGAAAAAATAAAAATGAAGAACCCAATGTGAAGTTATGGATAAGTATGGACTATGCCTATTTTTACCCCTAAATTTCCTTATAAATGATTTTAACATCAACTACTAACCACCTATTCTAATGTCATTACTATCAAATGATCATGTAATAGTAATAATTTTCCCCCAAGTACTAGCCCCAGTGATCATGCAAGGTAAATAGTTAGGATAAGCGTAAAGTATTTCAGATTTCTTAAGTTAATAACTTGTTAGAAGCCTAGGATTCTGATTGATCCTCCAAAACCTATAGACTCAATTACTTTATAGTTTCGCCATTTGAGAAATGATACAATCGCCTACTTTCCAACCAACTTAGAGATCAACAAAAGTAGCTAATTATCATTAACAGATTAAGCTCAATAAAGAAACATAGTTGGTTAAAGAATAATGCAATCATTCATAGAGAAATTCAAATAATTGCATCATAAGGTTCACTAATGCTTCATGAACTGAGGGGTTAGTTACACCTAGAAAAAGAAGTCAACGAGAACAAACTAATCCAAAAAAATTATCCATAATCCTAATATTAAGATAATAAATACAAACCGTAGTGTTAGTAAGACTGGTAAGAGACTTTACAACTAGCACTGTAAAAGGGATCCCTCCTCTAAGATCCTATGAGAGGATATTGGAAGAAGAAATACGATGAGTGTAACATCCCAATTTTTCTATGATAAATGTTTGAGGCTATAAATATTTTATAGAATAAAACTAGGTGAAATTAGGAGCCAAAAGCAGAGAAATTAGGAAGTTTGGTGCAAATGACAAAAATGGCCTTGCACCTGGGCAACTCAAATAATGAGCCAGAAAAATGGAAATACAAGTATAATACATCGTGGAGGGATTATAAACATCATGTATAGTTAAAAGTAGTGAGAAAAATTTAGAAACCTGAGAAGGGACGAAAATGCCCTTCGAAAACCCCGAAAATGACCAAAATGCCCCTAGAAGCTGTACTTTTCGCACAAAGCTAGTCAGTTCCCATAAAAATAGCAAATGGCCTTAGATTAACATGGGAACGAACCAAAAAGTCTTAGAATTGTCATAGGAATAATTTGGGAAATTTTCTAGCAATGCTGGGAAAAATTACGAAAACACCCCTGGAAGGCCGGGAGGGCAAGATAAGGTGATAAGCATGCCAAGAGTGGGCCCCACCCCCATGTGCACAAAATGCAACAGCTGGAAAGGTGGTGGTGAGTCACCAAAATGAAGTCAACATAGTCTTCCACAAAAAGACAAAAGTAAATAGTAAAAAGGTTACTTTAACCATCGTTAAGACTAACTAACCTTGGTTAATTAAAAGTAAAGCATGCTTAGGTTAAATTAATCATAATTAGAGGAAATATCAACCTAATTAACACTAATCTAAGCCTAAAAGGATAATTCCTTGAATTTTGATTTATTTTAAAAAGTAGGAAAAATCTAGGCAAAATTACCAAAATACCCTTAAGTACAAAACTAATTCCACTTGGCCCATAAGAGTCCGAATTTTTTGGGACCCTTGGGACCCCATTTGATTCATATTTTTCAGCTTAGAAACTCATCAAAATCCTCTCCATTCTCTCCAAGCTTGCCGTAACTCCAAAACACCCAAAACTTACACTTTAAGCCTAAGGGGACCCAAGGCAACCTTTAAAGCACACAAAAACACTAATGAGATCTTTAACAAGTAGGACCTTTCTACTTGTCTTTTTAAGCTTTTAACTTTCCTTTTTATGGTTTGTTTGTTTTCTTTCATGCATCTTTTCTCCAAGATTTGTTTTTCTTCTTTTGTTTTCACTTCTGAGAGTTTAAAACTGTATTTTAACCGTTAAAAATCAGTCCCACCCATTTTTAGTGATTTTTGAAAAGAAAAACAAAGTTTGTTCAGTTAAAAGTGTTTTTATGGCACTTAGAAGAAATTTAATCGGTGGGATTTGTTTTAAAATTATTTTTGAAGCTTTGATCAGTTTTATGCTCTCATGAGAAAGGTTTTTGAAGCTTATTTGAAAGAGGAGATGTGGATCTTGGAGTAGATCATGAAGATCTACCCTTTTAATGCTTGAGAAAAGCGATGTGTTGCTTGTTTTCATGCTTATTTTGATGATTACGTTTTAATATTGCGATTTATCTCTTGTGATGATTTATGTGCTGGATCTGCACCTCTGATTATGTAAGTTAAGAGGTGAAATAAAGTTTTGTAATAAGTTCCAAAGGTTTCCTTTGGACATTAGTTAGAAAGCTACCAAACAAATGATGTAATTTATAGCCCAAAAGTGGCTAAATCCTTGTATGGCACCCAAGACTCATCATGACCAACACCTAAGCATCACAACTTGAAAGAAATAAGCATGGACCAGAGGCTAGAGGGGCTGCAAAAGCACAACACCACTGAAACAAGGTGGTGTGAGGTGAAAGCTTGGAAGAAATCACCTTGGCTAACAAAGGAGGGCTTTTGGCCACCACTCCAAAAGCATAGTTTAACTTGGATAAAATTTTTTATAAGCAAATCAAGCACTTCAATTAGGTTTTAAATTAACAAAATCAACCTTTGAACGAAGTAAATCAAAGCAAAAATAGGTAAAAAACCTCGAGGAGTGCATTCGGCCACCCTAGAGAGATTGTGGCAAAAATGGGTTAAAAATGTGATTAAGGATAAATCTACCATTTTCAGCAAGTAAATAATTTAATTGGAGGTTTAATAAACATTTAAAAGGTTAAGTTTTAGAGTAAATGGCCTAGGTAAGCTTAGGGAAAAATCGAAAAAATTACTAAGTGGTAAAATTCCCAAATATGCTTAAAATAACTTAAGCAAGGGTAATGTCAAATTCGGCCATTCCATTAAAATTTGAGTAAAAAGACTTAACATTACGTTAGAATATGTCAATTATGAAGTATAAACTTGGCTACCAAGTAATGGTCAACTTACGTCAACTAGGGTTAAAAATGGTCAAATTAAGTCAACTAGGGTTAGGAAAAGGAAACCCTAAACCTAGAAGAGTGGCATTCGGCCACTTAGTGGTTAATTAACTTAAAGGAGGTTTTAATTTCCAAATAGGATTAATTAAGGACCATTCTTATGTGAATAGGACGAAGTTAAAGTATGAATAAGTTTTAAGGTGGATAAAGAGACCTATTGATTTTTGTTAGGCAAATGATCTTATGGTAAATAAGGAAATTATGGAAACCTAAGTCTAGGAGGTTGGAATTCGGCTACTATGTTTTAGATTAACTAAGAATGGGTTTCAATCCTTAACTAGGCCCAAATAATGACACTAAATATGTAAGCAAAATATAATTAAGGTGTATGACAGGTGGAATTTGAGGAAGTAGGTCATTTAGCCATTTAGGAATAAATTGACCTAGAAGATTAATTAATTTCTACTTAGATATTATTGGGCTTAGAATAAAAGAGAACTTAAAGGTTTAAGAGTCAATTAGATCTAATTATTAAGGTAGTAAAAAGGAGAACATAAGGTAATATATTTCAAAGGTTTATTAGAGGCATAATTAAGAAGGATATGCTTTAAACTTGAAGTTAGAAATTCACTAAGTAATTTGATCATAACATACCTTAATGAGAAGAAGTTATAAAAGATTTGTAAATACTTAATACTGAACTTAGAATAATTAGGACATGCATAAGACTTAAACAAAAGAGAACACAAAGAGAAAAGAACTTGAAAGGTGCCATTCGACCACCTAGATTAAGATGCTAAGACGTAAAATCTTAATGAACAAGTGTAATTTGAGAAAAGGAAAGGACGAGAGGTAACTTAGAAGGATAAGTGATGTAAGTCCCTTGTGTGATTTCAACATCAAACCAAATTGAGGCATTAGGTTGGTTGTTTAAATGTGACATTATGCTATGTGATTTACCAATCAAATTTCATTATTGGTTATGAATGCTCACTATCTATGAATAAATGATGGATGCTTATGAATGAGAAAGGAAGATGACCATGTATGTGATTGGTTTATGATGATGATTGAGATGAAAATTCGAAACCTATATGTGCATTTCATATTGGTTGGAAATTTGTTTGAGCATGCATAGTTATTTGGAAGCCACTAAAATGAACTTAAAAAGATTAAGGGATCACTAAAGCAAACTTTATGTGAAAACGTAATGCTACTCTCTTTGTGCCTTATGCGCACTAGTATCCAGAGGGCCCTAAAAAGCTCTACTGAAGAGAAGCCAGAGGTTGCTTCTTGAAACCAAAGGTTGCTTCTTGAAACCAAAGGTTGCTTCTAGGAGCCAAAGGTAGCTCCAAAAATCCTTCTACTGTGAAGACTTAAGTTTCTTCACCAAGTTTTAAGGTGGTGACGACCATCCCGGAATAAGCTCATATCTTTAATTTTTAGTAGGAGGTGGGAGTAGAGTCAGTGAGAAGAAATTGTTTGACAAAATTTAATACATGCCTATGTCTAATTGTTTTCTCCCAAAGGTGGTGAAACTAGATTCATAAAGTGTCCCAAAGGTTGGACAAAGAAATGATAAAGACAAAGAAAAGTAGTAAAGAACAAAGTTTAAGACATAGAATAATTGTATGTCAAATGATATCTTATGTGTGATCCCAAAGTTATGAATGTTAATGAGAATGTATGTTGGGACGCCACAGTTTATGAATGATAAGAGAAATGCATATTTAAGCACTCAGATGTATGTTTGATAATAAAATGTATCCACTTTATAGAAATGTTCACAAAGAATTAAAAGTAACCTTTTATGCAAGAAATGATTTTCTGAAATAAACTGAAGTGGCTGGGATTTAAGTGATGACATTAAAACTAAGTAGAAAGCCTACTGAGAAACTTAGTTTCTCACCCCTACTTCTTCCCACTTTCTTCCCAGACATTCTGAACGTTGTTTGTCACGGTAGCAGATCACGTACTTGAAGAGGATGCGAGGCACTCTGTTTTGAAGAAGGTTTACATCGTACGAATATTAGCAATAGAATGATGCAAACATCCTAGATATTAGTTAGTGGAAATTTGCTATGGATTTACATATATAATGTATATGATAGAATATAGTAAATATGTATGTAAATAAGGAAGCTTAACTATGTTTGTAATAACTATATGATAAGGCTCATGGGCCTAAGACTTATGGTCTATATGATATGTTATGTATAATTATTCTATGATATGTATGATATGCTTGAGTCTTATGTATCCAATATATGCAAATGATAAACAGAAAGAACAACTTAAACGCTTAGTATTCCTAAGGCTTTAAACGTATGTAGAAATCTGCTTAACGATTTATTTTACCGCTACGCACGTTTTATCGACGAGGCTCGCAGTTTATATCAAATAGTTCTTTTAAAAAAAAATTTACCGTATTTTCATATAAGTATTTTCTAAAATGAATTCCGCATCATGAGATAACAAACTAAAAATGGAACCGAATGATCGACTTAAGCGTGAAATCGGTATTCGTTTTTAGGGTGTTTCATTATGGTATCAGAGCAGTTCATCCTTAAGGAGCCTGAGGATGGTCTGACTATGCTTCTAGAGCATGCGTAAGATCTCTGCAATAGGACTTAGATGTCATGCTTCGAAACTAGATGGTCTAGTTAGTGCATGACTGCCTTATGTTTTCTAATGTTGGTTGCTGACATGCGTGATTTCAGTGTTGAGCCTGATCACCTCAATTTCTGTGCACGTGTGCTCAGAAACCAATGGCAGAAACAAGGTGTCGTAGAGGCCATCCTAGAAATGTAGAAAACCCTAAGGTTAGAGGAAATCTAAGCACCATCTTGAGGAATATGAACACCATCATGCAAGGCATGATGGACAGAATGGATGGAAGTCAGAGAATCATGAAGGAATTGTCAATACCTCTGTAGCAAACCCTAACCGAGTAAGGTGTACTGAATTTAGAAAGATGAACCTGCCAATTTTCAAAGGAACTCTAAACCCTGATAAGGCCAATGAATGGATTAAGGAAGGGTTTTCACTTTGAACATTAAGGAGGCAAACCGCTTTACCAACCTTGTGAGAGGTAGGTGCATTTTAAATGGTCAATCTTTAAATGTATTGTATGACTCTGGTACAACACATTCTTTTATTTCTCATGATTGCATGAAGAGACTGGGATTATCTGTGTCTGAACTTCCATATAAACTGCTAATTTCTATTCCTACCGATAAACGGGTAAAAACTTGTCTGAGTTGCCTAAACTGTACATTCTCCTTGCTTGATAGAGTATTTACATCTGATTTTATCTGTTTACCTTTGGCTAGAGTGGATATAATTCTAGGAATGGATTGGCTCTCTAGGAATCATGTGTATATTGATTATCTAAATAAAACTATTATGTTTCCTGCTACTGAGATTGAAACTGTTAAACAAATTGAGCTTGTTTTAAATTCCCTTAGTCTAGATAGTGGTAGGAGAGAAATGCAAGGATATGTTCTCCTGTTAACTAGTGAGGTTGAGAAAAAATTGAGAGTTGATGAAATCCCTGTGGTAAGAGAGTATCCTGAGGTATTCCCTGATGACATACCCTAATTCCCTCCTGTAACAGAAACAGAATTCTCAATAGACTTAGTGCCTGGAACTGGACCGATATCAATAGCTCCGTATAGAATGTCTCCGGTAGAACTGGCTGAGTTGAAAACTCAATCACAATTGCTTTGGATCAATAGCAGCATCGTTAAGGTTGATAGAGATCCTCTCCTACGTCATTAGGGCTTACTTGGATTATTTCTAGTGCTTCCAAGGATTGGCACAACCATACTTAGATTTGCACGGTCATACTTAGATTTGTAAGGTCATGTAAAAAAGTATGGTCTACTTTTAAGGCATGCTCAGCTAGCACGGTTATGCTGCATTCTTTTAAGAACCATTTTTATCCTTTTGCTATTTCATCTTTTTTGTGTTATTTTCTTTTTTTTTTTAGTTTAAAATTCGCATAATTTGTAATTCTTTATTTGTATAATCATTTTTAAAAATTAAGAAAAATTAAATTAAATTATAATTAAATAATTATTAATCATATAATAACTATAGCTACTTTTTGCATATTAATCAATAGAGTAATAATATTTTAATATAAAAAAAAGATAAAATATAAAAATATAAGATAAATGAAGAATTATGTACAGAACAAAGATATTTCATATACTTATACCCTATCTTTTTGTAAAAAAAACATATGAAAATCATTGTTAAATGAAAAATAGAGATTAATAAAATAAAGTGTGAAAACACTCATTTTTATTATAAAAATTTTATATATATAATATTTGATTATTATAAAAAAATAAAAATAATAAGTACATATTCTAAAACTTTAAATAAAAATTGTCTAAAAAATATAATATTTGAAGTAGCTATAAAAATATATAATATTATATATAATTATTTAATTATTTTTGTTTTAATTTTTTTACTATAATTATTAATTACCTCTTTTTTGGTCTTCATGTGTCTCCCTCCTTCCCGTTTTTCTCTCTGTATATTTTCCTTGGGTTCTCCATCTTTATGTTTTGACAGCACACCTTACTATGTTGGGTGCCTCGTCCGGAAACTATTTCTTTATTGATTTTTTTACATCGCAAACAAAGCACGCCTAGTATATATCTCCCAACTCACTCAACCCAAGTTACTATTTCTTTATTGATTTTCTTACATTGCCAACCATAGCACGCTGTATTATATATCTCAGATCTCCCAATGCCCTCAACTCAATTTCTCAAGTAATTGCAACCATGTCTAAAACGCAAACTCCCTTTTCTGCTCTCTTTACGATTCTCTGTTTTCTTCTGTTTCTACACAATAATGTCAAATCAGATTCATTTTCATTTAACTTTCCTAATTTTGCGCCTGCACAAGATTTAGGCCTTGCTTTTTTTGGTGATGCCCGTCCATTAGGTGGTGTAATTCAATTGACAAGAAGAGATGAAACAAACGGTACTGTTACCTTTCGCCCACACAGTGTGGGTCGAGCTGTTTATATTCTACCATTGCAACTGTGGGACAATCTAACAGGGAAACTTGCAAGCTTTGAAACAGAGTTCCGCTTTGTGGTTGATTCTGCAGGTTCAGAAATCCATGGTGATGGTTTATCCTTCTTTATCACACCATTCAACGCTGAGCCCAATATACCCGAAAATTCAGATGGGGGATACCTTGGGCTACTCAGTCGTGAAACTGCTTTCAACACTTACATGAACAAAATTGTGGCTGTTGAATTTGACAGCTTCAGAAATGATTGGGATCCCAATCCTGTAAAGATTGGTCCTCACGTCGGAATTGACATCAACTCTATTGAATCAGAGAAATATATAGAGTGGCCTATTAATAGAGTTCCTCAAAGATCAATTGGAAAAGTCGTCGTAAAATATGACTCCAAAGTGAAGGAATTGAGTGCCAGGCTTCGTTATGTTGAACCTGTCGTTGATTTTACCTTAACACTACCTATTGACTTGAGCACAATTCTACCGGAATTTGTTAGAATTGGTTTCTCAGGCGCCACCGGCGACATGGTTGAATCACATGACATTCTTTCATGGAGTTTCAAATTACATATCTAGAGGTGTTTCAATAAGGAGATAACGAAAGTGATTTGAGAGGGTCTGCAGAAATCCATTCTATATATAGTCGTTCAATGCTGCAATCTAAGCATTCCGTTACATATGTATTTTATTTCGGTTTTCTTAACAAGACCAACCTCGGCGATATTAAATTACCAAGAGTAGTTATTATTATTATTATTATTATTATTATTATTATTATTATTATTATTATTATTATTATTATTATTATTAACGGAGGAGATACAAAATAACATAATATAAAAATACAAGAAAATATAGATAGGGAATAATGATTAAAAGGGGTAATATTAATACTTATAAGGATGGAATGGAGAGAAGTCTAATACAAAATTGGTAAAGGTGGAAAATGATACAAACAAAAAAATGAATTTTTTAAGAAAAGTAGAAGTTACAATCTTTTAGCAGCCGTATGAATTTATCGATATTTTCTTTGTTTAAAATCTTTTAGAGCTGTCAAATGGGTTAACCCTAACCTATTTAATCCTAACCCTAAGGGTTAGGGTCAAAAAAGTCCTTAGGGTCAAAAAGTTCTTAGGGTCAAGTAGGCTAGGGTCAGCCTATGGACCAACCCTCACATAAAAACCAATATTAAGGAACAAGGATAACATGTATATACGCATTACATTAAATGTAAATAGAACATGTTAAATCTAAATTAAGATGTTTCATGTTTAAATATGTAACATTCATCAACTTAACTTGATAAGAATATGAATATGGTGAAAGAAATCAGGAAAAACTATATCTAACAATATCATGTGAAATATGAATTACGCATATGAATTTAAATTTCAAGATCATTCACAACATCATAATGTTCAATCTTAATACCTTGTAATCATTTACAACGAAGATCACTAGTAATTCACAAAGAACATTACAAACATTAAAATTAAATTTCAACATAACAAGAGTCTAACTTTGAAGAACATTAGGTGATAAGTCAACAATAAATATCTTTACTACACAAATTCAACGAATTTTCCAATGAACATATAGATGGCCTGAACCTCCATAGTTACATAACAATAAATAACTCTAAAGCATGAAACACTAAATTTTTCTCTTCATAAACAGAAACCAAGTTTCAAGAAATAACATCCTTAACTTCAATGGTTTTAAAACACTTCCTTGCACCAACCAAACACCTGCATGTAGAGTAAAAATCCACCAAAGCATTATTTATAAAAATGTTAAATTTTTCCAAACTCACTAAAGCCTTTATTTGTTTTTAATATGATCTTGAAAAATGAACTCACTTACCACCAATTAGTTACATTAGTTTTCATTCTTCAATTCCTTATTGGTCTTCAATTTCATCCTCTAAATGCACATTCAACTCATCTATTCCATGACAAATAGAAGTACACTCATCTTCATTTAAAACTTACAAATCACAATCAATAGAAAATAATTAGATAATTAATCCCAACATAATTAATTAAAATGAAATAAAAATATAAAATTCATAGAAATTTTACCTGTAGAATTCAAAACAAAACCATGCAACCAATTTCTAGTACAAATGAGCATCTGCACATTATCATGAAGGGTGGAACTTCGATATTTAGTAAGCACATGTCCACCAATGCTAAATGTATATTAATTGGAATGCTTAACACATCACGAGCCATGATAGCAAGTATGGGAAACCTTTTTTCATTAGTCTTCCAATAACCCAACACATCTAAATCTTCACTATCATCGTAATCAAGGGGTTTATCTTCCAAATAAATATCTATTTCACTCTTCCCAACATTAGATTTAATTTGATTTTAGAACCTTTTGAACTCTTACAATATATAATATATAAATTAGCTAAATAAAAAATATACAATATTAAACTAATGAATAAGGATTAAAAATACCTTGAAAACTTTTGATCTCTTGTTTTTACTTCCTTCTTCATTTGACTTATCCAAACTATTAGAATCACTTAATGATTGAGATTCAGCAGATGATGTTTTGAAACAACATACATATTCTTCATAAAACTTTTCAAAATTTTCCCTCACATGTTTAACTTTATCTGCAAAAGTTGATTCATCAAGCTTGGTATAACAAAAGAGGATAAAATCAAGTTTCAAACGTGGGACAAGAGTGGCTCCAAAAGCCAATACCACACTATACTCTTTCCAATACTTGTCAAATTTTCTTTTCATACTTATGCCCATTTCCTTTATCACCTCATCATCAGTTAGCAAGTTTTCATGCAGCATACATTTAATCTTCCATACCTGCAAAAAATATAGGTTTGAGGTTGGATAAGATGATCCAGATATCATGTTTGTAGTATCATAAATGGTTCTAGAAACTCACATTTTTTCTCCCCTTCTCTATTCTTCATCTGATGGAAAATTTTTAAAATTTGTATCTGTCACTCTTAGAATATCCAATGCTTTTTCATATTTTAATGCACTTTCAAGCATTAGGTATGTTGAATTCCACCTAGTTGATACATCCAACCTCAAACCAATACTACTATCAATCCTTGCTTCTTGCACTCAAACTTTGAATTTAATCATCCTCCCATCTGAGCCCCTCACATATTTAACACTCTCTCTAATTTTATGAAGTGCTTCACTAGCTACTATCAATCCCTCTTGAACAATGAGATTAAGAATATGTGTGGAGCATCGAACATGAAAAAAGTCACCATCACACAACAAACTATTATGTAAATAAAGATGAGCTTTTAGAATTCCTTGCATACTGTCATTAGCGGAAGCATTGTCCAAAGTGATAGAAAATAATTTCTTATCAATTCCCCAATATTTCAAACAATCAAATAAGATGGATTCTAATTCAGATCCAGTATGAGGAGGTTTCATTCGACAAAAATTAGGAATTTACTATCCAACCTCCAATTATCATCCACAAAATGTGCAGTCAAACAAATATATCCTTCAGTGGTAGACGCTGTCTATACATCAAAGGTTAAACATACTTTATTGGAGATTGTAGAAAAAACATGCTTAAGTTTATCCTTCTCTCTTGTATAAACTTTTTTAATATCTGACACAATAATGTTCCTAGAATGCATTACGACATCTGGATTTAGATACTTTTTCCATTCTCTAACCATATCATATTTAAAAAAATTGAAGGGTAGATCATGCTTGATTATAACTCTAGCAAGAAGGTCACGGTGGATCTTTTGGTCAATTTTCATGATGATTGACTTCTGGTTAAACACAATATCATCCATATTTGGATTTGATTTTGAAAACTCTTTACAACAAGAAATATGGCGACTTAAATGTGAAGTCCTATAATATGATTTGGTTTTGGGATTTTTACCAATTGTAAAATATTTTCCATAATAATTGCATGCAGCCTTATCACAAGCATCCTTATCTTTTCAAATTTTCGAAAAAAATTTCCAAACAGATGAAGTTTCTCTCTTAGTTGACTTAGAATTTTCAAAAAACTTGGTTGACTTCCCTTTGGTGACTCATCACCACCTTCCTAGTTGCTGAATTTCGTGCACATTGGTGTGAGGCTCACTCTTGGCATGCTTATCACATTATCTTCCCCTCCCGGCCTTCCAGGGGTGTTTTTGTAATTTTTCTCAGCATTGTCGGAAAATTTCCCAAATTGTTCCTTTGAAATTTCTAAGACTTTTTGGTTCATTCCCATGTTAATCTAAGGCCATTTTCTATTTTTATGGGAACTGACTAGCTTTGTGCAAAAAGTACAACTCCTAGGAGCATTTCGGTCATTTTCAGGGTTTTCAAAGGGTGTTTTCATCCCTTCTCAAGTTTCTAAATTTTTATCACTACTTTTAACCATACATGATATTTATAATCCCTTTAGGATGTATTATACTTGTATTTCCATTTTTCTGGATCATTATTTGAGTTGCCCATGTACAAGGGTATTTTTGTCATTTGCACTAAACTTCCTAATTTCTCTACTTTTGGTTTCTAATTTCACCTAGTTTCATGTTAGAAACTATTTGTAGCCTCAAACATTTATCATAGAAAAATAGGGATGGTACATTTCTCCCCCCTTTTAAAAACAATTTTGTCCCCAAAATTCCGTACCTGCAAATAATTGCAAGTAGACTTTCCTGATCTCTGTTTCCAACTCCCACGTTTGTTCTTCCATCTTCCTTTTTCCTTAGACCACTCGTACCAAGGGTACTGTCTTACTCCTTAGCTGCTTTTCTTTTCTGTCCAAAATCTTTCTTGGTTCGAGACTTACTGTTAAGTCTTCCTTTAATTTTATCGTATCTGGCTCAATAACATGATCGGGATTGGGATTATATTTACGTAACTGAGATACATGGAAGACATCATGAAGATTTGCCAGATTTGGCAGAAGAGCCACTTGATAAGCAACTGGCCCAACTCTTTTAAGAATTTCATATGGACCTATAAACCTAGGACTCAACTTCCGAACTTTCATGGCTCTGCCTATACCAGTTGTAGGTGAGATCCACAAGAACACATGTTCTCCCACTACAAACTCTAGAGGTTTTCTTCTCTTATCGGCATAGCTCTGTTGTCTGCTTTGAGAGGTAGGAATCCTATCTTTGATCTTTCTAATTTGTTCTGTGGTTTGCTTGAATAAATTTGGACCTAACAGGCTTTGCTCCTTATCTTATGCCAACACAATGGCGATTAACACTTTCTACCATACAAAGCTTCATAGAGTGTCATCCCTATGCTAGCATGGTAACTGTTGTTGTAAGGAAATTCTATCAAGGGTAACTGGTTAATCCAGCTTCCAGGTTGATCTAAAACATAAGCTCTAAGCATATCTTCTATGGTTTGAATAGTCCTTCCGGACTATCCATCTATTTGAGGGTGATATGCAGCACTTAAGTGCAACTTTGTTCCGAATGCACTCTGCAGGGCTTTCCAAAATCTTGAGGTAAAACTAGGATCTCTATTAGATACTATGGATGATGGTGTTCTGTGCAACCTGACAATCTCCTTAATGTATAATTATGTTAAACGTTTTAAGGAGTAGGTTACCTTAATGGGTAGAAAATGAGCAAATTTGGTCAATATCTACTATAACCCAAATTACGTCTAATCCTTCACGAGTTTTGGGTAATCTTACCAAAAAATCCATTGTCTTTCCTTCCCATTTCCACTCAGGTACGTCTAAAGGTTGTAGTAATCCTAATGGCTTTCGGTGTTCTATCTTCACTTTTTGGCAAACTCAACATTTATTAACAAATTCAGCCACTTCTTTCTTCATTCCTATCAACCAAAATTGTCTCTTCAGGTCTTGGTACATCTTAGTGGTTCCAGGAAGTATAGTAAAATGGCTTTTATGGGCTTCTTCAAGAATCCTTTTTCGTGGATCTTCTACTCTAGGCACACAAATTCGTCCCTTGTATCTCCACAAACCATCTTGGTCTAGAACTATTTTTCTTACTTCACCTTTCATCATTGTGGAAATATACTTCTTAAATTCCTCATCTTCTATCTGAGCTAGTTTTACTTCATTTTTGAAATCACTAGTCACCTGCAAGTGACTCAATCTGATGCTACCTTCCCTCAAATTCATCCCTAAATTCATGTCTCTAAATTTTCCTATTTACTCCATTTCCTTTACCATTAACCAAGAGACAAGCAAAGACTTTCGACTCAGTGCATCAGCTACCACATTGGCCTTTCTAGGGTGGTAATTCAACCCAAAATCATAATCTTTTAGAAACTCCATCCATGTTCTCTACCTTATGTTCAATTCCTTCTGATCAAACAAATATTTCAAACTCTTATCATTAGAAAATACTTCAAATCTCACTCCATTGAGGTAATGTCTCCAAATCTTAAGAGCAAATACTACTATTGCTAGTTCTAGGTCTTGGGTAGGGTAATTGGTCTCATGCATTTTCAATTTTATAGAAGCATACACCACTACTTTTCTTTCTTGCATGAGCACACAATCTAGTCCTCTTCTTGAGGCATCACAATACACTTCAAAGCATTATTCGGGTCTGGCAGCACTAGCATTGGGGTTGTGGTTAATCTCTCTTTGAGTTTTCGAAAACTATTCTCATACTCAGGAGTCCAAAGGAAAGGGCTATTCTTTCTTGCAAGTTTGGTTAAAGGTAGGGCTATCTGGGAAAATCCTTAGATAAACCTACGATAGTAACCTGCTAGTCCTAGAAAATTCTGAATCTCTGTCACAAAAGTCGGTCTCTCTCACTTGGTGATGGATTTTATTTTACTAGGATCTACAGACACTCCTCCTTGTGACACCACATGACCTAGAAACTTCACTTCCTCCATCCAAAATTCACACTTAGACAATTCTGCATACAACTCCTTACTCTTAAGGATTTCTAACACAATCCTAAGGTGTTCCTCATGTTCCTTTTTGGTTCGGGAATAAACTAAGATATCATCAATGAACACAATAACAAACTTGTCCAGGCAAGATCTAAAAATTCTATTCATGTAGTCAATAAAGACTGTAGGGGCATTAGTCAGTCTAAATGATATGACGGTAAACTCATAGTGTCCATATCGTGTCCTAAAGGTTTTCTTAGGGATATCCTCATCTCTCACCCTAATTTGGTGGTATCCTGATCTCAAATCAACTTTTGAGAACACTACAGCTCCTTTCAATTGATCCAACAAGTAATCTATCTTAGATAGTGGGTATTTGTTCTTAATGGTCACTTTATTCAACTGCCTATAGTCCACACACAGTCTCATACTTCTGTCCTTCTTCTTAACAAACAACACCGGAGCTCCCCAAGGTGATACACTTGGACGTACATACTTCTTAGCCAGAAGGTCCTCTAATTAAGTTTTAAGCTCAGCCAGTTCTACCGGAGACATTCTATATGGAGCTATTGATATCGGTCCAGTTCCAGGCACTAAGTCTATTGAGAATTTCGTTTCTCTTACAGGAGGGAATTGGGGCATGTCATCAAGGAATACCTCAAGATACTCTCTTACCACAGGGATTTCATCAACTCTCGATTTTGTCTCAACCTCACTATTTAAAAGGAGAACATATCCTTGCATTTCTCTCCTACTACTATCTAGACTAAGGGAATTTAAAACAAGCTCAATCTATTTAATAGTTTCAATCTTAGCAGCAGGAAACACAATAGTTTTATTTAGACAATCAATATACACATGATTCCTAGAGAGCCAATCCATTCCTATAATTATATCCAGTACAGCCAAAGGCAAACAGATAAAATCAGATGCAAATACTCTATCAAGCAAGGAGAATGTACAGTTTAGGAAACTTAGACAAGTTTTTACCAATTTACCGATAAGAGTAGAAATTAGCAGTTCATATGGAAGTTCAGACACAGACAATCCCAGTCTCTTCACACAATCATGAGAAATAAAAGAATGTGCTGCACCAGAGTCATACAATACATTTAAAGATTGACCATTTCAAATGCACCTACCTCTCACGAGATCGGTAGAGTCGTTTGCCTCCTTAGCGTTTAGAGGAAAGACCTTTCCGTAATTCATTTGTTGGCCTTATTAGGGTTCAGAGTTCCTTTGAACATTGGCGGGTTCATCTTTCTAAATTCAATGCATCTTACTTCGTTAAGGTTTGCTACAGAGGTATTGGAAGTTCCTTCATGATTCTCTTATTACCTATCCATCATACCTTACATGATGGTAGACATGTCCTTCAAGGTGGCACTCAAATTTCCTCTAACCTAGGGTTTTCTACATTTCTAGGGTGGTCTCTACCACACCTTGTTTCTGCCATTGGTTTCTGAACACACATGCACAGAATTTGAGGTGATCAGGCTCAACACGAAAATCATGCATGTCAACAACCAACATTAGAAAACATAAGGCAGTCATTCACTAACTAGACTATCTAGTTTCGAAGCATGACTTCTAAGTCCTATCACAGAGATCTTACGCATGCTCTAGAAGCATAGTCAAACCATCCTCAGGCTCCTTAAGGATGAACTGCTCTGATACCATAATATAACACTTTAAAAACGAATACCGATTTCACGCTTAAGTCGATCATTCGGTTCCATTTGTAGTTTGTTATCTCACGATGCGGAATTCATTTTACAAAATTCTTATATGAAAATATGGTAATTTTTTTTTAAAAAAACTGTTTAATATAAAATGCGAGCCTCGTTGATAGAACGTGTGTAGTGGTAAAATAAATCGGTAAGCGGATTTCTACGTATGCTCAAAACCTTAGGAATACTAAGCTTTCACATTGTTCTTTTCGTTTATTATTTGCATATATTAGATACACAAGACTAAAGCATATCATACACATCATAGAATAATTATACATAACCTATCATATAGACCATAAGTCTTAGGCCTATGAGCCTTATCATATAGTTATTACAAACATAGTTAACCTTCCTTATTTACATACATATTTATAATATTCTATCATACACATTATATAAGTAAATACATAGCAAATTTCCACTAACTAATATCTAGGATGTTTGCATCATTCTATTCCTAATATCCGTACAATGTAAATCTTCTTCAAAATAGAGTGCCTAGCATCCTTTTCAAGTACGTGAACTACTACCGTTATGAACAACGTCCAGAATGTCTGCGAAGAAAGTGGAAGAAACTAAGTTTCTCAGTAGGCTTTCTACTTAGTTCCAATGTCATCACTTAAATCCCAGCCACTTCAGTTTATTTCAAAAAATCATTTCTTGCATAAAAGGTTACTTTTAAATCTTTGTAAGCATTTCTCTAAAATGGATCAATTTTATTCAAAACATACAACTTAGTACCTCATCATACATTCTTCTTAAGATTCATAACTTTGGGATTTCGCATAAGATATCATTTGACAAACAATTATTCTATGTCTTAAACTTTATTCTTTACTACTTTTCTTTGTCTTTATCATTTCTTTGTCCAACCTTTGGGACACTTTATGCATCTAGTTTCACCACCTTTGGGAGAAAACAATTAGACATAGAGATGTATTAAATTTGTCAAACAATATCTTCTCACTGACTCTACTCCCACCTCCTACTAAAAATTAAGGATATGAGCTCATTCCTAGGTGATCGTCACCACCATATAAGGGGTGAAGGACTCAATGCCTTCACAGTAGAAGGATTTTTGGAGCGACCTTTGGCTCCTAGAAGCAACCTTTGACTTCAAGAAGCAACCTTTGACTTATATTCAGTAGAGCTTTTTAGGGTCGTCTGGATACTAGTGTGCACAAGGCAGAGAGTAGTTTTACGTTTTCACATAACGTTTGTTTTAGTCTTCCCTTAATATTTTTAAGTTCATTTAAGTTACCTCTCATCCTTTCCTTTTCTCTAATTTATATTTATTCATTAAGATTTTACGTCTTAGCATCTTAATCTAGGTGGCCAAATGGCGCCTTTCAAGTTCTTTACTCTTTGTGTTCTCTTTTGTTCAAGTCTTATGCATGTCCTAATTATTCTAAGTTCAAGTATTAAGTATTTACAAATATTTTAACTCATTTAGGATAATTTTGATTAAAAATGATCAAATGGAAATTTTTTTACCTTTTCCTATTTTCCTTTAAACTTTTAATCCTTAATATTCTAATACTTCCTAAGTTATCTAAATTAGAATCTTTAAACTCTTTTTCTCTTTATTATCCTTGTATGGCCGAATATAAAATCTAAAATTCTAACTTCTTTTAATTTCAATTTCCCTTGGTTACCAAAGTAGTTTAGGTCATTTGGATTCTAACTCATTAACTGGAATCCATCTTAGACAGTTTTAAAACATCTTTCTCCTTAGGGTATACCATGACCAAAATTACTTAATCTACTTCTAACTTCATATTTAAGTCCTAACCATCATTCTTAATAAATCTTTGAAATATGTTACCTTTTTTTCTCCTCTCTACTAGCTTAAATATTTTCTTTAGATAACCCTTAAACCTTTGAAATTACTCTTAGTTTAAATCCTAAGATGGTCTAGTGTGGTATTGAGAAATTAATTCTTCTACAAGGTCAATTAACTCCTAGGTGGCCGAACGACTTCCTAACTCGAATCCTTTCTTCCTTACACTATAACTATGTTATGCCTACATATTTAGGACCATTATTCAACCCTAATTAATAATTAAGCCTCCTCCTTAAATAATCAAACACATGGTAATCGAATGCCACTCTTAAATTTAGGTTTTTACAAATTTTCTTCTAAACCCTAAGTGCTTTCACCTAAAATGTCAATTTGATCCCTTTTCTTTCTTAAAAACTTCCTCACACTGTTGATTCATCATATTTACATGTAGAGTGACTTTAATTAATCCTTGTTAGGAATTAAGACATTTCCTAAGTCATTTAAACATTAAGTGGCCGAATTCCACTCTTTTAGGTTTAGGTCTTACTTTTCTTAACCCTAGTTGACTTAGGTTGACCTTTTCTTAACCCTAGTTGACCTATGTTCACCGTTACTTGGGGGCCAAGTTTATACTTCATAATTGACATATATTATGTTAATCTTAAGTCTTTTTACTCAAAATTTAATTGAATGGCTGAATTTGACATTTACCCTTGCTTAAGTTATGGTAAATTTTCTAGTTACCCATTTTAAGCTTATTTGGGAATTTTACCACTTAGTAATTTTGGGATTTTTTCCTAAGCTTACCTAGGCCATATATTCTGAAACTTAACCTTTTAAATGTTGATTAAATCACCAAATAAGTTGTTTAGTTGCAGAAAATGCTTGATTTATTCTTAATCACATTTTAAGTCCATTTTTACGAAAATCTCTCTAGGGTGGCCGAATGCACTCCTAGAGGTTTTTAACCAATTTTTGCTTTGATTAAACTTGTTTAAAGGTTGATTTAGTTTATTTAAAACCTGATTTCAGAGCTTAGGTTACTTAGAAAAAAATTATAACTAAACTAAAATTTGCTTGGGAGTTATGGCCAAAAGCCTTCCTTGGTTAGCCAATGTGATTTCTTCAAAGTGTTCATCTTACTCCTCCTTGGTTCAATGGTGTTAAGATTTTTCAGCCCCTCTTGCCTCTGGTCCATGCTTGTTTCATCCAGGTTGTGATGCTTAGGTGCTGGTCATGATGAGTTTAGGGTGCCATACAAGGATTTAGCCATTTTTGGGCTACAAGTTACATATTTTTCGTGGTAACTTTCTAACTAATGTCCAAAGGGAACCTTTGGAACGTATTACAAAAATGTATTCCACCTCTTAACACACATACTCAGAGATGCAGATCCAGCACAGGGATCATACCAAACTCATCACAAAAGAAAATCACAAGGTTATAGCTTAAGCATAAAAACAAGCATGACAACAACAACATAGCATCTTTTTCCAAGCCGCAAAGAGTAGATTTTCATGATCTACTCCAAGATCCACACATCCTCTTTCAAATAAGCTTCAAAAGCCTTTTTCATGAGAGCATAAAACGGATCAAAGCCTCAAAAATAATTTTAAAACAAAACCCACCAATTAAATTTCTTCTAAGTTCCTTAGAAGCTCTTTTAATCGAACAAACTTTGTTTTTCTTTTCAAAAATATATAAAAATGGGTGGGGCTGATTTTGAACAGTTAAAATACAGTTTTAAACTCTCACAAGTGAAAAAAAAAATAAGACACATTGATCTTGGAGAAAAGATGCATGAAAGAAAACAAACACACCATAGAAAAACAAGTTAAAAGCATAAAAAGGCAAGTAGAAAGATCCTACTTGTTGAAGACCTCCTTAGTGTTTTGTGGGGATTTAAAGGCTGCATTGGGTCCCCTCTGGTCTGCTCTGGACGTGGACAAAGGATGGTGGTGGGGCTTTAGGGTTTATGGCTTTAATATAGATTAAGTCTTAAAGATGAAGACTTAGGCTTAA
Source organism: Canavalia gladiata (assembly GCA_037954105.1). NCBI lineage: Eukaryota > Viridiplantae > Streptophyta > Magnoliopsida > Fabales > Fabaceae > Canavalia > Canavalia gladiata. Next base: position 37,667,428 of record CM075658.1, on the reverse strand, counting down.
AAGTGTAAGTTTTAGGTGTTTTGTATTATGGTAAGCTTAGAGAGAATGGAGAGGATTTTGATAAGTTTCTAGCCTGAAAAATCTGAAGCAAATGGGGCCCCAAGTTTCCCAAAAAATTCATACTCTTATGGGCAAAGTGGAATTAGTTTTGCACTTAGTGGTATTTTGGTAATTTTGCCTAGATTTTCCTATTTTCCACAGTAAATCAAAATTTAAAGAATTATCCTTTTAGGCATAGATTAGTGTTAATTAGGTTGATATTTCCTCTAATAACGATTAATTTATCCTAAGCATGCTTTACTTTTAATTAACCAAGGTTAATTAGTCTTAACCATGGTTAAAGGAACCTTTTTACTATTCACTTTTGTCTTTTTGTGGAAGACTTGGTTGACTTCACTTTGGTGACTCATTACCACCTTTTCAATGGCTGAATTTTGTGTACATTGGTGTGGGGCCCGCTCTTGGCATGCTTATCATATTATCTTACCCTTCCGGCCTTCTAGGGATGTTTTCGTAATTTTTCTCAGCATTGCCGGAAATTTTTTCGAATTGTTCCTTTGACATTTCTAAGTGTTTTTAGTTCGTTTCCATGTTAATGTAAGGCCATTTTCTATTTTTATGGGAACTGACTAGCTTTGTGCAAAAAGTATAGCTCCTAGGAGCATTTGGTCATTTTCAGGATTTTCGAAGGGTGTTTTGGTCCCTTCTCAGGTTTCTAACTTTTTATCACTCTTTTTAACCATACATGATGTTTATAATCCTTTTAGGATGTGTTATTATTGTATATCCATTTTTCTGGCTCATTATTTGAGCTGCCCAGGTGCAGGGGTATTTTTGTCATTTGCACCAAACTTCCTAATTTCTCTGCTTTTGGTTTCTAATTTCACCTAGTATCATTCTAGACACTATTTGTAGCCTCGAACATTGATAATAGAAAAATTGGGGTGTTACATAAATAGCTACACAAATCCACTCAATTTTCAAGGTGAAAAATATTCTAATATTTGATAATTATTAGCTTTGGATAATCAATTGCACTGATTTGAAACTTTTAAAATCTTTTAATATCATGCTTTTTTCTCTTAACATAGAGAAATATTTAAATATATTCTAATTTTTTTTCTAGGATATCAATAAAAGTAAATTCAATTTTTTAAATAATAAATTAATAAATCTGCTACATATAGCCTATAGATATAACTTCTGTACAGACATAGATTGTTGATATCAAGATATGTAATTGGATGTTTCTTATCAATAAAACGACAACACAAAAAACAAATTAACCAGCATGGAGATTGATATCTTCTTCAATCTTCATTCTTCCAGAAACATTGATGACAGACAAGGTAGTATCACGTGAAAGACACGTGGCAAGTAAGCGTTTATCGGTTGCATGCACCTCTGTTACATGTCCACTAAATGGATGAAGCCAATAAATCAAGATTTGGGTCTTCAGGCATGTGTTCATACTTGGAAGCAAAAATGTCAAAACGAGGAGGGCTAAGCAAATATTCCTTAAGCCATATTGAGGAGAACATTAGGCATATCAAAGATCAAGTCCTCATCCAGAAAGCGGTAATCTACCCCTAAAATTTCCTGTGAAACATTTCGTTCTTAGTTTCCTTCAATGCCCATGAGTGCATCATTGGCTACCCCATCTGTAACATCCCAATTTTTCTATGATAAATGTTTGAGGCTACAAATAGTTTCTAGAATAAAACTAGGTGAAATTAGAAACCAAAAGTAGAGAAATTAGGAAGTTTGGTGCAAACGACGAAAATGCCCTTGCACTTGGGTAGCTCAAATAATGAGCCAAAAAAATGGAAATACAAGTATAAGATATCCTAAAGGGATTATAAACATCATGTATGGTTAATAGTAGTGAGAAAAATTTAGAAACCTGAGAAGGGACGAAAATGCCCTTCGAAAACCCCGAAAATGACCAAAATGCCCCCAGGAGCTGTACTTTTTGCACAAAGCTAGTCAGTTCCCATAAAAATAGCAAACGGACTTAGATTAACATGGGAACAAACCAAAAATACTTAGAAGTCCCAAAGGAACAATTTGGGAAACTTTCTGACAATGCTGAGAAAATTACGAAAACGCCCCTGGAAGGCCGGGATGGCAAGATAAGGTTATAAGCATGCAAGAGTGGACCCCAAACCCATCTGCACGAAATGAAACAGCTGGAAAGGTGGTGGTGAGTCACTAAAATGAAGTCAACAAAGTCTTCCACAAAAAGACGAAAGTGAATAGTAAAAAGGTTCCTTTAACCATGGTTAAAACTAATTAAGTTTGGTTAATTAATAGTAAAGCATGCTTAGGGTAAATTAATAATAATTAGAGGAAATATCAGCCTACTTAACACTAATCTAATCCTAAAAGGATAATTCCTTGAATTTTGATTTATTTTGGAAAATAGGAAAAATCTAGGTATCAACATGGCCCATAAGAGTCCGAATTTTTTGGGACCCTTGGGACCCCATTTGCTTCAGATTTTTCAGCTTAGAAACTCATCAAAATCCTCTCCATTCTCTCCAAGCTTTCCATAACTCCAAACACCCAAAACTTACACTTTCAGCTGAAGTCTTCATCTTTAAGACTTAAGCTATATTAAAGCTATAAACACTTAAGCCCCACCACCATCCTTTGTCCATGTCCAGAGCAGACCAAAGGGGACCCAAGGCAGCCTTTAAAGCCCACAAAAATACTAAGGAGGTCTTCAACAAGTAGGATCTTTCTACTTGTCTTTTTATGCTTTTAACTTGCCTTTTTATGGTGTGTTTGTTTTCTTTCATGCATCTTTTCTCCAAGATATTTTTGTATTCTTTTGTTTTTACTTGTGAGAGTTTAAAACTGTATTTTAACTATTCAAAATCATCCCCACCCATTTTTAGTGATTTTTGAAAATAAAAACAATGTTTGTTCGGTTAAAAGTGCTTCTAAGGCACTTAGAAGAAATTTAATCGGTGGGTTTTGTTTTAAAATTATTTTTGAAGCTTTGATCAGTTTTATACTCTCATGAGGAAGGTTTTTGCAGCTTATTTGAAAGAGTATTTGTGTATCTTGGAGTAGATCATGAAAATCCACACTTTGTGGCTTGGAAAACAAAAATGAGTTAAAAACCTCTAGGAGTGCATTCGGCCACCCTAGAGAGATTTTGGCAAAAAAAATGCGCTGAAAATGTGATTAAGGAAAAATCAGCTACCTTCAACAAGTAAATAACTTATTTGGAGGTTTAATCATTATTTAAAAGGTTAAGTTTCAGAATATATGGCCTAGGTAAGCTTAGGGGAAAATCTCAAAATTACTAAGTGATAAAATTTCCAAATAAGCTTAAAATGGGTAACTAGGAAATCTACCATAACTTAAGCAAGGGTAAATGTCAAATTCGGCCATGCCATTAAATTTTGGATAAATAATATGTTAATTCTAAATTTTAAACTTGGCCCCTAAGTAAAGGTCAACTAGGGTTAAGAAATGGTCAACTTAAGTTAACTAGGGTTAGGAAGCAGGAAACCGTAAACCTAAAAGAGTGGCATTTGGCCACTTAGTAGTTAATTAACTTAAAGGAGATTTTAATTTCCAATTACGATTAATTAAGGACTATTTCTATGTAAATAGGATGAAATTAAAGTATGAAAAAGTTTTGAGGAGGGTAAGGAGACCTATTGATTTTTTTTAGGCAAATGATCCTATGGTGAAGAAGGAAATTATGGAAACCTAAGTCTAGGAGGTTGGAATTCAGCTACCATGTTTTAAATTAACTAAGAATGAGTTTAAATCCTTAACTAGGCCCAAATAATGATCCTAAATATGTAAGAAAAATATAATTAAGGTGTATGAAAGGTGGAATTTGAGGAAGTAGGTCATTCGTCCATTTAGGAATAAATTGTCCTAGAAGATTAATTAATTTCTACTTAGATATTATATGGTTTGGAATAAAAGATACTTTAAAAGTTTAAGAGTCAATTAGACCTAATTATTAAGGTAGTACAAAGGAGAACATAAGGTAATATATCTCAAAGGTTTATTAGAGGCATGATTAAGAAGGGTGGATATGAATTAAACTTGAAGTTAGAAGTTCACTAAGTAATTTGATCATAACATACCTTAATGAGAAGAAGTTATAAAAGATTTGTGAATACTTAATACTTGAACTTAGAATAATAAGGATATGCATAAGACTTGAACAAAAGAGAACACAAAGAGAAAAGAACTTGAAAGGTGCCATTCAACCACCTAGATTAAGATGCTAAGACATAAAATCTTAATGAACAAATATAAATTTGAGAAAAGGAAAGGATGAGAGGTAACTTAGAAGGATAAGTGATGTAAGTCCTTTGTGTGATTTCAACATCAAACCGAATTGAAGCATTAGATTGGTGGTGTAAATGTGACATTATGCTATGTGATTTACCAATCAAATTTCATTATTAGTGATGAATGCTCACTATCTATGAATGAATAAATGATGGATGCTCATGGATGAGAAAGGAAGATGATCATGTATGAGATTTTTATATGTTGATGATTGAGATGAAAATTCGAAACCTATATGTGCATTCCATATTGGTTGGAATTTGTTTGAGCATGCATAACTATCTGGAAGCTACTAAAATGAACATAAAGAATTTAAGGGATCACTAAAGCAAACATTATGTGAAAACGTAAAGCTACTCTATTTGTGCCTTATGTGCACTAGTATCCAGAGGGCCCTAAAAAGCTCTACTGAAGAGAAGCGTAAAGTTGCTTCTAGGAGACTTAAGTTTCTCCAAGAAATCCTTCTACTGTGAAGACTTAAGTTTCTTCACCAATTTTTAAGGTGGTGACGACCACCCCGAAATGAGCTCATATCCTTAATTTTTAGTAGGAGGTGGGAGTAGAGTCAATGAGAAGATATTGTTTGACAAATTTAATACAAGCCTATGTTTTATTGTTTCTCTCTAAGGTGGTGAAATTAGATTCATAAAGTGTCTCAAAAGTTGGACATAGGAATGATAAATACAAAGATAAGTAATAAAGAATGAATTTTAAGGCATAGATTAATTGTATGTCAAATGATATCTTATGTGTGATCCCAAAGTTGTGAATGTTAATGAGAATGTATGTTGAGATGCCACAATTTATGAATGATAAGAGAAATGCATATTTAAGCACTCAGATGTATGTTTGATAATAAAATGTATCCACTTTAGAGAAATGTTTACAAAGAATTAAAAGTAACCTTTAATGCAAGAAATGATTTTTTGAAATAAAATAAAGTGGCTGGGATTTAAGTGATGACATTAGAACTAAGTAGAAAGCCTACTGAGAAACTTAGTTTCTCACCCCTACTTCTTCCCACTTTCTTCCCAGACATTCCGGACGTTGTTCGTTACGGTAGTAGATCACGTACTTGAAGCAGATGCAAGACACTCTCGTTTGAAGAAAATTCACGTCATGTTAATATTATGATTAGAAGGATGCAAGCATCCTAAAATTAGTAATAAATAGTATGTTATGTATATGTAATAGTTATATGATAAGACCTATGTGCCTAGGATTTATATGATGTTTGAATGTTATGTATAATTATTGTATGATGTGTATGTGATGCTTGAATCTTGTTTATTTATTATATGCAAATGATAAACAAAAAGGACGATGCGAACGCTTAGTATTCCTAATGTTTTGAACTACGTAGAAATCCGCTTATCAATTTATTTTACCACTACGCACGTTCTATCGACGAGGCTCGCATTTTATATCAAACAGTTTTTTAAAAAAAAAATTATCGTATTTTCATATAAGTATTTTCTAAAATGAATTCTGCATCATGAGATAACAAACTAAAAATGGAACCGAATGATCAACTTAAGCGTGAAATCGGTATTCGTTTTAGGGTGTTATACTAACAGCAGCTGCAGCACTAACGGTAGCCATTTGACACACGTCCCTTCCTATCCTTCATATTATAATAGACTCCCACTAATTCTTGTTTGAAGTGTAGGCCCTCTTTCCCTTTATACTAATAAACAAAATAGAACCCATCACCTTTCTCTCATGCTCCCACCTAATAACATCACACTCACACACTAAAAGACAAAGAAAATCCACCCTCATCTAGCTCCTAATCCAGAGAATCTCGCTCACATCGAATATCTAACAAATTGACACTCATACTCACGTTCACCCACTTTCTCTACCCAAGGATCTCTCCACACTACCCTAATATTCTTCCTCACACTCTCACTCACCCAAGGAGACTATATTCATCACTAACAGTCCCTGACTTCTCAAAGAATATAGTCTTTGAGCATCACCTCCATTTGTTAAGGTAGAAATAGAATTCACAACACACTTTTATTATTTACTTTAGAATATTGTTAACTCTTTTGGCCTTTTTTAAGCTTTTTGGGAACATCTTTATTTATAGATACTAACATAGTAAAATATAAAAGAATTTCCATATGTAAATTATTATAACACTAATGAGATTATGTTTTTGCAAATTCGTGGAAAAGAGGTGCAACATTGGTTGATAATTTGGAAATAGAAAATATAAGCATCATTCTCAACCCTATGCAAAGTGGAGAAATTAAACAGAGATTGTGAATTAGAAGTAAGAGACTATATTATCCGGTAATAGTAACAAAGTGTGAACACCAATTCCTGTCCGGATTACTTTGATTCGGATTATAAAGATAAATTGAAAGGGAAAGACAAAAAAAAATAAAAAGGGAGTAGAAATAAGGCTTAAAAGGAAAAGAAGAAGAGAGATGACCAACTAACATAAAATATATATATATATATATAAAATAGAGAGTAAGTAGTATAAATAAAAGATAATGGTAATAATAATAAATAAAAAATAAATAAAGGTGGAAGGAGTTAAATAAAAATTGGAAAACAATAAAAATAAGTGGCTATCCTAATAGACTAGAGTTAGTTAGGAATTAGTTAGGTTAGTTAGAAGTTAGTTGGGGTTGTTATTCTTGGGTTAGAAATTAACTAAAGGCAGGTTGGGTATTACCATGGTTAGAGAGGGGTATAAAGGGATTTCAGAGAATTTGAAAGGGATTTTTGGTACGAAAAAGGAACGATTGGAAAAGAGAGAACTGAGAATATAGGAAAGCACAGAAAGATTGGTCTAGGGAGGTTCTTTGAAGTCTTTGAAGGAATTGGTGAAATTTTTCTGGGAGGAAGCAGCATTCTTGGTCTTCCGCGTTTCGGATTTCACTCTAAGCTCTCTGGAAACTTGCAGAACTTCGCGAAGGAGATCACGTTCTCGTCTTCTTCGAATTCACTTCGAATCCTTCGTCTTTCTTGGAGAAGTTGTTGGCTCAAAGCTGATATAGTACCTGTTCTCTGCTCCTCTGACTTCGGTTGGAAGCTCTTGGAAGAATTCCAAAGCTGTTCTAGTTCCCCATTCCACGCTCCAGGTTAGATTCTTGTCTCGTTATTTTTGGCTTCGTATATGCCTAGTCCTGACATATAATGTGTTTCTAGTTTCTGTATATTGTCATGCATTTCCAAATCATGAGGATGACTCAGAATATGTATGAATTGAATCTGTGGATTGAGATATTGAAATATCTGTGAGTCTTGTTATGAAGTTTCGTTTATTGGTGTACTTCTAAGTAAGGATAGATTTCTAAGAAGGAGAAGAAGAGCAGCAAAAAACGACTATTACATTCATGAATCGCTGTTTCTATTGATTCGGAAAAGAACCAAATTCTAGGATATGTTAGGAAAGTAGTTCTTGCTGGGAAATGACTGGTCTGTGAATTATTGATTGCACAATAAAACAATCTTAATTTAGCTTTGAAGGATAAACTTGTGTTTACCATATGCTAGTTGGATTACAGATCGGGCCTCAACCTATTCATGAGGTTCTACCACAGCACCTTTGTCCAGAGTCTATGTTTAGCAGAATAAGTGGAGTTGGAATCATAATTATACCCCTGGATAGTAGGGAATTCAAGCTAGCTCAATTGTTAGACTAGGTCAGGTAGAGAAAATCAGCTCTTGTCAATCTATGACAGAAAACTAGAAACTCTTGCATTTAGAATATCGTTGTTGTCAGGACCTAAAACTGTGTAAGTGACAGACCCATGTCTATAGCAATCAAACCAAATATAGAATTGTGATTGGACGCCTGAGTGAATGTCTCATTAAACAGGTAAAGAATGTTGCAGAGTTAGGCAATTCAGTTTGGTGTCATTATGGATGAGAGTTAACCCAAAAATAAGACAAAATTCTAGGGGTAACAGACTAGTATCTGATCTCTGTAAGACTAGCTAGCCTTTATTAATTAATAGGTTTCAAGCAATCAGGGGAATCAGATGCAGATCTCCTAAGATAACCTCTGGCTGGTTTTAGGATCAATACCTTGGTAGCTAGAGTTACAGTGGAGAGCTATCCCTGGTAAAGGAGCATGTCAGGATTTAAGCTTTAGCCAAGATAGCAGACCTTTCACCAAGTATGCATTGGGCCTAAACTGATTGAAGAGCCATATATCGATCTGGTAGGTCTGGTTTGGTGATGAATTGAATCTCGGAATTAATCCAACACCACTGCAAGGTCTAAGGCCAAATAACAAGTAGGGTAGTTTTCAAAGTCAAGAGCAGTTATGAATGCTAGGCAAGACGCAGGTTCTGAATTTGATAAGGCATAGGTCTAATAGCAGGCAAGAATCAGAACTGATCTCATAAAGAAAGCTGTGATTGATGCTAAGTGGAAGTGTTGATTCTGCAATAGGCTTAAAATCTCTCAAGGCCATTATCCACAAAATAAGTAAGATCAGGTCCTAAAGGGCATTGAGTCAGTTTATAAGAACTTAAACCTGAGAATTTAAAAAGAGGGTGAATATGTTAGTCGTGAGTCCTGGTTTTTCCCCTGATGCAATAGGTTTGACAATAGGAATTCCTGGATTGATTGATCTAAAAAGAGAGGAACATGGTATGCTTATGGAACCTGTCCTGAGAATCCAGGATGTGCAGGTAAAATTTTGAATCCGAATAGGGTTTTAAAATCTGCTGAGCCTAAGGTTAGATGTTGAAGTAAACCAGTAACCGGCAATCAAAGTTGTTAGTTCTTGGTTCTGATTCACTTTAGCCCCATCTTGATGCATAAAGTCAACAAGTAGGACAAGTGATAATCCTTACAGAATGCTCTTTTATACTCATAGCCTAAACCTTGATCTATAGGGACAAGGAGCATTGAGGGGGGTACATGATTCTTGGCAATAGCAACCAGTAACACATCAAGTTTGGAAACAGTCTAGAACGATGGTACAAGCATAATCAGAATTTAGCTTTAGGCCTATGTCTTAAAGTCATCATTGGCATCTGCATGAGTGGTAAGGGGAAGAGATGTTAGTTTTGGTTGGATTACAAAATAACAGTGGGCAAAACCAAAGAGGGCCAAGTCTGAAAACTGATATAGCCTATTGCCTGGATAAATCAACCACATAAGCTTAGGAATGCTGGTAGAATAGATGGATATTTGGGTAGCAACTGTGGACTTATCCAGATAGCACCCCCAGGTCATCGTTTAAAAAAGGAAGCCAAGTAATTACCTAGTCAAACTTCTCTTTACAGCAAGTACAACAATCAATGTCCAAGGTCTAGAATAGCATCCCAAATCTCCCATAAGGTCCTGGACTCAGTTTTGTCACCTTGCTTTAAGTCTCAAAAGGGTTAATTTATACTGGAATACAAATACCTTGGCACCCTCTACTTTCTGGTGTATGTTCCCAATAGTTGGCCTCTGATTTCTGGCCCCTAGCAGGGACCTCTGGAGCGTTATACTAGCTGGTTACAGTAGCCTGTGAGTTCTGATTTGTATTGCCGGAGTCTCCATCTCTCTGGCTGGCTTTGACTGATTTAGACCTAAAAGGGCTTATCCTAGCCTGTAAGTCAAAACCCAATACAGGCCTGTAATTGATGTTCAAAGATTTTATAAAATGGAAAGATACTAAGTTCTACCTATGACAACCAGCATCCTATGACAGGTGCCTAGAAATTAGTTTCCCTTCTTCTGCATAGGTCCTAGGAACCTTAGGGATTAACATTGTTCTCAAGATACATATGACAACTTGCCTTCTAAATCCATATTTGGTGAAACTGTTGTGATGTATCTGGATCACCTCATCTAGGTAGGAGCCAGTAATTTATAAATAGAATGAGCAGCAGGTTGATTGCACAAGCTGTGATCATTGAGGCTGAACAAGGTACAGTGAAGGCAAGAGCTAGGATTCCTTTGACATATGATGACTGGTTAAGATGAGGCATAAGGTAAGAAGCTGAATCTATACGATTTGCAAGAGTAGGGAAGCAAATTTTAGGAAAACCTATCAGTCAACTGATCTTGTGATAGAATCCTAAGTCAAGTCTCATATTAACCCAGCCTCTAGGTTATTAAAAATTAACAGAGGCAGCAAGGCAGAATAATTGCAGAGACCCAAACCAGTTACAACTGGTATAGGCATGGTGGATTAGAACTGCCAGAATTTAACCGTTGGTTGGTTCTTTGTTCATCAAGTTCTGTACCCCCCAGGGTCATCAAGTAGGCTCAGTTATAGATCTCGCCTGAGAAATAATAAAAGATTGTAAAAAGAAGTAAAGTCAGAGCTGATGTCTTGGCATCTGTCTTAAACTTGTCACACCAGAAATCATTATGAGTGTTACTCATCAATCTTTAAAACTAACCTGTCCCAAGCTTCCAAGGAAAAAATGGTGCAACCATTTTGGCATAGTTCTAGCTTGCAGAAGATGGCTAGTACTCTACAGATCAGCAACCTGAGGCTAGCTAGCAGGTAGTCTTCAGTTAACCAGAGATGCTGCTACTTGAGTTACATGAGCCATCATCCGAATAACGAGTAGTCTGAGTTTCCATTGTAGGTTAGTGTTGAGTCATATTAAATCTCTGGTCATATGTTGGTTCCCAGGGAATGAGGCAAATCTGATTTAATCTCAGTAGGGGATATGACTGGATATGGCAGAGCCTTCGTTTTGTTTAAACTAAAAAGTGTCTGTTGTACTGCTCGCTGGTCTATGAAGAGCTCTGCCCTTGGCTCTGTATGCAACAATAGGCCTGATAAAAATGGGTATAAGACCCAAACTCGACCCCAGAAATAGTTTTAGGCATGAGGTCAGGACATCAATAGGTACTGCCTAACAAAGTTGATAAGTATTGACACCTTATAGGTATATACCCAAAAGTAAATGAACAATTCTGGGGTAGGCATTAGGACCTTACCCAAGTGCTAGACACGCATCAGCCAGGTAAAATGTGATGCCAGAAAATAAAAATCTGAACTAGTTTTGAGAATATAACATTGTCAGCCAAAACTTATTTCAAAGCCTTATAGTGACTCTGTGCATGATGGGCCTTGTTAATTATATGAGGGGATGGAGAGAGTGATGAGATGACCTCAGTTCTGAATAAATTAGGATGGACAGGGAAGTAGCACCATAGCATGGCTGTTAATTTTCATGTGATAACATGATTAATGCCCTGGATTAGAAGGATTAAAATTAAAGACTGTATAACCACCACAAAAGGTATTCATAAGGGGAAACAATAATGATATTAATCCAAAATGAACAAATTAGGGAAAACCGGTTGAAGTCTAGATGACCATGGACTATTTTAAATATGCTCAGCTTTGCACTTTAATACCTGGTTCACTATCCACTTCAAGCCTTGAACTAAACAAGTGCTCTTGCAAATCCTATATTTAGGAAAAACGATGATCGTACAAGATATTTACTAAATCTGCAAAGCCTTCAAACAGTAGGGCCATCTACTGATTCTCGATTCCATAAAAGGACTAGATAACGCCTAGCATTATGATAAAAGGGGAGTCTATATAGATATTTTTTAAGAACTAGCAGGATTTCCCATCAGAAAGCCTTACGGTCTAAAATTGAGGGTAACAAGATAAGTCGTATCAAACGAGTAGATTCTAAAATTCTATGCCCGTCTGAGATCTCATGCAATGAGCTCCGAAGTCGAAAGTGCAACATACCCTATCTTTTGATGTTTAGAGAGTCATATGAGTCGTCGTGCAACCTACGCTTACCTTCGACTCTGTGCATGTGGATCGAGGATCTTCCTTTTAATCTCCTTTCAAAACTACTCCCTTTCTTTCCAAATAACATTCAAAGTTCTTAAAGACCCAAGATCTTATGCAATGAGCTCCGAAGTTGAAAGTGTAGCATACCCTGTCTTTCTATGTTTAGGGAATCATATGAGTCGTCGTGCAACCTATGCTTGCCTTCGAATGTGCATGTGTATCGAGGATCTTCCCTTGTAATCTCCTTTCAAAACTACTCCCTTTCTTTCCAAATAATTTTCAAAGTTCTTAAAGACCCAAGATCTTACGCAATGAGCTCCGAAGTCGAAAGTGCAGCATACCCTGTCTTTCGATGTTTGGAGAATCATATGAGTCGTCGTGCAACCTAGGCTTACCTTCGACTCTCTGCATGTGGATCGAGGATCTTCCTTTTAATCTCCTTTCAAAACTACTCCCTTTCTTTCCAAATAATTTTCAAAGTTCTTAAAGACCCAAGATCTTACGCAATGAGCTCCGAAGTTGAAAGTGCAGCATACCCTGTCTTTCGATGTTTAGAGAATCATATGAGTCGTCGTGCAACCTACACTTTCCTTTGACTCTGTGCATGTGGATCTAGGATCTTCCTTTTAATCTCCTTTCAAAACTACTCCCTTTCTTTCCAAAGAATTTTCAAAGTTCTTAAAGACCCAAGATCTCACGCAATGAGCTACGAAGTTAAAAGTGCAGCATACCCTGTCTTTCGATGTTTGGAGAATCATATAAGTCATCGTGCAACCTACGCTTGCCTTCGACTCTGTGCATGTGGATCGAGGGTCTTCCTTTTAACCTTATTTCAAAATTACTCCCTTTCTTTCCAAATAATTTTCAATGTTTTTAAAGACCTATGATCTCACGCAATGGGCTCCGAAGTTGAAAGTGCAGCATACCCTGTCTTTCGATGTTTGGAGAGTCATATGAGTCGTCGTGCAACCTATGCTTGCCTTCGACTCTATGCATGTGGATCGAGGATCTCCCTTTTAATCTCCTTTCAAAGTTACGCCCTTTCTTTCATAATAACTTTCAAAATTCTTAAAGACCCAAGATCTCACACAATGAGCTCCGAAGTTGAAAGTACAGCTTACCCTGTCTTTCGACGTTGGGAGAATCATAAGGGTCGTAGTGCAACCTACGCTTGCCTTGGATCGAAGTTTTCCCTTTTTAATCTCTCTTTTCCAAATTACATCCCTTCTACCAAAATAATTTCCAAAACCAGAACTACGTAGCCTTGAATTTCTCATTGCACCAGGGAATACGTAGGAGTAGGATCAAGTCCTGTCAGGCTATTTTCCTACAAACCTATTTATTTTCATTGGGATCAAACAATTTTAAAAAAAAATCGCACACTCAGTTTAAGGGTACCGTTCTTTGGAACGGGCGAGTAGGGTGCCTAACACCTTCCCTATTCGTAACCGAATCCCGAACCTAGAATTTCTTCCTCAAGTTAGGGTTTTTCCAAATATTTTCCCTTAAAATAAAATTTGGTGGCGGCTCCACATAACAATTAAATTATTTTTTCAAAATTTTAGCGAACCCGTCGTCTCGTTGGAATTACGGTTGCGACACAAAGTAACAGAAAAATTAAACAGGAAAAGGAAGGAACCACTAACATGTAACCTATGATCAAGGAAGTTTGGATGTTTTCTCTTCAACGTATTTAAGAGAGTGGAAGAGATATGAGAGATAGAAGAAAATTAGGGATTAGGGTTATTAAATTTTTGATATTCTGTTTTTTTTTCAGGGTCAGGGTTGACCCCTAAATTGACCCTGTTTGACCAACATATTTTAAGGTTGGTTAGGTTAGGGCTATTTGAGACATTTATTTTAATAAAATTTTAGGGCAGAACAAATTTTAAAAAAATTAAATAGGGCTAGCCCCAGGGCCAACATATAGATTGGCAGCTCTAATCCTTCCTTTTGTAAATGCTTCCAATAATCTATTCAATATGCATGTTCCTCTTTGCCATATTTGTCAAGATTCTCCATAATTTAGATGTTTTTCATATGATCCTTCCAAGATTCTTCGTAATTTAGATGCTCTTCCGATCTCCACGGGTTATTAGACATTTTTGTCGCGCTGCTCTTCTGATCTTCACGGGTTGTTACATTTTTGGTTGCTTAGTAGGATGCCCCTAGCACTCACCAGTAGTGTTCTTATGAATTTTGCTCAATTTTATTCAAAATATCCTTATTAGTGTTCTAAGTCTTTAAAATAATTGTCAAGTCTTAACCCACCTTCTTTCATCTTGCTTTTTTTTCCTGATATTGCTTTCATTTGGTCTTAATATTCGTCTTAAGATGTTGTAATTGCTAAGGCTGCTACTATTTGTTTTTTAACTTCTTAAAATTGTTATTCTCTTTTAATTTGTTTTTTATTTGTAACGGTTTAGTCAATTGGTGGGCTAGTCCTTTTATTATGAAAGAACTTAATCGAATAATCAATTATTTTTTTACTTCTATTTTAAATATGAAAATTGCTTTACTATTATACTTCTACAACTCTTACCAAAATATGGAAGTTGATATTTTCTGCTAGTTTAGTTAAATCATAATTCTATGACATAATTCATTATATTTTTATTATTTTTATATATGAAATGGGGTCATATTTTTTTTAAAATATTGTTTCATTTTTTGAATATTCAAAACTAAGGGATACCTCTTATAGAAGGATGTCTATTAATGGTCCAAAGTCAATGATATAGGCTTTAGGAGCTTCTTGTTTTTTGTACAATGGAGGCTAGAGGAAGAAAGAGGTTGAAGTAGGAACTAGTACATCTTCAAGTGCAAGTAAAAGAGACGTCATCTCATGATAGGATAACCCTCTTCTCCGCCATGTTGGAGGACTCCGTGTGTCTCAACCGTAATTACAACGAGACGATGAAATTACTTAAAAATTTAAAAAGAATTTTTTTTAATTAAGTGGAGTCGCCACCAAATTTTTATTTAAGGGAAAACATTTGTAAAAACCCTAACTTGAGGATGAGATTCTAAGTTCGGGAGTCGGTTACAAGTAGGGAAGGTATTAGGCACTCTAGTCGCCCGTTTCGAAGAACGGTACCCTTAAACTGAGTGTGTGACTTTGATATTTTTTGAAAACTGTTTGATCACTTTAGATAGATAGAAAATAAATATGTTTGTATGAAAATAGCCTGACAGGACTTGATCCTGCTCCTACGTATTCCCTGGCGCAATGGGAAACTTAAGACTACATAGTTTTGGTTTGAAGGCTTAACCTTCGGAGGTAAAGAGTTTGAGGAACGAATTTTTTGTTGTTTAGAGAAAATCCATAGCCCACATATGCATAGGGTCCAAGGCTAACAAAGGCTACACTGGGACCCATATGAATCTCTAAACATCGAACAACAGTGAAACTGCCAGTTGTTATTTAGAGTCCATCACGTGAGACTTGGGATTCCAAAACGAGGTATTTTTGAAATTATTTAAAAGGATTCTTAGTCCACATATGCATAGGGTCCAACACAACTAAGGCTGCACTGGGATCCATATGAATCTCTAGACATCGAACAACAAAAAAGCTACCAGTTCGTGTTTAGAGTTCATTGCGTGAGACTTAGAAAAATAAACTTGGTTTGAAAATTGAGGAAGAGAATTGGTCTTGGCTTAAAGTAAAATAAACTTGATTTGAATTTGATAAAAAGAATTGGGCTTGATTTAAAATAGACTTGACTTGATTTGATGTTGAGAAAAAGAATTGGACTTAATTTAAAATAAAATAAACATGATTTGAAAATATAGGCTTAAATGGGACTTGATTTAAAGTGAGGAGGAAAATTGGGCGTGATAAAAAGACTTTTGGAAGGAGAGAAAACAATTGGGCTTGACCCATATTTAAAGAGGCTTGACCCAATGAGGATTAACTTGATTTTAAATTTTAATAAGAGATTTAGACTTTGCCTTGAAAAATTTGATTTTAAATTACAATAAAACAAAAGATTGGGCATAATCCTCTTTAATTTGGCGGGAGAATGAATCGAGTCCGGGCATTAAGTGAGTCTTGTTGAATTGTCCTGGAGTGAAGATTAGGCCACTTCTGTAGGTCTGCGTAGGCCCAATTGATATGAATTGCTTTTGTTAAAACGGTGCTTGGAGATTCGAACTCGCGTCTCTCTTTTTCCTTTTAAATCTATTAACTAGCTTAACTTGGGCCTTCAGCCGGTAGTTCTTTTCCATTCCAAACATTTTATCAAAGGAATTAATGTTGACCAGCTACTCTGTACTTCCGGGGCCCACTTTCTTTTGGTATCATAACTGTAATTCTCATTAATCGTCACTGCCGCTTTACGTGAAGCCAAAAGTTTTCCCAGAATATGTACTTGGGCCCAATCCTTCTTTCACGTATGATTCAAATCTGGTTTCTTTAGACTTTCACCGCCTCACAGGGCTTTAGTGCAGCATCAGTCGTATATTCCATAGAGGCTGAACCAGCAAGGTGGACCAAAGTCACATTGATGCTCATGAGTACTTTTTTCTTAGTAACCTCGAGAGCAAGTCATGGATGTGGTATTTGATACATTCAAAGATTTCGTTCGATATTACAATATTTGCAGTGGCAAAACAAACCTTTTAACATGGTTGTTGGAGTGATGAAGCAAGACCCATCATCACCAAATATAGAATTACATGAATACATTGTTGTGCCGGGGGGAGCATCAACAAAGCCACTATGACTGATTCTTGATATATGTCTCTTAAGAACGAGAGATTGCACTCCTTTTAATTTCGGTAAACTCCTCTTTATTGTCACTCAATCATTGAATTTGGACATTCAGGTCCTCTTAGTTACACCCTCCATGGTATCAAAATGACGCATGCAGCAGTAACTCTTTGGACTCAACTCTGGAATGGGACCATATTTTCATCCTTTAGGCATCTGATACATGGCAGTGGACTTGCATTGTTCTAGCTATTTTCCTCATTATTGAAGTGCAGCTATAGTAGTCATCCATGCAATTCCTAATCCTATATAAGCTGACTACTGAAGGAGCTCCTAGCATCCCCTTAATGCCAATATTCGCTTCTTTAGACTCGTCAAGTTATTGTAGCCTTCTTGTCAAAGTATTCATGTTCTGATCACTCAGTTCTATGCTCCCTGCATCAATATTCCACAACTCCTCCCTCGACACACTTACTGCATATTCAGTGGCCATTATTATTGAACGGAATTTTGTGTAGGCGAGTGCACCAAACAACAAGCCATTCTTTGGCATACATGTAGTGTAGACCAACCATGCAAATAATGCCCGTCATTACTCAAGATTTTTTTTAACATCGACGCACATTCTGATATAATTTGCTACATCCGATTAAGAAAGACATCAAGCATAAATGTGCAGAAATTCATTGTGCAGTTATCTCCCTCCAAGTGTATGAATGTTGATCAAACCAAAATCCAAAATTCCGTTCTCTGATGATAGGGTTCAACAAGTCTCAGCAGAAAAAGACAGGCTGGTGTGATTTCTTATGAACGTCGTTCTGGAGTATCATTGAACTCGAGAGAAAGAATAAAGATGCTGGAGCTTGGTGCAATTTGTAGCAAGTGGGAGAATTTAGGCCATAACATGGATGAAAGTCCTCATATTAGCAGAATATGGACCAGTGACTGCATCGAGGTAGCACCTAACAAGATGCTTGCACTATTTTAGCAAGATCCTTTACAAGGTAATCGTAAGCACACCTTAAAGCCAGCATGGAAGCCTACACAGCCATCCATACTTCCTCCTATAATCCCACATTATGTATCATGACT
This sequence comes from Canavalia gladiata, assembly GCA_037954105.1. Taxonomy (NCBI): domain Eukaryota; kingdom Viridiplantae; phylum Streptophyta; class Magnoliopsida; order Fabales; family Fabaceae; genus Canavalia; species Canavalia gladiata. Next base: position 37,649,555 of record CM075658.1, on the reverse strand, counting down.
GGGGTTTCTTTTAGGGCCAAATCAAATACACTCCTTAAGACAACATCAAGTTTGTCACCAGCATTATCTAGAAGAGGAGTAGTAGCTCACGCAATCTCTGCAGCAGCCTCTACTAAGCCTTTTTCCCTACCACAGTAAGCATGGGAAAATATGCGACGGCCACACATGTATCCAACATTTGGACATGCATATATGGCTACAAAGAACTATGCTTGTGCGCATTTTGCGTAAGATCATCATATAGCCTAGCGCTGCAGGGCTAAGGATTGGGATCATCCTATTCATAATTCTAGTTCTGTGGTTCAATAATGTGTCTGTAATACAAGCCAAATAGGAAGATATCAAACAACTCTCGTGAACAGAATGTTGAGCCTTCAACAGCTCAAAGATTTTCAGCTTTCGTTTCTCCTTTTTTCCATATGCTTCTATTACCAGCACCATGACTTCTATTAAGACAAATTACTTCTCGAAAGGATTATCTTTACAAACTATCATCCACTCATAACCTTGATTTAGATACGATCTTAAACAAATCCATGCAAGGTATTTGATCAGAATGCTAAAACAGCAAGCATAGATTTAGTGCTAGCTAAACACATGCGACCCCATGCTGATAAATACACACAATATTCAAGATATATGATTCATATGCCAAGACAGCAAGTGTACACACAATGACTATCTCAAACTTTCTCACGAATGCAGTACACAAAGAATACAGCAACTGATTTCGGTTAGTGAAGATTCATTTTGATTTTAATGCACATTACACAGGTCCATATATGAGGAAACTGACCTGGTCTTCATAGAGGTGTACGATCTGAATCAGAGATTTGATTCCTATACTTGATGATTGAGAGCAGAGAACCCTCCTCTAAAGCACTTAATGTTGATCTTTAAGATTCAAGATGTCGAGCCACTCTTCGAACTAAGAAGATCTTCGTTGTGTGACTATGGAGGATAGAAAGACAGAGAGAACACCAAGGAGAGTCCAAAACTGTGAAGAAACCCCTGGAAATTTGATGAAAACTCTTCAGAAGATCGCACCATCGAGAGAGAGAGAGGAGAAGAGAAACCCTGATCCTTCTGATCTAAAAAAAAACTGGCCAAGAAGCCTCCCCCCCTCTTTAAATGATCCTATGCCTTTCCCGCTTAAGCCTTTTTTCTTTATCTGTTTCATTTTTAGTTATTTCAGTTTTTTCAGTTATTCCTTGTTTTTTATATTTTATTTAATTTTTTTTATTTTTCAGTTATTTATTTTTCTTTTGAAATTTAGTTTTCTGTTTTTATTTTCTTTTTATTTTTGTTCAGCTTCTTTATTTTTTATTTTTCCGTTTTCCATTTATTTATTATTTTTATTTTCTTAATTTTCCTTTGTTAATTTTCTTCATTTATATATTTTGTTATTTTTCAGTTCTTTTATTTAATTACTTATTATTTTATTTTTTGTTTTCTATTTCTATATATTTATTATTTTTTTATTTAAACTATTTATTATTTCCTTTAATATTTTCCTTTCTTTTTCGTTACTATATTTTATTATTATTTTTATTATTTCTCACTATTTTCTCTTTTCTTAATCATTTCTTTTTCTTTTTTTCCTTCTTTTTTCTATTTTTTCTTTTCTTTTTTCTTTTTATTTATTTATTTAGTTATTATTTAAATTATTATTTATTTACTAATTAATTTTGCAAATGGGATCTTGGGCATAATTGAGTGTTTACACCGTGGATAAGGAGAAACTTTACTTGCAAACTCAAAAAGATGAGAATGAAAAGGAGAGAAGAAACTCTCAAAATATCACTAATGGGATAAATGATTCAAAAATTGCAAAATACATACATGATGCCTTAATATAGGCTTGGAAATGGAACCTAAGTAATGGAGGAAGCATGCGAATTTGAATCCATCTACCTGGGACAAGTGATCTGGGCTTGGATTTCAATCCCAATGTGGATGCCTTGTTCCTTCCTCAATATAATAGCATAAAATAAAAAATAGACAAAAATTAGGCCCATTCCTTTACATAATTGGACCCATTAGATTATAGCATATAAGAAAAAAATATCGTAAGTTCTAGTCTATAATGTAGAGAGCCATAGGAGAGGTGGTGGTGTGTTGGGCCTAAGGGAGGTCCTCCTAAAGGTCCAAGAAGGCTTCAACCTCCTTCTACAACTTGCTTTGGTGATGAGCCCAATGGGCTCAATGACTTTTCCTGGAGAGGTCTTTACATTTATGATGCTCTCAACAATGGTCCCTACATCATCCCCACCCCCTTCGAATGCATTCATCATAGAATGAGAACCCTTATCATCAGATCTTGCAAAAAAGGAGATAGATAAAAAATATTAAAAGGAGTACTAACACCATAATCACCAAGTAATTTTATGCCATAAATATTAACGCCTATTCGCTCCAAAACCTGGAAGGGGCCATTACCCTTGGGCTGGATTTTACATTTCCTTAAAGAAGGAAACCTTTCCTTTCTAAGGTGATGCCACACCTAATCACCAAGTTCAAAGAGAACCTCATTTCTTCCCTTGTTGACCAACTAACAGAATAAGTCATTTCCTTTTTTATGATGGCTTTGACCTTGGTATGGAGTTCCTGAATGAATTTGGCTTTTAAGCCCTATCCTTACTATGATAACTGGCTACGTTGAGGATGGGAAAGAGATCTTCTAGGGTTAAAGGATTAAAACCATACACTAATTCAAAGGGGGACTATTGGGTGGTAGAATAGATACCCTATTGTAAGCAAATTCAACATGGGGCAAACACTCCACCTAAGTCCTTCAGTTCTTACGTACAATAATCTCAGAAGAATAGAAAGAGTTCTACTCATCACTTCTATTTGGCCATTAGTCTATGGATAGAAAATGGTGGAGAATAAGAGTTTAGTTTGTGAGAAGAGATCTTCTTTATCTGCTAGCAGAAAAATTTTGATGAAGACTTTCACCAAGTGCTTGTACGACTCATTATTAGAATTATATGTATGAATTTATAGCTCTCATATTTTGATCAAGATCTCTCAATTGGTTTTTGAAAGAAAAACTTAACAATATTCTCAAATGAAAGGTTTCAAGGTTAAAAAGCGTCTTAGAAAGAATACATAAAGTTTAAAATTTTTGAACTATGAAAACTTGATTTTTGTAACATATACATGAAGTAACCAAATCCTCAAAAGAGTTAACCAAACCTTTGTATTGAGTTAACCATGCATCCATACCAACTTAACCAAATGTAACATATAATTAAACAAAATTCTGCACTGAGTTAACCATTTTGTGTAATCAATTACTAGATAGTGTCATCGGTTTCAAAGTCTGTTGGAGCCTTAAAAACTTGAAAAATACTAGTTTAACCGATTACGAAAGCATTCTAGAGGTTAAATAATCTATTAAAAGTGGGTGTAATTGATTTGTAATATATTCTGGAGTTATAGTAATCGACTACCAACTAAATTATCAAATTACATAAGTAACAAAACCCTTTAGTAGTTGATTAACAAAGATAGTAATTGATTACGAAGTTAAAGTTCTGAAAGTTTTAAATAGTTTTCAGTACCAACAATTTATAGCCAACACATTCAAAAATACTATATAATTTTACATATAAATACTTGTTCATAACCCATTTTATCTTATGAGAAATGGAAATAAAACAAAAGAGAATGAAAAGAGAAAGAATTTTCGAAATTCTCTTATGAGAACCTTCAGTCAAAGTGTGAAGTTTTATCATTGCTCTAGATTTTGTTTGTATTAAGCTTCAAGGGCGATTTTGATTTGATCTTCTGTTTTATCTTCTTAATCTTGGTTGTTGATTCTTAAGAGAAAGGGTTCTCTCTTGAAGGCGGCTATGTTTTGTGATCTTGCATAGTTCTTGAGGCTTCAAGTGAGGGATCTTGAAATGGTTGTTTGTAAGAGGATATTGTATTCTTACAAATAGTCAAGAAAATCCCAGGTAGCACTTTAGGGTTGGATGTAGCTCTTTCTTGTTGAGAATAAACTAGGGTGAATTCTTGTGCAATCTTTTTCTTCCCAACACTTTTACATTTTAAAATTTAATCTTATTATTTTTAGGAGAAAAAATTATCAACTTAATTCATCCCCCTCTCAGGTTTGTGACCATTTGATTAACAATTGGAATCAAGAACGAATGTGAAGAAAATTATGATTTCTTTGTGATCCAAAAACTCAAAGGGCTTCACAAACCCATCTTTAGGTGATGATGCACCCATTAATAGGCCACCAATCATCAATCATGAATGTTACCCATATTAGAAAGAAAGAAAGAATAAGGATATTCATAAAGGCCATATATGTTGACGTGTGGGATGCTGTAGAAGATGGTGCATATGTGCCAACAACATTGTTGCTTGTGTTAAGACTAAAAAGATTAGAAGTGAGTGGAGTAAGGAAGATAAGAAAAACCTTCAATATAACCTTAAAGCTAAGAAAATTATTACTGCAACATTTAGTTATGATGAGTTCTTTAAATTATCCCAATGCAAAACAGGTAAAGAAATATGGATACCTTTAGAGTCACAGATAAGGAAACTAATGAGGTTATAAGATCTAAAGTCAATACATTAACTATATAATATAAGTTATTTTGTATTATACCTAAACTTCTCTTAAAACACCAAAACTTACACTAAACTTGAACTTTCACCTTTGAAGTTAAAGTTATAACAAGCCAAATAAACAAATCCCTACCTGTCGCAACCGTAATCACGACGAGACAATGAACTCACTAAAATTAAAAAAATTTGTATATTTTCTTTAGATTAATATGGAGTCGCCACCAAATTTTTATTTAAGGGAAAATACTTGCAAAAAACCCTGACTCGAGGAAGAGATTTAAAGTTCAGGAGTCGGTTACGAGTGGGGAAGGTGTTAGGCACCCTACTCGCCCGTTCCGAAGAACGGTACCCTTAAACTGAGTGTGTGATTTTTGAAAATTTTTTTGATCCCTTTAATTAATGTTAAATAAATAGCTTGATGGAGGTTAGCCTGACAGGACTTGATCCTGCTCCTACGTATTCCCCGGTGCAATGGGAAACTCAAGCCTTACGTAGTTCTGGTTTGAGTTGAAGGCTTGACCATCGAAAGGTGTTTGAATTGAAAAGCGAATGCATTGTTGTTTTTTTTTTAAATATTTTAAGGGTGCGATCCCAATCCACCTATACACAGGGCCCAAGACAACTATGGCTGCACTTGGACCCATACAAATCTCTAAACAGCGAACAGTAGAAAACGCTACCAGTTCATTTTTAGAGACCGTCGCGTTAGATTAAGGAATGCAAAATGACATCTTTTATTTGTTTCAAAAGGGAAGGGAAATCCCCAATCCACATATGCACAGGGCCCAAGACAACTATGGATGCACTTGGACTCATACGGACCTCTAAACAACGAACAGCAAAAAAAGCTACCAGTTCGTTTTTAGGGCCCGTTGTGTGAGATTTAAGGAATGCAAAATACGATTTTTATTTAATTGAAAAAGGGAAGGGCAATCCCAATCCACATATGTACAGGGTCCAAGACAACTACGGCTGTACTTGGACCCATACAAACCTTTAAACAACGAACAGAAGAAAAAGCTACCAGTCGCTTTTAAGGCCCGTTGTGTGAGATTTAAGGAATGCAAAATAAGATTTTTATTTAATTGAAAAAGGGAAGGGCAATCCCAATCCACATATGCACAGGGTCCAAGACAACTACGGCTGCACTTGGACCCATACGGACCTCTAAACAATGAACAGCAGAAAAAGGTACCAGTTCGTTTTTAGGGCCCGTTGCGTGAGATTAAGGAATGAAAAATAAGATTTTTATAAAAAGTTTTCTTGATTTGTAACTATAGGGGCCAAAATGAAATTTTGAAAAGTGTAGGGGTCAAATTGTAAATATGAAAACTTTAGGAGTCAAACTACAAATTTAGGAGGTTTTGGGGGCTCGGTTACAGTTTGAAGGATTTTAAGGAACCTACTAGCAAATTCGGGAAGTTGAAGCACCTAATTGCAATTTTGGGATGTTGGGGGGCTCAGTTGCGATTCTGTGGAATAGAGAGGGCTCAATCATAATTTGCCCACGCCGGGAAGAAGCCCAAAACGGACGTGGTGGGGCCCGCTTATGTTTGCATGGCCTTCATGGCTCCACCCTGATTTTTCCAGTGAAATGGCTCGAGAAGGCTTTAATGCATGAGCTTTCCCTTCCTCCCCCATGGGGTCTATTGCCTTTGTATGCTCACGTCCTGATTGCCTGTGTGCAAACCCGATTGGCGGTCTGGCTTGCGGCGTGGGGCTCCATCTCCTTCCTTGTTTGCTTCCCTGAGTTAGCCAATATATTTCCTAGTGGTTGTGGTCCTTCTACTTTGAACGATCTGTGTAGAGGGAGGGGGCATCCCTTCGAATGCGAGACCGACTCTTCTCAAGCGTACTCGACGCAGGACATTTGCACGTACGACATGTTAGGGGGTGGAGGTTGGTGTCATCGGGAAGCTTGCCACAGACTGCCTCGAGCGTATCAGTCGGAGTACTGCTGCTTTCGAGTCACCATAGCTCATCCCATTTGACCGACGATACATGAACAAGGGCCACCTCTTCTCGAGCGTGCTCGGAGCATTGTTGCATAGTGAAGCATTCCTGATTCCCAGTCACTAGCTTTGCCTGAAGTCTTAGGCTGCATTTGGCGTGATTGAGGCTATGGGGTTATGGGACTGTGAAGGACCATTTGGCCTTGCCTAGTATGTAAGAAGGAAAAGTCTTTAAGATTTCTAAGTTGGTTTAGTTTAATAGCCTAAGTGCTAATTAGTACAAATCATCTTCTAAATGGAACAAAAACTGAACCATAATGCTTTAAGGGCTTAGGGAGTAGATTTGGCTAACCATAGAATAAGTTTATAAAGTAAGGTAAATTGGATGTTTAAGGATATTTAAGTAGAACATGAGTAAGAAGCCTTGAATTCATGAATAAGGAGGAAAGAAAGTAAATCAATTAGTGGCTCATACTTGATTAGTAAAGTTATTAGTCAAGAAAGAAAAAACTTTGTAACACTCAAACATGAAATAAGAATGTTGTGCATAAAACACCCAAATTGATGAACATGAGGAATATATATCTAAATAGGCCATTCGGTAAACTAATCTAAGATTTTACCATTTCATAAACTTACATTATAAATATTAAGAAAAACTTAATCTTTAAGAAAAGGAAAGGTTGAGAGGTAACTTAGAAGGATGAGTGAACTAAGTTCCTATGAGAGATTTATCATAAAACTAAAGGAATAAATTAAGATGGACAAACTCTTGGACAAAGGTTACATGTTGCCCAAGAAATTTACATCAAGCATAATTAAATCTTGATTATAAGGTAGGTTTCAAAATAGAATAATTATGCTAACTTGTTTGTGTTTCCTTATGAGTACACAAATATGTATGTAAAGTGTATGAAATATACTCTTGGTTGTTTGGAAAAGTGATGTTTTATATCATACAATGTGTGGATGATAAATGTGAAGGTAATATGGATTAGAGGCTATATGTGCATGGCATATTGGTTGGATTGATTGAGCATGCATGTTATTTGGAAGCCATAAAAAGGAATCTAATTAATTAAGAGATCACTAAAGAAAGAAGTTATGTGAAAAGTTAACACTACTCTTAATATGCCTTGTGCACATTTAGAAAGAAAAAAAGGTCCTTTGAAGATGAAGATAAAAGGATTTTCCAAAAATCATTCCATTATGAAGAGCTAGATCTTCAATGATTTTGATGGTGATGATCACCAAATAATAAACTCATGTCCTAAGAATAAAAAGTAGAGTAGCAGGGCTAGTGAAAAGATATTGTTTGAATAAAATGTATGATATGCCTATGATATAGATTATCACTAAGAGAATGATGGAGAAATGAGAATAATTATGATTAAGGTATGAATGAAATGATAGTCAAATGATACATTTGATATGATGGAATGTGATCTCAAGAGTTTGTAAAATGTATGAAATCTAGAACAAGTAACTTTATGCTTATGATAGAAGTTAGTTCCTACATTTGTAAAAAGAAATCCATTTTAGGTAAAAATTAAAAGTGAACCTATATGCATGTCATGTTTCTTAATAAATTGAAATGGCTGGGTTAAAAGTGTTGACACTAACTATAGGGTACAATATTACTAAGAAACTTAGTTTCTCACCCTTCTTCCACCCTTTTCTTCCTAAACGTTGCAGATGTAGTTTTCAGCGGCCGTAGTGTTCATTGAACTTAACAATGTTAACTGGCCTACCAACATCATGGTCTAGTCATCACATTACTACAGTCTCTCCCATGTGTGGTCGTCACAGGGTAGCTCCTCTTTTCCTAGGTTGTACCTACTCTTGGCTTTTCAGGAGATGGGAGAGGGAGCCTAATATGCCTTCGATGAGAGCTTGTGGCTAGAAGGCCATGGCCCCTACTATTGAAGTGTTATCTATACTTAAAGAAGTTGAAATTTATGTCCCACTCGATAATGAACATTTTTGTATTATAGTCAAGGATGAATGTAATATAAATAAGTGATATGTAGGATTGTAATATAATTTATATGTAGTAAATAATCATGTATTATGTATGATAGAAGTAGTTATATGCAATAATATGTAGTTAGGTATATATTTGTATAATACATGTATGTGATGTATGAAAGAGGACTAATACTCTAGTACTAACCTCTGAACTTAAGAACATGTAACAATTAGTAAGGACTGTATAAATAATATGAATCAAGTTTTGTATGCATTATTATGTCATATATCAAGTAATCAAAGCAAGTTAAGAAGTGAGTGATAATGCTTGACCATTCATTTTCTGCTACGACGAGGCTCGTATTTTTAACTAAGATTTTTAAAAAAAAATTATTTTCAATATCAGTAATTTTTAAAAGGATTCAACATTATGAAGTAATAGTCTAATGATGAAACCACAAGTATAAATTAAGCATCAAACAAGCTTTTTTTTTAGGGTGTTACTTCTTCTTCACCATAAATATAGTCTCCACTATCTTGGGATCTTCATCCAATCACCTTGACATAAAGTGGTATCAAAGCTCCACAATGGAGGTAAGATCCACTTCTTGTTTCTTTCTTAAGTTTATATAAGCATTCTTCTCTTCCACTCCAATTTTCTTCAATTTCCATCAATCTATTTTGCTTTTTTTGATTTTTTCTTACTTGATGTATCATTTCTATTATATCTTCCTAAATATTTGTTGGATCCATCTTTTACTTGGTGTAATTTTCTTGAAAAATCATATCAAAAGTGCTTGATCATCTAGGTGTAATTTGGCCCCAACATTACTTGTTTGATCACCTTATTTTTGCTTCAATCTTGATCTGAATTACATAATTCTAGGTTTTGTTTTCATAATATGAACATCCTTCAGCTTTTTACCAGTGCATTTTGTCTAAATTCTAGAAAAATTTTCAAAATATTTTTTTAATTTGAAACACATGTTCTTGGCACAAAATTTGGTGCATGTGAATTCAAATTTGTGTGATTTGATTTCATATGTGCTATATATAGGCCTTCTTCTACTTGTATTGATCCTTAATTATGGTGTTCATGTCTAGTAGTTTATCCTTGTTTGGTCAAAATTTGATTCAAATATTTTCATGATTATGTGCATGCATGTTATGGATGCTAGATTAGCTTACTTCGTGCATGATCTAAATGTTTAAGACTTTAATACAAGTGTATTCTTAATCACTTTAATTAAGATTCTATAAGACACTTAATATTACCTCTAGACCTTATTAAACTATGCTGGCTTTGGAGATTTTGGAAAATTAATTTGGACATAGAACCTCGACCTATGTAAGGAAGAGTGCAAAATTGTACCTAAGGACTTATTTGGACACAGGTGAGTTAGACCTTGAAAAAGTCATATGAAAGGAGTAAATTGAGGACAAAAAGGACTTGGATTTGTGTAAAATAGAACCTAAATAAACTAAAATGTCAAATGAATAAAATAAAAAAATAATAAAAGAAAGAGAAAAGAGAAACAAAGTTAAAGAAAGCAAAGTAAAGAAGATTCTATGAAAAAGGCATTCATAAAGAACCCTTTAGGATTAGGGATCCTTCTAGGATTAGAGCCCATAGAAATAAATCCCATAGGAGTAGGGATCATGTAAGGTTAGGTACCAAATACATGTAAATAGCTCTGGTAACTAAAGGGGTAAGGATCACCTAGAACCCCTAGAAATGTCAAAGGTAAAAAGAAGGTTCCAAGGAAGGAACAGCATAGGCATACTTAGATTGGGAGCTGAAGGTTGAGCAATTATTTGCAAGCTATTTTGTAGCAACCAAAATTTCCAGAATATATTGCTAGCATAATAAAATTCATACTAGTAAAAAGGAAAATAGAGATAAAAATGAAAATTTAGAAAAAGTAGAAAACTTTTGGTAAAATGGCAAAAATACCCCTGCATTGGGACAACAACGAATAATGAGCAAACAACTCAAAATGAAAAGATATAAGATATTATAAAGACTTGGAACTTCTTAACAATGGTGAGAATATTATGAAGAACAATTAGAATTGAAAAAAGAGCGAAAACACCATCGAAAACACTCAAAACACCCTTATAGAGCCCTGACTTCTATAAGGGCTAAACTGTTCCCAAATAAATATAAAATAACATAGAAAAGTGTGGGGAAAGATTAATAAGGGTTAAAAATATTAAGAAAATAGTTTAGAAACTTTTGTAGACAAATGACCAAAATCCCCCTCGAAGCCCAGGAGGGTTAGAAACTATCAAGTATAGACTTGTAACTTGGAGTCTATTATCATGCACAAAAATTAACATATTTTAAATAAGGAAATGACTCATCAACATGATTCACCAAGTCATAATGGCATAAGGGACAAAAACATTTATGGAGATAAAAGTAATGATGATTAAGTTAAAAATTAACCATTATTAAGTTAAAAAATTAACCATGATTAGGTTAAATAAACCATGGTTAGGGTAAACAAATCGTGATTAGTCTTAAAGGATGATTACTTATATTTCACAATTAAATTTGAAAATAAAAATTATTATGACAAGACCATTTTTCGCTTAGTTAGAAATTTAATCCCTAAGTAACTAACCATGAGGTGGACAAAATTTACTAAGGTTTTAGTCATTTTGACTGTAGTAAAATCACTCATCCAAACAATTTGTAAATTCTCCAAGATCAAGCTTTCATCTCTAAACTTTTTGAAGCCAAAATCTAACTAAGTTTAAGCTTCCATCTTTGAAGGTTAATCCCAAATACTAAACCAGTAAGCCTCCTCTTTTTCCCTTGAAGAAATTTCGTGTGTGACCATCAAGGGGTTGATTCTCCGTCACCAAGTTTCCATTCTAAGGCTTCAACAAGTAATATATTCTACCTTTAAACTTTTCTAAGCATTTTTGTTAAGTATTCTTGCCTAATCTTATTAATCTTTATGGATCTTTTTTCTAAATTTTAAGATCCAACATCTTTGAGTATTATTTGGTTTAAAACTGCCCTAGGATCTTAAAATAAACCTTCCTAACTTTAAAATAATTTTTAAGAGTCCAAAATGAAGTTTTAATGGCTTAAAATGAGAAAATAATTTTTAAGAGTCCAAAATGAAGTTTTAATGGCTTAAAATGAGAAGATCTTAGATGTCTTTTCCCTAAAATTTTCTAAGTGCTTTTGTTAACTATTTTTGCTTATTATTCTTGTTCTTTGTAGATCTCTTCACTAAACTCAAAGATCTAACTTCCTTTAGAACTTTATTGTCCAAGGCTTCCCTAAGGCCTTAAAATAAGTATTTTTAAGTTTTAAATAATTTCTAAGGAGTGAAAATGAAGCTTTGATGGATTAGAATGCTTATTTGTACTCTTATAACATTTTTAATTGGTTAAAATTTCTTAAAAATGTTTTTTAGAAAGTTTGGACCGATTTTAGATGTTTCACTTTAAGTCTTGGAAGATGTTCAAGTGGAGTTGTTTTAGATTTTAGAGAGGAATATGTGAATCTTTTCTTATTTGAGCATAAATCCTCCATGTGTTGCTTTATTTCTTGAAAAGTGAAAGTTTGTTCTTTTCACTTTAAAAAGTAAAGGTCTTGAAATGTGAAGTTATGAACTTCAAAATTGGATAAGTATGGTTGCACGCTTAAAGTCGTGAGGATAAAAATTCGAATTTTAACCTATAAGTCCTAAAGGCTTGGTCTTCAAAATATTAAGTTAAAAATTGGACTTTTAAACATAGAAAATTAAACAAAGATGTAAACTTCTCACTAAACACAAGGACCATTAAATAAGATCAAAGACTTGATTGATCTTAAGACAAACCATGATTAATAAATGCTAAGACCATGGATTTATAAGGTAAGATGGAAAAAGGTTGTTAAAAATGTCACCTTGAGTGTATGAGAACAATTCGGCCAAGACTTAATTTGTAAGGAAGAAAGGACTTAAAATTCATAAAGATTAAAGTTAAACATTATCCAAAAGTGTTAACATTAAGCAAATACACATAGATCCAAGAAAAATAAGTTAACTGGCCATGGAAGATCTCAATGGCTAGTATGTCAAGTACCTGTAAAAAAAATAAGAAGAAACTAACATTTAATAAATTAAGGTCACTAAATAACTTAGGATGCAAGGATAATCCCAAGTAAGGGGACAAGTTTTGGAAGACAAGACATGAACACTTTGACATACACTTGTAAGAATATCAGTAAATTAGTTCATTGCGTAAAGGACCAAAGATTCACTCTTAATAATATTTAAAATTAACATATTGGCCACAACGACATAGAAAGATGAACAACAACCTTTTTGAAGCTCACAAAAATATTTGACCAAGGGGGAAAGAATTAGGCATGATAAGATTTTAATGGGAAAAACTTATGTGTTCATCTCTCTTAGGAATAATTTTAAGAAACAAAAGTGACTATAAGGTTTGGATTAATGTAAATTTTGATGAAATTAGAAAAGGATCATCTGGACAAGGAGAATTAAAATTAGTTTAAGATTCATGCCTACTTAAAAGACATAATGACTATTTGTTGCACCAATGTGGCTCTAGTAATGTGGCTAGCACTAGACTAGTAAACAAGTTAGGGATACTAACTACACCCTACCCTAAGCCATATAAAATTTAATGGCTTAGTGATAAGGGAGATTTATTGGTTAACCAACAAGTACTCCTTACCCCTACCTTGGGAAGGTGTGAGAACAATGTCACATGTGATTTTGTCCTTATGGAGGTTAACCATGTGCTATTCGGAAGGCCATTGCAAGATGATAGAAATGTCCATCATGATGGGAAACAAATAGGTAATTGGTGCTATTTAATTCTTGAAAGGTAACTTTGGTTCCCCTCAGCCTTGGTGAGGTTTGTAAAGACCAACTACCAATAAGGAATAACAAGGTTTAAGAAAGGAAGGAACTAAAGGGGAAAAACTTTAATTGTCATAGAAAAAAGATCTCTACCTTTTGAAATTTTTGGTAGAGCTAAGGGTAGTGAAGCAAGGCTTAGTAGCTAGAAAGATGATATACCCGAATTATCCAAGGACCAACTCTAGGGGTAAGGAGTAATTTCCTCCAAGGGGTAGGAAACATCCCTAGGGTCATCCAACCACTAATAGAAGAATTTTGGACATCTTTCCTAAGAAGATGCTAATAGGGCTTCCTTCCTTTAGGGGCATTGAGCACCAAATACATTTAATCCTAAGTGCCTCTCTACAGAATAGTTTGTGTGAAAAATGTGAGTGTAAAACACTTGCCAAGTTTTACCTACAAGCAAGTATACCCACCACTATAGAAAAAGAGTATTTTAGATCCTTAGTATCAATCCCACAAACACCACTCTAGCAATCTAAGCATGAAATCTAAATTCTAATTTTAATCTCATCAAATGAAAGGTTATTTTATGAGACTAGTTTAAAATAGTAAATAGAAAAAGAGATAGAAATCTATTATGTGATAAATAAAAGAAGTGATGCAAGTTATGGAAAGATTATAGGGCTTTGGCTTTGGCCCCCCTTATGACTTTACTTGTTTTTGCCCCTAGTTTCCCCTTTATTCAATTTCTAATTACCTACACTTATTCTACTACTCCTCATTGATCCAACAACAGTAGTAATCTCCCTTGTAATTATTACCCTCATTGATCTAACAAGATAGATAAATAGAAGGCATGATGTTTAAGATGTCGTTAACTACGTGTTTTTTCAAGAAATTAGCCAGTTAGAAACCTAGGTTCCTGATTTGTCGTCTAAGACCCTTAGATTCAGTTATCCTATAGTTCTATTAATTGGGCATGGTACGATCACCTCCACCCAACCAACTTATTGATTAATATAATTCTATAGTTTCTATCACTGAATGAGGCATAATAAAATAACATAATTGTAATGAAGATATCATTTTATAAAAATAAAAAATAGGGGTTCACGCAATACATATCTCAAAGTTTCCCAAATCCTCACAAAGGGAAAATTTAGTTATTCATAATGAAAACAGAAAACCCACAAATATCCATAACATAAAATATATAGAAAAAATACAAAACCAATACTTCCAACAAAGCTATAAAATGCTCTATGTTTGCATTAACAAGGATTAATCCCACCAAGATCCCACAAGAAGATATCGAAGGAAGAACTAGAAATGGAGATGTTAGAAATGAGAGATGGGGAAAGATAAAGTTATGCCCAAAGGGGGGTGTGGGTCTTCTGAGAAGAGGACTAAGCTCTCTAAGGGGTAGGTGTTGGTGTTTTGAAGTATGTTAAGAAGTTTGGTAGAGCTGTCCTTTCATAGGTGTAGATCATAGCATTTCCAACATTGAAGACTAGGCTTGCTCCAATTTCTTTACAATCGTCATGGTTGTTTTAGGTTTTTGCATCATTACATGGTAGATTGGGACGCCTCCTGCATCATTAGCGATGACTAAGATGCCTCCTATGTCATTAAGGCTAATGTGTCATTGTTTCTAGTTATGTCAAATGTTGGCTTCACGTTGGCATGGTCCTGTAGCCTCATGTTGGCAAGACTATGCTAGTCTGCTGAGGGGTATTTTTCACCTTTTTTGTCCCTTGTTATTTCATACCCCTTTTTTCCTCTTTTTGACTTAAAATTTGTTTATTTTTAGATTCTCTACTTGCTTAACCATTCCTAAAAGAAAATAGAATATTAGGTATAATTACAAGTAAATTTATGTTTAATCTTGCAGTAATTATGCCTAAAAATCGTAGATAAAGTGACAAAATGACAATTTATCACATACTCAAACTTAATCATTACTTGTCCCCAAGAAATAACCCAAGGAATGGGAGTACAGCAAGTATAGAATCCAAAAATCTCAAGTTCAGCATGCAAAGAATAATATTACATTTTACCAACATGAGAATAATCATGAATAATCCAATTGGACTCTTTAAGACCCCTAGGATCAAGTTCTACATCTAGAGTTGATCACTTTTGCTCACTTTAACTCATGTGTGTAGGGTAGTTTCTTTTCAATCTATCCTTTAAGACTATACACTGTCATAGACTGGCCTATAAACCTTAAAGCTTCACTAGAAGCCAATGTATACACAAGAATCAAAAGATCTTTAATAATTGAAATGCAACCATGGGAAAATTTTTCAAGTGGGGTAAATAAGGGAAGGAAACACAAAGGGATTTATTTCATTATTTTCAATCAACGCTTAAACACAAAAGATGTATCCTCAAAAAAACTTTGGTGCTATAGTACCTGACTTTCAAACCTTAAGCTTGTTAATCAATTACTATAATTAATAATCAATTACTAAAAGCATTATGTAACTCTTGTAATTGATTAATTTCATTGGTAATCAATTACAATAACTTCAGAATGCATTAGTAATCAATGGCATAAACTTTTAATTGATTATTTCACCTCCAGAATACTTTGCTAATCATTATATTAGTTGATAATCAATTAAACCATTACTTTGCAAGTTTTCAATGCTCGAGAACACTTTTGTAATCGAATGCTACGTTTGGTAATCGATTGCATCAGATGGTTAACTCAATACAAAATTTTGGTTAACTCTATGTAACATTTGGTTAACTTCGTAACGACCTATGGTTAACTCAATACAAAGATTTGGTTAACTCTTATGATATTTTGGTTACTTCGTGTATGTGTTACAAAATAAATTTTCATAGTTCAAAACATTTAAACTTTATGTATCCTTTCCAAACATGATTTGAACCTTGAAACCTTTCACTTGAAAATATCATTAAGTTTTTCTTTCAAACAACATTTTAGAAAACTTGATCAAAATGTAAGAGCTATTAATGCATACATATAAATATAAGACTTAGTTATACTATTACTTGGTGGAAGTCTTCACCAAAATCCATTTTTCAGTAGATATGAAAGATCTCTTCTTACAATCTGCCCCTTTTTGTAATGACAAACACCATTGTAAAGGAAAATTCTTCACTACTATGAACCTTGCTTTAATGCATATCTCCCACTCAATGAATGCTTCAATTCAACATATATTACTAGGGAATAACACTTTTATTTGATAGCTTCTTGAAAAGATCTACCTATATTCTCCCTAAACTCCCCTTGAATATGATATGCCTATTCTCCCCCTTTTGGCATGATCAAAAAGAGTTAAACAGAAAAAAAAAAAAAACAAGTGACATGGGTTAAAGAATAGACATATAAAGCTAACTGTGAGTATAAGGAAACAAGGAATGTAATAACAATAGAATGCATGCATAGATCAATATCCATGAAAAACATATGTTAAGAAGAAATATCCATAGAATGACTGAACGATCGATTACAATCAAGAAGTAATTCATTATCACCTGAGTCTGTTGAGAAACTCCACAAAATTTAGTGGCAATTAATCAATTATAAAACCAATTAATCAATTACAATGCAACAGTATTCAACAAAACCAATGAAAAAAGTGTAGTCTAAAACTTTATTCTAGTAGGTATGGAAATCAATTTTTCATAAACAAAAAGAATTAAGCATACTATCAATTTATTCAAGTTACATAGGTCATTTTAGACTTCATGCAACACTAGATTCATGTAAAATACCTAGTTCTCTTCTTAGATTGAAAAATATTTTACTTGGTAAAGGTTTAGTAAAGATATCAGCTAGTTGCTTATTTTATTCAATAAATTCAAGTACACAATCACCTCTTTTCACATGATCTCTAAGAAAATGATGTCTAATGCCAATATACTTAATTCTAGAATGAAAAATAGGATTCTTAAATAAATTTATAGCACTAGTATTATCACATATTATAGGAATGTTATTTAACTCTATCCCACAATCTAAGAGTTGTTGTTTGAGCCACAAAATTTGAGCACAACAACTTCAAGTTGCAATATATTCAGCTTTAGTAGTGAATAATGCAACACAATCTTGTTTCTTACAAGTCCAAGAAACTAATGCATTTCCTACTAAGTGGCATGTACCACTAGTACTCTTCCTATCTAACTTACAACTAGCAAGATAAGAATTTGTATAACCTATTAGATAGCATGTACTACCTTTAGGATACCATAATCCAGCATCAATTGTATGTTCAAGATATTTCATGATTCTTTTTATAGAAATAAGGTGTGATTCTTTAGAATTTGCTTGATATCTAGCAAATAAGCATACACTAAACATAATATCAAGCCTACTAGCTGTCAAATATAATAATGAACCAATCATTCCTCTATATTTAGTGAGTTCAATAGGGTTATCTCCCTCATCTTTGTCAAGATAAGTTGCTATACCCATTGGAGTAGTTTCTTCCTTGCGATTGTCCATGACAAACCTCTTAAGAAGTTCTTTTCGATACTTGATTTAACTTATGAAGATTCCATTATTCATTTGTCTAATTTACAATCTAAGGAAGAAATTTAACTCTCCCATCATTGATATCTGAAACTGGATTTGCATACTATTAGAAAGTTCTCTACATAATGATTCATTAGTAGATCCAAATATAATATCATCAACATAAACTTGCACAACTAAAGTGTCCTAGTTTTTCTTTAAATCCCTTTTCTAGAAGAAATTTAATTAATCTCTTTTCTAAAAGAAATTTACTTAATCCTTTATACCAAGCTCTAGGAGCTTGTTTAAGTCCATATATGTCATTTTAAGCTTATAGACATGGTTTGGATATTCAAATTTTTCAAAACCTAGAGGTTGATCAGCATATACCTCTTCTTGTATATAACCATTAAGAAAAGCACTTTTAATATTCATTTGATATGGTTTGAAATTCACTATGCATACATATGACAATAATAATCTAATAACTTCTAGCCTAGCAACCGGTATATAGGTTTCATCAAAATCAATGCCTTCTTCTTGATTATATCCTTTAGCCACTAATCTAGTTTTATTTCTTATGATAATTCCATCTTCATCCAGTTTGTTTTTAAAGACCCACTTAATTCCTATATTTTCTTATGTAAAGGCTTAGCTACTAATTTCCAAACTTGCTTTCTTTCAATTGTTTAAGTTCCTCTTGCATTGCCAATGTCAAAAATTCATCATCCATAGCCTCATTTATAGTCTTGGGTTCAATTTTTGGAAAAAGTGCTAATGATTACATCGATTAGATAAAGAATGTCTAGTATAAAGTCCCTTTGATATGTCACCAATAAATTTTTCAATTGGATGATATTAGTGCGTTTTCCATTTCTTTGGAAGATCTAAATGTTGAGAGGTGTCATTTGATTCTTCCTCTCCATTGTTAAGATCAGAATTTACTCCTTCGACATAGATATTTGATAAAATTCCTGTATCATCATCAAAAATATCTTTTTCCACTTTTGAGAGGTTAGTTTCATCAAATACAACATGAATGTACTTTCCAATAGTCATAATTTTTTTATTATATACTCTAGATGCTTTACTAGAGAAAGAATATCCTAGGAAGATGCCTACATCAGATTTAGCATCAAACTTACCTAGATCATCCTTACCATTATTCAACATAAAGCATTTACATCGAAAGGAATGAAAATAAGATATGTTAGGTTTCCTCCCATTATAAAGTTCATATGGAGTTTTCTTCAATATAGGTCTAATTAGAACTATATTAAAGACATAACAAGCAATATTAACAATGTTAGCCCAAAAATACTTACACAAGTTAGTTTCATTTAACATTGTTCTAGCTAATTCTTCATAAGACCTATTTTTCTTTTCAAAAATACCACTCTTTTGTGGTGTTCTTGGTTCTAAAAAAATATATTAAATACCATGTTCATAAAAAAATCATTCAAATGCATGATTTTAAAATTCACCACCATGATCACTCCTAATAGTAATTATTTTCAAATTCTTTCATTTTGTATCACTTTAGCTAATCTTTTAAAAATAAAAAATGCATCACTGTTGTTTACAATAAACAACATCCAAGTATATCTAGAGTAATCATCAACAATCACAAGTGCATAATAATTTCCACCAAACCTCATAGTTTTAGAAGGACCAAATAAGTCCATGTACAATAATTTCTTATGTCTAGTAGTAGAAACAATATTATTTGGTTTACAGGAGGTTCTTACTTTCTTTCATCTTCGACATGTATCACACAACTTATCTTTATTAAATTTGATATTAGGTAAACTAAAAACTAAATCTTTTATTCTCAATTTATTCAAATAATCTAAGTGTGTGTGAGCTAATCTCCTATGCCATAACCAAGATTCATCCTCTTTAGATAAGAGACATTTCACATTACATGCATTTATTGAATCTAGATTTAGCATATAGATGTTATTAATCATATTTCCTACCAATTTTATCTTATCATTACTTTTATTAACTATCATATAGCATGTAGAATCAAAGACAAATTAAATCCTTTAGCATAAAGTTGACTAATACTAAGGAGGTTATGCTTAAGGCCATTAACATACAGTACATTTTCAATATTGGTGTTAGAAGTCTTACCAACCTTTCCTATGCAAAGAATTCTACCTTTGTTGTTGTTACCAAAAATAACACAGCCACTTGACTTTGGTGAAAGGTGAGTAAAATTTGACTTATCTCCTGTCATGTGTTTTGAGCATCCACTATCCAAGTATCAATTTGAATTCTCGACCTTTAAACGTTCCTACAAAATAGTTTAGATGTGATCTTTAGGTACCCAAATTACATTAGGTCCTTTTGGGTTAGTCAAAAAGGAAATTCCTTTTGAAACCCATATATATCTACCATTTGGAACACCATACTTCCTAATATAGCAAGTAGATGTAGTATGTCCTACTTTAGTACAATAAAGGAATTTGAGATATGGTTTGGTAGATGCAATATAAGATACAAAGAAGTTATTATTAGGCTTAGGATGATTGTTATAAGTGTAACCAAGTCCAATTTTATCATGCATGTTTCATTGTCTTCTTAGTATATCTTCTAGATTATTTCTTCCTATATTAAATTTAACAATTGTTTGATTCAACTCTTTTACTTTTAATTCTAGAACCAAGCAATTTTCACATCTTTTCTTCATCATTTAATGAATCAAGGGAATGATATTTAAGTTTCAATTCATCAAATTGATTTTGCAATAAATCTTTCTTTCTTTCTAAAGAAGATAGATGTTTTTTGTTGTTTTGTAAGCCTTGCAAGTCTTGTAGTTTCTTGAAATAATTTTTCAAAAGGATTTTGTAATTCATCATAGGTAAATCTAGAATTAGTCTCAAAATCACTTACCTCTTATTTATAACTATGATAACTTTTCATGAGATGTAATTTTTCTTTTTATTTTTCTCTTCTAGAGCATGGGGTAGAACTATCATTATTGTTATCCTATGTTATGTATACCCTTCTTTTCTTTTCCTTTTTGACCTTTCTCTCATTTTTCTCTAGGAGAAAAGGATAGTCCACCTTCATGTGACCAACTTTGCTATATTCATAACAAGTAATCATTTTTATGAAAATTTTTTAGACTTCTTTGTTGCATTCTTTTGCCAAGAGGGTTGTCTCTTTGATGTTCCTTTCCTAAGAAAATTACTAAATTGCTTCACCAAGAGACCTACATCATCATCATCATCTAAATAAATTTGTGAAAAATTATCACTATCATCTTCTTTGTGTGTTCTCATCTTAGAAGTATCTTTATGAGCTATTCCCTTATTCTTATAAACTTCCTCATCTTCAACTAGTCCATTTAGCTCAAGCTCATGTTCTTGCAACTTGTCAGATAGAGCAGTTAATGGCATTTTCTTGAGATCTTTAGTTTTTGCAACAATTATTATCACCTTGGGCTACTCTGGCCTACTAAGACATCTCAAAACTTTGTTAATTAGTTCTTCATTCGGAATAATTTTGTCAAGGGAAGCAAGACTATTGTTAATACAACTAAAAAACATATTCATTTGGTTTCATATGAACAAGCTTATATGCAGTTAATGCATTCACTTTGGATCTTTTAACTTCATTAGTTCCCCCATGTGACTTTAAGGGTATCCCATACTTCTTTAGTTATTTTACATTTGGAGACTCTAAAGAATTCATCATAACTAAGTGCTAAGGTAATGATATTTTTGGCTTTGAGGTTATATTGAATCTTTTTCTTATCTACCTCACTTTAGTCACTTCTAATCTTTTCAATCTTAATACCATCAATAGTTTGTGTTGGCACATATGTGCCATTCTTTACAATATCCCACGCATCTAGATCTATTTATTATATGAAAATGTTCATTCTTTCTTTCCAATATGGGTAATGTTCTCCATTAAAGATAGATTGCCTATTGATGGATGCACCATCAACTAAAGATGGATCACTAAGAAATCATTCTTTTCCTCATAACTACTCTTAAAGACAATTGTTAATCAAATGGCTACACACCTGAGAGGGGGTTGAATTAGGTTTGATATATTTTTCTCCAATCTTCACCAACCAATTGAAAAATAGTAAGCCCATAAACACTAGCCACCTAAGAATCTTGAATATGATTTATGAATTACACAATGTTAATATAATTTTGATGATCAATTCAAGAAAATCATATTTAAGCCACAAAGATTGATCAAGAGCTAAAGGTAATGTAGAACATATAATAGGTGTTGAAATGAAAAAGTGTGGGGAGAAGAAGATCACTCAAGAATTTATCATGGTTCACTCTCAGCCAAAGAGAGCTACATCCAACCCCCAAGAACCCGTTGTGATTTTCTTTACTATTCATAGAGATTACACAATCCTTGAACAAATAACCACTTCCAGGTCCCCCACTTGAAGCATTAATAACCATGAAAAGAACACACTTTCTTGGATATGATTTATGAATTACACAATGTTAATGTAATTTTGATGATCAATTCAAGAAAATCATATTTAAGCCACAAAGATTGATCAAGAGCTAAAGGTAATGTAGAACATATAATAGGTGTTGAAATGAAAAAGTGTAGGGAGAAGAAGATTACTCAAGAATTTATCATGGTTCATTCTCAACCACAGAGAGCTACATCCAACCCCCAAGAACCCGTTGTGATTTTCTTTACTATTCACAGAGATTACACAATCCTCGAACAAATAACCACTTCAAGGTCCCCCACTTGAAGCATTAATAACCATGAAAAGAACACACTTTTTGCATACACATAACCACCTTTAAGAAAGAATCCTTTCTCTGAAGAACCAACAACCAAGATTGAGAAGAGTAGAGGATCAAAACCTACACCCTTGAAGCTCGATACACTGAACAATCCTAAGAAATGAAAAATCCCAAGCAGTGACAAAACTTTCACAACATTGAATCAAAGCTCTCACAAAGCAAATTCTAAAATATTCTTTCACTTATTGTTCTTTCTTATTTTCTTTCCTTTTCTTTTCTTTTCTTTTATCCTCTTATGAACAATGGGTTAGAAACAAGTATTTGTATGGAAACTTAGAAGATAGCTTTAAATGGATTAGTTTTAAACCATTATAATTGAGAAACATTTAGAAGCTTTCAAACCTTATGCTTGGTAATCAGTTACTATCATTGATAATCACTTACTAAACCATTCTATAACTCTTGTAATCGATTAATTTTGTTGGTAATC
Source organism: Canavalia gladiata (assembly GCA_037954105.1). Classification (NCBI taxonomy): domain Eukaryota; kingdom Viridiplantae; phylum Streptophyta; class Magnoliopsida; order Fabales; family Fabaceae; genus Canavalia; species Canavalia gladiata. Next base: position 37,626,486 of record CM075658.1, on the reverse strand, counting down.
AATTATTATAACTCTAGAATGCATTGGTAAGTGATTACATCCACTTTTAATCAATTATTTCACCTCTAAAATTCTTTGGTAATCAACTAAACTAGTATTTTGATAGTTTTTAAGGCTTTAATAGGTAATTGATTAGTACATGTGGTAATCGATTACATCATATGGTTAACTCAATAGTTTTCTTAACTATGTGTAAAATTTGGTTAACTTTCTAATGATGTATGATTAAATCGATACAAAGATTTGGTTAACTTTTATGATCTTTTGGTTACTTCATGTATGTGTTACAAAAAAAAGTTTTCATAGTTCAAAAAATGTAAACTTTATGTATTCTTTAAAAATATGATTTTATCCTTGAAACCTTTCACTTCAAAATATTGTTAAACTTGTCTTCCAAAAAAACATTTTAGAGAGCTTGATCAAAATATGAGAGCTATCAATGCATACATATAATCTAAGACTTAGTTATACTTTTACTTAGTGGAAGTCTTCATCAAAATTTGTCTTCCAGTAGATATGGAAGATCTCTTCTTCACAAATTGCCTTCAAGAAGATCCCCAATGAATTATGAGAGGGTCCTTTTTGGTCGAAAATCTCTAGGGAAGACACCTTTGGCCCTAATTTCACTCCAAACACTACCATTTGTGACCTTGTATAACACATCCTGCACCCTTGCTTTTTGGTCAACCTATTTGTAATATAGGATGGCACAAGATACATTACTAGGATCCATCTCTTGGTCCTCTAGGCAGCAATTCATGGACATCACATTGATGCAGGATGATTCTTTATCATGTCTTGCATGCACATTAGGCAGCCTCTAAAGGATGGAAGTAAGGGATGTTCAGCATTAGGTCTTACATCATAACCCTCTACCACTTCCATGATGTCCTTCATCCTAATGCAATATAAATGAATAAACCCATCTTTCTTGGGAATCAGGCATGGTCATGTATGGGTCTGCTGGAATGTGACTAAAGAAGAGCTCCAATCATTTAGTTGTAAGGGTAGAACCTCAACAATGGTAGCCCGATGCTAGAATAAATCAATGGATCAAGGTGGAAAGACTCATTCATTAACAACTCCAACATATAGAGGGACGATTTGATCTCATTCTTTAGTTACTATAGATTCGAGTAGGATGCCAGCTGCTCCAATATCTAGGACAATATATCCTTTCTCCTTTTGGTTAGGACATTATTTTTCCCTTCATTAGATTTAGGAATAAATTTGAAGATTGAGACATTTCTTTAATGATATTCATTTTCATTTTGAGATAATAATATTTTCTTCTATTAAGCTGTGTGCTACCATGAGAAAGGTGGACCTAAAAAAGTAAGAGGACTTTTATACTCAACCGTCGACATCCAACAGGAAACATGCTGGAGGCATTGCTCAAAAATCTTTGTTTGTAATAGATGTTAATTGAATCTAAAATAGACATAGGAACCCTTGATGTAAATAATTGATAATTAACAATGATTTATGTCATCTTGTTTTACACTAAAGTAACCTTGGCGGAAGGACTGAACCAGAATGAGGTTGCACCTAACCTCTCTCTCTCTTTGTTGAGTGATTCCCTTCTAACTTGTACACTCTAGAACTTGCTTTGAAACCTCATTAAGACTTTTATTAGTAATAGGATGTATAGAAAAAATATAAAGGAAACAATAGGTTTTGATGAATGGACACAAATTTTGACTATCACTTAATGTCCCCTTTTGAGCTTGGATGAAGAATTTTTTTTCCTTGGTACCCTAATTGTATTTGTGTGATTTCAAGTACCCTTAGACAAAAGTAACATAAAATAAATAGTTGGGGAGGAAAAATGTGATCATAAAAGGGAAAAGAGCAAAACAAAAATAAAGAGAGAAAAAGAAAAAGGAAAGCAGAATAACTTACAAAAATAAAATGTAAAATATAAAAAATCCAAGTAAAATAGCCTAGAAGTCTAAAGGTTTAAGCGTTGTTGTAGAAAAATAACAAATAAAAGTCCATTGTATTTCCTTCCCTTTGTTTACCTCACCAATTAATTTTTCCTTGGTGACATTTCAACTATAAGAAAGGCCTTTTAATTCATATGTATGCATTAACTTTTAGTGGAGATTTGATATTTATAACAAGCCTATGGCAGTGTACAGTCATAAGGGATAAAGTGAATAGAGATTACCTTACACATAGGAGAGATATTGAGTACAGCGATCATCTCTAGTTATGGGTCTTGATCTTTTGGGTCTTAAACAATCTAATTAGATTATTACCAACTATTCCTATGATAGTAAAATGTTAATATTATTGCATCATACAAGAAATAAGATTTTTTGGATTTTATACTTGCTACATTCTCATTCCTTGGTTTATTTCTTAAAGACAAGCAATGTTTAAATTTGACAATTATGATAAGCTGGTATTTTGTAATTTTATTTGTGAAATTTTAGGCATAATTATTCCATAATTTAGCATAATTCACTGGGTTGGGTATGTTTGGGCCCAAAAAGAGAGAAAAAGGGCAGAAAAAGACAAAAAAGTATAAAAGGATAGAAACGCCCTTGGCGGATTGCACGCGACCATGCGAACTACGAATGACCATGCTCACATAATGGTGAACGGTCATGCCAGCTGCATTGCACATCTATGCTATGATGAAGGTACATGTCTATGCCATAATGAAGTAGCATGACCATGTCGAAATTTGAAGCATCAGCAGTATATGCCATGCCATCCCTAATGATGCAAGAAGCATCCCAATCAGCCTTACATCAACATGGAAGATGCAGAGCAGCAGCAACAGCCACATGATGGCTAGGTCAAAGTCTGTGACACTAAAAACCCTAATCGACTTCTATAAAAAGGAACTTCTGCCACATTATTCAGACTTAGCTCTCCCACTACAAAAACCCTCTCCACAAAAAGCACACCCATCTATATTTTCGGCATAACCCTACCTTTCCCTTATCCATCATTTCTAGCCAATCCTTTCCTAGTTATCCCTTCTAACATCCTCCTATAAGATGTTGGTGAAAGGAGATCCCCCAACGGTGTAGACTTAGAACAACTGTTGGATTGCTAGTAGCTTATTTTTCTATTCTTTCAGTACTTATTATGAATATTTTGACGATATTTAACTAATCCTTAATTCATAGGGCTTTGGAAAACCTTTTAATATAAATTTCTTGAATCCTGTTTCCCTTGTATTTGATAAATAGTTATCTATTTCTCATAATTTTGTTACCTTGTTATGCTTAATCTACTAATAAGACATATCTAACCTTGTTAGTATGTAAGTTAGTTAGGGGGAGGTGATTGTACCACTCCTAATTGACAAAATTGTAAACTAATTGAACTTAAGGGTATTTTAGGATCATTAAACTTACATCTTGTTAGGCCCATTGGACCCATAAATAGGGCAAGAAACAAGGAGCTACACAAGGAGGTGTAAGCCTTACTAAACATAAAACCTCCTCATGCCTTCACTTCCCTCATGGCACTCTAGATCTTAGAATAGGACTTTAGATTATTTTTTGTATGCTAGGATTTAGTGTGCCCAATTTGTATAGGCTTGGGCCCAATTTCTCTTTACTATTTTGCTAGCTCCTTAGGCCTGCTTCTGCCCAATTTTGGGTCTATATCAAAGGTGGAAGTGGAGAATTCTATTGGGCTCGAACTTAAGCCCAAATTCCTTCTCCCAATCTGCCCAAGTTCTTTCCTTCCTCAAGCCCTTAAAATGCCTATATAAAGGCATCATGTGTAGCATTTTCACTTTATGAATCATATTTAGATTTTGTGAGCATTTAAGATCAAATTTTCTCTTCTCCCTCCCCTTCTATCATGGAAAGAGAGCAAGGTTCCTTCCTTATTCTTGGCTCATCCCATATGGTGAACGCTTGAGGCTTATCCAAGCATGATGGTGCCTCCCTAGTGAAGCAATTTCCACCAATCCATTCTCCACCTTTTTCTCCAATTGTTGTATCCCCATATTGTTTAGGAAGTCACCTTCATCCATCGTGGACATCATATAGTAGAAATCCACCATTATTTGAGCCTTGATGACCTTTTATCATCAAGCCCTTTGGTAGAATCCCAACTTGCTAGGAAGGGTAAGGGTGAATTCACTTCTTTCAAAACATTTATGCAAGACACATTGAAAGATAGGAAGAACTCTAGCCTTAAGCCTAAGGAATCCAAAGATGCCAAGAACTCCAAGGAGTTCAAGAACAAAGCCCCTAGCTTTCCCCCAGGAAAAAAGTCTTCTATCAATTATTTTAAGTGTTTAAGGAGTGGCCATATTTCCTCCCAATTCCCTAATAAGAAAATCATGATCCTTAGAAGCAATGAAGATTACTCTACACTAGAGTCCACTAACTCTAGTTCCACTTCCTTCCCTTTGAGGATTAAGCCCTAGAATATGCACTTGAGGATGACCTAGTTGTTAAGAGGTTACTAGATAGTATGGCCAAGGGGGAAAGAAGAGACTCAAAGAGAGAACATCTTCCACACTAGGTGTTATATCAAGGGAAATGCATGCCCCCCTAATTATATATGGTGACAACTGCACCAATGTGGCTAGCACAAGGTTATTCACCAAATTAGGATTAGTAACCACATCTCATCCTAAGCCATATAAACTTCAGTGGCTTAGTGACAAAGGAGATTTGTTTGCTTATCGATAAGTAGTCATCACCTTTATCATTGCAAGGTATGAGGATAATGTCACCAATGATTTTGTCACCATGGAGGCCAACCATGTGCTATTGAAAAAACCATGGGAATATGATAGGAATGTCGATCATGATGGGTATACTAATAGGTATTCCTTTCTTTTTAATTTCAAAAAGATAACTTTAGTTCCCCTAAGCCCTATTGAGATCTGTAAGGACCAGGTGCATGTGAGGAAGAAGGGGAAGGAAAATAGGAAGAAACTAATCGGGAAAAAGTATAAGGGTCCTAAAGAGGATATCTCTACCCTGACCTAAAGAGAAAGTCTTTCTCCAAGAGACAGAATCCATCCTTAGGCTTATCCTACCACTTTTGGAAGAATTTAAGAATATCTTCCCAAAAGAGATGCCAGTAGGGCTTCCTCTCTTAAAATATTGAGCACCAAATAGATCAAATCCTAGGTTCCTCTTTACATAATAGGCCAACCAATAGGAGTAAACCTGAAGTGACCAAAGAAATTCAAAAGCAAGTACAAGAACTTCTAGCTATGGGGTGGGTAAGGGAAAACATCATCCCATAGGACATACCTATCCTGCTAGTCACTAAGAAGGATGGATGTTGGAGGATGTTTGTAGATTGTAGGACCATATCTCATTAGGTATAGATACCCTATACCTAGATTAGATGACTTGCTGGAAACCTCCATGAGTCAACTCTTGTTTCTAAGATACACTTTGGATTTGGCTACCACTAAATTAGAATGAGGAAGGGGGATGAGTGGAAGACAACCTTAAAATTTAAGTTTAGGTTGTATGAATGGTTAGCCATGCCTTTGGGCTAACCATGCTCCAAACATGTTCAAGACACTCATAACCATGTGCTAAAAAATCTCATAGGAAAATGTGTTGTAGTATACGTTGATTGTATCCTAGTATATTTAAAAACTCAAGAAGGGCATATGGGCAGGTAAGCCAAATGCTCTTGGTCTTAAGGGAAGAAAAGTTATTTTTCAATCTAGAAAAATGTTGCCTTTTCTTGGACCATCCAGCCTTCCCATGGTTTATCATAGGCAAACAAGAGATCCAAGTTAATTAAGAAAAGGTCAAGGTCATTCAAAATGAGCTTATAGAGTATCGTATTGCAGATTCACTATTAGTTTGTTACTTCATGATGTGAAATCCATTTATAAAATTATTATAATGGAAATATGAAATAATTTTTTTAAAACATTTGTTAAATATGCGAGCCTCGTCACAGTAATCAACATAGTAAATAATGAATATTAAGACATCACCACTCACGTTTATTTTGAAAACTCACATTCATTTACTTGTCTCACTATAGATTCATTTCCGCAATAATATTTACATTATTAATTGTATAGGTAATACCACACACAGACAAGAATAAGTTAAAGGCTTCTAGTGAGTCCTTAAAGTAAAATAAAGACTTCAATGTCATTCACAAGTTATAGTCATCCAGAGCAAAAGGTATAAAGTTGGCCAAAACAAAATAAGGTTCTTTATAGTTCTTCTAGCATTCCATTCCATGACCATTCATCTCTTATTTGTATTACTCATTTCAGACAGACTGTTGCCACCGCGAAGAGAATGATCGGACTCTGGGAAAGAAATGGGAGGTAAGGGTGACAAATAATAATTTATCAGTAGGTGTTTACCATAAGGTTAGTGTCATCATTTCTAACCCAACCACTTAAGTTTATTAAAAAAGGTGACAAACATACAAGTTATATTATTTCTTTTTAAAATTATACTTATCTACAATGGATTCTTTTTAATAATAGAAAAAATTCACTCTCATAGAGCATGCAATTCATACATACTATGAATCACTTTTTCATATAAAATGTCTTGGACATAAATCTCATTCATTCTTTATATCACTTTTTCATCATAACATAGAAATTGTTTGAATCTTATTCATGTTGTACCTTAATCATAATCATTTTTATTCTCTAGTCACTTTCTAAGTGACAATTTCATTTAAGGCATAATGTTAACAATTTAGTCAAACAATATCTTCCACTTGTCTTCTACTCCACCTTCTGATCTTGGATATGAGCTCATTTTGGATGGTCGCCACCAACATAAATTTGAAGACCTATGGCTTCCCCATAGATGGATTTATTTGAGAACTTATGGCTTCACCACAAAAGGTTACGTACCTTCTGATTACCATAAAAGGACCTATCTCCTTCTAAGTATGCACAAATCTCAGACTTAGGAGTAGTGTTAAGTTTTCACATAATATTCTTACTAAGAATATATTTTTTGATTATATCAAATGGTTGAACAAGTTCTTTAATTGATAGTTGGAAACCTAAAGGAAGAAATCCATGCATTTTAATTTATCACGATATTATAAATGATCAGGAAGCTATTACATGCTCTCTCTCTCCTAATGAAATGTTTCAATTAATGAATGTATGACATAAATGTTAGATTTATACATAGAATTTAATTAAAATGTACCTATAATATTAGAAGTATACCATTATCCATTGATTACCATTAATTATATATTATTATTTTTATAATAATTACTTTAAAAATCATATATAATTTTTAATGGGATCAAAATATAAAAATTTTACTCTTGAAAAAAAAGGAAATTAGTGACAAAATAATTACTTTTAAGAACCTCTATGAATTAAGCAACCTTCTTATTGTGGTTACCACACTAGTACAAAATAGAAATTTTATAACAAATTTCTATCTTGATTATTAAAAAACCAGTGTAAAAAAATGGGGCAATTTCAAAATTTTAAATACAATTTACTAAACCAGTTATTAGTAACCGATATAAAAATAGCTTTTACTTTGTTTAATATCATAATTGATTTAAAAATCATTTTCTAAGTTAGTTAAATACATAACCAAGGTAGAAACTTTCCTTTTTTTTCCTTTTGAAGTCCTGAAATTCCTTGATTTTTGTCTTTCTCCATTACCTTTGGGTCAACTTTCGCTGCTCTTATCATTCTCATTGTTTTCTTCTCCATAGGCTCAGATCACCTTCTCTCCTGACCACTTGTCCTCGAAATGTGCAACAACCTCGAGTTCTCCTTCATACACTCTAACATTATTTCTTACCCATTCTACTCCATCCCCCTCTGCACTGCCTTCTACAAAGGCAAAAAAATTGGACTCGTCGTGTCGATGATCATGTCTAATCCATCCTCTGCATCATGTAGTGCATCATTGCTGGCGCTGGTGTCACCCCTTCCAGGATTTGAAGAACATATCTACAAGCATGCCAACTTCGACCACATGCTTGGAAGTGTCGATAATGAGTTGTTTCACCTTATTGCCCCAGACAAGTGCCTCAGCTAGGAACTCGGTGTTTTCTTGCTTCAATGCAGACTCAAACATTAAGCTCACAAGATTAAAGAATGCTTTTATATATATTTTTTTTATCTTTAAGGTGTTTATTTATTTTCTACCAAGGTTTCTTGATTTTTATATATTAAGGGATTTTCATTTTCTACAAAGAGGAGTTTCAAGTTCGTAGATCTAAGTCTTTTAAAACATTCCATGCCACATCATTCTATTTTACTTTGTTCTCGTCATTGTAGGAATAATGCTGCAACATTGGTCCTTCAACTTCAATCTCTCAATTTTATTTTTTTTGCTTCAACACTTTAGTCTCGCCATTGCTTTGTCACTTATCATCCACCACTAAACCAGGAACTTTTCCACAAAACCCCTATGACTTCTTTATCATTTTTATCTACCAATGGTTGCACTAAAATGTAGGTGGTGAAAGGATGGAGTGGTGTAGCTCTTTCTCTTAAAGTGATTAGAAGATCACTCTATCACCCGTTTTCAATTTTGGCATACAAAAGGAAGCTGTGGATATTTCTTATAGAGCTATCCCAAAGAAATTTACGTTTGAAATGTTAGAAAATTATCTTGAGATTCATCTCCTTTAGGTTGGAAAAGGGACTTGCTTCATACCAAGTCAAGGGCCCTTGATTCAAGCCATCAATGCTACCCTAAGTGAAACTTTAAATGGAAATTTAGATATTTATTCTCAAATTTTACACCTTCTATAATCTTTTGTCATTATCAAATGAATATTGTGCTATTTTATTGAACTAAACTTTACATATTCTATTCAAATTTGTTTTCTTGATAGAGTGTGCTTATGCTGTATAGATTTCATATCTATAGTCCATAACAAACCTCTAAGTAATACAAAGGATAAAATTGATCTAATCATTGGAATTGGGTACTAAAGTTGGAGTTGTGAGTTTTCTATTAACTTTTATAATTTTCTATATCATTTAGAGAAGAAAATGCCACAAAGATAATGAAGGTAAAGAAATTATTTGAATACTTTGTATAATATGGTTCTCTAACTATTAATTTTTCTTTTACATATACATAAGTGTCAATCTACATAATATGTAGTATATATTTTCTAATAAATTATAAGTAAAAGCAATACATCTATTGCAAAAGAGATATTTTGCATCTAGTGGTTCATAGCCTATTTATGTTTTTAGATAATCACTAGACAATTTTTCACTTCAACATATTTATGTTTAGGATAATGAAAATATTATACTCCATATATAAACCAATACACCATGTACATGCATTTGTGCTATTTGATTCCTAATATTAATCTAAAACATTTTGAATGAATTCCAGAATGCAAGTTTTTTAGCTTGAATAAGTAGAAAATAGACATCATCCCTAGCTTCAACAAAATAATTCTTTATTCATGCAAAATAATTCTTTATTCATGCAACCTTAATGTGATTTTGAAAAGCTTTTAGGAATTGATACAAATCTATACACTTTTAGCTATTCAGAGTTTAAAAATGCAACAAATGAATTTAATCTTGGAAACAAGCTTGGATAGGGGGTTTTGGACCTACTTATAAGGTGAATATTCTATCCTCGATTTAAAAATATTTGTTATAGACCACTTGGTAAAAGGTTATCATTGTTAATATTCATTCAAAAAAATACTTGCAGCATTATAGCAACTAGTTATTAGTGGTGGGACTACATACATTTAAGGGGGGAGCATAGGCTTATGATGTAGAGGCCTCCTCAGAGACCTAAGGACCTACACCAGAGCAATCTCCTACTCCAAGCAGGATCCTTAGGCCGATTGGGCCTATCACTAGGGCTAGGACCAAGAAACTACACACAGAAGTGGAGACCTTCTTGGGCCTCCAGAGACTCACTCTTATGCCCAATCCATGGACCCCTAGGAGACTCATTCACAAGCCCAATCCACCTTCCCATTGGACCTATATATCTTACAATAGGACTTAGGATTCTTTTTGTATTTTACATGTAAAAGGCGCAAGATATGTATAGGAGCGAGCTTATTTCCCTAGATTTTTCTATTAAGATTTTTGGGCTTGTTCTAGCCCAATTTTTAGGGTGCCTTAGGGAACAAGGAGGGACTCATTTTGGGATCCATTTTATGCCCAAAACCAAGTCCCATGCAGTTAGAGAAGTTTCCCCATGCAAGCTAGCTTTAGGTGCTACCTTATACCTATATAAGGCATCCTTATGTGTAACTTTAATCATTTTTGAGTCATTTATGATTTCTATTTAAAAATTATATGAGGAAAATCTCTCTTATATCCCTCTAAAACCAGCTTGGGGTTGAGAAACCTCCTCATCCATGGCTGCTCCCATGGTGGCAGAAAGGAGCTTATCCTTCATAATAGGTGGCGCTCCCATGCATAAGCAAAGGATTCACAGTTTCTTTGTCTTCTTCCACCTTTGTTCAACCACCACTGCACCAATTCAGATCCACCATTAATCCCTACATCAACCTGGTATCAAAGATCCAACAATGGAGGTTAGCTTCGATTCATAATCTCCTTCCAATTTCATATTCTTCTCTATTTTCTTTTTCATTTTTTGTTAATAAAATGATATCTGTTTTTTATGATTCTTGTTACGTTAGATCCGTATCTGTTTATTTTTAGAAATGCCATTGTTTTTTTGATTAGGAATAGAAATGAATTCTTAATTTCGTTATTACTAAAATGTGTGCATCGTGGTGCCAAAATCTTATGTTCTTGAGTTCTTGTGTATGACTTGGTCCCTTCAATCATTGTTTAGGTATGATTCTGAATGTTTTGATCCTTTTATATGTATTAAGTTTTGATTTTACTGTGTTTGTATTGTCTCCTTCACTAGAAAATTTAAGTGCATATCATGTGCGTGCATACATAATACTATTAAGCTTGAATCATGCATGATCTAAGTCATTAAGCCTAAGAGGATACGCTTAATTAATTTGTAAGCAAAAATTAAAAGACACTTAAATCTTCCTCTGGACCTTCATGACCTGAGTTGGACTTGGTGACAATTGGACAAGGACACTTGACTTAGAATCCATACCTATGCCAAGGATGAGTGAAAAATGCATTAGAATGAACTTGTGGACTTAAGACCTTAAACAAGAGCCTATGCAAGGATCATTTGAGGACTTTGACTCTCTAGACTTTGGGCCAAAATATTAACAAATAGAATTTGAGAAAATTAAAATCAAAAAGAAGGAAAACAAAAGTGAAGTAGAAAAGAAAAAGAAGAAAATAAGAAGAAGAAACAACAAAATAAGAACATACAGAAAAAATCTTTCATACAAGGTCATTTTCTTTGTTTTTTAAGAGTTGTATGCTAATTATCCATGACTCATATTAGGTCCATAGGTCCTATACATATTAGTTTAATTACTTAGTTTGTGTATGCAATACAAGCTTGGCTGAATAACATCTCTTTTTGTATGAGCATGTGCATGCTACTCTTAAGGTTTCTGGGAAATCCATTTTGTGTGCCTACCTTCCTTACTACATTTAATTCTAGTTAGTCTCCTTTATGGCCTATAATTGTTTCTTTCTTATTCTATTTGAGTGAACTATTATTTTGCTAAGTTTTTCTTTCCTGCCTTTAAATTTTTTCTAAATTTTGTCACATACTCTTCTATAAGCACTTTTTCACCGCCTAAGAAGCACTAAGGCACCTAATTTTGAGGTGAGTTATTCCTTGATTTCAAATTGGTTTGGATGTTATTTTGTGTGAATGAATTGGTGTGAGAAGGTTGGTTGCATGATGAAAACGCTAGAGGGAGGAGAGTATAAACATTTGGTTTGGAGTATTGAAATTTAAGCAATTTTCTAGCACTAACAAAGTTGCAACAAGGGTCCTTTTTATATGTGCTTAAGTTGATAGTTACTTGGAGAAGCCTAAGCATAGGGAAAATTTGACTAAGGGACTCGAAGAAAAGGTTTGAAACTTGGACTTCAAGGCCAAATTGAAAAATTAAGTGCAAAGTCGAATTTCAAGACTAAAGTGAAGGCTAATTGTAACATTAAGCATTTAGTTTGGAGTTTTAATTTTTAGGTTGAACTTTGTAATTATGTTTGTTTGAGTTGCAAAACCTAGTTCCTAGTAGTAGGATTTCTTTTTGGTGTAATTTAATTTTCCATTGCCATTTGTTTGTAAAATGGACTTTGGGACATTCAAACCTTGGTATAGGATGCTCACCTAAGGTTAATTCCTAACTTGTGGTGGCTTGTGAATGAAAGAAGTATTAGGAGGTGTTAAGTGTTGTTTTCTTCTTTTAGAATTATTTGGTTTAGACTAAGCTTTGTCTTATTTTTCCAAGGTCAAGGGAATAGGTAAATTACTTAACCCTTGTGTGTTTGTGTGCCTTAGAACCTAGGTTTCTTAATAAGTGTTTGGAGTTGTATGATTTGATTTCTTAGTGTAAGCAATCCGGGTGTGGAGAGATATTTTCTTATTTACGAATGAGTACCCATGAATTATCCCCTAGAAGCTAAATAGAATAATTGGCCAATAAACTATAAAGGGTTTTCTAAATCCAAATAAGGGCCATAGAGAAAAGACTAGATCACCTAAAAAAAAGAAATTATAAAAAAAAACCAAAAATTCAAAGAATAATTGAAAGTAGTGGATCTAGGAGTGGGGATAACTACCATGAGAAGGAGACATCAAGTAACGATATTAACCTTTTGGGGGACACACAAGTCATAGGAAAAGGAGAAGACACTCTCCACAAAGGGAAAGGCCATCCATCCTTAAGGGATGGGCCATACTCACAAAGGAGGACACCACCCTCCAATGACCATGTACCAAGAGTAGAAAGAACTAGGGATCATAAGGATAGAGAAACCACTAGGGTTAGGAAACCCTCAAGGCCTAGGATTCATAGGCATAGATCCCATATATCTATGGAACATAAGAGTATGAGTCCCTCTAAGGATAGTTTCAATGTTATAGATTATGAAGTTAGCCATAGGAATAGAGTTTCAAGGGGTAGAGATACCTCAGAGGCCATAGGGCTACCCAAGATTAAAATGCCTAAGACCGGGTTGAAGCCCAAATAAATAGGAAAGGTAAAGGAAAATATAATGCATATAAGTCATCTACACAAGACACTTGGGCAAGCAAGAAAAGGGATTTTATTTTTGAAACTAAGGAGGGTAAGAAAAGCCAAAGACTCCAAAGAGTCCAAAGGAAAAACCCTAAGGTTACCCAAATAAATAGGAAAGGTAAAGCAAAATATAATGCATATAAGTCATCTACACAAGACACTTGGACAAGCAAGAAAAGGGATTTTATTTTTGAAACTAAGGAGGGTAAGAAAAGCCAAAGACTCCAAAGAGTCCAAAGGAAAAACCCTAAGGTTACCCAAATAAATAGGAAAGGTAAAGCAAAATATAATGCATATAAGTCATTTACACAAGACACTTGGACAAGCAAGAAAAGGGATTTTATTTTTGAAACTAAGGAGGGTAAGAAAAGCCAAAGTCTCCAAAGAGTCCAAAGGAAAAACCCTAAGGTTACCTTCAGGGAAAGAATCATCTGTTAAGTGCTTCAAGTGCTGGTTCAAAGGTATATTGCTTCCTAGTTCCTAAATAAAAAGATCATTGTCATAGTCCTTAAGGACAATGGTAATTATTCATCCCTAGAGTACAATGACTCTATTTCACCTTCCTCCTCTTCAAAGAGCAAAGCTTTAGAATATGGCCTTGAAGGTGATCTAGTATTGGTTAGGAGGTTGTTAAGGAGTGTTGTCGGGGAAGATAAGGAGAATCAAAGGGAGAAATCTTCCATACAAGATGTTCAATTAAAGGGAACACTTTCTCCTTAATTATTAATGGGGGTAGCTAGACAAATATGGCTAGCACTAGGCTAGTAACCAAGTTAGAGCCAAGTAATCACCCCAGTCTTATGCCATACAAGCTACAATGGTTTAGTGACAAAGGGGACTTGTTGATTAACCAACAGGTTCTCCTTTCTTTTGTCCATTGGAAGGTATGAGGATAATGTTATCTGTGATGTTATCCCAATGGAAGCTTGCCATGTGCTCTTAGGAAGGCCATGGGAATATGACCAAAATGTCCATCATGATGGGCACATTAATAGGTACTCCTTCCAATTTAACTCCAACAAAGTAATTTTGGTTCCTTTAAGCCCAAGTGAGGTCTGTAAAGACCAGGTGCAGATGAGATAAAAAAAAAGGGCTGAAGATAAAAAGGAATTAAAGAGGAAAGACCTAAGAGACCAAATAAGAAAACCCTTAACCTTAGCATCTTACTTGTAGAACCCAAGGTGGTAAAGCAAGCCTTAGTGCTAGGAAGACCATTTACCTCATCTTTCTTAGGGAGAAAAACTTTGCTCCAAAAGGCTTCCACATTACCTAAGGTCATCCAACCACTACTAAATGAATTTGAGAACATTTTCCCCAAGGAAATGCCCATAAGATTACCATCCTTGAAAGAGATAGAGCATCAAATGAACCTAATCCTAGGTGCCTCTCGTCACAACAAGCTAGCCATAGGAGTAACCTTGAGGAAAAAAAAAAGATAAAAGAACAAGTAAGGGACCTCCTAGCCAAGAGATGGGTAAGCCCTAGCCCTTATGTTGTGCTAGTCCTGCTAGTCCCTAAAAAGGATTATAGTCGGAGAATATGTATGGTCTCTAGAGCCATCAACCAGATCACCATTAGGTATTGGCACCTTATACCTAGATTAGATGACCTCTTAGAGGACCTTCATCTTCTCCAAGATTGACCTTATGCCAAGCTACCATCAGATTAGGATGAGAGAATGGGATAAGTGGAAGACACAACCTTCGAAACTAAATTTAGATTATATGAGCGGTTAGTCATGCCATTTAGGCTAACCAATGCTCCAAATACATTTATAAGATTCATGAACCATGTACTAAAGGACTTGATACGGAAACATGTGGTAGTGTATTTTGATGACATCTTGATATACTCCAAGTCCTAAGAGGAGCACATAGAACATGTAAGGGAAGTTCTCTTGGTGCTTAGTGCTGAGAAATTATATGCTAACTTAGAGAAATGTACCTTCTTTTGGACCAATTCCTTTTTCTAGGCTTTGTCAATAGTAAACGAGGGGTCCAAGTTGATCTAGAAAAGGTTAAAGCCATCCAAGATTGGCCAATCCCCCAAATGGGAGAAGTAAGGAGATTTCATAACTTGGTAAGCTTCTATAGGAGGTTTATTAGAGATTTCAGTACCATTGCTTCACCCCTAAATGAATTAGTTATGAAATATGTTAAGTTCCACTGAGGGAGAAACAACAAAGATCCTTGGAGACTCTTAAACAGAGGCTTGATAAGGCTCTTTTGAGCTAGAATATGATGCCTCCAATGTGGGGATTGGAGCAATGCTGCTCGAAGAAGGGCACCCCATTTCCTACTTCAATTAAAAGATAAAGGGAGGAGCCCTCAATTACCCCATTTATGATAAAGAGATCTATGTTCTTATTAGGCCCCTACAAACTTGGAAACATTACTTCTTGTCCAAAAAGTTTGTAATCCATAGTGACCATGAGTGACTAAAGTGCGTTAAGGCCTAAGAAAAGTTAAATAAATGACATGCTAAGTGGATAGAATTTCTTGAACAATTCCCCTATGCCATAAAACATAAGAAACAAGATAATAATAAGGTAGCAAATGTCCTCCCTAGGAGGCACACTTTACAAACATCCCTAAGAGTTAAACTGCTAGGGTTTGAGCACTTCAAGGATCTATATGAAAGGGATGTTGTTCTTAGAAAACTCTATAGGAATTATGCCCACAAAGCACATAATGAGTATTCCAAGTAATAGGACCTTCTTTTTAGACATAATCTTTTATGTTTTCCTAAATACTGCATAATACATTTTTTCCTTAAGAAGTCTCACAAGGGGATTGATGGGGCACTTTGGTGCCTAGAAAACTATGTCCATCTTGAAAGAAAATTTCTTCTAACCTCATACGGACAGGGATGTGCAGAAATATTTCCAAAGATGCACCATTTGCAAACAAGCCAAATCTACTACAAAACTCCATTACATGTACACCTCTTACCTATACCTAACTCCCCTTGGGTAGACATCAGTATGGACATTGTCCTAGGGCTACCCAGAAATCCAAGGGGAACGAATTCCATCTTTGTGGCAATGCACCTCTGTAGTAAGATGGCCCATTTTATTCTTTGCCACAAAATGGATGATGTTAGCTCTATACCCAAATTCTTCTTCAGGGAAATGGTGAGGCTACATGGAATCCCTAGGAGTATTGTGTCTGATAGAGTGAATAAGTTCCTCAACCATTTTTGGCATATCCTCTAAGGTAAACTTGGAACAAAATTCCTCTTCTCTGCCACTTGTCATCCCCAAACTAATAGCCAAACTAAAGTGGTGAATAGGACACTTAACACCTTCCTTAGGGCTATGGTGGGTAAGAATCTAAAATCTTGGGAGGAATGTTAACTTCATGTTGAATTTTCTTAAAAGAAAGCACCACACTCCACCATCCAACACTTTTATTTTGAGGTAACGTATGGATTTAACCCCCTCACTGCTGCAAATCTCTTACCCGTCTCTTCTAGTCAGCTATCATAGTATGAATGAAGCCCAAAAGGCTAGGTTTGTTCAAGAGCTCCATGTCAAAATCAAAGTCATTATAGAAAATAAAATGGCACACTATGCTAGGTTAGCCTATAAGGATAGAAATAAGGTTCTATTTAAACCTGATGATTGGGTCTGGTTTTACCTCCATAAGGAGAGATTCCCTTCTTTGATGAAATCTAAACTACAACTGCGAGGTGATGACCCCTTCTAGGTTCTACAGTGAATAGGCCCTAATGCCTATAACCTGGATTTACCTAGGGATTATGGTGTGAGTGCTACCTTTAATATCTCTAACTTCTCTCTATTTGCTACAAGTATTGATGATGACGAATCTCATTTGAGGATGAATGCACTCCAAAGAGGAGGATAGGTTGATGTAGGGATGAATGATGGATCTGAACAGGTGCAATGGAGGATGAACAAAGGTGGAAGAAGATGAAGAATTCGTGAAGCCTTTATTTATGCTTGGGAGCACCACCTTTTGTGGAGGATGATCCCCTTCTCTGCCACCATGGGAGCAGCCATGGATGAGAAGGCTCCTCAATCCTAAGCTGGTTTAATAAGGATAGGAGAGAGTTTTATGACACAATTTCTGAATGGAAATCACAAATAACTCAATTGTGATCAAAGTTACAAATGAAGGTGCCTTATATAGGCATAAGATGATGCCTAAAGCTAGCTTGCATGGGGAGGCTTCTCTACCCACATGGGACTTGTTTTTTGGCCTAACATGAATTCCAAAATATGTCTCCTCTTATGCCATAAGGAAGCCTACAAATTGGGAAAAAAAGGTCCAAAAATCTTAGTCGAAAAATACAAGGAAATAAGCCCGATCCTATACACATCTTGAGCCTTCTACATGTAAAATACAAAAAAGAATCCTAAGTCCTATTCTAACATATGCAAGTCAATGGAAAGGTGGATTAAGCCTATGAATAAGTCTGCTAGGAGCAAATAGATTGGGCTTGAAAGTAAGTCTCCTAGAGGCCCAAGAAGGTCTCCACCTTCATCTGCAGTTTCTTGGCCCTAACCTTAGTGATAGGCCTAATAGACCTAAGGATCTGCCTACAGTAAGAAAGTTCTCTAATGTATGTCCTAATATCTCTAAGGAATGTCGTAACTGTAATTACAACGAAATGACGAACTCATTAAAATTTTATAGAAAATTTAATTGATTTGTGGAGCCGTCGCCAAATTTTATTTTAAGGCAAAACATTTGGAAAAACCCTAACTTGAGGATGAGTTCTAAGTTCGGGAGTTGGTTACGAATAGGGAAGGTGTTAAGCACCCTACTCTTAAACTGAGTGTGTGATGTTGATATTTTTGAAAATTGTTTGATCCCTTTAAATAGAATAGAAATAAATAGGTTTGTGGAAAATAGCCTGACAGGACTTGATCCTGCTCCTACGTATTCCCCGATGCAAAGGGAAATTCAAGGCTATGTAGTTCTAGTTTGAAGACCCGATCTTCCGAGATGATTGAAAAAACACAGTATTTTGAATATATTTTTTTTAAAAAAATCTTTGGCCCACATATGCATAGGATCCAAGGCAAATGAGAGTTGCACTGCTACCAGTTCGTATCCAAAACTCATCGCATGAGACTTCGAATTATTGACAAAACATATCTTGAAAATTTGACTTTTACACGTATTCCCGGATCCACATATACACAAAGCCGAAGGCAAGCGAGGTTTGCACTGCAACTCATATGACTCTCTGAATATTGAAAGACATGGTATGCTACACTTTCAAATTCGAAGCTCATTGCGTGAGATCTAGGATCATTTAAATTTTTGAAAATTATTTGGAAAAAATAATTTTGAAGAAGGATTGAGAAACAAAGATCTTTGACCCACGTACACAGAGTCACAAGCAAGTGAGGGTTGCGCTGCTACTCATATGACTCTTCGAATATTGAAAGATAGGGTATGCTGCCCTTTCAAATTCAAAGCTCATTGCGTGAGATTTATGATCATTAAAGAAAAGAGACTTAATTTGTAAAATAACAAAAATAAAAGGGAATTGGATTTGACACAAATTAAGTAAAAATGAATTTGATTTCTTAAAAATTAGACTTGACCTAAAAGAAGAAGGATTAAAAGAGGAAATCGGGCTTGAAAAAAAGAAATTGGGCTTGACCTAAATTTAAAAGGATTGGGCTTGATTCAAATTAAAAGAATGGATTTAATTTTAAATTAAAAAGAAAATTGGGCTTGACCTAAATAAATAAATAAAAAGTTGATTTCAAATTAAAAGGAAAATTGGCCTTAACCCAAATTAAAAAAAAACTTGATTTAAAATATAAAAATAAATTGATAAATTAAAAGAAAAATTAGCCTTGATCCAAATTAAAAAAAAAAACTTGATTTAAAATATAAAATTAAATTAAATTTGACTAAAATTAACAATTTAGCCACTTAATTTTATCCTAGGTTTAGTCTCAGTTAGAATTAGCATGGTCCAATTAAAAAAGCAACCAGCAAGGGCCGAATAGATTTAGCATGGCTATATTATTTTAATTTTAACAAGCAACCAGCAAGGGCCGAATAGAATTAGCATGGCTATATTATTTTAATTTTAACATGCTCCAACAGTGTGATCTAAAGGAAAGGTTGACCTGATTTTAGTATCGCCCAATTGTTGGCTCGTTTGCTGCCTACACTTATGGCCCAATTGGCTTGGTCTTAGGCAACAACATGGCCCTCTTGAACAACTGGCCTGTGACCCAATTTGGCATTCGGGATCCATTATGAAGAAGCAGCATGGCCCGATAAACAAAACCCCCTGTTTGGGTCCCTTTGAATGCAAAATGATAGCCTAATTAACATGGCAGCAAATGATATTTAGCATGGTCCATGAGTTGCAACATTTTGGCCCATTTGTGGTCTTTTTCAAATATACGGCAGCTTGACTTCATATGATTGGGCAATGTTTGTGACCGTGGCCGATGTTGAATCAGATTAGATAGTAGCAGCTCATGGCCCCACCTTCATATTATCTAGTAACAAGACAAACATAGCATACCCATCTTTGCAATGAACAAGGCAACGTTGTACACAATGTCTTGAGCTGATCTTAAGTATGGTACTTCATCGAAGACTTGGTAAAAGCTAGTCCAATTCTCTGTCCATAATGAAGGCTTGTTAGGCGAGTTAGGCCCCTTGAAGGTTGTCCTACACTGCATACCATTACACGTGTTGATCACTGATCAAGAGCATTATCTTGCTTGCACATTACCCAAGGCACACCAGTTTGGAGCCCCACAGCCATTTGGGCAACCCAACGAATATAGGACAATCCTTTCTCATGAAACGCCTCTTCAACATTGCCATATTCGTTCTCAATCTGCGATAGTACGATAGGTCCTCCTTGTTAAGCATAAAGTTTGGCTGATTTCATCATGTTCACTATTTTGGCAGTGAACCTTTGCATGTGAAACTTGAATTGCTCATTATAATCTGAAAATAATACCCGGAATATCATGTAACCATATTGGTAGACCCCCATAACTGCATTCACTCTCAATGTATGGTCCAATTCGGAGGGTCACATATGTGCTTCAATCTCCCTAATGAATTTTACCATATCACACCTCCCGCTAAAGTCATATTGGTCTTGTCGAGGCTCGTGAAGGTTCCAAAACATGTAGGTTTGTATGACATCTAGTCCTCCTTCCTTGGCTTTCGCAATTAAATTTGGCCACATCTGAGGAGTGCTACGAGGATAGTGAATTGAACCGGAGAAGAGGATTTTATGTTGGCCATCAATGATAACGACCATCCGTCATAGGTGACAATGCCACCATGGACAGTGCCAAGAGATGCCGTTAAAATGAGTGCAAGTGAAGAACACCGCCACGACCACCGCCCCACGACCACCATTTCACCTCCAATGGTAATGTTAATGGTTCCCTTAGCCAAGAATATAATAAATACTAAAGCTTATGCGTCTCCCTCGAATAGAGACTAGCTTGCCTTCGCTCTCTCACACTCTTACAATGCCATCATACTAATAATAAATAACAATAATGCCAATTACACACTGTAACTATCGTGTCCAGAAATTGCAATGATGAGGTTCTTTTTCTTGTGTCGAAACAGAGAAGAAGAAGAAGAAAATTCGGCCTCTCTCTCTCTCTCCCTGAGCAGAGGAGTTTAGAGAGAGACTCATACGGGGCATAGTGGCATACCCCGACAGTCACAGCTGGTCTACCACACCCAAACACGAGCTAGAACCAGTGAATCGGATCCTCATACTAAATTACAAGATTACGAAAAGAATTTCACTATAAAGGGCTGCTAATGAATGAAGATTGCATTATTTCTGATATTCTTTTGGCATTTGCAACAAATTGAAGCATCTTAACTATAAATGAGCTCTCTACTTCACGAGTGCAAGATTTCTAAAACGAGACTTTACATTCACCTTACTCAATTATACTAGCCATAATATATAAGAATTTCACAAAAATATAATGCTTAATGTTCTTTCTTTTTTCTCTCATTAATATTTCTTAGAATCTCTCCGCAATTAATTCGAGTCACAAGAAAAGCCAGGAAATGATCGTGGTAGTCCAGTGTTTAGCACAATCTAAATTTACAGCAAAAGGAGAATAGGATTATGCAAGCATCGGTTTCAATTGCACCATTCATGGCAGTACTAAAAACTTCCTAAGCTCATAGTTATTGAATTCTTTTCCATCTTCCATGGCTTCACTCGCACAATATGGAATTCTATGGAAGATGATAAGACAAAAGCTACATTGCCTTAGACTCGTCGATAGCGAAAAGTGAGAGAGTCAAAGAGAGCTTATTGGAGGAGAAATTTCTGAAAACCACCGACAGAGAGAGCTCTAATTTTTTCACCCCTCCTAAACTCATTGTTTTCTTTTCTTTAAATATCAAATGCCCCAGGTTTCAAATTTTGGCGGGTTGAACAGCTTTTTTATTTTATTTTTTTCTGTTTTCTTTTTTTCTTCTTTTTTTAAGGCTCCTCCTTAAATTCATTTTTTTTTCTTTTTTTTTTATTTCTTATTTTTCTTAACTACTTCTCAATTAACATTAATTAATCTAACTAACTTCTAATTAATTTTTTTATTTTTTATTGTTTATTTTAATTCGTTTTCATTTATTATTTATTATTTTTTTTATTTTTTTATTTTTTATTTTATTTTTATTTAAATTAAACATACTTAAGTATTTTTTATTTATTAATTAATTTAAAAATTGAGATTTCGGACATTGTTTACGAGAAAGCTTCTGCATCAGTTTCTTTTAAAATTTTTATTTTAAAAATAATCAAGTATTTAAAAATTTAATAGGTTTTTTATCCCCTAATAATTACACCCTATGAAAGAATATGTCTTTAACGCTTCTAATTTTTTATTTTTTGGATCTAATAATATTTAGAGTTTTACCTTGTGTAGTGAAATTGTATTTATAATCAAAGTTTAAAATTTATCATAAAAAAAACAATTGCAGAAGTTGTTGATTATTATTTATTTTATTTATATTTATCAAACTATTCTCAAGTAGTTTTATTATATAATTTATTATTATTGTCTAGTGCTTCCCCTAATTAATCTGCTGAACATAGTTTTGTCATTGCTAATTAATAAGGGAAGAGGTGAGAGGATGAATGCTTGACCAAAACGTCTTAAAGTCGCATTCTACTGCAGAGCAAGCGTTAAGTATGAAACCAAGGTTATTCAATTTTCCATTTCCTTTATTATACAAATTAATTTTATTCTATTCATTAATTACACTAACTATCGACTACAATCATACATTACTACATATTTATTAATATGTCAAAAAATTATTGCATGGTCTTAAATTATATGTTCATAGTCTTGATTAATATTGACCTAAGCTATGTCAATTTGACGAATTTTATCATAGGGATGATTAGAATCATAGGAATATATTAATCTTAAATTATATACTAATATTGAAGGAATTCTATTTAAGAAATAAATAAATATATTTTTATTAAAATTTAGGTTGAAAACTACATTAAAAATAAAAAAACACTGTCACTTTTTTTATTATTATGAAAAAAAAAGATAAAATTTCAATAAATATATTTTGAGTGTCAAAATTCGTGATTACCTTTCGCCATCTCCACTCTCATGTCCATTTAAGTATAAACATAAAATTAATTACAATGAGACATTATTATATAAATACAGTAAAAATTTAGATTATAAATTTAACTACTTTAAAGTGAATTTAAAGGACTGAAATTTGAAAGATGAAGTGTAGTTATAGCATAATTTCAAATGCATCTATATGTGTTGTATTAGATTAAAGCATGAAAATATATAATTGATGAATTTTTAATTCTTTAAATAATTAATTATATTTTTGTCTATTATGTTATATTTATTAATTAATTTAACATATAATTTATTAAATATTTTTAATTTAATAAATAATTTATTTATTTTTAATTTGAATTGGAGAGGATCCCTCACTTTCTTCCTATCACTGTAAGCATGGGTTCAACATTGGAGTTTGACCACAAATTGAGAATAAAAAAGCCCTTCTATCACTTGCATCTGCAAATTTGTTAGTCACATATCATTCTATTGCAAGATTTATTGTTAGTGAATTAAAAGTTGTTATTTTACTGTTATTTGTTGCTGTTTTTGTTATTTTGTTACTGTTGTTTTTAAGTTTGTTTTTGATATCCTAATTCTTAAGAGTGCTGGTTGTTGTTGTTGTAATATGTCCCTGTAAGTTACAGAGTTTTAGGAATTTAGTTAAGTCATATTTTCTATTTATTCTGAAATTGACAGCAATGAAAAGTATCCTTTTGCTTTGTTCATTTTCTCTATACCTTTATCATATATCTTGGAATAACAGTGGTATCAGAGCTAGGTTATTCGTGAGGGACCCATGAGAAAGATTAAGAGGTTAGAAAGTTCACCTTTTTTTCATACAAAGTTAGAAATATGGAAGCAGGATCTTTTTCAGCCATGGCTCCTCCCGTGTTCGATGGTGAAAATTATCAAGCCTGGGCAGTGAAAATACAGGCTTATCTTGAGGGTTGTGATTTGTGGGAGGCGGTGGAAGAAGACTATGAGGTTGCTTCTCTTCCAGACAACCTGACTATGAATCAAATCAAGTACTACAAGGAAAGAAAAACCAGGAAAGCCAAGGCTAAAGCTTGTTTGTTTGCTGCTGTTTCACCTGCCATTTTCAGTAGAATTATGGCTTGTGTTTCAGCCAAAGCCATCTGGGACTTTCTCAAGGATGAGTATGAAGGAGATGAGAGGATCAGGAGCATGAAGGTGCTGAACCTGATTAGAGAGTTCGAGAGATTACAGATGAAAGAGTCTGAAACGATAAAGGAATATTTTGATAAGCTAATTGAGATAGCTATCAAGGCAAGGGTCCTTGGCACTGACCTCTCAGACAACAGGTTAGTGCAGAAGATTTTGGTCTCTTTGCCTGAGAGATTTGAGGCGACTATTGCCTCCTTGGAGAATACCAAGGATTTGTCTCAGATTAAGCTAGCAGAACTCCTTAGTGCTTTGCAGGCATAGGAGCAAAGGAGATTGATGAGGCAAGAAGGAAGCATAGAGGCTGCTCTGCAGGCCAGGACACAATCTAATTTTGGTGGAAAGGGCAAGAAGACAAAAGGGAAGAAAGGGAATGACGGTAGCTCAGAAGCTGTTGTAGGAGAAGGCAGTGCAAATAATAGTGGAGGAAGGTACTTTCCATGCAAGCACTGTGGAAAACAGAATCATCCTCACTTTAGGTGTTGGAAGAGGCCAGATGTAAAGTGTAGAAGATGCCATAAGCTTGGACACATAGAAAAGTTCTACAAAGAAAAGAGAGATCAACAGCAAGGTGAAGCACATGCTGCAGTCCAACAAGAAGTAGATCAACTATTTGTTGCTTCTTGTTCCAGCTCTAGTACCTCATGTGAAAGTTGGCTTATAGATAGTGGTTGTACCAACCACATGACTTGTGATGAAAGCCTATTTAGGGACCTTGACAAATCAGTGTTGTCAAGGGTGAGGATTGGGAATGGAGAATACTTGACTGTGAAGGGTAAAGGGACTGTAGCCATAGAGAGTTGTGCTGGAACTAGGTTGGTTTCTGATGTGATGTATGTGCCAGAAATTGATCAGAATTTGCTGAGTGTGGGGCAGCTGGTAGAGAAGGGATTTAAGGTGATATTTGAAGAGGGGAAATGTTTCATTTTTTATGCAAGTGGTCAGAAACTGTTCAGAATTAAGATGCAGCATAAGAGCTTTTCTTTGAATCCACTTGAGAAGGATCAAGTGGTCTTTAAGTGCCAAGTCAATGTCTCTAAGACATGGCACAAGAGACTAGCTCATTTTCATCACAAGGCCTTGCTGTATATACAGAAGAATGGGTTGGTATATGGACTACCAGATTTGGAGGAGCAATTTCCAACTTGCAAAGCTTGTTTGTTAGGAAAACAAATTAGGCTTCCATTCAAAGGAACAACATGGAGAGCCACTCAAAAATTGCAGCTGATACATACAGATGTTTGTGGTCCTCATGCAACTCCATCTCTAAATGGCAACAGGTATTTTATTATTTTCATTGATGACTATACAAGAATGTGTTGGATCTACTTTATGAAGCAGAAATCTGAGGTTGCATCGATCTTTTTGAAGTTTAAAAGGTGGGTGGAAAATTAGAGTGGCCATGAGATTAAGATTGTTAGATCTGACAATGGGACAGAATACACTTCAGAAAGATTCAACCTTTTTTGTGAGGAGGCAGGCATTAAGCACCAGTTGACTGTTCCCCTACTCTCTGCAGAAAAATGGAGTTAGTGAGAGAAAAAATAGAACCATCATGGAGATGACCAGATGTTTGCTTCATGAGAAGAATTTGCCGAAGCAATTTTGGGCAGAGGCTGCAAACACGGCAGTTTTTCTGCTAAATAGATTGCCTACAAAGGCCATTAAGAAGACACCATTTGAAGCTTGGTTTGGTGTCAAGCCAATGCTAAAAAACTTGAAGGTGTTTGGTTGTTTATGTTTCTCTCATGTTCCTCAAGTCAAAAGGGACAAGCTAGGGGAGAAGGCTGAACCAGGAGTGTTTATCGGCTACAGTCTGATTCCCAAAGCCTACAAGATTTATCAACCACAGACAAGGAAAGTGATCACTAGCAGAGATGTTCAATTCTTGGAAGACGAGCAATGGGTCTGGACAGACAAGCCATAAGACAAGCATAAGGAGGTCTCACTGGAACCGGATGAGCTAGTAGATGACATTCCGATTAGAGGCACCAGATCTTTAGCTGATGTATATCAGAGGTGCAGTGTGGCTATTCTGGAACCAACAGGATTTGAGGAAGCCAAGAATGACTAGAGATGGATGAATGCAATGAAGGAAGAATTGGCTATGATAGAAAAGAATCAGACCTTGGAGTTAGTGGAGAAGCCTAAAGATAGGAAGATCATTGGGTTGAAGTGGGTATTCAAGACCAAACTCAATCCTGATGGCTCAATGAATAACAATAAGGCCAGGTTAGTGGTGAAGGGCTATGCACAGGTTTGGGGAGTAGATTTTTCTGAGACTTTTGCACCTATGGCTAGATTAGATACAATCAGAATGATCCTTGCTTTAGCAGCTTAAAAAGGTTGGAAGGTGTATCAACTAGATGTGAAATCTGCATTTTTGAATGGAGTATTGCAAGAGGAAATATATGTTGAGCAGCCAGAGGGATTCATCACACCAGGCCATGAGGAGAAAGTTTACTTGCTGAAGAAAGCTCTATATGGTTTGAAGAAAGCTCTATATGGTTTAAAGCAAGCTCCCAGAGCTTGGTACAGCAAGATAGATGAGCACTTGCTAGGCTTGGGCTTTGAGAAAAGCTTGAGCGAATCCACACTCTATGTCAAGAAGCTTGGTTCTAACATAGTTATTGTATCTTTGTACGTTGATGATATATTGGTGACAGGGAGTAATGCTAATTAGATTGATACATTTAAGCAGGATATGATGAAGATATTTGAAATGACTGATCTTGGTGAGATGTTCTACTTTCTCGGCATGGAGATCAAGCAAGCTCCGAATGAAATCTTCATATGCCAGAAGAAGTATTTGAAGGAGATTTTGAAAAGATTTAATATGGAGGAGTGCAAGAGTATGAGTACTCCTATGGGTCAAAAAGAGAAGCTGCAGAAGAAGGATGGAGCTGAAACTGCAACCAGACCTGACATCATGTTTTCTGTAAGTGTCTTGTCTCGATTTCTTAATTATCCTAGTGAGTTGCATATGGTAGCTGCAAAGAGAGTATTAAGGTATCTACAGGGTACAGTTTCGTATGGAATCAAGTTTTGTAAAGTTCAAGAATTCAAACTACAGGGCTACTCTGATAGTGATTGGGCTAGATCAGTTGATGACATGAGGAACACCTCTGGGTACTGTTTTACATTTGGATCAGGATTTTTTCATGGTGTTCAAAAAAACAGGAGTTGGTCGCTCAGTCAACTGCAGAGGCTGAGTTCATTGCAGCTACTGCAGCTGTAAATCAAGCCCTGTGGCTGAAAAAGCTAATGGATGATCTGCATTTGGAACAAAAGGATAGCACAGAAGTCTTTGTGGACAACCAAGCCACTCTGGCCATTTCACAAAATCCAGTATTTCATGGAAGGACAAAGCATTTCAAAATTAAGTATTATTTCTTGAGGGAGGTGCAGCGATCAAGTGAAGTAAGGCTGGTGTACTGCAGTTCAGAAAACCAACTTGCAGATATATTTACCAAGTCATTTAATGTTTGTCATTTTGAGACTCTTAGAAATAAGTTGGGTGTGTGTAGCTCATAATTCAGGAGGAGAATGTTAGTGAATTAAGAGCTGTTATTTTACTGTTATTTGTTGCTGTTTTTGTTATTCTGTTACTGCTGTTTTTAAGTTTGTTTTTTATATCCTAATTCTTAGGAGTGCTAGTTGTTGTTGCTGTTACATGTTCCTGTAAGTTACAGAGTTTTACGAATTCAGTTGAGTCATATTTTCTATTTATTTTGAAATTGACAGCAATGAAAAGTATCCTTTTTGCTTTGTTCATTTTCTCTATACCTTTATCATATACCTTGGAATAACACTTATTGACGATGGAATCATAGATTTAAATGATAAGTGTAACATTTCAATTTTTCTATGATAAATGTTTGATATTATAAATAGTTTCTAGAATAAAACTAGGTAAAATTAGGAGCCAAAAGTAGAGAAATTAGGAAGTTTTGTGCAAATGACGAAAATGCCCTTGCACCTGGGCAGCACAAATAATGAGCCAAAAAAATGGAAATACAATTATAAGACATCTTGGAGGGATTATAACTATCATGTATAGTTCAAAGTAGTGAGAAAAATTTAGAAACCTGAGAAGGGACGAAAATGCCCATTGAAAATGCAACAGCTGGAAAGGTGGTGGTGAGTCACCAAAATGAAGTTAACCAAGTCTTTCACAAAAAGACAAAAGTAAATAGTAAAAAGGTTACTTTTACCACGGTTAAGACTAACTAACCTTGGTTAATTAAAAGTAAAGCATGCTTAGGTTAAATTAATCATAATTAGAGGAAATATCAGCTTAATTAATACTAATCTAAGCCTAAAAGATAATTCCTTAAATTTTGATTTATTTTGAAAAATAGAAAAAATCTAGGCAAAATTACCAAAATAACCCTAAGTACAAAACTAATTCCACTTGGTCCATAAGAGTCCGAATTTTTTGGGACCCTTGGCACCCCATTTGATTCATATTTTTAATCTTAGAAACTCATCAAAATCCTCTCTATTCTCTCCAAGTTTGCCATAACTCCAAACATCCAAAACTTACACTTTAAGCCTAAGTCTTCATCTTTAAGACTTAAGCTATATTAAAGCTATAAACACTTAAGCCCCACCACCATCCTTTGTCCACGTCCAGAACAGACCAAAGGGGACCCAAAGCAACCTTTAAATCACACAAAAACACTAAGGAGATGTTCAACAAGTAGGATCTTTCTACTTGTCTTTTTTATGTTTTTAACTTATCTTTTTATGGTGTGCTTGTTTGTTTTCATGCATCTTTTCTCCAAGATCTGTTTGTATTCTTTTATTTTAACTTGTGAGAGTTTAAAATTGTATTTTAACTGTTCAAAATCAGCCCCATCCATTTTTAGTGATTTTTGAAAAGAAAAACAAAGTTTGTTCGGTTAAAAGTGCTTCTAAGGCACTTAGAAGAAATTTAATCGGTGGGTTTTGTTTTAAAATTATTTTTGAAACTCTGATCAATTTTATGCTCTCGTGAGAAAGATTTTTGAAGCTTATTTGAAAGAGTATTTTTGGATCTTGGAGTAGATCTTGAAAATCCACTCTTTGTGGCTTGGAAAAAATATACTATGTTGTTATTTTCATGCTTATTTTTATGCTTAAGTTTTAACCTTGTCATTTTCTTGTGTGATGAGTTTGGTATGACCTATGTGCTGGATCTGCACCTTTGAATATGCATGTTAAGAGGTGGAATAAAGTTTTGTAATAAGTTCCAAAGGTTTCCTTTGGACATTAGTTAGAAAGCTACCAAGCAAATGATGTAATTTGTAGCCAAAAGTGGCTAAAATCCTTGTATGGAACCCTAGACTCATCATGGCCAGCACTTAAGCATCAAAACATGGATGAAATAAGAATGGACCAGAGGCAAGAGGGGCTGCACAAACCTAACACAACTGAACCAAGTTGGTGTGAGATGGAGGATATGAAGAAATTACCTTGGCTAACCAAGGAAGGCTTTCGGCCACAACTCCCAAGCAAGCTTTACTTTCATTAAAATTTTTATAAGTAACTTAAGATCTTAAATAAGGTTTTAAATGAACTAAATCAACCTTTAAACAAAGTTAAACAAAACAAAAATGAGTTAAAAACCTCTAGGAGTGCATTCAGCCACCCTAGAGAGATTTTGGCAAACAAATGCGCTTAAAATGTGATTAAGGAAAAATCAAGTATTTTCGACAAGTAAATAACTTATTTGGAGGTTTAATCATTATTTAAAAGGTTAAGTTTTAGAATAAATGGCCTAGGTAAGTTTAGGGAAAAATCTCAAAATTACTAAGTGATAAAATTTCCAAATAAGCTTAAAATGGGTAACTAGGAAATCTACCATAACTTAAGTAAGGGTAAATGTCAAATTCGGCCTGTCATTAAATTTTGGGTAAAAAGAATTAAGATTAACTTATAATATGTCAATTCTAAAGTTTAAACTTGGCCCCTAAGTAAAGGTCAACTAGGGTTAAGACTTAAGTCAATTAGGGTTAGGAAGAAGGAAACCCTAAACCTAAAAGAGTGGCATTCGGCCACTTAGTAGTTAATTTACTTAAAGGAGATTTTAATTTCCAATTAGGGTTAATTAAGGACCATTTTTTTGTGAATAGGATGAATTTAAAGTATGAAAAAGTTTTAAGGTGGATAAAGAGACCTATTGATTTTTTTAGGCAAATGATTTTATGGTGAAGAAGGAAATTGTGGAAACCTAAGTCTAGGAGGTTGGAATTCGGCTACCATGTTTTAAATTAACTAAGAATGAGTTTCAATCCTTAACTAGGACCAAATAATGATCCTAAATATGTAAGAAAAATATAATTAAGGTGTATGAAAGGTGGAATTTGAGGAAGTAGGTCATTCATCCATTTAGGAATAAATTGTCCTAGAAGATTAATTAATTTCTACTTAGATATTATTTGGTTTGGAATAAAAGAGACTTTAAAAGTTTAAAAGTCAATTAGACCTAATTATTAAGGTAGTACAAAAGAGAACATAAGGTAATATATTTCAAAGGTTTATTAGAGGCATGATTAAGAAGGGTGGATATGACTTACACTTGAAGTTAGAAGTTCACTAAGTAATTTGATCATAACATACCTTAATGAGAAGAAGTTATAAAAGATTTTTGACTACTTAATACTTGAACTTAGAATAATTAGGATATGCATAAGACTTGAACAAAAGAGAACACAAAGAGAAAAGAACATGAAAGGTGCCATTCGGCCACCTAGATTAAGATGCTAAGACGTAAAATCTTAATGAACAAATATAAATTTGAGAAAAGGAAAGGATGAAAGGTAACTTAGAAGGATGAGTGATGTAAGTCCTTTGTGTGATTTCAACATCAAACCAAATTGAATCATTAGATTGGTGGTGTAAATGTGACATTATGCTTTGTGATTTACCAATCAAATTTCATTATTAGTTATGAATGCTCACTATCTATGAAAGAATAAATGATGGATGCTCATGAATGAGAAAGGAAGATGATCATGTATGAGATTATTATATGTTGATGATTGAGATGAAAATTCGAAACCTAAAGTTGCTTCTAGGAGACTTAAGTTTCTCCAAGAAATCCTTCTACTATGAAGACTTAAGTTTCTTCACCATGTTATAAGGTGGTGACGACCATCCCGGAATGAGCTCATATCCTTAATTTTTAGTAGGAGGTGGTTGTAGAGTCAGTGAGAAGATATTGTTTGACAAATTTAAAAGAAGCCTATGTCTTATTGTTTCTCCCTAAGGTGGTGAAACTAGATTCATAAAGTGTCCCAAAAGTTGGACAAAGGAATGATAAAGACAAAAATAACTAATAAAGAATGAAGTTTAAGGCATAGAATAATTGTATGTCAAAGGATATCTTATGTGTGATCCCAAAGTTATGAATGCTAATGAGACTGTATGTTGAGACTCCACAGTTTATGAATGATAAAAGAAATGCATATTTAAGCACTCAGATGTATGTTTGATAATAAAATGTATCCACTTCAGAGAAATGTTTTCAAAGAATTAAAAATAACCTTTTATATAAGAAATGATTTATGAAATAAACTGAAGTGGCTGGATTTAAAGTGAGGACATTAGTTAGAGTAAAAAACCTACTGAGAAATTCGTTTCTCACCCCTACTCCTTTCCACTTTCTTTCCAGACGATACCAATGTCTTTCGCGACAACGGTAGTGTTTCTAGATATTAGCAACGTAAATTGGTCTGCTACCCCCCACGGCTACCTCATCACCGCCCAAGCGAGCGTTTGTATCTACTTCTCCC
The DNA here is from genome assembly GCA_037954105.1 of Canavalia gladiata. Lineage (NCBI taxonomy): Eukaryota > Viridiplantae > Streptophyta > Magnoliopsida > Fabales > Fabaceae > Canavalia > Canavalia gladiata. The sequence continues at coordinate 37,594,818 of CM075658.1, read as the reverse complement.
TAGGACACCTCTTCATCCATGAAGTTCTAAGCCCAAATTTTAGTACCACCGGATTTGCAATCCCTTTGGAAGCGTTCCATCCTGATGGAGTATTCCACCACCTCCTGGATTTCCCCAACAACAGAACCCTGTAGCAAAGGTGGTTGAGTCCTCGAGGGATGAGACTAACCCCTTAACTCCATCAAATTATTATAGTTTGTCGCACGCATTTTCTTCACTCCATGAGTACGCATGAGGGTGGTAGAGGTTTCGTTGCTGTTTAAGGATAATAGGACTTGAGTTGTCTTACCCATAATGTACATGTTGTAAATAGATGGATGCAAGCATCCTAATTATGTGTATTAGTATTATGGTAGTAAGTTATGTAAATTTGGTAATGTGTAATAGTTGTATCATCCAAAAATGTAAATTTGTGGGTTGTAATAACTACCTGATAAGGCCCACAGGCCTAAGACTTACGGTATGTAATAAATGTTATGTATAATTATTGTGTGACATGTGTGTTATGATTGAATCTTGTTTATTTATTATATGCAAATGATAAATGAAAAGAACAATGTGAACGGTTAGTATTTCCTAAGATTTTGAACGTATGTAAAAATTCGCTTAACGATGTATTCTATCATTACGCACGTTCCATCGACGAGGCTCGCATTTTATATCAAACAGTTTTAAAAAAAAATTTACCGTATTTTCATATTTGTATTTTCTAAAATGAATTTCACATCATGAAATAACAAACTAAAAATGGAACCGAATGATCGACTTAAACGTGAAATCGATATTCGTTTTTGATATTCGTTTTTAAAGTGTTATAATAAGAATAATAAAATATGATTTGAGTGTGACACTAAATATATTTACTCATTGTTTCATTCATAAAATTAATCTAATAAAACATGTTTTTCAAGTGGGACTAAAAGTTGTTTGTACAATTTTGTCCAATACTCATGTTTTTTCTCAAAGGTTATTGAAAGTGTATTTCTTGAAATAAGAATGAGTACGAATTCAAAATCAATTATTACATCTCTTCTTATATATAACTTTCATTTGTTCTAAATCACGGTTAGATGATTTTCTATTTTTTTAGAATTTATAGAAATGGCAATTATATATGGTATGGTTAATGAGTGAGATGAGGGATACCATGATATTTTGCTTGCTTCACTTCTCTATCCCCATTCCCATTACAAATATAGTTGATTTAATTATGAATATTATTTTTATGTTAAGATTTTATTTAATTTTTATAAAATTTATTTCAGTTTAATATTTTTATTTATATAAATTTTAATAATTTATATATATTAAAAAATAATGATTGTTAAAATTATTATAATTTTTTTTAATTTATTACATCGATTAAAAAGATAATTGATATAAAAAATTAATTTTTTATATCAGTTTATTTTAAAATTAATATAAAAAATTAATTGTTTTACATTGATTAGATAACATAACCGATATAAAAATTTAATTTCTTATGCTGATTAAATTTAGAATTGATGTAAAAAGTAAATTTATATAATTAAACTATGTAGAAGATCATCAGTTCCTATATTTATTGTTTTTATACCATTAACAAAATTCATATAAAATATCAACAACAATTTATGTAAAAAGTTTTTTTTTTACTGATGTAGAGGAACCATCTAGAAATAATCAATTGCAATGGTATTAAAGCAGAGCCTAGAAGATGAGAAGATAAATAAATGTTGAGACCTTCGAATTTTTTGAGTGTGAACGATAATGCAAACCTTGTTGTGTTGGACACCCAACAGAACGACCTTGTCCAAGAGCTCAGCATTAACCTCGGAATGATGCACCTAAAAACACTGAATTAAACAAAATGTAATCAGAAATGAGATTTAAAATAATAATTGAGAAAAAATTATAAAATGCAACAAAATTAGAAAAAAAAATAGGATTAAGATTTGTTATAAGGTCATTAAATCATATGAAATGAGCTTCAAAAAAATGTTAAGCAAGAATCAAAATCAATCAAAAACCTCTCCAGGAATACAAGAAAACTCTTGTAGTTATTTGAAAGAGGAAAAATATTGGCAAAACAGTGGTTTAAAATGTCAGAAATTCTTTGTACGAGTGAGTGAAAAGATTGAACAATGAAACTGAAATGGACAAAGTTGAGTTCAGTCCAATTTAGAGATGAAAAAGGCGCATAAGTACAAAATGAAAGAAAAGGAAGAAACATGTAAAAGTGAAAAAAATAAAAGGACATTTTTAAAAATTTAAAAGTTATTCTTGTTGCATTTATATAAAATAAAAAAATTATATATTGAGGCAATTTTTTAAGATCATTAGAAAATATTTACTTAAAAATTCCATTACTTTTTTAGTGATTGAAAAGGTTACTTCAGATTGTTAAGTTTACCAGCAAAACTTATTTAATTTCGACAATGAAATCTGTTTGGAAATCATTAATAAATTGAGAAGAATGGACACCACTAAATTTTAATACAACTCCATATTCATTACTTTTGCTAGCTACTTAATTATTAACATTTGTTTCGCTGACATTTTCAGTTAGTGGCCTCCTTACAATTTTATTACAGGATTTTCATTTCATTGTTTCATCCTATTTATTAAATTCCTAGTTATTAATTGTTTCACTTTTTGCATTACAATATTAATGTTGCTGAAATGAAGAAAGCAAATTAATTCTTCATTTGTAGATATTTTTCCATCCTAATTGCTTATATTAGTAAAATTTAACTATATTAGTGTTTCATATCTTACTTAATAAGGGAGAAGGAATATAAAACTCTTCTGGTTGTAAAATGTTGCTCCTCTCCTATCAATTCAACATTCATGATCGTAAAGACAAGGATTAAAGAATTGAAGCCTTGGAACTAATCCAAGGAGGTAGCTAAAATCCAAATTCACTAGTTTTTTTCATATTCAAAAACTTTCTATTTATTGATTTCTTTTATAATACTCGTGAAACATGGATCTTTAAGGGAATGTGGAATTGAGAAAGTAGGGTGTTTGATTTTCTTTTTATGAATGTTAGAAACTGAAACAAATTATGCCTTTTTGACTTTATCTCACGTATTATTTTCTTGGTCAAAACCTATTTTGATAGATATTAATTGATGTTATGTACAAAATTTATCACCTTCTTCGTTGTAGTATAATTTTAATTATATAACTTTCTAAACAAGTAATTAATGAACTAAATAAAAGAGTGACCTGTGGCGTGACATGTAAGTATGTGATGTACTCTTTTTATACCTTAATCCTTTCATAATATTGGTATCCTATAACTTAATTTGATAAAAAAAAACAACATAATTTTACAGATAGAATATCTTTTCTTATTTAGCTAATTTGGTCCCATTTATTTTAATACTTTGATATAGGTTTACTTGGAGCTATTGTTAGAGTTAGAGAAGCATTGATTTATGGTGTGTCATCTTTTTGTATATCATTGAATTTGTACTTATGTCAAAAATTATGTATTTTTAGTTTTTATTCCTATCCTTTTTCCTCCAATGATCACATGAAGTGTGTTAATGTAAATGTAATTTTAGGAGAAGAATGGGATCTATGAAAGTGATTTGAAGGATGCAGTTATAATATGTTTACCATTAATTTATGTAACCATGAGAGACCAAAAAAAATGATTTTTCCAAAGAATTGCTTTCTCAATATAGTGATCCTCAACTATCTTCTATCTAAAAAGGTCTTTCTTATAATTCATTATATTTTCATATTCTACAATTTGTCAAGAAAAAAATTATTGTGTTATAAGTTTATGTTGGAAAAATACCTATATACCTATAGAATTCCTTGATGTCACACATCATACATAATTGTGTAAACATCCTTATTCTTTGTTTAACATATTCCATTTAGTTGGACATTATAACAATTTAGGTAGTTGTTCATATGCTCTACATTTTGTGAATAGGGTGTCAAAGTTATAAAGTAAAGTCCACAAAGATCTTCTTTCACCTAGCAAATTGTGTTAGCAAATAAAAACCCTTTAATAGGCCATTACATGTCCAACCAGCAAACTCTTGGATTCATGTTAGCATAACTAGGAAGAGATACCTCTGTTGTTGTAAGATTCTCTTATCTAATCACAACAAATTAATGAATTACCTTTTTAATAGGAACGTTCTTTTAGCCTAATCTTAATTTTTCAATGGAACTTGGTTGTGCAAAATCTCTTAGGCTATGACATGTCACTTATATTCAAACTATAAGAATGTGGACATTGAATTTGTTAGTATTGTTGGAAGCTCAATTCTCAACAAACCATGAAGAAATACTTCTCAATGGAATGGAGGTATATTTAACCTGATTTACAAAGCAAAAACAAACATGATTGTCATGAATCTAGTTTGCATTTGGCATAACAAGGATGGATGAAATTACATATTTGAAAGTCATTTCTTCTTCAAATTGTTAGTTCTTTTCATTTTCTCTTATGTGGAAACCTATTGTATTCATTTTGGAGACATCCTAAATGAGCATTGCCTAAATTCACATTGCAGTTAACAAAGAAAGAATAGCAGAATATAGAGGAAGATTTTACTCTCAAAGCACTTAAAGAGGGATCTATGACTAACAATTTTGTGTTATCCTTTTCTTCAACATTCATCTGTAATAGTGGTATCTCAATTATATAAAGACTCCACCTTTCTTTTTTTTTTTTTTTATTCTATTAGTAATCTTGGCTATCCAAATTTAAAAAACAAATGAAGAATCGTGGTGGTGAACAACAAGAACAAATGAAGAATCGTGGTGGTGAACCACTTGTTGTATTCACTATTTACATGGAAAAGAAACGGAGGTTCAAAAGGAATAACTGAAAGATTGATTCCAGTTATATTTCCCCAATCCCCTATTACAAAATTAGGGTTGCAGTAAAGGAATATTTATTAAAATCTTAATTTTTAGACCAAGGAAAACAATGACGCATAAATGCATTCAATAAATTCTATTCTAACATATCATACGATGTCATCTAGATACACTTTAACCTCAAACGTGTCATTTAACAATGCATATCAATATACCATTAACAGAGTATTGATGCTAGGGACTAATATGATACACTTTAACCTCAAACGTGGCATTTAACAATGTATATCAATATACCATTAACAGAGTATTGATGCTAGGGACTAATATGAAAGACGGATGACAAAGTCAAGGATTATTTGTTTAATATTTTTAAGTGAGAGACTAAAATAAAATTTGTTAATAAAGTAAAAGATTAAAGTAACAATTTACTCATATACATTATTATATTATTAAAAGTTTGACTCTATTTAATATATAAATTTTTTATGATGATTTATTATTTTTTATGAAACATTTAAAAATATAATATATATTAAAAAAATTTACCATACCTTCACAAAGATATCAAACTTTGTTGGTTTTATCTGCAAAGATAAATAACATAACCTTCTTTGAGATTTTATATATATATATATATATATATATATATATATATATATATAGAGTTGTATTCCCCTTTTCTATTATATTTAAATCTGTGTTTAAATGATGAAATTATATATGAAAGTGTAATACTTTCTCAAAATATTAGTTATAAAGTGTAGAATTATATGATTAATTTATTAGTTAATTTTTTCAATATTATTTAGTGATTGCATATCACTTTATAGTAAAAATAAACTATAAAGATGTAATTAAAATATTTTTTATTATATCTTTTATTTTAGAGTTCTATTATGGGATAATATGTTTTAAATAACCAAGGAATAACTAGTTCTATTACTATAATACAAACGTTTAGAATGCAAAAATTTGTGAAAGTTTTTTTTGTCATTAATACTTACAAATATTGTATTTTATAACACATTGTGATATTAAACTAAATCTAAATATCCTTATTGAAATAAAATCTATAATTCTTGGTTAAGTTCTTATATCTTATGAATATAAATTTTTTTATCGTATTATATTTGACACCATCTTATTTTGTATAATTATGATCTCATTTATTTTAAACATGATGATGCCAAAGTTTTAACAAAATTTTATTTTTGTATTTAAACTAGTGCACTCATCCACTTACAAGATATTTTTCACCACTAATGGGTTCATTATCCAATGATATGATATTCAAGATAAATGGTTTATCTAAATGTTGTGAGGGACTATATTATTTGTTAGTACACATGAAGAATGTTTACAATGCTTTTATAGGATTAAATATGCTTGCCTTTACACTTATGGCACCTATGATTTGGGCATGCATCCCTAATAGATTATCTATTATGAAATCATTAGTGAAAAATATGGATATAATAACAATTTTTTATATTAGTTATTGGGTAACCAATATAAAAAAGATATAATGGTATTTTGTAAATATATTTAAGTTACTACATTAATTTTAAATGAATCGATCTAAAGAGCTATATTTTATATCGATTTTTTAGAAAAATTGATGTAATATGTTATTTTCTATCAGGTTTTAATTGACATAGAAAAGTGTAATTTTTTTCCATTAGTATTTTTAGTATCGTCCTTCTTCTTTTTCAAAATATTACAAGAGCTATCATTGTTGAAAATTTTAGCACACTGAGAGCTCTCCTCCATTCAACTATTGTTGTTCTCTATAGTCTTCATTTCCTTCAAGTCCTTCAATCTCTTTTCTCCTCTGCCTCCGTTCCATATTGCATTTATGACTTACAACTTTCATTTTGCGATTGCAACACCACACAGTGTTGCATCGTGTTCAACTCTTTGTTCAAACTTTGCCGAGATTGAATGATGAAACCAGTTCCAAAGTTATGATTTGTGATTGTGGTCCTTTTGTGTTTCATCATAGACATCTCAGGTGGGTTTAGGAAATACTTTTTCTTTTGAGAACCTTTCTTTCAAATTATATGAGGTATGTTCATAATACTGCATTTTTTTTATGAATATGTGGTAATGTTGTTTGATAAACTATCCATTGTGATTTTGCAAATTATAGTTAATATATGATTCAGAATGTAACTTGTGTTGGCTTTTCCTTTTACAGTGTTTACATTTGAAAAATGGATTTGTCCAAAGTTCAAACTTTGCAATACTTTCTTATTCTTATATACCATTTTAAAAGTTCTAGAAGAAGGAAAGAAGTTAATGTCAGTTTTCAAGAATAAATTCTTCTAGATTATTGTATATACCATGTATCCTGCAGATTTTGATTAGTTACATTGTTCCTTTTTGCCAAGGAACCTGTGTGTGGCAACTTCATGGTAGATAATAATTTGATCTTTTTCTTGACATGATTTTGATGATTTCATGTGAGATTATTCACTAATCCAAATCAATTAACAATATCCTTTGCTAGTGGCTTTGCCTTCTGTGCTACCATGTAATTAAAACCCAAAAATAGGGTCCATCAATCACTAATTGTACAATTAGTTACATTCATCATATGTCAAGACCTAACTATGCAAGAATAACAAAACGTATAAAAAAATATCATGTAGGATTGAAAAATATATTCTCATTCATCATGTGATGTCAAAAGGGGGATATAAATACAATTGTATGGAGAAAATAGAAAACTGATAACTAACTAGCTAACTAGAAAAAGGAAACTAAGTTGTATAATAGAAAAGGTACAATCAAAGGGTTACAAAACTATAAAACTTAAGACTCTCTTTTAAGATGACTAATGTATATCAATGAGGCTTATCTTGAATATGATGGAATGAAAAATTTGTGATTAACTAGTTTTGAAATGAAATGAAATTTAAGCCAACACTAATGAAAAAATAACATTTTATAACAAGAATTTACATCAGCTGTTCATGAACTGATGTAAATAAAAACCTGGTGGCAATTTTGTAAATAAATGTGAAACTTTCTACATCAGTCCCCAAAATAATGGCATTTCTATAACTGATGTAGAAAGTAGGTTTTTTATAAAAATATTTTACATCGTTTCTTAGGAACCAATGTAAAAAGTTGGTGATGGCATTTTTATAAATAAAATGAAAAAAATTCTACATCAATTATTCGTTTAACCGATGTAGTAAGTCGTTTCTACATCGGTTCTGAGAAACAACTGATGTAGAATGTCGTCCCTTTTCCCTTTATTTTCGATCCTGGTTGTCTTCAACCTCATTCTATAAATCCCTAGTTTCTCATCTCGTCATGTTCTCTCTGTTCTCGTTTACGTCTCAGCCATTGTCATCGTCATTATTGCTTATCGTTGCACTCTATCATTACCTCCGTCGTCGTCGTCGCCATTGTGACCATTGTCTCTGCTCGACGTCATCGTCGCGCATAAGGTATGAGCAACCTCCATCGTCGTCGTTATTTATCCATCTCCTTCTATTATTATATTTGAAATTTACATTCATTTTAGTTGTATTCTATAATTTGCAAGCTTTTTTTTTTGCCACCGCTATGCCTCCGCTCTGCCATCGCTCTACCATTGTTATGTTAACTATGAGGTATTTTCTCTGCACCTCTGCTTTATCATTGCATATGTGAGATTTTGCTTGCGTTACCTTGAACAAAGAAGCCTTTGTACCTCTACTTTGTTAGGTGATATGTATGTTATTATTGATTTTTTTTAAATACAGCTAATACTTGAGTGCATGAACCTAGTTTTGAAACATTGAACAATCTTTATAGCTTAAGAATATGACATAAATTTAGCCTTTGTAGATAAATTATTAAGGGAATATTTTTAATTCATAAAGAATCCATAACTAAGTTTATTAAGGTCATAATAGATATGATAGGTTACTTGCAGTTGATCATGACTTATTGCTGATTACTAAAATGATAATTACCATAATTATATGTCTAAATATGTTGATCTTTCTAAGTTAAGTTTGTTTCTTTTCTTGAGTGCAAATATGAGCATACCCTTAGTTTCCTGTTCGAGGTTGAATACAATGAGTATATTACTGAATAAGTAAACCACTCATTATATTCAATCTTGAATTGTTCAAGTTGCACAGTTTAGGACTAAGGTTTTTTATTCAATGGTTAACAATTTCTTCTTAAATCTTGTAAATTGTACTTGATGAAATTTTGGTTTAGTTCATTTTGCATTGTCTCTAGATACATGCTTGATTATGGTAAATGAAACCATAGTCCAGTTATGTACTTGGAGACTAATGTGAAATGCTGCCGAAATTTCACCAAGTATGATATTCAAGATTTTAGAAGTCTGTTAATCGATGAATAAATTTTTTTTTCTTGAATGGGGTAGGACCTTACCAATTGTGAGGAAAATAAATTACCAATTATAAGTGACAAGGTTAATCCTAAATCATATGGCGATGATTCTTGTATAGTATGGATTGTAGTTAGATAAATGTTAAACGGACAAGTGATGAGTACGAGAATGGGGTCGAAGAGTTTTTGAATTTTTCACAAACAAATCTACTTCAGAGTATTAGATGGTTTTATTGTCTATGTGTTAATTATCTAAATGAGAGACAATTGACTGTTAATCAAATTAGAGAGCATGTTCTTTATGATGGATTCTACAAAATTTATTCAAGATGGACATGGAATGGTGAATTATTAGGCATGCCAAGTGTGTCACAGACGGTGGAGGTTGATATAGATATGGAAGATTGGGTAGAGGATGTGATTCGTGATATGGGGCATGCGTCATTTGAGCGGATAAATATGTATGGTAATTTGTCTACTGATTCGAAGAAACCTTTGTATCCGGAATGCACTACCTTTACACGATTATCAGCAATGTTAAGATTATTCAATTTGAAGGCAAGGAATGGGTGGAGTGATAAAAGTTTCACAGAATTACTTGAACTTTTGGTAGAGATGCTTCCGGAATACATTACCAAAGCATAATTATCAAGTGAAGAAGGTGTTGTGTCCGATGGGTATGCAGTATAAGAAAATACATGTCTGCCCCAATGATTACATACTATACAAAAATGAGTTTGAAGGATTACATGAATGCCCTGTATGTCAAGTTTCACGTTATAAAATGAAGGATGGTGATTCTAGTTGCGATGAAAGCACAAAACGGCCTCCAGCCAAAGTGTTGTGGTATATTCCAATAATTCCAAGGTTCAAACGATTGTTTTGTAATAAACATGATGCAAAGAACCTTAAATGGCATGTAAATGAAAGAAAAATTGATGGAAAACTTCGTCATCCAACTGATGGTTTGCAATGGAAGATGGTTGATCAATTATATCCGGATTTTGGGAATGAGCCAAGAAACCTAAGGCTTGGACTTGCAACAGATGGATGAATCCATATGATAATTTAAGTAGTAAGCATAATTAATGGTCTGTTCTTTTGACAATTTACAACCTTTCTCCGGAGTTGTGCATGAAACGTAAATACATCATGTTATCTATGATGATTTTAGGTCCACAACAACCTGGAAATGACATAGACGTTTATTTTTCTCCCTTGATTGAAGACTTGTGAAATCTATGGGAAGAAGGTGTGAATGTGTTTGATGGGTAAGTTAATGAAAATTTCAAAATGCAAGGAATGGTTTTTTGCATTTTTAATGACTTTCCAGCATATGGAAATTTATGCAAATATAGTGTTAAGGGGCACAAAGCATGTCCTATGTATGAAGAAGGCACAAGTTACCATCAACTGCATCATGGAAGGAAGACAGTTTATCTTGGTCATCGGAAATTTCTCAAGACTAATCACCTTTATCGTAGATTAAGGAAAGGTTTCAATGGGTTGCCAGAAAATGATGTTGCTTCAAAAGCCTTAACCAGACAACAAGTTTATGAACGGATTAAAAACATCAAAACTATTTTTGGAAAGACTCAAAAGAAGGTCACCAAGATAAGGGTATGGAAGAAAATATCAATATTTTTTTATCTTCCACATTGGTGCAATCTTGATGTTAGACATTGTATTTGTGTGATGCATATGGAAAAATAATGTGTGCAATAGCGTCATTGGAACACTTCTCAATATACAGGACAAGACTAAAGATAGTGGCAATTCTCGACTAGATTTGGTTCAAATGGATAATGACATCAGTTAGCGCCACAGTCTGTAGGAAAGTGGACATATTTTCCCCCGACATGTCATACATTGTCAAAAAAAGAGAAAATAAGTTTATGTGAGTGCCTATATGGGTTAAAGTGTCATAAGGTTATTCTTTAAATTTTAAAAGACTTGTCTCCATGAAAGATTTAAAGTTTGTTGGGTTAAAGTCTCATAATTGTCATGTGTTGATGCAACAACTACTTCCAGTGGTTATTCATGATATTTTGCCTAAAAAAGTTAGACACGCCATAAGTAGGTTATGCTTCTTTTTCAATACAATATGTAGCAAAGCCATTGACCCTCTAAAATTGGATGAGTTGGAACATGAAGCTTTTATTGTCTTATGACAATTGGAGATGTATTTTCCTCCATCATTTTTTGACATTATGGTTTACTTGGTTGTTCATATAGCAAGGAAGATCAGATAATGTGATCCAGTTTATCTAAGGTGGATGTATCCAATTGAACGATACATGAAAATATTAAAAATCCACGTGAAGAATCCACACCATCCTAAGGCATCTATGATTGAAAGATACATTGCAGAAAAGGTAATTAAGTTTTGTACAGAGTATTTATCAGAGGTGGAACCCATAGGAGTTTATAAGTCTTGCCATAAGGGAAGACACAGAGGTAAAGGTACACGAGGCATAACTATGAAAAACATAGGTCGCTTCAAGCACATTTGTATATTTTGAATAATACCGATGAGGTTGAACCTTACTTATCTACTCACAAAACCATTATAAGGCAAGAGTATGTTCAAATGAATGAGAAACGGTTGTTGAATAAGCATAACAAAATGTTCTTAAACTGGTTTGATGACACAATTAAGGATGATGGTGCCTCTAATACATTGAAGTGGCTAACAAATGGCCTAAACTTTGATGTCATATGTTGGAGTGGATACAATATCAATCATTTTTCATTTTACACAAAGTCTCAGGATGATAAAAGTACCATGCAAAATAGTGGGGTTATGGTGGTAGTAGAGTCGATGCATTTTGCAAGTTCCAAAGATAAAAATCCTGTAATGGCTTCCATATCTTACTTTGGAGTGACTGAAGAGATTTGGGAGATTGATTACACCAAATTTAGAGTGTCTATTTTCAAATGCAGGTGGGTTGATAGTAACAATGGTGTGCAAGTTGATGAATTAGGATTTACATTGGTTGACCTTCAAAAAGTAGCTTATAGGGATGACCCTTTTATCACGACCCACCAAGCAAAACAAGTGTTTTATGTTCAAGATCCTTCTAACAAAAGGTGGTCAGTCGTTCTTCAAGGAAAGACGACAATCGCTAGTGGTGATACCGATGATCTGTCAAATATTGATATTTCTCAAACTCTCTTATCATCAAGGATATCTAGTATTAATGAAGAAAATGTAATTAATGATGTACATGCTATTCAAGATGATCATCATGCAGAAATATGGAAAAATGTTATTACGTGATACAAGTTAGTTATTTATTTGATTATATCATCATTCTATGTTTATTTTTTAACTTATTTTAAAATGTTTATTACTTCTTTCATATTTAGTACAGTTTTTAACAAATTTTTTCTCTACTTTCAACAGGTACATGACTGACCTGTTCAAGAACCCTCCTTCTTTTATAATTTTTAAAATTACAACACATTTGATGTAATTTTAAGTTATTTCATTTGTAAATTTAGATTTGATAATAAGTAATGATGTATTTAGTTTAAATATATAGATTCTGTGATTTCTATATTGTCTTCCTGGTCATTCTGTTTGTATATGCAAGTATTGTGAATAAATAATATGGTAGTATGCCTAAACAAAATGAACATTTAAAAAAAAACTAGACTTTCTACATTGGTTAAGACTATAACTGATGTAAAATGTGATTTTCTACATCGGTTGAGCCTTAACCAATGTAGAAAGTCCTACTTTCTACACCAATTCTACCTACAACCGATGTAGAAAGTCTTATTTTCGATATCACCCACTTCGATACCACTTAAATAACCAATGTAAAAAATCCATAACAATCAATGCAAAAAGTTTAATTTCCACTAGTGCAAATCAACCAATGCTCCACATTTAACTTTATGGATGATATTTAACTAAAGATTATGGATCTTCACAAGTCTAGTTATAAGGTCTTCTATTCAAAAATTTCCTCTCACAGAGGCTTCTATTTTGTGAAACATTGATTAATAGTAAATTATCTTGCAATTAAGAGGCTAATTCCTTCCTAAGTTTGTATGCTCCAAGAGATTTATCCTATTGAAAACAATCTTCAAATATGCTCAAATGACTACAGCAAAATTGACATATATCACACTCCATACAACTTCTTTATATATAAAAACAGAGAGTTCAATATTCAAGATTGTGTACAAGCTCTTGTAAAAAGATTTGGAGAGTGAGCACCTGACATCTTATTTTTCAACTTACTGCAAAATAATTTTATTGTTTGGTCTGTGATATATCCCCTATGCATCATTTTAGAGATCAAATAATTGGATAGAATTTAAATGTTAAGTGTGTCTAAAGCTTTAAGAAAATTAATAACTAGCTATTTGAGCATAAATACAAAAGAATATATTCTTAAAAATAGATTAACTTACATCACTCTACAAAAAAAAAGGAGATTTTTTGGCAGATATTTTTTGGGGTCTTAAAAACCGCAACAAAATTTACAATTTCTTGCATTTTATTTAAATGCAACAAATTTTTATAAATATGCGGTACAAATTTATTATTTTAATTTTATATTTTTTTATTCTTTTTCATTTTTAGCTGGTTTCTGACTAATTAGGTTCAACATTTCCTCTTTCAGCTTTTCCCCTTTTCACATTCTCAAAAAATTTGAAAACGCAAGAGGCTTTTCCTATTAAGCTTTTTCTCCTTCTTCGTGATGGCAGGGTCAAACTTTGAGAAAGAGTCCACTGCTGTCCAGTCATAATCAATAGAAGCAGCTCCGACTCAGCTCAATCAAATTTTAAAATTTCACTCTGGCCTTGTAGTACCTTGCTATCCTCTGTTGATTAACCATTCTGAACTGAGCTTGCTTTCTTAACTCTTAAATTAGGTTGAAGTTATCTTCTCTGATATTATGATATTGCAATGAGCACAATCGGAGCATAGTGCAGAGCACATTTTGAGCGTGAAGTGTTGCGGAAGCACGTCATCAACATTTAGAGTGGCACATCAGGGAAGGTACGACCACTTGTAGCAATTCAATACTAAATCAATTTTTGATTGGGTTATAATGCTGGATGTAGTTTCCATTTCTCTAAAATTATGATTGGCAGGTTCTGATTGAGTTATAATGCTGGAATTTAAACCAAATTGTTTAATTTTTGGTTTGGAGACCTTTTGCCATGTGAATTAGTTTGATGATCTGTTTTCAATAGCCTCTTCTTCAAATGTAAGTGCCACACATTTTTTATTTCATTATGAGTTCTTCTGGATAATTTTGCTGCAATTGCTGGCCACCTGAAAAGAAGGATCAAAGAATGATTAATTTATATTCATGAAATAATTGCACGAGGTTCACATTCAGTTTGTTTATTGTAGTCAATCAGAAAACAACAAACTTGAATTGTCTTAATTGTAGATTATAGACAACGAATCTCATGGCACATATTGGTTTGTATGTCTAACGCATATATAATAGTTGCTATGTATGCACCAAGTTTCATGCAAGGAAGATCTAATAAGAGATTCTTGCACTTTTTATTTATTGGTTCTACTATTTTATAGATTAATTTTCTATCTTCAAATAATGACAAATTAGTATAATTCTGGATGCATATCTTTAGTTATAGCTCCATATGTCATAATCTCATAGATACATCATTGTTTCCTCCTACACTCTTTGTATGATCAATTGCATCGTCACTAACCCAATCTGTGGTGTAGTCACTAACACCTACTGTGTAGATCAAGTCTTTGTCTGGGTATGATTCTGCATATCTCTCCCATAACCCATATTGCCTAAACCTGCCAATTATAATACACTAATGCTATAAAAATTATATAAATAATTTTAAAAGATATTATAAAAAGTTTATTAAAATAATTTATGATCTGTATAATAAGCTTGTTTAGTTAATTTCAATAATTTTATTAGTATCACTTATTAAAATATTTTGTTGTTCAATTTATTTCAACAAATTTAAAAATATACCACCTAATCTTATTGTCTCTTGAAAGAGGATCTTTCAGAATGCCTTAGGCTTACTATGGAAATGAAAACACCTCTGTAATGTATAGTTATTCCTAGACAAAATGTCGTAAGCCCTTGAACCTAATCATGTTAAATGTGCAATTAGAATATTAATGGGTCCCCAATGAGCTTGTATCTAATGTTTGATATAGTGGCGTGTCTTCCCTCCTTCTTCGTGAATTTGGTATTCCCTTAAATGTCTAGAGTGAAATATTTACAGATAAATTTTTCCATATAATTTTGAAGCTTATCTTAAAGTTTTATTTCACTCTATTTTTAAGGGTATCAAACTATTAAAATAAATATTTAGTGCTAGTTTACTAGAAATGGATATAACAACCTAGAGAATAGATTAATTAAGAAGATATATATGGTCTCTTGAAAAATGTTAAATGTAAATTATTATAATGTAATGAACTTGCCTTGATATCCATGTTCTCTTTTTTCTTCTCCTTTGATTAGCCGAAGAAAACTTTTTTATTTCGTTTTTTTTTTCTTTTAGATTCACGTCTTGTTCCAGATGGCTTTGGGCTAGACATCGTGCACACCGTAGACTGAACAATAAATATTGAAAAGTGTAAGCTTCATCACATTGTTTTAAATGAGTTTCGTTTCTTTCAATAAATTTTTTTTTTATATACACACAACAAGAATTTGAATCTCTGTTAACATGTTTAAGAGACATAAGTAGTTGCCAATAATATTAGATTTTGTTAGTTATATTATTTTAAATTTAATATATATAAGTAAATATTAAATAATTTTATATTAATACAAAATTTTTCATGTATATTTTATATGATAAAAACTTTTTATACAATAATTAATTTTAAAATAAAATTATTTTATATAAAATTATTAAATAGTGTAACATTTAATATAATTTAAAGTAATATAAATTGATTACTCATATATAAATTATCAATATATGAAGTTCTTTAATAAATAAATTTTTTATCATTTATTTTAAAAAAAATCTTATTTAATACATTATATATATATATATATATATATATATATATATATATATATCCGTGCATATTATCACACCATTATGATGTGATCCTCTCGGCATCTTTAGCTATATGTTTGTGCCACTGTGTATGTATATGGGGATAGGGTAAATAATTTTTTTTTAAAAAAAATGGTAAAATCTAGTATTTAATTTTTGCTGGAGATGTATCCCACCACCAAGTCATTAACAAAAACTTAAGCCTTATGATAATCATTTCTTAAATTAAAGAAACTATTATTAGTTCTCACTATCTTTTGTTGTCTACTTTTTTATGATGCATTTGTACGTAACTACAAAAAGCATTTAACTTTGAACTGTATCTTTGAAAGAAATAAAAAAACATATGCCTTTTTCTATTTCAATCTTTAATAAGTAAACAATGTTATTTGTTGTCTATTATTCACTGATTAACTCTATTTTTTTTTCTCAAATTCAAGTGACTCCTGTGATATATATTCTTCCGAACCCTTCACATGTGAGTTTAATATTTGGATATCTGTTTTAGTAAATAAACTCTACCAACATAATATACCGTTCTTTTCTCTTCTTTTTCTCTTCCTTTCTTTTTTCTTTTTTATTTGCACTATGATGTGATGTTTCTTTGCTCTCATACATATACCACCTAATCTTCCATCACTACTAATTGTAGTGACCCCAATTAGGATTTTTATTTTCTTATAGCTTCTAAAATCAAATGAACCTGTATATGAAATGCTCCTGGTCTCTTGGACCTATTGGCTATATTGCTAAGCCCCCAAAAAGAATAGACATAATTCTCTATATTAATACTTTTCTTATGTATACATATGGAAAATGTCTCTGGTCTTTCTGTTTCTAAATTCCATAAAATGGTATTTTCTTTTCTGCTGACACAGTCTTAGTCTTGGTCTTGGTCACTAGATTATTGGCTGCTAAACCAATGAATTCACTATTAGATTCAACGTTTTGGTTTACATATTTTTTATCACTTCCCATAGTTTAATATCATAAATTGATATATTTAATTAGTATTTTATAATAATAATTTTTATTTTAAACTATTTACACATTTATCAAGACATGCACAAAGTGTTCCATCCATCCATAATAACTTTGGATTCATTGTAATTTTTTTTCTCTCTTTCTCCTTTGTATCTCTTATATATATTAATTGTAATTTAATTGTAGGAACAAAGAGTGCTGGAGTGCCCTGTATTCTCTTAACCCCTTACTTATCATTATTTTGATTTGGATCACTAAGAATGAAGGCTTAAAAGAGGATCTCCTCAACTTTAATATGTTGAACATCACCTTAGAAGCAACAGACAAGTAACTCCTACAATTGTTCTTAAGTAAGACTTCTTCATTAACTTTCTTTGATAAAATTAGTCTTTTTATTCAGTATATTTTAATTATGTACATTAATGTATTTGAAATAATGATATTATATGCTTAGTTTTTTTAAAAATGTAGTTGAATGGTCGTAACAAAGGATAAATCATGGATTGATATGCTATTAAACACAGATAAATATTTGGATGGGTTGGATAAGCTTTTATATTTTTCATTTGAAAATGGATTAATTAATGACACAATTAGGTGTCCTTGCCCTAAATGTCTCTTTAACAAATGGGAAACTAGAGATGATATTCGAGACCATTTAATTTGCAAGGCATTCCCAGAAAATTATAAAGTTTCGATATGGCATGGTAAAATGTATGAAGAGATTATATCAGAAGAAATTGAAGTAATAGATGAGGCAATGGAAGACACAAATGTAGTTTTTAATATGATAAATGATGCATTTAGAGTTAACAAAAACCATTTTATTGAATCTACCTCTTCAGATGAACCATTAGAGCCTATAAACACCATTCATACAGAAGGACATGGAGACATTAATGATTTTCTTAGAGATGGTAATGAAGAATTATATGAAGGGTGTCACAAACATTCAAAGTTATCTTTTTTGTTGAGGTTGTATCATATAAAGTGTTTGTGTGGTGTGACTGATAAAGCAATGACGTTGATTTTGGAGTTACTGAATTATGCATTTTAATATGCAAAAATTCCAACTTCTTTTTATAAGGCAAAGAAGGTGATCCACAAACTTGGGCTGAATTATACTAAGATAGATGTATGCAAAAATAATTGCATGTTGTATTGGGGAGAGGATGAAAGATTGGATATTTGCAAACATTGTGAAAAGTCTAGGTGGAAGACAAAAGATAAAGGTAAAAAGAAAGTATCAGTAAAGGTTTTACGTTACTTTCCATTGAAGCCAAGATTGCAAAGACTACTTGCATGTTCTAAAACTGCAAAGTCCATGAGATGGCATGCACTAGGAAGTAACCCAGATGGATTATTAAGGCATCCAAAGGATGGTGAAGCATGGAAAAAATTTGATCAAATTCACCCTGGATTTGCTTCTAAATCTCGAAATGTTCACCTTGGCTTAGCTACAGATGGTTTCAATCCTTATGGAACCATGAGTAATAACTATAGCATATGGCTAGTGATTCTAATTCCATACAATCGTCCTCCTTGGGAGTGCATGAGGTTGACTTCTCTCATTCTTTCTATGGTCATCCCTGGTAAACGAATGCCTGGTAAAAATATAGATGTGTTCCTACAACCTTTAATCAAGGAGTTAAATCAACTATGAAGTAAAGGTGTACACACTTATGATTCATCCCTGAATGAAGTGTTTAGAATGTGAGCAGCTCTTATGTGGACAATTAGTGACTTCCCTGGGCTTAATGTTTTATCTAGGTGGAACACTTATACTAGTTATGCTTGCCCATCTTGTAATTTCGATACAATCCCTTGTCGATTGGATTATATAAAAAATGATGTTTTATGGGTCATCGACGATTCTTGGAGAACGGTCATAAATTTAGATTGATGAAGAAGCACTTTGATGGAACCATTGAAGAAAGGGGGCCGCCATTATTATTATCTGGGTCTGAAATTTTGAAACAACTTGATGTAGTCAATGTAACTATTAAAAGAAATGTTGAGTCAAGTAGTAGAACAAAACGAGCTCGTGTAGAAGATAAAGTGAAGCAATGGAAAAAAAAGAGCATCTTATTTGATCTTCCTTATTGGAAAGATAATCTATTATGTCATAATCTTGATGTTATGCATATTGAGAACAATGTTTGTGATAATGTGTTGTATTCATTGCTTAAAGATGATAAATCAAAAGATCACCTTCAAACTCGTCAAGATTTAAAACGTATGGGTATAAAAGAAGATCTTTGGCATAATGAAAATGGAAAATATCTTCCTTTATTGTTTACAATTACAAAAGAAGCAAGGAAGATATTTCTCACTACGCTAAAGAACGTAAAGATGCCAGATGGTTATTCAAGTAACATTTCTCAGTGCATTGATGATCAAAATACCAAGATATTTGGATTGAAGAGTCATGATTATCACATCCTTATGCAAAATTTACTTCCACTAGCTATACATAATATATTTCCTGATGGGGTGACTTCAGTGTTGGTGGAGTTTTGCTCCTTTCAAAGAGTTATGCTGCAAAAAACTAAATATCCTAGATCTTGATAAACTACAATATCGGATTGTGTTCACTCTTTGTCATTTGGAAGTATTATTAACCCCGTCATTCTTCATAGTAATGGTCCATTTAACTTGTCATCTAGTTGAAGAAGGGAGATTAGGAGGACCAGTGCATTACCGATGGATGTATCCAATTGAGAGGTAAATTTATTTTTATTATTTTTATGGTTATAGGGAGTTAGGTCATTTGAAGTCCTTTGTACGAAATAAGGCACAACCAAAAGGTTCTATAAGTGAAGATTATTTAGCTGAAGAGACCCTCAATTTTTATGCACTATATGAAGAAGTTGAGTCAAGAATGAATACATGTTGACATGTTGATGATCATCCTAATGATAATGATACTTCTCAAATGTCTTCTATCTATCCTCAATTTGGTAGATCGATTGGAAATTATTCAACTTACACTCTCACACCATTAGAGAAAATACAAGCACACCAATATTTGCTATTGAATTGTCCAAAAGTCAAGGCGTATATTGAGTAAGTGTCTAAATATATTACATATGATATATGAAATATCTAAATATATTAACATGTTATTTGCTTCTTTTAGTGAATTTAGAACATCCATTAAGAGGAGAGCAAGAAGTCGAAGACCTTCAACTACTGAGATAGAAAAAATAGTTACTAAAGAATTTGCGAATTGGTTTCTGAATAGGGTGAGTCAAATAATAATGTTATATTAATATTTTAATAAAATTTTATGATTAACATAATTCTTTAATTAGGTTACAAAGCCAGACATTCCAGATTTAGTGCCTGATGACATAAAGTATTTAGCCAAAGGCCCGATGTCAGTTGTAAGAAGATATACTGCATATAACATTAATGGATTCAAGTTTAGAACTATAGGACGAGATGAAGGTCTAAAAACTCAAAATAATTGAGTTTTTTTAACTTCAAGTACATCATGTGTTGAAAATAATATTGATGCAAATATGAGGCAAGCAGATTTGCCATACTATGGAAAGTTGGAAGACATAATTGAGCTTAACTACTTTGGTTTTTTAAAAGTTATACTTTTTAAGTGTAAATGGGCAGATACTACACATGAAAGGGGATTTAGAAAATATGCTTGGCAATTTACCTCAGTAAATTTTTCTCGATGTAATCACACTAGTGAACGTGAAGAGCATGATCTTTTTATTGAAGCTTCACAAGCACAAATGGTGTATTATGTATATGATGAGGTAAATAAATGATGGAGTATGGTTATTCACATGATGCCAAGGGATTTGTATGATATGGGAGAAGTTGGAGATGCTACATGTGAAAGTGAGGCCTACCATGAACAAGACTTAAGTACTTTATTTTCAAATGAAGTTGATATAGTAACTTTGTCAAGGGAGGATGTAAACAATGAATTCATAACCATAAGCCGTGTTGAAAATATTATGAGTTTATGGTAATATATCTACTTATTAATTTAAACATTATTTTACTTATGGTTATTGTTTATATGACTTAAGTAATGCATGATTAATACTTTTGTATTTCTAATTCACAGTCATGTCTCCCATTGAGCAACAACATTCAGGACGCGAGGCTAGTCGAGTATGGACTCTACAAGTTATAGGTAATATTATTTTTTTTAATATTTTATATTTTACTTGAACTAATTATGTTTTATTTTGATAGATGAACAAGAAAATATAAAGAAGATTCAAGTGACAAAACAAGATGTATTTGAGATGCCACGTGGTCAACGTATAATAGTGTCATTTGATAGGCTAAAGAGAGGCAATGGAGAAGCAACTACCCTCCTTTCTAGTGCTTGTGGTCGTATTGTTACTGATTCAAGAAATGTTCCCATTAACTTTGATAGTTGGCCAAAAGTACCTAAATCATACAAGGAGGCTTGCTTTAACATTTTGAAGGTATATTCATAAGCCTTAATATCTTTATACATGTAATTGTAAAATACTAATATCTTCTTTCTTTTTTATAGAATCTATTTCATTTTCAATCTTCAGAATCAATTGCTAGACGTTATTGTTACCTTACCATGTCAACAAAGTATAGAAATGGAAAGATAAACTTGTGGAATAAAGCTTTTGATCCTTCATTGTCAAGAGAACAACTAATTGCTAATGTTCCTGATGGTATTCACAAAGATCAATGGTCATCATTTGTTGATAGTCATTTGAAGGCAGAGTATAAGGTAGTTTTACTAAATAAAAAATACTTAGTATTTATTTATTTGTTATCTTGCTTGTGTAATAACTTTCTCATATTGTAGGAGTTGTGATGAAAAAATGTTGAGGCCAGAAAAAAACAAACAATCCCACACACTGGTGGGTCTAAACTATTGTCTAGGAAACATCATGAAATGGTAAGTAATCTGTGATATATTATTGGTATTAGTGGATAGTTAATTTTAATTTTCATTTGAACTTATATGGTGATGTATCTTAGGAAGTAGAGCTTGGACGCGTCGTGGGTCAAGGTGAGTTATACATTGCAGCCCATAAGAGAAAAGATGGATCCTATGTCAATGAGGAGGTGAGGTCTATTGCAGTATGTTACATTTGATCCTATTGGATCACATGATGCATATTGTGAAATTCACATTTAACTAACAGCTGTGTTTGTATTTTTTTTGTTCAATATAATTTTTACTAAGAAAATTTGATTGTGTAGGAGAAGGTGACTCAAGAAATAAGTCAAAGTGTCGATTCTACTGAAATTTCTGCTAATGATGCTCTTGCTAAAGTGTTGGGAAAAGATCATCCTGGACGTGTACGATGCTTGGGCTTAGGAGGTCTTCATAGTGTTGCATTTCCATCCACTACAAGATTTAGCGATGTAGGTTGCAACCACTCAAGTTCTAGTGTAGCTGAAAATTCTCAATTAAAAGAGGAGGTTATAACTTTAAAAACCAAGTTAGCTGCATCTGAGAAAAATGTTAAAACATTACAAAATGTGATGCTTGCATATATACAAATGAAGGAGGGACACATTCCTGCAGAATTGGATGCTTTGTTTGGTACTTCTACTAATCAAGTGGTAATAATTCCATCTATTATTAACATTTTCTTGATGTTTAATATTGATATATTTTATTTTCATTAAGCTAATGTGATGCAATAATTTCATTTTTCATAGGATGAAGTGAGCGGACAAGATATAACCACACCACAAGAAGGATCTTCGTAAGATAGTAATCGTCATTAGAAATATATAGGTGTATTGAATCTTAAACTTTTTGAAATTTTTGGTACAAGTAAAGATTATAAATATGCTAACTTTCTAGTAAAGTGCTAAGTCGAAACTATGAATATACTATTATACCTATGTAGTTTTCTATCAATAATTGATATACTTAACCATTGTTCATATAAAAATATATTGTTGATTACATTGGCTGATATTTTGGAAATATATTATGCTGGATTCCTTGTTCTTCTTTTGAATCATATGTGCCATTTTAGTTTTTCACAATGTAGGGAAGGAAGTGTTTGAAAAAAAAGATAGGAAGGAACCACTCAAGTCACATGGATATACTATTTGATCATTTGTATATTATACCACTCTTTGTAGGATTTGTATTATAGATTATTTCACTTCAAGTGAAGTATTTTAAATGTTTAAGTGTATTATAGATTATGCTATGTATGCATGTCCAGCTTATGTTTAGTGTTTGAAGTAAATTCTTCTTTCATTAATTTTTTGGGATCAGAGTTGTGATGGCCTCATAGATTAGATGTTATTGAATTGTTTTGGAATAGGAGATTGGAAATGATTTATCTAATGGTAAAAGTCATTTTGTGGAGATATATGATATTGCAATTAATATGCAATGTTATGCTATGTATGCATGTCCAACTTATGTTTAATGTATGAAGTAAATTAGTCTTTCATTCATTTTTTAATATTAGAATTGTGATGGTCTCATAGATTAAATGTTATTGAATTGTTTTGGAATAGGAGATTGAAAATGCAATGTTATTAAACTAGTAGACATGATCACACAAAACTTAGATAAACCATTGATCGCATTGGATGATGTTGTTTTGAATATTTTAGAAAATTATTGTTGCAACATATTTCAATAAAATTCTTTCTTTAATTATTTTATAAATGTATTTACCAAATCTAATATGTTTTAATAATTATGTAAAATATAGATATAAGTTTACAAGTCTTTTAATATTTTATTTTTTTTATTTAAGAATGATCTAAAATATATTTTTTATTGAAAAATGATAGTAAGAACATTTCAAAAGTGTATAGCCAAAATTTCAAACAAAAATAAATGATTAAAGATATGTATATTTTTTAAAATAAAATTTTTTGGCAATTAAAAACCGCCACTGATATATTAAATCCAAAATAAAAATTGTAGCAGTCTTTTTCATTTCTGATGGTTAAAAATCGCCATTAGTAGTTACCATTTGCGATGGTTCTAACTATGGTTAATTAAAAATTATTACAAATCATTTGTGACATCCAAAAAAAGTAGCGCTTTTAAAAACGCTTGTAAGAATATTTATGACAGTTCAAAATTGTCAGAAAATTTATTTATAACTATCATAAATCATAATTTTTTATGTAATATCAAAATAAATTATATTTATTTATATTATTTAATAATTTGACCAAGTAAAATATTTTATAATTAGCTACCTACTGCACTATGTTATATATTTAATTAAACATTATTACTCGTTTAAACAAAATTGTACTTCTAAACCCTTCAAATTTCACATCAAAATCTCATGATTTTTCTCGTGAGGAATGTTGTTTTACCTTGTATTGCAAATCTTTTCGTTCCTATAATTCTTTTATGCATTTTTTTTTTCAAAAAAATGATCCTTTTAGTTCTGACAATTCTCTCCAGATATCAATCAATCTCTCACCATTCTTTACTTTCTTACTTAGCATTTTATATAAAGCCTTAACAAAAATTTCAACATTATCTATTATTATTCAATTTCGTTTATTTTTATAACAAACCACTAATTAATGATAAAAGTTAAATCTTGTATCATTAATTTATTTGTAACCTATTAGATATATTAAAATATATTTACTATCACATGTACCTGATTTGACGAACAAGTGACCTTCTATTTACATGTTTTTCATCAATACTTCTCATTTTCCAAATTGGAGTATGAATGTGTATTTTTGTTACAAAATTATCCTACAATTTATGTAATATATATCTTCTACTTTTTATTATATTATCCACCACATTTCATATTTTTATATTATTCTATAGTTTTCACGGGATTCAAACCCGTGTCTCACACATTAATTCATTAATTCACAGAGATTGTGACCAACATAGATAAAAAAAAATATTTAATTTATAACAAAGTCTATTTTTATAATATTGAATTTTGACATATCGAAAGTGTTAACTTGTTATTACCAATTGAAAGATATATTAATATATGTATAAAAAAAACTCATTCTATATTTAATGAAAACAGTTTTATACTATTAAGAATGATTTTCTTAAAACTTTATTTATTTAATTTTCAACATGAATAGATCCATAAACTGCATGAATAGGATGGAAGTAAATAAGGTCGTCCGATAAGGGCCTACGGTTTGACTCGTTTAAAGTCTGTATTGACTTAGTTTGTTTAATAAATAGATAGGCTCAGACTTGTTAAAAAACTTTTTTTAGATAAACAAGTCAAGCCTAAGCTTATAAAAAAACATATTTAGCCTATTTATATTTATATATTATATATTTATATTTATTTTAATATATTATATTTGTATAATATTTATTGTATATTTTATTTATGTAATATTAATATATATGTGTTTTAGGCCTATTTAATGGTCCTTTTATCTTGTAGGCTTTAAGTTTGCAATTTTTTTAATCAATTATTTACATAGATTTTAAGTCTATTTATTAATTTTTTTGTTATGTAGGCTTTTAAACAGGCTTGCAGGCCTTGTAGGTTTTAAATCAGGTCAGGCCTTAACAGAAAAAAAAAGAAGTCTTTAACAGGTAACAGGCCCAGACTCGGGCCTCAAAATTTTTAAACAAGCCAAGCTTGAACACTCAAAGCCTAACTCGGCTTGGCCTACTTCCATCCTTACACATGAAAAGGGGTAAAAAATAAACAACTTGAATATATCTAATTACAATTTTGTAATATGTATTTACGATATTTTCAATTAATTATTAGAGAATAATTTTCTTTCAAATAAATATAGTACTAAAATAAATATTATCTATATGATAAATAATATATTTAAAATTTCTAACCATTTATTAATTTAATTGATCTTTTAATATGTATAATTATATTATTAAATCATATACTTATATGTATATATATTACATTAAAAAATTATAAATACATATTTTTTAAATATTCTTCTGAAGGAAGGAGATAGTTGTCACAAACAATATTATAAATTTACATTTGGATAAGAATTTTTTATGCATAAGGACGGTACAATGTAACATCCCAATTTTTCTATGATAAATTTTTGAGACTACAAATAGTTTCTAGAATAAAACTAGGTAAAATTAGGTTCCAAAAGCAGAGAAATTAGGAAGTTTGGTGCAAATGACGAAAATGTCCTTACATCTGGGCAACTCAAATAATGAGCTAGAAAAATGGAAATACAAGTATAAGACATCTTGGAGGGATTATAAACATCAGGTATAGTTAAAAGTAGTGAGAAAAATTTAGAAACCTAAGAAGGGACGAAAATGCCCTTCGAAAACCCTGAAAATGACCAAAATGCTCTTAGGAGGTGTACTTTTTGTACAAAGCTAATCAGTTCCTATAAAAATAGCAAATGACCTTATATTAACATGTGAACGAACCAAAAAGTCTTAGAATTGTCAAAGGAATAATTTCGGAAATTTTCCGGCAATGCTAAGAAAAATTACGAAAACGCCCCTAGAAGGTCGGAAGGGCAGGATAAGGTGATAAGTATGCCAAGAGTGGGCTCCATACCCATGGGCACGAAATGCAACAGCTGGAAAGGTGGTGGTGAGTCACCAAAATGAAGTCAAGCAAGTCTTCCACAAAAAGACAAAAGTGAATAGTAAAACGGTTACTTTAACCATGGTTAAGATTAACTAACCTTGGTTAATTAAAAGTAAAGCATGCTTAGGTGAAATTAATCATAATTAGAGTAAATATCAGCTTAATTAACACTAATATAAGCCTAAAAGGATAATTCCTTAAATTTTGATTTATTTTGAAAAATAGGAAAAATCTAGGCAAAATTACCAAAATACCCCTAAGTACAAAACTAATTGCACTTAGCCCATAAGAGTCCGAATTTTTTTGGGACCCTTGGGACCCCATTTGATTCATATTTTTCAGCATAGAAACTCATCAAAACCCTCTCCATTCTCTCCAACCTTGTCATAACTCCAAAACACCCAAAACATACACTTTAAGCCTAAGTCTTCATCTTTAAGACTTAAGCTATATTAAAGCTATAAACACTTAAGCCCCACCACCATCCTTTGTCCACGTCCAGAGCAGACCAAAGGGGACTCAAGGCAGCCTTTAAAGCACACGAAAACACTAAGGAGGTGTTCAATAAGTAGGATCTTTCTACTTGTCTTTTTTATGCTTTTAACTTATCTTTTTATGGTGTGCTTGTTTGTTTTCATGCATCTTTTCTCCAAGATCTGTTTGTATTCTTTTATTTTAACTTGTGAGAGTTTAAAATTGTATTTTAACCGTTCAAAATCAGTCCCACCCATTTTTAGTGATTTTTTAAAAGAAAAACAAAGTTTGTTCGGTTAAAAGTGCTTCTAAGGAACTTAGAAGAAATTTAATCGGTGGGTTTTGTTTTAAAATTATTTTTGAAGCTTTGATCAGTTTTATGCTCTCATGACAAATGTTTTTGAAGCTTATTTGAAAGAGTATTTGTGGATCTTAGAGTAGATCATGAAAATCCACTCTTTGTGGCCTGGAAAAAAAATATACTGTGTTGTTATTTTCATGCTTGTTTTTATGCTTAAGT
Source organism: Canavalia gladiata (assembly GCA_037954105.1). NCBI lineage: Eukaryota > Viridiplantae > Streptophyta > Magnoliopsida > Fabales > Fabaceae > Canavalia > Canavalia gladiata. The sequence continues at coordinate 37,567,053 of CM075658.1, read as the reverse complement.
TTTAACCTTGTGATTTTCTTGTGTTTTGAGTTTGGTATGACCTATGTGCTGGATCTGCACCTCTGAATATGCATGTTAAGAGGTGGAATAAAGTTTTTTAATAAGTTCCAAAGGTTTCCTTTGGACATTAGTTAGAAAGCTACCAAGCAAATGATGTAATTTGTAGCCAAAATTGGCTAAAATCCTTGTATGGCACCCTAGACTCATGGCCAGCACTTAAGCATCAAAACATGGATGAAATAAGCATGGACCAGAGGCAAGAGGGGCTGCACAAACCTAACACAACTGAACCAAGTTGGTGTGAGATGGAGGATATGAAGCAATTACCTTGGCTAACCAAGGAAGGCTTTCGGCCACAACTCCCAAGCAAGCTTTACTTTCATTAAAATTTTTATAAGTAACTTAAGCTCTGAAATAAGGTTTTAAATGAACTAAATCAACCTTTAAACAAATTTAACAAAACAAAAATGAGTTAAAAACCTCTAGGAGTGCATTCGGCCATCCTAGAGAGATTTTGGCAAAAAAAAATGTGCTTAAAATGTGATTAAGGAAAAATCAAGTATTTTCAACAAGTAAATAACTTATTTGGAGGTTTAATCATTATTTAAAAGGTTAATTTTTAGAATATATGTCCTAGTTAAGCTTAGGGAAAAATCTCAAAATTACTAAGTGATAAAATTTCCAAATAAGCTTAAAATGGGTAACTGGGAAATCTACCATAACTTAAGCAAGGGTAAATGTCAAATTCGGCCATGCCATTAAATTTTGGGTAAAAATACTTAAGATTAACTTATAATATGTTAATTCTAAAGTTTAAACTTGGCCCCTAAGTAAAGGTCAACTAGGGTTAAGACTTAAGTCAACTAGGGTTAGGAAGAAGGAAACCCTAAACCTAAAAGAGTGGCATTCGGCCACTTAATAGTTAATTAAGTTAAAGGAGGTTTTAATTTCCAATTAGGGTTAATTAAGAACTATTTCTATGTAAATAGGATGAAATTAAAGTATGAAAAATTTTTTAGGAGGGTAAAGAGACCTATTGATTTTTTAGGCAAATGATCTTATGGTGAAGAAGGAAATTATGGAAACCTAAGTCTAGGAGGTTGGAATTCAGCTACCATGTTTTATATTTAATAAGAATGAGTTTCAATCCTTAACTAGGCCCAAATAATGATCCTAAATAAATTGTCCTAGAAGATTAATTAAATTCTACTTAGATATTATTTGGTTTGGAATAAAAGAGACTTTAAAAGTTTAAGAGTCAATTAGACATAATTATTAAGGTAGTACAAATGAGAAAATAAGGTAATATATTTCAAAGGTTTCTTAGAGGCATGATTAAGAAGGGTGGATATGACTTAAACTTGAAGCTAGAAATTTACTAAGTAATTTGATCATAACATACCTTAATGAGAAGAAGTTATAAAATATTTGTAAATACTTAATACGTGAACTTAGAATAATTAGGACATGCATAAGACTTGAACAACAGAGAACACAAAGAGAAAATAACTTGAAAGGTGCCATTCGGCCACCTAGATTAAGATGCTACGACGTAAAATCTTAATGAACAAATATAAAATTATGAAAAGGAAAGGATGAGAGGTAACATAGAAGGATGAGTGATGTAAGTCCCTTGTGTAATTTCAACTTCAAACCAAATTGAGGCATTAGGTTGGTTGTTTAACCGTGACATTATGCTATGCAATTTACCAATCAAATTTCATTATTGGTTATGAATGCTCACTATCTATGAATAAATGATGGATGGTTATGAATGAGAAAGGAAGATGATCATGTATGATATTGGTATATGTTGATGATTGAGATGAAAATTCAAAACCTATATGTGGATCCCATATTGGTTGGAATTTTTTGAGCATGCATAATTATCTTGAAGCCACTAAAATGAACTTAAAAAGATTAAGGGATCACTAAAGCAAACTTTATTTGAAAACCTAATGCTACTCTCTTTGTGCCTTATGCACACTAGTATCCAGAGGGCCCTAAAAAGCTGTACTGAAGAAAAGCCTAAAGTTGCTTCTAGGAGACTTAAGTTTTTCCAAGAAATCCTTCTACTGTGAAGACTTAAGTTTCTTCACCAAGTTTTAAGGTGGTGACGACCACCCTGGAATGAGCTCATATCCTTAATTTTAGTAGGAGGTGCGAGTAGAGTCAGTGAGAAGATATTGTTTGACAAATTTAATACAAGTCTATGTCTTATTATTTCTCCCTAAGGTGGTGAGACTAGATTCATAAAGTGACCCAAAAGTTGGACAAATGAATGATAAAGACAAAGTTAAGTAATAAAGAATGAAGTTTAAGGCATAGAATAATTGTATGTCAAAATGATATCTTATGTCTGATCCTAAAGTTATGAATGTTAATGAGATTGTATGTTGAGATGCCATAGTTTATGAATGATAAGAGAAATGCATATTTAAGCACTTAGATGTATGTTTGATAATAAAATGTATCCACTTCAGAGAAATGTTCACAAAGAATTAAAAGTAACCTTTTATGCAAGAAATGATTTTCTGAAATAAACTGAAGTGGCTGGGATTTAAGTGATGACATTAGAACTAAGTAGAAAGCCTACTGAGAAACTTAGTTTCTCACCCCTACTTTGATATGATTCACCCTATGCGAATGAATCGGAATGCGGAAACGATAATGGAACGTCTTGAGAATCAGGATAAGATAAAATAAGGATAAAGTAAGATGGGGTAAGATATGGTAAGATAGGTAAGATAAAGGAACCCGACACAAACCGCAACCTGCCGGAGAGCACCGAAGTTATCAAGAGGAACGTGATCCTTACGCGACCTGCCGGAAGAACCAATGTTATCAAAGGTAGTTCTTTGCCCAAGAACCAAGGGAATCAACTCACACAGAGATGAAAAACTCTTAAAGAGAAAATATGGTTAATACTCAAAATCTGTCTTTTCACTGAATCCCTAACTCCTATTTATAGTGAACCTAATCTAGTAAAAAGATAACAAATTCAATTTTAAAATAAATAACTTCTAGATAAATATCAAATCCTAATGTAATCTATAGTCAATCATAAGCCTTATCACTTAAGATCTTCAATGATATGACTACATAAATTAACCCATGTTGGAATTGGGCTTGGATCCACGTAGTCTTTTTCTTCAACTTCCTTGATGAGACCTTCAAGTGCTTGTTCCATAGGCTTGGTCCTATTTCTCGTCATAGGACCTTCCATTCCTTGTAGATAATCTTCTAGATGATCCCTTCTGCTTTTCATGGGGCCCACGTTCACATCATACTTCTTCCCACTTTCTTCCCAAACATTCCGGATGTTGTTCGTCATGGTAGCAGATCATGTACTTGAAGAGGATGCGAGGCACTCTATTTTGAAGAAGGTTTACATCGTACGAATATTAGCAATAGAATGATGCAAACATCCTAGATATTAGTTAGTGGAAATTTGTTATGTATGTACATATATAATGTGCATGATAGAATATAGTAAATATGTATGTAAATAAGGAAGGTTAACTATGTTTGTAATAACTATATGATAAGGCTCACGGGCCTAAGACTTATGGTCTATGTGATATGTTATGTATAATTATTGTATGATATGTATGATATGCTTGAGTCTTATGTATCCAATATATGCAAATGATAAACAGAAAGAACAACTTAAACGCTTAGTACTCCTAACTCTTTAAACGTACGTAGAAATCCGCTTAACGATTTATTTTACCGCTATGCACATTTTATCGACGAGGCTCACAATTTATATCAAATAGTTTTAAAAAAAATTACCGTATTTTCATATAAGTATTTTCTAAAATGAATTCTGCATCATGAGATAACAAACTAAAAATGGAACCGAATGATGGACTTAAGCATGAAATCGGTATTCATTTTTAGGGTGTTATATACAACATCAAATTTATGTAATCTAAATTAATGCAATCACTAGGTTTTATATGAATTTTTCTATGAAATTTATTATTAATGGTTGTAGATTTTTATAAAAAAAAATCTTAATTTTGATGGTATATTTTATTAGTAACAAATTAAGAAGTGAATATTATTATATAGATAACATCATCAAGCTTCATAAAAACTTTCGATAAGAGAAAGACATAAGTATATATTAAGAGCTTTATATATATAAATTTTCCTTGTGATTGATCTTTTAATTTCTTTTGTGTTGATAATTAGCATAATTATGCATATTTGAATTATCTAACCCTTTTAAATTTGAGTGTAGTTTCCCATTTCAGATTTAATATAATGAGTTTACTACTGAACAAGTGAAATACTCATTATATTCAATCTTGAATTGTTCAAATTGGACAGTTTGAAACTAAAGTTTTTTACTTGATAGTTCATAATCACTTCTCAAATCTTGTAAATTGTACTTCATGAAATTTCAGTTCAATGCATTTCACATTGTCTCTGGTGCATGCTTGATCATGGTAAATGACATCATAATCAAGTTATGTACATGGGGACTAATGTGAAATGTTGTTGAGATTTTATGAAGTATGATATTCAAGATTTAAGAAGTATGTTAACCAATGAAGAAAATATTTTTTCTTGAATTGGATAGGGCCTTCCCAATAAGAGAGGAAAATGAAGAGTGAGCAAGTTAATGGGTATCCTAATTCATCTATTTTTGATTCTTGTATTGGATGGATCGTAGTTGGATGCATGTTAAACACATAAGTGATCACATAAGAATAGGATGAAAGATTTTTTAAAATTTGCACAAATAAATCTTCCTGATACTAATGGAAGGTTTTACTGACCTTGTGTTACTTATCTAAATGAAATATGGTTGAACATTGATGAAATTAGAGAGCATGTTCTTTGTGATGGATTTTATAAGAGTTACACAAGACGAACATGGCATGGTGACTTATTAGATATTCCAAGTGTGTCCCAAATAGTGCAAGTTGATGTAGATATTGAAGATCGACTAGAGGACCTGATCCGTGATATGGGACATGAGGCTTTTCAACGAACAAATATGTATGGTAACTTATGTAGTGATGCAGAGAAACCTTTGTATTTGGGATGCACTAATTTTACACAATTATCAGCAATGTTAAGATTTTTAATTTGAAGGCAAAAAATGACTGGAGTGATAAAAATTTTAATAAATTGCTTGAGTTGTTGAAAGATATGCTTCCAGAAGGTAATAACATTACCAATGCATAATTATGATGCAAAGAAGGTACTATGTCTGATGGGTATGGAGTATAAGAAAATACACACTTTCCCTAATGATTTCATATTATATAGAAAAGAGTTTGAAGGATTACATGAATATCTTATATGTCAAGTATCACGCTATAAAATGAAGGATGATGATTCTATTTATGATGATAGCACAAAGAAGCCTCCAACAAAAGTGTTATGGTATCTTCCAACAATCCCAAGGTTGAAATAGTTATTTTCTAATACAAATGATACAAAGAACCTTAGATAGCATGTAGATGAAAGAAAAAATAATGGAAAACTTCATCATCCAACTGACGGTTTGCAATGGAAGATAATCGATCAACTGTTTTTAGATTTTGGCAATGAGCCAAGAAACATAAGGCTTGGACCTGCAACAAATGGAATGAATCCATATGGTAATTTAAGTAGTAAGCATAGTTCATGGCCCATTCTTTTGGTAATTTACAACGTCCATCCTCAGTTGTGTGTGAAGCGCAAATACATTATGTTGTATATGATGATTTCAGGCCCACAACAATCAGGAAATGATATAGAAGTTTAATTGACGCCTTTCATTGAATACTTAAAAGTACTATGGGAAGAAGGGTGGATGTATTTGATGCGTATGGTAATGAATATTTCAAGATGTGTGCCATGATCTTTTGTACTATTAATGACTTCCTATCATACAAAAATTTATGTGGATACACTATTAAGAGCCATAAAGCATATCCAATATGTAAAGAAGGAATAAGTTACCATCAACTAAATCATGGAAAGAAAACAGTTTAACTTGGTCATCAAAGATTTCTTAGACATAACCATCTATACTACAGATTAAGAAAAGCTTTTAATGGACTACCAGAAAATGGAGTTGCTCCAAAGGCCTTAACTAAACAGGAATTTATGAATGAGTGAAAAATATCAATGTTCTTTTGGAAAGACTCAAAAAAGGAAACTAAGAAAAATATATGGAAGAAAAGATCAATATTTTTTTAGCTTCCATAGTGGTGCCATCTTGATGTAAGACATTGTATTTATGTGATGCATGTGGAAAAAATGTGTGATAGTCTTATTGGAACTCTCCTTAATATACAAGGAAAGACAAAGGATGGTATGAATTCTTGACAGGATTTGGTTCATAAAGATATACAAGAGGAGTTAGCTCCACAATATGTTGGTAAGGGAACATATTTGTCCTGATCATGTCATATGTTGTCAAAAAAAAGAGGAAAAAAATGCTTTTGTGAGTGCCTACATGGAGTTAAAGTATCATAAGGTTATTCTTCAAATTTCAAAAAGCTTGTGTCAATGAAAGATTTAAAGTTAGTTGGCTTAAAGTCTCATGATTATCATGTCTTGATGCAACAGCTACTACTGGTAGTTATTCGTAACATTTTCCCTTGAAAAGTTAGACATACCACATGTCATAAGTAGGTTATGTTTCTTTTGTAATGTTATATGTAGCAAAGGGGTGGGTTCATAAAAAAAAAAGCGGGGGATCAAAAAGTGGGTCTCTCTCAGGCTTGAAGTTGAAATCAAGACTTTCGAATCTTCACCATTGTTTCGTGCACTTACAGAGTTGGGGTCTCGTCTCCGATGCACAAATTGCAGGTATGGAATATAGGATCGTTGTTCATTCATGTGTAAAACTTAATTTTAATTGCAAAAACATAATTATCATCGACCCCTTTAAGGAGCTAGATTCGAGCCAAGAACCTTGCAAATAAATTAGTGGTAATTGATAGTTGATTCTGTCTCTGTGCTTCTCGGAATTCTTCATTTATTTGCATCTGAGTTTGTTGGCTACGGGTCACAGCAATGCTTCCAGTATCTCCTTAAGTCAAGATTGATGTGAATAAAGCCTATATGCTAACAGGATCCATGGCGGCAGCACCGTCACAGTTGCTATGACCACTGCAAGAGACCACAACGGTCTTCGCACCATTCATGGCTCGGTGGACCAAATCTTGGTTAAGCGGTGATATTTGAAACAGGAACCAAATTACCACACTGCCCCCATTCAAATCTATTAATTCCCAATAGGTCCCTGTAGGGTAAAATTACCACACTGCCCCCATTCAAATCCATTAATTCCCAATAGGTCCCAAATTTCTAAAAAATTCAAAAATCCAGAAAATTAATAAAAAATTCAAAAATCCAGAAAATTAATAAAAAATTCAAAAATCCAGAAAATAAAAAAAATAATAAGAATACAGAAAAATTAATAAAGATTCAGAAAATCCGTAAAAATCCAAAACTCACAAAATTTCATAAATAATTCTTAAAATTTTTAGATATTAAATAATTCATAGAAATTCTAAATCCTAAATAATTGATGAAAAATATAAAATTCTAAACAATTCATAAATATCATAGTTTAAAAAGAAATTCATAAAACTTTCATAGTCACTAGGCAAATTCCAAATATTCTAATAAAAATTATCCAATTGCACGAAGATTTCATTACTTCAAAAAACCCTCCTATCAACTTCAAGTGTTCTTTTAACTCAAAGTCCATATCACTTGCAAAATATTTCTTTTCAAAAAATTTAAAAATCTTTTTTCACATGTTTTGGGATTTTTAAGTCTCACGCAATGAACTCTAAATGGGGAGCTGACGATTTACCTGCTGCTCAACATTTAGTAGTTCGTTGAGGTCCTTGTGCTGCCTTAGCCGCCTCGGGCCTTGTGCATGAGTGGACTTGAGGTCCTCTTCAAGACTTCACAAACCTCTTTTTTCTAAATATTTCGGAATTCTAGGTCTCACGCAATGAACACTGAATAGGGAACTGGCGGTTTACCTGTTGTTCAACATTTAGTAGTTCGTATAGGTCCCCGTGCTGCCTTAGCGGCCTCGACCCTTATGCATGAGTGGACAAAGATCCCTCACAAAGATGAAACTTTCTCAAAATAAAATCTTCAAATATCTTTCAAAATAATCAAGCTGTTTTCGAATATTACTTTCCAAGTAGCTCCGAAGGTCGAGCCTTCGAGCATCTTCCAAACACTCTTTTAAACATTTTCGAAGGTCAAGCCTTCAAAATATAACCAGAACTACGTAAGCCTTGAGTTTGCCATTGCACCGGGGAATACGTAGGAGCAGGATCAAGTCCTGTCAGGCTAACCTCCATCAAGTATTTATTTTCACTCTAATAAAAGGGATCAAACCATTTTCAAATAATCACACACTCAGTTTAAGGGTACCGTTCTTCGGAACAGCCGAATGAGGTGCCTAACACCTTCCCCATTCGTAACCGACTCTCGAACCTAAATCTCATCCTCAAGTCGGAGTTTTTTCCAAATCTTTTTCCCTTAAATAAAAATTTGGTGGCGACTCCACACAATCTAATACAATAATTTTTAAATTTTAGCAAGTTTGTTGTCTCGTCGGAATTACGGTTGCGACAGATGGCGACTTCACTGGGGATCTCTAGAGAGTCAAGCCTGTTCAAATTGAGTGTGTCATATTTGATTCCTTCTCTGTTTATTTGCACGATTTATCGATTGCACGATTTATTTATTTGATTATCTATCTGTTGTTGCTTGTTTATTCTCTGTATAACCCTGGGATAGACAAACAATAAATTGCTATATATTGGTACAATTTCCCTAATTGCAGGTATCCCAAAATTGTGTGCCCTCTACACTTTGCATATGCATTTCATCATGAGTGGGGCCCTATACCCGGGTCTGAGTGTTGCCTAGGATTAGAGGGATCTAGTGGTGTCACGCTGGGGCCTACGTCCTGTGTGGCTATCACAAAAATCCCATCTAGAGTGCGTCCTATTCATAATGCCCCGCAACTAGTGGCTACTTCTAAGGCAAGCATTGTGGATTGGAACTTGGCTCTAGTAACCTCTACACCACAGGATTATTAACCACCTTTGAGAGGTTCATATAAAAGGCCATAGATCTTTAGGACAGGCAACTCACGCAAGAAGCAAAGAGGGCACACACACCCCTTTCAAGATACAAGGGATTTGAAAGCTACAATCGGGGACACAAAAATCAAATCAAGATAAAAATCAAGAAAACCAAAATAAAAGGAGAAAATTCCTAGGAAAATTAGAAAAAATGTTTTGAAAATATCGAAAAGATTCCAAAGAAAACTTAAAAGGACGTTTTAGAAATAGAAAACTAGAAAAATCTGTTGAAAATACTGAAAGTATAAAAAAGATGCGATAGGAGAGAAAACGAAATTTCGAAAACTTAAAGAATTCTTTCTAGAAAAATTCTAGCAAAAATAAAAAGATTTTCAAACAAAACTAAAGGTTTTTTTAGCAGAATAAAAAAAAATACCAAAACTCCTAAAGACATAAAGTGATTAAATCAAGGATGAATAAATAAAGCGACTCTGTCTTTTAAATAGTCAAACTTCAAGTATCTAAAAATTATTTTTGCATAGCATGCATGCATTCATGCATTAAGTAAATTTTATCATGAAAAAGAAGATTTCAAAAAATCACTCCACACCTTTTTCATCTACATACTCATTTTGCATCAACATCTTTATCCTTCATGATTTTTGTATCTAAAATTGTTTCTCAAAGAAGCCAATTTCAAACTTTAACAGAAAAATTAGAGAAAGACAACTTCCTCGACATCCTTATAGGACTCGTGCACGATCAAAAGCCATGGATGAGCTGGATAGATAGAATGAAGAGTTAAGAGATGAGGTCAAAACTCTAAAAGATCAAGTGGCTAGACTGATGGAGGCCATACAACTGTCTAAACAAAAAGAGGCAAGAAAATCACTACCGAGAGAATCAACTGACCCAACAAATCCTCCTGGCTTCACTCCACCATCAACTATGCCTCTGCCAACCGAAGGAGTTCATTCTGGGTATCCTTATGGGTATGCACCCTCATACCACCAAACAAAAACCCAAACACATAACCTACCTCCAAATACCACTTCGCAAGCCTATCAAGCAGCTGTTGGGGAACGCATCCTATGTTCACCCAAGAGCCTCACCCTGTATACATACCTTTTTCTCACCCCCACCATATGCCTGAGGAATACCCAAGTCATCCTTCAAATGAGGACATCAAAAAATGGAGAATCCTAGAGAAAAGAATCAAAGCAATTGAGGGGAGTACTTATGAAGCCGGAGACGCGGCAGACCTGTGCTTGGTTTCGGACATAGTAATCCCTCCTAAATTCAAGGTCCCTGAATTCGAGAAGTATCAAGGAACTAGCTGCCTGAAGAGCCACCTTGTCATGTACTGCAGGAAGATGTCTCCTTGCATGCACGACGATAAGCTGCTTGTCCATTTCTTTCAAGACAGCTTAACTGGCGCTGCTGCCAACTGGTATACACAGCTAGAGTGAACCCACGTTCGTTCATGGAGGGATTTGGCTGAGGCTTTCCTCAAACAATATCAGTACAACGTGGAGATGGCTCCTGATCGAACCCAGCTCCAGAACATGGCCAAGAAAGGAGATAAGACTTTCAAGCAATACGCTCAACGATGGAGGGAGCTAGCTGCTCAAGTGCAACCTCCACTATCTGAAAAAGAACTGGTCAGTACGTTTGTAGACACACTCCAGGATCCTTTCTATGACAAGATGATTTGCAGTGTGACTTTTAGCTTCTCTGATGTCGTCATCATTGGACAAAGGATCGAGGGTGGCATGCGTCGAGGAAAAATCATGCACAACGCCACAAGGACAGTTGACGCCTCTACAGAAAAAAAGAGGACAGGTGAAGCTTATAATGCGGCTTCTGGTCAAGGACAGTATACACCTCCGACCGCACTTTATGGACCGACTGGCTTCCAACCACCACCATATACACCCTACACACCATATCCCCACGTAGCCACCGCTTACCAAACACCATATCCACCAACTTACAACTACCCAATGCAAGTCCGACCGTCCACACCATACACGGTCCAAATACAAACTACAAGCCAAAATCCTAATCAAAGCCAGGAAAAGGAGAAGGATCCTGTCCAGTTTGATCCCATTCCAATGACCTACACCGAGCTGTTACCCCAGCTAATCGAGAACTCTCTAGTGGTCCCTCACCCTCTAAAACCTCAAGAACCACCATACCCGAAATGGTATGATGCAAATGCCATATGTGGCTACCATGCGGGGTACATTGGTCATTCTACAGAAAACTGCCAAGTCTTGAAACGCAAGGTGCAAAGCCTAATTGATGCTAAGCAGCTAGATTTCGGGAAAGATCGCTCCTAACCCAAGCGCCGAATCATGAGAGCTCATCCGCTGGCTAAGAAACGGGAGCAACACAATAAGCTGCCTTGTACAAGTCAAACTATCAAGGAAAATCATCCAAAAATTGTCATATTTTTCAAAATCAATCTTTTGTAAATAAACCTCAATGAATAATACAAAATTTACATTTTTCATGGTTCTTGAGCACGTGCTTCACATCATTGGCTTTACTTTTAATTTTTTTTTTTTTTTCCTTTTATCCATTTAGCCCACTTCTTATTCCTATAATAAATACTGATTGGTGATAATGCCAGTGCTGTAATAAGTAATCTTGAACGTCTAGTTAATCAAGCTCAAAGAGAAAAGTCCAATGAGGAAGTAGAATAACAACCAAGGATTCTAGATCCCCAGTCAAAGTGTCTTGTCAAACAAAAACATCCCGTTGGAATCAAGTTCAAATCCAGGAAAAATTAGGGCATAAGCAAATAGAAGCCCGCTAGGTCGACAATCCTAATGACCTAGGCAAAAGTTAGGGCATAAGCAAACAAGAGCCCACTAGGTCGAAAACCCGTAAAGACGACCTAGGAAAAAATTAGGGCATAAGCAAATAGAAGCCCGCTAGGTTGACAATCCTAATGACCTAGGCAAAAATTAGGGCATAAGCAAACACGAGCCTGCTAGGTCAACAATCAAGAACGACCTAGGAAAAAGTTAGGGCACAATCAAGCAAAAGGCCCGCTAGGTCGAAAACCCTCAAAGGGCGGCCTAGGAAAAAGTTAGGGCACGATCGAACAGAAGCCCGCTAGGTCAACAACCCTCAAAATAGACCTAGGCAAAAATTTGGGCACAAGCAAACAAGAGCCTGCTGGGTCGAAAAACCCTCAAAGACGACCTAGGCAAAAGTTAGGGCACAATCAAGCAGAAGGCCCGCTAGGTCGAAAACCCTCAAAGGGCGGCCAAGGCAAAAGTTAGGGCACGACCGAACAGAAGCCCGCTAGGTTAACAACCCTTAAAAGAGACCTTGGAAAAAGTTAGGGCACAAGCAAACAAGAGTCCGCTGGGTTGACAAGCCCTCAAAGACGACCTAGGCAAAAGTTAGGGCACGATCAAACAAGAGCCCGCTAGGTCGACAAATCCTCAAAGACGACCTAGGCAAAAGTTAGGGCACAATCAAATAGAAGCCCGCTAGGTCGACAACCCTCAAACGCGACCTAGGCAAAAGTTAGGGCACACAATCAAGAGCCCGCTAGGTTGAAAACCCGTAAGGGCAACCTAGGAAAAAGTTAGGGCGAAATGAAAGACCTGCTGGGTTGAAGATCCAAAAGAACAACCCAGGCAAAAGCTAAGGTCAAACCAGGAATCCTAGGACAATCTAACATTTCTGCACCTCATCTTTCCTAAAAATGGGGCAAAGTTTCGCCATTTCTCAAAGTTTGGTTAATTTGACAATCAAGATTATGAAAAGCAGCACTGGCATTTTTATCAAAAGGTGCCATTTGGACAATCAAATCTACCTCTCCACCTTTCTAAAACTGCGGCAAAATTTTTCCATTTGGTCGAACTAACTTTGTTCACCAAAAGGTGCCATTTGGGCGATCGAACCAACACCTTTCGTCATCTTTTCCTTCCAAATACACTACCTTAAAACATACAGCCTCAAAATCCTCTATCTCTTTCTTTTAACCAGCCAAAATCCACTTCTACACCCCAATAATGCACACGCCAAGGAAATGTGAAAATATAAAAAGAATTAAAAAGGATTAATTTTGAAAAGTCATGACAAGTCGAATGAATCCTCCACCATTGCAACATGACAGGATCGTTTCCAAAAGAATCATCGTCCACCAGCCACGATGTCACCAAAAAGGGAGTGTGTCTTATTCAGTACTGCTGACCGTTGATTGGATCTCAAAGATCCTGGAAAAGAAGGTTCCAAAGTTGATCAAGATTCCAAGAGATTGACCAAAACACCGAAATTGAGTCAGTCTAGCTCGTCCTGATTTTTCGATTCCTTTCACGCCAACTAGGGGGTTGTCGAGGAAGGATGTGTAAAAAAAAATCTAAAAAACCAAGAGAAACAAAATTTTACACCATTCCATGGTTTGCATAGCATTTGTTTCATCAAGTAAATATTTCAAGCATCAAAATAAGAACCATCTCATGGCATGCATGCATCCCACAACATCCATTTCATCCAATAATTATTTCAAGCATCAATAAGGTGTTGCATCCTTTCTAATCAAGAATCACAAACATCCCATCTTTAATCATTCAAGTATTGCGATAAGTATTCATCCATTCAAGCATTTCATAACTCGTTTTTCAAAAAATACTTAAGAAATACTAAATTTTCCGAATCAATCATAATTAAAACCGAGTCAAGCTCAAACTGGGGCAAAAGTCTGCCCACAACAATTTAATTTGAGGTCATCCTCAAATTCTAAAACAAGTTCAAACTGGGGCAATCGCTTGCCCACACAAAAATACAATGTGAGATTATGGATCAAGTCCAAACTGGGGCAAATGCCTGCCCACAAAATATCAAATTGCAAATGCCTGCCCACAAAATATCAAATGGCAGCTTAGATAACATCAATTGAGGCATAACACTTAAAGAGGAGGCATTATCTACCAGGACTCTGGCTAGAATATGGTCCATACATTTTACCGATATATGCAATGCCTTGTTATGTCTCGCCCCTTCCTCTGGGATCTCACGGTCGGCAAAAGTTAGGAAGTTGTTGGCAGTTATGTTGCTGGCGATTCCTTCGAATTTATCCACCGAGATGTTATGGACTACATGGGCCTCATTCAGAATCTTTAATAACACTCTCCGGTGGGATTCTGAATTCATCATTAGAGCCAACAATGATATCTTAGCGGGAATACGGTTTAACTACTCAATTACCGTATACTCGCTTTGCCTTATCAGCTTCAGGAACTCGTAGGCCTCTTCATCCGAAACGACCTTCTTTATTTCCTTCTCTTCCTCTTTGTTGCCATTTTCGGGCTCTAGTCTAGCCCGAGTCCCCTTGTCTTGGGTAGCCAGTTGTCTCCTTATGTCTTCAGCAGGAGTATAAACGCGACCATTCCTGGTCATCCCTCCTATTTCGGCTATATTGGTCACGTCAGGTGAGGAATGTTCCAGCCTATCCTGTTCAGTTCTTCCTCCAAGTACCTCGATGTCATACTTCCAAGGTACCTCCTTGTTGCTATCATACTGGAAAGGCCCCGATACCTTTATCGTGACAGGTCTCATCCCATTGGGTGTTGGCAAGGCTGATGACTCGGTATAGCGGATGACCAAGGGTTTGGGGTGCCCTGGAAAGGATTCATTGACCATGTTTACCTCTTCCTCTACCACGATACAATTTACCGAGGGCCTCGCTCCTCCGTGGTTCGGCAAGGGGTTGTTTCCTACGCTTGGCGCATCCTTTTCAAAATTGAGCCACTTGGCATTGATCAATTTTTGAACCCGATGCTTCAAGGCCAGACAATTCTCAGTGGAATGCCCCACTATTCCAGCATGGTATTCACACTTAGCCTTCGGATTATACCATTTGGGGTATGGGGATTCTAGTGGCTTCATGGGACATAGTGCAATGAAGGAGTTTTGAATTAAACGAGGTAACAACTCCGAGTAACTCATTGGAATGGGATCGAATTGCACTATTTTCCGTGGGCTGTTTGTTTTTTGTGGAGGTTGGTTAGGATTGGTGTTTGGTGTCCATGGTCTTGGAGGTTGTTGAGGGAATGTTGGTTGTGGAAGAAAAGTTGTTTGTTGAGGAAATGTTTGTGGGGATGGAGTCATGAATGAAGGGTTTGGTTGGAATGGAGTAGGTGGGTTGTAGATCGGTTGATAGGAGGCTTGGGCTGCGGCCACCATATGCGGGTGCGCCGGGAATTGTGGGTGGTAAGGTGTTTGGTAGGCAGGTGGCGGTGCAGCAGTAGCATGGTTCGGGCCGGCTGAGACATAGTGGGCCTCGACTTCCTTCTTTTTCCAGGAATTATTTGTCGGCTTCTTCACATTGACGCTATCGACGGTGTTGTGCATGATTTTGCCTCGGCGGAGGCCATTTTCTACATGTTCTCCGATCAACACCATGTCGAAGAAATTGGCGGACACACTGCCCACCATTTTGTCGTAGAACGTCCCAGGGAGAGTTTCCATAAAAGTGCTTATCATCTCCCGTTCTAGTAGGGGGTTGGACTTGGGTGGCTAGCTCTCGCCACCTTTGCGCGTATTCTTTGAAGGATTCATTCTCCTTCTTTGTCATATTTTGCAGTTGAGTGCGGTCTGGGGTCATCTCCATGTTGTACCAGTACTGCCTTAGGAAGGCATCCGCCAGATCCTTCCATGTGTGGATATGTGCCCTCTCCAGTTGGGTATACCAGCTGGCTGCTACTCCCGTCAGGCTGTCTTGGAAGTAGTGAATGAGCAGTTTGTCATCGTGGGAATGGGAGGCCATCTTCCGGCAGTACATCGTAAGATGGCTCTTTGGGCAGCCGACGCCTTTGTATTTCTCGAACTCCGGGGTCTTGAATTCAGGTGGTATGACGATGTCAAGAACAAGGAAAAGATCAGAAGCCTCGACAATTCCATAACCGCTCCCTTCTATTGCTCGAACCCTTTCTTCCAAGTGTTGCCATTTCCCACTGAGATGGGCTTCTTGCTCAGCCGGCCTCGGCCAAAGTCTGTTCAAGGGTTGGCCAGTGTGATGGGGTGAGGTGTATTGTCTCTCAGGTCTAGCACCATGACCATAGGGATGTGGTTGGTGTGGGTTTGTTGGATCGGTTGCGACGGGGATGGAATATGTAGGGCGTTTGGTGATGGTCGTGTTCATATGGGTGTAGTCGGGGTTGATGTTGTGCGGGTATGTGGTTGGAGGGTTAACATGAGGAGGGAGAGATGGATTTACGTGTGACGGAATGGCAGAAGAGGTGTTTGTATAGTAGGGGTAGGTTGGTGGATTCATGTATGTACGGTGAGTTTGAGGTGGATAACCGGAGGTAGGAGGAAAGTAGGTTGAAAGGTTAATATGGTGAGGGTGGGTGGTTAGGTTGGTGTGTGGTGGCCCAACAGGAGGGTTCCTCAACAGGAGGGTTCACATGGCCTCGGATTCCCATGAGTGGTACATTTAGAAACCCCTTGCAATGGTATATCAGTTCTGTCCTCTGTTGCCAAACCGACTGCCATTTGACCTGATCTTCCGTCAAACTGGCAAAGTGGGCCGCCCATTCCTCGTTGTTCATAGGCTTGATCTGGTAGCACAAGAGGTCGGATATGGGACACTGCACCTTCATATTCCTCTTGAAAGCGTGAGCAGTCACCCATACGTACAGCACTGGTAGGCAATAGATCAGCTTCTTCCCCCTCCCTTTATGGCAAAGGTTCAGCGTATAGTAAACATCGGCTAACAGGGCCATGATAGGGTTTTCAGCCCTATTCCTTCGAGCCAAGAAGATATCAACAACGTTTAAGTCCACGAAGTCTTCTATGCTGGGAAAAAGGACTAGCCCATAAATGGTGAGGGCTAACACGTCCATGTAGGTGTCCCACTGGTGGCTGTCAGCCAAATGCTACATATAGGTCCTCTAAGAACCCTCGAGTGAATCCCTTGGCCTGATTCTTCCCTTGGTAATCTGTTAGCCGGTCACCAGATTGTAGACCCAAAGCCTGTGCGACAGCTCGGAATGAAGCGTGGTGCTCCAGATGTTTGTAAGGTCTGTGCCCCTCCAAAGACAGGTTTAGAATCTGTTCGAACTCTTCCAGGGTAGGTGCCACCTGGAAGTCCGAAAAGGTGAAGCATCGGAGAGGGGGGTCCTAATACTATACCATTGCCGTGAGGGCTCCCTCTTGTACCCTAACCTTCAGCAATTTCAACACATTGTCGTACCTTTTGACAAACGACATCTGCTGGATGCTCGTCAACTTGTTCCCAAAGGCTTCTAAACTGGTGAAATCTATCAGTTTGATCCCAACCCGTCTTCTTTTTCTCAACTTACCAGATTCCGCATTAATTTTCATTTCACCTCTTTCAAAAGTCAATGAGAACCTTATCCCTCAAAATGAACAGAAAAAGGAAAACGACAAAAATAAACATGTTAGACACTTGACCAAAATGAAACTAATGCATGAAGGAAAAAGAAAAATGACAGCTATGATGCGAATGTTACAAATTTCCCCCTTTTTCTCTTTTCTCTTTTTCTTCTCTTTTTTCTCTTACTGTTTTCCATTTTTCTTGCTTATTTTTACTTTTCATTTCTTTCCCTTTTTTCTCTCATTTCTTTTCTTTCCCCTTTTTCTTTATTTTTTCATTTTCTCCCCCTTTTTCTTTATTTTTCATTTTCTCTTTCTTCAACCTTTTTCATGCCCTTCCTGTTTTCTTTTTATTTATCACCCCAATTACGGATAAATATAAAACAAACCAGAGTTGGTGACGAGTGCCCTTCTTTTATCCTACTCGGGTAACCTGTCCTAAGGATCTATGGCCTTTTATGCATGAACCTCTCATAAGGTGGTCAGTAATCCTGAGGTGTAAAAGGTCACTAGAACCAAGTTCCAGTCTATAATGTTTGCCACAACAGCAGAAAAAGCTACCAGTTGTGGGGCATTACGAATAGGACGCACTCTAGCTGGGATTTTTGTGATAGTCAAACAGGACGTAAGCCCCAAAGTGACACGACTAGATCCCTCTAGTCCTGGATAGCACTCAGACCCAGGTGCAGGGCCCCACTCATAACAGAAATGTATATGCAATGCACACAGGGCACATTAATTTTGGGATACCTGCAATTGGGGAAATCGCACAGATATATAGCAAAATTTTAAAATAGTTATTATTCGTCTATCCTAGGGTTATGCATAGAGTAAATAAAAAAACAAGAAATAGATAAAAAAATAAATAAGTCGTGCAAATAAACAAAAGGGATCAAAACAACACACATTCAATTAAATGGGCTTGACTCTTTAGATGTCACCAGTGGATTCGCCATCTATTGCAACCGTAATTCCGACGAGACGACAAACTCGTTAAAAATTCAAAAATAGATTTTATTGTTATGTGGAGTCGCCACCAAATTTTTATTTAAGGGAAAAAGATTTGGAAAAAACCCTGACTTGAGGATGAGATTCAAAGTTCGGGAGTTAGTTACAAATGGGGAAGGTGTTAGGCACCCCACTCGCCCGTTCCGAAGAACGGTACCCTTAAACCGAGTGTGTGATTATTTGAAACTTGTTTGATCCCTTTATTTAGCGTGAAAATAAATACTTGATGGAGGTTAGCCAGACAGGACTTGATCCTGCTCCTACGTATTCCCCGGTGCAATGGGAAATTCAAGGCTTACGTAGTTCTGGTTTGATTCGAAGGCTTCACCTCCGAAGGTGTTCGAAAAGGTGAATAGGTTATTTTTTTTTTAAAATATCTTAAGGAAGCTTCCTAACCCACATATGCACAGGGTCCAAGACAACTACGGCTGCACCTGGACCCATACGAACCTTTAAACAGGGAACAACAGAAAAAGCTACGAGTTCGATTTTAGGGCCCATTGCGTGAGATTTAAGGAATGCAAAATGAGTTTTTATTTGTTTGGAAAAAGAAGGGCAGTCCAATCCATATATGCATCGGGCCCAAGACAACTACGACTCCACTTAGACCCATACGGACCTCTAAACAACGAACAACAGAAAAAGCTACCAGTTCGTTTTTAGAGCTCGTCACATGAGATTTAAGGAATGCAAAATGAGTTTTTATTTGTTTGAAAAATGAGGGGCAATCCTAATCCACATATGCACAGGGCCCAAGACAACTACGCTTGCACTTGGACCCATACGGACCTCTAAACAACAAACAACAGAAAAAGCTACCAATTCGTTTTTAGGGCCCGTTGCGTGGGATTAAGGAATGCAAAAATGAGTTTTTTAGAAGGAATTTTCTTGATTGTAACTATTGGACGCGCGTGGGTTGAATCAGACTTTTGGGAATTTTAGGGGTTAAATTGTAAATATGGAAATATAGGGGTCAAAATGTAAATATGGAAAGTATAGGGGTCAAATTGTAAATATGAAAAGTATTGGGATCGAAATGTAAATATGGAAAGTTTTAGGGGCCTAAATGTAAATATGAAAATTATAAGCACCAAAATGTAAATATGAAAAGTTTTAAGGGCCAGAATGTAAATATGAACAGTTTCAGGGATCTAATAGCAATTATGGGAGTTGTGGGGGCCTATTAGAAAATATAGGGAATGAGGTATATTGAACAAAAATTGCAACAAAGGGTTCTTCCCCCTTGAAGCGCCCTGGGCCCCTTCATTATGCCATGAACCTTCTCGCGAGGACCTTTTACTAGTGCCAAAACAAGCTGCCTGACCCTTGAGGATTCCAGATGCCTCGCCGGAAGAACTGTTGGAGTCACCGGAGCTGCCAGGCGCGTTTGAACCGTTGTCAGGGTTATCGTTGCTGTTCCTATTAAGGTTGATACAGCGGTGGCGTCTATGAATGGGAGCGGAATGCTTCTCGTGATCCTCCTCGACGAACTTTTGAACCATTTTTTTTGCCAAACCTGCTAGGTTCGGTTCGAAGCCGCTGGAACCGTTAGCGTTGTCTTTGCTTAAAGGCGGTTCCTCTCCTGCACCGATCTTTTCCACCGCCGAACTTGTGACCCGAATTTATTTTGGTTGGAGGCAGAGGACTGAAATGTTAAAAGGTAATTCAACCTTCTCATTTTCTCGCAATCACCTTTCCTCGATTCTCCATCTTCGTTTCCAACGTTTGAGGACGAAGGAAGTCAGAATACTCCAAGGATAAAGGTAAAAGCCAAAAAAAGGAGAGAAAAGGATGATGTTCTGCATCAACTGAAGGCGCTGAAACCAGAGCTAGTCTCTTCGCCTTTTTCTTCTACCCACCATTACATAGTCATGATCTGCTTCAAGCTTGCAAAACGAAGCACGGAGTGACTTGAAAATTATGCTAAGTAGAGTTGTTTTTGCTTAGGATTTATACCGTCAGATACGGTGAGAGTTCCCGAGCAAGCGGCGGCGCAACAACGTCAATTCCGTCCCAAGATCTCCATCGATCGTCCGACCTTCCATTGTTCCAATGTGTCCGTCGAACTTTCCAACGAGTCTATTGCCGACGGCGGGGGAATTTGGAGTGAGGGGGGTTCTTAGTTAAGGATGGTTATGGCTTTTGTGCGGCAAACTGTGAAAAGAGAGGGTAATAGGTTGAAGAGGCCGTCTATTACTCTACTGAGCTTCCTATCCTAACACCGAAACGGAGATGCTAACACTACGATCAATTCATGCTCCTGTGGAGGTGCTGGATCGGTAGCTCAGAGTTAGTTGCTCGCAGTCGAGATCGGAACAATCGCAGGGTTTAGATCCAAAATCTAACACACGTTCTACTCTCCTAACACGATGGAATCCATTCGTAGAAATTTCAATGATATAAATAATAGTCCGATTTCACATATATGCTCTTGTTGGAAGTTTTAATGAAGACGAAGTAAAATGAGCTTGAACCGGCGATAATAAGACGTGGTAAGAGAAAGGGACACTGACCTGAGCTAAACGAAACCAGTGCACCAAATCGCCGGGAGATCGATCGACCACCGCGGAGGGAAGAATGAGCGATCTGGAGCGGCGAACCTCTATGAATCTTTAGAAATTGCGATAAGAACCCTCTGAAAACGAGAGAGAATTCCCCTTCGCCTTCCTTTTTCTTAAACCCCCAAAAAAAAGACCCCTCCTCTTTCTAAAAACCCTATTTATAGCTCTGCGAAGCCTTATTCAGGCCCCTCGTCTTTTTCTTTCTTTTTCGTTTTATGTATTATGTTACTTATTATTATATTCTATGCCATTTATTTATTTATTATTATTATTTTTCCATTTTTGCTTTTTGTTGTTTTTCTTTATATTTATGATACATACATATATGTGTATGTTTTATTATTATATTTTGATTTTGATTTTATTTTTTCCTTTTATTATTATATTATTATTATTATTTTAGTTTATTTTTATTTTTATTTTTGTTTTTGTATCTTCTCCCCTTTTTTTTATTTGCCTTGTCTTTTTGTTTTTTGTTTTTTTTTCTTTGATTGATTTTCCTTGTTTACTTATTTGTTGTCTAATTTAATGCCGGCCTCTTGGTTAATTTTAACCATTAAGTTAAAAATGGGGTCTCGGACATAATTGAGTGTTTACAAATGGTTCTTCTCTAAATGTGATGGAAAAGACCACACATTCTAAGTATTCAGTTGATGGGTCTTATATGAGGCCTAGAGCTATGGTTGTAAGTTTTCGATAGCTCTATAAACAAGGTGATTAGAGATATTGAGCTTCTAATTCAAATTGGACCATACACTTTCATATTACCTTTTAATGATAGATATCTTTCCAACTTATAGTTTTCTTTTTTGATAACCTTATATTCATTCAACAAGTGTTGTACCTTTTTCATTTCATCAAAAGTTAAAATTAATAGTTGACAACAAGTTGATAATCATTTCTATTAAGGAGGACATGTTGGTTACTAAGCCATCTTCTACCTACTACATTGAGGAGGTAGAAGAAGCATTTGGGACATCCTTTCAGTCTTTCGGGTTTGAAATCATGATCAAAGAAGTATATTAACATGGAAAAGGTCTAGTAAAAATTGAAGAAAGACAAGAAAAATTGTTAATATTCATGAGAATAAGAATCAATTTGGCGTAAGGTATAAACCTATTAAAGAGGATAAAAAAACATTGAAATGAAGAAAAATGGAGAGAACCCAGAATCCAAGAGGTCCCTATCTGTGGCATCCATCAAAGCTTTTACAATGTTGGATTATTTTCTGACTAAATAGCTATTGTTGGAGATGAAGCTATTGATAAGGATGCTGGTCTAGTCTATCGGTGTCCCCTTAGAATGTAGCTAAGCAATTGGAAAATCATTGAACTCTCCATGATTTTTAGTTCCACATCAAAGTAATCTTATAACACTAAATTTTTAGTTCCAAATTTCTTTGCCCAAAGCTTTAGGATAATCTTTTTGTATAATGAGCATCTGTTTATTCTCAGTATATGATAATCAATGAAATTCATATTGAATTTTTTACAGCATATCATTCTAGGATCCTCGTATAACACCCTAAAAATAAATACCAATTTTACGTTTAAGTCGTTCATTTGGTTCCATCATTAGTTTGTTATCTCATGATACACAATATTTGAAAAATACTTATTATAGAAAATATGGTAATTTTTTTTAAAAACTGTTGGTTATAAATTGTAAGCCTTGTTGAAATATCATAAGTCTGAGAAATTAAGTTACTGGGCATTCTTGTGTGCATATAGAATAATAACATTATGTATCATTTTCTTTACTCCATGTGTCTCTAAATCCACAATAAATAATTAAACATTACTTATTCACATAACATGTAACACCACATACTTATACATTCCATTTACATGTTCATACAGTCTTAGACACTAAGGCCTTTACATACATTTTATTACACACCATAATTTACATACATATTTGCTACACATTATAATACATATATTATACATAATCTAGCATACTACTACTTACTAATAACTAGAATGCTTGCATCCAACTATTTAAAAAAATTTACATTATTGGTATGACTCTTCAACTTCTTCTTTCTTGCAACAAACGATGGGACTAACAAACTTTCCTAAGCCTAGTGGTGGAAATGTTCCAACCACGTGCTCTAGTCCAAACACATGAACATCATGCTAGGCATCTCTTGATAAGACTGAAATGGGTATGGCATCGGATATGGTGAACTCCCTTGTTCGGAACACAGGTGTGATGAACTAGGGTAGTGAGATAGAGTCTGAGGGTCGATCTCTCCCTCTAAGGAAGGGGTTTCCTCTACCATGAAAGTTTGTTGTCTTCCATAGCTAGGTGGAGGCAGAAAAACTATGTTGGGATGGGAGGCCTCTAAGGGAATCGCAAAACCCGTCGTGCGGAAGTTTGGGCTTAAGACTTCCGTAAGAAAGAGATGCCCTAATGAGAAATATATTCTAACATTGGCTTGGGCTATAATTAGTATGCCATGGGGGTTTGTAATGCAATCCACATTGCTAATGTCTACGTACAGTACCACCATCATGAAAGACATGGTCTTCGTTTGGGAAGAAAGTGGGGAGAGAAGGAGTGAGAAACTAGGTTTCTTAGTAGGTTTCTACTCTACATCTAATGTCATCACTTTTATCCTAGCCACTTCAATTTATTAGAAAAATCATGACATGCATACAAGGTTGCTTTTAATCTTTTAGAAACATCCTACTGAAGTGGGTTATTTTTTATATAGGAACAACCTTGTTTCATATGCATATATCTATCTTAAACTTCATAATTATGGGATTACAATACATATATTATTTGACTCATATTTTGATCTATGTTATAAACATTTTCTTTTTTATTGTCTTATTCCACAACTTTTGGGGAAACTCTTTAGACATAGATATACATTATAAACAGTTAAACAATATCTTTTCAATTCCTCTGCTACTCTACCTTTTATTTTTAAGCTCATTTTTCTCTTAAGTTGAACTATGGTGGCCGAAATCACACGTAGTGTTTTTTAGGCCATTTTAGCTCAAATTATCTTCACCCAAAAGTTTCTCTACATCATTTAGAATGTAGTTACATGGTTTGTATCACTTTTAAAAATTTTAAGAAGTTGTATCCTTAAGTTTGCAAGTATGGCTAAATGCCTCCTTTCACTTGCCAAGGTCACCTTTTCAATTCTCCTTCTCACACATTCTTGGTTTCTTGATTTTTGTGCACCTATAGCACCTTAAGAACTCGATCCATACAAGGATTGTCCAAACTCCATAGCTTGGATCTTGGTCAAAATGAGTCTTAAGTATCTTTAAAGTTTCAAGTTTTACTTCGTAGTTTGTAGATTTATGCCCAAAGCAACTTATGGGACTTATAAATTAATTTTTCTTCCACTTTTTAATATTTAAGTCCATGGGCTCAGGTCTGGACACAATAATACACAAGTCCACCATAAGAAGAAAAATCACAACTTTCAAGCTTTAAAAATAAAAACATGCAAGGTAGCATTGTTTTTTCAAATAAAGTGTAGACCCACAAGATCTACTCTAAGATCCATCCATCTCCTAACATGACCACTTCAAAAAAATTTCTCATGACTTCTCAAAACTTCCCAAAGCTTAAAAATGGATTTTAAAATAATTTTCATTGATTAAATCCTTTAAAGTTACTTAGAAGCACTTTAAACCATTCAAACTTCATTTTATTTCTCAAAAATCACTATAAAATGGTGATGCTCATTTATGAACTGTTCAAAGGAAGCCTTGAGCCCTAATGAGTCCAAACAAAAGTAGATCTATGGATCTAGAGAAAAGATCGATAAAAGAAACAAAACTAACCAAAAAGAGTATGATTAAAGCTTAAACAATGCTACCTTGGTCTCCCCTTAGCTGATCCATAAGAATCTCTTAGTTAAAGTGGTGGGGCTTAGTGTTTAAGGTTTGATTTTAGCTTAAATCTCAAAGATGGAAACTTAGGCTTAAAGTGAAAGGTTAAGATTTTTTGGAATTAATTCAACTTGGAGAGATTTTGGAGAGTTTTGCTAAGTGTTTAGGGAGAAATTTGAACCAAATAAAGTCCCCTGTGAAGCTGAGTGAATTCAGCCAAGCAAGGGTAAAGTTGGATTAATTTTTCACTTAAGGGTATTTTGGTAATTTTGCATAGATTTTCCATTTTTCAAAATAATTTAAAATTTAAGAAATTATCTTTTTAGAATTTGATTAGTATTAATGAGGCTGTGTTTGTCACTAATCATATTTATCTGACCCTTCTAAGCATGGTAAACTTTTAACTAATCAAGGTTAATTAGCCTTAACCATGGTTAAAGGAATCTTAGTATTAATCATTTTTTCTTTTATGGGTTTACTTGAGTTGATTTCATTTGGTGATTCATCACCATGGTTTCTACATGGAAAATTTTGTGAACCCTATATGGGATCCATTCTTGACTTCTTCCTCACACTTTCTTGCCCTCCCAACTTTCCAAGGTCATTTACATAATTTTTCTCAGAATTACCAGAAAAATTTCCAAATTATTCCTTTGATAATTCTAAAATTTTTTGGTTTGTTCCCAAGTTAATCTAAAGTCATTTGATATTTTTCTAGGAATTGACTAGCTCTTCGTAGAAAGCACAGCTTCCTAGGAGCATTTTAGGCATTTTTGTCTCTTTGTTTTCTAGGTTTTTCTTATTTTTTTTTATTTTTATTGATGTTTTCTAATGCTTTAGAATGTATTTTACTCTTATTTTACATTTCTCTTATACATTATTTAAGTTTTCCAAGTGCAGGGGCATTTTTGTCATTTGAACCAAACTTTCTAATTTCTCTGTTTTTGGTTCCTAATCCTACTTACTTTCATTCTAGAGATAATTGTTATCTTCAAGAGTTCATTATGAAAATTTTTGGGTGATACACCTCACACCTCATGCATCTCATTCCAAGATCCTCACACCTATTAACATTCATGTCTAGGATCTTTATAGCTCACATGCTTTTGAATTTTTGGACTTCCATACTCACCTACGTTAATGTTTTGGATATTTGAGTTCAATTATCTTGTCATGAATGTTTGTTCTTCTATATATCTCATGTTTTCATAGTATCACAACAATCTAGATAAAATTGATTCTCTTATTTACTGATTTCTTGCCATGATAACTTGAAAATTTTTATTATTCATGTTATCTAGTAAAAAATAAGTTAAGAGGGACAATTGTAAATACCTATTTTACCTAGACCCATCTTTCCTTTTTTTATTAATTTATTTTATTTCCAACTTTTCTTTTTTATTCAACTATGAAAATAAAAAAAATCTTAATAAATCTAAAACCAAATCAGAATTTAAGATTAACTAATCAAAATGAATTAGAAAAATAATGAAGCTAGACCAATTCCTACAAACTTTAAACAAGAAAAATAAAAATGGAGAAAACAAGAGGATATTTTTAGAGCATAAATAGTGAAAAGAGTGTGGATTTGAAATAACGATGTAGCCTTAATTAAGTCAAATATAAAATTGATTTGAAAATACATTGAAAAAAATACTAATGGATCAAATAAAAATTTGAAGATTACATTGATGTAAATAATAAATAAAGGCAACAAAAAAGGATTTGGTTTTCAGCTCTCTTGTAATAACCCCTTAAATAAACTATGTAAATTTTATCTCATTCAAGATGTAGGCGAACTAGGTTGGTGTTACTAAGTTGGAAATACGAGATTTACCTATTAAGATAGGATGTGACACAACGTGATCATCAACTTTGGGATTCTTGTAAATTTTTGTCATCCTTGCCATAGCTTCACTTCACCATAGTTTCTTATATCCTTGAGGCATTCAACTATTCTCTGTTCCTTGAGTCGATATCGATCTTTGAGTCAATCACAAGTAAACGGTGATAGTTAGATAGGAGCATAACTTCATACATAAGAAAATAGTAGACAACGAGTTAGATATTTCTTTCAAGTGGTAGTTTGAATAAGGGTAGTATATTACATTACAATGTAACATAGACATTATATAAGGTCTTTGACAATTACAAAGAACTATCATAAAATCAATCATGGTACATAATGTACACATATGATTATTCCATCATTCTCTATATAATTCATACACATCCATAGACTCCATACATCAACATATAGATATTACTATTTCTTACAAAAACCTTATCAAGGTTAAAATGAATGCAACCAATGCACATGAACCATTCAATCATTCTCCCATCAAATTTATATGATGATAGACTCAAGATTAAATTGAGGTATACTACAATCCATACCATTAATATGAATTTGGTCATCCTTACTATATGAAAATGTATGTAGGTCCAAATCATCATCTCCAATTTATTAAAATAATGAGGGGATACTGGGACCCAATTTCCAAAATAGTGTATCCTCAATAACACTCACATCATCATCATCTTCATCATCATCATCATCATCATCATTTCACATTATCAATAGAAGAAACCAAAATTAGTCAACCAGTAATGATAATCATGAGGTTCTCGTGGAGATGACTAAGTTTGACTAGAGCAGTTTTGGTTACAAGGAGTAACCTCAGGCCATTGAAGAGGTTGAAACCTAGCTCATATACTTTCTAGGCTTGAAAATTCCCATTTGTTATGAACTATGATCTATTTGAATGTGAGCTGACCCCTAGATTTCCTGACTCCCTTTAATAGAAGGGCTCGTAGACAATTCTGCCATATTGAAGATTTTCAAAACAATATTTTTATGCATATGATGGATGTTAATCACATTATCTCATATTTCATAACCATCTCAGTGAAGGTCTCCCCTTATTCTCAAATCTAGGACTTCACAGTCCTCCTTCCTTTAGCATATGTATAAATTCCACATGAGAGTAATTTAATTCAAATCCTCCAAGGCATCACATGAGATTCTCAACCTCTAGTTACTTACTAATTTCATCCAAAATAATTCACCCATATTAACAATTGATACATTTTATGTAACACCCATAATTTATAATGATATAAATCCTAAATTAAAAATATCCTATAAAAAAATAAAGCAAAGATAGGAACAAAAGCTGAGAGAAATTAGAGAATTTTTAACAAAATGATGAAAATGGCCATACACTTGAATGACATAAATGAATGTGCAGGTAATCCAAAATAAAAGTTAAAATACATTCTAAAGGTTTAGAATACATCAGTGATGGTTAGAAAGTTACAAGGGAAGATTAAAAACAAAGAGAGAACAAAAACGCCATCGAGAATGCCTGAAAATGCCCATGAGAGCTTTGTCTCCTATAAGCGCTAAATTGTTCCCGAAAAAATGGAAAATCACATAATAATCATTTGGGAATGAACAAATAAATGTTAGAAACATCGAGATAATAATTTTGAAACTTTCTTGGAAATTCTTAGAAAATTACCAAAATGCCCCTGGAAAGTCGTGAGGGAAAGAAAATGCGAAGCAGAGGCTTGAAACTTGGAGCTTATCCATGTGCACGAAAATACTATGTGATAAATGAGGGGATGACTCACTTCATGAGTCATCAAAGCCATTATGGCATGCAAGACAAAAATATTTATGAGGAGAGATAACATTAATCATGGTTAAAGTAAATTAACCATGATTAATTATAATTAACCATGTTTAAAACAAATTATCCTTGATTATTTTTAAATTATCCTTTATGTATATTAAACTAATCTTAAAGGATGATTTCTTATATCTACATTTAATTTGGATATTGGATATTACATGTAAATGGACCAAAATACCCTTAAGTGGCTGAATTTGCTATAGGCCAAGGGGAAGCTCATTCTCTTCATTATCATCCTTCTAACACAGTTGAGTAAACTCTCTAAACTCACCCAAAACTCCAACCTCTTTAAACACCAAAACCTACACTAAGCTTGAACTTTCATGTTTGAAGTATAAGTTATAACAAGCCAAACAAACAAAGTCCTACCACAACCATTAGGTGCTTTCGTGTGGACCACAGAGGAGAATGGAATCAACTTCAAAAGACACACCAAATCCTTATATAAGTCTTCAACAAGTAGAGATTTTACTATACATTTTTTCTAAGCTTTCATTTATGTGATATGACTTGTTTTCCTTTTCTTTTTGGTGGATCTTTCTCTAAATTCTATGGATACCACTTTTTTGAGCTTGATAGAGTTCAAAACTTCTCTTGGCTGATATAAATGAGCATCACCAAGTTTTTAGTACTTTTTGGAAGTTAAAACGAAATTTTGATGGATTGAGGTGCTTCTTGGAACCTTTGGATGAATTAACCAGCTAAAATTTCCTAGAAATTATTTCTGCAAGGTTGGGTAGATTTGAGACTTTTTGCAAACAATTTTGAGATTCTCAAAATAAGGGAGGGATAGATCTTGGAGTATATCTAATGGATTTCCACATGATTATTTTGAAAAAAAATTCTTTATGGCATTTATGATAAAATTATAAGCTTACTTATGTCTCCACTTAAAAGCTTTAATCTTGAACTTAGACTTTAATAAAAGTATTGATCTAGACCTATGTGATAATAATCCTAAAATAATAACCAATTAAGTCCAAAAAGTTACAAATTTAACTCCACAAATTGGATCTTAAAACTAGTGAGAGAAAAGGTAGACTTATGGACTAAAAGTTGAACAAGACACTTAAAGCACTCCATGATCATGACCAAAGCTATAGAGGAAGGACAAATATTGATAGACCCAAAAGCTAATGATGCAAAACTAAAAATTTATGATGCAAAATGCAAGTGATAAAGAATTTAGAAAATGACTGTATCTTGGACAAAGTGTAGATTTTGCCACTTTCCATTATTTAAGGGGAATTAAGTTTAAAATTATGATTAAGGTATAAGGAGGAGCCTAACCATATAGAAGGAAATAATTCTAAGTTTAAAGGAGACTTGGTGATGGTTTGGGTAACCATTCGGCCATACTTAGGAAAACTTGGTGAAACTAAGTTAAAATCTTGTTAAGACTTAAAAATGAACTCAACTATGCATAAAGTAGTGATTAGAAATCAATTATGGGGTTGTGGGAGTGTAAAACAAAAATTCTTAAAAATTTCTAAGTTGGTTTAGTTTAATAGCCAAGTCCTAACTAGTACAAATCATCTTCTAAATGTAAGAAAAAAATGAACCATAGTGCTTTAGCGGCTTAGGGAGTAGATTCAGCCACCCATAAAATAAGCGTGTAAAGTAAGTTAACTTGGATGTTTAAAGACATTCAAATTGAACATGAGTAAGAAGCCTTGAATTCATGAGCAAGGAGGAAAACAAGTAAGTCAATAAAGTGGCTCAAACTTGATTAGTAAAGTTATTAGTCAAGAAAGCACAAAATTTCTAATACTCAAACTTGAAATAAGAAAGTTGTGCATAAAACATCTAAATTTATGAACACAAAGTCAATTAACCTAAATAGGCCATTTGGCCAATTAAACTAAACTCCACCATTTCGTGAACTTAAAAAAAAATATTATGAAAACCTAGCTTTTGAGAAAAGGAAAGGTTGAGACATAAC
The DNA here is from genome assembly GCA_037954105.1 of Canavalia gladiata. Taxonomy (NCBI): domain Eukaryota; kingdom Viridiplantae; phylum Streptophyta; class Magnoliopsida; order Fabales; family Fabaceae; genus Canavalia; species Canavalia gladiata. Next base: position 37,536,552 of record CM075658.1, on the reverse strand, counting down.
TTAAAAATAATGAGTGACTTAGGTTTCCTTTGAGAGACTTATCATAATGACTTTTGAGTATGTTTACTCGTATACAAGTGTACTATGTTCCCTCTAGAATAATGCATAAAAATTGATATGAATTATGGTTCCCAAAGTGGATGAATTATATGAGAAATTGGATGATTTGGATGCTATTTGTGCATACCATATTGATTGAATGTTGAGCATGCATGTTATCACGAAGACTTAAAATGAATCCTAATAAGTTAAGAGATTACTAAAGAAAATCCTATGTGAAAATTTAAGATACTACTCTTACCATGCTAAGTCATATGGTTTGTGCACACATGGAGGTCAAAGGACCTTCCATATAGAAGCCATAAGGCTTCAAGAAATTATGATGGTGATGACCATCCAAAATGAGCTCATATCCTTAAACAAAAGGTAGAGTGTGTGGAAAGGGAAAGATATTGTTTAATTAAGATTGTTAATGATATGCCTTAAATTAAATTGTCACTAAGAGGGTGACTAGAGAATGAGAATGATTTATGATTGAGGCATTAAGTGAATAAGAGTAAAATAATATCTATGTTATGATTAGAAAGTGATATAAAGAATGCATGAGATTTATGTCTATGAACATTTTTATGTAAAAGAGATTCAAAGCATGTATGAGTTGTATGCTGATGTTAGATTTAATTGTTTCCATTATTAAAAGTGTCGCAACCGTAATTCCAACGAGACGACGAACTCGCTAAAATTTTTTAAAAAATGAATTTTATTTTGATTGTGGAGCCGCCACCAAATTTTTATTAAAGGGAAAAATATTTGGAAAAAACCCTGACTTGAGGATGAGATGCTAAGTTCAGGAGTTGGTTACAAATAGGGAAGGTGTTAGGCACCCTACTCGCCCGTTCCGAAGAACAGTACCCTAAAACTGAGTGTGTGATTATTTGGAAATGGTTTGATCCCTTCAATTAATGTGAGAATACATAATTTGATGGAGGTTAGCCTGACAGGACTTGATCCTGCTCCTACATATTCCACGGTGCAATGGGAAACTCAAGGCTTACGTAGTTCTGTTGTGTTTTGAAGGCTTGACCTTCGAAGGTGCTTGAAGAAAGAGTATTTGAAGATTTTGTTTTTTTTGAAAGGCTTTTTATTTTTTGGAGGAACCTTCAGTCCACTCATGCACAAGACCCGAGGCGGCTACGGCAGCACGAGGGCCTATACAGACTACTAAATGTTGGACAGCAGGTGAACAGCCCCCCATTTAGTGCCCATTGCGTGAGACTTAAAAATCCCAAAATATTTAGAAAATGATTTTTTTTAAGTTTTGAAAAGAAATGATTTGCAAATGATATTGATTCTTGAGTAAAAAGAAAGCTTGAATTTAAGAGAAGAGTTTCATTTTTGAGTTTTGCGGTAATGGGAGTTGAAATGGGATTTTGGTGCAATTTTGTAATTATTAGAAATTTTGGGGTGATTTGAAATTTTTGAGAATTTTATGAATTTTCTAGGAATTTTAGCATTTTTCATTTTTATGGACTTTTATGGAATTTTTCTAAGAATTTTAGAAATTTTTTATTTTTTATGGAATTTTATGATTTTTTTATTTATTTTTTCTAGGGATTTTAGAATTTTTATGGATTATCTAAGAATTTTAGAATTTATTATGATTTTTATGATTTATGTATTTTTGGAACTTTTTATTAATTTAGGGACTTTGGAAATTTTATGACTTTTTATTAATTTTATGATTTATAGAATTTTCCAAGACCTTTTGTGGATTTTTAGGAATTTTGGGATTTTAAGGAATTTTGTATTTTTAGAATTTTTTAGGACTTTTATAGTTTTTAGGAATTTTTGGGGCAGAATAGGGATTAATCAAATTCCCTGAGGGTAATTTAGTCATTTATGTGACAGGGACCTATTGGGCATTCTGGAGATTCTTGAGGACAGTTTGGTTTTTTGGTGAGGCAGGACATTTTTGGAATTATGGAAAGCAGAGGGGCAATTTGGTAATTGTCAAGAATTCAAGATTGAAATTTGAGAGGAAACCAAAATTGCCAAGTGTGGGATTCGAACACGAGTACGTGGAGACCAAATGCAGCATATTAACCATTTGAGTTGGGCTTTAGCTACTACATGGTGTTCAGCATTTTGATAAAAGCTTGGTGCCATCAGAATTAATAAGGAGCAAACGTGACTTAACCCATGCATGCGTACATCAAGATTGGTTTAGGGGAGCTTTCTGCGTAAACATTGGGGCAGTGGGCAGTATTGATCTGTGCTTTGTTTTTCCAACACATCAGGGACCCCTACTGTTATTCTGAAGTTTCCATCGCAGGGGCAGAATAATTTTTATACCATTTAGTTAGCGTAGTAACAGGGATATTCATGCACAACAAATCCTTGTGGCAGCTTCGAGAACAGAACGAGATCCTTTGCCAGTTATGCAACTAATATGTTTGGCCATGAAGCAGCTGAAGGGTTTGCCACGACCTCTCCCAGGTAAGGCTGAATTCAGGCTAGACGGGCTCATGTACTGTAGCATGGAGAAGGCCTTTTAATTTCATGTCTAGTACGTGTATTCATCCTCGAAGCCTTGCTCTTTCATGTCATGGAAGTCTCTTGTTCATATGCTGTAACTACCCCCAACGACGCTGCATCACTAATGACCTTCATGCTCAGCTAAGCCAAAACTGTATCCATATCTTTCATTCACAAACCGAGACAACCTAAATAATTCTGGATTAATTCCTCATGCAAGCAGAGTTTCAATGCCTTTGAGTCGAGGTTGCATGCGTCAATTGGATTCGGTATCCAAAAGGAACAAGTGTAGTTTTGCCATGCAGAGAAAGAGATTAGGAACATGCAGCAGATATGGCCTTTAAAACGCATGCTATTATAAAACCTATTCCTTCACATCTCTTGGTCACCATATGCAGAGTGATGGGTTCCCCCTGAGCGTACCAAACTAGGCGTGTGGTTGCTTAAGAGACTGCTGTTTTGCTGTGAGTGCAGAGCTTAATCCAAGGGCGTATGTCTTCCCTAGCTGCACCCTATCTTGGAATTTTAGTCTCATCGAGAGTGGTTACTCACCTCTCCAACAACCATATCCCCTTACCTAGCCCTTATCCTGTAGGGTTTTCTCGAGCTAGAGCCGAATCACAGCCTCATGCTAACATCTTGTATCGTGCAATTCTATGCTAGTTGATGTGCACAATGACCAACATTACCCAGGTCAATGTGCCTTATATAAGACCACATATCTAAGGCTCGCGCCGTAGGTAGTAGTAACCTGCTACTGTTTCAGTTTTCCCACCATATGCTCATAGCCTCGATCAAGACGTATTTTAAATGAATCCATGCAAAGCGTTTGATTCTAAATATTGTAACGACAAGTATAGATTTGGAGCTAACTAGGCGCGTGCAACCTCATGTTGATGAATACATGTAATGTGACTCTCATTCAAAGATAGCAATCGTAATGCAAGATGAATATGGTCAGATCTATATTATATCCACAGGACTCCAATCTTTGTTTCTTCAATTGCGAATCAAGATTTGCATTCAAGTTAATTTAATCGAGAATCGAAGATGATATCATGGCAGATCCAAACAGAATCACTTGAGATCAAATGAATTCTAACCTGTGAGGCGTCAACGGAAATTGGAATTGTCTTGGAATCTCAAGAACCTGGTCTCCTCCTAGATCTTTTGTGATGCGGTGAAGAGGAAGCTTGGTGTGATTGTTGCCGCCCTTTGAATTGAACGTAGATTGCCTTGGCGAACAGAGAATTTGCTTCGACCTCCCACCCCCTTGCAGTGGATGAATTTTAAAGACCCTGAAGGAGCTTGCAGAGGATCCTCCCTCAGAGAGATGGAGCTCCCCCTTTTTCCCAGACTAATCTTGAAATATCTTCCTTGAGCCCTTTACCTCTTCTTCTCTTTTTTTTTCTTTTTCCTTTTTTTTTCTAAAAACCGTTTTCTGTTTTGTGTTAAAAAACATTTTTCTGTTTTTTTTCTATTTCACTTTTTAAAAAAAATTGTTTTGTTATTTTTTTAATTCTGTTTTTCATTTTTATTAATATTTTGTTTTTTTATCTTCTTTGTTTATTATTTTTTGATTTCCAGATTTTTAGTTTTACTTACTTTTCATATTTTTTCAATTTTATTTATTTTTAAATTCTGATTTTATTTTTATTTTTAATTAATAATTTTTTAATTTCCAGATTCTTGAAATTTTTATTATTTTTATTTATTTTCCAATTTTCATTTTTAGTTTTTAGAATTTTTAATTTTCTTTAATTTTTCTTTAAATTCTTATTAAGTCTTTTTTCAGATTTTTAATTTTGATTATTATTATTATTATTTATTTTTATTTTTATTTTTTCTAATTTTTTTGAATGATGGTTCATTTTGAATTTCTTGAAATTTTTAATTTGAGTTTATCTGTTAATTACCTTAAAATGGGCCTCGGACATAATTGAGGATTTACAGTTTTCCCCTCTTTACTCATTTTCTTATTAGATAATATGAGGAGTAATCTCTATATTATCGCGATAAGAAGTGGGTAAAGACGTAAACAAATTATGTCCGAGGTAGGTATCTTGATAACCTTATGTAATCTTTGAGTGATCCTTGTTAACCTTTTTGTGCTAAAGCGGTGGAATCTGCTTTGTAGGATCACGTCACGGCATAACAAGATGTGGAAGACAAGACATACGAGGCTCGACCTCATATGCTGAGATGCTAAAACTACAGTTAATTAAAGCATGGAGGGCCTGACAACATAGGCCGAGGGTGTAGAATCTAAACATGCAGTGGCCTGACAACATAGGCCTGAAAGCAGTAAATCTAAACTAGATGGTGGCCTCACAACATAGGCTTGAATGGGAAAGAATGAAACATGCTATGGCCTGACAACATAGGCTAGTGAGCAGGAAAGAAAGAAACATGCTATGGCCTGACAACATAGGCCAATGAGTAGGAAAGAATGAAACATGCTATGGCCTAGCAACATAGGCCAGTGAGCAGGAAAGAATGAAACATGCTATGGCCTGAAAACATAGGCCATGAATGGGAAAGAAAAGGGAATGGCCAGACAACATAGGCCAATGAGCAGGAATGAAAAGATGCAATGGCCTGACAACATAGGCCATGAGTGGGAAAGAATGAAATATGCTATGGCCTAACAACATAGGCCAGTGAGCAGGAAAGAAAGAAACATGCTATGGCCTGACAACATAGGCCAATGAGTAGGAATGTAAAGATGCAATAGCCTGACAACATAGGCCATGAATGGGAAAGAATGAAACATGCTATGGCCTGACAACATAGGCCAGTGAGCAGGAATGAAAAGATGCAATGGCCTGCAACATAGGCCATGAATGGGAAAGAATGAAACATGCTATGGCCTGACAACATAGGCCATGAATGGGAAAGAATGAAATATGCTATGGCTTGACAACATAGGCCAGTGAGCAGGAAAGAAAGAAACATGCTATGGCCTGACCACACAGGCCAATGAGCAGGAAAGAAGATGCAATGGCCTAACAACATAGGCTAGTGAGCAGGAAAGAATGAAACATGCTATGGCCTGACAACCTAGGCCAGTGAGCAGGAATGAATGAAGCATTCTACCTTACGCTTGAAGGTTTTTGGCACTTGATGATTATTTTTGAAGCGACATGGGCAACCATTTTTCCCCAGTTTGGAAATTTCTTGATAACTGAGAGATGTCTTGCTTTGAAAGAATTTTGGGCAAACATTTTTCCCCAATTTGGAAGGTTTTAATGAGCTTGACTTGAATTTTTCTGGACAACTTTTCCCTACTGAACTTGATTGGGGTTGAGGAATTGACGATTACCTCAACTTGGATTTTCTTGGGAAAATGTTTGCCCCAGTTTGAACTTGACTGAATTTGAGGATGACCTCAAATTGAAATTATGGGCAAGCGTTTGCCCTAGCTTGAACTTGATTTGAGTTTGAGGGTGACCTCAAATTGAATTTATGTGGGAAAACGTTTGCCCTAATTTGTTCCACGATCTTGAATTGTATCTTTGTGTGGGCAAGCATTTGCCCCAGTTTAAACTTGATCCGGAATTTGAGGATAACCTCCAATTGAATTTTTGTGGGCAGATGCCCCAACTTGATTTTTCTGACGTTGAGGAATTGAGGTTTGCCTCAACTTTGAATTTTCTGGGCAAGCGTTTGCCCCGATTTTGAGCTTTGACTCGGTTTTAATTATGATTGTTTTGGAAAATTTTGCTTATTTCTTTATTATTTTTGAAAAATGAGTTATGAAATGCTTGAATGGATGAATACTTATCGCGATAATTAAAGATGCGATGTTTGTGATTCTTGAATAGAAAGGATGCAACGTTTTAATCTTATCCACATTTCTTTGATGCTTGAAATAATTATTGGATGAAATGGATGTTGTGGGATGAATGCATGCCATGATGTGGTTCTTATTTTGATGCTTGAAATATTTACTTGATGAAACAAATGTTATGCAAACCATGGAATGGTGTAAAATTTTTGTTTCTCTTGATTTGATTTGGATTTTTTTTTTACACATCCTTCCTCGACAACCCCCTAGTTGGTGTGACAAGAATAAAAAATTAGGACGAGCTAGATCGACTTAAGTTCAGTGTTTTGGTCAATCTCTTGGCTTCTTTATCAACTTTGGAACTTTCTTTTCCAGGATCTTTGAGATCCAGCAATGGTCAGCAGTATTAAATAAGACACACTCCTTCTTTGGTGGCATCATGGCTGGTAGGAAGATGATTCGTTTGGAAACAATCCTGTCATGTTGTAACGGTGGAGGGTTCACCCGACTTGTCATGAATTTTCAAAATTAATCTTTTTATCCTTTTTAAATTTTTCATATTTCCTTTTGGCACAATCATTGGGGTGTACAAGGTGGTTTATGGATGATCAATGAAAAGAAAAGAGAAGGTTTGCAAAGGGTGCTTTAAGGTAGTGTATTTGAAAGGGAAAGATGACAAAAGATGTGGGTTCGACTACCCAAATGGCGCCTTTTGATGAAAAATGCCAATGCTGCTTTTCATAATCTCGATTGCCAAATTAAACAAACTTGAGAAATGAAAAAATCTTTCCCCAGTTTTAGGAAGATATGAGGTGCAGAAATGTCATGTTGTCTTGGGATTCTTGGATTGACCTTAATTTTGCCTGGGTTGTTCTTTTGATTTTTTAACCCAGCAGGTCTTTTGTATCGCCCTGACTTTTGCCTAGGTCACCCTTACGGGTTTTCAACCTAGCAGGCTCTTGATTGTGCCCTAACTTTTTCCTAGGTCATTTTTTAGGGTGGTCGACCTAGAGGGCTCTTGTTTGCTTGTGCCCTAACTTTTTCCTAGGTCGTCTTTGAGAGTTTTTCGACCTAGCGAGCTTTTGTTTGCTTGTGCCCTAACTTTTTCCTAGGTCATCTTTTTGAGTTTGTCAACCTAGCGGGCTCTTGTTTGTTTGTGCCCTAATTTTTTCCTAGGTCTCCCTTACGGGTTTTCGGCCTAGCGGGCTTTTGTTTGCTTGTGCCCTAACTTTTGCCTAGGTCATTAGGATTGTCGACCTAGCAGGCTTTTATTTGTTTATGCCCTAATTTTTGCCTAGGTCGTCTTTGAGAGTTTGTTAACCTAGCGGGCTCTATTTGATCCTAATTTTGCCAAAATTGTTGTTGGAAACCGGAAAGACCTTTTTGATCATGACTTTGTTGATCATTATTTTGAACTTTAACCCTACTTTTGCCTGGATTATTTTTGGCTTTTAATCCGGTAGACTTCTCTTCTTCTTGAATTTCACGTTTTGACCTTGATTTTTCCTGGATTATTTTTTACTTTAATCTAGGAGGTCCTCTTCCTTTTCTTGACTTTTGAATTTTGACATCGACCTTGCCAGGGTCGTTTTGGCTTCCAATTCAGCGGATTCTTTCTTGCATCCCTAATTTTGCCCGGATTTGAACTTGGTTCCAGCGGGATATTACAAGGTATTCCATTACAATGAATGGTGATCTAGAATCCCTGGTTGTTTATTCTGCTTCCTCATTGGGCTTTTCTCTTTTAAGCTTGATCAATTAGACGTTCAAGATTATTTATTACAGCACTGGCATTGTCACCAATTGGTATTTTATTGTTTGGGGTATAGGAATAAGAAGTGGGTTGAAGAGATAAAAAGAATAGTAAATTTTAGAAGTAAGGCCAACAATGTGAGACACGTGTTCAAGAAACATGAAAAATGTAATTTTTGTATTATTCATTGAGATTTATTTACAAAGATTGATTTTGAAAAATATGACAATTTCTGGATGAATATCCTCAATTTGTACGAGGCACCCTGTTGTGCTACTTCCGTCTCTTTCAGTTGGTTGACGAGCTCTCGTGATTTGGCAACAGATTGTTTTCTGTGTTGGGAGTGAGCCTTCCAAAATCCAGCCATTATGCATCAATCAGGCTTTATACCTTTCGCTTCAACGCTAGGCAATCCTCAGTAAAATGGCCAATAAATCCTGCGTGGTAATCGCATCTGGCGTTAGCATCGTACCATTTAGGATATGGTGGCTCTTGAGGTTTCAGAGGATAAGGCGCAACCAGCGAGTTTTGGATCAGTCGAGGTAGTAGCTCAGTGTAGGAGATTGGGATAAGGTCGAATTGGACGGGTTTATTCTCCTTTTTCTGGCTTTGATTAGGATTCTGACTTATGGCTTGTGTTTGGGCCGTGTTTGGTGTTGGTGGCCAGACTTGTGTCAGATAGTTGTAAGTAGGAGGGTATGGTGTTTGGTAGGCGGTGGCGATGTAGGGGTATGGTATATGAGGTGTGTATGGTGGTGGTTGGAGGCCAGTTGGTCCATAAGGTGTCATACGACGTGTATCTGTCTTTGATCAGAAGCTACATTATAAGCTTCGCATGTCCTCTTCTTTTTTGTAGATGCGTCAACTGTCCTTGTGGCGTTGTGTGTGATTCTTCCTCGACGCATGCCACCCTCGATCCTTTCTCCAATAATGACGAAATCAGAGAAGCTAGAAGTCACACTGCCTATCATCTTGTCATAGAAAGGATCTTGGAGTGTGTCTACGAACATGCTGACCATCTCTTTCTCTGATAAAGGAGGTTGCACTTGAGCAGCTAACTCTTTCCATCATTGGGCATATTTCTTGAAAGTCTCATCCCCCTTCTTGGGCATATGTTGGAGTTGAGTTCAATCAGGAGCCATCTTCACGTTGTATTGGTATTGTTTGAGGAAGGCCTCAGCCAGATCCCTCTATGAACGGATGTGGGTCCGTTCTAGCTGTGTATACCAGTTGGCAGCAGCCCCAGTTAAGCTGTCTTGAAAGAAATGGACAAGCAGCTTATCGTCGTGCATGCAAGGAGACATCTTCCTACAGTACATGGCCAAGTGGCTCTTCGGGCAGCTAGTTCCTTGATACTTCTCGAATTCTGGAACCTTGAACTTGGGAGGGATTACTATGTCCGGAACCAAGCACAGGTCGGCTGCGTCTCTGGCTTCATAAGTAGTCCCCTCAATTGCTTTGATCCTTTCCTCTAAGATTCTCGACTTTTCAATATCCTCATTCGAAGGATGACTTGGGTATTCCTCAGGCATATAGTGGGGGTGAGAAGATGGTATGTGCATAGGGTGAGGCCCTTGGGTGAACGTAGGATGCGTTCCCCCAACAACTATTTGGTAAGCTTGTGGAATGGTGTTTGGAGGTGGGTTATGTATTTAGGTTTGTGTTTGGGCTTGTGTTTGGGCTTGTGTTTGGTTGTATGAGGGTGCATGCCCATGAGGATATCCATGATGAACTCCTCCGGTTGGCGGAGGCATAGTTGATGGTGGAGTGAAGCCAGGGGGGTATGATGAGTCATTTGGCTCTCCCAGCAGGGATTCTCTTGCCTCCTTTTGTTGAGACAGTTGTATGGCCTCCATAAGTCTAGCCACTTGATCTTTTAGAGTCTTGACCTCATTTTTTAACTCCTCATTCTGTCTCTCTAGCTCATCCATAGGTTTTGATCGTGCACAAGTCCTATAAGGATGTCGAGGAAGTTGTCTTTCTCTAATTTTTCTGTTAAAGTTAAAAATTGATCTTTTGAGAAACAATTTAGATGCAAAATTATGAATGATAAAGATGTTGATGCAAAATGAGTATGTAGATGAAAAATGTGTGGAATGATTTTTGAAATCCCTTTTTTTGATGATAAATTTATGAATGAATGCATGCTTGTTATGCACAAATAACTAAAGACTTGAATATTTTGAAAAGAGCTGAGTGGTTTAATTTATTTGTCTTTGATTTTTGACAATTTTCTGTTTTTTTTTTTGAATTTGGGTATATTTATTTATTGTGCTAGAAAAACCTTTAGTTTTGTTTTAAAAGGCTTTTAGTTTTGCTAGAATTTTTCTGGAAAGCATTCTTTAGGTTTTCAAAATTTTCTGTTCTCTCCTTTTGAACCTTTTGTATTTTCAGAAATTATTTTCTAATTAATTAATTTCTTTTTCTAGGAGTTTCTAGTTTTCCTTGATTTTCCTTGTTTTTCTATTTGTTTTGATATTTCTTTTCTTTTGTTTGACTTTTCTTTCTTGATTTTTGTATTTCCCCAATCTTCAGCTTCCATTTTGGATGATAATTGTCCGTGTGTATATGAACCATTTTACGAACGGGTGTATGCCCTTTTTGCTTCTCAAAAATTTCAAATCACCCCAAAATTTCTAGTAATTACAAAATTGCACCAAAATCCCATTTCAACTCCCATTACCTCAAAACTAAAAAATGAAACTCTTCTCTTAAATTCAAGCTTTCTTTTTACTCAAGAATCAATATCATTTGCAAATCATTTCTTTTCAAAACTTAAAAAAAATCTTTTTCTAAATATTTTGGGATTTTTAAGTCTCACGCAATGGGCACTAAATGGGGGGCTTGCGGTTCACCTGCTGTCCAACATTTAGTAGTCTGTATAGGCCCCCGTGCTGCCGAAGCCCCCTCGGGTCTTGTGCATGAGTGGACTGAAGGTTCCTCCAAAAAATAAAAAGCTTTTCAAAAAAACAAAATCTTCAAATACTCTTTCTTCAAGCACCTTCTCAGGTCAAGCCTTCAAAACACAATAGAACTACGTAAGTCTTGAGTTTCCCATTGCACCGGGGAATATGTAGGAGCAGGATTAAGTCCTGTCAGGCTAACCTCCATCAAATTATGTATTCTCACATTAATTGAAGGGATCAAAACATTTCCAAATAATCACACACTCAGTTTTAGGGTACCGTTCTTCGGAACGGGCGAGTATGGTGCCTAACACCTTCCCTATTTGTAACCGACTCCCGAACTTAGCATCTCATCCTCAAGTCAGGATTTTTTCCAAATATTTTTCCCTTTAATAAAAATTTGGTGGCAGCTCCACAATCAAAATAAAATTCATTTTTTTAAAAAATTTTAGCAAGTTCGTCGTCTCGTCGGAATTACAGTTGCAACAAAAAGGAATCCACTTTAGATAAGAATTTAATTGTATAAGAAATAATTGAACTTTCATACCTATTACTTTTTATAAATAAACAAAAGTGGCTGGAGTAGAAATGAAGTCACAAACTCTAGGGTAGACCTTATTGAGAAATATGAGTTCTCATTCCTATCTCCCGTTTCTCTTCCAGACCCTAATTATGTTATTTAAGATGGCAATAATTTACCTTGAACTGCATAATGTGGACTAACTCCATAGTGCTCATAGGATGGAATAAATGAGACGGAGAAGAGGTCATCAATTCATAAGGAGATACCGCATGAATTATTAAAGAGGATTTAGTTTAATTTGTAAGTACCCTAAATGTTTTGTTATGGATGACTGTAATGTTAATAAGGTACTAATGCTCTTGTTATAAGAGTCTTTGACATTGTGTGATGGTATGTAAAAAATAAATATAAATAATGATGTACATATGATGGTATCTATGAATGTATATTACTTGTAATAAATAAATACAAGTTTTCAAAATTAGCATGAAGGACGACATCTGATCGTTTATTTTCTGCTACGATAGCCGCTACAATGAGCCTCATATTTTCAACTAAGATTTTAAGAAAAAATTTTACTGTATTTTTAATATCAGTAATTTCAAAAAGGATTCTGCATCATGAAGCAGTCTAATAATGAAACTGTAAATACGACTTAAGTGTAAAATGAGCTTCATTTTTAGGGTGTTACATTTTAGTCCCCAAATGACAACACAATCAATATTTTAATTAAAAAGACATTTAACTACCATGTTTATCTTCTAATGTGACCATTTAATTATGTATAATTGAACATATGTGGCCTTGTCAAGTTTCCTCGTCTATTTGAAATTAATTTCACTTTAGTTTAGGGCCAACATTTAGTTTATACTTCTCGGTCTCCCAAAAGTACCTTATAAAAAGGTTATTTATTTGAAAAGGTTTTTGGGGTCTATCTAAGACTGTGTGGAGAACACATCATTTAGGAATCATTGTCTTGTCTAGAAAACCTTTGATTAGTTTGATGTCATATCGTCTAATCTAAAGCTGTCTAATCTGGACTAAAGTGACTTTATCTAGTCTAAAATAGCATTGTCTAGTTACGACATCATCTTGTCTCAAATAGACTTGTCCGATCATATCATCTGATTTGTAGATGTCTAATATATAGTGACCATATTTGGTCTAAGGCAGCCTCTTCTCCCCTAGAGCAATATCGCCTGGTTTAAAACATCATCTCATCTAGTTGTACCATTTAATATGAAATAATCTTATCTCATATGAAGTGGCCATGTTTAGTCAAAGGCAATCTCCTCTGGTCTAAAGCAACATCGTATGGTTTAGAACATTATGTCATCTAAACAACCTTGTTTCATCTGAAGTAGACTTGTCTAATATAAAGCATCCTTGTATGATTAGAAATAAACTCCTTTGTTTCGAATCAATGTCGTCTACAAACATGTCTACATACTTGTCTAATTTGACTATTCTAATTCAACTTTTCTATTTCAACTCATCTAATTTGATACCTTAGAACATTTAATCCTCAAAATGCTATTTTAATATTCAATAACATTGAATGTTCTTAGTTTATATAATGTCTAGCACCTCATAAATGGTTCTAAACTTAAAGAATAACCCTAATAAAGAAATTCAGACAAATTCCAGGCATAAATTAATAATTTGTATTCTAGAGTTAAGAGAAAACTTTAGACTACTCCTAGATATTTACTTGAGTCTTTCCCTTTACCTTAAAATTGAAGTTCATTGTAGAACCAACATTGGAGGCTAAATTCCTAGAATTTGGTGTATCTTACCTATTTAAATTTTCGTTTGGTCCACACTTTGTAAGATACCTATTTAAATTTTCCCTTTACCTTCATGATATAGGTTAAATAAGAAAATTACAATAATAAATAAAATATAATTAAATGGTTTAATAACCTAGTACGAGCAAATAGTCAACAACCGTTCTAATTTACATGTGGACATTTATCCTACCAAATAAATGGTTTAATGTCCTCAAAATTTTTATGCTTTATTGAAAAATTCCAAGAGGACATTTATCTTACCAAATAACAATGATCAAAATCATTCAACTATCAACCCTTAAGCAATTAGTCCATAACATAGGGTTGATTAGTCCTAATTCTACATTACTGTACTTGAGAACCAATTGTTAATAATTTAATCAATTTTATCATCTATCTTATGCTCCATCTTCTGAAATCCCAACCACTAGTGTCCTATAAATGATATTAGCATTTACTAGACGAGATTAGATCCCATCAAGACAAAGGATTAATGTAAAGAAGTAAGAGGATTTCAATAAATATCATTGAACCTCAAGGAGATTTCATTTTTCTCGAAGGTCAACAAAGAAATTCCATAGTTAATGCGGATCTAACATAGATCTAAGAAAACAAGGAAGTAGAATCTCACAATGTGCAAGGACATTTTGAATTCATAAGAATTAGCATAAACCAGTATAAGGATCAAAAAAAGGAACTCAAAACTTAAGAGTAATCAAAGCTAATTTGTAGATTACCATGAATATTACAAGTAACTCTCTTTTAATATTTGGAACATTCATAAAAGCAAAGCATGGTTGATTTAGTAACCAATTTGACTGAGTGATAAATTGTTATTTGGGATGAGTGAAACAATTCATGTAATACAAAGTTTTAAATTAGGAAAGAAAAATATTAGGTTCAACATAGGATTTCAATTATAACATAATAAATTTTTCAATATGTTGGAGAGGTAATAATAAACGTGATTACGGAAGGAAAGTAACATATTAACATTATCAAAGGAGCAAAAAATCAAAACTGTCTTTTCGGACTTACCATAACAAAGGAAAGTAGTGCCCCAAAGTAGCATTTCTCATCATAAGAGACACTATCTTGGAGATACTCACTTATATTAAGTTTTCTATGCAAACAACTTAAATACTTATTGAGGGTATGCATACTTGTCCTTTGTCTTCTCATTCCCTCGTCAGACAGTCATTATCATAGTTATGTTTTTTTATGATTATGATCTCTACCATTTCCTTGTCCCTTGAAATTTACCTCATCCTAGTTACAACTTAAATATTTTACTCTTACAATTATGATAATTGTAGTTCTTGACTAGATAGTTCCTTTAGCAAGCCACACTTCTATAGTTGAAACATCATATGGTTGAGTTACAAGTTAATTTTTTCTTTAACTTTAACAACTTTATCTTTTTATCTTTAATGTTCTCAAAGTTATTTTTAGAAATCTATCCTCGAATAACTTTCAGTAATCAGTCTAAGACTTTCACTTATAATCTTCTTCCTTTATAGTAAAATGATGCTAATAGAGATGTTTGAACTTCCCATAGTTGTAGTATGCATCTTCTTTGATAGTGTAATCTTGAGTATAGTATAATCTCCTTGCTTATCATATCTAAATAGGGTGTAGTTTCTTTAGTCAATAATATTTACACAAAGCTTCTCACTTCTTGGTTATTTGTATTCATGGCTAAAGCAAATTACAATGTAATCTTCCTTTTTCTTGAATTTCTTTCTTCCTCCTAGTGTATCATCTAATTTTGCATTCAAATTTGTCTTGCCCTTGGTATAAAAATTTCCTTGATGTTGGACTTTGATCATTCAAATTTCAAAGTAACAAGTTGTGATTGGACTTTAATAGTGCAAGGACAAATCTCTTCCATAGACATGGTTCTTTGTCTTAGGATAAGTATCCAATTCCTACTTTTGTTGTAAGTTCCTTAGATACTTAGACTATTCCTTGAAAATAATCAATCATCCTTGTCTCCAATAAATCCTTTCTATTTAATACGTCTAAGAACATATATGTCTACTCCTTGTACCATTCTAATTTGATTCCTCGTTGTCCATAAAATTTCGAGCCCATTCATCTGAACACTCGACTTATTTACTTTGAGATTTTTTACTTAAAAATCCAAGCCTAACAAATAGATATTTTCTACCTAAAGTATTAGCTACTTTGTTGAATTGTTCTGAATGATATCTTAAATTAAAGTTTTGAGTAAATTTCATTCGTCTTCTTTACTTCATATTAACTTCTTTTGTTGAAGGCAACATTTAAGACTCTTATGATTATTATAGATTATAAACTTAACTCCAAACTTTTAAGATCCCAAAATTTCCAAAGTAGTGACAATGAAAGTCAATTCCAAATCATAGACGATTAATGTTTTCCTTATATGTACATGTTTTTCTATAGGAGTAAGACATAACTTTTCATCTTGCATCAATGCACTTAAAACCCCATTATAAACCTCAAAATTTCTTGCTGAATCTAGTGTGGTGAAGATAGGAGTAGTTACAAATCTAGCATCTAATTCTTAAAAAACTATTTTCAAACTTTTTATTTCATGCTAAGTGTCTCATTTATCTAGTCAATCGAATTATAAATAAATTTAGTCATAAAATACCTCAAATAACTTCCTATAATATCCAAATAGCAAATAAATTCCTAACCTTATTAACATTCTTATATTTTCTCCACTTATTTACTACCTTAATCCTTACTAGGATTTACTAAAAAATTTTACTTAAGAATCATACATCGAAGAAATTAAAGCTCAAATATCTAAAATCCTAATTCATGAACCCACCTAACAATTTCTATTTTTCTTCAACATTTAGAGTATTATCCTTAAAATGATCTTCATGTTCGTTCTTATTTATACAAGAAATAAAAGTATCTATACTTTAGAAGATAGGTGTCTATCCTTCCTGACAACTTTGTTCACTTATAATTCATACATAATCTCTTAATATCATCCTTCTCCTTAGGAAATAAAACTATAGAACTCCAAGCTATGCACTACACTTAATAACTTGATTTTCTAAAATTCCCAATATCTGTTTCTAGATTCTAATAGATCTTTGAGTGGTGGCAATTATACTTAGCTTGTTTTGAGTTATGAGATCTAATAAATATGACATGCAGGATAAAACCAATTGAAGCTTAGGATTAATCTTTGCAACTAAACCTCATCTTACTATCTTTTTGAAAATAGTAACATTATGGCATACGAGCAAGCATGTTAGGCCTTTTGTCAAGCCGGTAGGAAGGAATTATTCTAATACCATTAGTGTAACAACCCTTTAAATCACCTACATAGATTTTAACTCATTCAAGATGTAGACAGTATAGTTTGGTATTACTAAGTTAGAAATATAAGATTTACCTATAAAGATAGGATGCGACATAATGTGATTATCAACTATGAGCTTCTCATAACATCTCGTCACCCATGTCATAACTTTGCTTCACCATAGTCCTTTATATCTTTAGGGCATTTGACTGTTCTTGGTTCCTTGAGTCGATTGCCATGTTTGAGTTGAATTGGGAGTCCTCAAATCTAGATCTACTAAGAGCATAGTTTTAGACATAAGAAAATACTAGACGAGGAGTGAGAAATTTCTTTCAAGTAGTAGCTTGAATAGTAGTTATATATTACATTACAATGAAATTTCCCAAGTATAAGATGCATAGAGAAAGTATAGGAAACGAGGAAGAAGAAGACCTCATGTTGTTAAAAGAGGAATGCTTTTTGGGATTAGGAGGAATAATGGTTTACTATTTTTCTTCAATTTCCAAATATGCAATTGATTTACTCTTCTTTGTTGGTGAGAGGAACATATGTGTAGTTTCACAAGTTTTAGTGGAACTCTACGGTTCAATTGCCATCTATTTTTTTTTTATGAAAATCCAACTGTTACATCTCTTAACTCAAAAAATCTTTTTTAAAAAATATACAACAAACCAGTGAAAAAAGTTGGGGAATAAAAGCACATAGTCAATCCAAGAGAGATAAATACCATCCAACTTTACAACAATATATCATAACTATAAAAAAAATTAACATGATCAAGAAAGGGTTTGGTTATCATCGCCGTGCCCACTGCAGAGCTATCGCGGCTCTGCTGGCCTTCATCTCCAACCTCTACTCCAAATCCATCAAGCTCATTGTGAGAGTAACCATGGGTGTAGTTCTTAATTTCCCAAAACCTACATTGTTTTTTTCATCTTTCCCAATCCAAGGTAGGAGATTTTTATCGCTTTTGTCCTAAAATCGTAACCATCAACCTCCTCCTTCTCTGAGTGCCACCCCTACAAGGTCTATGTTCTCCAAAAAACAACAAACCATTATCCTCTCATTCTCCTTTTTCTCCATCTCCAACCAATTTAAAGCTATGTCGCAACCGTAATTCCGACGAGACGACGAACTCGCTAAAATTTTAAAATAGAATTTATTGGATTTCGTGGAGTCGCCACCAAATTTTTATTTAAGAGAAAAAGATGTGGAAAAACCCTGACTCGAGAAAGAGATTAGGTTCGAGAGTCGGTTACGAGTGGGGAAGGTGTTAGGCACCCCGCTCGCCCATTCCGAAGAACGGTACCCTTAAACTGAGTGTGTGATTTTTGAAAATGTGTGATCCCTTAATTAACATGGAAATAAATAACTTGATGGAGGTTAGCCTGACAGGACTTGATCCCGCTCCTACGTATTCCCCGGTGCAATGGGAAACTCAAGGCTTACGTAGTTCTGGTGTGAAGGCTTGACCTTCGGAAGTGATTTAAAAAGGGATAGGATGCTTTGAAAATCTTTAAAAAGGTCCGAGGCAACTAGGGCTGCATGGGGGCCTATACGAACTTCTAAACATCGAACAACAATGAAAACCGCCAGTTTCCCATTTAGAGCTAATCGTGTGAGACTAGTGATCCCAAAACCTTTTGAAAAGAGCTTTATTTTTGGAGGAACCTTCAGTCCACTCATGCACAAGGTACGAGGCAGCTAGGGCTGCACGGGGGCCTATATGAACTTCTAAACATCGAACAACAGTGTAGATCGCCAGTTTCCCATTTAGAGCTCATTGCGTGAGACTTGTGATTCCCCAAAATGAATTAGTTTACAAAGAATAGGGATTAAGAAATGAATTTGATTCAAAATTTGAAGAGAAGCACGAAACTTGATTTAAATGGAACTTGATCTTGAAATTTGGAAATTGAACTTGATTTGACAAAAACAAACTCGACTTGAATTCAAAGAAAAGAATAAAACTTGATTGAAAAGAAACTTGATTTTGATTTTGGAAATTGAACTTGATTGGTTTTGATGTTGGAGAAAAACGAATTTTATTCGGAAGTTGATGAAAAGAAATAAATTGGATTTGATCCAAAGTGAATTTGATTTAAAACTTAAGGAAAAGAATTATATTGGATTCAAACCCGATGAATTTGGAATTTAATAAAAAGAATTAAAATGGAATTACTTTTAGAATAACCTTGGTTTAAAATTTGAAGAAAATGAAATTTAATTTTAGTCTTGAAAGAAAAGAACTCGATGAAATATTAGATTGACCAAATATGAGAAAAAGAAAGATTGAAGTTTTGTTTTAAAAAAAAAAATTAAAGGGTTAAATGGATTTTTGCTACGGATCTTTGATGATGCTTGGGAGGGTATTAAAAATGAAGTGTAGCTCCAGAGGATCAAACCCAAGACGCTAGAGATGCTGGCCATATGCTCAACCACTGGACTACATTGAAGGTTGAGATTTTATCAAGTTGGGTTTATCTTAAGGCGTGCTCCACCAGTAATTGCATGACCTTGTTGCGTGTCTCTGATTCCTCATCTTCTGAGTCGATAAGTGCATCATTCTTCCTAATTCTTAGCTCATGAATAATTTGTCTATTCCTTGGAGAAGTTCAGATTGAACTCACCTCCTGGTCACCACTTCCTTTGTTGCTATGGCCAATGTCAGAAAGCCCAAGATCTATTCATGCTTGGCCCCGCTGCTGGAGGAAACAGTGTATGGCATAGAGGCTTAAGTCATGGGCCAACGTGTTAATATGTATCATGGTCCACTTGAGGAACATTCGGCGTGATGTGGCCTGAATTTGCTTCGTACGTGGCTAAGGCAGAGTTAGCAAACTTACTGGAAATGAGGTTATTGTGATAATTTAAAAAATTGCCACATGCAGGGCTCGAACCTAGCTCCTCTCACATGTCTTCAGGCACTCCAACCAGCTAAGCCAATATTTAGTCTTGTAATGTATGGCTGATATTGATTAATATCAAGAACTTCCTGGATGTACATATCACTTGGCATGCAAGGCCGACGTGCACGTTTATTAAAACATCATGATAAGAAGAAGCCCATGTTGAGTATATCACTCAATGACTATTCTCATTCTTGCTGTATAGTCCCATCTCTTTTCTAAACGAAGAATGACGCAACTGATACTCGTGATCTTCATGGTCAACAACTTACCTTGCCGTGATCTGCGGGTGCTGATTTTTGATTGAAGTGCTCTTTTTACAATCATGTTGTGTGGCCTTCTAAGCTATCCTATACGTGATTCGGAGCCTGGTTTGTTGCATGGACACCCAAGTGAAGCCTCAAATCCAAATGAAGATAACCCGAAATTGTAACTCGATGATTCTTGTCCCAAGCTTTCAACGAGATCCCATAATAGCAAATCAGGCCTCCATCTTACATATATCCTTTTGCCCATGTAATGTACAAGTCACAACAGCCTGGGGGCATGAATTATCAAGAGTCTTAACATGTGCATGGGCCATTTTCACATACAAAAGTCTGTATGCTTAACTTATGCATGTTGAAGGCCCTCTGTGATGCATAAAATGACATTCTTCAAGTCTCAGAGGGGGCTACTTTTCACATATGATAACTAGGAGATCAAGTTGATGTATGCATCACATGTTTAACATTTCATTGGCTCCATTGTGTGAGATCTTCTGAGTTATATCCACACAACCAACTGAATATTAGAAATCACATTACAAAGAGGGTTTCTCTCTGACATCCAAGGACCACACCATGACGAAATCCATGGTATGGTTGCTTAAGTGGGATACCCGATTCGGACCATGCCCAGCGTTTCCAAGTGGGATAGTCAAAGGCAGTAAGGTGACCATGGAGCAAGGTGCAATTTTCGTTTCCATCATGACGGACTTCTTATGTTGGTGGTCTTTGATACAAGACCCTATTCTATTACTCTTTACTGTTTCAGCCGTACCACTTCAATTATCATGTTAACAGGTTATATGAGAAAGTATCAGGACCTTACCTGGTGGTCTTTGAATGAACTTCAGTGTCAATCTTACATGATCATTGCTCATTGCTTCTGATGCCCCAGTTCTTGAATTCATGCTCAGCGATCCTGAACTCGTGCCTTTTCCGCTCTTCCTTCCATGCCTCTCACCATGGCCAGATCCTTGGACTGGGAGCACCAAGTTGATGGCCCCCTATAATGAATGTTCGATCACCAAAATCTTGAGTCAGCCTTGACTATTCCATACCATAGCATCTCCATTGCATTGTTGATCCTTCATGACCTCTCTGAGGCTTCCTGCGAATCGAATACAGATCCCACATGATCTTTCACGTGACAACCGATGCCAACTCCATCTAGATCCCTTGCATATTTATGTGGGGGTTGCATGGTATGGATATTCCTTGCCTAACTTTTGCATGAATAACGATTGCCAGAACCCAAAAGGCTGAACCACAGCGTCATGTGGTGCTGATGTTGATGAGAAACCCGCATAGCAAAAATATATTCTAAAGACTCATTTGCTCGAGGTAACCATGGAATCCCCATGCAGTCAAACGTATGCACCAAAAGAACACAACCCTTAGTGCGTCTTATCACAAATTCTAAATCACATTTGAATGTTCTTCTTATGATTCTTGATCAAGGATATGGAGCATTTTCACATTCTAACACATACGTATACGTCTAGATTACTGAAGAGATCATAACATATCTTAGGTTTCAAGAACCATCTTTATGCAAACATGCAGAGGGTTTCAAAACCTTACCTGGAGTTTGTGAAATCTAGGTATACTCTTCACAAGAAGCTTCCCCCTCCAGCAATTGATGACTCCCTCCGGATGGCACTTGACCGTAAACTGAGTGGAGATGATTCTTGTGGCTGCGTGTTCGTCGTTTCTGCGATGAAGGAGCCAGTTCTGGATGATATTTTCCAGGAGAATTAATGGCTCTCCTTCCTTGGATCCCACCGAGTTTCTTGAATCTTCCTCCTTGTGATCGAGGCTAAGACGAACTTGTAGGTGACCAAACCGCTCCTTCCCTTTTTTCTCTGAAAAACCACACCCTTTTTGTTAAGAAATTCCAAACAGAACCTCCTGAGCCCTCTCCCCCAGGCTGACTCCAAAAGTTTCCTTCCTCTTTCTCCTTTTGCCTTTTTTTCTATCTTTCTATTTATTTTCCGTTTTCTGTTTTGTGATTCTGTTCCCCCCCTATTTTTTGTTTTTTGTTTTTTGGTTTTAAAACTTCTCTTTTTTGTCTTATTATTTTTTTTTTGTTCTTATAATACTTTTTAATTTTTGTTTTTATTTTTAATTTTTAAAAATTCTGTTTTTGTTTTTTTCTTTTTGTTTTTAAAATTTATTTTGTTTTATTATTTTTCAATTTCAGATTTTATTTTTATTTTCTCTTTTTCGGTTTTAATTTTCTGTTTTGGTTAATTCTCTCTCTTTTTTTTTTTAATTTCTTTTTATGACTTCTTTGTTGATTAATTTTCTTTCAGTTTTTATGTTTTTTTAATTCCTTTCTTTTCTTTTTATTATTCTTCTGTTATTGATTTTTGTATTTTTGTTATTTTCTCTTATTTTTCGTTTTTCTATTTATTAATTTTAATATTTACTAATTAATTTTAAAAATGGAAGCTTAGGATATAATTGAGTGTTTATAAGTTACAAATTTTTTTCTTTTCCTTTTTCTTTAATAAATCACAACAAATTGCCCTCACTATCATCATTAGTGGAATTGCTCAACCCTCTCAGACCTATGACCACCATTGACCTTTATGGGAACCATGGTAGTTTTGACCGTGCTTTCCCATCGACAACAAGATCTCCTTTCTTTCTTCCCTTTCTATATCTCTTTCTCTCTCTCTGACTATCTTTGTGACAACACAAGAAAGGTCTTTCTATTTTTACTTTTTGCTCGGGTAATACTCTTACCCTTCCATCTTTTTTTTACCATTTATTTAATTTTTGTTTAGAAAAATAAAAGTAAAATTGTAGAAAAAAAATAAAACAAAGGATTAGTTTAGGTTCGATTTACTAAATGAAAATATGATGTTATAATAACAGTAATGTAATATTAAGATAATTTTTAATAATATATAATATATAATAATATAATGTAATATTAATATAGAATATTGGATTTTTCTATTTAAATTTGTTAAAAATAAAAATAATGCAAAATGATTAATAAAATTTAAAACTTTAATTTTATTGTGGATATCGGAAATATGTAAATATGGATGAATATGTTCAAATTTTTATTTTTGCTAATTTTTCATTTATTTTATCTCATTAATTATTGTCATATTTTATTGCAGCTATGTGTCAATTTAACGTTAAAATTTTCTTAATTTAATTATTTTTTTATTCTATTTTATTATTTAGTTATTGGTATTGTCATTTTGTTGGTAAATATGAATAGATTATTTTTGTATATTATAATGTTATTAATCTTGTTATTATTAATTATTTCTATTAATATTTTTATTCCTTTCTATTGCATATTATTATTTATTTTTTCAAGTGTTTTGTTGTTAATTTTATAAATCTATAGTTGTGACAAATTTTATTTATTTTTATTATTATTATTTATCAATTATTCTTTTCTTATTATTATGATCTTTTAATATTTATAATTTTAATTTAATTTAAATATTTATTTCTTATTTGCTTGAAAAATAAAATTAATTATACTAATATTATAAGCATGGAGCTACAATGTATAGCTTTTTGTTATTAAAAATCACATTCTTTTTGTCTAATTTTTTTTAATAAATCTTGTCTATTTAAATTATATTATTTGATAATATATTTAAACAACAATCTATAATATAAATATGTATGTTGCTCTACCTTCCTATATTACAAGCATTGAGAGGATCTCTATGCAACATCTTTTATCATAGGTTTTGTGCGTCTTTTTAAAAATTTGTTTTTTAAAAATTTGTTTTTTTATACTATATTTTATAATAATGCATTGATTTATAATGCGAACATGTGACTGCTACCTTCACAAATTAATAGTATCAAGAAAACTTATGTATAACTCATTGTTAGCTTAAGTTTTATAAGCTATTTTAAAGTCATACGATAAACTATAAGAAAGATGTATAACATCTTTATCATCAATTATTATGAGTTTATGTATATTTGTCGTTATCTTAAGTTTTGTATAATGTGAATTTTTTATTAATTAAAATATGTTTACAATCTATAACAAAAAATTATTGTCAATCTTTTTTTTTAAATTATTTAAACGTTTATTTTATTAAAATTTATTAAAAATATTTTTTATAAATTTTATTTGAGAATTATTTCTTGTTTTTAAAAATTACTTAATCAAATTTCTCTATAAAAGAACAATCATATCTTTCTAAAATTATCCAATTTTTTTCTAAAATTTATTAAAAATGTTTTCTTAATATTTATTCCAAAATTTTCTCCCTTCTAATATTTCAATTAAATTCTGTTCTTCTCAAATCTTATCCTTGAGATTGCCTACAATATCATATTTATTCTTAATATTTACTAAAAAAAAGGATAAGTTATAAATTTAGTCCATCCTTTCTTCAATATTTGTATTTATCCTATTTTTAAATTATTCTAAATCAATTACTTTTCAAAATTTATTAAAAAAATACATCTTATTTCTAAAATTTACTTCAACTCAAATCTTAATTCTGAATTTATCTTAAAATCTCAAAAAATATTTTTTAAAAACTATATTATTTCAAGAATATCTCTTTTCTTCATAAATTGTGTTCATTGTCTAACAAAATAAATCTTTTAAAAATTTATTAAAAAAAAATTCCTTTATTTGAAATTTACTTTAACCTCCTTTTTAAAATCAAAAACTCCTTTTCCAAGTTATCTTAAATAAGTTACTTTAATAAAAAAATCTTTTTTAAAAAATTAATCCAATTTCTCTCTTTTTGAATTTATTTTCCAAAAATTATTTTATTCAAATATCTTCTCACTTTTAAATTTATTTGAAAAAAAAATTTCTCCTAAATTTATTTCTTTTCAAATGCTTTATTTTCAAACCAAAGTCAATTTAGTCCTTAAATCCTTTTAAGAACTACAGAATCTTGAGTTTTCTATTGCACCGGAGAATACATAGGAGCAAAATTAGAAGTTCTATCGAAAAAAAATTCCTTTCAAATTCATTTGTGCTATATTTATTTTTATATTTTTATTTTATATATTTAATTTTAGGATCAATATATTGCATAATTTAAGTAAGGATACCATTCTTTTGAATGAGAGAATAGATGTTAATACCTTCACTACTCGTAATTGACTCTTGCACTTAGATCTTTTTAAAAGGGTTTTTTTTTTCCAATATTTCCCTTTTAAAATAAGTTAAAAAATTTGGTGGGAACTCCATTTTTCAAAAAATCATAATTTTCCTTTTCTAATCTTCGTTCATGTCCCATCGTGATATAGATTGCAACGATAGTATAACTTGAAAAGGTTATAATGTAAAGGTCCCAGTTGCAAATGAAAAGGCCAGTTGGAGAAACTTAGTGGATCTATTGGGCTCATCACCAAAGTAAGAGCCAAAAAGTTGCATGAGGAGGTGAAAACCTTATTAGGCCTTCAGAAGGAGCTCCCTCAGGCTCAACATACGTCTCCCATGTCTCTCCATACCGTAGACTAGGACTTCAATTTTCTTGTATTTTAGGTTCTATGAAGGCCCAAATATGTATATGCTTAGCTCCTATTTTCCCTATATTTTAGATTAGATTGTTGGGCCTGTTTTGGACCCAACTTGAGGCTATTACATAAAGGCCCTCGAAAAACTCCGTAAATGTCCAAAATTCCCCCAAAAAGCTTTATTTTTTGCTAAAGGCTAAACTGTTCCAAGAAAAATATCAAATTATATTAGATTTAATTGGGAACGAACTAATAAGTGTTAGAAATTTTGTAGGAACAATATGAGAGCATCTCAGGTAATGTTGAGGAAAATTACAAAATACCCCTAGATGGTCGGGAGGGGAAGAAAATGTGAAACAAAAAGCCAAAAGTGAGCCCCACATGGTGTGCATGAGAATTCCATTTGAAAAGTGTTGTGATGACTCACCATATGAATCATCATCATATTTATGACATAGGACAAAAATCATAAATGAAAATATTCTTTTAACCATGGTTATGGTTAATTAACCTTGATTAATTAAAATTAACCATGCTTAGGATAAGTTAAACTTAATTAGTGAAAAAATCGGCCTAATTAACACTAATCTAATTATAAAAGGATAATTCATTATATTTTGAATTATTTTGGAAAATGGAAATTACATACCAAATTACCAAAATGCTCTTAAGTGAGAAATTCATTCCTAAAATGCCCTAGCTTGGTTGAATTCACTAAGGGCCATGGGGAAGCTCATTTTTTTTTTAGATTTGACCTCCTAAACACTTAAAAATTTTTCCAAAATCTGTCAAGGTTAAACCTAATCCAAAACCTCTAACATTCCACCTTAAGTTTAAGTTTCCATCTTTGAAATATAAGTTAAAATCAACCTCTAAACACCAAGCCCCACCACCACCACTAAGAGCTCTTTGTGGACCACCAAGGGAGGGGACCAAGTTCAGCCACCACAGTCCCACCAAAACCCCATACCAAGTCTCCATCAAGTAGGATTTTACTACTTTGTCTTTTAAGTTTTAAATCTTAATTTCTATGGTTTATTTTCTTCTTTTTGTGAATCCTTTCTTTAAGATCCATAGATCTAATTTTTTTTTTGAACTCATGAGAGCTCAAGGATGCCTTTGAATGGTTAAAAATGAGCATCATCCATTTTTAGTAATTTTTGAAAGTTAAAGTGAAGTTTGGATGGATTAAAGTGCTTCTAGCCACCTTAGATGCAATTTAATTGGTTAAAATTATTTAAAAATCCATTTTGATGCTTTGGGAAGTTTTTAGAGGTTATGAGGAAAACTTTTGAAGTGTTCATGATATAAGATGGATGGGTCTTAGGGTAAGTCTAGTGGAACTACACTTATTTGTCTTAAAAAATGCTATCTTGAAGATTTTTATACTTAAAGATTGAAAGGTGTTGATTATAATGTCCAGATCGGAACCCATGGACTAAAATAATTAAAATTTTAAGAAAAATTAAATTATGAGTCCCATAAACTTGCTTTAGGCATAGATCTAAAATCTACTAAGAGAAAGTTGAAATTGTGGGACCAAGAATGACATAAGTTTCATAAGACACCTATGACTCTCTTTGACCATGACCCAAGCTAAGGGGTTTGGATAAGCCTTGTATGGATCGAGTGTTTAAGGTGCTACAAGTGCACAAAATCATGGAACCAAGGTTTTATGAGAATAAATTTTGAAAAGGTGACCTAGAAAGCTTAAGGTGAACATTCGGCCATATGAGCCAAGTTAAGGATAAAAAATTTCTAAAAATTTCCAAAGATTGGTACAAACTATATGACTAAGTCCTAAATGGTGTGGAACAACTCTTAAGGGAAGAAAAATTGAACTAAAATTGTCCTAAAATCACTAGGTGTGTATTCAGTTACCTTTGGTTAAGTAAAGGAAAATAAATTTAAATTTTTATTAAGGATGCATTAAGAACCATCATTAGGTAAATAAGAAGATTTAAACGTGTAAGAAAGATTTAGAAGTGACTAGGTGTATAGTAGCCAAAATTTATGAAATCAAGTGAAATCTATAATTAAAACTTAAGCTAGATTCAAGGATGCATAAGTTGGTAATTAAAAATAAACCATGGAGTTATGAGGAGGAAAATGGACATTCAGCCATGACCTTTAGGAGTAGAAGAGAAACCCTAAAATTAACTAAACTTGGTAAAAATTTATGGCCTAAACTTTAACTACAAAGATTCCCAAATTTGAGTTAGATAAAGATGAAATTTGATGCATAAAACTCTATGAATGGCATTTGGCCACCTTAGGGTTAATTAGACAGGAAGGAGTTTAAATTCTTGACTAGGGTTAATTAAGCATCCTTGGCATATAGATATAAAGGATTAAGAGTGTAAGTAAGTTTTAGGGATGGTAGGATATCCATCTGGCCATGATTAGGGATGGAAGTAAGTTGAGCCAAGCTAGGCTTTCATTGTTCAAGTCTGGCCTGTTTAAAAATTTTTAGGCCTAAGTTTGGGTCTGTTACCTATGAAAGGCTTTCTTTTTCTATCAAGACTTGTCCTAATTTAAAGCCTACAAGGCCTACGAGCATGTTTAAAAGTCTACATTCCAAAAAACACCAATAAATAGGCTTAAAGCCTATATAAACTATTGAATAAAAATGCTTGCAAACTTAAAACCTACAAAATAAAAATATCATTAAATAGGCTTAAAACATATATATATATATATATTATGTAAATAAATATATTATAATAAATATTATACAAATATAATATATTATAATAAATATAAATATAAATATATATAATATATGAGAATAAATAGGCCCCTGAATAGGTTAAATAGGATTTTTTATATGCCTAAACCTAGCTTGTTTATCTAAAAAGGATCTTTAACAAGTCTGGACCTATCTATTTATTAAACAAGCTAAGCCAAACTAGGTTTTAAACGAGTCGACCCATAAGCCCCTGTCGGACGGCCTTGTTCACTTCCATCCCTAGCCATGATTAAGTTAGTGAAATGAAGATAAAATTTTCACTATGACTTAAGTCTAAACCTAGACATGCATAAATTGATTAATTAGGAAGGAACCATGGAGCTGAAAAGTGTTATATACCATTCTACCATGACCTCTAAGTGTGAGGGAGAAGTCTTAAAAATTTATAAGTTAGGTAATGATTAATGACCTAAACTTCAGTTAGTAGAAATCATCTTCTAAGATAAAGAAAAGAGAACTAAAACACCTTAGAAACCTTGTTCATGCATTTGGCCACCTTGATTTAAATCAAAGGGATATAAGTTTGTCGTAACCGTAATTACAATGAAATGACGAACTCGCTAAAAATTTAGAAAGAATTTTATTTTAATTGTGGAGCCACCATTAAATTTTTATTTAAGGGAAAACATTCGGAAAAACCCTAACTTAAGGAAGAGTTATAAGTTCGGGAGTTGGTTATGAGTAAGGAAGAGATTAGGTACCCTACTCGCCCATTCCGAAGAACGGTACCCTTAAACTGAGCGTGTGATTTCCATATTTTTTAAAACTAATTGACCCCTTTTAAATAAAGTAGAAAATAAATAAGCTTATGGAAAATAGCCCGACAGGACTTGATCCTTCTCCTATGTATTCCCTGGTGCAATGGAAAATTCAAGGCTACATAGTTCTGGTTAAGGACTTGATCCTTAAGAAATTTTTGTAAAGGGTATGAAATTTGTATTGAATAAAAAAAACATTTGGGTGTTTTGATCGTTTTACTTTTGAAGAAGAAGAGAAAGGACATCCTTGATCCACATGCATAGAGCCAGAGGCAAGAGAAGGTTGCACTACGACTCATATGACTCTCTAAATATTGAAAGACAGGGTATGCTGCACTTTCAAATTTGAAGCTAATTGCGTGAGATTTAGGATCATTTGAAATTTTGAAAAGTATTTGGAAAAATTAAATTTGGGAAGAAATATTAAGAAATGAAGATATTTGACCCACATGCATAGAGTTGAAGGAAAACGAACGTTGCACTGCGACTCAAATGACTCTTCGAATACTGAAAGACAGGGTATGTTGCACTTTCAAATTCGAAGCTCATTGCGTGAGGTTTAGGATCATTTGAAACTTTGAAAAGTATTTGGAAAAACTGAATTTGGGAAGAAATATTAAGAAATGAAGATCTTTAACCGACATCCAGAGTTGAAGGCAAACAGAGGTTGCAACAGACTCATATGACTCTCAAAATACTGAAAGACAGGGTATGCTGCACTTTAAAATTCGAAGCTCATTGAGTGAGATCTAGGATCATTTGGAACTTTGAAAAGTATTTGGAAAAATTGAATTTTGGAAGAAATATTAAGAAATCAAGATCTTTGACCCGCATGCACAAAGTCGAAGGCAAACAAAGGTTGCACTGTGACTCATATGACTTTCCAAATATTGAAAGACAGAGTATGCTGCACTGTCAAATTCAAAGCTTATTGCGTGAGATCTAGGATCATTTGAAACTTTGAAATTTATTTGGAAAAAATTTAATTTTGGAATAAATATTAAGAAATGAAGATCTTTGACCCACATGCACAGAGTCGAAGGCAAACGAAGGTTGCACTGCAACTCATATGACTCTCTGAATATTAAAAGACAGGGTATGTTGCACTTTCAAATTCGAAGCTCATTGCGTGAGATCTAGGATCATTTGAAACTTTGAAATGTCTTTAAAGAATGATTTTAACAATGTGGCAAATTAATATTTCCATAATGTCAACTATTAAATTGTATGCTAGTGCCTTCATATGTATAGGTACATAAATCCAGGTTGTTTTCATCATTTATCTCTAGCCTCAATGTAGAGCTTTGGGAATTTAGAATTGCCACATAATTTTAATTTTGGTGAACTTGTTGATGTTAGCCTAAATTACAGTCCTGATAATTAATTTGCTACCATATCAGGGATAAAGTCATTTTAAACATCTATCTGATCCATTAATAGTGAGAACAACCTTTGTTCACCTCTAATTCATATTTATTTGCTGCCTACTCTACATTAGATGATCTATCAACTAGGTTTTGACAAGCTATATCAGGTTAGTAATAGAACTATAGTCTATAGGAATGATAGATTCTATCAAGTTTATCCCTGAGATTTATTCATCTCTGGTGTGATGAAACTCAGAACCTGTATTTAGCTTAGTTATCCTATCAGATTTTAGACTCTGAACATTCATTCTTTCTACTGCCAGTATATATTGTAGAATCCTGCAAATTTAGCTCATAACTTGCACAATTTCATATAAAATCAGTCTGAAGTCTTATTTGATCAAGGAATTATAGAATCTGTATAATTCCTCTTTGATTTCAAGTCCTATGGCAATTGTGAACCTAATGCTAAAGTCCTAGGCAAATTGTAAACCAAAACATGATTGGTCTATCTCATAGTTATTTTAAGAAATATGAGTCAGTCTCTGATTAGTTTCTTTTAGATTAGTTTTTCGCTTGTTTCCCTATAGGAATTCGTTTAACAACGCTTGCTCAGCCCATGAGACCTATTATTCTAGCTTCCTACAGCTGATATATCCTATATGTTCCATTTATCTCAGCTGATATATCCTACATCAAACCGATTATTGAAGCATGCGGCCAATGCAGAGACTAGCTCCCTCCAAATCTGGATCTTATATTTTGGATCAATTTTTCTAATTTGAGGCATGGAATCCAAAACTGATGTTGTAGTCGGGTCATTGTCCTAATAGGTCAAGGAGCTATGTAATTTAAGACCAAGAGACTTCATCACAGACAAGGTATTTCTAGTGGTACAATACCCATTAAGTTTCCCAGTGTATGTAGTAATAATGCATAGAGCTTAAGGGAATCTCAAGCTGCTGATCTAGTTCCTTAGAGGATTAAGACCCCCAAATCCCTTTGCTATGCATATTTCAGGTCAATGTTTTATTACCTAAGCCTGTAAACCAACTGTATGATTCCTCTTTGGCTATTACTTGTGGTTCAAAGTTCTGAGTTATTAACTTGAACCCAGTTTTAGTCCATCTAGTTTAGTTTGACTGCTACTGGCTTAAGGAGCTCTTCTATGCCTAAATGCTAGAGGTTACCAATCTGACAGATTGAGGATGTACTTCGGCCATAAAGACCTGTTGTTTTAGCTGGTCTGTTAACACTTTTCTGCACTAGCCAAGCAATTGCCAGAAGCTTGACCAGGAAACAGACTAAAAGAGATGAAGTTCCAAAAGATGCCATTAACACATCCTGATCCTTCATGATAAGCTTATGAAGCATGACTCAAGTGCCCATATGCCATGTATGTGTTTCTAAACTCATTCTGGTATTATTTTCCTTACTGCATCAGGGACATTTTAGTTGATCTACCCAAAACCTCTCTCATATCAGCTCGTTAAGTCTTTATGTCATCCCTGGCCCAGGACTCATAGTATCCAGATTTTCCGTTCATAAACCAGGGATATGGGGGCCTTTACATCAACCTATTACTCTTGACCCTAAGTAATTGATTCTACATCAGCTGACTAAGGATGCTCTCAATCAAGAAAGGGCCTATTAGGGGACCACACTGGCCATCACTGGTGCAGCTACATCTGCTAAGTCAACAGCCTCTCCACCAGTTCTTGTCTTGCTAATGATCACGCATGGCCTAAAAATCTCTTATACTAGTTTTTGAATTTTGTTAGGCCACTGATGTCAACTAACAGAAAAATTGATTCTGATATGCCTGAACCTATTTGATAAGTTTTCCCTTTGGCTTAGGTCTAGCTAAGGCAACCCTAGGTAAGAGAAACCTGCAGCTATGGCTATTAATTCTATTACTACAAGGTCTGTGCAATCAGAATAGGTAGCCTAAATTGAAGTAGCTATTGCTACAGACTCTTGAAGGCCATTC
This sequence comes from Canavalia gladiata, assembly GCA_037954105.1. NCBI lineage: Eukaryota > Viridiplantae > Streptophyta > Magnoliopsida > Fabales > Fabaceae > Canavalia > Canavalia gladiata. The sequence continues at coordinate 37,504,440 of CM075658.1, read as the reverse complement.
TAGCTCTTTGTGTGCTTTTGTACTTAAGCAATTGGCCTAAGAATAACAGAATCTGATGCTGAGTCTGTGGTCGTGTCATGTTTAGTGGTAGCCTATCAGAATACTACAGCAACCAGGGGTCCAAGGTCTGCTAAACATGCAGATTAGAGTGTAGAAACTGTCACTGTTAATTGTATTAGGGGCTGTTCTAAGGCCTTAATTGGCTTACCATTTAGCCAGGACTTATGAATATATTATGAGCCAGATTTTGTTTCAGAACATTTGTATCTACAGGCAACTGAATTTGATATTAGAGATTAGATTATTTACATTATATTCCTACTTGAGTTTGTGCAATTAACATACGTAGCCTAAGGTTGAAGCAGCTACTGTTACAAATCCAGAAGGAAATTCTAACTTTTTTAGTTTCTTTGCATGCTTTGGAAATTGAGAAATCTACCTAGGAGCACCACGTAACATAAATCAACCCATACTTGCTGTACTAGACTATCCCTCCCCTAAGGTTTATAAAATTTAGTCAATCAGGAGAAAACTGAGACTAACCTAGGCAAGGAGAACGTGCTACTGTGCCAGGTGTTGTTTCTGTCTTTGCCTGTGAGCTATGGGTTATGATAATCTGGCACAAGGTTCATGGTTAAGGTTTCCACAAAACTTATGCAATCTGTGTACTAATCAAGAATCAATTCCCAAGTTCATTCAACCCCTACTCATTTTAACACACGGGAACATGATTTTGGGATAAAACCTGAGGTGCCAAACCTGCTGCAAAGATAAGGTTCCTAGTTGACTCTCATAACCAATTCAGGGACTTGCTTTAATGATCTACAAGTCAAAAACACTTTTAGTTCCCCTAACTTAAACAGAGGATTCTATGGAAAAATCTAATTTATTTCTTGTGTAAACACCCAATTATGTTCGAGGCCCCATCTTTAAAATTAATTAGTAAATAAACAATCATTTAAATAAGAAAAATAAAAAATTAAGAAAAGAGAAAAATAGTAAGAAGTAATAGATGAAAACAATTGGAAATAACAAGATAAATAAATAAAAAGGTAGAGAAGGAGAGAAAAGGAAACATCACAATGGAAAAAATAACCAAAATGAAAATAATAAAATAAAAATGATATAAAATAATAACAAAAACATAAATAAAATAAAATAATGAAAAAGAGAAAGAAAAAAATAAGAAAAACAGCAAAATAAAGAAATAAACAAAAAATAATAAGTAAAATAAAAACTAATACAAAGAATAAAAAACAACAAAAAAAGATTAAAAAAATAAATAATGACTGAAAAATAGATTAAATAAAAAACAGAACGAAATAAAATAAAAAAAAATAAAAAATAACAAAATAATAAAGAAAGAAAGAAAAATAACTAATAAAAATAGTGAAATAATAAATATAAATAATAAATAAAAAAAATTAAAAACTAAAAAATAAAACTAAAAACTAATAATAACAAAAAAAACAGAAAAATAAAACTGAATTAGGAAAAAGAAAAGAAAATAAAAAAGGAAGAAAAATATAAAACTAAAAGAAAGGAAAAAAGGAGGAATGCATGTTGAGGAGAAAAGAGGGGTCTCTCTCGGGTTTTTCTCTCAAGCTTCAGGAGTTTTTCTCTCTCTCGCACACTGTTGATGAAATTTTTTTGGGAGGGCCATTACCTATTCCTCTCCTATGTTTTGATCGGATCCTCTCAGAGAGTTCGGTCCGGTTTCCTTAAGCAGAGAAGGAAAACAAGGGCTTCTCCCAACTTCATCCAGCTCCAATTATTTCTGGTTTGCTAGTTAACACAAAGACGGAAAGAATTGGTTTTCACCTGCTGTTGATTGATCCTTCAAGAATCGGATCCAATTTTCGTTGATGAGAGTTCTTGCACCACTCAGGATTTGCCTTATCCAAGTCAGCATAAAGTCTCGATCCCTATGGTAAACTGAATTTAGAATGGCTAGATGAATTTGCTTGAATCAAATTAGATTTGCTTGGTGAATATGCATGAAAGCTAGTGAAAGTTAGCATTTACAATTCTTTCTGTTGTGATGATTGCTGGATCTTGATTGGGAGCCTATTATGAGTCAATATGTGGTTCGAGTAAATTGACACAAAACCTTATCTTTAATATGACCAAGTCGGAGAGAATTCACTCTTCCATATGACCGAAAAATACCTATTGTCTCTCACTCAATCCTGTGAAACAGAATTTAAGATATCATAAACTAAAATATCAAATGCTACCAAAGATGGATTGAGTGAACCTATTGAGCCAGAATCTGAGCTCGAGGTTCCAAAGAACTGATACAATTATCAAAGCTAGAAGAGTTGAGAAGGCTAGCATTGGCCTACTGAAATTGATGAAACCAGTAAGAACGCATAAACATTAGCAGTTCTGATCAAGCACATGTGTTTGTACCTACAAAATTGTTCTCCAATTTGCTCAGGATCTTAATATTGCCCTGAAATTTGGAAGCTATTCACTCCAGCATATGTCAAGGGACATGCCACTAACTTGAGGCCATAGGCCAAGGCGTACGTGCATGGCCATTCCATCCAAAACCAAGATCTTCATAACATATCCACACCTCCAGTGGTTTTAGATTTAAGTCATGAACGTTGCAAGATAACTGGTCAAAATATTCAGCGAAGTGATGAGCGATTATGCTAGTTCCCGGAACTCCTACAATCTTCTCTCACTTGTCCAAAGGATGTCAAGCTCTACGAGTGCATAAGGAAATATGGATACCGTCATGCTCACAAAGGTGACGTCGAATTTGAGGGTGGTCTTATAGGTAGCACAACTGAGTGCATACGTACCGAAAATGCTTCAAATGATAGAGCTAAGGAGGAGACTGACAAGGATAATCATCTATATTTCTGGTTCCCTTTATGGGCTGGTTTGTTTGAGCTTAACTTTGACTCAAGGTCGGAGATAATGCTAAGTGCCTTGAAAGTCCTGTTTGAAACCATCCTCAGCATGCTCAAGTTGGACAAAAATCCACCAGCAGCATCACCAATGGTGAGAATAATGTCTATGGTTCAGAAAAACCCCAAGATGAGGTAGAACAGGACCCATCATGTGATGCTGATGTTGGACGTATGCATGAGCACATGCTCTAAGGACTGCTCATGGTGAGATAGTTCCTGTATAGAAGAATGCACATGGTCAATGCCTTAAGAGGATACGAACACCATACCGGAAGATTACATCATTAGTTTATGTTGGAATCTCAACCGAAGATTGGCCAAAAGGATTCGGATAAAGAAAAGAAAAATGTTAGCATTCAAGTTGTAAGAGATGGTAAAAGGAAAAAAGTTTCAATTCACGATCCAGTGTTTATCAGGTGAGAGTGAGGCTTTGAATATGGACAAGCAGAAGCCTTTTCTTCTATTTGGAACCGCAGGATGGGTCTGCTAAGATGCTGGTTACATTCGTTGGTATGAGGACTGAATGGGGAAGATTGATGGATACTCTGAACATAGGGGGAGATGATGAGACGCCACTTCAGGTCAAACTAAACGAGGTTGCTACCATAATTGGAAAGATAGGCTTGGGTTTTGCCCTGCTGACCTTCCTAGTTCTGACGGGCAAGATTTTGTGGGTTAAAATGGCTTGTCATGAGATGACAAAATGGTCCCTAAATGATGCATCTAAGCTTCTCAATTTCTTTGCCACTGCTGTCATTACAATAGTCGTAGCAGTGCCAGAGGGACTGCCTTTAGCAGTGACACTAAACCTTGCATTTGCAATGACAAAATTGATGAATGATAAGGTACTAGTCAGGCACCTCTCTGCATGCGAGACCATGGGTTCAACTGGTTGTATTTGCACTGATAAAATAGGGACTTTGACAACAAATCACATGGTTGTGGACAAAATATGGATTTTCCAACAGACTAAGGTAACTAAAAGTGGTAGCCTCTGTTGGATAATGAATAAGGGACGCTGGGTTCTCAGATTCTACCTCCAATACTGCCTTCCTTGCAGTGCTTTCTGCATTGGCAGCAAATTTTTGAGGACTAGATCACCCTCCTGAAACTCTAGAGGATGCATATTCTTTTCAAACACTTTTTCATTCCTTTTTGATATAGTTGACCGTGGCATAATGTAACCAACCTTTTTTCATCAATAAGATTCAACTGGTCAGCTCGGGCTTGGACCCATTCTGCTTCTTCTAGCTTCGCATCTATTAGTACCCTTAACGAATGGATCTCTACTTCAATGGAAAGGACAACATCCATTCCGTATACGAGCAAGAACTGAGTTGCCCCAGTAGAGGTACGAATCGAGGTACGATATGCATGGAGAGCATAGGGAAGCATCTTGTGCCAGTCCCTATATGTGAGCACCATCTTCTGGACAATTTTCTTGATGTTTTTATTAGCTGCCTCCACCACTCCTTTCATCTTTGGTTAGTACGAAGAGGAGTTATGATGCTGTATTTTGAACTGGTCACACAGTTCCTTCATCATCTTGTTGTTCAAATTGGTACCATTATTTGTAATGAGTTTGTTGGGTAACCCATATCTGCAAATCAATTCCTTCTTCACAAATTTTACTACCACACTTCTGGTCACACTAACATAAGAGGAAACCTCAACCCATTTGGTGAAATAGTCAATGGTGACCAATATGAAACGATGCCCATTGGACTCCTTAGGTTCAATTGGTCCAATGACATCCATTCCCCACACACCAAACAGCCACGGTGAAGATAGTACATTCAAGGATGTAGATGGTGCATTGATATTATTGGCATATATCTGGCATTTAGAACAAGTCTAGGCATATTTGTAGCAATCAGCCTCCACAGTCAGCCAGTAGTATCCCGCCCTAAGAATTTTCCTTGCCATTGCGTGTCCGTTAGCATGGGTACTAAAAGATCCTTCATGGACTTCTTTTATAATCTTATTGGCTTCCATTGCATCTACGCACCTGAGCAGGATCATGTCATGGTTTCTTTTGTAAATAACCTCCCCATTTAGAAAGAAATTCATAGCCAATCTTCACAAGGTTCTTTTCTCATTTTCTGAGGCGCCAGCATAGTATTCCTTGCTTTTCAAAAATCGTCGGATATCATGATACCATGGCTGCTCATCCTGTTCTTCTTCGACCAACTAGCGAAAAGCTTGTCGATCTCGGTGTTGGATCTGGATAAGGGGCATATCCTCCTCTTTACCTATTTTGAACATAGACGAGAGAGTGGTCAGGGCATCAGCCAACTAATTATTCTCTCAAGGTATATGAGCGAAGGTAACATCCTGAAAGTGCTCCAATAGTTCTTTAATATAGGCCTGATATGGGATTAACTTTGCATCTCTAGTTTCCCATTCTCCCTTGACTTGATGAATAACTAAAAAGCTAAATCACCATAGACTTCCAAGCTCCTGATGTTAGTATCAATTGCTTCTTGGATCCCCATGATGCAAGCTTCGTATTCGGCCACATTGTTTGTACAATCAAAGCCTACTCTAGCAGCGATTGGTATATATTGTCCTTCTGAGGAAATTAATATGGCTCCTATGCCATGACCCATCATATTGGAGGCACCATCAAACAACATCATCCACTTCTTTTATGCTTCCTGTTCCTCCTCGTTAAATACTGCCACTAGATCCTCATCTAGAAATCCCTGTTGCATCTTGATTTGGTTATACCCAGAGAAACCATCCATGAATGAAAAATAGGAGAACTGGGCAGTGTTATCGACTAATACGTCAATGTAAGGCAGGGGAAAGTCATCCTTAGGAATGGCCCTATTCAAATCTCTTAAATCCACGCACATTCTCACCTTTCCGTCTTTCTTAGGGACTGGTACTATATTCGCAGCCCATTTCGGGTATTTTGCTACGACCAGAAAACCCGCATCATATTGCTTTCTTACTTCTTCTCGAATTTTTAAGGACATTTCTTGCTTCATCCTTCTCAGTTTTTGCTTCACCGGTGGGCATTCAGGCTTCAAAGGCAGCTTATGCTCTAGGATCGACGTGTCCAATCTTGGCATATCTTGATAAGACCCGGCAAAAATGTTGCTATACTCATGTAATAATGACACTAATCAAGAGTGGTTGACAAACACGCCTATCTTCACTTCTTTCTTATTTTCATCAATCCCTAGGTTTATTAGCTCGATGGATTCTTGGTGAGGTTGTATTAATTTAGATTCTCGCTCTATCAACCTGAGTAATTCCCTAGAAGGTTCACAGTCAAATTCTATTTCCTCATCCGCTTGGTTAACAAGGCAATCAAAATTACTCAATACAATACTAGCATGATCAACGTTAGGCAAGTTATTTTCAGATCTGCAAATACGCGAAAAGAATAAGATATATGGATATATAGGGAAGAGAGAGATTATTTATGGAAAATGAAATTATATTGTATTGATAAAACATATGTACAAAATATTGTCTTTTTCAGGAAATTTTATAGCAATTACAAATTACATTGAGACCGAATTAAAAATCATAGGAAGCTCGATGGTCTCCCAATTGCTTAGTTCTTGTCCTGGTAGGCAGGCAGTCACCAAGTCTTCAATGCAAGGCGGTTCTTCTTTGTCCACCACCGCTATCAAGTCTGGAGCTTCAAACCCATCACTCCAGAAGCTCTTAGAGATGTGACGCAGAAGGACCCTTTTTATTTAGGGTTTTCGCTTTTCTAGCCTGGCCTGCCTTCTTTCCTCTATCTCCTCCTTTAGTTTTCTTTTTTCTTCTTTAGTGGGTTTATACCCTAACTCGAATCTATGCTTCTTCTTACTCAACTGCAAGGGTTAGGCTAGCCCACTACTATTTTTCCCCAGTTTGCCTTCGGGTTTGAATCCACTTTTCAGCATTATCTTCGCCATCATTATTAATGCACCGAGAGGCTTATTTTGCTCTACCACCTTTCCTTCTTTGATGGTGGTTACGTTGGAAATTTCTAAAGCCTGGAAATGAGTTTCTAGAGCTTCCTCAACAGCTTCAATGTAGGGGGTATAGGCTGGTCTACTGACCAGAAAATCCTCCTCAACAAAGACGATAATCAGTCTATCGTCTGTAATGAACTTTAACTTCTGATGCAAGATGGACAGCATTGCTCGAGCAGAATGGATCCACGGCCTTCCCAGTAGGCAACTATATGTCGGCATAATGTACATTACTTAGAAGGTTATGTCGAAAATGATCAGACCAATTCGGACCAGCAAATCAATCTCTCAAATGACCTCCCTCCAAGATCCGTCGAAGGCCCTCACGACCATGGAGCTTGGCCTCATGTGGGACCCTTCGTATGGCAGCTTTTCCAAAGTTACCTTGGGCATCATATTCAACAAGGAGCCATTATCTATGAGAACCCGGGCCAGGATGTGGTCCATACACTTCACGGATATATGCAGGGCTTTATTATGTCCAGCCCCGTCATCAGGAATCTCACTATCTGCGAAAGTAACGAAATTGTTGGCGGTGATGTTATTAGCGATGCCTTCGAACTTTTCCACTGACAGGTTATGCACCACATGAGCCTCATTCGGTATCTTTAGTAATACCTTTCTATGGGGCTTTGAGTTCAACATTAGTGCCAACAATGATATTTTGACAGGAATACGGTTTAACTACTCAATTACTGTGTATTCACTCTACCTGATCATTTTTAAGAATTCACAAGCCTTTTCATCTGTGGCAGGCTTCTTTAACTCCCTTTTTTCTTCTTCCTTACTAGTTTCTAGTTCTAGGCCAGTTAAGATCTTTTCACTGTAGGGCCTTCCCCTCCTATCTTCTATAAGAGTATAGATGCGACCACTCCTGGTCATACTCTCAACTCCAGCAATCTTTACCACGTCGGGAGCAGGGTCACTGGTGATGTTGGGTTTGTTTTCCTCTATTTTACCTCTGGATACCTCAACGTCGTACTTCCAGGGAACCTCTTTATTGCTCTTGTATGCAAAAGGCCCAGGTATCTTTATTATGACTGGCATTAGCCCAATAGGCGTTGGTACGACTGGAGTATCGGTATATCAGATGACCAACGGCCTTGGGCAGCCTGGGAAGGCTTCATTGAGCATGTTCACCTCAGCTTCGATGCAATTTATAGATGGCCCCTCATGATTTGGTAGAGGATTGCTCCCTACACTAGAGGCATCCTTTTCGAAGTTTAGCCACTTAGCATTAATCAAATTTTGCACCTTATGCTTTAACCCCTGGCAATTTTCTATGGAATGTCCAACGACTCCGGTGTGGTACTCACATTTAGCTAATGGATCATACCATTTGGGAAATGGGGTTCCAGTGGCTTCATAGGACATGGAGCTATTAGTGAGTTTTGGATTAAGCGAGGTAAAAGATCAGTGTAACTCATGAGAATAGGGTCGAACTGGATTATTTTTCTTTCATTGTTCAAACTTCTTGGAGGTTGGTTAGTGTTTGGGTTGGTGTTTTGGTTCCAGGTTTTTTGTGGTGGTGCAGGCTAAATGGACCTATTGGTCAAAAGGATATAAGAATATAGGGTGGTTGGTAATTGGGTTAGGAGGTGGCCACCATCTGAGGGTATGGTGTGTATTCGGGTTGGTAAGGTATCTAGTAGTTGGGAGGTATGGACATTTGGCAGTTCGGGTCAAAGGTGATGTCATGGGTTTCTCCTTCCTTCTTTTTCCAAGAGTTGTTGGCTGGCTTCTTAACATTTACATTGCCAACCATGTTATGTACGATCCGTCCTCGATGCAAACCACTTTTAATTTGTTCTCCAATTAGCACCATATCGAAGAAATTTCCAACACACTGCCCACCATTTTATCATAGAACGATGTTGGGAGGGTTTCCATGAACATTCCGATCATTTCGCTCTCATATAGAGGTGGTTGAACCTGAGTAGCTAGCTCCCTCCATCCCTGGGCATACACCTTGAAGGTCTCATCCTCCCTCTTGCTCATATTTTGCAGCTGAGTCCGATCTGGAGCCATCTCAATATTGTATTTATACTACTTGAGAAAAATGTCAACTAAGTCTTTCCAAGAACGAATATGAGTCCGCTCTAACTGAGTGTACCAGTTAGCTGTTGCCCTAGTAAGGCTATCCTGAAAACAATGGATCAACAGTTTATCATCGTACACGTGGGAAGCCATCTTTTAACAATACATAGTCAGATGGCTTCTCGGGTAGCCTGTCCCTTTATATTTTTTGAATTCTCGCATCTTAAATTTATGGGGCATGACCATATCGGGTACCAAACATAAATCAGATGCTCCCATTATGCGATAGTCATTGCCCTTTATGGCCCTGACTCGCTCCTCCAGATGCTGCCATCTCCCACTAAACTGAGTCTCTGGGTTGAGAGGATTAGGTTGTTGTATCCCTACCGCTTGACTATTTGGGAAGGGCACCCATTATGGACCATTAGGCCTTAGGATATGAGTAGAGGGAATTGGTGGGTGGGGTGGTGGATGATATGGGTTTGATGGATGAGTACCCATAGTAGCGGAATATGCGGGGTTTTCAGTGACGGTGAAATTGGTGTAGTTTGGGTTTGTGTTTGGAGTTAAGGTTGACAGGTTCATATGAAGGGTATCATTCAGGTTTATAGAGACACCCTAGGTTGGTCATGGGTTTGTGAAGGGAGGCATGTAATTCAGTGGTAGTCCATATGAGGGGCATTCCAGCTTAGCAACAACCTGTAATGACATCGATGCACCAACAATGCCCTATGTATCTACCCCAGAGGGTCCCTCAGTGTTGTTCTTCTCTAGCAGCTTCATCATCTTGGCTATTTACTCTTTTAGCTGGGCCACTTCATTGTGCAGTTCTTCGTTCTGTGCCTCTAGCTTATTCATGATTTTTGTTTTGGAGCGTATGCTATAAGAATGTTGAGGAAGTCGTGAGTTTGCATTTTGTTTTCTAAAATTTTATCGTTGATTAATTATCAAAAATAGTTATAAATTTAGACATGAGTTAAATTTGAGCTTGTATAAAATGTTGAGGACCAGATATCTTGATGAGTATCGCTATCCGTTGAGTGTGTTTTGAGCAAGTATGAAATGGAAATTAACATAGCATCAGACATTTATAAGAAAGTAGATTCATCATTCATAGCATAATATTTAGGGTAACTTGTTCTTCTTTCTCTGCTAAAGCAACATATTTGTTCATCCTCAGAATCAGTTCTTTACAAAAATGAAGGAATTCCTCGACTTCAGTCGGGGTGTGCAACGGCAGGACTTCTTCGATAGCGGTACTCGCCAGGATAGCTAGCCTCCCAAAATATCTAGTCCAATGGTCGGCCGTGTCTTTATACCATTGCATCTCATCCTGTAGATCACTGATGCCCCTTTGCTGCATTCTGATTACTTTAATGACCTTCCATTTTTCTTCGTTCACTTCATTTTCCCATTCAGCTACCAGGTTCTGTATCTGTTGATTCAGGTCTTCCATACGTTGTTGCAACACACCTCTTTCATCAATCATCCTATTTTCTTCTTTTTGTGCTCGATTTCTCTCGCTTATCGCCTGATCTTTTTCTTTCCTGATTTGGTGGACACGATCTCTTAGCTGGTCGATTATGTCCCTCATTATTTGGTTCCCTTGTAGGGCCGCATCCCTTTCCTGTACCCTCAATCCCAACTCTTTGTTAGCTGCCTAAAGATTCATGTGGATCTTAGTTGCATATTCTCGTTCTGACTTCTGTTCCTCTCGAAGGCTTTCCATAGTGACAACTTTCTCTTAATTTTCTCTTTTTAATTCAGCATTTGTCTGTTGGGTCTTCAATAACCTTTCTTCTAGCTTGTTACTTTTAATGGTCATACTTTCCAGTTTTTCCTTCAATTCCTTGACAGTTTCATCTTCGATAACCTCTGGCACTACCTGGCTCCCGAAAGTAAACCCTGGAGGTTTAAAGGGTAACTTAATTTACTGTACCCTTTCCCAAACTCATTGCTTGTATCCTTCTTTAGCTGCGCATCTTCTGACTCCCAATTTCTTTCCCTTCATCGTGACTACACTCCAAGCTTCTCTAACTCTTCGGAGTGTTTCAATAAAATCCCCCTCATAATTTAGGATAAAAGGGGTTAACAACTCACTTAATGGAGATTCCCTCATGGGGTAAGCCAACTGTCTTTGCCCCAGTATTGGATTGTAATTGATGCAACCCCTAATCCCCATGAGCGGGACATTTGGGAATCCTTTGCAGTGATAGATAAAGGATGTCCTTCGTTGCCAGGTTGGCTGCCATCTGGCCTGTTCTTCCATCAAATTGGCAAGGTGAATGGCCCATTCTTGACTACTCATAGGTTTTATCGGATAACATAGCAATTCAGATATAGGACACTACACCTTGGTATTTCTCTTAAATACATGAGGTGTTAACCAAACATACTGCATAGGAAGGTAGCATATAAGTCTTTTCCCCTTCCTCTCATGGAAAAAATCCAATGTGTTGTATACATCTGCCAAGAGAGCAGTGACAGGGTTTTCCGCTTTATTCTTCTTAGCCAAAATTACGTCAATGGCCACCAGATCAACAAAGCTTTCTATGCTTGGAAAAAGTACCAAGCCATAGATAGTGAGAGCCAACACGTCTATGAAAACATTCCACTGACTATTACCAGCTAGATGGCTCAAATAGTTTTCAAGGAATTCCCTAGTAAACCCTCTTACCTGATTTTTCTCTTGGTAATCTATAAGGAGATCACTAAACTGTAGGCCGAGGGCGTATGCTATGACTGGGAACGAAGCATGATGCTCTAGATGGTTATACGGTTTATTCCCTTCTAAAGGCAAGTCTAAAATCTGTTCATATTCTTCCAAGGTGGGTGCCATTTGAAGTCAGAAAAGGTGAAACATCTGAGAGGAGGGTCATAGTACTGTGCCAGCACCGTGATCGCCTTTTCCTGCACCTTGACTTTCAGCAGACCCAATTTGTTTTTGCACTTCCTTGCCAAAGACATTTGCTGTATATTCGTCAATTTGTTTCCATATTCCTCCAAACTAGACAGATCTACCAATTTGGCACCAATACGCCTCTTTTTCCTTAACTGTACTGATTCCACATTAATTTCCATTTCAAACTCTTTTTCCTTAATACTCTTAAGAATCTGGGTCCTCGAAAAATAAAAAAAGAACAAGTACACAAGTTAGACATTGGCAAAATAATTGAATACATGGTATGGAATGACTTACATGTATGCAGAGTTTCACACAAATTTCCTAACTATTTTATTTTGATGAATTCTATCTAACCCTTCCTTCTTCTCTTTTCTCTTTGGTTTTTTCTTTTCCTTTTCTCTCTTTTTCTTTTCAAATCTCTCTCTTCCACGCTCCTTTGTTCCTCTTCTTTTTTGTTGTTTCTTCGTTTTTCTTATCTTTTTTCCTCTTTTTTTTTCCTTTTTTACTTTTTCGACATTACCCACTCGATTGATCTCTCTTTAACACTTTAATCCCTCTACTCTTTCAAGAATATAAATTTCCATATGGTGCAAATGACATTCCATAAGCATTTAAATATATGACATAGTTGAGTTAAGCGAATAAATGAATGAGCATCATAAAGGGAATGTGTACCCTCCCTGTGTCCTATTATGTGTAACTTGTCCTATAGAGCTATGGTTTCTAATGAATGAACCTTTCATCGGGTGGTTTGTAATCCTAAGGTATAAAGGTAAGTAGAGTCAAGTTCCAGATCATAATGCTTACTACAACAGTGGGGAATGCTACCAGTTGCAGGGCATTGTAAATAGGACGCACTCTAGCTGGGGTTTTGGTGATTGTCAAATAGGACGTGCATCCAATGTGACACCACTAGACCCCTCTAATCCTAGGTTTCTCTCAGACCCAAGTATAGGGCCCAACTCTTATGCATGTATATGTGTGGTGTGTGCGGAGAGCATACAAACCTTTTGTGATTGTTGGTAGTTTAGGATACCTGCAATTGGGGAAAGTGCGGCAGATATATATAGAAATTTTAAATTCATCTACCCTAGGGTTGTGAGTAAACAAATAAGCAAATAAATAAATAAATAAATAAGCAATAAAAGAATCAATACAACATGCACACTCAATTATAATTGGGCTTGACTCTCTAAAGTTCCCAATGGAGTCGCCATCTGTCATAACCGTAATTACAACGAAATGACGAACTCGCTAAAAATTTAGAAAGAATTTTATTTTGATTATGGAGCCGCCACCAAATTTTTATTTAAGGGAAAAAATTTGGAAAAACCCTAACTTGAGGAAGAGTTCTAAGTTCGGGAGTCGGTTACAAGTAGGGAAGGGATTAGGCACCCTACTCACCCGTTCCGAAGAACGGTACCCTTAAATTGAGCGTGTGATTTCCATACTTTTGAAAACTGATTAGTCCCTTTAAATAGAGTAGAAAATAAATAAGCTTGTGGAAAATAGCCTGATAGGACTTGATCCTGCTCCTATGTATTCCTTGGTGAAATGGGAAATTCAAGGCTACGTAATTTGGTTAAGGACTTGATCCTTAAGAAAGTTTTGTAAAGGGTATGAAATCTGTATTTAATAAAAAAAACATTTGGGTGTTTTGATCATTTTACTTTTGAAGAAGAAGAGAAAGGACATCCTTGATCCACATGCAGAGTCAGAGGCAAGGGAAGGTTGTACTGCGACTTATATGACTCTCCAAATACTGAAAGACAAGGTATACTGCCTTTCAAATTCGAAGCTCATTACATGAGATCTAAGATCATTTGAAATTTTGAAAATTATTTGGAAAAATTGAATTCGGGAAGAAATATTAAGAAATGAAGATCTTTGACCCACATGCACAAAGTCGAAGGCAAACAGAGGTTGCACTGTGACTCAATGACTCTCCGAATACTAAAAGACAGGGTATGTTACACTTTCAAATTCGAAGCTCATTGCATTGAAACTTTGAAAAGCATTTGGAAAAATTGAATTTGGGAAGAAATATTAAGAAATGAAGATCTTTGACGCACATGTAGAGTCGAAGGCAAACAGAGGTTGCATTGTGATTCATAGGACTATCCGAATACTGAAAGACAGGGTATGTTGCACTTTCAAATTCAAAGCTCATTGCGTGAGATCTAGGATCATTTGGAACTTTGAAAAGTATTTGGAAAAATTGAATTTTGGAAGAAATATTAAGAAATGATGATCTTTGACCCACGTGCACAGAGTCGAAGGCAAACGAAGGTTGCACTGTGACTAATATGACTTTCTAAATATTGAAAGACAGGGAATGCTTCACTTTCAAATTCGAAGCTCATTGCGTGACATCTAAGATCATTTAAAACTTTGAAATTTCTTTAAAGAATGATTTTAACAATTATGCAAATTAATATTTCCGTAATGTCAACTGTTAAATCGTATGCTAGTTCCTTCATATCTATGGATACATGAATCCAGGTTGTTTTCATCATTTATCTCTAGCCTCAATCTGGAGCTTTGGGAATTTAGAATTTCCATAGAATTTTAATTTTGGTGAACTTGCTGATGTTAGCCTAAATTACAGTCCTGATAATTAATTTGCTACCATATCAGGGATAAAGTCATTTTAAACATCTATCTGATCCATTAATAGTGAGAACAACTTTTGTTCACCTCTAATTCAAATTTATTTACTGCCTACTCTAATTAGATAATCTATCAACTAGGTTTTGATAAGCTATATCAGGCTGGTAATAGAACTATAGTCTATAGGAATGGTAGATTCTATCAGGTTTATCCCTGAGATTTTTCAGCTCATGAGTGATGAAACTCAACCTGTATTTGGCTTAGTTATCCTATCAAATTTTAGACTCTGAACATTCATTCTTTCTGTTGTTGGTATATACTGTAGAATCCTACGAATTTAGCTCATAACCTGCACAATTTCATATAAAATCGGTTTGAAGTTTTATTTGATCCAAGAATTACAGAATCTATATAATTCCTCTTTGATTTCAAGTCCTGTGGAAATTGTGAACCTGGTGCTAAAGTCCCAAGCAAACTGTAAGCCAAAGCATGATTGGTCTAGCTCATAGTTATTTTTAAGAAATATGAGTCCAATCTTTGATCAGCTTCTTTTAGATTAGTTTTTCCCTTGTTTCCCTATGACGCGCTCGTCGCAAACGCGCAAAAATAATTTCTAGATTTTCCCCAAACTATTGGTATAGTATAAGGTGTAACCTAGGTCATCTCCCAAAAACCATTTCATATTCTTAAGCAAATAAGGAGAAAATTAGAACAAGGGGGTTTTGTAAAGATGTGATATTGAGTGCTAAACACAAAATACAGACTGAAATTAATTTCACTTAACAATTATCAACTCAAGGAATTCAGAGGCTATTTTCATAACTAATCATTGATCACTAAAATCATGCATTGTGTTTATCAACCTAGGATCATCTGGAACCCCTATAATGATCCTTGAATTCTCTACTGAGAAACCTCTCAGAATTTAATTGATTATGATCAACAAGATTAGTAACCACTTAATCTTTTATCTAAACCAATTTCACAATCAGAATTCAGTTGAAGTAAGTAATAAAATGAAAACCTTCAATTCAATTACTTAATTTCTACTCTTCAAACTTTTGGAAAATGATTTACCAATCAAAAACCAATTATAAATCAAGTATACATTAATCAAAATACGTCAACCGATCAAACTTTGATTAAAGAATAAAATTGAAGAATATTACAACATCAAGGACATTTTAGTTGATCTACCCAAAACCTCTCTCATATCAGCTCCTATTCAGCTAAGTCTTTATGTCATCCCTGGCCCAGGACTCACAGTATCCAACTTTGCAGTTCATAAACTAGGGATATGGGGGCCTTTACATCAGCCTAGTTTTTGAATTGTGTTAGGCCATTGATGTTAACTAACAAAAAAATTGATTCTGATATGCCTGAACCTGTTTGATAAGTTTTCCCTTTGGCTTAGGTCTAGCTAAGGCAACCCTAGGCAAGAGAAACCTGCAGCTATGGTTGTTAATTTTGTTACTGCAAGGTCTGTGCAATCAGTATAGGTAGCCTAAATTGAAGTAGTTGTTGCTACAAACTCTTGAAGGCCATTCTAGGTCTTTGTGTGTTTTTGTACTTAAGCAATTGGCCTAGGAATAACAGAAACTCATGCTGAGTCATGGTCACATCACGTTTAGTGGTAGCTTATCAGAACAGTTGCAGCAGCCACGGGTCCAAGGTCTGCTAAACATGCAAATTGGGGTGCAGAAGCTATCACTGTTAAATGTATCAGGGGTTGTTCCAGGGCCTTAATTGGCTTACCATTTAGCCAGTGCTTACCATTTAGCCAGGACTTATGAATATATTATGAGCCAGATTATGTTTCAGAACATTTGTATCTACAGGCAACTAAATTTGACCTCAAAGATTAGATTGTTTACATTCTATTCCTACATAAGTTTGTGCAATCAACATACACAGCCTAAGGCTGAAGCATCTACTGCCACAGATCCAGAAGGAAATTCTAAATTTTTTGGTTTCTTTGCATGCTTTTGAAATTGAGCAATCTGCATAGGAGCATCACTTAACATAAATCAGCCCACACTTGCTCTATTGGACTGTCCCTCCCCTAAGGTTTATAAACTTTAGTCAATCAGGAGAAAATTGAGACTAACCGAAGCAAGAAGAACCTGCTACTGTGTCAAGTGTTGTTTCTGTCTTTGCCTGAGCTATGGGTTATGATAATCTGGCACGAGGTTTGTGGTTAAGGTTTCCACAGAACTTATGCAATTTGTGTACTAATCAAGAATCAATTCTCAAGTTCATTCAACCCCTACTTATTTAACTAATGGGAACATGATTTTGGGATAAAACCGGAGATGCCAAACCTGCTGCAAAGATAAGGTTCATAGTTGACTCTCATCACCAATTCAGGGATTTGCTTTAGTGACCTACAAGTCAAAAACACTTTCAGTTCCCCTAACCTAAACAAAGGATTCTATGGCAAAGGATGATTTATTTTTGGATTTCGCTTATGACCCCGGATGACATTGGGGACCTCTACATTCAGGTTAGGATTCTCTCAAAACCTGTTCCTGTATTCTGCTAAGGCCAAGCCTAAATTTTGCTCCCAATTCCACTTGCCTTACCTAAGAAATGTAGTCTAGGACTAGATAAGTGTTGTGGTTAACCAGAGCCAAGAATAATTTGCAGCTATGGTTGGTCTGTGGCTAGTTTATTTCCTACACTGGTCAAAGAATAGCATCAAGCTAGTCTTGCTACTATAGGAAGTTTTGCTATAGGGTTCTAGCACCCTGCTATTTTTTGGAACTCCAGAAATCAGGTTTAGATAATACAGACCTGAGCATAGCGTGAAACTAGGTGTTGCCATTACTAAACAGGGAATAAACTAATCCTAATAGGCAGAGAAATTGATGCGGCAGGGACTGCTTGATATGCCTTAGCAGGCATGATTTTATATTTGGAGTCATGGTTTGTATCAGGGATGAACTAAGCCATTAATCCACCTAAATTAGATTATGCTGCCCATCAAGTGCACGACCTAGTGGGGTGATTCTGGGCAGGGAAAGCCTACTGCTATGAAATGGCTAGAAGTGTTATAATAGGTGTTGTTGATGATTTTGTCTGAGTTGTGGATGATGTTAGAAAACTAGAGTTCAATTCTCTAACAAAAACAGCCTACCACCTGGATTTACATTCCTACAGGATCTATATGGTCAGCACATTAATCAAGTGTTAGTCCCCAGGTTCCTATTGTATCTATTCCAATGACCAGCAACTACAATGGGAAAGCACCTAACAGCAATTACTTGACTTGAGCCTAATGCCATTGCAATGGCCAGATTTATTAAACTTGAACCTATTCCTCTAAGTTGACTTGCTATCTGTTTGGCCAAGAGCCAAAAGGTACATGGCCCTCTTTAACCCCTGACTCACCTAGTTCTAACTATGAAGAGTATTAGATACTGGTATCCTATTTTCTCAAATGTTATCTCAACTTTATACTATGCAAGACCTGCTCTTTATCCCAAATTTCAAACCAGGAGCCTAAGTTCCAGATTCAAGAGCCATTGAATACAGAGTTGATTATTTATAGCTTATGACAGGTCCTAATATTCAGTTGACTCCTACCTGATGCTAAATCATTTTTGACACCTTGATCTAAACTTCCTCAAGCCAAACTAATTCTCATTTGGCCAAAGGATCACAGGATTCAGCTTTACACTGATCTCTAATATCAGTTAGCCAGAGGATTGATCCTAATTGAGGTGCAATGAAGCTACATATTACATTCTGGATCTAAATGACAGCTACTTATTTGACCAAACCTAATGTCAGGGAAACTGAACCTATACAGAATCATGCCATACTTGAACAGCCTAATCAATCTCCTCATATTCCACTCAAGTATGAGATTAAAGGTTGCTAGTTCAGAATGTGGCATACATCTTGATCTAATACCTGCATAATTCCTTTTATTACTTAAGTTATAGCCTATGTCCAAGAACTGACCATTTGTGTTTGTGTAAGGGATAGTTGTGGTTTCATCATTTCTTAACTTTAGTTTATGCAGTAGCTATATCAAATCGAAACTTTTCAGCAGAATTCACAACAGTCTAATGCAATTTCATATGGAACATATTTCATCAGAAATACAGAATTTCTATTCTCAAATTTTTCTAAGTCATTTACTATTTGATGGATAAATTTAAACAGCAATTCCAAAGTAATAAAAGTACTCATGCACAGTGATTATTCTAAACCTATCCTTTATCGATTCTCTCAAACATAAGCTTATTATGGCGATTTCATCGATTGCATTTGGATTCTATCAGAGAATTTCAAAGTAAAGTCTAATCTAGCAATCAGAATTTGCTACACACTGGATGATGATTCTAATGCTTAAACACGAGGAATTAGACATGATCACCGACCTGAACAGAACTTAAGTTCAAAGAAATGTGGAGCATCCTTCAATTAAAGCTAGAAACAGTCTAGGATGAGGCTGATTCTTGTCGTGTATATAACAATGAAGATGTTTGGAGAGAATGAATCAAAGCAGCGAACGCAATAAGGAGCAGCATCAATTTCCTTCAAATAGGTGCGAAGAAATAGGATTCTAAGAGAATGCCGAGAGAAGCACGAATCTGAAACCGTGGAGAGAAGCTTGGAGAAGCTTTTGGAAGCTAAACCAAATTCAGAGAGCAGAGAAATCTTCAAATGAAATCAGAGGAAATTTTGAGAACGTTTTCACAGTTTTTTCCAAAAAGTCCCAATAAGGTTCCCTTTTCCTTAAATTCCCTTTATACCTTTCCTTTAATCATAGTTACCTTAACCCTAACCCGTGGTTATTTCCTAACCCTAATTGTAACAACCCTAACTAACTTCTAACTAACCCTAACCTTTTGTTCCTTTTTTCAGCTTTTTATTTATTTTTCTTTTATTTTTATTTTTATTTTTATTTTATTATTATTATTATTATTTATTAATTCCATTATTTTTTATTATTCATTTTATTTGCTGCTCCCTCTTGTTCCTTTTTCTTTTTCCTCTTTAATCGGACAACCCCCTTATTTGGGCCCAATTACTCCTACTTCTTTTTATTTCTTTTCTTCCTTCTTCATTTTTAATTTATTTTGATTTAATGTTGAAAATTTCTCGAACAGGAATTGGTGTTCACAGAGTTTAAAACATTGATCAAGGTGTAATAAGGATGCTAACCATGTAAAACAAATGAATTAAAATTTAAAAAACACTTAGCAAATTTCATGAGCACCATTCAGCCATGGGTGAGCAAATTGATATGAGTAAGTTAAAAGCTTGCTAACATATAACCTTACAACATAGTATGATTAGGTTATGCATAAGGCATGTAAATATAAGTGAACAAAGAATAAAAACTCAAGAGGTGTCATTCAGCCACCTAAAGGAAAATTTCTAAGTTTTTTAAAAATCATGTAAAACAAATTGACCTTTGAGGAAAGGAAAGGCTGAGGAATAACTTGGAAGGTTGAGTGATTAAGCTCCCATGAGTGATTCATAATAAAATGTTATGAATGTAACAAGTTGGACATGAATGGGTGTATGTGATTATGTTACCTAAGATTGAATGATAGACATAACTATGTCTTAATTTAGAAGACCATTGTATGCTAGAGAATGTTAAGCCAACTTGTGTTGCTTTATGATTGCATAAAGTCTAAGGATAATTCAATGATGAATGCTCATGAATATTTAAAGAATGATGTTATGTATGATGATCATATATGAATGATGATGTGATAGAAATGCATGGCATGTTGGTTGGATATTGATTGAGCATGCATGATTATCTAGAAGCCTTTAAAATGAACCTAAATGGTTTAAGAGATCACTAAAGAAAATATTTATCTAAAAAGTTAATCTACTCTTCTGTGACTTGTGCATACCTAAAGGGCAACATAGTCCTATTGAAGAGATATAAAAGGGTTCTCTTAGGAGACAAAAGGGTTATCCACAAATCCTTCTATTATGAACACAAAAAGGTTCTTCACTTGTTATGTGATGGTGATGACCATCTAGGAATGAGCTCATATCCTTAAGAATAGAAGGTAGGTAAGAGAGCCAGTGAAAAGATATTGTTTGACAATTTATAATGTGTGTCTATGTCTTAAAAATTCCCCGAAGGTGTAAAATAGAAAATAAAATTCCCCGAAGGTATGGAATAGAGAATAAAAATTCCACGATGGTGTGGAATAAAAACTAAAATTCCCCAAAGGTGTAGAATAAAGAATAAATGAGATGTTATGTAAGATAGAGAAAATGCTTGCCAAATAATATCTGAAATGTGATCCCAAAAATTTATGATGTTTAAGGAAGTTATATGTTATGAAATAATAATTTTTCCTATATAAAAATAACATACGTCAGTAAAATTTTTTGAAAGATTGAAATCAATCCGGTATGCATGACATGATTTTCTAATAAACTGAAGTGGTTGGGATGAATGTGATGACATTAGGAATAAAGTAATATCCTAATGTAAAACTTAGTTTCTCACTCCTTCTCTCCCCATTTTCTTCCCAGATAAACAACATATGCTTCACAACAGTGATGGTTATATGGACATAAGTAATGTAGATTAGGTAGCAAACCCCTATGGGTTGTTGATTACAACCTAGACTAGTGTAAGGATTTACTTTTTATTAGGACACCTTTTTGTCTCTGAAGTCATGAGTCCAAACTTCATGATGATGGTCTTTGCAATCCCATTGGGGTTTCCCTACCTCCTCTTTACTATAGAAGGAAAAGAACTTCAATAGCTAAAGATTCCTCTTTCTCATATGGGAAACAGACCCATAAACTCCATCCCACTACCACAGTTTTTCACATTTTTGGTCGTCGCCGGAAGCTCCCCATACCCTATGCCTTAACCTTTTCGAGCTTATCCGGAGATGTTCGATGGAACCTTCATGTCTTTGGATCAGATTATGTGGCTAGAGTGTTTCCATCACTAGACCTAGGGAGGTTTACTGGTCTCTTTGTTGTTTCTAGAAGAAGATGAAATCATACCCATAATGTATATTTTGTAAATAGTTGGATGCAAGGCATCTTGGTTATTAATATGTAGTTGAAGAGTAGTGAATGTATTAGGATATGAAATAATTATGTATGTAACCGTGGCATGTACATGTTAATATGTAATTAAGTAGGTCTAAAGGATTTTGAGCCTAAGACTGATTGTGTGTATGTGTAAGGACGTATAATTATAAGAAGTTTGTATATGTATGTATGAGTTTGCTTAAGTTGTTTGACTGCTGGTTAGAGACTATAAAACAAAGGGAGTAATTTTTTATGATAATAATGACCTATAAGCGTGCAAGAATGCTTAGCAATTTATTTTCCGCTACGAACGCTATATCGACGAGGCTCGTATTTTATATCAAAGTGTTTTGTTAAAAAAAAAAGATTTACCGTATTTTCTTTAATAAGTATTTTCCAAAGATTCCACATCATGAGATAACACACAAATAATGGAACCAAATGAACGACTTAAGTGTAAAATCAGTATTCATCGTTAGGGTGTTATAAGTTTTATCTCTTCTTTTCTCTCCTTATCCTTGGTTTCCAAGGTTGTAGAGTATGAGCTTAGCTCCTCCAAGGCTAGCGCTCCAACCTTATCCTCAAGATTCACCTCCAACTCCAATGAAGCAAACCTTCATTGCACCAGTTATGCATTCATCCATGGACAGCTGAATCAGGTTAAGTTGAAAAAATTACATAAATTTATGTTGTACATCTAGAAAGGTAGAAAAATAATGCTTGAGAAAAAGATCAAGGGTCTATAGGTGTTTTAACATATTTGGAAAGATCATGATAATTCATGTGTACTAATCTTCCTTACTACTTTAAGTAAGCTTTCGTAACTTACTATTGTTTTCAAAAATTATCTTTGGAAGTATTTCAAGAAACAACAAATCAAGGATCTATGCATTTTTCAAACTATTCACGAATCTATGTCAAAGGATTTATGATTCTCTCATCATTCTTATTGGAGGTGTGGTTAATGGATAAAATAAAACACTTGAAATGGTACTTAAATGGTAAATGCTCATGCCACACGATGGAAGAAAGTCTATATTCTTAGACTTGAACTAAATGAGAAGAATAGTAACATTTTGTGGAAACCAGAAAGGTCTCATTGTTGTAAAGGTAAGATTAGTAAGTATCTTATATTTATTATTCAAAATTTAATTTATGTAAAGTGTATGAAATATAATTTGTTTACTATTAGTTACTTTTTTTATAGTAAATATAATATTTCTTTCAATAAGGAATAATGTGTGGTAAAAAAGTTGGATGGTTTGTTTTGGCTATTATAAATAAACATCATAATTTATATAATTTTGATTTATAAGAATTAAATAATTAAAGTATAAAATATTTATTTTCAAATAAATGTGAAATATGGATTTAACATAAAATACTTGGGCATATCTGTTTAAAATATTTCAAAAATTTGTAAAAGAAATCTTGTAAAGGGTTTGCATGAGATTTCTTTCAAAAGTAGTCTTCTTTGTGAAGCATGTTAGAAAGGTAAACAGATTAAAACATCATTCAAGTAAAAAATAATGATTCCATTTCTGAAACACAAAACTATTATTCTGGATATTTTTGGTTTTATTGGAATTGAAAGTCTAGGTATTAAAAAAGTATGGCTTTGTCATTATTATTGATTACTTTAGATTAATAAGAATATACTTTCTAACTCATAGGGATGTCTTTTTGAATGTATTTAAGATATTCTACAATAGGATGCAAATTAGAAAGAATTTTGTGTCATTGTCCTAAGAAATGATCATAGGGGAAATTTCAAAAATATGTTTTTAAAAATATTTTGTGAAGAAAATGTATATTTGACAACTTTTCTACTTCAAGAAATCTTTTATAATAGAAAAATTTATTAAGAAAAAATCAAATAATTTAGAAAATGGTTAGAACCATATTTTGTGAAAATTCTCTACCCGAATAATTTTAGATAGAAGAAAATAAACACTATTTTTTATATGCAAAATAGAGTGCTTAAAAATACTTTTCTAATATACGACTTCCTATTTATTATGGAAAAGATGAAAATGTAAGGTATCTTATTTTTCTCCTTTAGGATATGGATTTTATATCTTTAACACTTAAGATCAAATTGGAATCTTTGACTCTAAAGTGGATAAGTTAATATTTCTAGGATATTTAAGCACTTAAAACGCTTACACAGTATATAACACTAGAACCCTAGTTGTTGAAGAGTCTATCTGAGTTTCAATGATGAACTAACCACTCATATAAAACTATCAAACTTAGATTTTGAATTTATAAAAATATATTTATAGACTCTTCAAATTCAATAGAGGAAGAATAGAATGATAAGATCAAGGAAGAAATATTATACCTTAAACAACCTAAAATGTTTAATACTTCACAATTTAGAGATTAAAAAAGGTGTTGGATTCATTTGAGTTTATGGTTTAGAGACAAGATCGAGGATATAAACACAACAAGTTCTGATGTTTTAGTAATTCTAGATTTCACGTAATGAGCTCTAAATGTGAACTGGTAGCATACCTTACCATTCAATATTTATAAATCATATAGGTCTCAGTGCAACCTTCTTTTACTTCAGATTCTGTGCATATATGCATCCAGGAAAACATTTAGTAATCAAGTTTTCACAACATGCTCCGATGCTTTAATAATCCTAGATTTCACGCAATGAGCTCTAAATGTGAACTGATAGCATACCATACTGTTAAATGTTTAGAAATCGTATGGGTCTCAATGCAACTCTCGTTTGCCTCAGGCTCTGTGCATATGTGGATCGAGGAAATATCCAAATATCATATCACTCTCTAAAGTGAATTTCAAAATACATTTTCAAGCACTTCAAGGTTCTAAGTTTCACGCAATGAGCTCTAAATACGAATTGGTAATATACCCTACTGTTTAATATTTAAAAATCATGTAGATCCTAATACAACCCTCGTTTCTCTCAGACCCTGTGCACATGTGGACTAGGAACATTTTCAAAATAATTTCAAATTATCTCTTAATTTGGTATAAACCTTGCTTTTTCAATTACATCTAAAGATTAAGTCTTCAACGAGAACTATGTATTCTTGAATTTCACATTACATCAAGGAATACATAAGAGTAGGACCTAGTCCTGTCAAGCTATTTTCCACAATTATTTTTATTCTATTTAAAGGGATCAACAGTTTTCAAAAATATCAAAATCACACACTAAGTTTAAGGGTACCGTTCTTTGGAACAGGGGAGTAGGGTGCCTAATACCTTCCCTACTTGTAACCGACTCCCGAACCTAGAACTTTTCCTCAAGTTATGGTTTTTCCAAATATTTTTCCTTTAAAAATAAAATTTGGTGGCGACTCCACGATCTAATTAATTTATTTCTAAAAATTTAGCAAGTTCTTCATTTCGTTGTTGTTATGACAGATAGCGACTCCATTGGAAAAATTAGAGAGTCAGGCCCGTTTATAATTGAATGTGTGTATTTTGTTGATCCTTTTACTGTTTATTTATCTATTGCACAGCCTTAGGATGGACGAATTTTAAATTACTCTATATTTGTTGCGCTTTCTCCAATTACAGGTAGCCCAAACCACAAGCAGCTATAAAAGGTTTGTATGCCCTCCGCACACATTGCACGCATACATGCATAAGCAAGAGTGGGGCCCTACACCCAAGTTTGGGTGAAGCCTAGGATAGAAGGGTCTAGTGGTGTCACTTTGGATGCACGTCCTGTTTGACTATCATGAAAACCCCACCTAGAGTACGTCCTATTCATACGCCCTACAACTGGTAACATTCCCTACTGTTGTAGCAAACAATATGAACTGGAACTTGGCTCAAGTGACCTTTATACCTCAGGACTACAAACCACCTTCTAAGAAGTTCATTCATTAAAAGTTATAGATCCATAGAACAACTTACCCACATAGGACACAAGGAGGACACACATTCCTTTTTGTGATGTTTGGTTTATATGTTGTTCACCTGCACTTATTTAAACAAAATCATCCAAAAACGGTAGAGAAAAGGTGAAATTTGAAAGTTGGTGAGATAAAGAAAGATGAGAGGGAAAATAAAATAAAAATAAAAGAAAAAAAAGAAGAAAGAGAAAATAGAAGACCAAAAAGAAAAAGAAAAAGAAAAAATGGGAAAATGGTGAAAAGGAAAAGGGCTATGTTAAACCCATTGAAATAGGATAATTAATAAATCTGCAAGGAATTAAGAAAATAATCAAACAATACATATATTATTTCACATCATGCATTTATTTATTTGTCCAGTACCTGACTTGTATATTTGTTTTGTTTTTATTTTCTTCTAAGGACCAGATCCTTTAGAGTATTGAAAGAGGGAGTTGAAATGGAAACTAATACAGAATCAGGAAAGCTAAGAAAGAAAAGGCATGTTGGTGCCAAACCAGTTGATCTAACGAGTATGGAAACATTTGGGAATAAATTGTCAAGTATACAGCAGATGTCCTTTGCAAAGAGGTATGGGAATTAGCAGAAAGAAGTTGAATGATCGATGAAAGGAACGAGCTAGAATAATAAATCGAGGATCTGAAACAGCTAATTGAAAACTTGTTAATAGCATGTGAGAATAAGGTGAATGAGGAAAGATGGAATGTCATAGAAGTAATAAGGATACAATAGAGAAGGATAAGCAACTTGCAAGACGAAATCAAGTGGAATAGAGAAACAGCTGACCATTCTTCTCCTTCCCACCTTCAGCAAACACCTATGCCTTCCCCATTATTAATGTAACACTCTCTACCTTTTTATAGTATGCATAGTTTCTTTCCTCCTTGGCAAACGATTCTGCCTCTTGTTGGCCCCAACCCTCCATCATCTCTGATCACCAACTACCTCTTAGCATGCAGCCTCAACTGTCTTCTCCACAAGGCCCTTCCCCTACTCTGACAGTCCCACACCTTTCCTTCTGTCTTTGTCCTTCACCATCTCCCACAAGTCTTTTCTTAGATGAAAAACTACATATTTGCTCTACTCCTCCTCCGCCTACCTTTGCTTTTTAAGATACTGATATGACTGAAGATATCCTTCCCTAGCTCACTGCTCATGAGTTGGAAGTATTCAACCATATTATGGTGGAGCAAGCCTTAGAAATTAAAAAACTACATGTTGTTCACCATGAACTGGCACCCTAACACTACTTCTTACATGACCCCATTCAACAACATTAAAGTTAACCTTGATTAGTTAGCTCCATGATTGTTTGTTGGGCCCTCTACTACTTCCAAGGCTCATGTAGTTCCCCCTAGCACCCTTCAGGTTCCTATGGTTATGTTTGAAGACTTGCAGTATCTGGTCCGTGGTCAAGGTGGCTTAACAAACTTGATCAGTCATGATGGATGCATACCTACTACTGTCGGGTCAATACTACTCAATGCTCCTCCTCTAGGCTATCTATTGAACAAAATATCGATGAGTGGCATGCCCAGCCTCGCCATCAGAATTAAATTGTATTTGCTCATCCACTTAGTCAGTCACCGTAACCTTCAACCACCTACTATCTTCTCTCATATGTTTTATGTTTGTCTATCTTCTTCTTCTTTTTATGGTTTTTATAGTTGTTGTCCTCTTTATCTTCACCATTGATAAGCCCTCATCTTCTTCGCCTCAGTCAACCGCTCTCATTGTCTACTCTCCACTATCGTCCTCTACTCTTATGGTGTCATTCCCGCTTTTTCCTATTGTTGCCTATAACCCTCTACCCTTTCCTATTCGTTGTCATCATCTACCTCTGGTTCTTGTTTGAGAACCACATGCAACCCTCCAATAGATCCAACATCTTGGTGAAGACCATTATGTAAACTGTCTTGCATACATCAAGGCCCACAACACTACAATTAGCACCATATATAGGGCCTTGAGCAGACTCATACAAGTATGCGAAATGAACTCCTTCGCTTCAAATGCCATGCTGATTGCACTCTCGAAGAATTGCATAATAAGCTTTTTTTAGCTCATTCATCAGCAATTTGACCAATATAGGCACCATAATTTAGTTTTTTTCCTAATTGAAAAAATAAAGGAGAATTCTAATTGACCAGTATAGCTCACCTATGTCTTTTAAACTATAAACGAATGACTTTTTATAAGACTCTTATGAATATTTTGCATGAAAACTATCTTATCTAAATCTACTAAGACAAATAAGGACTTTTCCATCATAAAAAAGAGGAAAATTATTAGAACCAAGTCACATAATAAAAAAAATTACTATTTTAATTGATGAAAAAAACATGCATATAATTTTTCTACTTTAATATTGAAATAAAAATTAATTGTGTCGAATAAAAATAGACGGCTTTTGAATTGCCAATTAAACAGGATTTAATGGTATTTTAAACAAAAATAAATAGCTGAAAAGTTTTAGAATAAAACCCCATAATGGCTAATAAAAGGCAACGGAAATTTTGAAGTCTTATAATAGAGATTTCCGAGTAAGCAATATATTTGTTTAAAATTTCCAAGTAATAACTAGATGTAATAATTAGCATTTTTTTAATACTATTCCTACTAGCTTTCAATATTTTACCTACCACTCAAAGTTATTCTTCCCTTTAATTTTACTATATTTAATTATCTCTAACTTATTATAAATATTATTTTTTTATATTATTATTTATTTTTATAATATTTATTTTATTTATTAAATTTTTCATTTAAATTATTTAAAATAAAATATTTAATGATATTGACAAAAATTTAAAGAAAAATAAATACTCTTTTTATAGAAATATTATTTAGAATTTATTTATAAAAAAGTAAATATTTTTAATTTAAAATAAAAATTATTTATTTAAAAATATATTTCATACAAAATACATCATAAATGATAAAATAAATTGATAAATAAAATCATCAAACATTTTTTATTATAATATAAAATTATTAAAATAACTATAAATTTATTTACATATTCTTAGAAATATATATAAATAAAAAAGATTAAAATATTATTCTTCTTTTTTATATAATAGTTTCATTTAATAGTATAATTTAGAATTTAAATTTCATTATTTATAATTAATAAATAATAAAAATAATATTAAAATATAGATCTAATGTTTATGTTTTTATTAATAACTAGTATTACTAAATATGTTTTCAGCAAAAAATTTTATCTTATTATTAATTTTATATATATATATATATAAAAGTTACCTTATCTATTATTTATTAATTTTATTAAACACATTTATATATATATATATATAAAAGATATATTATATATTATATATTATATATTTTATATTTTAATATTATTAATACTTATAATATAATAAAGTTAGTAAATAAATTTAAAGTCAATATTATAAATAATTAAAAGAATTTATGAATTTAATATACTAAAATAAATATATTATATAATATATATATATATATATCATATATTAATATTTATATATTATATTATTTAAATATATATTATATTTTTTATCTTATATATTATATACAATATATGTTTTATATTATATATTATAATATATATTAAAAACTTATAAAATTATAATAAATTTATATATTTAAACTGATCTTTCAAATAGATTAAACACTTTTTTATGATTTTAAACATAATTTATTTATCTAAAAAAATTAATTAATTTGAATTTATTTATTTATTTATTTATTTATTTAACAAATAAGTAAATCGAACTTTTAATAATAAGTATAAATCTTTTTAAGTAGTTTGAGTTGTTCTCATCTCTAATAATTATATATTATTATTTTTTATGATAATGGTAATATATTACTATTAAGAATAAAAAAAATTAAATTTTTAATTTGGATAGTATCAATTTATATTTTTTGATTTGTTCAATTCTCTAAAAAATATATATAAATTTCTCTTTCTTAAAAATTCTTAAGAATTTGTGTATATATTGTAGGCTTACTTAATTGTTCTATAATCATGTATTTTTTTATTAATTATCAATTAATTTTTTTATGAATATAAACATAATTTATTTATCTAAAAACAAGTTAATTAACTTAAATTTATTTATTTATTTAACAAATTAAGGATAGATCAGTATAAATCTCTTTTAAGTAGTTTGATTCATTTTCACCTCTAATAATTATATATATATATATATATATATATATATATATATGATAATGGTAATGTATTACTACCAAACATAAAAATTGTTTAATTAATTTTTTTATATATATTTAGAAAATATTTTTGATACAAGAAATATTATAATTGGTTATTTAATTTTTTTTAATTTAAAGTTATCATTTTTAATTTAGATAGTATCAATTTATATCTTTCAATTTGTCCAATTTTCTAAAATATATATATAAATTTTTCTTTCTTAAAATTTTTTAAGAGTTTGTGTATATATTATATGCTTATTTAATGACTCTATAATCATGTATTTTTCTATCAATTAGCAATTAATTTTTACAAATTTACTAGCAACTTGAGAATGCATTATTAAGAATAAAATAATATTTAACTATGTTTAATCTTAAATTTAAATAGATATTTAAAGAAAAAAATAATTTTAAAAATTTAAATTTTAAATATTAAAACATTTTATTTGAATATTTTTTAAAAAAAAATTAAAATTCTAAGTTGTTACAACACTAAAAATTTTTTCAATTCAACTAATTAGCATTTTCATTAATGCTATTCTTACTTAGCTTTTAAGTTTTTAACTATCAACCGAAAGTTATTCTTTCATTTTTTTCGTAATATATTTAATTATTCCTAATTTATTATACATACTTTTTTAATATTATTATTGATTATTATAATTTAAATTATTTTTTAAATATTTAATTTATTTATTAAATATTTAATTTAAATTAGTTAAAATGAAATATTTGATTTTATTGATAAAAATTTTAAAGATAAATAAATACTCTTTTAATAGAAATATTATTTAAAATTTATTTATAAAAAAAATTAATTTAAATTATAATATATGTCGTAACCGAAATTATAACAAGACGATGGATTCGTTAAAAGTATAAGAAAATGATTAAATTGATTATAGTGGAACCGCCACCAAATTTTATTTAAGGGAAAAAGATTTGGGAAAACCCTAACTCAAGGAAGAATCTAAGTTCAGGAGTCGGTTACGAGTAAGAAAGGTGTTAGGCACCCTACTCGTCCGTTCTGAAGAATGGTACCCTTAAACTGAGTGTGCTATTGTGATGTTTTTGAAGAATTGTTTGATTCATTTAATTTAGAAATAAAATAAATATAGGTTTGTATGAAAATAGTATGACATGACTTGATCCTGCTCCTACGTATTCCCTGGTGCAATGGGAAACTCAAGGCTACGTAGTTCTGATTCGAAGACTTGACCTTCAAAGGGGATTGAAAAAGCCAAGTATTTTGAACAGGATCCGAGGTAAACGAAGGCTGCATTGGGACCCGTATGATTCTTGAATCCCGAACAGTAGGGTATGCTACTAGTTCGTATCAAAACTCATCGCGTGAGACTTAGAATTATTTAAAACATATTTAGCTTTTACACATGTTCCTGGACTCACATATGCACAGAGTTGAAGGCAAGCGAAGGTTGCACTACGACTCATATGACTTTCCGAACATTGAACGACATGGTATGCTGCACTTTCAACTTCGAAGTTCATTGCGTGAGATCTAGGATCGTTAAAAGCCTTGAAAAGTATTTTGAAAAAGGTAATTTGGAAGGGAGATCTTTGATCTACATGCACAGAGTCGAAGGCAAGCGAAGGTTGCACTACGACTCATATGATTCTCCGAACATCGAAAGACAAGGTATGTTCCACTTTCAACTTCGAAGTTCATTGCGTGAGATCTCGTATCTTTTAAAGCTTTGAAAATTATTTTGAAAAAAGGTAATTTTGAAGAGATTAAAAATGGGAGATCTTCAATCCACATGCAGAGATTCGAAGGCAAGCAAGGGTTGCACTGCGACTCATATGATTTTCCGAACATCGAAAGACAGGGTATGCTGCACTTTCAACTTCGGAGTTCATTATGTGAGATCTTGGATCTTTTAAAGCTTTAAACATTATTTTGACAAAAAGTAATTTTGAAAAGAGATTAAAAAAGGGAGATCTTCGATCCACATGCACGGAGTTGAAGGTAAGCGAGGGTTGCACTGCGACTCATATGATTCTCCGAACATATAAAGACAGGGTATGCTGCACTTTCAACTTCGAAGTTCATTGCATGAGATCTCGGATCTTTTAAAGCTTTGAAAATTATTTTGAAAAAATATAATTTTGAAGAGAGATTAAAAAAGGGAGATCTTTGATCCGTATGCACAGAGTCGAAGGCAAGCAAGGGTTGCACTGCAACTCATATGATTCTCCGAACGTGGAAAGATAGGGTATGTTGCACTTTCAACTTTGGAATTTATTGCGTGAGATCTCAAATCTTTTAAAGCTTTAAAAGTTGTTTTTCAGAAAAATAGAGTTTTTGAAGATTTGATTTAGAAAAAAAGACATACAAACACAAACAAATCAAAAATAAATACATATAGAAGGATCCACACATGAAAAATAATACCTAAACAAGGTTAAAAGAACAAGATCTACATAAGAACTTCTGGAACACAAGTGATTTTGGCGCCGAAATTTGAATTCAAATCTCAAAATTTTTTCAAAGACATTTTTTGTTAGATCTAAAAAATTAAAACCAACCAATTAAAAGTTATGGACCATAGGAATAAAAAAACAATTTTGACAAAAATCAGACAAGAAGTGAGCAAGTTATGCACAAATCAAACAAGGTAGGTTCATTTGCACACCAAGACGGATACGTTTTGGTAATCCGACAATATAAATTTCATTTTAGATCCAAATTAGACAAATAATATCATTCCATAAACTAGAGAGAAAGACAAAGAGAAGAAACAAAAATTACCAAAATTAGAGATCATTTGGCCGATCAAAAACGAAAATGAAAAACAGAGATGAAGATGAACCTCAAGAACATGAGATTTTGGCGCCAAAATTTGAATTCAAATCTCAGAATTTTTTGGAAATATTTTTTGGTGAACCTGAAAAATTAATACCAATCAATTGAAATATATGGATCATAGGAATCAAAAAAAATAAGTTTGACAAAAATCAGACCAGAAATGAGCAAGTTATGCACAAATCAAACAAGCTAAGTTCATTTGCGCACCAGGACGAACATGCTTCAGTAATCCAGCGATAGAAATTTCATTTCAGATCTAAATTAAACAAATAATATCATTCCAGAAACTAGAGAGAAAGACAAAGAGAAAGCAAAAAAATCATCAAAATTGGAGATCATTTGACCGATCAAAAATGAAAATGAAAAATAGAGATGAAGAAGAACCTCAAGAACATGAGATTTTGGCGCCAAAATTTGAATCCAAATCTCAGAATTTTTGAAAAAATTTTTTGATGGATAAGAAAAAGTTAATACTAATTAATTGAATGATATGGATCATAGGAATCAAACAAAACAAGTTTGACAAAAATCAGACCAGAAATGAGCAAGTTATGCACAAATTAAACAAGCTAGGTTCATTTGCGTACCAGGACGAATATGCTTCAGTAATCAGGCAATACAAATTCTATTTCATATCCAAATTAGACAAATAATATCATTCCAGAAACTAGAGAGAAAGACGAAGAGAACGCAACAAAATCATCAAAATCGGAGATCATTTGACCAATCAAAAATGAAAACGAAAAACAGAGATGAAGATGAACCTCAAGAACACAATAGATTTTGACCCCAAAATTTGAATTCAAATCTAAGAATTTTTGAAAATATTTTCTGGTGGATCTGAAAAAATTAATATCAATCAATTGAAATATATGGATCATAGGAATAAAAAAAACAAGTTTGACAAAAATCAGACCAGAAATAAGCAAGTTATGCACAAATCAAACAAGATAGGTTCATTTGCGCACTAGAACGAACATGTTTCAGTAATTAGGAGATAGAAATTCCATTTCATATCCAAATTAAACAAATAATATCATTCCAGAAATTAGAGAGGAAGAAGAAGAGAACGCAATAAAAATAACCGAAATCGGAGATCATTTGACCAATCAAAAATGAAAACGAAAAATAGAGATGAGGATGAACTCAGAAATTCGAGAAAAAGGAAGAAAATTAAGTGGAATAAAAGTTGGATCTCACCTCCATTGATCTGCTCCGAATGCCACTTGCACCTTGGAAGATGATGGAGAAATGGTTCAATGGAGGCCAAGAAGTAGAAAGTATCTTAGGTGCTTCCTCTTTTAGAAAATTCTGAAAAATCCCCTCTCAAAGTGTCCCTCTTCCCTTATATAAACTTCTTCTTCTTCTTTTTTCCTTTTCTATTCTTCTGGTTTTTCTAATTATTTCTTTTTTCTTCTTTTTCTGTTTTTATTTATTTATTTATTTTGTTTTATTTTTTCTATTATTTTAATTTTAATTTTTTAAACTATTTTAGATTAAATCATTTTTTGATTAAAAACAAAATAATCTATTTTAAATTTTGAATTCTCAGATATAATTCACAGTATATAAATTCAAATCTAATGTTTATGTTTTTATTTATTATTTATCCTACTAAATTCAAATCTAATGTTTATGTCCTTATTTATTATTTATCCTACTATCTTAATATCTGGTACTACAAAATACTTTTTTATTTTTCAGCAACTTCTAAGCTTAAGTTTTGATTATTTTTTTAATTTTTACCTATTTTTTAACTTTAAATTAGCTTATCCATTAATTTTACTAAATATATTTTATATATACACATTTCATATTATATATATATATATTAATACTTATATTTTATATTATATAAATATAATATATTAATATACATTACATATTTTGTATGTTATACATTATTAAAAATTATAATAAAAAAATTAGTAAATAGGTCTCAAAAGTATATACATAAATAGTTAAAAGGATCTAAAAATTTAATATCATAAAAAATATAATATATTTTATATATAATATATTTATATTTATATATTATATTATTTAAATATATATTATATCTTATGTCTTATATATATATTATTATTATAATATATTTAAAATTATAAATTATAATTAATTTATATATTTAAATAAATTAAATATTTTTTTAAATATAAACATAACTTATTTATCTAAAAAAATTAATTAACTTAAATCTATCTATTTATTAAATATGTTTAACAAATAAATCAAATTTTAAATAATTCATATATAAAT
Source organism: Canavalia gladiata (assembly GCA_037954105.1). Taxonomy (NCBI): domain Eukaryota; kingdom Viridiplantae; phylum Streptophyta; class Magnoliopsida; order Fabales; family Fabaceae; genus Canavalia; species Canavalia gladiata. The sequence goes on along the minus strand of CM075658.1, from coordinate 37,469,758 downwards.
TTTTATTATAAAAATTTAACTCATTATTATTTCTAATAATATTATTTTACTATTTTTTTATGACAATAATAATGTATTACTATTAAAGATAAAAACTGTTTAATTAGTTTTTTGGTATATATTTAAAAAATATTATGGATATAAAAATATTATAATTAATTATTTCATTTTTGTAAGAACTTAAAATTTAGATATTAGTAATTAAAATTTGGATAGGAACCTATATCTTTCAATTTTCTAATTTTTTAAATATATAAAGTTGTCTCTCTTCATCATCATGAGAGAGTGTACCTCAATTTTTCGCTTATTTAATTTTTTTTTATAATAATATATTTTTCTATTAATTACTAAATAACTTTTTTAAATTTATTAGTAACTTGATAATGTATTATTAAAAATAAAATACTGTTTAATTATCTTCGATGTATGTTTGAATAGATATTCTAAAAAAAAAGAAATTTTATAAATTTATTTAAAATTTAAAATATTAGTGTGAATTCTTTTTAATATAAATTTAAAATTCTAAAAAACTTGTTACAACGTCTAGAAAAGTTGTTTCAATTCAACTAAGTAGCATTTTTTTTTTTGTTATTTCTACAAACTTTCAAGATTTTAACTACTAGACAAAAATTATTCTTTCATTTTATTTCAAATATATTTAATTATTCCTAATTTTTTAAAAATATATTTTTATATTATTATTTATTAATACAGTATTTAGCTTAGTTATTAAATATTTTACTTCAATTATTTAAAATAAATATTTAATTTTATTGATAAAATTTCTAGAGATAAATAAATACTCTTTTTATAAAAATATTATTTAAAATTTAAATATAAAAATAAATATTTTTAATGTAAAACAAAAAATTATTTATTTAAAAATATACTTTTTAATACAAAACACATAATAAATAATAAAATAAATAAATATATAAAATCATCAAACACTTTTTTCTAATAACATATAAAATGATTAGAATAACTATAAATTTATTTATAAAATTTTTTAATAAATATATATATATATATAATTTAAAAATATTACCTTCATTTTTAATACAATACTTTAATTTAATAATTATTTTTATAATTTACAATTTATAATTAATAAAAATTTATAATATTTAAACTCAAATATACTATTTATGTCTTTATTTATTATTTTATTTTTAATTTTACTAAACACATCCTCTATATATATATATATATATATAATATAAATATTTATTATATTTATATATTTTGTTTGTTATACGTTACTAAAACTTATAAAATAATGGGGTTGATAAATAGATCCAAAACTAATTTATATAAATAATTAAAATAAATTATAAATTTAATATATTAAAATAAATATAATATATTTTATATTTTATATACTATATATTATATATTATATTATTTAAATATATTATATATCTTTATACATGATGTCTTATATCTTATATACTATATATTATATATATTATATATATTATATATTATATAATATAATATATGTTAAAAATAAAATTATAATAATTTTAATATTTAAACAAATTTTAAAAAATCTAAATATTTTTTTATAAGTATTTATTTAAAAAATTTAATTAATTTAAATATATCTATTTATTTAACATGTAAGATAAATCAAGTTGGATATAAATTTTTTAAAAAAAATTTGACCCATTTTACATCTATTAATAATACCTTACTATTTTCATGGTGATAATAATAAATAATTATTAAAGTTAAAATACACTAATTAATTTTTTTATATTTTTAAAAAATCAGATATTAGTATTTTAAATTTGGATAGGATCAATCTATATTTTTTAATTTGTCCAATTCTCTAACAAATATTTATCTTTCTATGAGTTATAAATTTACTTTTTAATATTTTCTAGCAATTTGTTAATGTAATATTAAGAATAAAATACTGTTTAATCATCTTTAATTTTATATTTGAATAGATAATTTAAGAAGAAAAAATAATTTTTATGTATTTAAATTTTAAATATTAAAATATTTTTTTGAATATTTCTTAAAAAATTTAAAATTCTAAAAATGTTTTTAAGAAAAGCTGTTTCAATTCAACTAACTAGCATTTTTATGCTATTCCTACTGGCTCTCTATATTTTAACAAGTTGTTGAAAATTATTTTTAGATTTTTTTTAAATATATTTATTAGTCCCTAATTTAGAATAAATATTATTTTTATATTTTTATTCATCAGTACAATATTTAGTTTAATTATTAAATATTTTATTTAAATTGTTTAAAATAAAATATTTTGTTTTCTTGATAAAATTTTTGAAGATAAATAAATTCTCTTTTTATAGAAATATTATTTAAAATTTATATATAAAAAATAAATATTTTTAATTTGAAATAAAAATTATTTATTTAAAAATATATTTTTAAATCAAATATATCATAAATAATAAATAAATAAATAAATAAATAAAATCATCAAACTCTGATTTCTAATAATATATAAAATCATTAAAATAACTAAAAAAATTATTTGCATAATTTCTTAATAGAATTATATAAAATAAGGACAAATTTAAAAATATTATCATTATTTTTAATGTATAACTCTAATTTAATAATAAAATTTGATAATTTTATTTTATAATTAATAAAAAAATTATAATATTTAAACTTAAATCTACTATTCATATTTTTATTTATCATTTTATCTTTATCAACTACGGTTACTGTACACTTTTCTATTTTTAACAAGTTTTTCAACTTAACAATTAAATAACTTTTAAGTTTTTACCTATTTTTTAACTTTACTGGAAATCCAGCTGAGGATGATTAGCGCGGTGAAAATCACAGGTTCAACTAATCTTTAGGTAATTTCTGATAATTATTCAACTGTGTTATTACATGGTTAATATATTTTCAAAACCCTTTTGCTATATGTGATAATGGTGAAGTAATCCATGATGCATGACCGAATATTTGTGAAAATTCTCTTCACATATAATTAGTGTGTGGGCTCTTGTCAAAGAGAAAGAGGTAGCAAAGAAAATGACTAAATTCATAGAGCTAAACACAATTGGTGTCTTGAAGAATTCTCAGCCTAAATCTGCCAAGGTTTTAAAGGTAATCTCTTATAGCTGCGAACAAGAAAACTCCCAAGATGAGGAATCATTTTTCATGTACAACTACAACCTCATGTCACAAAGGTGGAAGCAACTCTGAGCAGTAGTTGAGGCCGGTGGTTTGTTCACTTTGCCACAATTTTCTCCTTCATTTTGCACCTTCTTTGGTGGAGATGGAGCCTCAACCAGGTAAATAACCAATTGAAACTTATTTCATGCATGTCTACCTATACATTTTCATGTCCTGAGATCATTGTTCATCCCTTTGTTATAATGTACCTACCTTGCAGCTATCTTGTGGTTGAAGTGTGAAGGAGATATAGAGGACTGCGAAATCTTCCTTCGAGAAAACAATTTTAATAAAAGGTGGGATACAAGCGCAAAATATGTAAGACTTAGCCTGCTGATACAAATGAAATCTTTTTATGGTTAATAGATAGACCGGCTATCATACACTTGCCAGAATGAAAATTTGTTATTCATGTATGATAATAATAATGATTAATTAACACTTATTTTTTTAGTATTAAAATATAATAGCTTAAATTAAAATTTTATATTTATTAACAAAATTAAAAGAGAATTATGTGTCAGAAAGGTTCTATTCTATCATAAATATATTTTAAAAATATTTAATTAATTATTTAAAAAATAAAATTTTGTATCAATTTTACAGGTGATATTTAATTCATTAGATTAAAGAAATAATATAAAATATTTTATATTTATTTTTTATTAATTTTTAAAAAAATATGATAGTTTTTTTATATTTCTAGTTATTTCTGATAGTAACATTTATAATTTTAACAACTGTGATTCTAGTATTTTTTTAAAAAACAATAATATTAATATTTGTACTAGTTTTTATTGCCATAGAATATATTTTTAACGGATAGAAATAATATAATTTTATAATAATATTTTATCATCAGATATCTAAGTACAAATTTTTTCTACTTAAAAGAAAGGCTTGGTATTGGTCTTTTCTTTCTTCATGACTTCAATATGTAGATATTATGGTTTACTAATGTAGACTAGGATGATTGTTTTGACTCATGACGTTTTATTAGTAATTATTATTTTTTCTCACTAAATTCTTCATTAGTTAGCATACTAAAAAACAACCAACAGTTGTTAAATGATCCTCTCATGCTAAATATAGAGGTCTTATTATTGACACGACACTTGTGAGTTACAATAGTTCTCTTAACTACTATATGACCTTTACTAGCAACAAGTAGTTATTTATTGTAATAATAAGTAAAGTGCTCTACATATTTATATTAATTTTGTCTTTCACAAACGGATAAAACATCTCAACATAGAGTGTCACATTGTTAAAAAAGGTTGCCATGAATGATGCAAAGACATCCTCAACCTACACTATAATACTCTCATTCTCTAGGTAGGATTCTCAAACCTATTGGACCTATTACCAGGGTTAGGGTCAAAAGGTTACAAACAGAGGTGGAGATCTTCTTAGACCTTCAAGAGACTCGTTCATAGATCCAATCCAGCTTCTTATTAGCCCTGCCCATTTAGAAGAGAATAAATTAGTAAATATAAATAAGAAAGTAAAAAGTAATGTGATGTGAGAATGATTTGGAGCTGAGTTTTGGACAATGAAGGAAGCAACTTGATAGAATATGGATGAAGATTGGATGGATGCAAGTTCTTCAAAGAGGAGAGACCATTATAGAGTTGGATAAGTTACCATTACTCTACCATCTTATAGGAGTCAAGGATAAGGAGAATTTCCCTAACTCTAGCTCTGAGAGGAGAGATTTGCTCTCAAAATACTCAAAATCTAAATTATAACTTGAGAGTTATAAAATGGAGTATGACATATCTTTATATAGGCTAGAAAGGAGGCGCTAAAGAGAAGGAATGTGCATGCTGCTTGGATCTACATAGGAAGACGGTTTTGGGGCTTGAATGCAAGCCCAATAAAAGGGTCATCTTTGTCCCTTTATGCAACGTCAAACTAGGATAGAGCATAAAAGTTAAGTTACAAAGTACACACAAGTTAGGTCCAAGTTTATACAAATTGAACCCACCAAAAACCTAAAGTACAAGAAAAATATTGAAGTCCTAAGCTATGATGTGCGGAATCTGTGATGAGGTGAGAAGTGGGAAGGCTCAAAAGTGTTTCTACCTCTTTCTGGAATTTTAACTCTAACTTTGGTCAATAAATTCAAGACTACTACTTAATGGTACCTTTACAATAATTTTTTTATAAATGATCACATCATAATAGTTAGTTTTATCCTTTTATTTTTTTATTAACTTTGAAGTTGTATATTTGTTTATATTTATATGTAAACTAATATCGGTTGTTAAATAATTTTTTTCCCTGGTTAAATGTGAAAAGGGTAAAACAATTTTACAAATGACACCTAAGCAAAATGTTCACATGGCAAAAGTTACAATATAGTAATATAGTACACGTTTGAGACTTCATACATTATAAATAGATACCGGTTCCTATAGACTTGTGTTATGTCAAACTACCAACAATTTACTGTGACAGTTTAAACAACAAACAGATCTTAAATTTGGCATCAATAACGCCATAACTCAAGTTATCCATTACACTCCAATTGATATAAAGTGAGTAAATGATTGTCTTTCTATTAAAAAGTTACAACAAGAAAGAGCAATCTCACACGTATGATCGATGACATCATTGAAGAAATGATGACTCCCTATTAGGATGTAGAGGACAACAGTTAATGATTCATTACTCAAAAATATACTTAACCACATACAACCCAAATTTGGAATTAGTGGTTAAGCGGTTTTTGCGGATCAGAAATTCATGCTAGAAACATAGCAACAGGTTGTTGTGACAAGTTTCATAGCCCTTTATTCCAATCCCCATAACGTCATCTCCAACTTCATTATGTCCTAGATGTAATTTATAAGCCAAAATTCCCAACCCACCAACCTTCCCACCACAAGCTACCCTTCTAAGGGAAGAGCTGGTTTGGGTTAGTTGGGACTCACGTAACACATCATGAGTCTGAATTGCCTCACCTGCGGACAAGTCCTTCAAAGGGTAAAATCTGATAAGGAGTCTCTCCCAGAAACGAAGTCATCACGTAGGAAAGCACCTTTGCAGGTTGATAGAACCTGGTCAGGAAATATATCCCCATCCCAATCCCAATATGCAGGTGGGGCTGTGGCCAAGATTAAGACAGAACATCGACGCACGAATAGTGCAGGGGATGTTGGACCAAGATTGTTAAGGAGCAGTGGGAAGAGAAGAGATTGGAGTTATGAGGACTTGTTTGGAAAACAAGACATTAGATGTTATTGAAATCATTATTTTATATGTATGCACAATGCACTTTATCATCTTGTTTTAATTTGATTCTTCTTTTTTTTATGTATTGTGTGTGTATATATTTTATTTCACATGTTGGGGTGGGAGGAGTGGGAGATGTAAAAAGGGGATTAGTGGGTCATCCTTTCTAGGGGTGTTTTAAGTGCTTGACAAATTATGAGAGCGCTTTTTTTTCACCATCGTTAATTAAATCCCTTTTGTTAATTTCTGTCTTTTTTTTTTTGGACATATTACGAAAGCCCTTTTTGTTTCAATGATTCTTACAAATTTTTTTCCTTTCATGCATGGTTCCATTTTTTATCTTTTACTCATCACTTTTGCTAAGGTGCACCCTTGACCAATAGATGCGCAAGTGCAAATATGTACTGAAATAAAAATGTTTAAGCTGAAAAGAGAAGTTATGTGCAGAATGAATGATGCCAACTAAATATAACTCACATGGATTGGAATACAAATTTAGTAATATTTATTATTTTAGTTGTCTTTATTGATAAAGTAAATATAACTCAAATGCGCTAACCAAATAACCCGTTGTTATATAAATCAATATGCTCCTATTCATAGTTGATTGATAATTAAAAATTTGCCACAAGAAAATTTTCAAATGGTAACAGGAAGTAATGACGTGAAATTAATCGCGTTAATAAAGATAGCAATTAAACTATATATTAATCTTTAATATTGGCTAAATTCGTGATCATCATATTAGCTACCTATTTAGAAATCAATTTTTGAAACTAATTAGTTATTAGATTTAATAACTAATTTTAAAATTGATTTAACGATCAAATTATAAAAAATAATTTAGAAAGAAAAGATTAATAATTAAACGGAAAAAAGTAAATTATAGAGACTAATTTCGTGATCAAAATAATAAAATTTTAATTTTAATTTTTTATATTTATAATATTTTCATTTACACTAAGTAAAATATATATTTTTATTTATTTAAATATGTAAATTAAAATATTTTAGTTTTGAAGAAATTAATTTTTTTTCTGTATTATTTTATAGTGAAACTCTACCATATTATAATATGAGCGATTTTAAAATACGAATTTAAAATTTTTTTAAAAAATTTATTAAAAGCTAATCATGAATATAATTTAAATATAATCTCACTTGAAGTATGAGAATACATTTAGTTTGAACATAAAGTAAATATCAAATAATTTAAAATTTAAGATAATAACATATTAAGTTAAATCTTAAGTAGTAAATAGTAGAAAGATTAAGTTAATAATATATTGATTTTTGTTGAGCAGAGTATAGAAAGACAGCTATATTTTATTTTAGATAAATAATAGTTAATTGTCAATTAGTCTTATAAATTTTGGACGTAAACGAATCTAAATCAAAAATTAGTTTAAGATGTTAAATAAAACTTTTAAGTATTGACTTACAATTGAAAATAAGGTGTTAAATAACACTCTTTCTTAGTTTCCAATCTATTTTACACATAATCTTGTATGCCAGCTGGTTTGTCCCCAAATTTTTGGATTTGGACAGAGTCAAAGAGCCTATCCAAATCTAAGTTCTCTCTTTGTATACAGATACAATACAAGTATCTAATATTGTGAATAAATTCTAATTGTTAGAATTTGATACTTAATTAATTCAAGTAAGGTTTAGAAATTTACTTACATCAACCATAATTGTAGAACTGATACACATAAGAGATCATTATCCACAACTAGCTCTAAGATATCTTTCCTATGATATAAGGTTCAATAATGAATTGCAAAGGTTGGTTTCTTAGGTTAATAACAATATCGAACAAACATGCATACATATTGTAACACCCTAAAAATAAAGATCATTCTACGCTTAAGTTGTATTCGTGGTTTCATTATTAAACTGTTACTTCATGATGTGGAATTCTATTAGAAATTACTAATATTAAAAATACGGTAATTTTTTTTTAAAATACCTTAGTTAAAAAATGCAAGTCTCTTCATAATAACTGTCATAGCAAGAAATAAATGATCAATCGTCATCACTCATGTCCTAACTTGTTTTGATTACTTGATATATAACTTAATCATGCATACTCTTGTTTAGAAAATTAGCGTCAGAGCAATAGTATCCTTTCATACATCATAAACATATATCATACACTTATATCTCATATTACATACTATTATACATACTTACTATCCATCTTACATGTTACATGATTAACTGCATATTACTTATTTATATTACAATCATCCTTAATTATCATACAAAATGTACATTATTGAGGTAAGACTAAATTTCCTCCAATGTTTTAGACATAAGGATCCTGAGGCTCCAATCACCCAACTTACATTATGAACCTCCACAAACACCACTGCCTTCATGAACAGTGTTATTGGGGTTTGGGAAAGAAAATGGTACGTGAAAGGTATGAAACTAAGTTTCTCAGTAAGATCTTACCCTAATTATATTTTTAACATTTTCAACTCAATCACTTCAGTTTATTTAAAAATATGACATGCATATATGTTCAATTTTAAATTTTTAGAAAATATTTAGCTGAAGTTGATTTCTTTTACAGTTGCAGAAACTAACTTCTATGACAAGCATACAAGGTGCTTATTCTGAATTTTATACATCTTTCATTCTCTTGAGATCACATTACATTACATCACAGATATCATTTGACTATCATTTCATTTATGCCTTGCTCATAATTTATTCTCTCATTCTCTAGTCACCCTTTTTGTGACAATTTAATTTAAGGCATATCCTTAACAATCTTAGTCAAACAATATATTTCACTTTCTACATATTCTACCTTCTATTTTAGGATATAAGCTCATTCTGGATGATCGTCACTATCATAATTTTTTAAAGCTCTATGGCTTCTATATGAAAAGTCATGTGACCTCCATATGTGCACAAGCCTTGTGACTTGGCATGGTAAAAGTAGTGTCTTAAATTTTCACATAAAAATGTTATTCAGTGATCTCTTGACTTATTAGGTTTCATTTTAAGTCTTTGTGATAATATGCATGCTCAATATTCAATCAATATGATATGCACAAATAGCATCCAAATGATCAAATTTCTCATATAATTCATCCATGCATGGAACCATAATTCATTCATCATTCAAAAGAGCACATATAGCCTCTAATCCAATCTATCTTTGCATTTGTCATTTACATATGAGAATCATCTAACATATCACTTTTCTAAACAATCAATAGTACATTTCATACACTTTACATTCATATTTGTGTAGTCATAAAGCAACACTAGAACTTGACATAATTATTATAAGTAGAAACTAATCTTCTAATCAAGAATTTCTTAATTATGCTTGATGTAACTTTCTTGGACAGCATACAACCTTCCTCCAAAATCTTGTTCATCTTATTTTATTTCATAAATTTTATAAAAATCTCTCGTAGCAATTAAACTAGACATTAATCTTTAAGATTCGCTAAATTCATGATCATCATATTAGCTATCTATTTATAAATCAATTTTTCAAACTAACTAGTTATTAGATTTAAAAATTAATTTAATAACTAATTTAACGATCAAATTATAAAGAATAATTTAGGAAGAAAATATTAATAATTAAATGGATAAAAGTAAATTATAGAGACTAATTTCATTATTGAAATAATAAAATTAAAATTTTAATTTTTATATTGATAATATTTCTGTTTACACTAGGTAAAATTTATATTTTTTTATTTAAATATGTAAATTGAAATATTTTGGTTGAGGAAAGATTAATTTCTTTTTTATTGTTTTTAATTGTGAAAGTCTATCATATTATTACTATAACATATTATTTTTAAAAATATTAAAAAATGTTACAAAAATATAAAAAGTATTATCTATTAATTTTATTACAAAAAATTCATGTTTAGCAATCGAATAAATTAGTTTCTAATTTTAAAAATTTGGTCACTAATTATTTTTGCGATCGATTTTACAATCAAATAGGAGTTGTTGCTAAAACCCTTTAGCAAAATGAGTTTATGACTGAAAATCTAATTCGGTCGTAAAAATGAAAATATTAGCAACCGAAATTTTCGACCTCAAAAATAATTAAAGTCGATAATTGGTGTGGTCGCTTTATTTATTATAAGAAACCAGGTTGATAACCAAAAATTCATTTGCAAAAAATCGATTGCTGAATCGGTGGCTAAAATATTTGCTAATGGCTAAATTTGATATGAAATATTCAGTTATTAAATTGGTCACTAATATATTTGCCAACAACTAAATTTAAATTAATTATATAATTATATTAAAATTAAAAAAAATATCATTTCTAATAATTTTACTCAATTTAAATAAGATAGTTTTAATAGAAAATACTTATGATTTAGAAAAAAATATCTTCTAATTATAAAGTTATATAATTTAAAATTATTAATTTTTATAATAATTTTAAAATTATTAATTTTTTAATATATATATATATATAAGATTATATAATAAAAATCAATAAATAATAAATTTTTACTAATAACATTCAATGTTATAAATATAAGTATATAATTTTCAATTAAAATTTACTATATATATAATTTTTTTTATTTGTGTCCTTTAATATATAACAGAAACTAAGTAAATTGTTTTTTATAAAAAATTATAAATCATAAAATTATATCTTTATATTAATAATTTTTTAAATGTGTAAAATAAAATATATAAAAATAATATTTTTTCGTACAAATAAATTGTAATGTATATACATCCATATAATACATAAGTATTAGATGCATTGGTTGATATATAATAAAAAATAAATATATATAATAAATTATGGATAATAAAAGTTCAGTTTATAAAACAGATTCCGCACAATATAAGCGTTTGATACATAATATATATATATATATATATATATATATATATATTATATTAAATAACATAAGATTAATCAAAAAATTAATTAATAAAAAATATATTTAAATATATAAAATTTATCTTTTTATATACTCAATTTTCTTATAATTATGATCTTTTTATCCGAATAATCTCTATCTGAAAATTTTAAAAAAATAAAAAAATATTTAAAAAAATAATAAGGAAAGAACCCTTAAAATTTTATTGCCAATTAAAACACATTTTACATTCTAACCAAAAATAACATTTGTATAGAAGATAAAAGAGTATTATCAATAGAAACCAAGGTTTTTCTCCTTGAAATGGTGGCTCTACCCAGGACTGCATACTCCAAAGCATTCTTCTTGATAATGGAATTTGGGGTACTATTTGCAACTCAGGATATTAGATAACAGCATGTAAGTTCAAGTTCTTGAATAAGGCTTAGACATTGTCCATCACAACTAAAAAAAGCCATGTTTATATGTAAGATGAAGAAAAAAGCCAAGTTTATCTGCACAATCATCTACGTGGTTGGGTGAAAATTCTATTTTCCTTTCTGTAGCTTCAACTAATCAGTTTTTATTCATTTTGACTATCAAAATTATTCAAACATTATTATCTTAATTCCCAATTTTCCATGGTATGATGAATAACTTATCATTCTCCACCATTATTCTGAAGCATGCCTCGATATAAATCCTAAAGGTAATAAGCCTTCACTGTCTATGCTTTACCAGTCATCAATATTCCCACTTTTAGCATAAACTACAAATAATGTGAGTTAAGCCCATTTTTTGTCACGTCAGGTTGTTCCACTCTTTGGGGAGGTGTTGGTGGCAATTCATTGTCAGGCAGGATTATGTCAACTATTAAACAAGTTGTATCGTCCTTTAACCCTCTTGTCCTTGGTGCTTCCTGAATAACAGTAGGAATACATATACACATGCGTGAGGAGAAATGCCAATTTTGTAAACATGTTGATTTGGCTATATTAATAGATAGCATTGTAGTACATACTACCTTGACAACCTGCACAGCAGCAAGTTCAGCAAGCAAACCTCAGCAAGATTTTGCAGCCATTTTTGAGGATAGAGCATCCCATAGGCCATCAGAAGCAAATATAAGCCTCTCACCAGCATTTGATAGCTATAATCCATGACAAAGTGTAAGATTTATATCCTGAACAAACACCTAGCACGATGCATAGGCATTATAATCAATGATGTAAAGAAGAAATTGTGTGGAAACAAATTATACCTTCACTTGTTTCACATACGGCATTGGAACTATGAACTCCCCAACATCCATGTCTCCTATTGATCTAGAAAGGCACAGACCCCCCCGGCCAACATCGAAGGGACCAATCTGTAATGGTTCAGAACTAAACTTTAAAACAAGGTTAAGCTAAATGAAATGTCCTTAAATTAGATTAGACGTTGAAAGAGGGAAATGAATAAATGGAAGATCTCTTTATCTGTTTTAGGATATAAAAAAATACAACTACAGCAGAATATGCTCACCTCAGCACCCCCAACAATGCTAAGCCTCCCAACTTCACCTCCACTAGCAGTTACACGTTCTCTCCTGTGCATACAGTGCAAGTCATAAATAAGAGCATAGAAAAAAGCTAACTAACCAGAACTTAGATATAAGAAACATACTCTTCAATATTCTCTCCAAGTCTATGATCAACAGTTAAGGAGGTAATAGCTAGCATCACCCTGATATCTAGTATACATCGGGAGTCTCCAACAGATACAACAGTCACAGTCCACCTATCCACTATTACAAATGTTGGTGTGGTTCCAGAAATTTCTATGGACAAAACGAGATGAGGATTCACAAAATCAGTAAGAAAATCAAATTCCCGACCCACCTGTTCTGTATTACCACCCTTTCAACAAGAATAATCCTTCTATCAGCAAAGAAAAAGAATAAAATCTGAAGTCCACACCTTTATTAAGAAATTCCTTATCGGTCTTAACAAACCCAGTAACCAATGTCCTAAGGCAAAGCTTGTAACCACTCATCTCGTCCAAGTCTGCGAGGAAGAGCATCCAACACATGATTTTTCAGGATCAGCCCAACTCCAGAACAAATTTTCCTCCACCAAACAATGAAACAAAGATTTCAACTTTCAAATGGAGATTTCGCCTCAGAAGCAAAAAGAATAACAACAAAGCAAATGCTGCTGGCGTGGTTGCACGGGATCAAGTTAAAACATGGAACGAAGAAAGTGGCTTAAGAAGCAAAGATAGGAGAGGATACCAAGGAAAAAAGAGGGGAACTAATGGGTTTGCTTACCTATATCAGCAAAACTTATCCAAGAGAACCAAAGGTAAAGAAGATAGAGAAGATACAGAGACAGTGCTGATTGCTTTTTCGATTGCAATTCACCTGCAGTCGTCGCTTGTGCGATTCACGTGGAAATAGATCATAGATGTTTTCAGTTGGGGCTAACAAGGATTGTGAAGTTAAGGAGAGGGAGGAGGGGAAAAGTGGAAGTAGTAATCCAAATTAAAATAATCTTGCGACCGAATCCATGATCATCAAACGAAGTAACAAATGATGATATAATTAAATTTAGTTTGCTAATGATATTTTGATCTTAAATTTAGTTTTATCTTTTTTATCATAATTATCCTTAATTATTACATTGATATCTAATGGTGACTGAATTTTAAAAGTCACAATATTTAATCGCAAAATTCTAATTTTTTACTAAATATTGTATTTAATCTATGTTGAACAATATTATTAGTAATATTTTTATATTTATAGTAATATTTAATAAATGTTACAACATATTCTTTTAGTAATATTAATATAATAAAGAACAACATTTATATAAAATATTACAAAAAATTTAAAATGTTGCTAAACATATTTTATACAATATTTTAAAAATGCTACCAAATGGTATTATTAAAATTATTTTCTTTCATTCTTTTTATTTGTAATTATTTTAAAAAAATTCTTATATATAATATTTTCAAAAGTTTAAGATAATATTTTTTAGTTTTTATTGGATTTTATTTTTAATGATATTAATTATAAGAGAATTTTAAAAATATAATAAAAAGTCAATACAAATAAAAATATTACTTAATATGTGTGAAATAATTTTAAAAAAATTGCTAAATAAAAGAAAAGTAACATAAAATATATATTTTTAATTAACATATTTAAAATTTTGTTGATATGATACTAATTTATTTTTATTTTTAAATTTAAAAATACAAAATATATATATATATATATATATATATTAAAATTGTACCATCTCAAATTTCTCTTCTTAAATTAATAATCATGAAATTACCTCTAAAATTTTTAAGGAAATTAGAGATCTTTTGTAAAATGATAAAAATGTTCCTATATTAGGATGATACAAATAAATGTACAGGTAACTCAAAATAAAAGTTAAAAGATATTATAAAGAATTAAAATCTATCATTGATGATTAGAAAGACATAAGAGAAGAGAGGTCGAAAATGTCATTAGAGATGCTCAAAACAAAATATTTAGAAAGCTCTATTTTCTATAAGAGGTAAACTATTTTTCAAAAAATTAAAAATGATATAAGAATGATTTGAAAATGAACCAATAAATGTTAAAAATATCGGAAAAACAATTTGAAAACTTTTTGAAAAATTCTTAGAAAATTACCAAAATGCTCCTAGAAGGCCGCTAGGATAAGAAAAATGTGAAGTAGAAGTCGAAAAATGGACCCTACCCATTAAACATGAATTAGACATGTGAAAAATGAGGTGATGATTCATCCCATGAGGCATCACTTCATTAATATCATATAGAATAAAGATATTAATAAGAAAAGATAAGATTAACTACGATTAAATAAAATTAACCAGTAGGTTAATATTGGTTAGTGATAAATTAAAAATAATTAGAGTTAAAATAATTTTAAAAAATAATTGCTTATATTTACATTTAATTTGAAGAATAGAAATTACATGTAAAGGAACCAAAATGCTCTTAAGTGGGAATTTAATTTTCACATGCCCTAGGTAGTAGAATTTTTCTTACGAACATCAAGGGGGTTCATTTGCTCTATTAGCATTCTTCTAAACACTTAGGCAAGCTCTCTAAACTCATTTACAACTCCAACTTCTCTTAAAATACCAAAGGACCTTAGGTGATCAAAAGTGTGATTCAACCATTTCAAGTAAATTAAGGAAGGTTGAGTTAAAATTTTTGGTTAAGGTGTGACAAGGACCTTAACCAAGTACAAGAAAGGAATCAAAAGTTTAGTAAATATTTGGTTATGGTTGGGGTAACCATTCGACTATACTTAGTGAATTTAGTGGAAGTAAGTTAAAATCTTGTTAAGATCCAAAAATAAACTCAATCATGCACAATATGGTGATTAAAAAAATATTATATAATTATCGGAGCTTGAAGAGTCATTTGGAAAACATTTAGTAATTAAGAAGGAAAAGTTTTAAAATTTTTTAAGTTGGATCAATCTAGTAATATAAGTTATAAATCTCTCATAAATCACCTCTCAAGTATAAAAAAAATTTGATCATAACGTCTTAGGGACTTAAAGAATTAATTCGGCTAAATCTTAGTTAAATTTACAAGAGAAGTTAATTTGGATGTTTAAGAAAATTTAAGATAATTATGAGTAAGTGACATAGTGTAGGAAGATAAGATATAAACACTTTGACATACACTTTGAAGATATTAACAGTGACAAGGTAGAACAAACAAAATGAATCAAGATGGAAATGAGAGAAGACAAAAATGGAATGTGATATAAAAAATGATGCCCTAACTAACATTATACATCGAGTATAATGTATCCAATATAAAAATATTTATTATCTCAATTGTATTTTTAACTAATATTAAAAGTAATTTTTATATCGGTTAAATAACAATCGATTTAAAAATATTTAAAACTGCTTCCGATTTATATTTTATATTGATTACAATATAACCAACTTAGAATTTTATTACAAAATTTGTTTTCTCTACTAATTAAGCTCTCATAATGAAAAATGCATCTATTAAAAATAACTTGATTTTTTTTCTCCAACTCCTCCTACCCAGATCTTATATTATGATTTCTATCAAGAAAATCACCTTAATGGAGAAGCAAGTGAATTATTTGGGAGAATGCTTCTAGAAATAGTCTATATGTCAACACCTATAATTTTGGATAAAGAAATTATTGTAACTTCTCATAAAGCAACCAAGGAGTCTTATGATAAGGTCTTACTCTCCCTCAATAAAAAAAAAAATATTCTAAAAATTTATAAAAAATTAAAATCTTATATAAAATAGGTCAAATCAAATTTTATAATATTAATATTAGATTTAGAAACCATAAAACATCTATTAAAAATATTAAATATTCAGTTAGATAAACTTATTTAATAGTTAAAAAAAATCTCTAAAAATATTGAGCAATCCAAAAAATATATGAATTCTATCAATTATAATAAAAAAATAAAAGTAAATAAATTAAAAAACCATTGAAAAGAATAAAACAATGCAAGAATAAATCAACACCCAAAAAAAAGACCAAAGGTAGAATTCTAATATCTCACCTCTTAGACCTTAAATCTTAAATCTAATAAGTGTCACTGTGTCTTATTAAATTAGTTATGTTGATATTATCATGCCTCGGTTGATTCTAAGGTGACTATAAATCTTTTTCTACTTTCACAAGCTTTATGTGTTAGAGAATTCAATCTCAAAGAGACCTCAATTCAGCTAGCGAAAAAAAAAATTAAAGAATAATTTTGAATCATTTCATTGTTAAATAATAAATTTTTAAAACTTTTTTAGTAATATCGATGGAATTTCATACTGATTGATAAATAATAATATTTTGTTGCAGTTACAATAATTAAAACTTATTTGTGAAACTTTATTATCTTTATATTAATTTGGAATTTGTATTTTATATTTGTTACGTGCTATATATTTCAGTCATATTACACCCTGCATTTTTTTTAAAATCACTATATTCAATTATTAACGCCGTATAACTGATACATTTAAGTGTTTGGAGAATAAGAATATTTTTAAAGTGTAAAAATAAATAAACTAAAAATATTGTAATTACGCCACCTTACTATTAAAAATTTTAATGATTATTTAATAAAAAATAATTTAATTTTAATGGACGAATGAGATCGTAAATTATTGTAACAATAACACAGTAGATTTTTTTATTTTATTAAATAAAAGATACATGAAACACACCAGTAAATTTGTTATTTAATAAAAAACAATGCATTAAATTATTGACTGACGTTGCAGTGGTTATCCCATACTTAGTTCATTGACCATGTGAATTATAATGATGCCGGTTTAGCTTATTTTATTTCTAGGTTATTCTTTACAAGCTATCAAGTAATAAGTTAGGGCAATTTGATAATATCAATATCCATCACCAATAAAGAAATCTAAAGGTTCATATTCATGATAATCTCGATCAACATTAAAGAAATGGATCTCTGTTTATTATCTAAAGGTCATGTTCATGATGTCAGACTATTTGATATGCTTTTAATTTTAAAGAATTTATTTTATTTGTTAAAGTTTTCAATGATTTTTTTGTCTATTTTTTGTTTTAAATCTCATATATAAATTTAATTTTTTTAATGCAAGATAAAAGAAGTAATTATAGAACACCTAACAGTGTGTAAAGATGATCTTTCATGAGTAATCATGAATCTAATTAAAATTGTTTATGTATAAAATATATTATGAAACATGTAAAGAAATAACTTATTTATAGTGAATAGTTGTTCCAATCTTTTACTTTAATGTTGCAACTTTAAGATAGATATAGATCTAATTAGTATTGTTTCTATTTTTTGATTATTTTTTTTGTTTCATCTACTTTGATTATTTTTATTATTTTATTGTTTATATAACTTTTGTGAACTAATATTAAAAATTATTATATTATAATGGGATATTTTATAACATAAATTTACAAAAAATTTAAAATTTATATTTTTCAGTTTATATTATTATATCTTTGCAGATTAAAATTGATTTCACTAATACGTATATTAATACGAGAGTTTATAATTAATTAGTATCAATTTTAACTATTATAAAATAATTTTTTTAACAGTTAATTGATTATGAGGATTATATATCAAGCGATCAAAATTTTTATTAAAATATTTTTATATAGATAATTTTTAATGAATATAAATTTATTAGTAAAAATTGATAAAAATTAAACTTATCATTACATATTTGTTAAAATTATCGTAAAATATTTTTTTTAGTGATTGAAGTATAGTTGATATTCTTTAGGTAATGAAATTTTACTTTCTTCTAATTTAAAATTATCTCAACTTTTTTGTTTAAGCTTCATCACTGGCTTAGTCTTTTAAGACTTTATATGAATTTCCTTTTCCATTCATGAAATTTCCGTGTTAGTGATCAATTTATTTTTTTATATGATAAAAATGTCTGCTTTATTGAAATGAATTAATATTTATTTTAACTTTATAAAGCATGGTTGTATTTTTAATTTAAATCCAAAATAAAATTAATAAGCATAACAAATTGAGAAAAGAAAGGAAACTAAGTAAGTATATAATGGAATTGGAAATTGATATATACTTTTAAAATTTTAATACATAAAATATAAAAAATTAATAATTTTATCTTAAAAATACATAAATCTATTTATAAAATAACCACAACCATCGAATTTATAATGTTGATGACAATAAGAGAATGAAAATTTCTCAAATCTCAAAAAGATATGTATAAAATAAAATATATCTTTAATTTAAATTTTTTCAATTTCATAAAATATAAACTTAAGCACCAAATTATTAGAATTTGGGTTTTATTTAATTTGGTTTAGATTAGACTTGATTATATGTAAAATAAATTAAAATGATTAAATTAATTTAATTTAATATATCGAGCTCACCAAGTTTATTTTAATTTAATCAATATATATTCCTAAAAAAAGTATTTAAATCCTGTAAAAGTTAATTTTACAAAATATTATTTGAAAAGCTATCCTCAGAAAATGGTTACGTGAATCGCCAACTAGGCAAGACTAAGTCAGACACGGCGGAATCAACGCTGGTTTTGGCGTTCGGTTTAATCTTTGACTAATGAGTTCTACATTGGGCTCGGGGAGAATCCATATTCTCCGAATTATTTTAAAACATTTTTTAATATAATTACCCATATTGTTAAATAATGTTACTTTTTGTATGATTATCGAGTATCTATCGTCATACCATTATTAAGTTAATGGATATTACATGAATAATATATATATATATATAAATATATATATATAAATAAATAAATAAATAAATATATATATATATATATATATATATATATATATATATATATATATATATATATATATATATATATATATAAATAAGACCTATGGTATGCCAACGTAAGTGAAACGGCTATGCCGATTATAGTGAAGTTTAGTCCAAACACGGCGCAATTAGCAGCCTGAACCGAACTTGGTTTTAGACGAAGTCTGAAGTTAGTTGGTGCCTTTGACTTTGGATTAGCAATATCCTATCATATCAGTGCCACAAATTATTATTTTTAACAATGAAATGATTGGAAAATATTGTTTAATTATTATTTTTTTGTGCTTGATTGGCCGTTAGAAATTTTCGAATTTTAAACGAGTCGTTCAATGATATCACGTTGAAAATTTGTTAAGGGAGAGTCTTGTTATGGATTGCGGGGAATATATGGTCATCTCAAAGAATTTCCTTTTTTTCATTATAAGGAGAAATTTGAATTTTTTTTTGTTTTACAGATATAGAGTAATTTAAGGTGATACTTACTAATTTAGTGTAATTTTAATTTTCTTTTAAGAGTAAGTGCAAGTTGAAGAAGGAAAATACGATTGAAAGTAAGATTTATTTATTCTTTTTTTATAAAAAATATAACTCCTGCATACTTTATTTATTCAAATCAGTGTTCCTGTTTTTATTTAATTTGACGTAAAAATCGGACATGATTTGTTTCTACAATTCGTATTTCATTTTAAAAGAGTCAGAGATAATAACAAATATTATCTTTTATGATACTTATTTGTAGGTCATTAATTTTTTTTAAGGGACGAAATATTATTTCGTTGTAAAGTTAAAACACAAAAACATGCAGTCGAATTTATGACTTTTCATCTTTAATATTAATCAGCCCAACATTAGTTTATGTTGAATTTTGATACTTATTAGTATACGGAAAACTGTTTATTGCTTTCGACTCAAAAAATTGACTCTTAATTAACATTTAACTATCCAATTGTTCGTATATATGTCTTTCATACGGACAAGTTGTTTTCCTAAGAAGCCCTTCCATGTCATTTCCCTTTTGCCAATGCTGACTCAACCCAAAAATTCTCCAAAATAAAATAGGGTTTCTGTCTCTCTCCTCCTTCCGTTTTTTTTTATACGCTTTGCCATTCTTCAAAGTCTCTCATTATTACTGTTAGACCCTCCAAGTCAAGTTCCAATTTTTTTTGGGGTCTTTTCTTTATCTCGCTGAAACTCCATATTCGTTCGATCTGGTGGGAGCTTCTTCCTCTAATCGTCTTGGATTGTGTGTGTGAGGCTACGAAAAGGGTATGTTATGTTCTCTACTTTCTCTGGGGTTGACTTTGGTGCTATTGCCATGATCATTAATGGTCACGGTCCACGTAAGGTTGATTTATGTGATTGATAGTGTTTCTGTTTAGAGTTTGAGTTCTCTCAAGTTTCTGGTTATCCTTGTAATAATTTCTCAGTCTGTGTTTAGGAAAAAATAAAAAAGATGGATAACTCAAAAAACAGGCATAATGACAATTTGGGTGTGAACAAAATGGGGAAAAACATAAGAAAGAGCCCAATACATCAACCTAATTATGGAAACAATTCAACTAGTGGTGGTGCTAGACAGCAACAACAACAGCCTCAGTCTCAGGTTTATAACATAAGCAAGAATGATTTCAGGGATATTGTTCAGCAGCTAACTGGGTCCTCACCCTCTCAGGATCCTCCATCTAAGCCACCTCATAATAATTCCCCAAAACCTCAGAGTATGAGGTTGCAGAAGATTAGGCCTCCCCCTTTACCTCATGTGAGGCCACCATTGCCTGTTCCTTACAATAACAACACCTTGCCAGCTAGACCTTCTCAGTTTAGACAACCATCAATATCAGCTAAACCTTTGCAACAGGGTGACATGACATGGGGTAACACAGCTGTGTCACCCATCTCTGCTTATATGAGATATCTTGAACATTCAATTATAGATCCAGGTTCAAGGGGTAACCAATTTCAGCCCCAACCACAACAAGTACCAGGCAGTGTTCAGAACCCTCATCCACCTTCTTCTGCTTTGCTTCCTAATCCTCCTGTTACTATGTTGCCTTCTCCAAGATTAAATGCTCCTGTTGTGCCTTTGAATGGTACAAACCCTCCTCTGCCTGCTGCTCCTTCACCACAAGCAAATGGCCCTCCTATTTTGCCTTCTCCAACCTCTCAGTTTCTCTTGCCTTCGCCAAATGGTTATATGAATTTCCTTTCCCCTCGCTCACCTTATCCGCTTCTGTCCCCTGGCATTCAGTTTCCATCTCCGTTTACTCCCAATTTCCCTTTCTCGCCCTTTGCACAATCAGGCATGTTTGGCCCTGGGTCACAACCTCCGCTTTCTCCAGGCTTGTTTCCGTTGTCTCCTTCAGGCTTTTACCCCATCACAAGTCCCAGGTGGTGAGATCAATGGCCTTTCTCATTTTGAACCAAATGCTTCATTGGGGATGATGTGATGCTCCCTTCTAACTGACCTGATCTTTGTTCTCACAAGAGCTTTGTTCATAGGCCTGTAAAGGACAAGCATGTTGTAAGATTTCTTTTTGGCTGCTTTTCTTATTTCCCATTACCTTGTTTTTTCATTTGTTGATCACCATAAGGGCTGCAATCCTTTTACTTTTTCAAGTTTTATACATTAGGCTATATATTGAAGATCAAGAACTCAATTGGACAGAGGGACAGGAGCTGTAAGATGGAAGAACGAGCTGTAACATGAAAGGAAGTAGGATTACAGACAATATTTGTTATGTAGGGTAGGTCATGTTCTTTTGTAATATAATGGATTGAATGTTTAACTGCATAGTTAATTTCATGTTATACTTCTAGATATTTTTAAGTACTGATCTATACTTGTTACTAGATTGCAATGAAAGATATCTGCTTCTTCAGCGTTTATTTTATATTTCTTATGTCAAGTAGTTTCCTATTGTGTTAATGGCTGCTTTGGAAGATTTTGTCTGCTGGCTTTATTTGAGACAACTCAAGAAAAGAAAAATTACAACTTACTGATTTTGACTCTGGGGTAAATTGATTAGTTTTGCTTGGATATTTATCTTTGTAAAATAATTATATTTGAAACCATTTCTTAATGTTTTCTGATAGATTAGGCTATTCAGTGTGAATGACAAAATCAAATTCGTATCCTCCGGGAGGAGAATATACTATAGCTACTACATAGGTTCATATATGCTTACTTTCCGATTATAGTTATTTTTTTGTTTTGTGAAGTATTCTGAAAGCATAGATGTTACTAACACTAAGCAATTTATTTTCTTCTTGTGACTGTCCCTTGTACCCTTCTTCTGTTTGCTCTGGCTCATTTACCTGTTTTCATGCCTCAATATATAACTGTCATATACTCATGCACCAGGCACGAGCGTGCTTTACAGATATTGCACACGGTCACTTCTCTTGCTTGTGGTGTTCGAGTTTCAGATGTATTTCTGATAGTAATACCTCCGTGATGCTTGTTCAACACATCTCAGACATTCCTTATCAAGTGTCTAATTAAAAAATTATTTTTTATTAATTTTGACACTTAAGTAGACACCTCCATATATGGATACTTTCAGGATACTATTATTATAAAAAAATTATTTATATATTTTTTTAAACATTCAAAAAGTCAACCTAAAATGTAAAAATAAAATATTAAAAAAAATCTTTTAAAATGCTTTTATAAGGCTCATTATCATTGGAAGGTGAATGAATATACAAGAAAATACAAGTTTTTATTATTTTAAATCTTTGGTTGCTTATTATAAACTGCATTGTATATATATACAATACACATAGCTGCGTCTCGAACCTTATATTTTTTACGTTAGTCGTGTTGGAGGGTATCTGCTGTTAGTGTCGTGCGGAACCTTATATTTTTTACGTTAGTCGTGTTGGAGGGTATCTGCTGTTAGTGTCGTGCTCAGTGTGTACGCTTCATAGACACGGAGAATGTTTGTGTATGTTGCTGACTGCTTCAGCCTTTAAAAGTTTTACATTATCTAGATTTTATAAATTACATTTATTGACAAATTTATAGGTTCTTCAATATGGAAGGTTTCCTCGTTATCATCTCACGTTAGTGACTTTGTAACAAGTTTTCTGCAGCATCTAGACATCAATTATAAGTTCTAGCTTAGCTTTGATTTCTATTGCCAATGATTCCCCTTGGCAATGGCAGGCAGTTTGCAAGTGTTTTTAGTTTCAGGGGAGCCGGAAAAAAAAAGTAATGATACCCTATGTCCATGTAAACAATTTAAGAAAACTTAACAATGCTTCAATGCTTCAGTTATCTTAACATGATACCTTATGTCCATATATACCATATTTATCTTTGGTGGCGTCGGAACGGCCAACACACATTCACCTCCCTATTCCCTTCATTGGCTCTGCTATTTACAAGTATTCACCACCCCTAGCATTACAGTTTAATTTTGACAAATCCCACGAGGCATTATATTTATTCGAATAATTATAATTTTTTTAATTTTACAAAATTTCCAAATTACAAAATAAAAAATATTAAATATTTTTTTAAATATTTTTAAGATAATAAATGTATAAATTTTGTTTAATATTTACTTAGAAGAATTGGTTGGACGATGCACTAACATTGTTATTTAATATTTACTGTATTTTGGTGCAGGATTGGGAACACTAATTATTATCAATTAGACACTACGTTGGGTGTGTGTTTTTATGTACATTTTATGTTCATTCCTTTTTTAAGAAAAACCTATTAGCATCAATTTTTGTAGTGAGTTTAAGCATTTAAAAGTATTAATTTTTATTAGAAAACATTATTATATTATTTGTATTTTAAATTTAAATGATATGTTTTAATAAAAAAATCAATTTTAATTGTTTGAAATTGGTATTTTAACTAATGAAATCGTTTTTTAAAACCCAAGGTCCGCTTGAAAATCAGTTTTAGTTTTGTTTAGTTTTTAATTTTTAAAATTTGTTATAAAAATAAATTAAATCATTCTATTATATCATTTTATTATAAACTTGTAATAAAATATATAAATAAAAATTAATTTAAAAAATTAAATTATATTAAAATAATATAAATTTAAATTTTTAAAAATATAATAAAATTTAAAAACTATTATTATAATTATAATAAATAATGATAGTAATAAAAGTAAAAATAAAATTAATAATGATAAAAATAAAAATAATATTTTTAAAATAAAATTAATGATATTATGATTATAATATAAAATTATTATATAATATCAATTTTTATTTTATATATTTTATTTGATTATCAGCATTTAAAATTATTTTTATATTATTTAATATTTATTTTATATAAAATATATTATAAATAATTATATAATATAAAATTATATTATAATATTACAATTTTAATATAATTTATATCTTAAAAATATTTTTATTTTTTTAATATAAAAATTAATAAAATATTAAATTTTAAAATAATAAAAATAAATTATTAATATTATTATTATAATAATTATAATGATGATATTGATTATCATAATGATAATAATTATAATAGTAATATTGATTATCATAATGATATATATTTTAAATTTTATATATTAGTATTATAATAGTTATGATGATAATGGTAATGATAAAAGTAAAAGTAATATTTATAAGTTAATAATAATAATATGATGTTTATAATATAAAAATATTATATAATTACAAATTTTTTATTTTTTATTTTATTTAAGACTAATATTTAAAATTAATAATTTTATTTATTATTATAATATTTTTATATTATTTAATATTTATTTTATATAAAAATAATATATATATTATAATATTATATTATAAATAATTATGTAATATAAAATTATATTATAATATTATAAATTTAATATAATTTATATATTAAATAATATTATTTATTTTATTTTAATGTATAAAATTAAATAAAAATTAATTTTTTTAAAATAATAAATAAATAATAAATTATTATTATTATAATAATAAATATGATAATAATAATAATAATTATAATAGTAATAATAATAATAGTTGTAATATAGTAACCATGACATGGTGATGATAGTAGTATTTAGGATAATGAAAGTAATAGTGTAATAGTAATCATGGTAAAGAAAATAATAATTCTTATGATGAATGTGGTAATTATTATAATGATGGTGAAATTTGATAAATTTTAAAATAAAAATATTTTAAAATTAAAAATAATATTAATAAATATTTTTATTTTAAAATTTAAATTAAAATAATTTAAAATTATATTAAAAATTAATTTAAATTTATTTTTATAGTTTTATTTTTAAAATTAATTTAAAAAAAGAAACTGAAAATCACATCACCTAATTTTCGATGGTGGCTTCAACATGCCGCTGAGTCAACAGCTAAAGTGCAATGTCAATGGATCAGTCATATGGTTCCTCTTATTAATGTGATGGACTAAAACGAGTGCCTGAAGACGCAGAAAATAAATAAATTTATTGAGAATAGTACGATGGATAAAACAAAGTATAGCATGTTTGTTCTTTTGTTTTTACAACTCTGTTCTTGAAAAGACAAATCAACGGCAGAAGTATGACCTAATCCGAATAATATCATACCTTTTTATTTTTTTTTATATATTTTTTTTCCTTTCAAACAAGAAAATTGTTAATATCAATGAAAAGTTGGATGAGTAGAAATTTCTAGTAAGTAAAAATAGTCGGTTTGTGAGCATGTTTAAAGATAAAATTACAATATTTTAAGACTCAATAATATTATTTATTTAATATATATTTTTATTATACTCTTCCCATTTTATCACTCTATTTATTATATTTATTATTTTTTTCTTTATCTCTTTCTAGATGTCTATGTTACATTATAAGGGATGTTCACCAATTTTATTCTTAAAAAAATTAGTAAATAAAATAATTAAAAAATAAAAAATAAATAAAAATTATAAATAATTAACATTTTAAAAGATATTACCAAAATAATAATCTATTAGTAATATGTGGTAGTCTGATAATTAGAACGTGAGCAAAGAGACTTCAAAAGGTTATGATCAATCTAACTACTAAAATTTGCCGAATCTAACCATGAATAACAATGGGGAAGTATTGATCCACCAATCTTTTTAAGATTAAATGGAGTAGTTTGGGCTACTGAGGTATAATCCTTAACTAATGTGTTGGTATTAGTATGAACTTTGTATGATCAAATAACGTTTAATTGAATTTGTAATTTTTTTTAGTTTTGAACTTATAGTAGTTTAGCATTTTACCTTATTACCTGATTACGGAGCTTAGTTGAGATTATCTTCTATAACACTAAGTTTTTTTTTCCACTTTTGTGGTTGTAAATCTATAATGATATAAAAACTCATGAGTAGATTGTTGTACTAACTTTTCCTCCTTTAAGTTAAAGATTGCAAATATTCCTAGTGAATTAAAGTTTTTACATTTCTGGTTTGTGAGTAAGTACTATCATGGGATTCGAGAACTCTGCTCACTATAACCAAAATTAAGTATTTCAATTGGAAGTTGGAAGTTTGTTTTTGCTTCTACACATCAATTGTTATTCATATTTGTCATCATTCCTCCTGTCTTTGGTTTTCCCTATCAAATCAATACATATCATTGTCGCCCTCATTCAATTACGTAACACAAACCACTAAATTCTTTCATCCACAATAATAAACTTTAGAATCAAGAGAGAAACCAATATAATTTAAGTATTTCTTACAATAAAGGAGGATAATTTAATAATAAATTTATCTAATATTTAGTTGGAGGGTAATAAAAGAGAAGGAAATAATATAAAAGTAGGTTCTTTGATTTGGAAATTTTATAGGGGAGGACAAGGGAAATAAAGGAGCCAAAATCCCTTCCATTCAATTTTCAAGTCCCTTGCAATATTCGAAGGTTTTGGAAAAAATAGAAAATATCTAAATTTTATAAATTATATTGAAAAAATTATTTATAGTAGATTTTTCTTCTCCTTTCATAAATCAAGCAAAAAATTCTTTTCAATATAATTTTTTTTCTATTAAAATTGTTTCTTTTTCTTCTTTAAAGCAAACAAATTATTTAGCTTTACTTCAACTTCATCTACACAATAGAATAATAATTTTTAAATTAAAGTTAACTAATTTATTAAAACCAAATTAGCTATCACATCAAAACTTTAATGATTAACAAAACATTAAAATTAAGATTTTGATGAATTTTCTAATAATCTAATTATGTTTTTCAATTGTGAAAATTTAATTTTAAAATGATTCTAAGAATATAACTAATATTTTTTTGACATTTCAAAACCTTTCAAGACGCGTGCAATTTATAAACTTCCTTATGAGATATACCTTTTAGCGATTGGAAGATTGAATCTTTAGTGCAAGTCACAAGTCACAAGTCACAAGTCCCTAAAGGTAGAAGAGCGCAAATTAGAGACTTAGATTCCTTCTTTCACAATGGTAATGACAACGAAGGGAGCTCCTCCTCATCTCTCACTAGCTGTTCTAAAGAAAATCCTCCTCCTCATCTCTCACTAGCTGTTCTAAAGAAAATCCAATAGAAAATCCAATTGTGGTATTGAGATAATTTTTATAAAATAAATATAAAAAATTAAATAAATATTATTTAATATTTTTAAATATTATACATTAATTTTTTAAATAATTTTATTATTAATTTTAAAAGATAATAAATAAAATTAATTAATAAAAAATATTATCAACTTTAAAAAAATAATTAACTAAAAGATAAGAGATAAAACTAAAAGAAGCTATCCGCTTTGAGAAAATAACTAACTAACAGATAAAGATAGAAATTAACAAATAAAAGAAGTTATCTACTTCAAGAAAATAGTTAACTAATAAATAGAGATAAATTATTAAAAAAACTATCAACCTAATTTTTGTGAATGCCCATTATTCATGATGTCTTGCATATCGTGGGTTTGGCTTGAGGATCTTGGTGTTGTGTCTAGTGCTCCCATCATTCCTTCCCCCTTAAAGCGGCAAATTATCCTTAAGATAGTTGGGATAATGGTGTTGTAAAACCTCAACAAGTTTCCATGTTGCATAATCTTCTGGGAGCACACTTCATTTGACCAATGCTTCTTGAGTATGACCATCTTAATTTGCAATCCATTGATAGTCTAGAATTTTCTCAGGCTCGATGATTGGTTCGCTATCATCGTTATATGGTGGAAAGGTGGTGTGTGATATAGGTTGATTGTCGAGCTTTTTTCGAAGCAAAGATACATGGATTACCAGATGGATGTTTGCAGAGTTGGGAAGATGTAGTCAATATGCAACTTAACCAATTTGTTGCACCACTTGGAAGGCCCAAAATATTTTCTTGCAAGGTTTTGACGTGCTTATCTCATAATTGACTTCTGCCGATAAGGTTGGAGTTTAAAATAGACCTAATCTCCTTGTTGAAATTCATCCTCACGATGATGCTTATCAGTAAATTGCTTTGTTTTATTTTGAGCGTTAGCAAGGTTAGCCTTGAGTTCTTGAATGATAGTGTCTTGAGATCATAGAAATTGATTGACTTAATTACTAATGTAGAACCTACATCATAGTGGAGGATCAAGAGAGGAGGAGGTCTACCATAAATTATTTCAAAAGGTGTCATGCCAATGGATTGGTGGTAAGTCATGTTATACCAAAATTTTATCCAGGTCAAATATTGGTCTCATTTTAGGGTTGTAAGAAGATAAAACATCTTAAATATTGTTCAAGATAGTGATTAAGAATTGTAGTTTGCCCATCAATCTCTGGATGATAAGCCGAATTGGTTCTTAACGTAGTCTCCTACATTTTAAACAATTCCTTCCAAAAAATGGATTTGGAATATTCGATCTTGATCAGTTACAATGAGGGATATCATGTAGCTTCACCACTCCTCTCAAAAAAATGTTTGCGATGTCTTTAGCTAAGAATGGATGAGTTAGAGTAAGAAAGTGAGCATATTTTCTTAGCCTATCTACCACCACAAGGATAGAGACAATCCTTCAATAAAATCCCTAGATATATTAGCCCATACTATGTCTGGTATCTGTAACGATTCCAACAAGCCGATGGGCACTTGATTCTTGACCTTATTACGTTGGCAAGTATTGCACTGCTGGATGTAACGTCAGATGTCAGCTTTCATTTGTGGCCATGAAAAAGATTGGGAGATGCGTTTGTATGTTCATAAGATTCCCAAATGTCCAGTTGAGGGTGATGAGTGGAACTCATACAATAACTTGCTGCGTAGTTTTGAGTCAACTGACACAATGATCCTCCCATCTAACCAAAGACAACCGTTTCTCATACGACATCTATCTCCTAGATTAGTATTTGTTTGAGCCTCATTAAATATGGTTGTCAAAGTAGAATCTTCTTTAGTTGCTCTTGTGATGTCTTCCCATAAACTCCACATAGGACGTGAGATGGCAGATAGCTCAACTTCCGCTCCATCCAAATTTGCTTCCTCTAGCTTAGCCTCATATGAATTTGAATGTTTGTAGACACCTTGATAATCCATCAACTAATTTATTGGTCTTTCTGGACTTATAAATAATCTTATAGTCGAAACCTAGCAAGTTAGCTAACCATTTTTGTTGTTTTGGGGTGGTGATTCTTTGTTCAAGCAAGTGTCAAAGACTTTTCTGATCCATTTGAATTTGGAATTTCCAATCCAATATGTAAGGCCACCATGCTTGGATTGCTTCTAATATTGCTAGCATTTCCTTCTCATATGTTGACCAAGATTTCTTTTTCTCACATATTTCTTTGCTCAAGTATGCTATGGGTCACTTATTTTGAGATAAGACCGTCCCAAAACTTGATCTTGATGCATTCGATCACAAAATCTTCTTAAAAATTTGGATATGCAAGTATCAGTGTGGTGATCATGGTTGATTTTAAGGCATCAAAGGCATGTTCAACTTCATCTCCCCATTTGAAGCATCCCTTTAATAATTGTGTGAGAGATTAATGTTATACAAACTTTCGATAATAACCTGTGAGACTTAAGAACCCCTTAAGTGCTGTGGTGGTTGCGGGCCTTGGCCAGTTTGTCATGGCCTTGATTTTTTGTGGGTCAACTTGAACATCCCTTCACGAGATAAAATTTCCCAAATAGTCGACTTCCATTTTCCCAAATCAGCACTTTGAGAGTTTTACAAAAAAAAGTTGGTGCTTTTGCAAGATGAGAAAAGTATTTTTGAGGTGCTTTATATTGAGGTCCCATGTGGTGCTATAGATTAGAATGTCATCAAAGAAAACCAAAATGAATTTACAAAGATGGGGTCGAAAGGTTTCGTTTATGGTAGCCTGAAATGTTGATAGGGTGTTGCATAATCCAAATGGCATCATCGAATACTCATAATGGCCGCTATGAGTTTGAAAAATTGTCTTGTTCACATCATCAGGATAAACTCTTATCTGGTGGTACCCAGATCGTAAGTCGAGTTTACTGAAATAGGTAGAGCCATGTATCTCATCCAACATATCATCAATGGTGGAGATTGGAAATAGATCCTTTATAGTTACCTCGTTTAATGCTCGATAATTGTTATAGAACCTCGATGATCCATCATTCTTCTTGACTAAAAGTACTCGTGATGAAAATGGACTAGTGCTGAGTTGAATTAACCCTGAATGAAGCATTTCTACTACTTGCTTTGCAATTTCATTTTTTTAGAAGTAAGCATATCAGTAGGGTGCCACATTCACAACCTTAGATTCATCTATTAGTTGTATTCGATGATCAAGGACACGTCATGGAGGAAGTGTCCTTGGTTTTCCCACAATGCCGCTGAACTCGTTTACAATTTTTGCCAATTCTCCTTGTTGATTTTTCAGTTATTGCAATTTCCTTGATTTCCTCGTGCTTGACCATTAAACAAAATAGTTCTACAC
The DNA here is from genome assembly GCA_037954105.1 of Canavalia gladiata. NCBI lineage: Eukaryota > Viridiplantae > Streptophyta > Magnoliopsida > Fabales > Fabaceae > Canavalia > Canavalia gladiata. Next base: position 37,438,243 of record CM075658.1, on the reverse strand, counting down.
CCTAGTTCTGGTCTCGAACCACTGCTTTGAGGTTGGTTGTTTCAACTCTTCTCCTTCTATCCCCTACCAAGTAGAATTCCTTCCCTTCAAGATGGAAGGTCATTGTAAGGTGCTGGTAATCTGTGGTAACTGGCCCTAGACTCCCCAACCATGGGATTCCCAATACTATATCTAACCCTATGATTGGTAATACATAAAAAGTTATCAGAAAAGTATACCCTTGAATTATTAGGGGAACCGCTTCATACATTTCTTGACATTCCAAACGTTCTTTATTTGCTACCTTCACCCAAAAGGATTTGGTAATTGTGACCCTTAGTTGCATACGTCTTGCCAATTGTGGGTTTATGAAGTTTAAGCTTGACCCACTATCTACCAATGTAGAAATTTGTTGGTGTTGTATTAGACCACTTACTCAAGGGGTTTGTCCATTTGATTCTCCCACCAAGGGATGCAAAGATATCAAATGTTCCTTATCCTTTTCACCACTTCAAATTGTTCAGTTACTATGGACTGACGAGTTAGAATTTGAGCTTTCATTATTATTATCAGAATTTGTAGATCTTGGTGATGTTGATGATAATGATTGATGATTACGCTTTGATTTAGTGGGTAACCTCTTAAATATCTTGTTAATAGAATCACACAGTTCTCCCATCGACTGCTGTATTCCTCCTACATAAGTTTCCAATGCATTAAGATGTTCTTTATTGGTTGACATGTTGATGAGCAAAGTGTTGATGTAATCATAATCTAGCTCGAGCAAAGCGTTGATGTGATCGCAACTTGGCTCTAGATACCAATTGATACGATCTCTTGGTATTGATATAATTCTCACAAAATAAATGTAAGAGGTTAAAAAACTATTATTCGATATCCTCAAATGTCATACATTAATTTCTTAAATAATGTCATTCCTAATTCTAAAAGATAATAAATACAACTAATTGATAAAAGATATTATCAACTTTGAGAAAATAACTAACTAAAAGATAAGAGATAAAACTAAATGATAAAAGAGATTATCCTTTTTGAGAAAATAGCTAAATAACAGATAGAGATAAAAACTAACAAATAAAAGAAATTATCTACTTCAAGAAAATAACTAACTAACAGATAGAGAAATTATTTGAAAACCTATTAGTCTAATGTCTGTGAATGCCCATCATGCATGATGTCATGCATATCGTGGGTTTGGCTTAGGAACCATGATGCTATGTCTAGTGGTCCCATCAAACTCTTTCTTTAACTTTCACCCATGTTTTATGTTAGGGATATACAACCATAAATGTTCTTGCATGGTTGTGTCAAGAAGTATCCTTCATTGGAGCAAGGTGATGCTCTTCATTTCAAAATTGATACGGAGAGAAATGGAGTGGTTTCAATCCCTTCTCTAACAAATGCAATAAGTTTTCAAGTAATTAAGTATAAAATATCCAAAAATGTTGAAGTTACAAGGATAGATCAAGTATGATAATTAACTTGACTACGAGATAAGTTGGACAAAATCAGATTGAGGAATTCAAAAGATTTAAAATAATATAAAGAAAAGAAAACAAACAAAGTTTGCATGCACAAATAAAGACTCACATATCAGGATGATAGCAAGAAAGTTCACTTCACCTAATCTTCATATGTTCCTTATTTGTATAAATACCAATATAATTTCATAAAAGTTCACTTATAATTTCTCTAAAATTGCTACAAGACTTTCTCAAGGTCTAGTAGCACTCCTATCATTAGTTTATTACCTAATCTCTTAGTACAAACAACATATAATTAGGGCTCTGAGTTTAGAAAATCATTACATCACATAAGTTTCATTTTTCTATCTTTATTTTTTTCTCAACCTACAATGTTACAGTACTTGTCCATATTACATTGATTTTCTGAAACTTCTTGTAATTCCCTAAAATTCCCAAATTATGTTGATTCGTTACATCTTAGTAGATGAAATTTACACACAGTTATAAAAAGGTACACCCTAAGTACAAAGTTAGGGAAAATAGAGAAAGACATCTTTAGAAATGAAATAGTAAGGGAAGGAAATGTAGAGAAGTCCTAATAAAATCTCTTCCTTACTGTTGGCTGCCAACTCCTGATCCCTAGCCTTTTAATCCCCTAGGTTTGTTAGAGATGATTGTCTTCCTCGTTGTCCTTTGAAAAATATCCTATGATAGAGCTTCACCTCTAGCCTTCTGTGAGCCTTCGTCAGATTGGAAATGATGTGTTAGGGCTACGATCATGTTGGAAATGGATTCTAAAAAGTGTGGTCCTAAGCCTTTGATAGTGAACCAAGTTTGGGAAGAAAGTGAACAAAAGCCAAACTCCTACTTCTATGTTTAAGTCTTCTATTTATAGGAGTAAATTAGGTCAAGTGTTAAGCCCAAAATGTAGCTTGAATGTGCCACACTATGACATGGTAGTCCCTTCTTTCTACTGCTCTATAGAGCTTATTTTGTGGTGTATCTTTACCACATTGTGGCATAGCCCTCTATATCCTTAACCTTCATTCTGCCTTCAATGCCACGAGATGGGTATGCCACATTATAGTGTGACTTCCAATGATTGTCCCATGGCTTGGTTGCTCCTTCCTGCCTTCTATACTGTGGCATAGATATGGCATGCTATAGGGTGGCTTCCAATAAGTGGGGATTGACTTGGAACTCCTTTCTTTTGCTCATGCTATGGCGTGAGTATGTCATGCCATAGCATGACACTTAGAACCTCCCTTTGTGTAACATCTTTAATTTTTCCACTGTAACCTTTTTTTGTTTTCATTTTCTTTGTTTATGTTGTTTAGGGTTTATTCAATAACTAGGTACAATTTTTAGACATTGATGGCAAAGGAATGAGAAATCATTCCTTTATACGAAAATGAATGGAATAATTGTTTCAAAAATTTTCTATTATGCTTTTTTATAAAAAAATTATGAACCATGAACATATGTATGTTAGAAGGTCTTGTGCTAATCATCTAATAGGGAGTAAAATTTTTAAAAATAAAGGAGGGAGAATTAGAGATTTCTTATTTAGGTAAAGTTTATTATCATAATTTTATTGATTTTCCTATTTTTTAATTGTAAAACAGATAGCATTGAAAAGTGTCTCTTAAAGACTTTTCTTGATAATTAGATGAAATTTTTAAAAATATAAATAATGAGAATTACTAATTTATTCTTTGTAAATTTTTTTTAAAAATAATTTTAGAAATTTTTCTTTAATTTTTAAGTATAAAATGAATAGCTTTGAAATGTGTTTGTTATGAACATTTCTTAATTATCTCATAACTAAATAAAATATTTAAGAATATAAAAATTAATAAATAAAAGTTTCTCCTTTAGACAAAGTTGATTATATTATTTTTATATATTTTTTTATATTTTTAATTAGAAAACTGAATATTTCAAAAATTATTCGTTTGAGAGAAACTTTTCGAAAAATCTTCTCATTTTAAATAAAACTAACACTTTCCTCATTCTCTCCTAGCAGCTAGCATAACCAACCTATTTTCCTTTGTGCTCTCCATGGTTTTGTCCTTCTTATTCATAATAATCATACCTTAAAACTCATGTATTTTAGTTATTTCTTCTCCTCCAAAACTTAATCCTTCATTAAGGTTAGTTTCTTCCTTTATCTATCCTTATTCGTGCTCCATTTCTTATATTTATGGCTAGATGAACAGTGCATGAACAATGAATTCAAGATCATCCTCTATTTTTACATGACTTCTTAGCTCTTTTGGGTTCCTTATTTCTCCTTCATTTTCAATCTTGAACTCAAATGAATAGTTCTAAGAACAATTCTTATAAATAAAATCTTCATATTTTTTATGATTTTTGAGCTTTGGTCATTTCCTAGTATACACCAATTGTTTATGCCTTGAATAACCTAGGAACCACTCCAGAAAGAGAAAAATTTGGAAAAAATCCTTTTGGAAGAGCTAGGCAGCGATAATCTCTTTCCTTGGTAAAGGAGAAGTTTGGATCTTGAAAATGTGAAATCAAGTAGCTAAAGATGAGTGATGCCTGCAAAACATGTATGCAAAAAATATATGTCAACTTTTATCCATAGGAAAGTATATGCATCGATGTAGAAAGAATGTATTTTAGACCCTCAATGTTGATCCCACAGGAACTATGCTAACAATACATAAAAGAGGTTTAAATCCTAACTTTTGAACTCACAAAAAATGTGGTTTCTTGCAAGCATTAGACATTAGAATATGATAATAAGATTAAAGAAAATATAGAGTAAAAGAACACAAGTGCAAATTTATAAATAAGCATGAGACTTGAGATCCCCTTATGACTTTACTTACTTTTATCCCCAATTTCTTCTATAAATGGTTTAAAAATGTTAATTGCTAACTATTTGTTTTAATACTATTACTATCCAATGATTATGTAATAGTAATAATTTCCTCCCAAATACTATGCAATGATCATGCAAGGTAAATAAATAGTAGAAACATAAAGCATATATAGAATTGTTAGGTTAATAACCGATTAGAACTCTATGATTCCAATTGATCTTCTAAAACTTTTAGACTTAATTACCTTATAGTTCTTCCAATTTGGAAATGGTACAATCGGCTACTCCCTAATTAACTTAAATTAACAAGAATAGATAATCTTTATCAATTAATTAAGTGAGATAAAGTAAAAATAATTGAATAAAGAAAACATGTAACCCTTCATATGAAAAATTATGGTATAAGTAGTTACATCACAAGTTTCACCAAAGTACCATGATTGTGGAAATTAGTTACACATGATAAATGAGTTCAAATATGCTAAACCAACAAAATTATCCTTAATCCTAACCCTAAAATAGAAATACAAATAATTGGTATCCTTTTCTTCATCATTAAGGGCGACTTGGATAATTTCTGGCATTTCCTAGGATTAGCACAAACATGCCGAGGTCTGCATGGCCTTGTTGGAAAATTTGGTCCCTTGGGACGACATACCTTAGTTAGAAAGGTTATGTTGACTTTTCTGGGGGGCATTTTTATTTGTTTGACACTTTTTATCCTTTTTGTTCCCTTTTTATCCTCTTTTTATCCCAAAATCCATCTAGTTTTTATTCTTTTCTTGTGTGACCATTCATACAAAAATAAGAGAAATTAGGTAAAATTATATTTGAATAATCATCAATCACATAATTATTATAACTAATTTTTTATAGATAAATTAATAGAATGATGGTTTATAAAATCCTCAAGCTTAAACGTTGCTTTCCCCCCAAGTTATAATCTAAGGAATGAGAATGTAGCAAGTATAGAATCTAAAAGCCTCCCATGAAAAAAACAAATACAATTACTATCATAAGAATAATCGATAATAATCCAATTAGAATCTTTAGTTCCCTAAAATCAAGTTCTACACATATCAGAGATTGCTTTTCTCAATGTCTCTCACATATATGAGGTTATAGATAGTTACGGCTCTACCCATGGAAATTGTAAACTACCATAAGCTTACCCATAAACCTCAAATATTCACTAAAATTTAAGTCATGCACAAGAATCAAAAGGTCTTGATTAAAGTTGAAATGATGTTAAGATAATTCATACAATTAGGTAAGATATAAAAAGGGAAGCAAGTACAAATGAGTTTATTTATTTTTACCTTTAACAGCCTTAAACCCTTAGACTACGAGCTCATTTACTTGGGTTTTCTTGAATTTTAAATTTTAAAATTTTTCAGCCTGGTATGGACCTTACTTTAAGGTAGAATTCTGGACAAGATTAAGGTAATGGTTGCAACTTCAATGGAGTTGAAATGAGAAAGCAATGGTGATGATTCTTGAGTGCCACTCCTTAAGGAGATAAATCCTTTGCTTTACCACCTTGGAGGCCAAGCATAAGGAGAATGCTCTTCTTGCAAAGGTAACTAAGAAAAGAGAAATTTGAAAGAGAGACTATGCTCTTGATAGAGACCTCAAGAGAGGTAAAATTCTTGATCAAATGGAGGCTTGAAGGTGCAGCTTCATTGGAGGATAAATTATGGTTGAAGAAGGCGCCACTTTAGGAAGAGATAAGCCTCTTCCTCTCCATTACCTTGGAGGCCAATGATGTGGAGATGTTCTCCTCTTGCAAGCTCAGCTAAGAAGATAGAAAAGAGATAAAGAATTTTCTCTCAAAGTTCTCAGAGTGAGTTATGACTTAATACTTAGCAAAAAAGGTTTACAAGGAACCTATATAATAACTAGCATTGTGCAGATTTGGGAAGCTAGAATCTGCCTCCTCATAGGCACCTTTGGCTTGGATTTTGGCCCAAGAATGGAGTCATAATCTATCCCTCATGCAGACTCTAAATAGGCTTAGATGGAGTTAAGCCCAAGAAGATCTTTGTGCCTAAAATACTCGTTACATGCTTTATGAGCACAATCTTTATAAAGTTCCCCAAACTTTGCATCCCTTTCATATAAATCCTGGAAATGCTCAAACCATAGCAGTTTGGCACTTAAGGAAGTTAATAAGGTGTGTCACCTTGAGAGGGCATCAACTACCTTATTACTATCCCTTTTTTATGTTTAATGACATAAGAGATTTGCTCTAGGAATTATACCAATTTTGCATATATTTTGTTTAGCCTACCTTTGGCCTTAAGGTACTTTAATGACTCATGGTTACTATGAATCATAAATTCCTTACACAACAAGTAATGTTGCCAAGTTTGTAGGATCCTGATGAGAGCACATAGCTTTATATCATAAATGGGGTAATTGAGGGCTCTTCCCTTCATCTTTTCACTGAAGTAGGTGATGGGGTGCCCTTTGTGAAGCAAAATTGCTCCAATCTCCACACTGGAGGAATCACATTATAGCTCAAAAGATCTCTCAAAATTAGGTAGTGTTAGAATTGAAACCTCAACAAGCCTCTACTTAAGGGTGTTAAAGGCTTGTTGTTGTTTATCCCTCCCCGCCCCTAAATTATTTTAACATTTTTCTTAACAAAATAATTTAAAGGAGAAGTAATGGTGCTAAAGTCCTTGGCACACCTCGTATAAAACCTTACTAACTTCTCCCATATTTTGGGGAATAAGCCATCCCTGGAATTTTTCTTTGTCAAATTGGACCCCGTGTTTACTAATGAGAAAGACTAGGAATATGACCTATTCCAAGAAAAAAGAACATTTCTCTAGATTAGCATACTTTAAGGATTAAGGGAACTGCCCTTACATGATCTAGATGATTCTTTTGGGACTTGAAGTATATTAAAATATCATCAAAATATACTACCATACACTTCCCTATCAAGCTCCTTAGCACATGGTTCATGAGTTTCATGAACATGCTTGGAGCATTAGTTAGTCCAAAAGACATGACTAACCATCTATATAGCCCAAACTTGGTTTTAAAGGTTGTTTTCCACTTATCCTTTTCCCTTGTTCTAATTTGATGATAACTTGACCTAAGGTCAACTTTGGAGAAAATGCAAGACCCATGAAGGTCTTCTAAGAGGTCATTTAACCTAGGTATAGGGTGCCTATACATGATAGTGATTTGGTTGATGATTCTACACTCAGCAAACATTCTCCAACTACCATCCTTTTGGGGACTAGTAGAATTGGCACAACACAAAAGCTGAGGTTTTCCCTCACCCACCACATAGCTAGGAGGTCCCTTACTTGCCTATGTATTTCTTTAGTTTCCTTAGGATTGCTTCTATAGGATGACCTATTGGGAAGAGAGGCTCTAGGAATTAGGTCAATTTGGTGTTGTATGCCTCTCAAACGTGGGAATTTCTTTAGGAAAGATGTCTTCAAACTCAAACAATAATGGATGGATAACCTTAGAAATTTTCTCAACCTCTTGGAGCAATATTTGCTCCATAGGAATTATAAGGTAGATAGTCTTCCAAGACACTAAGGCTTGTTTGACCATCCAAGGCTCCACTAGCAAAGTACTAAGGGTAGGGATTTCTTCCCTATGTCCCTTGGACTTTTTCCCTTTAGTTTCTACTTCTTTTCAACCCTCTTTTTTCTTATATGAACTTGGTCCTTGTAGACCTCACTTTGGCTTAAGGGAACTAAAGTTACCTTGTGGAAATTAAATTAGAGGAATACTTATTTGTATGCCCATCATGATAGAATTTTGCATCATATTTACATGGATTTCCCAAGAGCACATGGTTAGACTCCATTGGGATAACACCATAGATGATATTATCCTCATACCTCCTAATGGTAAAAGTGAGGAGTACTTGTTGGTTAACCAACAAGTCCCTTTTGCCACTAGGCCATTATAATTTTTATGGCTTAGGGTGATTACTAGCCCTAACTTCTTTACTAGACTAGTGTTAGCTATATTTGTATGACTTGTGTTCCCTTTAATTGAATATCTTGTGTGGAAGATGTTCTCCCTATGTGTCTCTTTGTCCCCTTAACTGTGCTACCCAATAACCCCCTAACCACTAGAAAGTCATCCTCAAGTGCATACTCCAGGACTTTGTCCTCAGTTGAAGAGGAAGAAGAACTAGAGTTGGTGGACCCCAATGATGCATAATTACCATTATCCTTAAGGACCATGATTTTTTTAGTTGGAAATTGGGAAGCAATGTGTCCCCGACCTAAGAACTTAAAGCACTTAACTGAAAACTCTTTTCCAGAGGATAAGTTGGGAGTCTTTCCTTGAGACTCTCTAGGGTCTTTAGCATCCTTGGGTTTTCTAGGTTTAAAACGAGAGTCTTTTGAGTCAATTTTCTAATCTTTCCAAGTGTATTTTGTAGATGATTTATATGCAACCAATTTCCATTTACCCTTGCTATTGAGTTAGGATTTTACCTTTATGACTTGATGGTAATGGTCATTTAAGTTTTGGTAGTGATAGAGTTATACCACATCTTTTATGTCAGGTCTAAGCCCATCTAAGAACCTAGCCATTGTGGCTTCCTCAGTCTCATTCAAATTATCCTTTTTCACTATTATTTCCATATCTTTATAGTACTCATCTACATTCTTATATGCTTTAGACAATCTCTGTAGTCTATTATGGATCTCTTTTAAATAGTGGGTAGGAACAAATCATGTTCTCGTGATGTACTTCATCTCCTTCCACTCATTCTAAGGGTGATATTTTTCCTTGTTGAGCTTATCCCACCAAATCAAGAGATAATCACTAAATTCTAGGGCAGCTAGTCTCACCTTATTCTTCTGTTTAATGGAATAGCTACTAAAAAGTTGTTCAACCTTGAGCTCCCAATCCAAGTATACCTTTGGGTTGTTTCTTCCTTGGAACTTAGGCATCTTAACCTTAGGTAGTTTAAGGGCCCTAGGTACTCTCTTCCCCTTGGGTCACTAGTACTAATACTACTTCTATGGTTCTTATCTTCTAGGCTACCCCTAGAAGAGCATCTACTTCAATCTCTATAGGTCTTAGTCCTATGGCTAGAGGGTTCTTTATGCCTATGACCCTTAAGCCTTTCGACCCTTTGTGCATGGTCATTAGATGTTGGTGATCTTTATTGGGAGTGACATCTATCACTTGAAGATAGACTCTCTCATTATGGATAATATCTTCTCTTTTCCCTACGATTTATGTTACTCTGAAAAAAGTTAACATCATCATTTGATGTCTTCTCCTTGTTATGATATTCATTATATCTAGACCCACTAGTTTCAATTATCCTTTGGTTTCTTTTATGCCTAGTTGAGAAACTTCTTTCTAGATTTTCTAAGCTATCCTCAAATTCTCTTGTTTGGGTGTGAATTAATTTTTCTAACCTTGAATCAAGTTTCTCCATTTGGGACCAAGGTGAATATTTGTGGGAACTCATTTTCAAAATAGAAATTACCTCTCCAAATGCAAATTGCTATACTAAGAAATTAATGCACACAAGCTCAAAACACTTAGCAAGAAATATAGATACTAGAGCACACAACAAGTAAGGGTTAAGTGAATATACCTAGCCCCCTTGACATTGTAAAAGAAGACAAAAGTAGTGCTACCAACTATTTCTACGAAACCACACAACACTTAACATCCCCTTGTACTTTTTTGCATGCACAAACCACCAATTTTAAAAGGCCTTAGGTGAGTATCCTACACCAAGGCTTAAAGTTTGATGCAGCTTTGGAAGGAGGATATGAACTATGCGATGGAGATAAAAAAGAAGGTGGAAGATAAAGGTGAAATCGGTGTAGATCTTCAAGTGCTTGGGATCACCATATTGTTTGGAAGAATAAGCTTTTTCTTTGTCACCATGGCCATAATGGATAAGGAGAATTCCCAACCCCAAGCTAGTCTAAAAAAAATGAGGATATAAGAGAGAAATTCTCATACAATTCTGAATAGAATTCAATTATAACTCAAAAATGATGAAACATACATACAAGGGTGCCTTATGTAGGCCTTAACTAGTGCCTAGGAGCATGGTTGCATGGAGAAGATTTGGGAGTCCAAATTTTGCCTTTCACGAAGCTTAAAATGAGTCCTTAATCCCTCCTTAAGGCAACCTAAAAAATGGGCCAAGTGAGGCCCAAAAAGCTTTGCAAAGAATTACAAGGAAGTAGGACTAATCTTATATTATTTGGGCCTGCTAGTTCCTTAAATACAAAACGAAGATAATGGATAAGGAGAATTTCCAACCCCAAGCTAGTCTGAAAATTGGGATAGAAGAGAGAATTTCTCATACAATTCTAAATAGAATTCAATTATGACTCAAAAGTGATAAAAAATACACACAAAGGTGCCTTATATAGGCCTTAAATGGTGCCTAGGAGCTTGGCTACATGGAGTAGCTTTAGGAGTCCAAATTTGGCCTCTCACGAAACTTAAAATGAGTCATTAGTACCTCCTTAAGGAAGCCTAAGAAATAGGCCAAGTCAAGACCAAAAGCTCTACAAAGAATTACAAGGAAATAGAACCAATCTTATACATATTTAGGCTTGCTAGTTTCTTAAATACAAAAAGTACCTAAATTCTATTCTGCCATGTGAAGGGCCAATGAGGAGATAGATTGGGCATGAGGGTGCTCCTCTTGAAGGTCCAAGAAGGCCTCCATCTCTTTTTGTCGCTGCTTGGCTCTTATTATGGTGATGGGCCCAATAGTCCCAGCAGGTCTCTGTAGCTGGTCTCCTTCCTATTTTGTTAGGACCTCTATGTTAGATCCTCTCCCTTCAGAAGTATTTGTCCTTGAATGTATAGGCTCAAAAATATCTGCAAAAAAATAAAATAAATAACATAAGTAGGAAGAGGACACTTTTATTAATAAAGGGAAAACAAGACTAATACCAGGATCAAATACCAACCTCTTGAATCTTCAAAGTAATTTTAAGAATATGTAATCATGACAAATTAGACAAGAGAGAAAGTAGAAATCCAAATACCCATAGCCTCTATAAGAGTTAAATTGAAGTGTGGGGACTACAAATAGGCGTATGACTTTTACTACTTTACTATGTCCATAGTAGATGATTGGGCTACATGCTAAGGTATTGCCTAAACTACTCACAGACTGGCTTACCCTAGGTAGGGCATGATACCCATAAAATTGTGAAGGGGGTTTGTGTCCCTTCATAAAATGGCAAAGACTTATGGTGGAGTAATGATACTTGTATCAAGAATATGGATATCTTTCCCATCAAGTTATTGGTGTTGGAATTTTCAATCATCCTAGACGTAAATGGACAAGAAAAGTATTGAAGCATGCTAGGGAACCGAATAACTACAACCATATGAGGCACACAAAAACATGAGGGTTTAATCAATTGAACGAATTTATCCATATCATACTTATCATGCCATATAACAATGGTGCCATAATTAACCATGATTGGGTAGGAGGGATAGGCGTTAATGAAGGTCCGTTCTTGCCTTCCTCTTAAAGGAAATGGTTCCTTTATTAGGGTAAAGGAAATAATAGACCTTATCCTAATCGATAGTTTTAAAGTAAAGGTATTTAGAGGGTGAGGTTTCCTAACTAGGAGGATGTTTCTCACCTTATCCTTTCTTATAAGTCAATTTGCACCCTCCTGGATAAAGGAGGTGGAATCCTCAGTTACCTTTCTTTTGACATACCTCTGTTTCTTTTTATTATTTTTAATTTATTTTATCTCTTTAATTTTTTTCTTTTTCAAACCCTGCCTCTCAACCTCCCTTTTCTAGCTTATACACATCTGGTCTCAATAGACTTCACCAGGGGACAAAGGAACTAAGTTAATTTTCTGGGAGTTGAATTGGAAGGAATACCTATTGGTATGCCAATCATGGTAGACATCCCTATCATATTGCCGTGGCCTTTCCAATAGCACATGGTTAGCCTCCATGGGGATAACATCACAAGTAACATTGTTCTCATACCTTTTAGTGGTAAATACGAGGAGGACTTGCTGATCAACTAACAAGTCTCCATTATCATTAAGAAATTGAAGTTTATATGGCTTAGGATGTGGGGTGGTTTCTAACCATACCTAGGTAACTAGCCTAGTACAAGCTACACTATTGCAACTACCCCCAATCAATAATTAAGGAGCAACTGTGTCCCTTGATTGAACATGTGCTATGGAAGATGTTCTTCCCTTGAGTTTCTTCCTCCCCCTTAACTATAGTCTTTAGCAACCTTCTAACCACTAAAAGATCATCTTCCAGGGCATACTCAAGAACTTCATCCTCATATGAGGAAGGAGACAAACCAAAGTTAGAGGACTCTAGTGATGAATTACCATTAAGGACCATGATTTTTTTATTTGGGCATTGGGAAACAATATGCCCCTTTCCTAAAAGCTCGAAGCATTTAACAACTGATTCTTTCTTTGAAGGTAAGTTGGGGGCTTTATCCTTAGACTCTTTGGAGTCTTTGGTTTCTTTGCCCTATCTAGTTTTGAAACTAAAACTCTTTTCTCGCTTGTCTAAATGTATTGTGTAGATGACTTGTATGCAATGTATTTACTTTTATCCCTCCTATTTATTTGAGCTTTTACCTTTATAACTTGATGGTAAAGATCATTAAGGCTTAGATATTGGTTGATTTCTACCACATTTCTGATGTCAAGCCTAAGCCTATTTAGGAACCTAGCCATGGTGGCTTCCTCACTTTATTTAAGTTAGCCCTAATCATTGCAACCTCCATTTCCTTTAATATTCATCTACACTTTTGTAACCTTGAGAGAGTCTTTGTAGCTTATTGTGGATCTCTCTTAAATAATAGGGAGGTACATGGATTTCTCTGATTGTGTGCTTCACTTCCTCCCACTCAAGGATCTATATCTCTCCTTATTAAGCTTATCCCACCATATTAGGGCACAATCACTAAACTCTAAGGAGGCTAACCTTACCTTATGTCTTCCCTTAATGGAATGGCTAAAAAAAATTGTTATAACTTGAGTTCCCAATCTAAGTATGCCTCTGGATTGTTCCCCTTTTGGAACTTAGGCATGTTTACCTTAGGTGTAGGGACTCTAGGTACTCTCTTCCCCCTTTTCCCAAGAGCACGTGGCTCGCCTCCATCAGGATGACATCATAGATGAAATTTTCCTCATACCTCCCAATGGTAAAAATGAGGAGTACTTGTTGGTTGACTAATAAGTCCTCTTTATCACTAAGTCATTGCAGTTTATATGGCTTAGGGTGGGATGGTTACTAGTCGTAACTTCTCTACTAGCCTAGTGCTATCCACCTTTGTACAACTTCCCCCATCAATAATTAAGGTGCAGATGTGCTCCTTAATTGAACATCTTGTATGGAAGAAGTTCTCCTTTTTATCTCTTCCTCCCCCTTAACTGTGCTACCCAGTAACCTCTTAACCACCAAAAGGCTACTCTCAAGTGCATATTCCAGGGGTTCATCCTTAATCAAAGAGGAAGAGGAACTAGAGTCAGTGGACTCTAGTTAGGAATAGTTACCATTGTCCTTAAAGATCTTGATTTTCTTATTTGGGCATTTGGAAACATTGCGCACCTTCCTCAAACACTTAAAACATTTAAATGAAGATTCTTTACCAGAGGGTAAGTTGGGAGTCTTGCCCCTAGACTCTCTGGAGTCATTGGCATCCTTGGGCTCCTCAGATTTAAAACTATAATCTTTTAAGTCTTTTTTCTCATTTTTCCAAGTGCCTTGTGTAGATGATTTATATCAAGTGAATTTCTCTTTACCCTTCCTATTGAGTTGGGCTTTTACCTTTAAGTTTAAATAGTGATGGAGTTCTAACCATAACTCTTATGTCATGTCTAAGTCCATCTAAGAACATAGCTATTGTGGCTTCCCCACTCTTATTTAAATTAGCTATTATCACTACTATTTTGATGTCTTTATAGTACTCATCTACACTCTTAGATCCTTGAGACAACATCTGCAATCTATATTGGATCTCTCTTAAATAGTGGGGAGAAACATATCGTGTTCTCATGATGTGTTTCATCTTTTCCCAATCACTCAAGGGACTATATATTTATTTATTGAGCTTATCCCACTAGATTAAGGCATAATCACTGAATTCTACGATGGCTAACCTCACCTTATGCTCCTCTCTAATGTAACAACTTCTAAAAAGATGCTCTACCTTGAGCTTCCAATCTAATTATGCCTTTAGATCGTTCTTAGGTAATTATAGGGGCTCCAGGTACTTTCTTCCCCTTGGATCTCTAGGTGAGCACTACTCCTATGGTTCCTATCTTCAAGGATATCCCTAGAAGAGATTCTACTTCTATATCTATGGGTCCTAGTCCTATGGGTCTTATGCTTAGGGGATTCTTTATGACTTGTAGGTACTTTATTCCTATGACTCCTATCTCTATCTACCCTTTGTGCATGGTCATTAGATGTTGGTGCTCTTCTTTGTGAATGACGTCTATCCCTTGAAAACGGCCGCTCTCTCTTTGTGGAAAGTGTCTTTGTCGCAATCGTAATTCTGACGAGACGATGAACTCGCTAAAATTTAAAAGTGTATTTTTGTGATAAAGTGGAGTCCCCACCAAATTTTTATTTAAGGAAAAAAAACTTGGAAAAACCCTGACTCAATGAAGAGATTTAGGTTTGGGAGTCGGTTACGAGTGAGGAAGATGTTAGGCACCTCACTCCCCCGTTCTGAAGAACGGTACCCTTAAATTGAGTGTGTGAATTTTGAAAATGTTTGGTCCCTTACTTAATGTGAAATAAATAACTTGATGGAGGTTAGCGTGACAGGACTTGATCTTACTCCTACGTATTCCTCGGTGCAATGGGAAACTCAAGACTTACGTAGTTCTGGTTTGAAGGCTTGACCTTTGGAGGTACTTGAACAGGGTATGTTGAAAAATATTTTAAGGAGAATCTTTAGTCCACATATGCATAGGATCCAAGACAACTATGGTTGCACTAGGATCCATACAAATCGCTAAACATTGAACAGCAAAAAAAGCTACCAGTTCATGCTTAGGGTTCATCGCGTGAGACTTAGGGATTCAAAAATGACATTTCTGATCGAAATTATTTATAAAAGGATTCTTAGTCCACATATGCACAGGGTCCAAGACAACTACAGCTGCACTTGGGACCCATATGAATTCCTAAGCATCGAACAACAAAAAAAGCTACCAGTTCATGCTTAGGGTTCATTGCGTGAGACCTAAAACTCAGAATTTAATTTGAAAATGATAACTAAAAAGATGAATTGACTTAGGTAGAAAAAGAACTAGGGTTTGATTAAAAGTAAAATGAACTTGATTTAGGATGAATTTCGATTTGGATTTGAAGAAAAAAGTGAAACTTGATTTAAAATGAACTTGATTTGAATTGACTTGAAACGAACTTGATCTGAGTGAACTCGATTTGAAAATGACTTGATTTAAAATCAACTTGGTTTGAAATTAATGGATTTAAAATGAATCTTGATTTGCAATTTGAGGCGAAAGAATTTGAAATTAAAGGATTTAAACTTGATGTGGTTTTGAGAAAAGGAATTTGATTTGAAACGAAATAGTTGACTTCAAATTTTATGGAGAATTAAACTTGATTTTATTTGGAGAAATAGAATTTAGAATAAATTGAACTTGATTTGGAAAATGAATTTGATGTTATTTGAAAGAATGAATTTGAACTTGACTTGGGAAAAAGAATTTGATTTTATTTAAAAGAAAGAATTAAAAGTGGTTTGGAAAAGGAATTTGATTTATTTAAAAGAAAGAATTAAAATTGGTTCGTAAAAAAAGAATTTGATTTTATTTAAAAGAAAGAATTAAAATTGGTTTGGAAAAAAAGGAATTTGATTTATTTAAAAGAAAGAATTAAAATTGGTTTGAAAAAAAAAAGAATTTGATTTATTTAAAAGAAAGAATCAAAATTGGTTTAGAAAAATTGATTTAAAACAAAACAAAAAAAAATAATTTTGGTTGGGGCTAATTTGAATTGAGAGTTGAGGAAAAGCATTGAAATTGATTTGGGCCGATAGAACTTATTGATTAAATTAAATTGGACGGGATAGTTATGCTAGACCCATAGTGTGGCCCAAATTCATCTAGGTGAGCACCCCCCCCAATTCAGTTTGCAGATTCAATTTCAGTAGGTTGGAAAAATGGGGTGTTTATTTTTAAAAGTGGTTGCAGCTGGGACTCGAACCCAGGGCGTGGAAGAAGGGTGAGCCGTCCATGAGCCACTATGCTAAGCCTCACGTTGAGTATTCAGCAGTTCTGGACCAGTTTTAAAGCTTGCTTGACTTTTAAATACATGTATGAAAAGAGAAACGCATCCTGTGGGATTCGAACCCAATACTCTCCATATGGGCACAGATTAGGCTGACCACTTGAGCCAAGCTACCTGCTGGGTTCCTAACACTTTCAACCAATTTTAAAGAAGGCTTCAGCGTAAGGCTACGACCTGTATGCTGCATGGGTTCCATCCTATCTTACGTGAAAACTTTGGATCGGTCTCTTCTCCTCATTGTGTCCTGAACCAACGTTTTCATGGCTTGACTAGTTTTTCAGGCAACTCCTATATCAACCATTTGAGTTTTCAGCACACCCCTTTCATCTTCCATGAATCGCCACCAGAATGCATGTTAGTCATGGTGAAAGCGACCTAAGGCCCCGATCATGAAATCTATCTCCCTCAAACGATCTTACATGGGGCCTGCTAGTGAGTAGCATGGTAGCATTTGTTCGTGCACTGATTCACTCATAGAGAAGCCACGTGCATGACATTCTCTAGCTGTCAACATAGGTTGTAACTTGCATGGCCGTCTATATGACTTTCTTTCACTGCGCACGTATTTGCCATAATATTGAGCTACCTTTGTACGAGCCATGACCTGGGGGCAGGGAACATGAACATGCATTGGTCTTACACAAATAGTGAACAGGGTTAGTGCATTCAGCTGTCACAACGATCCGAATACATGAAGGGCCTTTAATAATACATGCAACGATGCCATTCTTTGAGCCCGAGGCTGAGCAGTATTGGAACACATTACTACAATTGCTGGTAATCTGACTTGACACAGACTTCGTTAAATCCAGGTCAAGATCAAGAGTTTCCTACGTTTTGGACTTTCAAGCCCTGTGATCGTATGGGAATTTGGCCTACCCAGCATCTACATCAGGAGCCTTGAGGTGCATATTAGGTAAGATTGTGGGATTCGCTGTCTCTAGGAGCTGATGGGGGGGGGGATAATTGTGCTACACAGAGCCTAATCTCGTAGCTATGCATCTATAAGGACCGCATGCATCAATGTTGATCATCTTTAGCCAAAGTAGGACTCGACGGGGTAGTAATGAAACTTGGAAACAATGTAGATCATGCTTAAAGATTCCTTTAAAGGGCTCATAATCATGGATTCAAAGTTATTAACAGTAGCATTATGGTATACGAAATTCTAATCAAACTGAGTCCTAGTTGGAGATTAAGGAGGCATGGGTCCATGCAAGTTGAAAGTCAAATTATGTCTCAAGAATCATAACCAGATATTCATGTAACCAACCCATGGACGAAATGGTGAATTTCATGAGGCGAGATAGTGATGCAGTTCCATAATCTAGAAGAGGAAGGAGGTTAATTACTAACCTGGATATGAGATTGATCTCCAAGGGTGTGGACTATCCTGAGCTTTGTTGAGACCGATTCCCGGCGGAGTTGACCTCCTTTAGATGAGGCGTTACTGCACGAAGTAACATACCAAAAACTCTCGCCTATTCTGACGCCCAAATCAAGACAAGGCATGCATGGTCCTTTCTAATTAAAAGGAAAGGTCTGGCCTGTTTGGCTGTGAATTCGTGCTATCTTATTTAACTCAGCAACATGGGCTCATGTTCGTACTAGGGACATGAATGCATATGACTCAGTGGTAGGTGTTAAGACCATACAAAGTATGTATTCAGGCCATGCAAAGGGCGGGCCTATGTTAGTGCATGGCTTTTCTGCTCTCCCTATCAAGAAACTAGACCCTTTCTTAGCAAGAGAATTTGGCAAACTGGATACTAGTAGGCAGTCTAACCCATTGGCTTTACTAAACTAGCAGATGGAGCAACTTACCATTGGTAAAAATATATACAAAGCCTGCTCCCAAAGACGCATTTCTGCATTGATCCGACCTATTGTCCACTCCATGACTCACGCCTGCCGCCCCATTCTTCACACATGCCTGGGCGCAAACAGTGCCTCAATAAGGAGCTATCATCACTTGAATATATGGACTCGAGCTTTTAGGAACTGTGAAGTCGTTTTCATCGTCGCTCCCCACAAGGTAAGGCCAAATCTTTTTGTTCAACTCCTCTCTTGTATGGTCCTGCCTTTCTTCTTGGGGAGGTCTAACCTGCAAGGGTTGTTTCTTCACTCGCTACAGAAGATATTTAACAAGGGAATGCCACTCCATTCATAGATTGCTTGGGTGCGAAGCGTTGCGTGGGACGAATGCATGGTGCTGAGTTTCCCGTCGCCTCTATATAGTAGCTAGAGTAGCACTTACTCATGTCGATTTACTCGTATAAGTTAGGAGGTAGGGTGAATATACATGGTGTCCGCTGGAGTGTATAGAGTTTGGCTAACATACATTATGACCACTAAACTGAAATCTCCCTATAGCATGCTATCGAACTTAAACGAATAGGGCCTAAATAGATCATTCATAAACAAGAAAAGGAATATGTCCATACAAAGCAACAAATTTCCAAGAAGCATTGTCGTTCAGCAGGTTTGTTTATCTTGTTCAGGAATCATAACACTTACCAAATGAATCGATGGAAGCACGAATGTGAAATGGGACTTACCTGTTGGTGGATGATGATGAACAAGGGAGCTTGCCAGACTTTCCAGGTTCTTCCAAGTAGAATCCGGACCCAGGCTAGGGTGCAATGTCGAAGAGCTTTAGGTTCTCTTCATTCTTGAATGGGAACGATGGTACACCTAATTCTTGAATCCAATCCTACTTTCTTCTGTCTAGCTTGATAGATTGATTGCCTGTTGAAGCTGAACCTCTAGAGCTTGTCGGCTTCTTGGAGAAGAACTCCTCTCCCCCATTTCTTCTTACTTTTCTTTTCTTTTTGTTCCTTTTTTCTTTTCCTCTCCTTCCAACTATTTTTCCCTTTTTCTTTTTGCCTTTTTTTTGTTTTCTTTACTTTCTTAGGATGGAGTCTTTTTTTTCTGTCTTGGTGAGCCCCCAGAATACAAAGATGAGCTTCCTCCTTTTCCACGTGCCTCCTTTTTCTTTTTATTATTTTGTTTTTTTGTTTTTATTTTTTGTTTCTGTTTTTATTCATTTTCTGTTTTCTATTTTTTTATTTATTTTCTGTTTTCTGTTTTTTATTTTTCCATTTTTATTTTATTTTTCTTTATTCATTATTTTCGTTTTATTTATTTTTCTGTTTTTATTACTTTTTATTACGATTTTTCTGTTTTTATTTTTATTTTTTCTTTTTTAATATTTATTTTTATTAATCCTCTCTTTATTATATTTTTATTATTTCGGATTTTTCAGATTTTTGTCTTTTGTTTATTGATCTTGATATTTATTTAAATTATGGTTTATCCACTAATTAATTTTTTTAAAAAAAGGGGCCTCGGACATAATTGAGTGTTTACAGTCTTCTCTTATCTGTAGGATCTATATTACTCTCAAAAAAGTTAACATCATCATTTGATGTCTCCTCTTCATTATGATATTCTCCATTTCTAAAGTCATTAGTTTAAATTACCTTTTGATTCCTTTTAGGCCTAGTTGAATGTTTTCTTTCTAGGTTTTCCAAGCAATCTTTAAACACTTTTGTTTGGGTTTAAATTCCTTTTTCTAACCTTGAAAAAAGTTTCTCCATTTGAATCCTAGGTAATATTCATGGAAACTAATTTTTAAAGTAGAAAATTTCCTCTCCAACCTGAATTGCTATACTAAGAAATTTAATGCAAAGAGTTCAAAACACTTAGCAAGCAACCTAGGTACTAAAGCACACAACAAGCATGGGTTAAATGAATATACCTATCCCCTTGACCTTGAAAAATAAGACAAAGCTAGTGCTACCAAATATTTCTAAGAAACCATACAACACTTAGCACCTATTTATACTTCTTTGCATGCATAAACCACCAATTTTGAACAAATGAACTTAGGTGAGTATGCTACACCAAGACTTATAGTCCAATGTCCTTTTACAAACAATTTGAAGGATAAATATAACACCTTAATTATGAAAACCAATTTTGCGCTTAAGTCGTTCATTTGGTTCCATTATTAGTTTGTTATCTCATGATGCAGAATTCATTTTAGAAAAATAATTGTATGAAAGTACGGTAAAATTTTTTTAAAACTGATTAATGTAATCTGAAAGTCTCATCGATAAAACGTGCATAGCGATAAAATAAATCACTAGAGTAATTCTGTAAACGTTTTGAATGTTAAGAACTCTAGCTACTCATGTTATTCTTTCATTAATCATTTGCACGTAAATAGTTAAACAAGATTTAAACACTACACACTTATCATAGCATAATTATACATAACATTTCACATAATAGATAAGTCTTAGGCCTGTGGCCTTATCACACAATTATTACAAACCATAATTTACATCTTTAATACTACAACTATTATACATTACCAAATTTACATAGTATGCTATCATAATACTAATACATATACTTAGGATGCTCGCATCTGACTATATACAACATGTACATTATTCGTATGACAACTCAATCTTATTTCCTTCATGCAGCAATGGGAACCACAACCGCCATCAGCCTACTCGTGGAACAACCTTGGCCACAAGTTTGGGTCCAGAGACATAAACGATCCATTGGACATCTCTTAATAAGCCTGAAAGGGGTACAACATCGGATACGAGGAACTCCCCTGTGAAGAGAAAACATACGATTGAATTTGGGGGTCAGTCTCGCCCACCGAGGACTCAGACTCCTCTACTATAGGGTTCTGTTGTTATGAAACTCTTGGAGGTGGCAGAAATACTCCATTTGGATGGAATGCTTCTAAAGGAATTGCAAATCTAGTAGTAGGGAAATTTGGGCTTAGGACCTCATGGATAAAAAGATGTCCTAGGGAGAAATAGATATGGATGCTTCCTTGGGTAGTGATGAGAATGTCGTGGGGGTTGGTAGTCCAGTTTACGTTGCTAATATTTAGGAACATTACCACTATCGCAAAATACATTGGTATCATCTAGGAGGAAAGTGGAAAAAGTAAGGGTGAGAAACGAATTTCCCAGTAAGTCTTCTACTCTATCTAATGTCATCACTTTAATCTCAGCTCCTTCAGTTTATTTAGAAAATCATTGCATGAATATAAGACTACTTTTAAATTCTTGGAAAATATCCTACTGAAGTGGGTTAATTTTATTTAGAACATACAACTTATTATCTTGACATACATTCTTCTTAACATTCATAACTTTGGGATCACAAATAAGATATCATTTGACATACAATTATTCTATGTCTTAAGCTTTATTCTTTATTACTTTCCTTTGCCTTTATTATTTCATTTGTCCAACCTCTGGGAAACTTTATGAATCTAATTTCACCACCTGTGGGAGAAAATAATTAGACATAGACATGTATTAAATTTGTCAAACAATATCTTTTCATTGACTCTACTCTTATTTCCTACTAAAATTAAGGATATAAGCTCATTCCAGGATGGTCATCACCACCTTATAAGGTTGTGAAGGACTCGATGCCTTCATAGTAGAAGGGTTTTTGGAGCAACCTTTGTCTCCTCTTCAGTAGGGCTTTAAGGGCTCTCTGGAATTGGTGTGCACAAAGTACACAAGAGTAGTATTACATTTTCACATACGTTTTCTTTAATGGTCCCTTAATCTCTTTAAATTCATTTTAATGGATTTCGAATAATTATGCATGCTCAAAATAATTTCCAACCAATATGGAATGCATATATAGGTCTCGAATTTCTTCTCAACATCAACATAACAAAACTCATACATACATCATTCTTTCTTACTGATGAGCATTCATCATTCAATCTTTTATACATAGTGTGCATTAACAATTAGTGATACAAATTGTCTGGTAACTCACTTAGCATCATAACACAATTACATAACATAATATCACAAATACTTGTCCAAACTATCATCTTAATTTGGTTTGTGATATTGAATCATTCAAGGGACTTAACTCAGTCAACCTTCTAAGTTTCTTCTCATCCTTTCCTTTTCTAAATTCCACTTTCGTTTCATGAAACTTTTGCATCTTAGAATCTTGTTTTAGGTGGCCGAATGGCACCTTTCAAGTGTTTATTCTTTGTGCTCTCTTTTGTCCAAGTCTTATATAAGTCCTAAATTTGTACTAAGTTCAAATATTAAATATTTCCAAAATTTTAACTTGGTTAAAGTAATTTAATTAAATATGGCCAAGTGGTACTTATGTCTTTGTCTACTTTCTTCTTGAGTTATATAAACTTGGATTTTAAGCATTTTTTTTCTCTTAATTAACCTAGAGTGGCTGAATGTGAACTCTAGGTTCCTAAGTGCCTCTAGTTCATTTTCTTTTGTCTTATGAGTTGATTTAGGTCATTTGGAGTCTAACTCATTGATTAATATCTAACTTAGACACTTTTATAACTTACTTATCACTTTAGTATGTCACGGCCAAATGACTTAGTTTACTTCTAACTTCATATTTTAAGTCCTAACCATCTTTCTTGAAGATGCTTAGAATTAATATTTGAAACATGATAACTTATAACCTTCTTTTTCCTAATTAATGATTGAGTCTAAATAAGTCTTAAACCTTAGCAATTCCTTTTAGTTTTAGACCAAAGAATATCTAGTTAAGGAAATTACAAATTAATTCTTCTTCTAGGTTAATTTATTCCTAAGTAGCTGAATGATCTACTTCCTTAAATCCTACCTTTCCTACACTTTAATTATTTTATGCTTACATGTTTAGGATCATTAATTGGACCTAGTTAAGAATTGAAACTCATCCTTAGTTAATTAAACACATGGTGGCTGAATGCTACTCCTTATACTGAGGGTTTCACCATTTCCTTCTTAACCCTAGATTCATTTACCTAAAATGATCAATTGGTCCCTTTTCCTATTTTAAAAATTTATCATACTTTTAATTCATTCTAGTTACATGTAAAAGGTCCTTAATTAAGCCTAGTTAGGAATTAAAACCTGTCCTAAGTTAATTAACCATTAAGTGGTCGAATGCCACTTTTCTAGGTTTAGGGTTTACTTTTCTTAACCCTAGTTAACTTAGGTTGACCATTTCTTAACCCTTGTTGACCATTACTTGGGGACTAAGTTTAGACTTCATAATTGACTTGGTCCAATGGACTTTTAAGTCTTTTTACCTAGACTTCGTGAAATGGTCTAATTTACACTTTACTTTTACCTAATCCATGGTTAATTTTTAGTTACCCATTTTCATGCTCCTTTAGGATTTTTACCATATACTAACTTATGGTTTTCTACCTTAAGTTTGCCTAAGTTACCTATTCTGAAGTTGGTCATTTTATATGGTAATAAAATCTCGAAATAAGTTACTTATTTACTTAAAAATTGTTAATTCTTTCTTAATCAAATTTTAACCCCATTTTTTCCAAAATCACTCCAGGGTGGCTGAATGCCCTCCTAGAGGTTTTTAACCCATTTTTCTTTGATTAACTTCATTCAAAGGTTGATTTAGTCCATTTAAAACCTGATTACAGAGCTTATGTTATTTAGAAAATTTTTAATGAAATTAAACTTTGCTTTTGGAGTGATGGTCGAAACCCTCCCTTGGTTAACCAAGGTCATTTCTTCCTAACCTTCACCCTACACAACCTTGGTTCGATGGTGTTGTGCGCTTGTAGCACCTCACGCTTTTTTTCCATGGTTATTTCATCCAAGTCCAGTGCTAATGTTCTGACCATGATGAATTTTGAGTGCTATACAAAATTGTTGCCATTTTTATGCTTAGAAACCCATCCTTTCCTAAGTAACTTGTTAGCTTTTCTCCAAAGGAAGCCTTTGGAACTTACTACATAAATTTATTTCATCTCTTAACATACATACTCGGAGGTGAAGATCTGGTCTAGAGATCATACCAAACTCATCACAAGAGAAAAATCACAATATTAAAACTCAATCATAAAAACAAGCATGAAAACAACAACATAACATTTTTTTCCAAACCACAAAGACTAGATTCTCATGATCTACTCCAAGATCCACACATCTCCCTTCAAGTTTACTTCAAAAACATTTTTCATGAGCACTTAAAACTGATGGAAGCTTCAAAAATAATTTTTAAACAATTTCCAACACTTAAATTTCTTTTAAGTGCCTTAGGAGCACTTTTAACAGAATAAACTTTCTTTTTCTTCTCAAAAATCACTAAAAATTGGTAGGGCTAATTTTGAATGGTTCAAATAAAATTTTAAGTCCTCACAAGTGAAAACAAAAGAAGGTACAGATTTTAGAGAAAAGATTCATGAAAGAAAACAAGCATGCCACAAAAAGACAAGCTAGAAGCATAAAAAGACAAGTAGAAAGATTCTACTTGTTGAAGACATCCTAACTGCTTTGTGGGGCTTTGATGGCGGCCTCGGGTCCCCTCTTGTCTGATCCATGCGTTGACAAGTGAAGGTGGTGGGGCTTTGGTGTTTATGGCTTTAATTTGGCTTAAGTCTCAAAGATGGAGACTTAGGCTTAAAGTATGAATTTTGGGTGTTTTAGGCTAAGATGAACTTAGCGATAATGGAGAGGATTTGACTAACTATTTAAGCTGAAAATCTGAAGCAAATGGGGTCCCAAGGGGTGCCAAATGGGTTAGGACACTTATGGGCCAAGTGGAATTAATTTTACACTTAGGGGTACTTTAGTAATTTTACCTAAAATTTTTCTATTTTCCAAAATAAATCAAAATAGAATTATCCATTTAGGTTTAGATTAGTGTTAATTAGGCTGAGTTTACCTCTAATTGTGTTTAACTTAGCCTAAGTATATTTTACTTTTAATTAACCAAGGTTAATTAGTCTTAACCATGGTTAAAGGAATCTTTTTACTATTTATTTTTATCTTCTTGTGGAAGACCAGATTGACTTGAGCTTGGTGACTCATCACCACCTTTTCTACATGCTTGATTTCGTGCAAAAGGGTGTGGGACCCACTCTTGGCTTGCTTATCACAATTTCTTGTCCTTCTAGCCTTCTAGGGACATTTTTGTAATTTTTTTCAGCATTGTCGAAAAATTTCCCAAATGTTCCTCTGACATTTCTAAGAATTTTTGGTTTGTTCTCATGTTAATCTAAGGTCATTTTCTATTTTATGGGAACAAACTAGCTTTGAGCAAAAAGCGGAGCTATTTTATTTAGGGTGTTTCATCCCTTCTTGTGTTTCTAAATTTTTCTCACCACTTTTAACCGTCCATGATGTTTTATAATCCCTTTGGTATGCCTTTTACTTATGTTTTCATTTTTCTATCTTATTATTTGAGTTGCCCAAGTTTAGGAACATTTTGGCATTTGCACTAAATTTTCTATTTCCTCTGGTTTTGGCTCCTAATCCTACTTAGTTTCACTCTAAGAATTATTTTTAGCTTCAAACATTCATCATAGAAAAATTGGGATATTACAATAAATCTGCATTAAACAAGTATGAAATCCTACTACAAGGGACTAGGATTATAACTCAAATTATACGTAAAAGAAAATTTTAAAGCCTAAAATTTCAAACCAAGAAAACCGGATGCAAGAATGCTACACTAATCTTTAATTCAACCACTCAAGTCCAAGCCTCCAAATTCCAAGTTCTTCAGATCCTTTGATAATCTTTGCTTGTGCTTTGGCTCCTCCAATTTACCTACCTTGCAAGGAAAGAGGAGCACTTTCTGCCTTCACTTGGTTAGTGTTACAGAAACAAGCCAAAATTAACACACACCTCACCAAGTGTTTTCACTCTTCCCTTCTAATCATCTCACCCTATACAATCAACTGTACTCATAACAATTCAATCACAAAGAAATAAACTCTTTAACAAGCTTGAGACCAAAGCAGCAATCCTAACTTAAGCCTAGGTGGTTCATAGGTGGTGAAGAAGATGCAAGTGTAGGTGGAAAGTGACAAAACTAAAGCAGATTTAAAGAAAATCAAGAAAAGGTGAACATAAGAAAAGCACCCTTGATAGGATTGAATTCAAGACAAGACTTAGAAGCCAAATAAATTATACTAACTAAAATTATGGGAAACAAAGAAGGTGGGTTCATAAAAGGAAATTCCTAGAAACTTTAAGAGAAACATGCACATGCTCATGCAAAAGGAGAATGCTATTTAGTCAAGCAATGAATTCATACATAAACTAAGTAATTAAAACAGAAAATTTATAGGACCTATGGCCTAACATGTGTAATGGATAATCAAGCATGGCATACTTAATAAAATGGACTTTATGCATTACCATGTTTTATATGCTTTTGTTTTTCTTCTTGTGATCTTTTTTTTTTTCCTTTTTTTCTTCTTCCTTTTGTTTTCAATTTTTCTCAAGTTATTTTGGAAAATTCTTGGTCAAAATCCATAGTTAAATAGTCTTCAAATTATCCTTTCATAGGCTTTTGTTCAAGGTCCTAAGTCCATAAGTTCAACCTAGTGTATTTGCAATCATCCTTTGCATAGGTGTGGTAATCTAAGTCCAATATATTTGTCCAATAATTCTAGGTCTAGCTCAGGTCATAGAAGGCCTATAGGTAGATTAGGTATCTTTTAATGATGCTTAAAAGTTTAATTAAGTACACACTTAATCACCTAGTCTCAATGACTTAGATCATACATGATTCAAGCTTAACAAGCATAATGTATGCATGCACATGATCATACAACTCATAGAAATTTTTGAAAGTGACAAACCAAACACAATAAATTTATATTAAACTCAATTAGAAGGATCAAACATACTAAGGTCCAACCTAGACAAGGCTATGAGATTTAGATCAAGTAACTTGAACTCAAGAACACATTATATTTGGGGCTATGATTTGAATTTGAATTTCAAAATAAATTTTCAAATTTTTTTGAAGATATGAAAAAATCACATTGATTACTTGAAGGATTGAGATTAGATCATACAAGACAAAATAAAATTGACAGAGACCAGACCAGAATTGACCAAGTTATGCTTAATTCACTCAAGGTAAACACGTTTTCGTGTCTGGATTGATATACTTTAGTAATCAGAAAATTGAGGATTCATTTTTTATCCAAACTAAACAAACATTAAAAATTTGGAAACTAGAAACATAGAAAATTTTATTGAAACAAGAATCATAAAAATTAGGGATTATTTGACTGATAAAAAAGTAGAAATAAAATCGAGCAGAAGATGAACTTGAAAGAATAATTTAAGAATGGAATTACAGAACAATTATGGATTAGATCTCACCTCCATTTGTGGAGATTGGATACCATTTGATATAGATATTTAAGGGGACAACAAAGGTAGGATATGATAGAAGGAGTGGTGATGAATCTTGATCTTCAAAGGCATGCTTGAAGGTGCCGCCTCTTGCAAAGGATGAGCCTTTTCTGTGTCACCATGGAAACTGCCATGGATATGAGAGTTCTTCAACCCCTAATCTTGGTTTAGAAGTAAGAAAAAGGAGAGGTGAATTTCACAAATATCTCAAAACTGATGAAAATTACCTATGGAAAGCCTTTATATAGGCCAAATGGGTGCCTAAGAGTGAATATGCATGGATGGCCTTTAGGAGTCGCATAGGACTTTAAATTAGGCCTCTCATGAAGTCCAAAGAAGTCCCTCATCTCTCCTTTTGGCAACCTAATAAATGGTCCAAATCAAGCCCAAAATCTCAGCAAAAAATTACAAGTAAATAGGATCAATCCTATACATATTTTGGCATTCTAATTCTTAAAATATAAGAAAAACTTAAGTCTTCTTCTAACATGTGAAGAATCAAAGAGGAAATGGGTTGGGCTTGAGAATTCTTCTCTATAAGGCCCAAGAAGGTCTCTACCTCTGTTTGCAGTTTCTTTGCCCTAGTCTTGGTGATAGGCCCAATGGGCCTAAGTGTCCTTCTTGGATGAATTGAGTGCTTTGGTGCATGCTTTGAGGTCTCTAAGGCAGCCTCTACAGGGATCCCAGCATCAGGAAGGTCTTTCTTTTTATAGAGAGTTTCCATGTCTTGTCTTAGGATCTTCATTTTCCCCAAAGAAGCTAACATCTACTCACTATGGATCTCTTTTCTAAACCCACCAGTTTCAACATTATTTTTATTCTGGGTTAATTTTCTTCTTTTGAGATTATCTAGGCGTTGTTCAATTTCCCTAGCTTGAGTTTGGAAGACTTTTTCCAACTTAGATGCAAGTTTTTCTATTTGAATCCTAGGTGAATATTTGCGAGAACTCATTTGGAAATAAACCTCTCCACACCTGAACTGCACAAAGCTAAATTCAAATCAATAATTGAAGATTGGTTGATGGAGGCACCATTCTAGGAATAGATAAGGCTCTTCTTCTCTGGCACCTTGGAGGTCAAGTGTGAGGAGGTTCTCTTGTTGCAAGCTCATCTAAGAAGATAGAAAAAAGATAAAGACTTTAAACTCACAGATCCGAAAGTGAATTATGACTCAAAAGTGAGCAACTTACAAGACACCTATATATAGACTAGCTTTAGGCAGATTTAGGGAGTTAGATTCTACCTCCTCATAAGCACTTTTGGGGTTGGATTTTGGCCCAATACTGGAGCCACAATCCATCCCTCATACAACCTCTAAATAGGCTTAGATAGGCCCAAGCTATCCTAGAAAAGTTACATAAAAAAATGGGGCCCAAACCTATACATAGTGGGCCCATTAAGCCTAAGTACAAAGATAATGATCTGAATCCCATGCTATGTCCAATAGAGCCAAGTGAGAACATAGAATAAGGAGCTTGATGAAGATCATCCTTGAGGTTGTGTAGTGCTTCAACCTCTCCCTAGAATTTCTTGACTTTAGATATGGTTACGGGCTTAATAGGCCCAATATCTACTTAGGGTAGCCTTTGCACTAATGCTACCTGTGAGGACCTCTACATCAACTCTGAATTCTGACAGTGGAAAATGGCTACAGGTGCACCTATTTATAAACGTATACATGGGAAAAATTTTGAATGCAAATTCTGCCTCCCACCTTGGTGCATTGGGCTTAAATTTTTGCCCAATTAGGAGGCCTTCATCCATGTTTCATGCAGCCCTCACGCATCCCTCTAATTGGAGCTACTTAGGGTCCAAAAGATATATGAAAAAAATTCATATAAAAGGTGCCTTTAACCTATAAATAAAGGACGTTCTAATCCTATGTACAAACAAAGAATCCTAATCCTAGTCTATGGTATTTGATACCAAACAAGGATGTAAGGATCAAAGGTTTCAAATATGTCTTCCCTTGAACTAAGTAGAACATCTACCTTTCTTTGCAACATCTTAGTATTATATCTTGTGAAAGGCCCAATAGCCCCACTAAGTTTGCCTATAGAAACCTACACATCACTAGGTCTACTAATGACCTCGGCATCATCTCTCCCCTTACAAGAGAATTTGTCCTCAAATATGACTAATCATCATCATTACCTAGAAAGAAAGGAGATAAGATGAAAACATTAAATATGGCACCAACATAATAAACCAGGTAGATTAAGGTGATAGGCCTTAGGGCCTATACACTCCAAAACCTAGTAAGGGAAATCACCCCTGGGTTGTAATTTTGATTTCCTAAGCGAAAGAAATCATTCTTTCCTTAGATGGAGCCAAACCCAATTTTGAGTTCAAAGAGAACCTATTTTCTACCCTTATTTTCCAACCTAGCATAATGGGCCATCTTTTATGGTGGCCTAACCTTAGCATGAAGATCCTGAATAAACCTAGGTTTTTGTTCTCCATCTCTACTATGGTATTGAGAGAGGTTAGGAATGGGTAGTAAGTATATAAGGGGTTAGATGGATAAATCTGTGTACCATCACAAGAAAGGAATGTTGGATGGTAGAATAAGGAGCCCTATTGTAGGAAAAATTCACATGTGGCAAGCAATCCTTCCATGACTTAAGGTTTCTACCCACCATGGTCCTCAATAAGGAAAATACGGTCCTATTCATCGTTTTAGTCTGGCCATCAGTCTATGGATAACAAGTGATGAAAAGGAGAAGTTTAGTTCCTAACATAACCCAAAAGGTGTGCCAAAAGTAGCTAAGAAACTTAATGTCTCTATCAAATACTATACTCCTAGAAATTCCATGCAGCCTAACCATTTCTCTAAAGAAGAGTTTGGAAACATGACTGACATCATCTATTTTGTGGCAGGGTATAAAGTGTTCCATCTTGCTAAAGAAATCCACTACCACAAAGGTAGAATTCATTCCCATCTGGGTTTTAGGTAACCCTAGGACAAAGTCCATGTTGATGTCTGTCCAAGCATAGTTAACAATGGGAAAGGTGTAAGGCGATGAGGCTTAGTGATGGATTTGGTCTACTTACAAATGATACACCTTTGGTAGTACCTTTGGACATCTCTTTCCATATAGGCTAAAACAAATTCTCCTTGAGAATGACCAAGATCTTTTGGATTCCAAAGTGCCCCATTAAACCCCCTTCATGAGATTACTTTAGGAACAGTCTCTCATGGTTCCTTTAGGAACACAAAAGATATTTTTTCTAAAAAAGAGTCCCTCATCCCTAAAGTAAGCATTACATGCCTTAGTTTCACAGTCTCTAGAGTTTCCCAAACTATGTACCATCTATATACTATTCTTTGAATTGATCAAAACCTAACAATCTATTACCTAAGGAAGTGAGAAGGGTATGTCTCCTAGAGAAGGCATTAGTTACCCTATTACTATTCCTCTTCTTATGTTTATTCACATATGGGAACTGTTTGAAGAATTCTACCCACTTGGAATAACATTTATTCAATTTAGCTTGTGCCCTAAGATATTTTAACGATTCATGATCATTATGGATTACAAACCCTTTTAACAACAAATAATGTTACCAAGTATGTAGGGTCCTGATAAAAGCATAGAGCTTTTTGTCATATGTAGGATAATTGAGAGCTTCCCTTTTTAGTTTCTCACTAAGTAGGAAATAGGGTGTCCTTCTTGCAAAAGGACTACTCTTATAGCTATATTTTAGGCATCATATTCCAAGTTAAAAGATTTATCAAAATTTGGTGGAGCCAAAACTAGTGCATCAACAAACCTTTATTTTAAAATTTTAAAGGCCTTTTGTTGCGTTTATCCCTAAATAAAATTAACATTATTTTTAACTAGCTCATTGAGTGGTAAGGATGTAGTACTAAAATCCTTAATAAACCTTTTATAGAAGCATGTCAACCCATGAAAGCTTCTGACTTCTCCAACACTCTATGAAGTTGGCCACTCTTGAATGGACTTAGTTTTTTCCTTATCTACTTAGACCCTATTCTTTCCAAAGATAAATCCTAAGAAGACTACATGGTCCAAGAAGAATGAGCAATTCTCTAAGTTGGCATAAAAGTGTTCCTTTCTCGAGACTAAGAGTACCTCTTTCACATGGCCTAAATGCTCCTATGGTAATTTAGAATATATTATGATATCATATAAGACACCATCACACACTTTCCTATAAAATTTTGAAGCACATGATTAATGACTCTCAACAAAGTGATAAGAGCATTAGTGAGTCCAAATGGCATAAATAGTCATTCATATAGGCCAAACATAGTCTTAAATGGAGTCTTCCACCCATCCCCTTCCCTCATTCTTATTTGATGGTACCTACTTCTTAGGTATATCTTTGAGAAGATTCAAGACCTGCCGAGATCTTCAAGTAGGTCATCTAACCTATGTATAGGATGCTTATACATAATGGTGATTTGGTTAATAGCCCTACAATTTACCCATATCCTCCAATACCATCTTTCTTTGGGACAAGTAGGTAGCATAATATAGAGGTTGACACTTTCTCTTACCTATCATTTGGCTAGGAGTTCATCTACTTGTTTCTAAATTTTATTAGTTTCCTCTAGGCTACTCTTATAGGAAAGTTTGTTAAGCAAGGAAGCAGTTGGAATTAAGTTAATTTGGTGCTCTATTTCCCTAGTCAGAGGAAACCTTATTGGCATTTCCTTGGGGGGCATGTCCTAAAATTCTTTCAAGAAAGGCTAGATCATCTTAGGTATAGACTTTTTCTTGGAGAAATATTTACTCCTAAGGCAATATGAAGTATATATGCTTTCTAGCTAGTAAAACATGCATTACTTCCCTTTACATCCGCTAACAAGTTACTAAGGGGAGAGTCCTCATAATGTAGATTTCCATGGATGATGTAGATCTAGATTAATGGAGGTATGCTTCATTGGAGTTGGAGGTGAAGAAATGAAGAATCTTGAAGGATAAAGGTTGGAACGCCATTCTCGGAGGAGATAAGGAGTCTTCCACATGCAATTCCAGGCAAGAAAGAGAAAGAAGATAGAAAAGAAAATTAGCTCTCAATTCTGAATTTTACTCAAAATGATTCAAAGTGTCCAAAAATACATTACATAAGGCCTACATATAGGCAAGGGAAGGGGTGCTAAATAAGGAAGGATTTGAGGTTGAAATGGATCTGCCTAAAGAGAGGTAAGTTGGGCTTGGATGAAAGCCAAATTAGGATACATTTATCACTCCTCAATGCAACCTCAAGTTGGGTCAGAGAAAGATTAAAACCTATACTAGGAATATAGGAAAATTAGGTCCAGTCCTATACATATTTGGACCTACTAGAACCTAAAATACTAGAATACATCTAAGTCCTAGCCTAAAGTATGAACATCCATGGGAGAGGTCTTCCACCTCTTTTTCAACTTACTGGATCTTGCTCTAATGATGACCTAATGATCCCAATGGTCCTTTGTAGTTGGGACCTCCATATCATTTCCTTCCCCTTCGAAATCATTCATCCTCAAATATGTGTGCTTCATAACCGATATCGCGGTTAGATCAAAATGAAATAAAAGTAAATAAAAAATGCAGTACAAGACACAACCTTGGTCGTCTCTCAAGGACCTTGACCAACAATTTGATTGAATTTAAATTTATAAAAAATATTTTACTTTGGATAAAAAAAAATGAAACTTAATAGAATAATAATATTTAAAATTGATTAACTCGTTAGTTTAATTTATAAGTGGGATTATCATAAGTTCAACTAAAAATATTTTTGAAAAAAATTTTAATTTCTATTTGGTTTGAATTCAATCAAGAAAGCATCAATTAAATTCATGATTTTCGATTAGAATAGCACCTAGAATTCTAATTAATTCATGTTCAGATAATTAAGCATCACCGGAAGTCCCCAAATTAATTCTTAAGAATCGAAATCACCAACTTTATAGGAAACCCCATAACCCTTTTTAATTTCTTCTACAAACTAGAGAATTAAGAAAACCCTAGTTCTAAAATTGAAGCATGCAAGATGAAATTAAATTAAGCATCTAATTTCACAATTACAAACATCAATTGCAACATATAAAAATGGAAGAAAAATAAATCGCAACAGAAATTCAATTAAAAATAAACCTCAAATCCCTTAACCAACAAGCCAACCAAGGAAATTAGCCTTCCATGAGACTTTTTATGAAAGAAAGAAGAAGAAGAATGAGAATAAGAATGAGGACAAGAATTGCAATTTTATTGAGAATTATGAATAGGTTTTGGTGTGTCTACAATGTGTAAGGGCTTCCCCTTTAATCGACCTTGTTTGCCTATTCAAATTTGAAATTAAAATTCAAAATTTCAAATAAAGATAAAATCTAAGTGGGTTTACTTGTTCTTCTAGGTTTGCATTTGAATCCTTGTTTGACTCTATCATTTGAATTCAAGTTATGCATGAAATATGGGACCTAACCGTACATTTATTTTTCAGAATTTTTGAATGTCTTAAAGGCCGAATTAGGGTTTTTCTTCTGAATAAATGTTGTAGAAAATTGTATCCTTGATCTTCAAAAATTAACCCCGTTTAAAAATGACTTTTGTAGCCCTAGATATGTTCGTTTTACTGGAACATGTCTAGGTTGTTTGGATAGAAGCTCTGAGTCACAGTTCGGCCCAAATAAGTTTATGATCCATTGAGGTTAGACCACATAGGGATAAATTTTATCTTAGAGTTTTGTCTTATCTTTCTAATTCCTCTGGAATCACTTCAATATCAATTTTATAGACCAAGATATGATCTGCACAATGAACAAAGGTCAAGAGACATTAAAATTTGAAAGTTAACCAATTTTATCACTTAAGCCCAATGAAGTAAAATAACATCAAAATTACTCAAAATGATAAAATTAAACATGATTAAAACCCAATTAAGCCCAACATAGAATGAAAATAAATGTACAAAAATCTATTTATCAGTGCTAATCATGATCTGCATGATAAAGAATAAAAAGTATAGGATATGTTATTAATGAATGGAAAAAGATAATGTCCAGATCAAACATGAACCTTTTGAATTTTCCAAAAAGTTGTAACATAAAATCAAAAAGGTTTAGAAATAAGAGGATGTACGTATCCAAAAACCCATAATTACCATAAGTGTGAAATAGAATAGCAAGGTCTTTATTGCCTTTTATGAGTGTGTGATCTAGGTCTTGTGGGTACTCATGAATGTGGTCATGCTTTAGGGTACTATTAGAGGAATCATGTCCTGAACTACCCTAGGGTATGATTAGGCCCTATACAAACTGTATAGAAGGTGTAATCCAAGTTATCTCCTTACCTAATTCTATAATTTTGGTTGACCAAAAACAACCGAGTTATAGGCTTTCACTTTTCTAATTAAGGTAAACATCCTATATGCAAGATGATACGACAAGTATTGAAGCATGTTAGGGTATGAAATCTCACTATATGGCACACAAAAAGTTAAGGGCCTAATCAAATGGATTGATCTATTAAACAATCCTCATTATATAGTATAATAATGGTCCCCAAAGTACCAATGGTGAGTTGAGAAATTTGGACCTTCATGGTGGCTATCTCTTGACCCCCTCCCAAGGAGGATGACTCTTTAACTTCATGGGTAAAACAAAAAATAGGCCCAATCTTAACGGTAGGGTTCAAGGTAATAGAGAGTATGGGAAGAGGTTTTCTAACTAGGATAATTTTTCTCACTTCATCTTTTCTTACAATGGTGGGAATGCCACTTATCTTTTGTCTTGCCTTTCTCTTTTGATTTTTTTATAATTTTTAGTTTCTTTAATTTCTTTCAAACTTTCGTTTTTCAACCTTACCTTTCTGCCTCCCTTTTTATCTCATGTGTATTTGGTCTTTGTAGACTTCATTAGAGGGTAAAGATACTAGGGTGATTTTCTAGGAATTAAATAAAAATGAGTACCTATTGGAATATTTATCATGATGAACATCCCTATCATATTTTCATGGTATTTCCAATAGTACATGACTAGCCTCCATGGAACAATATCACATATGAGATTGTCCATATACCTTCCTGTGGAAAAAGCTATTAAAACCTTCTTATCTACCAAAAGGTCTCCATTTTCACTAAGCCATTAAAGCTTATATGGATCAGGATGTGGAGTGGTTTCAAAACCTAGTTTAGAAACTAACCTAATACTAACTGTATTTGTACAACTATCATTATCTATAATTAAGGAACAAGAATGGCATTTAATGGAACATCTTGTGTGGAAGATGTTCTTCCTTTGACTCTTCCTCTCTCTATTGGCCATGCTACATAGTAACCTTCTAACCATTGAGAGGTCTTGATGTAAAGGTGGAAGGAAGTGGTTCTTCTGGATCAATTGAGGTTGTAATTTGAAGGAGGATGAGCTTCTTCTCTGCCACCATAAAAAACTATGACTAAGGAGATTCCTCAACTCCAAGTCTGGTTCTAGAGGAAGGATAGGGAGAGAATTGCTCTAAAAAATTTGAGTGAAAACTCACAAATTCATTCAAATGAACTTAATATTAAAAATTACACAAGTAATGCCTTTATATAAGTTAAAGGTGGTGCCTAGCATAGGGCATCTTTGGGAATCTGAATTAGGCCTCTTCATTGAGCTCAAATAAGTCCTTCCTTATGTTCCAAGGCAACCTATAAATTGGCCAATGTTGACCGAGAAAGCTCAGCAAAGAAATACAGGAAAGTGAGTCCATTCTATACATTTCTTGGGCCTTCTACTTCTAAAATATAAAAAAAGTCCTAAAACCTATTCTAAAGTGTGTAGGGCCAAGGAGGGGATGGATTATGCCTAACGGTGCTTCTCTTAAAGGTCCAAGAAGGTCTCCACCTCTTCTTGTAGTTGCTTGACTCTTATTTTGCTGATGGCCCAATAGGCCTAGTAGGTCTCTGCAACTGGCCTTTCTTCTCCGTTGGGACCTATAAATCAAGTCTTTAACATGGGCATATTCTAAAGTATTATCATCCAAGGATGATTAGGTACTACTAGAGTTAGTGGATTAAGGAAAGGAGTACTCTCTAATGTTCCTTAAGATCATGCTCTTTTATTAAGATATTGAGAGACTTTGTGGCCTCTTCCTAATCACTTGAAACATTTAATGGAAGAATTTTTTCCTAAGGGTTGGTTAGGTGTTTTGCCCTTGGATTCCTTGGTGTTGCTAACTTTCCTAGGTTTAAAATTTGATTCTTTCTTCCTATCCTTTCATTCTTTTTGGGATGTGGACTTATATGAGGTGAACTTTCCCTTACCTTTCTCAATCATCTATTGTTCCACCTTATGGGCTTGGTGATATAATTCATTGAGACTTAGATAGTGGTGAAGTTCAATTATGTCCCTAATTTCATATTTGAGGCCATTTAGGAACCTAGTCATTGTGGCTTCCTCACTTTCATTCAAATTAGCCCTAATAATTATTATCTCGATTCTTTTATAATACTCATCCACACTTCTATGTTCCTAAGTTAGCCTCTAAAGCCTATTGTGTACTTTCCTAAGGTAATAATGAGACACATATATTTATCTTATAATATGGTTCATCTTATCCTAGTCCCTAAGAGATCGATACCTTTCTTTGTTTAGTTTATTGCACCAAATAAGAGTATAATCACTAAACTCAAGGGCAACTAACTTAACATTTTGATCTTCCCTAATTGAATAACTAGAGAAGAGCTCCTCAACCTTGAATTCCTAATAAAGGTAAGCCTTAGGGTAATTCCTCCCTTAGAATTTAGGCACTTTGACCTTAAACCTCATCCAAATGGTTATGGTGGTGGTTCCTATCCATAGGATTTCTATCTCTAGAATTATGGTTTCTATTCCTATGGGTCCTATGCCTAGAGCTACTTTTATAGGTTCTATCCTCTACACTATTTGTAGAAGAATTTCTATCTCTATTCCCTATTTCTTTAAGGTTCCTTATGCCTATGAATCCTAACACTATCTACTCTATGTGAGATAGCCTTTGTTGTTGGTGCCCTTGTTGGTGAGGAAGGCCTATCCCTTGAGGATGGTCTCTCTCTTTATGAAGATTATCTTCTTTTATTCCTAGGACCTACATTGCTCCCAAATAAGTTGACATCATCATTTAATGTCTTCTCCTCACCATGATATTATGTATTTTTAGATCCACTAGTGTTAATATTCCTTTGATTTCTAAAATGTCTTTTAGAATTTCTTCTTTCTAGATGATCTAATCTTTGTTCTATGGCCTTAGTTTGAGTTTGGAAAACCCCCTCTAACCTATTGGAAAATTGTTACATTTGGCTTCTAGGGGAAAGATTATGAGAACTGTAAACACTCAATTATATCTGAGGCTCCCATTTTAATTAATCAAAAATCGTGAAAAAGGAAAACAAAAAAAGAAAACAAAAAAAAGAAGAAGAAGGAAGTTAGAAAATCCAAAAATAAATAACCAAAAGTAAATATATACTAAAACAATAAATATTAAAACAAAAGGAAGAGATAAAATCTGAAATTAAGAAGTGAAAAAAAGAAGAGATAAAAAAAATCTGATATTGAAAAATAAAAAACTAAAAACAATAATAAAAATAGAATAGCATAAATAAATAAAAAAATGAGAAAATTAAAATAAAAACAGAAAATAAAAATAAAAGGAAAAAAAAAGAAGAAGAAAAGAAAAAGTAGAAAATAAAATCAAAAGAAGAAAAAAAGAGGGGGGGGAATCTGAAAAAGGAAGATTAAAACAAAAATTGAAAGAAGTGGGAAAAGTCTTTTGAAAAATTCTCTATAAATTAAAGAAAGGAAAACTTTGGAGGGGGATTTTTTGGAGGAGAGAACGAAGGAAAGCTTTAGGCTCGCCGATACTAATCCCGGAGGATGGCTGGATCAAAGGCAAGCCAAAAATTCCAGTAACGAGATCCTCTACTCAAGTGCTAATAGGTGGAGCAAGTGAAATTCTGATACTCTACAATCAAAGAAGGAGGAAAAACCGCGCTCTGATTATCTCCAGGTTCGTCTCGTTCCAACTAATTGTATTTATGTCTTGTAGAAAAAGTGAATGCTCCTCGTTGTTGATCTTTATACCTGTACATCTGTATCCCGATCTGAGGATTTGGAAGCATTTTGATTCAATTCTAGCAGTCTATGATCTAGATCTGAATCTAGTGTGAGAAGTATAGTTCCTGAAACAAGGTGAAACGTTTCCACGTCTTGCGTACGATTAATTTGCCCATGGAGGCTTCAGATCGTACATAACTAGAGTGTGAGACGTGAATAGTCAGTGTCATGAACCCCGGGCCTAGCTCGAACTTAATAGTCGCTTGTGACTCGAGTTCATCCCTACCCTGGCACTAATACAATGGTTCAAGCTAAGCATGTCGTTCCACGACCTTTAGAGCAAATAGTTGGAAAAACTCTGGAATGGACGTTCAAGAACAGTATCTGGATATTCAACAAATTCAATTAGGAAGTTAAATTGCCGAACGTACTCTCAAGTAGTGTTCCAGCAGGAGATCAGTCCTGGACCCTCGCTACTTGGTGAAGATGGCGTGATAACTTTGATGGCTCAAGAGCTTCTGCCTTGGCACCTCGCATAGTATTCTAGAATGACAGCTGCTCGGTGAAAGTCGAAAGGAAGAGATTAGACATAGGAACTCTGAGATCGTTCTCGGAAACGGAAGAAAATTTGGTCGCTGCCCTTCTATTGCATGTAGAGTCGGTTTGACGCCAATAGGGAGGGATCTGGGACTCCAAAAAAACGAACACAGCCCGAGCCACGTAGCAATGAGAGGATGCGGCCTATTACTAATTGAACCCACGACGCTGAGCCTTGCATTTGCTACGAAAATCGACGAACGCTAAGATATTAGTCAGGGCCTGGGCAGGTTTTCGTTTGGGCTTTATTCAGTTGCTATCGGGTACCTGAAGAACCATGCAGGATGAATGGGAACTACTAACGGATCCAGGGTGCTATAATTAGCAAGGACGAGAAGGAAATGGCATGGTACACCTACGCTCCTCTCCCATGCACTACCCCTATGTTTGGACTAACACATTGCCGTATACCATCACAACGCCCCTTTGACTCATTCGAGCTATACATAACGAAGGGACTAATACCATATTTGGATTCAACCATGTTACATAAATAGAAAAGGGTGACCTTAATCTGTAAAGTGACCAAGGACGTCCTGACGCTCCTGTTGCGGTCACGTAGAATTCGCATGCCCCCACACCCATGCATAAGACGTGTTTCTGTTTGACGAAATTCTCAAGTAACAGCAGATCCTAGTCACGTGAATGTCCAGTGAGAGAGAGTACTTGGATAAGGGCGTGGGCCCCATCGAATGAAAAATAACGTAGACCCATCATGTGGCTCGCTGCCTTGGTTGGTATAAGTGGCATTTCCCAAATTTGCAACTTAGCCTCCCATTTTCCCAAAATTTCGATTAAGTCCCTAGACTTCCAGAAATCGCGATTCCGCCCCTAGAATTCCAATAATTACCATTTTTCACCTTCTTCCAAAATGATCATTTTTGCCCCTCACCTTTCTAAAATGACCATTTTTCCCCTCCTTTCAAAATGACCATTTTGCCCCTCCTTTCCTAAATGACCATTTTGCCCCTCACCTTTCCAAAATGACCATTTTGCCCCTCCTTCCAAAATGACCATTTTTGCCCCTCACCTTTCCAAAATGACCATTTTGCCTCTTCCTAAATGACCATTTTGCCCCTTTCTAAATGACCATTTTGCCCCTCACCTTTCCAAAATGACTATTTTGACCATCACCTTTCCAAAATGACTATTTTGACCCCCACCTTTCCAAAAGGACCATTTTTGCCCCTCACCTTTCCAAAATGACCATTTTTCCCCTCCTTCTAAAATGACCATTTTGCCCCTCCTTCCAAAATGACCATTTTTTCCCCTCACCTTTTCAAAATAACTATTTTGCCCTCACCTTTCCAAAATAACTATTTTTCCCCTCACTTTTCTAGAAGG
This sequence comes from Canavalia gladiata, assembly GCA_037954105.1. NCBI lineage: Eukaryota > Viridiplantae > Streptophyta > Magnoliopsida > Fabales > Fabaceae > Canavalia > Canavalia gladiata. Next base: position 37,397,437 of record CM075658.1, on the reverse strand, counting down.
ACCATTTTTTGCCCTCACCTTTGCAAAATGACTATTTTGTCCCTCACGCCTTAAAAAATGACTATTTTGCCCCAAAACTCCCGTAATTGCACATTAACCCCTGAAAAATTCCATAATTGCACATCAACCCCCACAACTTTTCATAATTGGGATTTCATCCCCATTCTTCCCCAAAATTTTAGACACGTTGCTCTCTTCCCAAAAATCAAGTTCCTAGTCTAATAGTTGAAATAAAATTTCCTTTCTCGACTCTCGTCTTTAAAATAAAATTTTTCTTCAAATATTCTTGGGATCCTTTGTCTCACGCAACGGGCTCTAAACGAGGAACTGGCGGTTCACCTGCTGTTCAATGTTTAACAGTCGGTATAGGCCCCCGTGCTGCCGTAGCCGCCTCGGGTCTTGTGCATGAGTGGACTAAAGGTCCGTTTAAAAAATAAAAAACTCTTTTTCAAATATTCTTGGGATCCTTGGTCTCACGCAACGGGCTCTAAACGAGGAACTAGCGGTTCACCTGCTGTTCAACATTTAGTAGTTTGTATAGGCCCCTGTGCTACCGTAGCCGCCTCGGGTCTTGTGCATGAGTGGACTAAAGGTCCTTTCAAAAAATGAAAACCTTTTCAAAATGTCATCCTTCCTTTAAACACCTCTGAAGGTGAAGCCTTCACAAACCAGAACTACGTAAGCCTTGAGTTTCCCATTGCACCGGGGAATACGTAGGAGCAGGATTAAGTCCTGTCAGGCTAACCTCCATCAATCTATTTATTTTCACATTAATTAAGGGATCAAACAATTTTTAAAAATCACACACTCAGTTTAAGGGTACTGTTCTTTGGAACGCGCGAGTGGAGTGCCTAACACCTTCACCATCGTAACCGACTCCCGAACCTAAATCTCTTCCTCGAGTCAGGATTTTTTCCAAATATTTTTCCCTTAAATAAAAATTTGGTGGTGACTCCACAACACATCAAAATTAATTCCATTTTTAAATTTTAGCGAGTTCGTCGTCTCGTCGGAATTACGGTTGCGACAGATGGTGACTCCACTGGGGACTTTAGAGAGTCAAGCCTGTTCAATTGAGTGTGTTTTGTATTGATCTCTTCCTTGTTTATTTGTGCACTTTATTTATTACGCAATTCATTTATTTGTTTATCCATCTGTTATTCATTTTTTTGTCTATTCTTTGTACAACCCTTGGATAGATGAATAATAAATTGCTATATATATCTGTGCAATTTCCCCAATTGCTGGTATCCCAATAATTTGTGTGCCCTCCACACTTTGCATATGCATTTATTATGAGTGGGGCCCTATACCCAGGTCTGAGTGTTGCCTAGGATAGAGGGATCTAGTGGTATCACGCTGGGGCCTACGCCTTGTGTGGCTATCACGAAAATCCCGACTAGAGTGCGTCCTATTCATAATACCCCGCAACTAGTGGCTACTTCTACTGTTGTAGCAAGCATTATGGACTGGAACTTGGCTCTAGTGACCTCTACACCCCAGGATTACTAACCGCCTTTGAGAGGTTCATGCATTAAAGGCCTTAGACCCTTAAGATAGGTAACCCACATAAGAAGCAATGAGGGCACACACCCCTTCATAATACATGGCTCATATGCTATTCACGTGGCTCAAGTTAACAAAATCAGCCCAGTTGGAAGAAGAGGAGGCTAAAATTGGGGAAATACAAAAAAAAATCAAGAAAGAAAACCTAGGAAAAAGAAAATCCATAAACCAAAATTTGAAAAATACAAAAATAAAATTCTGAAAACCTAAGGAACGTCTTAGAAATTTCTTTTTAGAACCAAAAAAACTTTCCAAACAAAACCAAAAGTTCGCTAATAAAATAAAAAACTTCAAGATTCATAAAAGTCATAAAATTGCTAAAAAAACAAATGAAGCCACCTTCAATTAATTTCAAAATAGCCAAAAAAAAACCCTCAAATTATTTGTGCATAGCATGCATGCATTCATTCATCCATTCATAAATTTATCATCAAAAGAAAGGTTTCAAAATCATTCCACACATTCTTCATTGCATCAACATCTTTATCATTCATGATTTTGCATCCAAATTGTTTCTCAAGGAAATTAATTTTAACTTTAACAAAAAAATTAGAGAAAAACAACTTCCTCGACATCCTTATAGAACCAGATCACAATCAAGAATCATGGATGAGCTGGAGAAACAGAATGAGGAGTTGAGAGATGAGGTCAGAACTCTAAAAGATCAAGTGGCCAGACTGATGGAGGCCATCCAACAATCTAAACAAAAGGAGGCAAGGACATCCCTTCCTGGAGAACCAACGGACCCGTCATATCCTCCTGGGTTCACTCCACAAAACCCTTCGCCATTAACCATGCCTCTGCAAGCCGAAGGGGTTCATTATGGGTTTCCTCAGGGGCATGCACCTTCATTCGGCTAAACACAAGCCCAAACACAAACCCAAACACATAACCGACCTACAAACACCATTCCACATGCTTACCAAACGGCTGTTGGGGCAACGAATCCTATGTTCACCCAAGGGCCCCACCCTATATACATACCATCTTCTCATCCTCACCATATGCCTGAGGAATACCCAAGCCATCCTTCGAATGAGGATACAGAAAAGTGGAAGGGTCTAGAGGACAGAATCAAGGCAATCAAAGGGAGTGCTTATGAAGCCACAGACGCAGTCGATCTGTGCCTAGTTACCGACGTGGTCATCCCTCTTAAATTCAAGGTTCTTGAATTTGAAAAATATCAAGGAACCAGCTGTCCAAAGAAACACCTGACTATGTATTGTAGGAAGATGTCTACATGTACTTACGATGAGAAGCTGCTCATCCATTTCTTTCAAGACAGCTTAACAAGGACAGCTGCAAACTGGTACACTCAACTGGAGCGGACACGCATCCGTTCATGGAGAGACCTTGCTGAGGCTTTCACGAAGCAGTATTAGTACAATACAGAGATGGCCCCTGATCGGACTTAGCTCTAGAATATGGCCAGGAAGGGAGAAGAGTCCTTCAAGTAATACGCCCAATGCTGGCGAGAGTTGGCCGTTCAAGTACAACCTCCCTTATCCGAAAGGGAATTGGTCAGCATGTTCATGGACACACTCCAAGATCCTTTCTATGACAAGATGATTGGCAGTGTGATTGCTAGCTTCTCTGATGTCGTCATCATTGGAGAAAGGATCGAAGGTGGCATGTGCCGTGGAAAGATCACGCAAAAGCCTACGGGGACAGTCAATGCTTCCAATGGATCTGGGAAAAAGAAGGCAGGTGAAACCTACAACGTGGCTTCTGGTCAAGGCCAATACTCTCCTCAAGTGGCACCTTATGGTCCAGTTGGCTTCTGACCACCACCATACACGCCCCACATACCATATCCTTACATCGCAGCTACATACCAAACACCATACCCTCCAACCTACAACTATCGAACACAAGTCCGGCCACCTATACCATATACGGCCCAAACGCAAGCTGCGAGCCAAAATACCAATCAAAGCCAGAAAAAGGAGAAAAAGTCTGTCCAGTTCGACCCTATTCCAATCTCCTACACCGAGCTGCTACCTCGGTTGATTCAAAACTCCCTGGTCGGTCCTTATCCTCTAAAGCCTCAAGAACCACCATATCCTAAATGGTATGATGCAAACGCTAGATGTGATTACCATGCAGGATTCATCGGTCATTCCACGGAGGATTGTCTAGCATTGAAGCGAAAGGTACAAAGCCTAATCGATGCGAAATGGCTGGATTTTGGGAGGCTTGCTCCTAACACAAAACAATCCATTTCCGAATCATGGGAGTCCAAAAGCTAGCTAAGAGATGGGAGCAGCACAACGGGTTGCCTTGTGTGAACGGAGATTGAGGATGTTCATCCAAAATTTGTCATACCTTTCAAAGTCAATCTTTGTAAATAAATATCAATGAATAAATACAAAAGTTACATTTTTCAGGTTTCTTAGGCACGTGCCTCACCTTTTGGCTTTACTTTTAAAATTTACCGTTCCTTTTCATCATTTAACCCGCTTCTTCCTAAACAAATAAATAGTTGTTGGTGACGACGCTAGTGCTGTAATAAATAATCTTGAACGCTTGATTAATGAAGCTCAAAGAAAAGCCCAATGAGAGAGCAGAATAACTAGGGATTCCCAAATCACCATGCATTGAATATCTGGTCTAACAAAAAGCAATAAATATCCCGCTGGAATCAAGTTCAAATCCAGGAAAAATTAGGGATGCAAGATAAGATCCGCTGAATTGGAAGCCAAAGTAATCTCGACAAGATCAATATCTGACTACATAAAATTCAAGGAAAAGAAGAAACCCTGCTGGATTAAAATCGAGAATAATCTAGGCAAAATCAGGGTTAAAATCCAAAATTCAAGAAGAAGTGAAATCCGTTGGATTAAAACCCATAAACAATCCAGGCAAAAGCAAGGTTCAAGTTCAAAAGATTAAATCAATAAAGACATGATCAGAAAAGGTCTTGAGGAATTCCAAAAACAATTCAGGCAAAATCAGGATCAAAATAAAAGCCCGCTAGGTCGAAAACCCTCAAAGGAGACCTAGGCAAAATTTAGGGCACACAAACAAGAGCCCGCTAGGTCGAAAACCTCAAAGGTGACCTAGGCAAAAGTTAGGGCACACAAACAAAATCCCGCTAGGTCAAGAACCTCAAAGACGACCTAGGCAAAAGTTAGGGCACTGAATCAAGAGCTTGCTAGGCTGAAAACTCGTAAGGGCGGTCTAGGAAAAATCAGGGCAAACAGAAGGCCTACTAGGTTGAAACCCCCAAAACTACCCAGGCAAAATTCAAGGTTAATCAAGAATCCAAGCACAATTCAAATGCTTCTGTTCCTCACAACTCCTAAAACTGGGGCAAAAGTTTTGTCGTTTCTCAAGTTTGATTAATTTGATAATCAAGATTATGAAAAGCAGCATTGGCATGCTTCACCAAAGGTGCCATTTGGGCAATCAAATCTACCTCTCCATCCTTCTAAAACTAGGGAAAAATTTTTCCATTTGTTTGAATTAACATTTTCCATCAAAAATTCCATTAGGGCAATCAAACCAACATTCTTCGCCCTTTCAAATATACTACCTTCTCCTATTAAACCATTCAAAAACACTTTTGCATACCTCAAAAGTACACATGCTAAAAGAGATGTGAAAACTGTAAAAGATAGAAAGATTAATTTTGAAAAGTCATGACGAGTCGGATGACTCCTCAACCTTTACAACAGGGCATGATTGCTCCCGTAAAGTCATCCTCCTACAAATCACGATGCCACTCAAAAAAAGAAGAGTGTGTCTCATGCAATAATGCCAACCAGCGTTGGGTCTCAAGCACCTAGAAAGGAAATTTAAAATTGGTCCAAAAGTCAAAAGACAGGGTCAATCTAGCTCATTTTGAATCTTGATTTTCCTTATATCAACTATGAGGTTGTTGAGGAAAGGACATGTCAAAATAATCAATCAAAAATCAAGAGAAACAAAGTTTTTACACCATCTCATCAAATAATTATTTCAAGTATAAAAAAGTAATCGATAAATTAAAACATCGCATCCTCTTTATTCAAAGCAACACAAACATTGCATCCTCTTTGTTCAAAGCATCACAAACATCGCATCCCTTTTCATTCATTCAAGTATCACAATAAGCTTTCATTCATTCAAGCATTTCATAACTCATTTTTCAAAACTAATTAAGACCTGGGTAAAATTGCCCGAATCAATCATAATTAAAAGACTTCCAAACTGGGGCAAATGCTCGCCCACAAAAATTTAATTTGAGGTCACCCTCAAATTCTGAGTCAAGATCAAATTGGGGCAAACGTTGGCCCACAAAAATTCAATTTGAGGTCATCCTCAAAATCAAGTTCAAACAGGGGCAAACGCTTGCCCACAAAAGTTCAATTTGAGGTCATCCTCAGATTCTAGATCGAGTCCAAACTGGGGCAAACATTTGCCCAAGAAACATTTAAATTCAAGAACAAAACTGGGGCAAGCTTTTGCCTAGAAATTCAAGTTGAGGCAATCCTCAATTCCAAAAATTTTAGAACAGAGGGATACATTCGCCCAGATAATTCAAATCGAGATAGTTGAAATATTTTGAATCAAGTTCAAACAAGGGCAAACACTAGCCCACCAAATTTCAAACTGAGGTCATCCTCAAATTTTCAGTCAAGTGCAAACTGGGGCAAACATTTGCCCAAGAAAATCCAAGTTGAGGCAATCCTCAATTCCTCAACTCCAATCAAGTTCAATAGGGCAAAGTTGCCCAGAAAAATTCAAGTCAAGCTCATCTTCAATCTCATCGAGGCCTAAACTGGGGCAAACACTTGCCTAAACTCCCTTCAAATCAAGACATCCATCAATTATCAAGAATCTTCTAAACTGGGGCAAAATGGTTGCCCAAGTCTCTTTAAGAAAAATAATTGTCAAGTGCCTAAAAACCTTCAAGTTCAAGACAGAATAAGCTATTTATTCTAATTCAAGGAAAAACGCAATCGTCCGAGCGCAACTGACGAAGAAGTCCATAATCCCTCTTCACGTGCCACCCCAAGGCACATCAAGTTTTCCACACCTGTCTTCACAGGTCATTCTCTCGCCTGCATCAATAGGCTGCCATCTTTAACAAGTATCTATCTTCATTCTACCCTGTCAGCAACAGGACCTCCGCATGATTCCTGCCTGTCTTAACAGGCTCATTTCTTTCCTGTCAACAACAGGGCTTTTCTTCGATACTTGTCCTAACAGATTCTTTTCATTTCCCTTTGCCCATATTCACCATTATGTCGTGCCTGTCTTAATAGGCGTCTTGCTTCCATCCTGTCAACAACAGGATCTTTTGTTTTTCCCATTTTAATAGGCTTTCATCGCTCTCTTTGCTTGTCGAGCAGGCTTGCATTTCTCCTGTCAACAACAGGACTTCAAGCATGTTTAATTTTTCTGTCCACCTGTCAAGTAAGTTTGCATTTATCCTGGCAACAGCAGGACTTCATCATTTGCATTCTTCCCGGCAACAGCAGGGTCTTATTTGCATTCTCCTGTCAACAACATGACTTCATGTTTAAATTTCGTTCACCTGTCAAGCAGGTTTGCATTTATCCTGGCAATAGCAGGATTTCATCTACATCTTCCCGGCAACAGGGGGATCTCATTTGCATTCTCCTGTCAACAACAGGACTTCATGTTTAAATTCCGTTCACCTGTCAAGCAGGTTTACATTTATCCTGGCAACAGCAGGATATCATTTGCATCTTGACGGCAACAGCGGGACCTCATTTGCATTCTCCTGTCAACAACAGGACTTCATGTTTAAATTTTGTTCTCCTGTCAAGCAGGTTTGCATTTATCCTGGCAACAGCAAGATTTCATCATTTGCATCTTCCCGGCAACAGCGGGACCTCATTTGCATTCTTCTGTCAACAACAGGACTTCAAGCATGTTTAAATTTCGTTCACCTGTCAAGCAGGTTCGCATTTATCCTGGCAACAGCAGGATTTCATTTACATCTTCCCGGCAACAGCGGGATCTCATTTGCATTCTCCTGTCAACAACAGGACTTCATGTTTAAATTTCCACAAACATGCTGTCAAGCAGGATTTCATTCGCATTTATCCTGTCAAACAGGATTTCATGTTTAAATTTTTGCATTTATCCTGTCAAGCAGGATTGCATGTTTAAATTTCTGCTTACATCCTATCAAGCAGGATTTCATTTGCATACATCCTGTCAAGCAGGATTGCATGTTTAAATTTCCGCATACATCCTGTCAAGCAGGATTGCATGTTTAAATTTCCGCATACATCCTGTCAAGCAGGACTTCATGTTTAAATTTCCACATACATGCTGTCAAGCAGGATTTCATTCGCATTTATCCTGTCAAACAGGATTTCATGTTTAAATTTTTGCATTTATCCTGTCAAGCAGGATTGCATGTTTAAATTTCTGCTTACATCCCATCAAGCAGGATTTCATTTGCATACATCCTGTCAAGCAGGATTGCATGTTTAAATTTCCGCATATATCCTGTCAAGCAGCATTGCATGTTTAAATTTCCGCATACATCCTGTCAAGCAGGATTTCATGTTTAAATTTTCGCATACATTCTGTTAAGCAGGATTCTAGGTTTAGACTGCTGCATTTTGTTTGCATTTATCCTGGCAACAGCAAGATTTCATTTTCATCTTCCCGGCAACAACGAGACCTCTTTCGCATTCTCCTGTCAACAACAGGATTTCAAGCATGTTTAAATTTGGTCCACCTGTCATAACAGGTTTGCATGTGCATTTTCCTAGCAACAGCGGGACCCCCTTTGTTTTCCTTCCTGTCCACAACAGGGTCTCTTTCAAGTTTCCCTTTTTGCATTGAGGCCTATAGTGTCAGGCCGCCATCAAGCGTACATTCCGGCATGTTCAAATTTTCTTTCCCACAGCTGGGCCTATGTTGTCATGCCCCAAACATAGATAGATTTTTGTACCTTGGCCTATATTGTCAGGCCCCAAGCATAGATAGATTTTTGTACCTCGACCTATGTTGTCAGGCCCCCTTGTACATACCTTACACTTCAATTCTTGCATTAAATAAGTCGTCTTCACTCCACTGAGCTTGTCATAACGAGCCATTCCCTTCTGCCTTGCTTAACAGGCCGTTTTTATTTCATTCAGCTTATCCTAACAAACAATCCTAATGCATTCCATGTCTATCCTAACAGGCCTCTATTCACTTCACTCAGTCTAATTAGGCCATGTCATCAAGCCTTGCATATTTAAACTCTATCGGCACAAGAAGCCGGTAAGGTCACTTCACCAAAGCTTCTAGTGCTCGGACTTCTTCAAAAGCCTGCCTCGGACATAATGTGTTCACGTCTTTACTCATTTCCTACCACGATAAGTCAGAGAACCATTTCTCATATTATCTGGTAGGAAAACGAGTAAAGAGGGGCAAACTGTAAACACTCAATTATGTCTGAGGTCCCCATTTTAATTAATCAAAAATTGTGAAAAAGGAAAACAAAAAAAAGAAAACAAAAAAAAAGAGAAGAAGGAAGTTAGAAAATCCAAAAATAAATAACCAAAAGTAAATAAATACTAAAACAATAAATATTAAAACAAAAGGAAGAGATAAAATCTAAAATTAAGAAGTGAAAAAAAAGAGATAAAATATCAGAAATTGAAAAAGAAAAAACTAAAAATAACAATAAAAAGAGAAAAAGCATAAATAAATAAAACATTAGAAAATTAAAATAAAAATAGAAAATAAAAATAAAAAACAAAAAAAAAAAGAAGAAGAAGAAGAAGAAAAGAAAAAGTAGAAAATAAAATCAAAAGAAGAAAAAAAGGGGGGGGAATCTGAAAAAGGAAGATTAAAACAAAAATTGAAAGAAGCGGGAAAAGTCTTTTGAAAAATTCTCTATAAATTAAAGAAAGGAAAACTTTGAAGGGGGATTTTTTGGAGGAGAGAACGGAGGAAAGCTTTAGGCTCGCTGATACCAATGCTGGAGGATGGCTGGATCAAAGGCAAGCCAAAAATTCCAGTAACGAGATCCTCTGCTCAAGTGCTAATAGGTGGAGCAAGTGAAATTCTAATACTCTCCGATCAAAGAAGGAGGACAAACCGCGCTCCGATTATCTCCAGGTTCGTCTCGTTCCAACTAATTGTATTTATGTCTTGTAGAAAAAGTGAATGCTCCTAGTTGTTGATCTTTATACCTGTACATCTATATCCCGATCTGAGGATTTGGAAGCATTTTGATTCAATTCTAGCAGTCTATGATCTACGATCTAAATCTAGTGTGAGAAATATAGTTCCCGAAACAAGGTGAAACGTTTCCACTCGCGTACGATTAATTTGCCCATGGAGGCTTCGGATCGTACACAACTAGAGTGTGAGACGTGAATAGTCAATGTCATGAACCCCGGGCCTAGCTCGGACTTAATAGTCGCTTGTGACTCGAATTCATGCTTACCCTGGCACTAATACAGTGGTTGAAGTTAAGCATGTCGTTCCGCGACCTTTAGAGCAAATAGTTGGGAAAACTCTGGAATGGACGTTCGGGAACAGTATCCGGATATTCAACAAATTCAATTAGGAAGTTAAATTGCCGAACGTAATCTCAAGCAGTGTTCCTGCAAGAGATCAATCCTGGACCCTCGCTACTTGGTGAAGATGGCGTGATAACTTTGATGGCTCAAGAGCTTCTGCCTTGGCACCTCGCATAGTATTCCAAAATGACAGCTACTCGGTGAAAGTCGAAAGGAAGAGATTAGACACAGGAACTCTGAGATCGTTCTTGGAAAGGGAAGAAATTTTGGTCGCTGCCCTTCTATTGCAGGTAGAGTTGGTTTGACGCCAATAGGGAGGGATCCGGGACTCCAAAAAAACGAACACAGCCCGAGCCACGTAGCAATGAGAAGATGTGGCGAGGGGCAAAAATAGTCATTTTGGAAGGAGGGGCAAAATGGTCATTTTGGAAAGGTGAGGGGCAAAATGGTCACTTAGGAAAGGAGGGGCAAAATGGTCATTTTGAAGGAGGGGCAAAATGGTCATTTTGGAAAGAAGGGGAAAAATGGTCATTTTGGAAGGAGGGGGAAAATGGTAATTATTGGATTTCCAAGGGTCGAATCGCGATTTCTGGAAGTCTAGGGACTTAATCGAAATTCTGGGAAAATGGGAGGCTAAGTTGCAAATTTGGGAAATGCCACTTATACCAACCAAGGCAGCGAGCCACATGATGGGTCTATGCTATTTTTCATTCGGTGCGGCCCACGCCCTTATCCAAGTACTCTCTCTCACTGGACATTCACGTGACTAAGATCTGCTGTTACTTGAGAATTTCGTCAAACAGAAACACATCTTATGCATGGGTGTGGGGGCATGCAAATTCTACGTGACCGTAGTAGGAGCGTCAGGACGTCCTTGGTCACTTTACAGATTAAGGTCACCCTTTTCTATTTATGTAACATGGTTGAATCCAAATATGGTATTAGCTCCTTCGTTATGTATAGCTCGAATGAGTCAAAGGGGCGTTGTGATGGCATACGGAAATATGTTAGTCCAAACAGACGGGTAGTGCATGGGAGAGGAGCATAGGTGTACCGTGCCATTTCCTTCTCATCCTTGCTAATTATAGCACCTTGGATCCGTTAGTAGTTCCCATTCATCCTGCATGGTTCTTCAGGTACCCGATAGCAACTGAATAAAGCCCAAACGAAAACCTGCCCAGGCCTTGACTATTATCTTAGCGTTCGTCGATTTTCGTAGCAAATGCAAGGCTCAGCGTCGTGGGTTCAATTAGTAATAGGCCGCATCCTCTCATTGCTACGAGGGAGGCTTTGGGACTAAAATGGATCCACCTAAAGAGACGAAAATTGGGCTTGGATGGAAGTCTAATTAGGTTTCCTTTATCACTCCTCATGTAGCCTCTAGTTGGTTCAAAGCAAGCCCAAAACCTATACTAAGAATACAGGGAAATTGGGCTACATCCTACACATATTTGGGCCAGCTAAAATCTAAAATACAAGAATGCATCTAAGTCCTATCCTAAAGTGTGAAGAGTCATCAAAGGTATTTCACCTTCTTTTCAATTTCTTGGCTCTTGCTTTGGTGATAGGCCCAATAAGCCCAATGGTCTTTTGTAGTTGGGACCTCCACATCACCTTCTATCTTAAACCCTTAGTTTTATTATCCTTTCTCTTTAGTCCCTTCCTCTTTTCAATCTTTTTTTTCTCATATGAACTTGGTGTTTATAGACCTCACTTGGGGTAAAGGGGAATAAAGTGATCTTAGAGTTGAATAGAAAGGAATACCTATTGGTGTGTCTATCATGTTGTAAATTTCTATCGAATTTCCATGGCCTCCCTAGAAGCACATGGCTAGCCCTTATTAGAACAACATTGCAAATGACATTATCCTTATACCATCCTATGGATAAGGTGAGGAGAACTTCTTGGTCCACCAACAAATCTCCATTGTCACTAAGTCATTGGAGTTTATATGGTTTTGGAAGGGGAGTGATGACTAAACCTAACTTAGTCACTAACCTAGTGCTAGCCACATTGGTACAAATACCACCATCAATGATGAATGATCATGTATGCCCTTGTATGGAATATTTTATATGAAAGATTTTTTCTCTTTGAGTTTCTTCCTCTCTCTTAACAACACTACCCAACAACCTCCTGATATCTAAATGAACCCCCACTAAAGGACATTCCACATCTTCATTACTAGAGCATATGTGGTTAGAGTTAGAAAACTCTAAGGAGGAATAGTCCCCATTATCCTTTAGGATAATATTTTTCTTTTTAGGACATTGAAAGGCAATGTGACCTTGGAGTCTTTGGCATCCTTAATGTCCGTAGGTTTAAATATTGACTATTTTTGTCTTTCCATGCTTCTTGAGTTAATTCCTTATAAGGAGTTAATTTTCCCTTACCTTTCTTACTTAATTAGGAATCTACCTTAAGGGCTTGATGGTATAAGTCATTAAGGCTAAGATATTGGTAAACTTAGTTGTGTCCCTAATGTCATGCTTAAGGCCATCTAAGAACTTGGCCATTGTATCTTCCTCACTCTCACTGAGATTAGCCCTTATGACAATAATCTCTATCTATTTATAAGAGTTATCTACACTTTTAGTGCCCTGCATCAATTTTTGGAATCTATTATATACTTCTTTAAGCTAGTAAAGGGTTACAGAACTAGTCCTTATGATTTGTTTCATCTCCTCCCACCCTAGTCGATAAGATGATGGTTCTAAAAAAACAAAGTAGTGATGCAAGCATAACCTGCCTAAATCCCAGTCATACATATGCTGAACTTGAAAAATTTTGTATCTCTATAAACCATGGCAATGAAGGATGTGTAGTTGGTGTCCACTGGGAATAACACAATGAGAAAGATAATTACATAGGGAACACTTACAACGCCATCCGGGAGACTTGCCCCAATTTGTCTTAAGGAGGGCGTTAAGGTAATAATTTCACTAACAATGTTCCCAATGTATACACACCTCCTTATGTACAAAATTTTGGAGGATTTAATCAAGGAAGGAAGGGATTGATTCTCGTAAACCCAAAATTTGAGAACATAGAAGCCTAGTTACAAAATATGGAGGTAGAAATGTCCTGGATGCATGAGATGGAGGATCAAATGGAACAAATCCTCACCCTCTTAACTTAACAAACTCCTGAGGCTTTGCCTAACTTGTAAGCCAAAACAGCTGCCTTGAAAAGTGAAAGGAACTAGAAACATCAGCAAGAAAAGAAAAGGAGAACAAGGATATGGTCACTAACGACCATTGTAACATCCAGAAATTCTCATAATGAATTCTTGACGCTAAAAATAGTCTCTAGAAGGAAACTAAGTAGGGCGCCCCTAGAAAGCTCTGCTTTCTACACAGGGCTAATTAGTTCTTAGAAAAATATCAAATGAACTTAGATTAACTCAAATGAATCAAAAAGTGTTATAATTATCAAAGAAACAATTTGAGAACTTCTCAGGTAATGTTGAGAAAAATTACGAAAATGTTCCTAGAAGGTTAGGAGGACAAGAAAGTATGAGGAAGAAGCCAAGAGTGGGGCCCACATGGTGTGCACGAAAATTCCATGGGGAAAACGTGGTGATGAGTCACCACATGACGTTAATCCAAGTAAATGCACAAAAGATAAAAACCATAAATGCAAATATTTTTTTAACCATGGTTAAGGTTAATTAACCTTGATTTATTAAAATTAACCATGCTTAAGGCAAGATAAACTTGATTAGTGATAAACTCAACCTCACTAACGTTAATGTAATTCTAAAAGGATAATTCCTCATATTTTGAATTATTTTCAAATGGAAATTCCATCCAAAATTACCAAATACCATTAAGTGAAAAATTATTCCTACTTTGCCCTTACTTGGTTGAATTCACTAAGACCCTTGGGAGGCCCCATTTGGTTCATATTTTACTCTCTTAACACTTATCAAATCTCTCCATACTCTCTCCATGTTAAACCAAATTCAAAAATCCTAACCTTTCACCTTAAGCTTAAGTTTCCATCTTTGAGATTTAAGCTAAAACCAAGTTAGACACTAAGCCCCACCACTTTCACAAAGAATCTCTTTGTGGACCATCAAGGGGGACCAAGTTCAGCCACCACAACCCCACCATAACCCTACACCAAGTCTCCATCAAGTAGGACTTTTCTACTTTGTCTTTAAGCTTTAAATCTTACTTTTTACGGTTGGTTTTTGTTCTTTTGTGGATCCTTTCGCTAAGGACCGTAGATCCCCTTTTGTTTTTACCTACAAGGCTGCCTTTGAATGGTTTAAAATGAGCATCACCATTTTCTAATGATTTTTTAAAGTAAAAAGGAAGTTTGGTTGGATTAAAGTGTTTCTAGGCACCTTTGAAGCAATTTAATCGGTGAAAATTATTTAAAAATCAATTTTGCTATTTTGGACAGTTTTGAGAGGTCATGAGAAATTTTTTTGAAGTATTAATGATTGGAGATGGATGGATCTTGGAATAGATCTTGTGGATCTACACTTAGTTGTCTTGAAAAATGTTATCTTGAATATTTTTATTCTTAAAGCTTGAAAGTTTTTTATTTTCTTACTATGGTGGACTTGTGTGATAATATGTCCAGATTTGAACCCATGGAATAAAATATTAAAAAGGCTAAGAAATATTAAGTCATAATTCCCAAAAGCTTGCTTTGGGCATAGATCTAAAAACTACTAAGTTAAAGTTAAAATTTTGGGACCAAAAATGGAACAAGCTCCATAAGACACTATGACTCTCTTTTGACCATGACCCAAGCTAAGGAGTTTGAACAAGCCTTGTGTGGATCAAGTACTTAAGGTACTATAAGTGTACAAAATTATGGAACCAAGGTTTTATGAGAGGAAATTTTAAAAGGTGACCTTGGAAACTCAAAGGGAAACATTCGGCCATGTGGATGAAGTTAAGGATAAAATTTCTTAAAATTTTTAAAAGTGATACAAAACATATTACTAAGTCCTAAATGATGTGAAACATCTTTTAAGAGAATAAAAACTGAGCTAAAATGTCCTAAAACCTACTTGGTGTGCATTCAGCCACCTGAGATTAATTAAAGGAAGATGAACTTAAAATTTGGTTAATGATGCATTAAAAGCCTTCATTAGGTAAATGGGAAGATTTAAATATGTAAGAAAGGTTTAAAAGTGGCTAGACCCATAGTAGCCAAAATTGATGAAATCAAGTGACATCAATAATTAAAACTTAAGCTAGGTTTCAAGAATGTATAAGTTGGTAATTAAAAAGGAACCATGGAGTTGTGAGGAGGAAAGGGACATTTGGCCATGACCTTTAGGAATAGAAGAGAAGCCTTAAAATTAACTAAACTTGGTAAAATTTATGGCCTAAACTCCATCTAGGAGGATTCATCAACTTAGATCAAATAAATATGAAATTTGATGCCTTAAACACTAGGAGTGGCATTTGGCCACCTTAAGGTTAATTAGTCAAGAAGAATTTTTAATTCTTAACTAAGGTTAATTAAGCATCCTCAGCATATAAGTGGGATTAAAAGTGTAAGGAAGCTTTAGAGAGGGTAAGTAATGATAGCTAGGTTAGTGAAAGAAAGTGAAAAATTTACTATGACTTAAGACTAGACCTTGGCATGCATAAATTGAGTAATTAGGAATGAACCATGAGGTTAGAAAATGATAATAGACCATTCGACCATGACCTTCAAGTGTGAGGGAGATGTCTTAAAATTCCTAAGTTAGGTAATAATTAATGAAATAGACTTCAATTAGTAAAAGTATCTCCTAAGATAAAGAAAAGGGAATTAGAAAGCCTTAAAAACCATGGAAATGCATTTGGCCACCCAAAGTTAAGTAGGTAGGAATGAGTTTGAAAACTTGGCTCAAGTACATTAAGAAGCTTTCTTATGCAAAATTAAAAGATTAAAAGTTTAAATGAAGCTTAGAAATGGCATGTGTATCACTCAGTCATGCATAACTAAATTAACATAAGGAAGTTAAAAAAATTTTAACACATAATTTTTAAACATAGTATGAATAGGTTATGCATAATACATGTAAATTGAAGTACACAAAGAAGAAAAACTTAAGAGATGTCATTCAGCCACCTAGAGGAAAACTTCTAAGTTTATAAAAATCATGTGAAACAAATTGAACTTTTGGCAAAGGACATGCTAAGGGGTAACTTAGAACGTTGGGTGGATTAAGCCCCCATGAGTGATTTATCATAAAATGTTATGTGTTGAACAAGTTGGACTTGTATGGGTGTATGTAGTTATGTTATCCAAGATTGATTGATAAGCCAACTTATGATGCTTTATAAATGTGTAATGTCTAATGTGACTTGAATGATGAATACTCATAAATGTTTAAAGAATGATGTTATGTATGATGAACATGTATGGTTGATGATATGATAGAATTTAAGATCTAAATGTGCATAGTATATTGGTTGGATATTGATTGAGCATGCATGATTATCTGGTAGCCTTTAAAATGAACCTAAATGGATTAAGGGATCACTAAAGCAAAGAGTTATGTGAAAAGTTAATTACTTTTATGTGACTTGCGCACATCCAGAGGGGTAACAGAGTCTTGCTGAAAAGGAGACAAAAGGGTTCTCTTAGGAGACCAATGGTGTTCTCCACAAATCCTTCTATTGTGAAGACAAAATGGTTCTTCACTTATTATGAGATGGTGACGATCATCTAGGAATGAGCTCATATCCTTAAGAATAGAAGGTAAAGTAGTAGAGCTAGTGAGAAGATATTGTTTGATTGTTTATAATGTGTCTATGTCTAGAGAGTTCCCCAAAGGTGTGGAATAGAAAATGAATAAGACAATGTGTAAGACATAGAATAAAATGTGAGTTAAATAATATCTGTATTGAGATCCCAAAAATTTATGAAATTTAAGGAAGATCTATGCTTAGGAAATAATGATAGTTTTCTAAATAAAAATAACCCACTTCAGTAGGAGTTTTTGAAAGATTAAAAGCAACCTCGTATGCATGTCATGATTTTTCTAATAAATTGAAGTGATTGGGATGAAAGTGATGACATTCAAAGTAGAGTAAAATTCCATTGAGAAACTTAGTTTCTCACTCCTCCTCTTCCCACCTTAGTTTCTCACTCCTCCTCTTCCCACTTGCTTCCCAGATGACGATCATGTCCTTTGCGATGGCCGTTGGTCTTCATAGACATTAACAACGTGTATTGGGCAGCAAACCCGCACGACTTGTTAATCATAACTCAAGCCAATGTGAGGATTTACTTTTTGTTATGACATCTTTTTATCTTAGAAGTCATGAGCCCAAATGTTTACACAATGGGTTTCTTAATCCCCTTGGAGGCCTTTGACCCTCAACGAAATCTTTCTACCTCCTCACAACTACAAAAGGAAACGAACTGCCACTGCTGAGGAATCCTTTTTTTTAGAGGGAGAGACTGACTCATAAATTCCATCAGACTATCACAGTTCATCATATCTATGGTCCTCACAAAGAAGCTCCCCATACCCGATGTCGTATTTGTTTCAAGCCTATCAATAGATGCCTAACGAGACCTTTATGTCTTTGGATCAGAGCACGTGATTGGAATGTTTCAATCACTAGGCTTAGGAACGTTTGTTGATCCCATAGTTTCATTTTCAAAGAAGTAGAAGTTGGAATGTCATGCCCATAATGTAAAGTTTTGTAAATAGTTGGATGAAATAATCCTAGTTATTATTACATAGTAGTAAGCTAGTTTATGTAGAAAATATGTATGTAAATATGGTATGTCCAGGTGTGTAATAAAGTGTATGTAAAAGCCATAGTGCCTAAGACTATTATGTACATGTAAAACAAATAGTATAATTATATAAAGTTTGTATGTGTATGCATAATTTTTATTTAATTTGTTATATTGTTGACTAGAGACAAACGAGGTGAAGGGAGAGACTCATAATGATAATAATTCTGTGTGCACACAAGAACGCCCAATAATTTATTTACTGACATAAATGCAATATGCCGAGACTCACAATTTATATCAAAACGGTTGTTTTAAAAAAATTGTCATATTTTCTCTAATAAGTATTTTCCAAAGATTCCATATCCTGAGATAATAAACTAATAATGGAACCAAATAAATGATTTAAGCATAAAATCGGTATTCATTTTTAGGGTTTTATAACCACCAAGAGGTTAGTGATGAACTCTTAACCCTACAAATAGGGACCCAAAAGAAAAGAGGAAGGAGGTTGAAAAGACTATAGAAAAGGCTCCTACGAAACCTCATACTAAGATTTATCAACCTAGAATAACTTTTTCTTAGAGATTAAAGGCCAACATTAGTTATCCTCCATTTTCCAAGTTCTTAGACATTCTAAGGCAACTGAAAATTAATCTCCCTTTTGTGGAATTCATTTCCTAAATTCCTCACAACGCAAAATTCTTGAAAGAAATTTTGGGCAGCAAAAATAAGCTTTAGGATCAAGGAGTTTCACTATGTCTTTCACTACTGGTGATTCTTATTTTCATAAAGTTTTGTGTAACTTAAGTGTTAGTGTTAATGTAATGCCATTTTTTATTTTTAGAAGGTTAGGTTTGAGTGAGCACAAACCTACTACTATTTATTTTCCTCTATAGGAGTGCTCTTTGAAATAATTGCTTCATCACTTTTTATAGGCATGAGTTGGCCTTTCTTTGTTGTGAACCAAGTTAGCCTAAATTTCCTCTTGTACCCTTAGGGTTTTAAAGTCATTTGCTATCCTATTAAGGTTGACTTGGGTTGTCTTCTACATCAACTAAGGCTTGTGTCAAAATTCCACAAATGATGTAAGAGCGCGCTTCAGTCCATCACAATCGTGCTAAATTTCTTCAGGGATATTTTGGTCCTTCCCTCACTCTTTTGTTCTTTTTATACCCTTTTTTAGCCTAAAATACATCTAGTTTTGGATTCTCTCATTGAGTGATCATTCCAAAGAGAAATAAGAGAAATTAGGCAGAATTACAATTAAATAATCATAGTTTATAAATCCTTTTACCTAATTAAATTAAGCTTGGATGAATTGCATATTAAGTCCATATTGTCCATGTATTCTCATTTTTGTCCTTTTGTCTAGTTCAAAATGCATAGTACTTTGAGGATTTTATAAATGAAGTCCTTTAAAGTTCAATTGGGTCTTTAACCTCACTAAGTATCCTTCATCTCATAGGTTCAAAGTTTTATCCTATAGTCCTTCTTAAATTTTCATTTTGAACCACAAATTATTTATTTTATATTAGGATCTCAAAGGTTTAACCTTTTTGCTTAAAGATTAATGTTTAAGTCTGGTTTTAGTTTCATTTATCATTCAGTCAAGCACCAAGAATATTTAAGATTCACTTAACAAAATCATCTCTTAAATAGAAAATGAATAAGTTCCAAGTGTACAAGGATAAGACATGGTATTTAACACATATTTCATCAAACCAAGACTTAACATGGTGAACCTAAAATTTTGGAATCACCTCCTCATGAGAAAACTTTTAAAAACTTTTATGAAATACTTCAGATATGTTCTAAGAGGCATATTAACTAATTAAAATTCTCTACAAGCTAGAATAGGCATATTAACTCCTTAAAACTTCAAAAATACTTCAAAGCATTAAAATTTCATCTTTCTTCACTTGGGAAGTTTTGAAATCATAGAAAACTCATGAAATGTCATTCTTAATGTTTAGAGATAAAGAACTCAACAATAGCAAGAAAAGAGTCAAGAATGACCATCAACACAATATAAGCAAATATATAAGAATAAAAAGATCAAGAGAAAGTCCTACTAGTTGGTGCGAAACAAGAAATGGTTAACAAACTATCATTTTATCATCTTATTTGGGGAAATTTAGGCATAATAATTACATGATTTAGCATTGTTCAATTATAATTCAACCTAATTTTTCTTCTTTTGACAAAAAAGGTCCCACAAGTAAAGAATTAGAGAATAGATGAGTGTAAACATCCAATTATGTCTGAGGCCTCATTTTTAGAATTTATTTTAATAATTAAGAAATAAACATAAAGCGGAAAAACAGAAAACAAATAAAATAATAATAATAATAATAATAATAATAATAATAATAAAAAGAAAAATATACAAATATATGAAAACTAAAAACACAATGATTTAAATAATAAAACAAAAATAAAAAAAGAAGAAATAAGAAAACTCAAGAAATAATTAACTAAAAATAAAATAAAATAAAATAATAAACAAAAATAATGAAATCTGAAAAATAAATAACAAAACAGAATAATAATAATAAAATAGAAAAGAAAAAAAAACAAATAATTGAAAATAAAACAAAAAAAGAGAAAGACAAAAATAGAAGAAAAAAACAAGAAGAAGAAAAAGCGAGAAAAAGTTTTTTTTGAAAGGAAACTCTATAAAAGGAACTTTGGAGGAGGCTCGCTCTTGGATTCAAAAAATCTACGGCGGGGTGGTTGCAACTCTGTTGGAGAAGTGAAAAAATTCAGATCAAAGAAAAAAAATCTTGGGGTTCGGAGGGGATCGTGCTTCTTTCAGCTTTTTCGCATCAAGGCCAAGACTTCAAGAATTCGTCCAGGAGCTACGAGAACTTACCTGATACGCTTTTGTAGGAAAGATTTTCACCTCTGTTTGAAGGTTTGTGGCAATCAGGTTAGCAACGTCTTCATTGAAACCATATAAGTATCAATACTGATTATACAAGCTCAATAAAAAGACGTTGCTTCGAATTGAGAAATGCAGATATGAGAGGTCCCGATTATTGTTGTGATTTTCAGAATCTATTAGAAAATTGCTTGCAGTGAATTAGATGTTTATGTGAATATGTGTAGGGATCCGTAGGTGTAATTGGTTGGCTCTATAACTGTTAATGCACGTTTATCGCCATAAGCAGAATTACCCGAATAAGATATCGCGTGAGACCTATAGAAAGTTTTGGAATCACGACTGGAACCCTAGGAGCATTTACCAACTTAGTTGACATGGCTCTGATTTCTACATAAAGCTTAGTTTCAATGTTAGATGAGTAGGTAAAAGGTTCTTCCACAAGATAATGCTATTAGCCGTCTCAATCTGTAATAATATTAGACGCCAAGCAAACCACCGATCCCCATTCCTTCACGAAAATTCACAAGAAATAGGGTTTTGAGCACTTTGTTTTGACTTCGCTATTTTACTCTCACCACGATACAAAATTACCTTGCATCAAACACAGGAATGTTTCACGTATAGGAGAAATCGCGAGATGATACATGCATGTAAACCTGCAGGGATTGAACAAAACACAAGAAAGACCTGGTTCTATTGATCCCATGACTCTATAATCCAAAGTTCATGAATGTGTTGATGGGTACAATGCTGGACGATCATAGCTATTCTATGCGCACTTGCTCTCGGCATCTCGCCCTCGGGTCCTTAAATCAATTTAGGTTTGTCCTGGAGTCGCATGGGTACAAGTTATCGCCGTTTAATCACATTAAGGCCTAGACGATACTCCCGTGCGTTTCGCACTCAGCCTTGCTCAAAAGGCATTCTCACATCATAAAAAGAAGGTATATGAAGATAGGCAGCCTGCATCTCATGCTAGTCGCTTGGCTCGAGCTCTCCCCTCTGCCTCTATGTCGTTCAATCTGAGACCCTCTCTGACTCTTCTCGTCGTAGTCCTTCGTTCCCTCGCCTGAGCCAGAACTCGACGTTCAAGAAGGTACTTATTCTTTTCTTATGCGCTGAAGAAACAGGCCCAGTCCTCGGGTATGTACCTTCACCTCCTCCTTCTGACTTGTTCCACGAGTACGGCATCTATGAGTCCCCCCACCTTCACTCACAGCAACCTCTGGAGACATCTTGTCCCACTTAGACCAACCTTTACACGCATCAATGGTTGTAGCGCTTAGAGGTTGTGGCTCATAGCTGCCTATGCGCAGATCTGGGACATTACCCCTACATGATGAAGTTTGCCTTGATCAAAAGACGTCTTTCCTATTCGGTCAAAAGCTTAAAGGTATGTTACTTCATGAGTGGAACAAAATTGTTGACTCCCTGTGGATACCCATTTGGAAGACGTCCGAATGGGGTGCAAGCAATTCCCTATGTAAAGAGGAACTCGGTCCATGCATGCAAAGTTGCAAGGAAAATGGTTAAGCCCCTAGCTTGATCGAGGGGCCGACCCAGACGTTCGAAAGGTGTAAGGTCCCACCGTCAATGTTATCAGGCCATAGTCATCTTCAAGGATCACAAGGTTTCTTCTCGGTTCCACTAGAATGGATAGGATCAGGTTCTGTCCACATGGCTATAGCTAAGGATCCTCATTCAGAGACTTTGGAAACCTAGGTCCGTGAATCAGCATCCGTCGTTTATGCATCCAAATTAAAAGTAAGAAAGATGGTTATGGCTGGGAGATGACTAGGCTAGCCATGCAAGCTACGTCCAGGGACAGAGAGGCGCAGAGAAAGATGGAGGGACCAAAGTCAAGTTTGCTAATTAGACTGCGAGTATTACCTATTCTCGTCCATATTGGTGAGCCACGATTTAGCTGTGATCTGTTATCTGATTCAATCATTAGGGGGGTGCAGCTCTTCTGGCCATGTATCCATTACTTCATTAGGAAAACCCTCTGCCTCGTTCATCTATGAAAAGTTCTTCGTCTCGTGTGAATTTGGTCATCGTGGGAGGTGAGCTCTGTGACAAGGCATCAGCGGCAAGCTGCAGTGCGTCGGGCTTTCACACAGTAATGAATCACGCTTCAACAAATGCCCAACACTTAGGAGTAATCAACAGAGATAATGTTTTCTCAGGTATAAGGTCATAGCAGAGTAAAGGATGAGACCATGTGTCGCAACCGTAATTCGGACGAGACGACGAACTCGCTGAAATTTTAAAAATGAATTTTATTTGTTATGTGGAGCCGCCACCAAATTTTTATTTAAGGGAAAAAGTTTGGAAAAACCGTAACCTGAAGATGAGATTCACAGTTCAGGAGTAGTTTACGAGTAGGGAAGGTGTTAGGCACCCCACTCGCCTGTTCCGGAGAACAGTACCCTTAAACTGAGTGTGTGATTATTTGAAAATTGTTTTATCCTTTTAATTAGTGTGAAAATAAATACTTGATGGAGGTTAGCCTGACAGGACTTGATCCTGCTCCTACGTATTCCCTGGTGCAATGGGAAACTCAAGGCTTACGTAGTTCTAGTTTGATTCGAAGGCTTGACCTTCGAAAGTGTTTAAAGGAATGTTTGACAAGTGCTTGAAGGCTTGACCTTCGGAGCTACTTGGAAAGTGACATTTGAAAATGGCTTGATTGTCCACATATGCACAGGATCCAAGACAACTATGGCTGCACTGGGATCCATACAAATTTCTAAACCCCGAACAGCAGAAAAAGCTACCAGTTCGTGCTTAGGATTCGTCGTGTGAGACTTAGGAATTCTAAAAAGGAGTTTTTGTTGACATTATTTACAAAAGGATCCTTAGCCCACATATGCACAGGGTCCAAGGCAACTACGGCTGCACTTGGGACCCATATGAATTCCTAGGAAGCGAACAACAGGAAAAACTACCAGTTCGTCCGTAGGATTCATTGCGTGAGACCTAGAACCAATGAACTTGCAAAAAGGATTGATCTTGATTGATTTAAAAATGAATTTGATTTTATGTGAAAGAAATAATTTTTGGGTTTGTTTTGAGAATTTGATGGAAAGATTTATATAGAGTGATGGGGAAATTCTTTTGGGGTTAGTTTTTGTAACTATTAGGAATTTTCGAGGCTGTGTGTGCAGCTAATACCATTACGCCAAGCCTTGGGTTGATGGTAATATTGTTTTATCATTATTATTAAGGAACCTAAAACTGGAGTGATAAAATGCAATCAGGGAAATTCGAACCCCTGCCTGGTGAGTCACGTACAGCGCCATCAACCATTAGGCTAACCTCTTGAGTTATGATTTAATTCCTTTTCAAATATATTAGTATCTCCACTGGGTCTAAACATGCACATGCAGCGTCATTTTCGTTGGTCGTTTACCAAGTTGCATTCGTTCCAAATGACTTTTAAGAGCCCAAATTGCTTCACTCTGATCAAACTCGAGTAACTTACCTCACCTCCTACCCGCGCTCTGCCCCCCAAGGACCTATACCATGGCCAGTGTTGGTTCAAGAATGGACGTATCGTGGCCTCGTACGATTCAGGTGGCCTTCATCGTATTCGCTGTGATTCTGCCTAGAGTTGTGGATGGGCCTCCATGCTCACTCGAGCTTATGCATGCTTTGGTGAGGTCAGAATCATGGGCACGTATGCAGGAGACACGGCATCTGGGGCCTTGCTTTTGGCTACATCCACTCAAGTTCCTATGCTACCACTGGGCTTCTCCAATCGGCGCCGGCGAGCGAATTTAGACGAAACAAAAAACAGCTCTCCAGATTCTTGTCTCTGACGAACCATAGGAGGATCATGGCAAAGTGTTTATAACAGTCGAACTCCAGGATTCCTCGAACAGCGACCGAATGCCCCTTCATAAGATTAACTAGGTCTCCCCTTTTTTTTTATCCTTGATTTGGCTCATCTACCAACTGCATGTCAAGGCTAGATAACTGGGGTGACAAACGGTTCCTCTACTCGCCTATTCCAGTCTTGTTACTACCTGAACCTTGGTGTATTTAAAGTCATCTCATGTTAGCATTTAGCTTCGTGCTACACCATTATCTGCATCCTTGTGGTTGTTGTTCCTTTATATGACAAGTTTCATGTATCAGGGGTGCCCATCAAAACCTATCATGAATCGTTCGTCGTTTGAGAAAGAGACACAAGGCAGGAAGTCCCTGTTATCCTCGACAAGCACTTTGGCCATCATGCCATCTTTAACTTATATGTTACATGCAAAATTAGTTGCCTTTGGAGGTACTGAATCCATCAAAAACCAAAGGATACTTTTGATAATGGGTTCGACGTAGAACAAGAGAGACACAGGACCTGAATTAGGTTATCATGATCCAAGATATCACATCCACAAACCATCAGCATGATCACACTGGGTTATGGCCGCATGTCCACCCATCATTGAACGAAAACTAATCTCCCCAAATGTGAGATCAGAGGATCGAAATAGAAAGACTAACAGAACCAATTCTACATCAACCTTAAATTTCTTTATCAACCAGATTCTTATATCACAAATATATAAACATGTGAGGGTGCGAATTATTACGGGATTCTTGGTTCAAGAACGATCAAAACAGATTATCATGGAATTCTTTAGATTCAGGGATGGAAGAAGTCTGACTAACCTCGGTTATGGCCGACGGGTTCTCTTGTTGAGACGTTGGCCTTTGTACGTTCCCTCATCCTCCTTAGATTCAGGGGTGAAGGTCCTTGAAAATATGCATTCCCTCTTCCTTCTTCAGAGAAGTTCCCCCTTCCTCTCAACTCCTCCCTTCATGCCTATTCATTTTTTGTTTTCAAGATTAGTTAATTCTGTTAAAAAACCCTCTTCTCTCTTCTGTTTTATCATTTTTTTTCCTTTAATTCTGTTTTAATATGTATTTTTAATTATTTTCCACATTTCCAGATTTTGAATTTTTTTATTATTTTGTCTTTTGAAAAATATTTTTTCCAGATTTTATTTTTGCTTAATTTTCATATTTTTATGATTTTTATTATATTATTTTTTTTAGATTTTAGTTTTTTTCATTTTCAGATTTTAATTTCTTTTTATCTTTTTAGATTTTTCTTTTTCTCTTTTTTTTATTTTTATTTCTATTTATGATTTTTTAATAAATTTCTTTATTCATTTATTTCTTAATTTTTTATTTTGCTTCTTTTTTCATTTTCTGATTTTGATTTTCTTTATTTATTTATTTTGTTTTTTATTATTTTCAATTCAGTTTTTATCTTTTATATTATTTATTTTTATTATTGTTTTAGTATTATTTTTTGTCAGATTGTTTTAATCCTATTTTTTAGATTATTTTCATTTTGTTTTCATTTTTATTTTCAATTTTCTGTTTTTATTATATTATTGTTATTTCTTTTTTATTTGCTTTTCTATTTGTTTCAATTGTATTTCTATTTTTTTTTATTATATTTGTACTTTTTATTTTATTTATATTTTTGGTTTTCTGTTTATTTTGTTTTTAATCAGATTTTATTTTTCTTTATATTTCAGATTTTTATTTTTTCAGATTTTTGAATTTTTATTAATCTGAATTTTTTCTAATTTTCAATTTTTAGTTCTTGTTTATTAAATTTTCTTTTATTTTTGTTTTGGTTTGTTTATTTATTATTTAAATTAGTGTGGGTTTCTTGATTAATTTTACAATTGGGGCCTCGCACATAAATGGGTGTTTACACCATCCAGGATGCTTTCGATAGATTGAATAGGCTTTGTTGAACCCGGAGGCGATTGGCGAAATCAACCACAGTGAGACGTCCCAGAAGGGTCTAAGCATGGATGCACTAAAGGAATATGGTCTCTAGAAATTTTTGCGTCGCTTCAAGCGTCTCAGAGGGTAGCAATCCCGACTCGCTATTGTAAGCTCTGGCTCGTCACATTCACTACAGTGTACTCAGTTCCAGGAGCAGGTCGAGATTAGCTACAGGGAACTCATCACTGGACCCTGCATTGGGCGGGATAGACGCAAGACAAGCCAATTGGGATATACTCAAGAAAGGGAGTTGAAACTGCGTCTGGCCAATTTGCAGGGTCGTGCCAGAATTCAGAGGGGAAGAACTCATTTCTGCAGCACTCATAGCCCATAACTCATACTGAACAAAGCAAAAGTGGAGCCATATTTGAGCCATGCAGCGCCGCATACACACCAGGGGCGTGGGGGACCCACTGCGAATTTCAAGCCACTCTCATTGCCTAAAGGTGGCCCGGCTACTGGCCAATAGAT
Organism: Canavalia gladiata; assembly: GCA_037954105.1. Lineage (NCBI taxonomy): Eukaryota > Viridiplantae > Streptophyta > Magnoliopsida > Fabales > Fabaceae > Canavalia > Canavalia gladiata. The sequence goes on along the minus strand of CM075658.1, from coordinate 37,370,515 downwards.
CCCTACACCTCCATCCATTGTAATCAGGCCCTTGCTCCCCTAGTTATTGCCATTCGATCCTTACACTGCTAGTTATTATAAACTGACCCCCAAAATTCTCCAAAATTGAAAATCAGCCCCCTGAACTCTTCGAAATTACATTTAGGCCCCCACACTTCCCAAATTACACTTAGACCCCTAAATTTCCCGAAATTATAATTAAACCCCTCAATTTCCCAAAAATTACGATTAGGCCCCTAAACTTCCCGAATTAACAATTAGGCCCCTAAACTTCCCAAAACTACACTTGAGTCCCTGTGCCTCCAATAATTACGGTTGAGCCCTCGCACTTCCAGTAGTTACAATCAAGCTTAATTCCTTTCACCATATAGAAAAATAGAAACACTCTTTGTAAAAACTCATTTTTGCATTCCTTAATCTCACGCGACGAGCTCTAAGCACAAACTAGTAGCTTTTTCTGCTATTCACTGTTTAGAGATTCGTATGGGCCCAAGTGCAGTCGTAGTTGTCTGGGACCCTATGCATATGTGGATGGGGATTGTCCTTCTCTTTTTCAAACAAATAAAAACCCATTTTGCATTCCTTAATCTCATGCGACGAGCTCTAAGCACGAACTAGTAGCTTTTTCTGTTGTTCGCTGTTTAGAGATTCGTATGGGTCCAAGTGCAGTCGTAGTTGTCTTAGGCCCTATGCATATGTGGATTGAGAATGCCCTCTTTTTAACACAAATAAAAACGTTTTGCATCTCTTAGTCTCACGCGACGAGCTCTAAGCACGAACTGGTAGCTTTTTCTGTTGTTCGACGTTTAGAGATTCGTATGGGTCCAAGTGCAGCCGCAGCTGTCTTGGAACTTGTGCACATATGGATGAAGAAATTTCTTTAAAATACTTCCAATAAAAACATGTTCACCTTTAAAATCAAGCTTTTTTGGAAGGTCAAGCCTTCAAACCAAAACTACGTAAGCCTTGAGTTTCCCATTGTACCGGGGAATACGTAGGAGCAGGATGAAGTTCTGTCAGGCTAACCTCCATCAACCTATTTATTTTCACATTAATTAAGGGATCAAATTATTTTCAAATAATCACACACTTAGTTTAAGGGTACTATTCTTCGGAACAGGCGAGTGGGGTGCCTAACATCTTCCCCACTCGTAACCGACTTCCGAACCTAAATCTCTTCCTCGAGTCAGGATTTTTTCCAAATCTTTTTCCCTTAAATAAAAATTTGGTGGCGACTCCACACATATCAAATAATTAAGAATTCTATTTTAAAATTTTAGCAAGTTCGTCGTCTTGTCGGAATTACGGTTGCGACAATGAGTTTTAAGCTAAAAAGAATACATAAGGGACATAAAAAACAAGAAAGTAGAAAAGGACAAAAATTCTCCCCTTGGAGGATCAAGCACAACCGTGTAAACTTAAGCATAGTCGTGTCAGCATGAAGCTGCACACTCATGCAGGATGAAGTAGCACGCTTGTTCTAAATAAAGAAGCAAGGTCATGCCAAATGATGTACATGGTTGTGCCAAAATTGGAAATGCTAGCAACAGTGCCACATCAACCCTAATGATACATGAAGCATCCCAATTAGCCTTACGATGCTACAAAATGAACATGGTCATGTCAAATAATAAACATAATTATGCCAAGATTAAAAGACTCCAACACTAAAAACATGACTATAAATCTTTATTAAACTTGGATGAAGTCAAAGTATTAAACTTATGTCATCTGTACGGGACAAGTTTCAATCTTATATAAATTGTTTGATAAAAGTTCTATGTAAGTAACTCATATCTTTATTTAGTAATTTTGATTTTTAATTCTCTAGTTACTGATCCATTTTATTGTCTCTCTTTTAATCTTAAATGGATGTAATTAAAATATTAATATGATATGTTTCTTTTGTCACTACAACATATCTAAGTTTTAGTAACATTTAAAAAATGTTACAAAAATATAAAAAAATGTTACCTATTAATTTTAATAACTTTTTAAAAAACTATTGTATCTGATATATGTCGCAAAATGTTATTCGTAACATTTTTTTTATATTTTTAGTAACATTTAATAAATGTTACAACTTATTGATTTAGTAATATTTTTACAAAAAATGACAACATTTATATAAAATGTTACAAAATATTAAAAATGTTGCCAAATATATTTTAAAAATTTTAAAAATGTTACTAATTAAAAAAAATGTTACCAAATAATACTATTAGTAACATTTTAAAAAATGTAATTAATTGTAAAAAAATGTTACACAAGATAATTTTTTTAAGTGTTAATTTCTTTTAGGTTAAATTAATTTTTACCTGAAAATAAAGGAAACACCAAATTAATCTTTAACAGATTCTTAATTTTATTTATTTTTTTAACAATGAATAAATTAACTTTTGTTTCTAATTTCTATTTTTATGCAGTATTAAATAAAAAAGATTAGCATGTTTTTATTTTTTATTTTTTTTAATTTTATACACAAAACAATATAAAAAATAAAATGATATTTTTATTATTAAAATTGAAAAAAGAATATAAAAACATGAACCAGTAGATCCTAACTTTTCCCTAACCATCCTCAGAAACTAAATTTGATTATCACTGAAACTACTTTCAAATGACAAAGCCTACATATGGTAAATTACACCACTTTTCCTGATGAAGACCACCATTGTTCACATAATGAATCAAATAATATATATTAATTGAATGTAGTTTTCAATTGTGTAACCTTTGATGATGCTTAAGAAGAATTGGTCCTCTTCAGGGCACAACATTCAAATACAAATAACTCTTTTGGTCAGAGAAGTTTGACGATGTAGGTATAGGACAAAAGCCAAAGGATCTTCCATCAGTCTTTGCCAAACATACATCATTTATGTACTTCAAAAGTTCACTCTTTTGTATGAATGGCTAAGCTGCATATTCCTCAAATGACATCCACTGTAGCAAAAGAATAATATGAAGAATTGATACCTGCCTTTGGCTATAATGATTTTAAATTTCCTCATGATCCTTTTTAAAACTACAATTTATTGCCACATTGGAATGAACTAAATCAAATCATTTTTAGTAATAAAGCTTTAATGTACCGGCAAAGATGTTAAATGATAGCTTAACAACGGTTAAATGGTACAACAAGATTCACTTACTCCCGTTTCTTCTTTGACCTCTCTTGCTGCTGCAACACAAATATCTTCTCCCTGTATAGGTTGAACAAGTGGATTATACACACACTATAGATTCTTATTCTATAATGAGAAAGATATCCAATGCATTTACCTGATCAACAACTCTAGTAGGGAGTTTCCAGACACCAGTTCCCTAAAAATATCCACTATTTTCTTGAACAACTAGGACCTAATATCAATGAATAAGTAGAAAATGAGATGTTAACTGCCGATAGAGAACTAAATTCGTAAGAATTTTATTAGTGACTGACATTTCACTAAAAAAATGAGATATTATCCTTTGATCAAGATATAGGACCCGGGTAGTTGTACTTCAAAGATATAGTGCTTAAACAATAAGGAAGTCCTTCCATTCAAGTGCAGGCCTGATTATGAAGTTGTAATAATTCATGATTGATAGAGGGGGAAATACCTTTTTTTTCATTCATGAAAAATGAACCAATGCCCACCCTATGAGTGGCATTTGCAGGAATAGTGCTTGGACTTTCAGGAATCCAATAAACAAGCATTAAATCTTTTGGTTCAGCATGATGATATCCAAAACCCTCCTGCATAGTGTCCCGGAAATAATAGCTAATACACAGAAATGGTAGAATAGATAAATGATGACATTAATGTAACTCAATTTCGTTAACCAAACTTCTCAAGAATAATTGTTATCATTACAATAAGTAAAAAAGTTACTCACCTTAACTAAAGCTTCAACAAGATTAACTAGATAAATAGGTACTTTTATCCAAAGGCCCTTATTTCCCTATAAGACAATGCTGATTCATTAACTCAAACAAACAACTCAGTTAATGATAAAACTTCGAAGGATAAATTTTATTACCATACAACACGAGGAAAGAAGAAAAAAAGGATGGCCAGCAGATATACTTGGAAATAATTTATAACCTGATTTGTGCACTCAAATTATTTGTCTAACCAAATGTATAAACTTCACATGAACAAGCCTTATGTTTGTCTGATCTGAAGTTACACCATTTTGTATCCATCAAATTGGTAAACCTATGATCAGAAATTAACTACATGACAAGAAAACAAAAGAGAAGATACTGTCAAATGCCAATATCTATAGACTATATATGCTATAATTACCCAGAGCATAATCTGTGTTTGTTTTATGGCTCTCTAAGAGCCATTGCAATAAGCATATATAATACCTATCTAATTATGCAAGAAAAGATCTAAGAGGAAAATGTGCATATATCTCTTCTGGTCACATATGGTATATAGGTGGGGCCTCATCAAAGTTAGTGAAACTCTATGAAGAGAGATATACAATATTAGCACACGATATAGTCATGTAAAAATTTGACACCAGTCAATCCCTTTCTCTAATCATGCATAGCTTTAAATGGAATTACTAAAATTCTGTCCTATAAACAAAGTTGATCAAATCAAAATAGAATTATAAGTAGCATTTATTCTATATACAATATAAAATGAAAATAGGTTTGTAAGACAAACTAAGAAGTTGAAAGTAACATAACCACTTCTTATTCACACCATTCATTCATTTTTTTTTATGTCATAATCATGTTATAAAATATCACACATGATAACATGGGCATAACTAAAGTAATAAAACAGAGGTCACTTTAAGAATAGAAAAAGGTTTTAGATTTAAACTCCATGTAAACTAGAAATGGAAAAAAATAGAAACATGAAGACATGAAAATATAAATTATTGGTACAAGCAAGAGAATAATCTCACACCAAAGTAGGAAAGCAGTTCTCAACAACTTTACAAGGCACATAGAACCCCTCATGAGTGTTTGCATCAAAGTCAGTAAGAATTTTGCAGAACATGTGTGGGGTTGATTTTGGAGGCATTGTTCCATTCCCTTCTTCATCTTCCTCCAATTTCTCAAGTTTTTTTTTTCCATCAAAATAATTCCATGCAAACTAAACACAACCCAGGTTTCCAAATTAGAGTACCCTTTTACCATGAATAAAGCTTAAAATAAGAGAAAGTTCTCATCATTCTAAGGAAGTAAAATTAACCAAAGATACACCAAAATAGAATAATAAAAACCAACCTCTTCCTGTGGAAGCTAATTAACATGTCCATACTCCACCATTATCCTAAAAATAATTGTATTTAAAGTATCATCCATAAGAATTGCATTTAAAGTTATAACAGGAAGCATATTCTGATTCTATGAGACAAGTAAAATTATTAACCATGTGATGACCCTTAATGATGCTTCTATCTAAAAATGTATCATAAAAAATTTCAAATTTACACACTAATAGAAAATTGACTGCAAATCAAACAACTTCACAATTTCATCACTAGAACTAGTAAAAGAAAATTGACCATTCCAATTTCTTCTCCTAAGTTCGTTTGGTATTAAGCAAGTACACAAGACAAAACATATCAAGAAATAAGTTATTTCTCCACAAGTTATGTTTATTTTAACAAATATTTTCTAATTCCTCATGCTAATTTCCAAAAAGAAACATATGAGATCGAAAGAGGTTAAAATCGTCACATACATAACTTTGATGAGCCACAACAAATTGAACAGGATTGCAAAAATTATCAAATACCTAGATTGATGAATTGAACCTTCCAGAGTGAAGAATGATGGCAACTACCAGAACGAGAAGCATCAAGGAAATGACTAGGCTCAAAACAACCATCATGTTAGGCTTCTTAATGTTTCAAATTCAAGTGGGAGAGAATGTTAATTGGAAGCGAAAACAGGGAAATGGAATGAGCAATTGTGAGTTAAAGAAACAAGGGATTTAGTCTCTTTCCCAACATTTGATATCAAACAGTTAATATAAAGCTTCATCAAAATAACAAGAGATTTGGTATTTTCCCTAACATCTCATATCAAACATGAATATAAAGAGTCATGAAAAAAAATCCAAGTAACGAGAATTTAACCTCTTTCCCATCATCCATTCATCATTCAACTCAACAAAAAAAAATTAAGTAGTAGCATTAGCAACAACTTTAGGGGAATCAACAGTGATTATTTTGGTTTTCAATCTCTTCCTCTTTTTCTCGTTATTGGATCCTTTGATCTTTTCCTGAAAATTGCAAATATTATATATAATTCAATGTTCATAACATGAAATAATTTAATCCATAAATTAATTAAGAAAAGTGGCACCATCTGAAACTTAAATAAGCACATTATGCAATTTTGATTTCTATAATGAACAAGTTCTAGGAATACCATAATGAACAAGATACCTTCTTAAAATGAATTTTATGAATTTCTTTCTCTAATGTAATGTCAAGACTTTTAAGATCCTTGACATTCATGCTACTCAACATTTCACCCATCATTGGCCTATAATGACCAAAATATTTTCACAATTATTAACATATAATAAAAGACTTGTAATAATTGACAAAAAATTTTAATGGTAATTGCAATAATATCATTTACCTTTCCCCTTTTGCCACATGATCTACATGATGAGTAGTAACACAAGAACGTACATCAATATCTTTATTTGCAAAGGGTATTGACATGTTAGATAAGTTTGGAACAGTTACTCCTGGAAAACTTCTCTGCAAATCATTCAAAACAAATTTGAAACCACCTAACATTTCATTCTTAATTTCCTAAAAAAAAAAATTTGCATTTCCTCTTGTAATTTTTCCTGAATGCTTTTATCTTTGCTTCAGCATTTTTCTTCACTTTCTCAATTATTTTTTGAGTTTCAAGTTGAGATTGAGTTCCCCATAAGTCTGATGGCACAACCACTTTTCCGTATGTGTGCACATGACCAGGTCTATCTTTTCCAAAGACATATGAAAAGACATCATCTTGGCTCGTGCCTTGTTCTACTATTTCTGGATGTGAAGCTGCTACCTCTTCAAACTCTGACTATATTAGATGTTAGAATTGTAATTAAGAGGTAATAAAAGTTAAAATAATAACATGATGTACATACAATAATTTTTCTCATTGCTTCATTCTTAGGCTTGTGTGTTAGAATGTACATTTCCACTCGAGATGGCTCTTTTCCATTTGGATCCTTGCTTGTCCATTCAAACATAAATATAAGATCACTTCAATAATTTAGAGTTCATAATAACATAAAACTATTAAATTATGCAAAGTAATTTCTTTTACCTCTTCGTCACGTATTTCAGCAAAAGTTTTTATCCTGAGGTATGAACACTGGTGTGCATTGCTCTACTAACTTTGTTCTTCTTGCTACGAACTTCTGAAATAAACTCCATATAAATACAAGCATAAAGAAATCATATACAAAGTAAACTAAATTATATAACAAGAATGCATTTAAATCACCACAGCTAAGTCAGATTTCCAGAATTTAACAAAGAATTCTCCATTGCTCAAGAGGAACATTGGGTGGTCTATTCTTTATTTTATAATCCTAAGTCATATTTTTCTTGAAATGTTTATTCTTTAATCTGCATTTATAAGTTCTCCAGCTTGAACCAATAGTCTCCAAAACCCATCTTTTAGCGCGTTCATCAATGTCAAACTTTAACTACACAAAAAACACAAGATAAGGAATACTTAACAGGAAAAATAATTCTATAAAACAAAAAGATATGACACAGTACAATGACTATTTTCCACATGTCATCCCAATTTTCCTTTAATCCTTTCTAAGTTGTGTAAGTTAACGAAGCCAAATGTGCATTCCTAGCTAGTGTCCCCAAATAACTACTCAACTTTGCTCAAAAGCAACCAACTGGTTAACCAAGAGCATTTAATCTAACTTGTAAACGATCTTCATAACTTAAACCATTGGTTTTTAGGCATCTTGTAGGACCCCTTTTCTTTTTGCTATTAGAACCTATAATAAAGTAATGTAAATTAAAAATATAAATTACACAATTTATAAAATAAAACATACTCAAAACAATAAATAAACAACCTCAATTACATACCATTGTCATTCAACTTAAGTGACATGGACATTTGATAAGGACTTGATGCATTTTCCTCTAACTCACCAAGCACTTTTTCCATAGACCCACTAGGCCATGAGACATTGTATTTTTTGGAGAGTTGAGGAGAAAAAGATGATTGACAAAGATTTAGATCTTTAGTTTTGAGATATCTTGTAGGATCCCTTTTCCTTTTGCTAATAGAACCTACAATAAAGCAATGTAAATTAAAAATATAAGAAAATAAAACATACTCAATACAACAAGAAAACAACCTCAATTACACACCTTTGCCATTCAACTTAGGTGACATAGTCATTTGATAAGGATTTGATGCATTTTCCTCTAGCTCACCACACACTTTTTCCATAAAACCATTTGGCCATAAGATATTGTATTTCATGGATAGTTGAGGAGAAAAAAAAAACAATTAAGAAAGGCTTAGACCTTTAGTTTTGAGATATCTTGTAGGATCCCTTTTCCTTTTGCTATTAGAATCTACAATAAAGCAATGTAAATTAAAAATATAAGGAAATAAAACATACTCAATACAACAAGAAAACAACCTCAATTACATACCTTTTCCATTCAACTTAGGTGACATAAGCATTTGATAAGGATTTGATGCATTTTCCTCCAGCTCACCACACACTTCTTACATATTATATTTCTTACATGCCATGTTTAAGTGAAATTAATATATAGGAATATATGTTAAACAATTAATACAACAAGTTTGTAAAGAAAAACTATTTATTAAATTTCAAGTATAAAATGAGAATTACAAATAAGATTTTGAAAGAGAATATAAAATTTCTATGTAAAAACTCAATATCATATTTTTTTTAACAACTAAATACATCAAGCATGTCATTAGATCCTTCTTCTGTTAGATAGTGATCTAAGACACATGTATCAATTGTTGTCGCGGATATATCATCTCTAAACCAACTAATATCTTCATCTTCATTTGTAGATTGATCAAGTATAGGACTTCTTAATTAAGTTCCAACATGATTTTCTACTTCACAATTTTGTAAGTCACCGAAGATATCAAATAAATCTCTAGGAGTGATATTAGTAACAACATGCCAATCATCACTTGGATCTTTTGTGTAGTACACTTGCTTTACTTAAGTTGAAAATACGAAGGGATCATTTTCATAAATCAGCTTTCCAAAATTTACAAGGAAAAATCCAAAACTGTCTAGTTTGCTTTGAAACCAATCACATTCAAATAGCACAAACTTAGAACTCCCATAGTAATCTAGCTCAAGTATGTCCTCCATAGTAGTTAACATCTTCTACTTCAGGATTTTCATCTTTCTTACTTCTAAATCTAATTGTGGATGAAGTGACCATAACTTCGGTATTTTGGGTTTTTCTTTCACAACCTTCAATGACAAACTTATACCCATTGATCACATAAGATGAAAATTTCCTAGCAACAATGTTCGGCCCTATAGATAACCATTTAACTTCTTCACTCATAGTCATATTCCTAACACGTTCTGCAAACCATTCGGAAAAAGTAAAACAATGATCTTTTGCCTTCTTCCACTTTCCTACCATACCATGAATTGTTTGATGGTAAAGAAACTCTTCATGTTCTCTAAGTAGAAAGATCAAATATGTAATGTAAAAAAATATTTATCTTAAGTTAGAAAAGGTAAGTATATTTCTTACTTGATATACGACTTAGTTATATCACAATTAAACAACACATAGTGATGAGCTTGCTCTAACATTACAGGATCTAAACTTTTCATCACACCATTTTCTATTGGACCATCAATATTCCTTGCAACTCTATTGAACTTTGTTTGAACACTATTAATTGTCTTGAACAAAATGTCAAGCATTCATCTCCTATATATCCTTCTGCAATTGAACCTTTTGGATGACTTCGATTACGCACGTAACTTTTTAACTTTAGAAGGAACCTATGTACAAAAATAAAAATAAAAAACTCAAAGGATGAGAAACAAAATTATATATATATATATATATATATATATCAACTTAAATAAAAAAAGACACCTTTCAATTGGATACATTCAACGATATTGTACTGGTCCTGCAATTCTAGCTTCATATGCTAGATGTATAGACAAGTGCATTGTTAGCACAAAGAAAGAAGGCTCTATAATAGGCAACATTTCTACCCAATAATCAAAATATACATTATGTAAAGGTTATAAATATTTGTAAACAAAGAACCAATTTGGCACAATGAACTAAGTATATAATAAACATTTAATTAAGCACTCATCATTTAATCTAATTTATTTTCTATAAATAATTCTAAGTGGAAACACTAAGCCACCACGTAAATATTATTTATAGTATAACGCTTTCAAATCAGGATTCATTTTCAAGTTTGTAATTACAAGTCATTCTTTTTATGTTATATATATACAGAAATTGCCATAGAAATTGATGTAGGATTTATATAAATTTGAGAGGACTTTTGACCAAAGAAATCTGACCTGATACAAAGACTTTTGGCCTGGTCTCAGAATTTCATTTTCTTCAACAGCCGCACTATATCTCAAGGAAGTGATCCTTGAATCCAAGAACTTAAAAGGGAACTTGCAAATATAAGTCAAGGAGCCAATTGCATTCAAAGTTAAAACTGGTGGATATAAACGACAGAAAATTTAACAACCAGTCTCTAATGAGAATTGACTTCAGAAAAACAGAGTTCCTAAAAAGTCCACACCTTCAAATATTTGATCACAGATTTTCTTCTTCCTAGAAATCAACAATTTTACCTGTTCAAGTAAAATTAGAAAGATGCATGGGCCAAAGAAAAATAGATAAAATGGAATATCAAATTAATTTTACAATAATCCTCATGTAAAGAATCTAGTTCCATTCTAGTTCAGATGACTACAAAATACAATCCTCATGTAAAAAAAATTTAATACACTTTTTATAATTAGTTAAAATTCATATAGGTTCCTATAATATTATAATTATGATTATGTTGTCAAAGGCAATACAAGTAGCCGTGTGGATTGTGCAGTTTGCTTGGAGAACCTCATTACAAGTGATAAATGTCAAATTGTTACCTATGTGCGAACACAGTTTCATGCCCAATGTGTTGACATATGGCTTCTACAAACTTTCATTTGTCCAATTTTTCAATCTAATGCTAACTCACATAATGGAGACCAAGTTATAAGCAACAGTGACAATTTCATTGAACCAAGGGAGAGTCTCACCACTACCACCAGAATTAAGCTAGATAACAATATGGGAATGTTAGCATAGAATTGATAGAAAATCTAACATTAGGAAACCTTAACAATGGTCATAAATATAGAGGAACAAAATCTAAAGAGCACCAAATAATTAACACAGATTTCTGCATCATCTATAGAGCTAACTATCAAAGTTGAAAGCAATCCTTCTAAAGCAAAAAAAAAATCAAAACAAAAATAGAAAAACTCACCTTAGATTTATAGAGAATTTGGAAACCCACAGTAAAAGATTCACAAAAGCAATTAGATCTACTAAAAGGAAAGGTATATCAAGAAAATGAGAAATGAAACAGAATCGATTTACAAACTATAAAAAAAGATTACCTACTTATGTGAGGAGAGAATGTAAGAAATCTATAGAAGCTGCTCAAAGAAAAATAAATGGACAAAGTTGGTTAACGAAAGAGAAAGAGGAGTTGAAGCTTGAAGCTAGTTAACGAAAGAGAGAAAAGAGTATGAAAAGAGAGAAAACGTGAAAAAGTACGGAGAGTCACGTGCATCATAATTCCAATTAAAAGGAAAATGTTTTTCTCTTTTAAAGTTTTATATATTAAAAAAATATAAATAACATTTAATAATATTTAAATTTAAAAATGTTACTAAAGATATTAATTAATAAAATTTAATAACATTTTTATCAATATTACTAAATAAATGTTACTAAATATATTAAATCTCGTAGTGTGTAAAATCATGTTCTAAATTTTTTATGTTATTCTTTATTTGTACACTCTAAAAGTATTAATAAAAAAGGTTTGAAGCTTAAGAAGCTTAAAAATTTGTACATTTTGTACCATACAACTATTAAGGAAGGACTTTTATTTTATGAATTATATTTTGTTGTAAGAACTTTTGTATTTTAAAATTTTTGAATTCTTATATTATTTGAAATTTAAATATTTGTAGTCTTTATTTTAATAGATGTTTTATAAGTTTATAAAAAGAAAAAAAAATTACATATATAAAATTGGACCAATCCAATCCTTTATTATCGATTTTAAAAGACTACATCAAATTTATTAACTTTCTATTTAAATTTTAAATTTTAAATTTATTTAATTAAAATTTTTAAATAAATATTTAATTACATTTAGTAGTAAAATTAAATCTTTGGAAATTTTCACTATAACACATACTGCTCATTCCATTTATAATCACTCAAAAAACACTTGTAGTAATAGTTTTTTATTTTATTTTCTTATTCTATTCATGTTTTTCATAAAAGAGAGTTGAATCCTTAAATGCTAGACCATATAATTTTTTTAGGATAATACAATAATAACACATCTCATTCTATTCCAAATTTACATCATGTTTCTGGATGTCATGTTTTCTAATCCGGGGAACACTATTTTGTGGGCCAAATATAACAAAATTTTGTTTGTGAAAGCCATAAAATAAAACAAAAAGTATAATAATAACCAAAAACATAGCACCGGAATCGCCTCTAATTTTCATCGCTATTCAAGTTATTCCGTTTGATTTGAAAATTGTCTATTGAAAATTCTGCAATATGATAGTTCCATTATCAAGTTCACAGCTAACAACAACAATATAATAATAATAATAATAATAATAATAATAATAATAATAATAATAATAATAATAATAATAATAATAATAATGCTTTTTCGAGGTTTCTTCACTCTGTCCCCCTATTAAAAAAAAATCTTCTTTAAGAGTTTTGGGTTCTGTAATCATTAATCAACGCTGAATTTGAATAGTGTCTTTCTCTTGTCCTTTTCTTTCATTGTTTTGCTTTCTTTTCTTAGGGATCCCCTTCCAATGCAAAATTTATGATCTTGATCAATGATCATCTTTGAGTTTCTGGGATTGCATCCATACATATAATTTTGTTATTTTTGAATCTTGTGTATGTAAATTTTTAGGAGTTCACTGGATTCTGTATATTTTGTAATAATTTCTACAATCCCCTTATGATTTGCATCTGTTATTCTAGTAGAGTCAACTATTAGTTACAACTTTTGTTTATTGCCTCTAGTTTCTTTGCTGATCGATGTGGTTATGACACAATTTTATTGTGTATTTATACCTGCACCCATGTATCAAAAATTTCCTTCGCTGTGATTGTGTTTTGCTGGCCACTCATAATTCACTTGTTTCCCGACCCCACAACTTTTATTACCTTACTCTCCTCGAAATTTAATAGAACTTTACTTGTTATTTTTTATTTAAAAATATAATATTATATATCCTTTTAAATTACGTAAGTCACTCTTAATTTCTTATACAATTATATAAATAATGAGGCTAGAATAATGTAAAAAATAGATAAATATTAGACGAAATTTTGTGAAATCTTAATGTGCATGAATATAATGTCTTAAAAATTATATATATATATATATATATATATATATATATATATATATATATATATATATTGTTTTTGAAAAAAAAAGTTTCATTTATTTTTATAATACCTTAATCATAGCCTAGTGTTTATTTGAACAATCCATCGCAGTTGTTTGTGGGTTTCAATTATTCCTCTTCATTAAGGATGATTTGGCTTTCTTCTAGCTACATGGTAGAGATATCCACGCCAATACATCTCAATATAAATTTGGTTTATAAACAACATGCTTTTATATTTTAATTTTCATGAACTTATAAAATCATAATAGACAACTTAAATTATTTTTTATGCGTTAACTCAAGCAATTTATTGACAAAATAATTGCAAAAATATGAAAGGATTTTCAATTTTTATAATTAGTATTGTTTTCAAGAAAACATTCTTGGTAATAAAACATTTTGATCATTGTAGGTGAACGATGAGTGATGTTTTGAACACTACCAATATCAATCACTTCAAAAACCTTATAATTACATTAGAAAAAAAAATCACAAAAATCGTTTGAAGAAGATAACTTTAAATTATTTTAAAAAAATTTCTCTAAATTTTAATTATAAAATTAATAGCTTTTAAAAGTACTTGTTAATAATTTTTTTAATTATTTGATAACTAGATATATTTTTATAAATATAGAAAATGATTACGAAGTATTTTTTCGGACAAAATATTTTAGAATGATTTTTTAAAAATTATAAATTTTAATTATAAAAATTAAAAAAATTCAAAAGATATGTTTATTGGATGAGATTTTTTTTTAATTTAACTTTTCGCTAATTTATAATATGTAAAATTATTTTAAGGAAAAAAATAAGATATGGATATTTAAAAAATAAAGGAAAAGAAAGCTTCAATTATTGGTAACAAAGTAACTTTCAAGATTTGTTTTAATTATTTTTTTTATAGACTAAAATTCCTTTCAATTTATAAAATTAAATTATATATGATGTTCAGGAAAAGGTTAAAGGATTAAACTATAAGAAGAAAAGGAAGAGATTGGAAACCAACATAATTTACTTTGATTTTTCAAAAGTGTTGTTGATATTTAATTTATTTTTTTTTTGTTTATGAGTTGAATGATGAATTGGTGTTAGAAAAGAGATTAAATCTTCTTGTTAGTTTTGATTTATTTATTTTTTAGTTTTTATATTCATTATTTGATATGAATAATTTTATTTTAATAACTATAAAATTAATCTAAAAATTAGAATAACTTTATATAGTTGGATTTATAACATTCAATAATTAAATTTCATATTTATGTTTTTACTTCTACCTTCTGCACATTTCATTTTTAAGATAATTTTATTTTCTATGATCTATATCATGATCTATATAATTTTGTGGGTATTTTTTTTAACTAAAAAATTAGTACTTAAAAAGTTAAATTATATTTTGCCATATTTTAGAAAACCATGAATGTATAATTGGTTAATTTTATATATACAGATTTAGATTACTTAATTAGACATAAGAGACATTAAGGATTTAATAACACAAGCATTTTAACATAATGATTATCTTTCTTTCGACGTTAAACAGAGTTCAATTTTGTTTTATTGAAGTGATAATAAGCGAAAAGGAAAAACTACATACAAGTTAAAAGGATTGTTTATTTAAGAAAAAAAATGAAAATAGGAAGGAGAAAAAGCATGGAACTAAAAAAATTTTGTTGAGAAAGTGATAATAAGCGAAAAGAAAATAAGTAAATAGAAATTAAAAGAATTATTTCTTTAAGAAAGGAAAATACAAAGAATAAAGAAAAAAAAACGTGAGACTAACAAAAATTTTGTGCAGAAAAACAAAAGATGAAAAAATATTAAAATAACTTTTATAAATTTATTTAGTATTTTTTTTATTTTCTTTCTAACTAAAGAAAAGGTCAAAGTAATAAAAACTTTATTGTTTTTCCCATCTAAATATATAATAGACAAATGTTTATATTTTTATCTTATTTTCTATGCACCTTTAAACAAAATAGAGAAAAAAAAATGGATCATACCCGCAGAGCACAAAACTGGAATGATTGGACACGTTTCGCGTAGATGGAAAATGGAACTATATTTTAAACCTGAAGCTTAAAACGAAAGAAGAGAATAACCCTGTGTTTTGATATAAGGAAATTAGGAAAAAAAATTGATTTTTTTAAAATTTGATGAATTTATTTATTTTTTTATTTGTTTTATATAGAAGAAAAGAATTAATATTTACATAATTTTAAAAAAATTCTTCTCAAGAGGAAATAAAATCAGGAGAGTATATTTTTATTTTTTATTTATTTTAAATTATTAAAATTATTTAATAATATTTTGAAAATAAAAAAATAAAAATTATATTAATAAAAAATATAGTAAAAAATTAAATTTTATATTTTTAAAATATATATAAATTAAAATTTATACAACTAATATTTTTACTATATTTAAATAATTTATTTTTTTATTATATTTTTACTCAAATTTTTATCTTTCTATTTGTTTCCTTTTAATTTTTTTTAAATCATTTAATCAAAGCATTAAAAAAACACTGTAGAAAGAAAAGGATACAAGAAATTGCCAAAATGGGGGTAGTTCTTAAATTAATAATGGTTCCGTAGAATTTCCATTCTGCTAGCTTTACCTGACCACCCCTATTGTTGTGCTTTCTCTAGACACTGCAATTCAGAGAAAGATTCTCCATCCATGCTATGCCGCACTAGCATCTGACACAATTATGTACAAAATTATTTTTCTCTCATAATACCTGCCATTCTAAGTGAAATTACTAAATTAAGGACCACCATCACCAATAAGTTATAGCTAGCGTGCCAATCCGATAAAAGGCTCAACTTATATAGTACATCCAACGTTTTTAAACCTGCATTCATTATTGAATAGGTTAATACATCATTTAAAATTTAATATTTTAACTGTAGTTAAATTAGTATTAATCAAATATTATTTTTAAAATATTTATAATATATAATATTGAAAAATATAATAATAAAATATAATAATATTATAATTTTATATAATTAAAATTTTAAAAATTATATATTTTAAAATTTTAATTAAAAATTATATATATAAAATATAATAAAATTTTATTTTATTTTATTTTTTTAAAATATTAATTTTTATACTAATTTATTATCGATTTACTAATTTTTAATCAGTTTTATTGATTTGTTATTTATTTTTTATAACAATTTTGTAATTTAATTAATCTAAAAAATAAATTTAATTTTTATTTAACCAATCCGATCGATTGGTTTGATCCGATTTTATAATGAGTACGTAAATAGAAGTTTTAATTGCATATAAAATTAAATTTGATTTTTTATTAACATTGTATTTTAAAATCAATTTTAAAGATTTAAAATTGATAAAATTTAATTAAAAATTTTATTATATTAAAATATATTAAATATTTTAAAAATAATAATTTATAATTCTAAACTTAATTCTGAAAGCTGATGTATACATATATGAAAACTTATTTATTAGGAGAAATTTATCGATTTTAATATTATTTTTATTTCAGATTAATTTCTTATTATCCACTGAAAATAATTAAATATCCTCAGTGAAAAAAAGAATTCGAACCAGCTAGCTGAAAATGAATTCCCATGTTTTAACCATTTAATTGACATTTCACTTCATTAAATTAAACTCTTTCTAATTTTTTTTATTTGAGTAAAAAAATTATTTTTATTTATGTGTTCATCTCAGTCCAAAGCTTTTCTTCAAACCGTACTCGTTATTAACCTCCAAGAATTTCATAAATCCAAACCGATTTCCCTTCACATTGTTCTTCGCAGACATATCCCGCACGCGTCCCCCCATCTAAAAACTACACGTTGGGATCTTGAAGAAGTAAAATGAAACAGTTTTCTTTAACCTCTTGTTGGATTTTCCTCTAAAACCGTATCGCTTATTTGTTGTCCTCTCTGACGACTTTTGTCTTTTATTTCCTCTTCATCACATCACTATCTATGGTCCGTATGCACTCTCTCACGCACTTTCTACCATCTCTCTAGACGATACCTTATTTATATTAAAAATATATATTTTTAATCAATTAAGCATTTATTAGTGACATTTTGGTATCAAGCAAATAAAATTTTATTTTGATATGTTTCTTTACAAATGATAGTTAATTACATTATTATATGAAATTTTACAAATGTGGATAGATTAAAACAATTATATAAGTTCAGAATATATATATATATATATAATATTTAATAAAATAACAACAATTATGTAATTCATAGTTTTAAATTAAGTATATATAGAGGTTGAATAATAATTTTAATTTTTTTTAAAGATATAATATTTGTTAAAATTTTAATATATAATATCTTATATCGTATCATGTTAATTTTGAGTTTATTATTTTAATATTATATATTATGTATGTTGAATTTTATTCATTTAAATTTCATTAAATAATTTAGAGAATGAACATATAGAAAGCTCTTATAAATTAGAAGATTTTGTATAAATTTTATTACCACAACCAAAATAATGTAGTTTTTTAGAACATGAGTAGTTGTGTGTCACCACAATAATGTAGTCATTTGGATATACTTGAGATCTTGGTAATTGTGTGTAACGAGAGAGTGTTCAATTTTGTATGTCAAAAATTGTAAGGGAGGGTGTCGTAAGCATGATTACAATGAAATGACAAATTTGTCTAAATTTTAAAAAGAATTTAAATGATTGTGGAGTCACCACCAAATTTTTTTTAAAGGGAAAAATATTTTTAAAAAAATCCTAACTTGAGGAAGAGTTCTAGGTTCAGGAGTCGATTACGAGTAGGGAAGGTATTAGCACCCTACTTGTCCGTTCGTTCCAAAAAACAGTACCCTTAAATTGAGTGTGAGATTTTAATATTTAAAAATTATTTGATCCCTTAACTAGTGTAGAAATAAATAGGTTTGTGAAAAATAGTCTGACAGGACTTGATCCTGCTTTTATGTATTCTCTGATGCAATGAAAAATTCAAGGTTACGTAGTTCTGGTTAAGAGACTTGATCTCTTGAAAAAAAGAATTTTGTAATATTGGGGATTTTGTGAAAAATGGTTTTAAGAGGAGTTGGTTTAAATATATTTTCCAAAGTTTACGTGTTCACAGAATCCAAACCGACATAAGTCGCGGTTAAATCTGTACGAATTAAAATGCGAAATAGTAGAGAACGCTACCTGTTCGCATTGAAATTTGTCACGTGAATTTCAAAAAATTTGAAAACAAATTTTTTTAGAGTGTTTGTTAAAATTGTGATTTTCTAAAATTTACGTGTTCACAAAGTGCAAACCGACATAAGTTGTGCTTCAATTTGTACGAATTAAAATGCGAAACGGTAAAGAACACTATCCGTTTGCATTAAAATTCATCATGCAAATTTCAGAAAATTTGAAAACAGATGTTTTTAGGCAAAGTTTGTTAAAATTGTGATTTTCTAAAATTTACGTGTTCACGGTTCAAATCGACGTTAGCAGCGCTTGAATCTGTACAAATTAAACTGCAGAACGGTAGAGAATGCTACCCGTTCTCATTAAAATTTGTCACAAAATTTTAGAAAATTTGGAAACAGATGTTTTTAGATAGAGTTTGTTAAAATTATGATTTTCTAAAATTTACATGTTCACAGAATCCAAACTGATGTGGGCTGTGCTTGAATTTGTACAAATTAAAATGCAGAATGGTAGAGAATGATACCCGTTTGCATTAAAACTCGTCACACGAATTTAAAAAAGTTTGGAAATAGGTGTTTTTGAAAAAAAAAAAACTTAATTAGAAGAAGAGAAGAAAAAAACAAATATAAAGAGGATAGAATCTAAACAAAAATAAAGAGAAAAAAGTAATAAATGGTAAAATAAAAATAAAAAAAATAATTAAAACAAAGTTAGCTATACTTACATGGAAAAAATTGCAAATTAACTCGCAAACTTCCCTCTAGGAATGAGGACTATATAGGCTCATGCATTTACTTTTTCCCAAGTATGAACTTTTTATTTCAAATCTTTTTTCTTTTTTGTTGAAGAATGTCTCCTTATATAATAAAAGGATGAGAGGTTGAAGAGGTCCCATTTTCCGATGTTGGACTTTTATTCTATATATAGGAGAATTAGAAAGTGCAAGTCTTACTTTTCCGACGTGGGACTCTTCAAAGTTTTTTGAATTTCTAATTCCATTCAATGTGGGACTTCTTTTCCTCTTATCCTATTTTTATTTTTATTTTGTTATATCTTTCTTTACTTTTTTTATTTTCAATATCTTGGACAAAATTGGATATTCATGGTTACCCCTGTTTACAAATTTCTTATTAAATAATAGGAATAATGATATTATTCATATTATTTTTGTAGAAAATTAGTAAAGAAGTGAATTAATTTTGTCTGAGATAGGAAATGTGTGAGGCTTATAGAACCATAAACCTAAAGAGCTTTGCACGAAAGACTAAAGTATAGTTGAGCTAGATGTAAGGGATACACTAATAATGTCCTATATAGTAGATTGAAAGACAGAAGACCACACAAAATTAAATATGTGTGAGCCTCTTGTGATAAGCCGAAGTGCAGGAAAGGGAAAAGCCTGGTGTAATAGAATCTCATGGAATAAGTCAAAGTGTAAGAGATTAAAATGTGGCGCCTAGTGCGATAGGCTAAGAAAGTTAAACATGCAGAGCCTTATATAATAGGCCAAGGTGCAAGAAATTAAAATGCAACGCCTGATGTTATAGATAAAAGGAATTTAAACATGCAGGACCTTGTGTGATAGGCCAAGGTGCAAGAAATTAAAATGCAATACCTGATGTGATAGGCAGACAGAATTTAAACATATAAGGCCTTATGTGATAAGCTGATATAAATTCAACATGTAAGGCCTTGTGTGATAGGCCAAAATTCAGGAAATTAAAATGCAAAGCATTGCGTGATAGGCTGATAGAAATTTTAGGTTGACAGGAAAAGATGCAAACTTGTTGAGACAAGGAATATGACGAGATGTCCTGTTGTTGACAGGAATGATGCACACCTATTAAGACAGGCAATATACAAAGATGTTCCATTGTTGATAGGAATGATGCAGACCTGTTAGGATAAATGGTATGCAGTGATATCCTATTATTGAAAGGAATGATGCAGACTTGTTAAGACGGGTGATATGCGGAGATATCCTGTTGTTGACAAGAATGATGCAGACTTGTTAAAGAAGGTGATATGCAGAGATGTCTTATTGTTGACAGGAATAATGTAGACTTGTTAAGGCAAGCGATATGCATAGATGTCCTATTATTGACAGGAATGATGCGAACTTGTTAAGATAGGTTATATGCAGAGATGTCTTGTTGTTGATAGGAATGATGCAAACCTGTTAAGACAGGCAATATGCAGAACATGCCTTGTTATTGACCAGAATAGTGCAAACCTATCAAGACAGGTGATATGCAGAGATAGTTTATTGTTGACAAGAATAACGTAGACCTGTTAAGATAAGAAATATGCAGAGATGTCTTGTTGTTGACAGGAATGCAGATCTGTTAAGATAGGCGATATGTAAAATAAGCCCTGTTGTTGATAGGAAAATTTTTAAAGGAAAATTAAATGAGCCTCGTATGATAAGCCAAAGAGAAGATAGAAAGACCGAGGGAAAATAAATGCAAGCCTGATGTAATAAGCTGAGAGCGAGTAAGTGCAGAAAATATGCAAAAGGGAAAAACCTGAATAGATGTTAAGGAAAAGACTTATTAAGATGAGTTATACATAAAAAAGAAATATCTAGCTGAAATGGGTAGGGTATTGACTGGAAAAGACCTGTTAAGACAGGCATAGAAAAGATGACCTGTTAAGATAGGAATAAAAGAGATGATCTGTTAAGACAGGTAGGGTGCAATGGAAAAGACCTGTTAGGACAGAAAATATAAGAGATGCTCTGTTAAGATAGGCAAGTAAGTATAAAAGATGACCTGTTAAGATAGGTAAAGTGAACTAGAAAAAACTTGTTAAGATGGGGATGAAAGAGATTACCTGTTAAGACAGATAAGGTGAAATGGGAAAAACCTGCTAAGACAAGAAATATAAGAGATGACTTGTTAAGGCATGCAAGATGAAAGAGATGACATGTTAAGATAGGTAAGGTGAAATGAAAAAGACCTATTAAGACAAGGATGAAAAGGATGACTTGTTAAGACAGGTGAGGTGAAATGGAAAAGACCTGCTACGACAGGCAAGATGAAATAGATGACCTGTTAAGACAGGTAAGGTGAAATGAAAAAGACTTGTTAAAATAGGAAAGTGTTAGTCTGTTAAGACAGCCGAGAGTTGGGATAAATATGCGAATCTTGTTGCAAAAATCAATGGTAAAGGAATGATGTGATCTAGAAATGAAAATAGGTGAGGAAGGGGTATAGATTCATTTGCTTTAATGTTGGATGTTTTGAGTTATTTTGAGCCATTAGCAATTATTTTTATTTTGAATTTAATTTAACCAATTTGTTGATTGCCTTAGTTTGAGAGGTGTGGGCAAATATTTTGCCCCAATTTTGAAGATTTTTAGGCAATTGATAATTACCTCCATTTGAAGTAGTTTGGACAAATAAATTGTCCCAGTTTTTTGATATTTTTTTTAGCAATTGGCAACTACGCTAATTTGAAGTGACATGGGCAAGAATTTTCCCTTATTTGAATTTTGGTTTTTCAGCAATTTGGAATGACCTCAATTTGAATTTCTCTGGGCGAATATTTTCCCCCGTTTTGAAATGCTATTGTGCAATTGGGATTACCTCAATTTGGAATGGTTTGAGTGAAAATTTTCCCCAATTTTAACATTTTTGAGCAAATGACAGTCTCATTAAATGAAATCTTTTGAAATGAGTTAGGCAATGGTGTGATCATGCTTTGATGAATCTGAGATGGTGAGATGCTTTAACTTATTTTATGTTTTTTTCAATATGAAAAAAAATTATGCTTGGAATGATGACTTGATCAAATATCATAGAATGAATGATATGGGATGAAGTAATCTATGTCATAAACTGGAATGATATGCAATGAGATGATTTTTATTTTGTTCCAAAATTTTATTTTATTATTATTATTTTTGACATTTTTCTTTTCTCGACAACCTTATAGTATGTGTAAGTGGAATCGAGACTTAGGATGAGCTGGGATGACTTTCCTTCTTGATTTCTTGGTCAGCATTGAAATTTTCCTTTTTCAGTACCCTTATGATATCCTTAAGACCCAATGGTGATTAGAATTTTTGAACAAGATACATTTATTCTGGTGAGATTATGGTTATAAGGAGGATAATTCTCTGGAAATAATCATGTCGTGTGTAGTGATTGAGGATTCATCTAGTTTATCATGACTTTTCAAAATTAATCTTTTATTTTTTTATATTTTTCATATTTCCTTTTGGCATGTACACTTGTGAGATATACGAAGTAATTTTAGATGGAAGAAGATAGAGAGTCCTACAGGTGAGGTTTATGGTAATATATTTGGGGGAAAGATAAAAAATGTAGATTTGATTGTCCAAATAGCACCTTTTAGTGAAAAATGCTAATGTTGATTTTCATAACTTGATTATCAAATTAGTCAAATTTAAGAAGTGGCAAAAAATTTTCCCAGCTTTAGGAAATATATCTTTGATGTACAAAACTGTCGAATTGTATTTGGATTTTCGACTTATCACTCTTTTGATTGACCTTAACTTTTTCCTAGATTGCTCTTTTCGAATTTTCAACCAAGGGGGTTGCTCTAACTTTTTCCAAGATTACCCTTTTGGGTTTTCAACCTAGCAAGCTCTTTTCTTTGGTCCTAACTATTGCCTAGGCCGTCCTTACGGGTTTTCGACCTAGCGGGCTTTTCCTCTGGCCCTAACTTTTGCTTGGATTTATTTTTACCCAGCGGGCTCTTTGTTTTGATCCTAATTTTTGCTTGAACTATTTTTAGAGTTTAATCCAGTAAGACTCTTTGTCTTTGAATTTTAACCCTCATGTTGCTTGGATTATCTTCTAAATTTTAATCCAGCGGATTTTTCCTTTTTTTTTTTTTTGTTTTTCCTGAATATTTTTTTTTAATCTTGACCCTAATCTTTCCTGGATTATCTTCTAGATTTTAATCCAGCAAGTTTTCTCTTGTTTGACCTTTATTTTTGCCTAGATTGTTTTTATAAGGTTTTAATCCAACATATCTTTTATTTAGTTTTGCTTGGATTATTTTTGGTTTTCAATTTAACGGATCTATTTTCTAAAATCTAATTTTTGCTTGGATTGACTTTTGATCCAGCGGGATATTTGTCACTTCTTTCTGTATTTCTTAGACAAGATATTTTTGAGAAGAATTAATAGGAATTGTCCATTGTGATTTGGAACCTTTTTTTCCCATATCTCACTTGAATTTCGATCTTGTTTATTCTACTTCATGTGAACACTTAATTATGTCTTAGGCTAAATTTATAAATTACAACGCTTGGTCCAAAATCATTACAAAAAATAAAGTAAATAAAAAATAAGTAAAAACAAAAAATAAAAAAAAAATACAAAAGGGGAGAAAAAGCCTAATAAATTTCCAAAATAAAAATAAATAAATATAAAAATAACAATAAAAAAAAAAATAGTAACAAAAATAATAAAAAAGTAAAAAAATAAAATAAAATAAAAACAAAAAAGAGAAAAGAATAAATAAAAATAAAATTTCTGTTAAACGGTTAAGGTAGTTAAACGGTTAAAGAAAATAAAAAAAAATGGAGGGAAAAAAGAGGGAAAGAGAGATTTCCAGATACGGGGAAAGGGAGAGAGAGGACATATAAGGCTAAATGCCGCAGTACTGCAAGGGGTTTTTTAATGGGTGGAAGATTTCATCACCGCCGAAAAACTTTCTACGCTATTCTGCTTTTCTTTACTTCTCTCGCTTCTCTCTCTTTCTTTCGAATTTTCTTGATCCCTTTGAAGCATTTAAAAGTTTCCCTATGCCATTGCCTGCTTCGATCATTCTTTCAAAAGTGAGCTCTAGATGTGAACTGGTAATATACCCTACTGTTTGACATTTAAAGATCACATGAGTCTCAGTGCAACCTTGTTTGCCTCAGGCTTTGTGCATATGTGGATCCAGGAAATCGTCTAAATATTATTTTCCTATCACCCTCAAAAGTGAATTTCAAAATACATTTTCAAACACTTAGTCTCACGCAATGAGCTCTAAATATGAACTGGTAGCATACCCTACTGTTCGATATTTAGAAATCATATGGGTCCCAATACAACCCTCGTTTCTCTCGGACCCTGTGCATATGTGAATTAAGAACTTTTCAAATATTCTCAAAAAACTTTCAAAATATCTCTCAATTTCTCCAAAGATCAAGTCTTCAACTAGAACTACGTAGCCTTGAATTTCCCATCGCACCAGGAAATAGGTAGGAGTAGTATCAAGTCCTGTCAGGCTATTTTCCACAAACCTATTTATTTCTATTCTATTTAAAGGGATCAAACAACTTTCAAAAATATCAAAATCACACACTAAGTTTAAGGGTATCGTTCTTCGGAACGGACAAGTAAGGTGTCTAATACTTTCCTTATTCATAACCAACTCCCGAACCTAGATTTCTTCCTCAAGTTAGGGTTTTTCCAAATGTTTTTCCTTAAAATAAAAATTTGGTGGCGGCTCCACAATCACATTAATTCTTTCTAAAATTTTCGCGAGTTTGTCATTTCGCTGTAATTACGGTTATGACAGATAGCGACTCTGTTGGGAACTTTAGATAGTCAGGCCATGTTTCAAATTGAGTGTGTAGCATGTTGATCCCTTTCTATTTTCTACTTTTCCTTATTTATTTTAGGTCGCCACTTCAAATTTGCATGTTTCTCACTCTAGGGTAGAAGATGTGTATATAGCTATTCTGTTGCGATGCTCTTCTCTTACAAGATGATTTCAAATTATTTGTATGCTCTCCACACACTACACTAATGCATGCACCTCATGAGTGAGGCCCTATACCTGGGAAAAAGTGAAGCCTAGGATAGAGGGGTCCAGTGGTGTCACTTTGGACACATGTCTTGTTTGACTATCTCGAAAGCCCCAGCTAGATTGCATCTTATTCATGTGCCCTGCAACTGGTAGCATTCCCTACTGTTGTAGCAAGCATTATGAATTGGAACTTAGCTCTAGTGACCTTTTATACCTCAGGACTAGCAACCATCTTCTGAGAGGTTCATGCATTAAAGGCCATAGATCTTAGGAGAGGTGACCTACACAGGACATAAGGAGGGCACACATCCCTTTCATGATACCTGGTTTATATGCTATTCATAGGTACTTATTTGAACAAAATTAGCCAAAATGGCAGAGAGGAGATGAAATTTGAAAATTAGGGAGATAAAGAAAAATGAGATAGCACAAGGAAAAAATAGAAAATAGAAAAAGAAAGAAAAAGGGGGATAAAAAAAGAAGAAAAGTTAAAAAAATTAAGGGAAGATTAGAAAAATGAAAAAATAATTTTGAAAAATGAAGGAAAATATTAAAAGATCCAAAAGAGAGAGAATATAAATTTTTTTGAAAGAAAGACTAAAAATAATTTCTCATTCAGAGAGAGAAAATCAAAACATAAAACGATAAGAAAACTTAAGAAAACTTTAGCAACATAAATTTTTAATGAAATTATTAGAAAAACCAATCAAAACAACATATCATTCAATCATGTAAATTCTCAAAATAGTCAACTTTCAAATCTTTAATTATTTGTTTGTGCATTTCAACATTACATTCATTCATTCATTAAATAAATTTATCACTGAAAAAGAAGATTTTGAAAATCATCCCATACCTTTCTCATCTTGATACTCATTGGAGCATTGATGCTTTTATCACTCATGATTTTGGCATTCACATTTTTTCTCAATTAATTTTAAATTTAACAGAAAATTGAAGAAAGATAGCTTTCTTGGCACACTTGTAAAACTCGGTTACAATCAAGAATCATGGATGAGTTGGAACGACAAAATGAGGAGTTGAGAAATGAGGTGAAAACTTTGAAGGATCAAATGGCCAAATTAATGGAAGACCCAAAAATGAGAGACATGAGGGGACCCCTTCCGGAAGAACCAATTGGCTCATCATATCTTCCTGACCCCAATCCACAAAGCTCTTTATCATTGCCCATGCCTCCACAAATCGAATGGGTCCATTATGGGTTCTCTCATAGGCATGCACCCTCTTTCATAAGACATACACAAACTCAAACACAAAACCTACCTTCAAATACCATAGAAATCCCTTATATCATTCCAAACACCACCTCACAAGAACTTGTCCAAGCTTACCAAGCAATCGCTGGGGGGATGAATCCTATGTTCACCCAAGGACCTTATCCTATACACATATCACCTTCTCATCCTCATAACATAACAGGAGAACATCAAAGCCATCCTTTTGAGGAAAATGCTAAGAAATGGAAAATCTTAGAAGAAAGGATACGAGTAATTGAGGGAAGTGCAAATGATATCAGAAACGCATCTGACTTGTGCTTAGTTCCCAGCATCATCATTCCTCCCAAATTTAAGGTTCCTAAATTTGAAAAATATCAAGGAACTAGCTGTCTGAGGAACCATTTAACCAAGTATTGCAGGAGGATGGCTGCATATGCTCATGACGATAAGCTGCTCATCCACTTCTTCCAAGATAGTCTAAATGGGGTAGCTACAAACTGGTATACTCAACTGGAACAGACACATATCTGTTCATAGAGAGATTTAGCTGACGCTTTCCTAAAATAGTTCAAGTACAATCTAGAAATGGCTCCTGACAAAACACAGCCTCAGAACATGGCGAAGAAAGGAGATGAAACCTTCGAAGAATATGCACAACAATGTCGAGAGTTAGCAACTCAGGTGCAACCCCCATTATCTGAAAAAGAAATGGTCAGCATGTTCATAGATATACTCCAAGACCCCTTTTATGACAAAATGATCAGCAGTATGACTTCCAGTTTCTTTGATATTGTTATCATAGGAGAAATGGTCAAAGGTGACATGTGTAGTGGAAGGATCGTGCATAAGTCCATCGGGACGATTAATACTTCTGTCAGGTTTGGAAAGAAGAAGACAAGAGAAGCTTATAATGTGGCTTTTGCTCAATGCCAAACACTCCTCAGATGGCACCTTACAGACCAGCTAGTTTCCAACCATCACCTTATACTCCTTATGCATCATATCCCTACATTGCCACAACCTACCAAACATCTTACCCTCCAACTCATAACTATCGTATGCAAATTCGACCACCAATACCATTCATGGCCCAAACATAAGCCATAAACCAAAATCCTAACCAAGGCCGGAAAAAAGAGAAAAAACCTGTCAAATTTGATCCCATCCCAATGACCTACACCGAGTTGCTACCTTGCTTAATCCAGAACTCTTTAGTCGTTCCTTACCCCTTAAAACCTCAAGAACCACCATATCCTAAATGGTATGATGCAAATGCCAAATGTGACTATCATGCAGGGTTCATTGGCCATTCCATAGAAAATTGCCAAGCTCTGAAGCATAAGGTGCAGAACCTAATTGATGCAAAATGGTTAGATTTTGAGAAGTTTTCTCCTGATAACCCATTGTCAAATCATGAGAGTTCATCAGCTAGCTGAAGGAAATTAGGGCAAGAACTATACAATGATGTGCCTTGTAAGAGCCAGGTCTAAATATTAAGGAAAATCATCCAAGATTCTCATACTTTTCAAAATCAATTTTTTGTAATAAATCTCAATGAGAAATACAAAAATTACATTTTTCATGTTGCTTGGGCATATACTTTACAATATTGACTTTACCTCTTGAATTTGTCATTCTTTCCATCATTTAACCCATCACTCATCCTATATCTAAATAATAAATACTTGTTGGTGACAATGCCGGTGCTGTAATAAATAATTTTGAGCGTCTTATTAATCAAATTCAAAGAGAAAAATTAAATGAGGAAGCAGAACAAAACAAGATCAAAATTCAAGTATGGATTTCAAATCGCAATAGACCATTCATTGTAATTCTTCTCAAAATATCTTGTCCAACAAAAATCCCGCTAGATCAAAAGTTCAATCTAGGAAAAATTAGGGATGGAAAATAGATTCACTGAATTGAGAATTAAAAATAATCCAAGCAGGACCAAATAAAAGATCCGACCAACAAAAATAAAAGAAAAAGGAAAACCCACTGGATTAAAATCTAAAAGATAATTCAGGCTAGATTAGGGTCGAAACTTAAGAGAATAAACCAGACAAAGTCATGATAAAATGGTCTTGTTGGATCATACTCCAAAAGCAATTCAGGTAAAAATTAGGATCAAAACAAAGGGCGCTAGGTTGAAAACCCGCAAGGGCGACCTAGACAAAAGTTAAGGTATAAAGACGAAAAGCATGCTAGGTCGAAAACCTGCAAAGGAGACCTAGGAAAAAGTTAGGGCCAAAGACGAAAAGCTCGCTAGGTCAAAAATCTGCCAGGACAGCCTAGGAAAAAGTTAGGGCCAAAGACGAAAACCGCGTGAGGTCGAAAGTCTACCAGGGCGGCCTAGGTAAAAGTTAGGGACAAAGATGAAAAGCTCGTTAGGTCGAAAACCCGCAAGGGCGGCCTAGACAAAAGTTAGAGCGACCTGATGGGTTGAAAACTCAGAAGAGCAATCCATGCAAAGGTTAAGGTCAATCAAAGGAGTGACAAGGTGAAAATCAGAGTACAATTCGACATTTCTGCATCACATATTTCCTAAAATTAGGGCAAAATTTTGCCATTTCTCAAATTTGATTAATTTGACAATCAAAGTTATGAAAAGTAGCATTGAAAATTTTCACCAAAAGGTGCCATTTGGGCAATCAAACCTACATTCTTCATCTTTCCCTCCAACTATACTACCCTAAACCTCATATACAAAACTCTCCATCTATACTACCCATTGACTATCTAAAATCACTTCACATATCTCACTAGTGCACATGCCAAAAAGAAATATGAAAAAATGAAAAAATAAAAAGATTAATTTTGAAAAGTCATGATAAATTGGAGGAATCCTCAAACAATCGCAACATGGCATGATTGTGTCTAGAGAGTCATCCTCCTACCAGCCATAATGCCACCGAAACAAAAGGAGTGTGTCCTATTCAATGATTATGATCACTGTTGGGTCTTAAAGATATTGGAAAAGAAAAGTTTCAATGTTGACCAAGAAGCTAAGAAGAGGAGTCACTCCGGCTCGTCCTGAATCTTGATCCCACTTACATATGCTACACGGTTGTCGAGGAAAGAAAATGTAAAAAAAAATCAAAATAAAAGTGGAACAAAATAAAATCATCTAAATCATCTCATGGCATGCATTCATCCTAGTCCATTCCATAGCATTCATTCCATGATATTTGATCAAATAATCATTTTAAGCATCATCAATGTTTATAAAAAATAATAAATAAGTTAAAACATCTTGTCATCTCGCATTTATTAAAGCATTGCATAACTAATTTCAAGTTTTTGTTCAAAATGTTAAAACTGGGGCAAATTTTTTCCCCAAACCAATCAAAATTAACATAAATTACTAAAAAAATTCTCAAAATTAGGGCAAATGTTTTGCCAAAAAGTTCAAATTGAGATAATCTCCAATCATTGAAAACCCAAGATTCAAATTAGGGCAAATTCTTATTCAAGTCAGTTTAAAATTAACATCTCAAAAACCGGGGCAAAATTTTTCCCAAACCAATTCTAAATTGAGATAACCACTAACATTTCAAAACTGAGTCAAACATTTGCCCAGAAAAAATTCAAATCAAGACAACCCCTAATTGCTGAAAAACAAAAGTTTAAATTAAGGAAAATTCTTGTTCAAACCAGTTCAAATTGACAAAATTGCGAAAAAATGTGGCAAACATTTTCTCAAAAAAAATTCAAAAGGGAAATCGTCAAAACTGAGGCAAAATTTTTGCCCAAATTACTTCGAATGAGTAATTAGCAATTGCTTAAAAATCTTCAAACTTGTGGAAATTTTTTTGCCTAAACCACTTAAACTAAGGCAAGCAGCACATAACTTAAATTTATTCAAAATAAAATAATTTCCGACGGCTAGAAATAACTCAAGACATCTAACAAAATGAATTTGTACTTCCTTCCTCACCTATTCATGCATCAGGCAGTATGCCTGCACTTCCGGGACACATTATTGTCCTAACAAGAATTTATTAACACCCTCTACAATTTTATCAGGTCTTTCCCAAGATCATCTCATTTGTCTTTACAGGTTATCTCTCTCATTCCTGTCTTAACAGGTCTTTTTCATTATACCACACATATCTTAATAGGTCATCCTTGTAAACTTACTACCTATCTTAACAAGGCGTCCTTCATACTTCTTACTTGTCTTAACAAGTCATCATCATGTCACCTTACCTGTCTTAACAAGTCATCTCACCTTGCTTGTCTTAATAGGCCATCCTTTCTAGTCCTATCTTAACAGGTCTTTTCTTACCTGTCTTAACAAGTCATTCACCTTGCCTATCTTAACAGGCCATCCCTTCCATTTCCAGTCTTAACAAGTCTTTTCTTACCTATCTTAACAGGTCATTCACCTTACCTATTTTAACAGGTCATTCCTTTCATTTCCTGCCTTAACAGGTCTTCTATAGGTCATCTCTTGTATTCCTGTCTTAACAGGTCATCTTTTATGCTCTTTGCTTGTCTTAATAGGCCATCATCTGACTTGTCCTAACGGGTCATCTCTTTCATCTTTCCTGTCTTAATAGGTCACCTCTTTTATCAATTTCATTAACAAGTCTTTCTAGTTTTCCATACCTATCATAACAAGTCATTCTTTTTCCTTGCCTATCTTAACAGGTCATTGACACGCTCGTCGCAAACGCGCAAAAAATAATTTCTAGATTTCCCCCAAACTATTGGTATAGTATAAGGTGCAACCTAGGTCATCTCCCAAAGACCATTTCAGATTCTTAAGCAAATAAGGAGAAAGTTAGAACAAGGGGGTTTTGTAAAGATGCGATGTTGAGTTCTAAATACAAAATACAAAATAAAATTAATTTCACTTAACAATTATCAACTCAAGGAATTCAGAGGCTATTTTCTTAACTAATCATTGATCACTAAAATCATGCATTGTGTTTATCAACCTAGGATCATCTGGAACCCCTAGAATGATCCTTGAATTCTCTACTGAGAAACCTCTCAGAATTTAATTGATTATGATCAACAAGATTTAGTAACCACTTAATCTTTTATCTAAACCAATTTCACAATCAGAATTCAGTTGAAGTAAGTAATAAAATGAAAACCTTCAATTCAATTACTTAATTTCTACTCTTCAAACTTTTGGAAAATGATTTACCAATCAAAAACCAATTATCAATCAATTATGCATTAATCAAAATACGTCAACCGATCAAACTTTGATTAAAGAATAAAATTGAAGAATATAGTGAAGCAGAGTAGAAACCACTTAATAAGCATTTAAATAAAGATCAAGACCTCAAAGTTAAAATGAAAATAGCTTGAATCCTTGAATTGAAACTACAAACCTAGCCTTCCATGAAGGAGGCAAACTAACAACAAAGAAATCCTAAGCCTTCCATGTAGGAGGCAACTAAAAATAAAGAAAAACTAAGCCTTCCATGTAGGAGGAAAACTAACAAGAAAGAAAAACTAAGCCTTCCATGTAGGAGGCAAACTAACAAGAAAGAAAGAAAGATGGAAAATGGTATTGGAGTTAATCTCCAAGTGGTGTGTTTCTCCTCTTGTAAACCCTTCTATTTATAGAGGATTTTTTAGGCATCATCTTCAGAAAGTCACCAACTAGGATATTACTTTTCTACCCTTTTATTGCTTTCACATGGGCTTTGTTGAAAATGCAAAACACTTTTGAATTTTTGCCACCAATGAGCACAACAATTTTGACTTTCTTGCACCGCAATTTCGGATGTTCACATGTCCGAATTAGAGCTTGACTTCTGAACAAAAGTTGTAGCCCCGGATCTTAGCTGTCCAAAAAATTTTATTTCATCTCAATATGACTTCTATATCTCAAGATATGGCCGGATCTTTGCACACTGTTCAAATTCCACGTCAGCAACACTATCTCATCTTTTGAGATAATTTCGGAGTCCTAAACATCCCATTTAGAGTCTGATCTTGCTTTGTAACTATGGACACTTCTTTAAGCTTTCATTCAAGATAGATTTCATGATTTTTGGATGTCTAAAACTGCTATTATGCTCAAAATACTATAATAGTGTCATTTTAATCGGGTAAGCAAAGAAATTCAATTAAACTTCATATGAACCCAAACTCATAAAATATGACAAAGATCACTTAATTGAACATATAAGAAGTCTTAATGAGATAAAAGTGAGAGATAATTATTTATGAAATCTATGCTTATCAGTCATCCTTCTTCTTATCTATTTTAACAGGCCAATCCTCTCAGTTCCTATCTTAACAATTCTTTTGTATACTTCTTACCTGTCTTAATAGGTCACCTCTTATATTCCTGTCTTAACAAGCCTTCTCCATACCGTCCTAATAGGTCACTCTTTTTCCCACTTGTCTTAACTGGTCGTCTCTTTTATACTTCTTGACTGTCTTAACAGGCCTTCCCCTTCCAAGTCTCCATGCCACTTTGCCTGTCTTAACAACTCTTTTGTATTTTTCTTACCTGTCTTAACAGGCCATCCTCTTTCTTGCCTATTTTAACTGGCCACCCTTTCCAGTTCCTATCTTAACAGGTCTTCTGTGTTTTGTGTTGCCTCGTAACAGGTCACCATTTTTCTTACATGTTTTGATAGGTCATTCCTTCCATTTCCTATCTTAACAAGTCTTTTCCTTTTCATTTTTCCTGTCTTAACATGTCATCCCTTCTATTCCTGTCTTAACAAAAATTCTGCATTCCACTTTAGCATGTCAATTATTTAGCCTATCTCCACAGGTTTGCATTATTTCCTGTCAACAACAGGACATCACCTGCATATCACCTATCTTAACAAGTCTGCATATAGTCTGTCTTCACAGGTTTGCATTCTTTCCTGTTAATAACAGGACATCACCTGCATATCGCCTGTCTTAACAGGTCTGCATATCACCTGTCTTAACAGTTTTGCATTTTTCCTGTCAATAACAGCGCATCACCTGCATATCGCCTGTCTTAACAAGTTTGCATATTTCCTGTCTTAACAGGTTTCCATTTTTCCTGTCAAGAGCAGGACATCATCTACATATCGCTTGTCTTAACAGGTCTGCATATTGCTTGTCTTAATAGGTTTACATTTTTCCTGTCAACAACAGGACATCATTCGCGTATTTCCTGTCTTAACAGGTTTGCATCTTTTTCTGTCAACAATAGCACATCATTTGCATATTTCATGTCTTAACAGGCTAGCATGTTTAATTTTCTGTATTCCGGCCTATACTGTCAGGCCCCGCACGTTTAATTTTCTGCATTCCAGCCTATACTGTCAGGCCCAACACGTTTAATTTTCTGTATTTAGGCCTATACTGTCAGGCCCAACACGTTTAATTTTCTGTATTTAGGCCTATACTGTCAGGCCTAGCACGTTTAATTTTTTGCATTTTAGCCTATGTTGTTAAGCCTAACACGTTTAATTTTCTATATTCCGGCCTATACTGTCAGGCCTAACATGTTTAATTTTCTGCATTCCAGCCTATATTGTCAGGCCAAGAAGGTTTAATTTTTTGCATTCCGGCCTATGTTGTTAGGCCAAGCATGTTTAATTTTCTGCATTCCGACCTATGCTGTCATGCCCAGCACGTTTAATTTTCTGCATTCCAGCCTATACTATCAAACCCAACATGTTTAATTTTCTACATTTCGGTCTATACTGTTAGGCTAAGCACATTTAATTTTCAGCATTTCGGCCTATATTGTTAGGCCCTAAACTTTTAAGTTTTCTTCATTTTGGCCTATATTGCCAAGCCCAACATTTTAAATTCCCACCAGCCTAAACTGTCAGGCCTAGCATGTTTCATTTTCTGCATTCCAGCTTATACTGTCAGGCCCAGCACATTTAATTTTCTGCATTCAAGCCTATACTGTCAGGCCCTACACTTTTGAATTTTCTACAATTTGGCCTATACTGTCACACCCAGCATTTTAAATTCCCACCAACCTATATTATCAGGCCCAGCATTTTAAATTTCCATCAAGCCCATCATCAAGCTCAACAATTCAAGTTTCTTGCATGTCGGCCTATAATGTTAGGCCCAACATTGTAAATTTCCATCAAGCCTATTATCAGGCTCAGCATCTCAAGTTTCTTGCATTTTAATTCCTACATTTTGACCTATCATATCAGGCCTTACATATTAAACTTTGTCATCCTATCGCACAAGGCTGTGCATTTCAAATTTTGGCATTTTTTGGCCTATCATACAAGGCCCAACATGTTTTCATTTCTGTCAATCCATCATAGGGCTGTTCATTTTAATTTCCCGTCCTTGGCTTATCACACAAGGCCTACAAAGTTCTTTCAAAATTCCAACATCTGAATTGCCATCCTCCAGTTTATCACTGCAAGCACTTCTAAGTTTCTTCCAAACCCGGGACTTTCCTGGTACTCTTGAAACATCGTTCAAGTTCAATATCTTTCTAACATCTTCAAACCTTTATTATAGGGCTTGCACTCATGCTAGTTGATATCCTTATATCGGACATAATTAGTTCACGTCTTTACTTACTTCCTACCATGATAATTTAGAAAATTATTTCTCATATTATCTGGTAAGAAAGTGAGTAAAGAGGGGGAAATTGTGAACACATAATTATGTCCGAGACTAAATTTATAAATTGAAACGCTTGGTCCAAAATCATTACAAAAAATAAAAATATATATATACAAAAGGGGAGAAAAAGCCCAATAAATTCCCAAAATAAAAATAAATAAATAGAAAAATAACAATAAAAAATAATAATAGTAACAAAAAAAATATAAAATAAAATAAATAAATAAATAAAACAAAAAAATAAATAATAAATAAAAATAAAATTTCTGTTAAAAGACGGTTAAGGTAGTTAAACGGTTAAATAAAATAAAAAAATGGCAGGAAAAAGGAGGGAAAGAAAGATTTCCTGATACGGGGAAACGGAGAGAGAGGAGATATATGGCTAAATGCAGCAATATTGTAAGGGGGATTTTTGATGGGTGGAAGATTTCATCACTGCCGAAAAACTCTTTACGTTATTCTGCTTCTCTTTACTTCTCTTGCTTCTCTCTGCTTCTTTCGACTTTTCTTGATCCCTTTGAAGTATTTCAAAGTTTGTCTATGCCATTTCCTGCTTCGATCTTTCTTCCAAAGCTCCTCTCATTGTTGCGGAAGGGAGAAGAAACCATTACACTTCCAAGAATTAGCCTCATTCAGAGTTGAAGTTAGCTTAGTTCAGAAAAAACTCTCATACTTCTCTGGAGGATCTCGGTTGCAGAACTCATTCCCTATCGACGAAGATGGATTACTATTCTAGCATCGACATCATCCAAGTCAGATTCTTTACATATTCCCTTCTTCTTGCTTCATTAAGTGTTGTCCATCATAAGTTTATCTCGTTTTTCCCGATAGCCTGGATAGATCATGCACAACAATAAAGGTATTCTGTTGATTGCTATGCTAGGCGTTCAATTTTGGTACTTGAACCTTAATTTTGAGGTTCTGAGTTAGACGATAGGTAAATTAAGCGAATCTGGATGTAGCTTTGCCGTTAATACAAACCTGTGCAGAAGAACCTCCTCGGGAAATTGACTTCTAAAAAACATTAGGCGTGCAACATGTGAGGTAGATCATAGGAAACAATAGATGTCAGCGTCATTAGCATCTGGTCAAGCTCCAGTTTGCCAATCAGGTTCCATTGGACTAACTTCCGTGTATATTGACATAAGGTTTCACTTAGTAGAGGCATGTTTGAGGAGGAGTTTAACTTGCAAAACTAGCAAAAGATATGCATCTTCTGGTCTAGCTTCAGGTAAAAATGTCTATTGGTCACGTTGCTGTCAAGATTATTAGCATGAATCAGGTTCATTTACACAAAATGCTTATAATGAGCAGTAGGTGGAAAACATTAAGGAAATTGAAATTACTAATTCAAGGTGCTGCAGGCAGAAAGGTAGTTACCACTAGCATGAATCATGCTCACAGTCATTCTCGTAATATATTTACATGCATCATTGAAAGTCAGTGGGGATCTCAAGGAGTGGCATCCACCATATGATATCAGCTCACTAAAAACAAGATTGTCGTTAAACTTAGTGGGAGACCTATTTCCAGTTGAGTATTAAAGCCTTGCCCACAATATCTGAATAAGATGAAAGGCTGTATCTATTTCATGGTGCTTCCTTCTATCAGTCATTCGTTCTATATCAGAGTATATAACAAGGACTGGAGCTTGTGGATCTCTAAGAAATTTCTAGAATGCTTCAGCAAATTGCAACTTGAACGTATAGATAAGATTTTCTGGGATTCTACGCAAGACCATGTAGAGCTTCATTTGCAGGGCCTAGAACCATGGATGCAAACCCCTCTTGATTTGATGGTGTTTCGTGAACAAGCTCTGTGACTTATATTGGATCTAAGCAGTACTGTAATAACCTTATGGCCTTATCAGAATTCTCTTACACCACATGCATTTATGAATCTCTTTGTTCCTTTGTGCAAGTTAACCTTTTCTCCGAGAAGATGCTAAGGAAAATGTTGCTACAGACCTATAACTTTCTACATGCAACATCAAGAAATGAGCAGGATTGTAATTTGTATCATCACTTGGTTTAGTTCATTGATTCTTATGATCCATCACTAAGAGGCTTACAAGAAGACCTAAATTTTGCGAGGCCCTCGAATTAGAAAGGTATTAGAGGCTATGGGTCCTATTATATTTCTATCAACAGATGCAGAGTCTTGCTGTTGGTTCTCAACTTCCAAATCATGGTGTGGACCAAACACCAATGTACATATGCTTTTTGGGAGCTTCCGAGCTTGAGAAAATTGCTCACTATCATCAGGAAATCTCTCATACATGCGGGATGGCCAGATATGCCGAGAAAGGTAATAGCCCCACAAACGACGTCCTGATATTGAAGACAAGATTGTTCTTGATGGAGATGCACCATGCCTCATCCTAGATGACTGTTCACTACCAAAATAAGTCAAGTTAGATACGGCTCAAGCAGTTGTCTTGAATGAAGTGATAATGCATGGCTTCTTAAAACTTGATATTCCAGGTTGGCCTCATTATGTTACAATTAGAGTGATTGCTATTTTGCCTATCCTTTGTGTCAGGAATTCAAGAGCACAAGGGATGTATCAACTACTTATATTCACTCAAATTTTGGTAGTTTTGCAACATGTTGTTAAGACCAGATCATATGAAGGTGTTTATGGAAGTTGACACTAACAGAGATGGGAAAATCACTAGAGAGTAGGCCCACAGTCTATTCTTAAGTTGGAGATTACCAATAGAGGTCTTAAAAAAGGGTTTGGGACTTGTCTGATCGGGATAATGATAGCATGCTTTCTTTGAAGGAGTTTTGCTTTGCTCTTTATTTGATGGAGCGATACAAGGAAGGTTTCCCTCTTCCACAATCTCTTCCAACAAGTATTATGCATGACGAGGCATTGATGTCTATGACTAGCCATTCAAAGATTACTTATGGAAATGCAACCTGGGGTTTTCAATAGTAACAAGGGATACCAGGTAGCTAGTTTGAGGCTACCAATGCCTGGAAATTCTGTTCGGGCTGATGGCACTATACAGCCCAATCAGCCAAAGTTGGGAACCCTTATGTTGGAGGATTTCTTTTTGAGCCACACAGAAAATGGTGAGCAAAATTTACTAAACTCAAAGCCTCAAAAGGCAGCAACAGCAGAAACAAAGGTTACCCAAATTAAGTAGAAGTCTTAACTAAATAATGCCTTGTCAGAACATTCATGAATCCCAAATTTAGGTTGGCATAATAAGGTTTAAAAAGGTGGAGGTCCCACTTGATGCTATCTCCAAAATCCATATACGGAAATTGAAAAAATGACAAGGAATGGAACCTATGCGGTGCATTGGACTAATAGATCAAGACGTGGACATTGGAAGTCACGAGTACCCTAATTTTGCAGCCTTATGGTAGTTGGGCTTACTAATAAGATTTCAAAGATTTAAATAATGTCCATGTCACTGTTACCAATCACCAAATTATAAAGGGATTTTCGGATTAGAATATCATATTCATCAAAAAGAAAGCAAATAAATTAATAGATAAAGCCTCATGTAATTATCCAAATATTTAAATTTTAAATATTATATATTTCAGAGTTTAAAAGTGTTTCAATTTAAACTTCAAAAAATATATATACTTCAAAATATTTTAAAATTCTAAATTATCATATCAAATTTTTAAAATGTTAAATTTAGTTTTAAAAAATACATCTTTAAATTCAAAGACATATTTTAAATCTCACGCAAGGAGCTCTAAATACGAACTGGTAGCATACCCTATTATTCAGTATTTGGAAATCCTATGGGTCCCAGTACGACCTTTGTTTATCTTAGACCCTGTGCACATGTGGATTAAGAATTTTCTTCAAATTATTTGAAAGTATTAAATACTACGTCATTCTTCTACTAACCTCAAAACAACAAATTCTCAAAACACTCTAATATTTTTCAATAAATCCTAGATTTCATGCAATGAGCTCTAAATATGAACTGGTAACATACCCTACTGTTCAGTATTTAGAAATCATATGAGTCTCAGTGCAACCCTCGTTTGCCTCAGTTTAAAATTTATCAATGAATATTTAAATAAATTAATGAAAGGAAAAAATAATAAAAAGAAATATATAGTAAAACTAAAATCAAATTAGTAAAAGTAAAAACAAAAGATAAACAAAAATAAGCAGAAGGAAAAAGAAGGAAAAACTTAGAAAATCCAAAATTAATAAGTAGTAAATAAATGATAATAATAAAAAACCAATATAATTAAAACCAAAATAATAATTTGAATTATAAAAAATTTACGGAGAATAAAAAATAACGAACTAAAAAATAAAAAATAATAAAAACTGAAAAAATAAAATATAAACAAAAATATAAAATCAAAAAATCAAAAATAAGAGAAAAGGGAAAAGAGCGGGAATTTTTAAAAGAAAGAGTATAAAAAGAAGAAAAGGGGGTGTGAGGCTGCCACTGGAGGGAGGAGAAGAAAAAGGCCAAGAATTCATTCTAAAAGGGAAAAAAAAAGGCTTCAGAAGGATCTTAGAAAGAAAGGGAGAACTCCCTGAGTAGGGAAGAGGAGACCTAGGAAGTTCAAGAAATGCTGGTGGCTCATCAAGATTCCCAAGTACGATTTGGAACATCATAATTATGCATAGTGGCAGGGATTTTATTTAGGATCATGATTCATACCCTCTGCATGCATCTTGTTAG
The DNA here is from genome assembly GCA_037954105.1 of Canavalia gladiata. Taxonomy (NCBI): domain Eukaryota; kingdom Viridiplantae; phylum Streptophyta; class Magnoliopsida; order Fabales; family Fabaceae; genus Canavalia; species Canavalia gladiata. Next base: position 37,330,352 of record CM075658.1, on the reverse strand, counting down.
TCTTTATCTTAGATATAACTCTAGCATTTTGAATACATTTCGGTCGAGCATGCGATCCCGTTCTTAGCCTCTTTAACACCGTAACTTAGCGCTGGTGGGGTTGTTGATTTTGGTCGGATTGAATCGCCATGAGAATAGCTTGACATTTTCTCCTAATGGGGGTGATTCTGAAATGGAAACAAATCATACTCAAGTTGAGTGAGAATCCAGGTTTCAAGAGCGTTATTCGGTGAGAATGAGGCCTATGATTCTGAGAAAAACTGAAGATAATATGGAATAGTGGTTTATCATGGGAGGACAGTATGCCATGTATGCAGAGGCATATTCTTTAATGTTCATACATTATGGAAAGATACTAGTGTAGAGGACTTCGTACGGTCTTGCACTCCTGGAATTCTAAGCATGCGCAGTTTGGCATCAAAGTTAAGGCTCTCCCATGGTGCAGATCCGAATGTTCAAAGTGCAGTGTTATCTCCTACCTTGATCCTTGCATGGTGAAAGGAGTCCTTGTTGGTGCTTGTCGGTACATACGATAGATAGCATGTGTTGCTATGATTCATGCTTGTATAGCCACGAACGATTTAGTCTTGCTGCCATCATCTTTGGAAATGGTTCTAGACCGATAATTGATAATGGCGATTGTAATCTCGAAGCCTCGAGTATGTCTGAATGGAAGGTTTATTGTTTTGCTCAAAATGGATCCAGAATTCTGATTCATTCCTTGGCCCACTAGAAGCCTGATAACCCATAGTTGTCTTAAGAAATTGTAGAGCTTTGCATTGTATTCATGTTGTGGGTTCTTGTACCTGATACCTCTCTTGATTTCCTTTACTTCGCCGGAACTTTGAAAACATTAGACATGATCCCGGATGAGTAATAGGGATTCTGCTTCTTGTTCGTCTTGCTCGCTTCTCCGCCATGCCGCCTTCGGGCCTACCTGATTCTGTTACCGGTTTACCACTCCAGCACCACATGCAATAGTCCATGGATCTCATGCATGCTTGCGTAAACTATTCCTTCAACGCAGTAGCCATTACAGAGTACGGACGTTCCCAGCAAGTTCGAAGCCTAGACCATAACGAGAAGGAAAGGCAGCGTGCCAAAACGGAGGGGGACGAAGCTGAAGTGGGGTAGCAAATCCGAAAACGAGGGTGTGATCTTGCTGCCGTCGTACTCAAGAAATAGAAACCGGCTTTGACCATAATGGAGAAGGCTCTTGTTAAATTTGTGCGCATATGGACCAAAATCAACAGGGTGCACTTGTAACTACCAATCCACATTCGGATTCGTGGAACTTATGCGGTTCTCTTAGGTGATAAAGGACTTTCCAATAAGATGGGTATGCTAATTGATTGCCATTGTATGCGTGGGAGAGACAATAGCTTCGAACCTAGAATAAGAAAAGTGACGTCGAGGGAAACACAAACATGCAGACTACCAAAGAGTCAGTGGATTCATTCAGAAATCTTGTTGTTATCTAAAAGATCCAAGTAGTCCTTCCTACTTGCCTTGAGTGATCCAGTCATGTGGAAAAAGACCAGTAGAGTTCAGGAACGATTAGTTCAAGTACGAAAGTACCCCAAGCCAGTATCGATCATTTGGCCATGTTATGGCCCCTCATGAAGTTATAATAAATTGCGGAAGTTGGGATCCGATTGTCTTCAAGCGCCCACGTCGTCTATATTATTAGTTTTGCTATATGGTTTGTGGGAATAGATGAGCACACGTCATGAATGCGGGGTATTTCCCTCCACTGGATTTTTGCTAGAGAAACAAAGCCACAAAATCAGGATCCCCAGATGGATTGGAGGTTGCACAAGCTGGGTGTGATCACGGGATACTCAAGCTCGGCTGGGATCAACTTAAAGATTAAAAAAAGGGGTCTGGGCCCACCAATAACTCAAACTTAGAGAACCCCATTCTCCCATGCAAATCACGTACGATAGCCCCATGTCCGCTTGGTTTGCCTTAAAATAAAATCAGGATATTGGAAACTCAATGGAGGCGATGGATTAGTGGTGGGGTGAAAGTGCATGCGACGACCGGTCTGTGGTTCGAACCCTATCCAGGCCATTTTTCTTTTAATTCCAATAAGACGTATAGCATTCGTGGATTGAAATTAAACCACCCCAAGCCTAGCCTTCAATACAGGTTGACTGGAAGTAGACCACCCCAAGCCTAGCTTTAAATATAGGTTTCATCTCGGTTCAATGCAAGGGGCCTCTATCGCATACATAAATTGGGCCTTGCATCTACAAATGATCCAAGCCACAACATTTAGGTCCCATTTTTAGTCCAGGATTGCAAAGTCAACAGTGGATCATGTCACTTATTTCAGGATGCCACAATTGAATCATGTTTGCTCACACAAATCACGTGGGCTACAATTTCACCACCAATTTTAACTCCTTATGCACTGACGCGATTTCTGGGGCATCAGCAATTACCAGCCCGATATTATTCATTTTGGGCCCGCCATTCAAACTGGGCCTCAGCTGCACAAGTGGACTAATGCCCAGTTAACTGCCTGATATTTAAGCTATCCGTACAAAATAGGCTGCGTTAAAAATATTTATTTAACATCATAAATAGGGATAAATAATACATGCTACTAATTCAAGCTCGAATAATATATGTCTCTTTCAAGCTAATTTCATTCTAAATCAAGTTGATCTCTCCACAAAATCTCAAATTAAGCTTAACTTATCTTCCTAAAATTTCAAGCATAAGTCAAGTAGATCTCTTCTTTCATTTTTAGTTTAAATCAAACTTGGTTTATTCCCTCAACTCTTCAAATCAAATTTATTTTCGATCAAGACCATTCTAGTCTAATCAAATTCTTTTTAATTCAAAGCGAATGCAAGTCAAGCTCTCTTTTTCACTTCAAATCAAGTTCTTTTAATCAAGTCCCGATCCTTTTCCTTCAAAATTAATTTCTTTAATTCTAGGTCTCACACAATGAATCTTAAGCATGAACTGGTAGCTTTTTTTGCTGTTCGATGCTTAGGAATTCATATGGGTTCCAAGTGCAGTCGTAGTTGTCTTGGACCCTGTGCATATGTGGATCGAGGATCCTTTTGTAAAGAATTTCAATAAAAACTTCATTTTAGAATCCCCAAAGTCTCACGCAACGAATCCTAAAGCAAGAACTGGTAGCTTTTTTTGTTGTTCGATGTTTAGGAATTCTTATGGGTCTCAATGCAGCCATAGTTGTCTTGGATCCTGTGCATATGTGGACTAAAGATTCTCCTTAAAATATTTTCAAAACATTCTAGCCATCTTCAAACATTCCTTTTCAAGCACCATTCATTTTCAAATAATCTTTTTCAAACACCTCTGAAGGTCAAGCCTTCACGTACACCAGAACTACGTAAGCCTTGAGTTTCCCATTGCACCGGGGAATACGTAAGAGCAGGATCAAGTCCTGTCAGGCTAACCTCCATCAAGTCATTTACTTCACTTTAATTAAGGGATCAAACTATTTTCAAAGAATCACACACTCAATTTAAAGGATACTGTTCTCTGGAACAGGCGAGTGGGATGCCTAACACCTTCCCCACTGGTAACCGACTCCTGAACCTGAATCTCATCCTCGAGTTAGGGTTTTTTCAAATATTTTTCCTTTAAATAAAAATTTGGTGGCGACTCCAAACAAAACAAAAATTATAATTTTAAAATTTTAGCGAGTCCGTCGTCTCGTTGGAGTTACGGTTGCGACACTACGTCATTCTTCTACTACCCTCAAAACATCCAATTATCAAAACACTCTAATATTTTTCAATAAATCCTAGATTTCACGCAATGAGCTCTAAATATGAACTAGTAACATACCCTACTGTTTAGTATTCAGAAATCATATGAGTCTCAGTGCAACCCTCGTTTGTCTCAGACTCTGTGCATATGTGGTTCTAGGAAAATATTTTAAGATCAAATTTTCAAAATACATCTGTAATTTTAAATAATCCTGGATTTCACGCAGTGAGCTCTAGATGTGAACTAGTAGCATACCCTATTGTTCGACATTTAGAGATCACATGAGTCTCGGTGCAACCCTCGTTTGTCTTAGGCTTTGTGCATATGTGGATCCGGGAAATCATCTAAATATTATTTTCCTGTCACCCTCAAAAGTGAATTTCAAAATACATTTTCAAACACTTAGTCTCACACAATGTGCTCTAATACGAACTTATAGCATACCTCAGTGTTCGATATTTAGAAATCATATGGGTCCCAATACAACCCTCGTTTATCTTGGACCCAGTGCATATATGGATTAAGAACTTTTCAAATATTCTTAAAACACTTTCAAAATATTTCTCAATTTTTCTGAAGATCAAGTCTTTAACCAGAACTACGTAGCCTTGAATTTCCCATTGCACTAGGAAATACGTAGGAGCAGGATCAAGTCCTGTCAGACTATTTTCTACAAACTTATTTATTTCTATCGTATTTAAATGGATCAAAAAATTTTCAAAAATATCAAAATCATACACAGTTTAAGGGTATCGTTCTTCGGAACGGACAAGTAGGGTGCCTAATACCTTCCTTATTTGTAACCGACTCTTGAACCTAGATTTCTTCCTCAAGTTAGGGTTTTTCCAAATGTTTTCCCTTAAAATAAAAATTTGGTGGTCGCTCCGCGATCACATTAATTCTTTCTAAAAAACTTTGTGAGTTCGTCATTTCGTTGTAATTTCGGTTACGACACTTCCTCATTTAATTTTTCCTTGAGTTTGATTAATGAGAGGTTCAAAATTATTTATTACAGGACTAGCATCGTCACCGATAGGTATTTATTATTTAGATATAAGATAAGGGGTTGAGTGATGAAAAGAATGACAAATTCTAGAGGTAAAGTTAGTATTGTAAGGTACATGCCAAAGAAACATGAAAAATATAATTTCTGTATTTCTTATTTAGGTTTATTACAAAAATTGGTTTTGAAAAGTGTGAGAATCTTGGATGATTTTTCCTCAATATTTAAACCTAGCTCTCATATAATTGTTGCCTCAATTTCTTTTAGCTTGATGGACTCTCATGATTGGGAATGGACTATTTCCTATATTAGGAGAAAACTTCTCAAAATCCAACCATTTCACATCCATTAAGCTTTGCACTTTATGCTTCAAAGCTAGGCAATTTTCTGTTCAATGACCAATGAACCCCACATGGTAATCGCATTTGGCATTTGCATCATACCATTTAGGATATGGTGGTTTTGCAGGTTTCAAAGGATGAGGAGCAACTAAAGTGTTTTAGATTAAGTGAGGTAGCAACTCAGTGTAGGTCATTGGGATAGGGTCAAATTTCACAGGTTTTTTCTCTCGTATGTTTTTTTGGCTTTGGTCAAAATTTTGGCTTTGGTCAAAATTTTGGCTTATGCGCGTTTGGTTCATGAATGGTGTTGGTGGTCGAATTTGCATAGGAAAACTATGAGTTGGAGGGTAAGGTGTTTGGTAGGTTGTGGCGATGTAGGGATGTGGTGGATAAGGAGTTGGTAGTTGAAAACTAGTTGGTCCATAAGGTGCTATTTGAGATGTGTGTTGGTCAGGAGCCAAAGCCACATTATAAGCTTCTTCTGTCTTCTTTTTTCCAAACCCAGCAGTAGCATTAATTGCCCCAATAGACTTATGTATAATCTTTCCACTGTGTATGTCACATTTAACCCTTTCTCTTATAACGACAATATCAGAGAAAATGGCAGTCATACTCCTAATCATTTTATCATAAAAGGAGTCTTAGAGTATATCAATGAACATGCTGACCATATCTTTTTCAGATAATGGGGGTTACACCTGAGCAGCCAACTCCCGCCATCATTGTGCGTATTCTTTGAAGGTTTCATCTCCTTTCTTAGCCATATTTTGAAGTTGTGTTCTGTTAGGAGCCATATCTAAATTATACTTGTACTGCTTTAGGAATGTGTTAGCCAAATCTCTCCATGAACAGATATGTGTTCGTTCCAATTGGGTATACCAATTTGCAGCTGCCCCAGTTAAACTATCTTGGAAGAAGTGGATGAGTAGCTTATTATCACGAGCACATGCAGTCATCCTCCTACAATACATGGTTAAGTGATTCCTTAGACAACTAGTTCCTTGAAATTTTTAAAATTCAGGAACCTTAAATTTGGGAGGAATGACCACTCCTGGAACTAAACACAAGTCAGCTACTTCTCTAGTGTCATATCCACTTCCCTCAATTTCATGTATCCTTTCCTCCAATATCTTCCATTTCTCAGCACTTCCATCAAAAGGATTATTTTTCTATTCTCTTGTCATGTTGTGTGGATGAGAAGGTGATATGTATATAAGATGAGATCCTTGGGTGAACATAGGATTCATCCCTCAGCAACTATTTGACAAGCTTGGACAAGTTGTTATGAGGTGGCATTTGGAATGACATGAGGAATTTCCATGGTGTTTGATGGTGGGTTTTGTGTTTGGATTTGTGTATTTTTTAGGAATAAGGGTGTGTATCCATGAGGGAACCAATAATGAACCCATTTGGCTTGTGAAGGCATGGTCAATGGCAAAGAGCTTTGTGGATTAAGGTCAGGAAGATATGATGGGCCGATTAGTTCTTCTAAGAAGGATCCCTCATATCCTTCTGTTTTAACAACTAGAGGGCCTCAATTAATTTGGCCATTTTCTCCTGCAATGTTTTTCACTTCATTTCTCAATTCCTCATTTTATTGATCTAATTCATCCATGATTCTTGATTATGAACGAGTTCTATAAGGGTGTCGAGAAAGTTATCTTTCTTCAATTTTTATTTTTGTTAGATTTGAAACTAATATTGAGAAATATGTGAATGCAAAGTCATGAATGGCAAAGATATCAATGCTTCAATGAGTATCCAAATGAAGAAGATATGAGATAATTTTTAAAACCTCTTATTTCCAAAGAATTTTTTTTTAATGAATAAATGAATGTAATGTTGAAATGCACAAATAATCAAAGATTTGAAAGTTGACCATATTTTTGAAATTTATATGATCAAATGCTATTATTGCTTCATTAATTTTGTTTTTGTTTTTTCAGCAATTTTATTTTCCAGTAGTTTCTTTAAAAAATTTATTTTGCTAAAGTTTTCCTAGGTTTTTTATTGTGATCATTTTATATTTTAATTTCCTCTCTTTTTCCCATGAGAAGTTATTTTTAAGATTTTCTTTCAAATTTTCTAATTTTTCTTCCTATTTTTTTTCATATTTGTATATATTTTCTTTATTTTTCCCAGGATTTTCCTAATTTGATTTATTAATATGAGAAATTGTTTTTGAATTATTCTTCTCTTTTTATTTTATTTTTAGATTTTCCAAATTTTCTTCCTCTCTCTCTCTTTTGGATTTGTACATATTTTCTTTATATTTTCAAATTTTGGCTAATTTTCCTCAATCTAAATTATTAATGTGAGAAATTATTTTTTTCATTTTCTTCATTTTTCTTGTTTTCTTTCTCTAAGTTAAATAGATTTAAATCTTAATACTTTGTGTGTTTAGAATAAATATGCCCTTTTTTGTGTTTTCAGTGAGGTGACATGTGATGTAGATCTATGGTCATTCTGATATATGCATCTCACATAATGTGGTTTGTAATTCTAGGAGTTTATGAAGGTCACTAGAGCCAAGTTCTAATTCATAGTGCTTGCTACAACCGTAGAGAATGCTACCAATTGATGGGCACTATGAAAAAGGCACACTCTAGTTGGGGCTTTCGTGATAGTCAAGTAGGACGTGCATCCTAAGTGACACCACTAGACCCCTCTATCCTAGGTTTCACTCGGACCCAGGTGTAAGGCCCCACTCATGTTATGCATGCAGGAGCACAGTGTATGTGAAGGTCATATAAACATTTGAATTATATCCTGTAAGTGAAACACAATAGATATACAAATCTTCTACCCTAGGATGAGAAACATACCATTTTGAATTAATATTATCATGAATATAGGAAATAAATAACATGTGAATAAATAGAAAGGGATCAACATGCATTTACACACTCAATTTAGAACAGGGCTTGACTCTTTAAAGTCCCTAGTGGAGTCATCATCTGACGTAACCGTAATTACAACAAAATGACGAACTCGTTAAAATTTTAGAAAGAATTTAAATAAGTACGGAGTCACCACCAAATTTTATTTTTAAAGAAAAAATATTTGGAAAAAAACCCTAACTTGAGGAAGAGTTCTAGGTTAGGGAGTCGATTACGAGTAGGGAAGGTATTACCACCCTACTTACCCATTGCAAAGAACGGTACCCTTAAATTGAGTGTGTGATTTTGATATTTAAAAATTGTTTAATCCCTTAAATAGTGTAGAAATAAATAGGTTTGTGAAAAATAGCCTAATAGGACTTGATCATGCTCCTACGTATTTCTGGGTGCAATAGTAAACTTAAGACTACGTAGTTTTGGATAAGAGACTTGATCTCTTGAAAAATTGAAGATTTTTGTAATATTCTGGATTTTGTGAAAAATGGTTTTAGGAGGAGTTAGTTTAAATATATTTTCCAAAATTTACGTGTTCACAGAATCCAAACCAACGTAAGTCGTGCTTGAATCTGTACAAATTAAAATGTGGAATGGTAGAGAACGCTACCCATTCGCATTGAAATTCGTCATGCGAGTTTCAAAAAATTTGAAAATAGATGTTTTTAGGCAGAGTTTGTTAAAATTGTGATTTTCTAAAATTTACGTGTTCACAGAATCCAAACTAACGTAAGTCATGCTTGAATCTGTACAAATTAAAATGCGAAATGGTAGAGACGTCACCTGTTCGCATTAAAACGTCACACGAATTTCAGAAATTTTGGAAACAGATATTTTTAGGTATAGTTTGTTAAAATTGGGATTTTCTAAAATTCACGTGTTCACAGAATCCAAAACGACGTGAATCGTGCTTCAATCTGTACAAATTAAATGCAAAACAATAGAGAACACTACCGGTTTGCATTAAAACTCGTCATGCGGATTTCAAAAAGTTTAGAAACAGATGTTTGAGGTGTTGTAATTTTTTCCATGCAATAGTTGTAATAATGAATACGTTTGAGGTGTTTTGTGAGTATAGATAAATGGTGTCGAACCATATTAAACTTGTGTGTTATTTCTTCTATTTTTCTCCTTTCTATGAGTACTCTCAAGAACAGAAAATTTTCAAAAAAAATATCTGTGTTCTTTTATGTCTTTAACGGGTATCTTCCGCAACCCAACAATGCATGGGACTCAAATACATTAATGCCAACATGCATTGTGTTGTCAAACACAAATAGAAAAGTGATCAGGATTCTATTTTGTACAAATTTAGTATCTCACCCATAGCCCAAAAAAATTCATCATATGAATTTTTTTCATCAAAATTTTAGGAATAATCTCCATACCAATCCCAAAAATATATTGAGCAGAAGCATGGACATGGGTTGCAAAGTATCAACACTAGCCACAAAGTGTGAGCCTATGTTATTGGGATCCAATGTCAATCATGTTCTTAAAGTACTCACTAGACAATATTTGGCATCCCATAGTTTGCCAAATTATCACTTCCCTCTCGTCATCACATAATAATGCATGAATATGCTATCATACTCATGATTTATTTTTCTTATTTAGTTATTAGAATATTTTGACCTCATATATATTCTTAAACATCTAAACCAAACAGTTCATCTAAAAATTCCATACAAGTCATGTAAGAACCTCTTAAACATCTAAACCAAACAGCTCATCTAAAAATTCCATACAAGTCATGTAAGAACCAATTCATAGAACTAATGCAAGTCACAAATAAAATATCACAAAGTTCGTCACATAGGAAACAATTTATAAAGCTCATACAAAGCACATAGAAACAACTCCATATATTTCACACTAAGTCATTGGAGTCCAACCTAATATATTCTGATCTTAAATCTCATGCATTTTAATTAAGATTTCTTGTTACACTCTCATCTTATTATCCTAGATCTTTATTCAGGAGGGTTATAATATCTAAATTTAAATCACTTTACTTTCTCTCTTAAGAATTTAACCTATTTCTTGAACTTCATAATCTTAAGTTATTTTTTAATTTAATTAACTTATATCTTTCTTATTAATTATTTTCCATTAATATATTTAAAAAATAAATCTTTTAGGTAATTTAGGAACTAGTTTAAGAAATATATTTATTTATTAAATTTTCATATTTTTTAACTCTTATTTGCTGAAGGTAACCTATCTTAACCCTTTAGGATTATACTTAACCAACGATTTGTAACTTTACTCTTATTATTAAATTATGATTAATCTATTATTCTAAGATTCACATCTTTTATTATTAAACACTTAAGTTTATTTATCTAAATTAGCCATTAATATATATTTTCAAAATTAATAATATCTATTTATATTAGGATTTTTTTCAAGCTCCTTGTAATGAATTTAAATTATCTAGAACCTAGAATTTTATGATTATGACGTACAATTGTTTATTTTTAAGGGATAATCTACCCCAAGTTATTTTTAAGAAAAACATTGTTATTCTCAATTTAGAGATTTTATTCTATAAAATCTAAATTTTTTATATTTTATGTTCAAGTTCAAGTTTCCATGCTCTCCCAAAATATGTAACATGAACAAAATTGTGATTTACAATAAGTTCAAGTTTATCAATTTTTATTAAGTCACAAAATTTTCATCTCAACAATAATAACCCATGTTTTTAATTTTTTCCCCGAATCCTATTTGCAACAATTATGTTCCCCATCAAGTCTAAACAACATTTACCTTTTAAATATAAACCTCTGTTGTGCCTACTTTCAAAACATAATTTTTTCCAAAATTTTAGAGCCTTTAATTATGCCAAAAATTAGACATTTCCTTAGTAGTTTCATTTATAAATACATTGTCTTGCAAAAATAATAAAAAATTGTACAAAATAAACTAAATTTTAGAAGGAAAGATCCACACAAAATTTTAACTGAAAATTCTAACCACACATAGAAAAATACACCTAAACATATTTCACATATTGAGAGATAAGAAAAAAATGATGTTATTGTTGTGATGGGGTGTGTGTATCCAAATATTAAAGGGAGGGGATAAGTGAGAATTTTTTTTATTTTATAAGATAAAATGATCTCCCAAAAAGATCCAAGGGTAAAAGATTAGACACTACATCTTGATTTAATGGAGAAGCACGGAACACAAAGTTATCTTATACATGTTATAACATATTTTTAAAATTAGCATAAAGGTTACAAGAAAAGAGATTGAAGTATCATTTAAAAGAATTATGATTTTTTTAAATTGAGAAGTCTTTGATATTAGAATGATTGTTCAAAAAGTTTGAGTTGCAAAAGAAATTTTTTTAAAAAAATTATAAAGCTTTAGAATCATTTCTCAAGCTTAGAGATTAAAAGTTATTAACAAATAATGATGATATTCAATTATCCAATTTAATTAAAGATAATTTTAAATAAAATTTCAAGACATATTTATGATTATAAAATCTAAAAATTATTTTTTACAAACTAAGTTAATGCAGAAAATTATAGTGGAGAGAAACTAGCAAAACACAATTTGTACTGCTTTACCTTCTACTTATGAATGTTATCTCTACTCACAATCTAGTGAGATTTTCTCCTAACAATCATTTAATAGATTACACGAGAGTATTCTAACTTAACATCTCCAACCATATTTCTAGTGTTTTTCTCACTCTAGCCTTCATATATTTTAAACTATTGATAACAACTAGAACAATTCTCTAGTTAGAATACATCCAAGTTAAAAGAAAATTATTTTCCTATAAGGTAGGTATTTTGTAGATATATATATATATCTATATGAATGACTCAAAAATATATAAACAAAATAAATTGCGATCTAGATACTTTCAATACGGATTTAGATCAATAATATAAGATTATATATAAAAAATAATGAAAAAGGATATGCATCAAACAATGATAAATTAGTTTAAATTTTTCTAAAGAGCCTTCTTCTAATGCTTTTAGATGTCCTTTTACATTTGCCTTAACTTCAATTTAAGCCAACAAGTACAATTTTTCACAAATCACACTTGTCCTATAATGGTTTATCTTAAGTGAATGTTGACATGGACCTTATGAAAAAGGGATTCCATGAAAATTAAAATCTTTATGATGAAAAAAATTCTTTAGAATAATTTTCTAAGGAAGCATACTTAGATGATAGGAAATTCTTCTATGTTTTTTTATTATCAATTTAGAGATCACAAGAGTCTTTTTGAATAATTCTTCTAAATGATATTTTGTCATTTTTTATAAGTGTTTATCTTATTTGAGCTTAATTCCTTGTGAATTTTTAAAAATTTTTTTAAGATGTCTTTACACATCAGATGAGGTATTTACACTAGTGAAAAAAAAATTATTTTACAACTAGTTTTTACATCAGTAACAGTAGAATCGATTTAAAAAAAATGGTGACAATTATATAATTAAGGCTACAAGATACTACGTTTTTAGAGTGATTAACTTATGTAAAATACTTGCTATGTCATTTCTTTTATTAATCAAGGTAGAAAAGATTTTTTTTAATTAAAAATTTGGCTTTCCTGTCATTTCTCTCTTTCAACAAAACCCTTCCAAATTCATTCTCCCGCGTGTTCCTTCACAACCACTTTTCACCTTCATCATCTCCAACGACATGTCAACCTAGTTTGCGTTCGTGGCTTCCATTAGGGGCACAACGAAAGCTCATCTCTGATTTCGTTCCAAATGGCTGCATTGTCAATGGACGTTACAGTAAGTCCATTCTCTTCCCTCTTATTTTATGTGTTCATCATTACGTGTGAATGATTTTGATATCAGAAAAGCTAACCATGTAGGAATACGTGTACCTCGCAAATTTGTCAGAACAAGAAAAAATATACGAGGAGGCTTATCAACACAAGGTAAAACATACATGACAGATCACTTGTCGCTGATCTAATTGCAAATCTCCCAATCTCTCTTAATTTTATTTTCAAATTTATTATCTCTAATTTTAGCTCTGATTTTCTTTTTGTAAGATGTAGATCTCATTCAAAATTAGGTTAAGCACATTGTCATTTACATTTATCTCTTCAGTAACCGTAGGAGAATTCCAACGTTCATTGTTGTCGTCCACACTATCGCAAAGACGTTTTTGTTTGTGGTAAAGAACTTGAGAAGCTTGTCATTTTGAGTAATGTGTGCATAACTTATGGCACTCTATCACGCTGCAAATTTTCTTTCTTTCTATCTCATTATAATAGAACGAGCCTGATAATTATAAATCCAATTTTTTTATGTCAAATATAGTAATTAGAAAAGAATATATTAAAAATATTTTTCAATAAAAAGCATATTAATTTAGAAGCGCACCTTAAAATAAATGTCAATGTATTTATACATGCCATCTTCTTGTTGAAATTATTTTAAAATTATTTTTATTAAGCATATTAGTTCATCTATAATATACATATATATATATATATATATATATATATATCATTTTAAAATTATTTTTATTGGTGTGGTGACTATCACTTGTTGAACAATTTTAGAAAACAAAAAAAGAAAAAGCATATCTCATGCTATATTGGGAGGTAATCTAAATTTGGAGAGTGTATCATAACCTTCTATTTTCACTATTACAAAATTTTTAATTAAAAAAATGTTGAATTATGATCCAAAGAAACGCCTTACAACTTTCGAAGAAGCACTTGGTAAGTATGACATTGCACTTTAAGTTTTACGTTCTAATGTTTTTTTTTTGGTATACAATGTGATCTAAAATTCTAAAAATAGTCATATTTTTATTTTTTAAATAAAAAATAAGAAAAAAAAATTTATTCAATTGTAAGATTATCATACATGGAGTTTGGACATGGATTGCAGTTTAATATGACTAAAATTAATTCAAAGTTAAAGCTTAATATGTCACTTTGTTTTATACAAACTAACTTTAATTTTTTTAAGGATATTCACAGAACACCTGTAATGAAGTTCACATTAAGATAATTTCATCATAGGAAGATGGTGAAGCAACTGACAACCCAGATAGTACTCTTTTGATTAGGATGAAACAGTTCGAAACAATCAACAAAATGAAAAAACTTTATTTGAAAGTATCTAAATTTTTTCAGTAATGTATGAAAATATAAATAAAATAAATGCTTTTTTTATTAAAAAAAATATTAAAATAGAAAAGATAAAATATTTACTACTCTTCTAATAATAGAATTTACAAACTATAATAAATCTGAGAGATAATAATGATTATAAACTAATATTACAAAAGAAAATTAATAATTTTATTATTTTATAAGAAACTATCTAATACATTATAACATAGTTATAACATAAAAAAGCAGTGTGACCAGCAGTAAGCAGATTCTCCTTTATATTATTCTCTAACTCAATGAAGTAGTAGAATACCTCTCTTTCACCCACTCCCACCTACCTAACTGATAATTATATCATGTCTATAAAATTCAAGAAAATAAGTTTATTCTTATAAGTTAGAAGGTCATAACATAGGTAGATAAGTATAACTCATCCAATTTCAAGCACAAAAGGAAGGGTTCCTGGAATCCAGGAAGGAATTATACTATGAAGCACTATGAATAAGATGAAAGGAAACGTGTGATAATAGAAGAAGAGGAAGTAGAATCCCATAACAAATGAAATCCAAAACACCATAAAATAAACTTTGACATTTTCGATGCTCTGTCCCGTTTCTCTTTAAGTATTTCGTTCGTTTTCAGTTGCAACTTCTTATTTCTTAGTTCTTGATATTATTACAACACTGTCCGTGTCAACAAGGACACTGCTAATTAATATTTCCAATTAATCTTTTAAGAAAGTGACAACAAATTTGGCCATTGATATTTCCCTTATTTAGAGAGAGAAAGAATAAAAGATACGAATTGATATTTCCCTTATTTAGAGAGAGAAAGAATAAAAGATACGAATAGGATGTGTCTATATATATATATATATATATATATATATATAATAATGAAAAAATAAATTTCCACATACCAGTACAATGACCGCTTGAACTAAAGTGAAAATTGGATTGTCACAACTCATAAATATCCATTAACTAGTGCTATATTTATGAAAAATTATTTTTCATATCTTAAAATAGATATAATATAATAAAAAAATAAAATAAAAAATATAATTTAAAATATAAATAATATATTAAAATAAAATATTATTAAAATACAATGTGCAGTCTTGCAATTGCAACATGTGTAAAATATAGAAGACTTGGTTAGCATTCGGTCTCAACAAATGGATTGTTGCAAGTTTGGAGACAACAACACATGATACTTTTGGGCTATACATTATGTATTTGCGACTACACTTTTTATAGTAAATTGGTAATAAACTTGAGCATGAAAATTGTAAATTATTTATAATTGTTGGTGAATCTTTATTATGATCTTTTTTTGGTTATTGTAGGTTTTTGTTAGGTTTTTTAAAAATATATAATTAAATAAGGTGAGGAAAAAATATAAATAATGTTATTACATTTTTTTTATAAAAAATAATGATATTAAAAAATAAGTTATACAAATTTTAAAATTAATTATTTTCATCTTTTATGATTTATTATTTATGAATATATGATCAACTGATGTTATGAGATCATTGTTATATATAAAAAGTTTATATGTAATTAGATTATTAAATATGTTTAAGTGAAATATTTAATATTTTTATTTTTATTTTTAAATTCATAAATATATGATGAATTGGTTTGTGTTAATATTTGTTGGCCTCTTTACTTGTTATTTAATATTTTTTTAAGCTTTTTTATTGATAATGAAAAAAAAATTTTGTTTTAATGTATATTTTAAAATATTATGATAGTTAAAATCGTTAAAAAAGTTATATAAATTTTTTCACATGCTATTTTGGTTATTATAACAGTTGAGGTTAAAAAATATACTTTTTACATTGGTTATAACTGAAATTAATGTAAAAAAGTAAACTTTTTACGTTGGTTTTAAGTTGTAACTTGTATAGAAAGTAATTTTTTTATATTGGTTGATAAACTGATATAGTATACTGTTTGATGATAGAAAGCTCTCCCATTTCACATTGTATTCACATTGTATATACAACCGATGTAAGAAAGTATATTTTGTACTAATATTACTTATGTATAACCTGATTATTTCAAAGATATAATTTTAATATAATTTTTTTAAAAAATCATCAAAATATTATCTTTAATAATAATATTCCACAATCTTTGATGTTTTGAATTTTTTCTTATTAACATTATGTTTTTTAAATTCAAACTATATTATCATGTGATGTTATGATATTTTTAAAATAAAATTATAATTTAAAAAAAAAAATATGTATACTTAATATTCAAGTTAAATATTTATGCAAGAAGATTTAACCATAACATAAGTTTTTTTTATGCAAGAAGATTTAACCATAACATAAGTTTTTTTAAAATAAAAATACTAATTGAACTCTCATTATTAGTTAGGAGAGCTTACTACAAATTAATTAAGTTAAATAGTAAAAAAAACTAAAAATAATTTCAATATTACAATATTATACACAAATTTTATTTTACATATAGAAATTTTTCTCATTGATTGCTGAATTTATTCTAAGAAAAATCAGTAAGACAATTAATAAAAAAAAATATGGTGTAACATCTAAAAAGTATCTAATACATTTCATTCTACGTTTCATCTATTTTTTATATTTTATTTTTTATGTAATAAGTTATCTCCCCACCTATCGATAGTTATTTATCCATTAAGTAAAAATTATTACTCACACCTTCCATTAACCAAATATTTAACTCTCTATCCTCTTTTAAATTTAGCATTATCTTTATTTTTTAATATTAAATCTGATAATATTTTTACCGTGCTTTAAATTATCAAATTGACGTATTTATTTCTTAAACTCTAGATTACCATCTTAAATACGTTTTTAAATAGCTTTTATTATGTGTTTTGGATGATAATTTTAAAAAAGGAATTTAATTTTTTTGAAAAATTTAAAATTCTACAATTTAAAATGACTTCTTTAAATAATTTTTAACAAAATATTTAAAATCTAAAATTTTTTGAAAGGATTTTAATAAAGTAAAATGAAAAAATTTAAAATTTTATTAAAATAGGTAAAATTTTAAATTTTACTTCCGTGTATTATTATTTAAAATTTAACCAATTTATTTTTGACTATTTTTAATATTTTAAAATTTTAATAATAATTAATGTTAATAAATAATAAATAAAAATATTAATACATTTAAAATTTTATATTTAAATTATCATAAATTTTAATATTAACAAAATATTTTAAATATTTTATATTTATTAACACTATTTAAATTAAATTAAATTATTTTATCTAAATAAAAAATTTAAATTAACATAAAAATAATAATTTTAATGACATTAAATTCTTCGTATACGTATCAAACAATTAAATCGAAATTATTTATTTTATGAAACTTTTAAAAAATTCTTATTCTGATATTTATCAAAATAAAATAAAAAATTTAAAATATTTAAAAAATTATAGATAAATCAACATAATTAATAATAATAATAAAATATTTTAAATATTTTTTATTCATTAATATTATTTTTATATTTTTAAAATTATTTTAAAATAAATTTTATATATAATAAAAGTTAAATTATTTCAAACAAAAAATTTAAATTTTAAAAAATAAAATATTTTCTATACAAAATAAAAAATTTAAAATATAATTCTTTTAAAATAATAAATAATTTAAAAATTAAGTTTCTAACAGACCTAATAATTTAAGAAGATTATTTTTAACGTATGATTATATGTTATATTGTTTAATTTATTTATAATCATGGATTATCACTAACTCGGATGATTTCGGTATTTGTTATTCTATTAAATTTCATCCTTAGAATTATCAAGTATAAAACGTAGGATGAAACAAAGAAATATACAAACCGTCTAATATTTCCTATATTCCATACATCTTTAAAATTTAATTGATAATTAAAAAGTAAAACAAAACAACAATAAGTTGAATGCAATATTACAAAACTTAGCTTCAACCGGACGCTTAAAGTGATGGATTGAAAATCAATTAATTAACTGCATTAACACTTAAAAAATTTTACTTTAACAACGGTTTAAAAAAAAAATAATTTTAATTTTATTAAATATTTTTTAATAAATTTTGTATTTATCATTAATTATTCATATAAAAATATTTTAACAATAAAATAAATAATATATAAATATCATAATTTAATATATTTTATGTCAATTTATATAATAATATTAGAAAATATTTATAAAAAATATTTTTTTAGTATAAATAATATATTAGATTAAATATATTATAAATTTGATATATATAATCTAATTTAATTGGACAATTTATTTGTAAAAATTATGAATTAATGAATCAATTAATTTGATGAGAATGATAATATATTTTTTAAAAAATTATATTTTTAAAATAATATAATTTAATATTAATAATAATAAGTAGTAGAAACTAAAAAGATAATTTTAAAGTAAAATAACAAAAATTTAACTATAATTTTTATCTTTTAAAATTTTATCCCACCTATCATTTAACACTGTCGAATCTCGTTAGAATTCACAAAATACTAGCTACTAGATGTAAAATTCAACCTTCTTTATTTACCTTTCATTAGACTCAAAGTATAAGTTCCCATGTAAGAATGTGACATTGGTTTTGAAGATTGTTTTACCAACTAACCGACTTCTTAAATATAAAATTTATATTGTTCTGGTTACATTTCTATTTTATCAACTTGTGCTTTAAAATATATTTTATTATTTAATTATATTTTAAATTTATATTTTAGTTTGTATTGTAATAAAATTATAATTGTTACTTATTTAATAATAATGAATTTTTAAAATTTAAAATATTTTTACTTAATAAATAATATTACCTTATTTTTTAATATTTAAATAGAAATTTTAACATATTCATTTAACCAATATTTTATTGATTTGATCAATTATAATATTAATCTAATATTTTAACTAAATGAATTTTTTTAACATTAATTGAATCTACATACAAATATAACAATAAATTTAAATACACTATCCAATTTTTTCTTTAAATTTATACAAACTATTCAACTGAACCCCTAAACTAAATATTGCGTTATTGGATGGTATATGGTAAGTAAAAGAAAATGTTAAAATTCAACAGAAAATACCAGAAGCATTGATTCTAGTTAGTATTCCACTGACTCCAACTGTGCCGTCTGTGCACCGCAAGGGAACAAGCCTGTCAATCTCATGGGCTCGTGATGTTCTTAAACCAATGTTTCTAAAACATTTTACCAACGTCCCTTCGCAATCATCTATTTATTTATACTCTTAATATATTTTTATATTTTTAATAAACATTTTCAGCTACCATACCACTTTTTAGGATAAAAAGTTGTCGTACGAAGACTGGTATATTCATGTAATTTTGTTACAAAACATGGACATTTTAATATAAATAAGAATTTTGTTTTCCCATACAAGTGATCCTGGCCAACAGTAGTAATTAAATCATCACGTAAATATAGAATTTTGTTTTTAAGTTTTACATCCGGTTATACCTTTAATTTTTGAAAGTATTATTATATATTTTTAAAATTATATATAATTTAGTTTATGTTTATAATTTCATTTGCCTATTAATGATTGAGATTGTTATAATAACATGATGTAACATATGAATTACAAATATATTGTTTATCGTAAATGTAATTATAATAAAATAAAAAATTTATTAAAATTGTAGAAAGAATTTATTTATTATGAAATTGTCACTAACTTTTATTTTTTAAAGAGAAAATATTTGAAAAAAATTTAACTTGAGAAAAAAATTTAAATTTGGGAGACGATTACAGGTGAGGAAAGTATTAAGCATCCTATTCGCCTATTCCAGATAATGATATCCTTAGATTGTATGATTTTAATATTTTTAAAAATTATTTGATCCTTTTAAATAGAGTAGAAATAGATAAACTTATGGAGAACTTCCTTACCGGATTTGATCCTACTCCTACGTATTTCTTGATTGTGATGAGAAATTTAAGACTACGTAGTTGTGGTTGGAGACTTGATCTTCTAAGGAGATTGAAAAAGCATAGGTTTATGATGTGTCGAAAAAACGAGTAAAAGTATTTTGGATATTTTTGAAAAATTCTTAGTCCACATATGCACAGGATCAGGATCTGAGACAAACGAGAGCTACACTAGGATCTATATGATTTTTGAATAGGGTATGCTACCAGTTTGTGTTCAGAACTCATCGCGTGATACTTAGAGTTATTAAAAATATATTTTGAAATTCTTGATCATTTAAATATTTTCTCAGATCCACATATGTACAGAGTCTGAGACAAATGAAAATTGCACTGATACTCATATCATTTCTAAATGTTGAACAGTAGGGTATGCTGCCAGTTCACGTATAGAGCTCATTGCGTGAGATCCGAGATTTTAGAAAAAAATTACAGAAGTATTTTGAACCTTTAATTTTCAAATATTCTCTCGGATCCATATATGCATAAGTCTCAGGCAAGCAAGGGTTGCATTGAGACTCATGATTTCTGAATGTTGAATAGTAGAGTATGCTACCAGTTCACATCGAGAGCTCATTGCGTGAAATCCGAGATTTTAGAAAAATCTTTGAAGTATTTTGCAACTTTGATTTTCAAATGTTGTCTTGGATCCACATATGTATATGTACAGATTCTGAGGCAAACGAAGGTTGCACTAAAACTCATATGATTTCTAGATGTTGAACAGTAGGATATGCTACCAGTTCACATCCAGAACTCATTGCGTGAGATCTGAGATTTTAGAAAAGAATTGCAAAAGTATTTTGAAACTTTAATTTTCAAATATTCCCTCGAATTCACATATGCACAGAGTCTGAGGTAAGCGAAAGTTGCACTGAGACTCACAATTTTTGGATGTTGAACGGTAAGGTATGTTACTAGTTCACATCCAGAACTTATTGAATGAAATTCAAGGTTTTAGAAAAAAATTTTAAGTATTTTACAACTTTGATTTTTAAATGTTCTCTCGGATCCACATATGTATAAAGTCTGAGGCAAATGAGAGTTGCATTAAGATATATATGATTTCTAGATGTTGAAAAGTGGATATGCTAGCTGTTCGACATTCAGAGATTCATACGAGTCTTAGTGCAACCCTCGCTTGTCTTAGACTCCGTGCATATGTGGATCCGGGAAGACGTTGAAAAATCAAGTTTTTGAAATATGTTTGTTGTTCTAATAATTCTAAGTGTCACACGATTAGCTTTAAATGCGAACTGGTAGCATACCCTACTGGTAAGTATTTAGAAATCGTATAAATCCTAGTACAACCCTTGTTTGTCTCGGACCCTGTGCATACGTGGACTAAGAATGTTTCAAAAAATCCAAAAACACTTTCAATCTATCTTAATTCGATACAAATCTTACTCTTTTTGTTTTCAATTACCCTTGAAGATCAAATTTTCAACCAAAACTACGTAATCTTAAATTTTTCATTGCACCAAGAAATACGTAGAAGTAGGATCAAGTCATGTCAAACTATTTTCTACAAAATTTATTTTATTTTTATTCTATTTAAATGAATCAAACAGTTTTTAAAAATATCAAAAATACACATTCAATTTAACGATACCGTTCTTTGAAATGGACAAGTAGCAAGTAGGATGTTTAATACCTTCTATACTTGCAACTGACTCCGAACTTAGATTTCTTCTTTATGTTAGGTTTTTTTTTTCAAATATTTTTTTTAAAATAAAATTTGATGACGGTCCATGATTAAATTAATTTTTTTCTAAAATTTTTAACGGATTCATCATTTCATTATAATTACAATTATGATATAATTAAATTAATTTCTATTTATCTAAATTATTAATTAAATATAAAACTTATAACAAAATGGTAGAATTGATGTTTTTATATACTTTTAACAACCTTTTCTTTTATAATATTATTTTAATTGTATATATAAAATAACTATTGTGAATTATAATTTTTTTCTCAAACAAAACTGAAATATAAAAAAAACTAATATATTATATAATAATTATATACTTGACAAAACCTCTCACAAAATTGTCAACATTAATTACACGTCACCTAATCATTTTGTATGGTGTTTTAATCACACAACCATCAATTAAAATTTGTATGATATTATTCTCGTGTGATTTTTCTAGTTTATTTTGGCATATCAATCCTTCTAGCTGTAGAAGAAAAAAATATCCATATGATAAAAATAACAATTGTATAGTTTTGTTATAATTTTATTATATTTAATAAAAAGTATGAATATTTGAAAGTCAATTAAAAATTAAATTACTATTTTTATCTTTTTAATGGATGAGTGAATATTTTGGTTATGACAGGGCTCAAAATAAATATGTCTTTAAAGCATTTGTTTATTTCATCACCTCATATTGGTTATAGGTTTTCTTTTTCTTTTTTATTCTAGGTAGGAATTAAATTAAATTAGGACAATTTCTTATATCTTTAAGTGCGATCCTATTTTTTTTCATAAATAAAAAACGTTCCTTTTTATAATATGTTGACAAAAATGAAAGTTAATGACAAAATTATGGTCTTTGTTTCAATTTTATGGAAACTTTTGATATTGATTCTCTTCAGTTAATTTTGTTTTGGAAAATTTGATTTTAATGATCTTTTTATTTATTTACTGCTTATTGTCAATATTTTTCAGGACTTTTTTTTATTAGATTGCTCATGCCACTTGGATCTTTTGGTAGGATTTAACATTAAGAGTTCGCAATGAGCATCCAATGTTATAGTTGTTTGTGTTATGTGTTATCATTATGTGAGTGGACCTATTGTTTGTAGAAAAGAAATTTTATAGTGTATCATATTATATATAAAAATGTTGATTGTGTGCTGAAAATTTAGAATAAAAAATAATCCTATTTGATATGTTAAATGTTGGTTGTGTACGATAACTTTAGAAATAATATATATATATATATATATATATATATATATATATATATATTTGACATATTTATATATTGTTTGTTAATAAAGAAGTTAAATAAGCTTTTCTTAATCTTTCAGTTAATTATTAGAATATAGAGTACTTAATTTAATTTTAACATTTCGAAATAAAAAGGTACGAAAACTAAATATAAATAACTAAAAGTAGAGTCTAAAATCATACATAAAAATTGACCAAAACAAAATTAAATATTGACTAGAGTACGACAAGTACATAAATACTTTATTCCATCATTTCCTAAATGAAAATTTTAATACTAAATAAATGTTTACGAAATCAAATAAGTAATTTGATCATTGTCTAAATAAATTGCAGTACTTTATTTATTTAAATACATAGTAATTTAAAAAATATTATCAATTTTATATTATAACGGTAAATTTTAAATATCTAATATATTAAAATAAAATAATATCAACAATATTAAATTTTTATCTTTTATTATTGAATACATTTTTAATTATCAAATAAAAATATTAAATAAGTTTTTTTAAATCATAATAAAAAATTTAATGTTGATACATTATCATTATAAAAAAAATAACATTATCAACTAATTAAAAATTATGTAAATATAACATTTAAAATATGTATCACAAAAGTTAACAATTTTTTATAATATAATTTCATAATATAAACTTTTTTATAATGTTAATAGGTATAAATTAAATTAAGTTTAGTAAAAAGTCAATTTGATAATTTTTATTAAATTTAATTTTGATACATTATTTAGTTAGACTTTTATATTTTCAATTAGTTAAAAATTATCAAAAAATATACCTTTTAAAATGGTTACATAAAAAATTATTAGTAATGAATCCACTATTATTTGAAAATAATATAAAAAATTTTACACTATTAATTATTTTAATTAATTTTTATTTAATAAAATAGTAAAAGAATTATTATAAAATATATAACAAAATATACTATAAATCCAGATTATAAGGATACAAATCTTTATTATGAACTTATACACCTATCTATGTTGGTAAATTATTATTATTATTATTATAATAATAATAATAATAATAAATAATAATAATAATAATAATAAATAATAAATAATAAATAATAATAATAATAATAATAATAATAATAATAATAATAATAATAATAATAATAATAATAGAAGTACAAATCTAGTACAAAATTAAATAAGAAAATTTCTACGTGGTTATGCAATTCAGTGTCAAAAGTTAAAACTCAAAAATCACTTGAAACAATCATTTCACATCAATTATAATAAACTAATCCCCAATTTCAAGTTTCTCTATGGAAAAGGAAGAAAAAAGAAAAGAAATCTTATGGAGGTTCTTTTCATGGGGATAACACTTGAGAGAAATAAAAAGGAAAAGTCACATTATCATATAGAAAATTATAAACGGAATAATGTGACGCAAATATTTTTAACTAATTGTTAAATTAAGATAATGATGTAATTATATAATTATTGAACCATTCTTGTTCTAAAAGATGTATTTATTTAAAAATATCATAAATTGTTTATTCAATTAATTTAACCATTTCATATCAGGATACAGGATAATATCATGATATAAACCAGCAATGAACGAAACTTGGAACTGAATTGACAAGAAGAAATGGAATCAAATCAAAATCATAATCAAACAGTAGATATTCGGAAGAAATCAAACATCCACAAGTTAAAATTTCATGTCCGCAGGCATTGACTGAAATGCCCTAGACCTTAGAAATAACAAATTTGAATGCACCTAACATTTATTTTGTCCATGAAACAACTTTGAATGCAAAAAGTGCAGCCCGGCCAATCGAATAAACCAAAGGATATGTTTGTAATTTCAAATAGGGGAAAATAAAAAATAATAACAGGTTCACCAAAAAAGACAGCAGAAAACCCAAAAGGATTTGCAACAAGTAAAAGTTTTCCGAATGATTCCTTTTCAATTTCAACCCTTTTTCATTTGGGGTTTGGGTCACGCAAACTATGACTTACCGTCACCGTCACCGTTCATCCCTTCGGTAACAGACGCGAGCTTCTGCAGGTTCAGCTTCACAACCGTGTCAGCAAAGAGACGAGTGTCCTCCTCAGTATTACCCTCAGGCACATCCACCACGTACGATTCCAGAACAACGGTCCAGATCTTCCCGTCACGCTCTAGACCGTGAACCGAAGTGGCAGACCGGTAATTACAGAGGCGGTGGTCGCCCCCGACGATGGTGAATTTGATGATGTGCCGGTCATCGTCCAGCAGGTCAAGTCTCTCGGTACTGGTAGCTGCCGGTAACCCAGAGATAACGTTCACGTCCCTGGTGCACCCCACGGTGAGTTCAAAACCCTCCTTAACGTGGCAGCTCTTGATGAAGTGCTTGTAGGCTTGGGGGTTGTCGAAGCAACGCACCACGGACCACACCGTGTGGGGCGGCGCGTGGATTCGCTGCACCAGGAGGGAGGAGCATTGACGCGTTCCCATGAGGTAGGTGTGGTGCTCCATCACGGAGGGTTTCAGGTCCTCGAACTCTTCGGGGGTCAACCCGTATGGGAGCTCCAGGTGGTGACGGGTCGGGTGCGTGTCGTTCGGATCCTGCTCTCCAATGTCCATAGCTATCGCACAGAGGAGTGAGTGAGTGAGTGGGGTAGTTTTGAAAATAAAGGCTTTTCAGCTGCTGTGGCCTATACGCAAATGGAATGCTCTGACAGTAATTGAGTGTAATTTTGTCGTTTAGTTTGTTTTTAATAAACAATATGAATATTTTGGAATTTTTTAAAAATATATAGTTTTTTCTTGATTTGAGCGTCTCTGCGCTAACCTGATCCAACTTCAGCCAATTATAACTTGACATTTTATTAATATACAATACATCTACTTTTTCTGTCATTATATTTTTTTTTCTTTTTTTAATATTAATTTATGATATTTTTCATTCTTTTACGTGAATTTCACCTCACTGAGTATATATTTAAATATTGTTCTTATAGCTTATTGTTACAAAGAAATTACAATCCAACAATTTATATAAAAAATAGCAGAAACAGTGAAATGCAACAGTTGATGTAATGAAAAATAAAAGCATTTATACTATATGAATTATACTATATATTTATATTAAAAATAGCATATTATATAATTATAATATTTTTTAATTTTATATTTATCTTAAATTATTTACTAATTTAAAATATTAAGAAGATATTATAATTTTTTAATAATATCCT
Organism: Canavalia gladiata; assembly: GCA_037954105.1. Taxonomy (NCBI): domain Eukaryota; kingdom Viridiplantae; phylum Streptophyta; class Magnoliopsida; order Fabales; family Fabaceae; genus Canavalia; species Canavalia gladiata. The sequence continues at coordinate 37,304,079 of CM075658.1, read as the reverse complement.
TATTTAACAAGAATAATTTGTACTAACAAATTACTGCATAATATTATTTTAAAAATAAAAAATATGGGTGATGGATTAATAAAGTTTAGAACTTATAATAAAAATATTTTAGTTAAAATAATTTATTTTTATTATAATAATTAATAAGGTTGATTATTTTTAAATGTAAATCTAATATAATAAATAACCTTTAAAAAAAGAAAGAGTAATAAATTTATGATTTTTTTGGATACGTACGTGATTGATTTAAATTATTTTTAAAATATTTATCGAGAAAATTTTAAAACGAATAAGCTTTCTTTTAAAATAATGTTAACTAATCATATACTTATTTATTTTATATCGCATAGCTTATCGTTAATATACCGTGAATTTCATATCATTAGTTTCAAACTAAAAATATGCCTTGAGAAGAATTGTTTATTAAATAAATTATTATAATAAAATAATATTTTTACTAAAATAATTTTAGTGATAGAGGTGAATGAAATAGTGAACTACTTAAATATTTAAGTAACATATCAATAAATAATTTTTTAAGAAAAAAAATTATATGCTTTGGTTTATTAAAGTGAGTTCCTTAAAAAATAATTCTTACAGTGATAAATATAATGAATATAATGAGATTAATAGTACATGCTTTTACTATGTTATCTTTAAAAAAATGACTTGGCACTAGTTTAAAGAGAGATAAAATTAAGAAAAAATAAAAAATATTTTTTAGTATAGTTTAATAATAAATAATTTAAAAAATATTTTACAAAAATATACTTATTTTAGAATGATGGGAGTGTGTGTTCCTAAATACAAAATAATTAAAAATAATTTTATTTTAATAATTACTTTAATAGTATTATATTTTAATTGTGTAAACATCATCTTTAACCAAGATTAAGACCTACCTTTTAATATTGTTTATTATAATGGGTTTAATAATTACTTAAATTCCATATTACTGAATAATTATTTTTATGAATAATATATTAAATTAGTTTCTAAAATTATAAATAATAGTCAATTCAATCTTTCAAATTATGAAAAAAAATATTATCACAAAATTTATTGATCGTTGTAATCTCAAACTTTAAGGTTTGATTTCTAACATTTAATGATTACCGGTTAAGTTAATGTTAACTTTGTTGGATATCACTTAATTTGTTCCTCGCATCAGAAATCACATTAACAGATAATTATGATAAGATGGTGGTGGAGGCAGAAGCCAATGTTCGTGGAAAAATTGGCATGGCCAGGGAAGAGCAAGCCAAGCACACCTAAAAATTGACAAAAATTAAAGGTCCCAAAAATATTTTAAATTATTAATATTCTCAAAAGCAAAATAAAAAGAAGTTACAGATATGTCATCAATACTTATATTATAAATTTACAAATTTTATGAATTTCTATTAAGTTATGGAACTTATTTTACATTGATTGTTTAATTTTATTTACAATTTTTATTCTTTTCAAAGTTTATTTCTCAATTTTAATTTATTTTAAGTTTCAAAATATTATCTTAAGTGGAAAATATATAAATTAAATTTTAAATTTATTGTAATTTTAATTAAACTTAATTTAAATTTAATTTTTAATTTTTAATATTATATCAATAAATATGATGATGTATCTTGATTTTAATAATATATTTTTATACAAAAAATTAATTTTAAAAGTTTTATATCATTAGTTTAATGATATTTAAGAAAGTAAAATATTTATTATTAATAATAATAATTTCTATCCTTATTTTTAGCTTAATTTAAATTTAATTTTATAAGGATCTAGTTGATGCCACTCCTATCTATAAAAGATCAAAGAGTGTTTTCTGTAAAAAAAATAAAATATGAGAATAATATATCTCAACCATATAATCATATAACAGGTTACACTTTTATTTCGCTAAAAAGCAAATTTTATAAAAGTTATAATTTTAATAAAAAATAACACTAAAATATCCATTAAATTATACTTAAGTTTTTTCATTGTAAAAAACAATCCTACTGAAAATAAAAAGATACTAAAAAACTTGTGTGTTGCGCATGGTACATAGCTTAACAATAAATTCTTTTTTTTGAGGACGTGCAATCCTGCTTCAAACTGTCCTATGCTATGATTCGTAAAACTGGAATAGAATCGGAACAGAAAATGGGCTTGTTTTTTATTTTATTAAAGGTTAAAATCCTTCTCTTATTGATTATTTATATTTATCCAAATAATTAAAAAATTGTGTGAGACAAATAAATTATTAATAGTTTTAAGTAAATTTAGGTAAATATTATCAAAATTATTAGTATTATTTATAACTTTTTTATAACTTTTATTAAATTTTAAATAACTTCTAACCGTTTAAATTTTTATTAATTATCTATGATTGGGTTAGGTATAACCCCACTGTTTATTTTATATTTTTTAATAATTTGAATCTTATTATTTATTTATAATTCTATATTTTTTAATAAATTATCAAACGTTAGAATTAGTTGTTACTAATATATTTTTTTTCAACGTTTAAACTGAAGTTTTTTATTTTATTTTACTAAAACAAATAACATAAATCCGATATAAGGATAAAAAATACTAAAAATTTAAAAATTATATTAAATATGCATTAACATGTTTTAAAATATCATCCAGTAATTAAATTTTATTTATATGATATTATACTATTATATATTATTATATCTTAATTCAAAAAATAAAATGAATTTTTATTTAATCAAAATTTTTTAACATCTTGCAATATAATAAATAATAAATATTTAATAAAAATAAATATATCATAATTATTATTCTAAAATTAATATAAAAATTATTAAACTAAACTAGAATGCATTCAATAAATAGTGGGATCTATCTCCTCAATACATAGTAAAAAAAATATTATTATAATTATCTACGTTGCATACATTTGATATTTCTAATACAGCTTCGGTCTTTATGAGCAGGTGTGTCCCCAACCCACGAGTAAATTGATAATTGATAAATAGCCAAAAAGAGATCCGTTAATCGCTAATAATAAGGGACAACAGAATACAAGCTTTACACAATTAGATAGAACTAGACGCATGGATAATTGATAAGGTCAAAGAGAATATGAAAGTGAAAGGATAAACTAATAATATTATTAAAATTATTAATAAATAACAATTAGTAATATTTTTTCTTTTTATATTTGATAAGTTTGGTATTCTTAATTTATTTTTTATCCTCAAATTTTAAAATTTCATTTTTTGATTCCTTAGATAATTTTTCATAAAATAATTAATAGATTAATAAAATTAATTTAAATTAATTTTAATCTAAAATTAAGTTAAATTAATTTTGATCTAAAATTAAGTTAAATTAATCTTTGATTAATTAAATCAGAGAAAACGAACAAAATCTATCAATAATTGATGAGAAAATTAACAACATTGTAAAATCTTATAATATAAAAATTATTATGCTATGGAGGAAAAAAAAAGTACTACTACAAGATTCTTTTTGCAAATATTCAGTCGTCGTCATGAATGCAATTTCAATTTCCACATCTAAAATAACTTTAGCTGAAAAGCTTCAGACTTTAATTACGCCATCATCACTTGCCAATATGAGTAAAAAATCAGGATGATTTGGTTTTATTTATTTTTTATTTTAAATTATAAAAGTATTACTTTATTTTTATTTTTAAAACATATAAAAAATAATGAAAATAAAAACTATTTTTATTATTTTCTAAAAATATTTTAAAATAAAATAAAAATAAGATAATATTCTATAATTAAAATAAAAATAGATAACAATTTTCTAAGCTAAATGATCCCTGTTGTCATAGAAAAATTGTCTAGTATCTATATTCAATGAATTACTAAGTTAACATCTCCATCTTCTAACGTCCATAAATAAAAATATGTACTTATCAATAAATACTAAATAGCTCTTCTGTCGTAAATATTAATTTTTTTTTATCAAGCTAATCTCCATTAGTTTTACCATGAACAAATAAATATCTTTTTCTATTAGTTATAATCTTAAGATATAAATATAATTATAGCATAGAAAAACAAGCTTAATACAATATAGTTCATTAATGCACATTATGTCAATAAAAGTAAAAATATATTATCTAAAAACTCTAACTCCTAAAGTTCATTATAGAATATAGATAATTTTTTAAAAGAAACTTCTACCCTCTACAAAAATGTGTTTATTTTATATTAAAAAATACAATTTTGTATCAAGAATTCTTCATCTTTTGATATTATTTCCAATTAAAAAGTCAGAATTTTTTTTATTATGAATTTATAATTTAATAATAAAAGAAAAAATATGCTACAGAAAACATATAGGATAAAAAAAAATAGAGATCAATTGGATATATATATATATATATATATATATATATATATATATATATATATATGGTTATGCTCAACAACTTTGGTTGAATGTGCAAAGTTATATGTCAAGCTTGATCATATTTAAAATCTAGCTATCAAAATAAACTAATAAACAATGATTTTTTTGGAGTGTTTTGTATAGTTGGCTTGATCTCATTAAAAAAATTATATGTTTTGAAACTCACACTCAGCTATTTAAACTCATAAATAAAATGCTGATATATATTGATCCTTTGTGCATAAGGAGGATCCCCTACAATATTATAGATCAAGTAAAAGTTAATAGGTTTAATAAAACAATACATCTAATTAAAAGTTCAATTTATATACATAATTTATTTTTTAAAGTTGTTGTTTATGCTATTAAGTTTCTTTTAATAATTTTATAAGGTAATTTGTAATTCACAATTTTGTCTATGATTTTTGAGAAAACTAGAAAATGTTTAAGAAAAATTACAATGCAGAATATATTTAAGAATGAAAACATACAACGACTTAAAATTCAGAAAATTAATTAATAATAGAAATAAATAAGAAACCAAATCACAAAATAATTATTTGAAATTATAAAAAATTTTACAAGATACTTGAAAATTAGAAAAAAAAAGAACAATATTAATCTTATTGAGAAGAAAACAAAATAAAAATAGGATCCTTTCTTTAAAGATGAAAACGAGAATATTCTTAATTAAAAAAAAAGAAATCAAATAAAAACTTACTTATTCTTATAAATGATAATATTAATTATTTGTAGTTTTTTCAGAGATTTTTTTAAAAAAAAAACAAAAAACTTAAGAATATGGAGAACTACTAAAATACATGAGAAATAGCAAATCAAGGGATATAAAGAAAACGTGGCTATATCCTTCCTTATCCATGGTTTGGCAAAACTGCAAGTAGCCTTAAATATTTAATGTAAGTTTTATAATATGTGAATATTATTGAATTTGTCAACAATTTTTTCAACCTCAACTAATACGTAAAAATGTATATTTTTATAGTAAATTATTAAATTAATATATATGTAGGATGATATCATTTCGTATTAATCACGTTTAGTGGCAAAAGTTGAATTTATTAAAAATATGATATAATTTTATTTATTTATTTTTATTTATTGAACCTCAGTTAAGTATAGATCGGTTAATTTTTATTGGATAAATTCAGTTAATGTTTAAATTTAAGTTATTTTAGATGTTATTCCAGATTAAATTAAACATTATTTTTTATAATTTTTTGAAGTTATTATATATTTTGAATAATATTTAACTTGTTATTGGCTATGTTATGAATAATTGTAATTAGTCAACTTAATATTTTAATAATTTTCATAGTGATTTATAATAAAAAAAATATTATTGTTTATAAATTTAGTTAATGTTTAAGTGGTTACTAAATTTGTTTATAAAAAATTAAAAAAAATTTTAAATTCAATACTAAAAATTAACACCTATAATATGAATAATTCTATCTCTATCTACAACACTACAAAAATAAGGAGAGTTTTTGGCATATATTTTTTGTTGGTCTTAAAAAACCGCTACAAAATTTATAATATTTTGCATTTCTTTTAAATATAACAAATTTTTATAAATATTTGGTACAATTTATTATTTTAATTTTATATATTTTTATTTTTATTTTCACTTACTGTTAGTTTTCTTTCTAGGGTCAACTTTTCCCCTTATGCTTTCCACGCTTCGAAAAACAATTTGAAAACGTGTTAATTTTTTTTTTTAAATCTTTTCCTTGAATTTCACATTTATCCAGTTGTTTTTTACAATTTCAAATCTGAACCAATGGTTGAAGCAGATTAATTTCTTGTCTTCGATTTTGCAATGAGCCCGTAACACTTATCTTCTCTAGGTGCGTCACAGAAGGTACACTGTTTCTTCTCAGTTTCTAATCTCGTTTCTTCTCAACTTCAAACTATGATAAATGGGATGAGTTGAAGGATTTAATAGATGTAGGTGTTGAATCATACTAAATCCTCTAATAAAGCTCTGAGCGTTGACAGATCACTCTTGATATTTTTTGCTTACACAACTTGTGCTTGATGAAAAATCATTAGAAGCAGCAGTGAATGCTGATGTAGCTTCCATTTTTCTAAAATTTTGATTGGCAGAGGCAGATCTAATAAGAGACTCTAGCATTTGAAGCCCCACTTTTTTATTTATTGGTTCTGTTGTTTTATAGATTAATTTTTTATCTTCCAATAATGTTGATATTCTGTAATCCTTCACTCTCTTAATTCTGTAAAAAATCTCATGTTTGTAAGGTCAAGTTTCACATAAATAAAATAATTATTGACTATAAAATACAGTAAATAAACTCAGCCAGATGTTTATGGATTTGTTTGATAGCTCCGAAGTAACTATAGAAATGAGTACGAAGACAGTAGAAGAATTTATAAAATGCTGCATCAAACAAATTGGTACAGAGTGATAGTTATTGGAGCGGTAAGCAAGTGCATTGGTGTCCTTAATATAGGACTTCCTTGCAGGAAGATATACAAGCTAAGTTAGTTGTAGTTGTTGTAAAGAATTGAAAATTAGATGAGATGTAAATGAGGACGTGATGGTTAAATAAATTTTAACAGGATTCTACAAGGAAAGGGAAAATAATTGTGAGCTATGCAGTTGAAAATTTGTTATTTACTTATTAACTATGGCTGGTATTACATATATTTGTTTGAATGTATGGTGAATAGCAACATGCAAGTAGCATTTTGCAAGGGTTAGGAACCTAAGAAAGTAGCACCATACTGAGAGGATAAGTACGCATGCGTTAGCCTGAATTACAGACACATACGTTAGCCTGAATTACAGGGAGCAATAGCAAGTGAAATGTGTTGATGGATCAAAAGGAGCTTTAAAATAAATGAACATCATTACCTTTAGTTAAACCCATGAACACACTTGAATATATATTACTTTAGCAGGTAAGTAATTGATTTTCGAGCTAACATCACAATCAAATTATATTACTTTGACTTTTAGTTTGTTGGTTGGTAATTAATTAGAGTTATATGAATGTTGCAGAAGTAGAAGGGGATAAAAAGTCATATGCAGTATACAACAAAAACCTTGTGAAATTGTGTGTTTTTGGAGAGTCGGACATTGATATAGGGAATACTCTGCACTCGGAAGTGAATAATCCTCCTAGCGGAAGCACTTATCCTGGAAAACTTGCAAGGAGGTTTTTTGATGGTTGTGTCCTTACACATTACATTGGTAACTTCCTTTACATTTTCTTTGCATTCTCAACGTTAAAGACTACTTAGCTATTGTAACTTTTACAAAAAAGCACACACAAAATAGGCTAAAGTGACATATTTTAGTTAGGTTGTCATAGATTGGACTCCAAATAATCTTATTTTTCATTTGATTTATTTTAATAGCAGATAAAAAAATATCATTTAAAATTAAAGTAACGCAGTTAAAATTTTATTATATACACTAAACTTTTGATTGATAAATATTAATTAAAATATAGTTAAATTTTTAGTTTTATATTTTATATTTTATATTTAATTTTAGTTTTTATTATTTTTTATAATTTAATCTCATTTTTTTCAAATTTTTTTATTTTTATTTCTAGTATTAAACTTTTCTATAGTTTTAATTTCAAAAGTATTAGTATGTATATTTATTTTTAAAATTTATTTATTTAATCAAATTTAAAATTTAAAATATTTTTAATTAAAAATATTAATTTATATATTTTAATCTCTAAATATATTACACAAAAAAGAAATATTTTTGTTTTTTTTTAATTCTTGTTGATTGGTTGGTATCTTGCTGGCAAACTATTATCAGTGACTTTGTTTATATATTTACGGCCGGTAATATAGAATATATTTACACAATTTACTTGTTATATATATAATTTTTCAGCAACAAGTAATGAACATTTCAAACAACATGGTAAATGGATATACGGAAAAATAGCAAAGAAGGCTTCGTGGTTGTATTTAGTTTGTAACCATTTGAACTTTATGGTTACATAATATTCAAAGGAACGACTGTAGTTTACATAGAATATTAGAATGGATAAAGATTTAGTTTCGGAACTAGTATAGAGCTAATTTAGAAGTTGTTAAGGTGTTTTTTTATTTTAAAAAATATTTTATATTTTATATTTTTTTATCTTCAATATTCTGTACATGAAATAATAAAAATAAAAATAGTTATTATTTATTTTTATTATTTGTATAATATTTTTTATCTCTTTATTACATGATGTTATTTATCATATTTTAAAAGTTTCTTTATTTTTTCTCTTTTTTGTATTATTGTACTACAATTATCCATTTTCTTCATAAAAAGTAGTAATAAATGTTACAAAAATATGTCTGATGTAGTGCTTGTTTGTTTACCCTTTGGAATCGATTTTGAGAAAGAAAAATATTTTGGAATCAATTTTGGGAAAGCAAAATGTTTTGGAAATTGATTTTGATCATTAAATTTATGCATTGTGTAAAAATATGATTTTGACAATCAATTTTTTTTTTTTTGAAAATTGATTCTGGTACTAAAGAAGCAGGCTTATAGTCTAAAGACCATGCTGGATTTTCACTTTAAATATAATTCAGATAATGCTCTTTTTCGATTGAGGTGTTAAGCATGACATTTATGATCTAAACTAGCATGCCACATATGATATTATAGATTATTTTAATGTCAAGTTTTAGCTTACTATCAAGTTGAATACTTTTGCATACACAATTATATATGAATATTTCCTTTTTCATAAACCTATCATTATCATAATTATGCTTCTAAACTCAAAACTGTTTCATCTAGGAGCAGTAATTGCATATGTTTATATATTGTTAATAATTATAACGCAATAATATAAATATGGTTAATATTTTTTTTTGGTGTAAATATGTGCAGAATATTGTAAGGTTCATTGAATCCCTTGTTGACCGAATCTTCAAAAATCTTTTGATTTTGATCAAAAGAAAGGATCATTATTTTGATTTGCATCACTAAAAGTGAAGGCTTAAGAGAGGATCTTCTCAACTTTAATGTGTTGAATATCACCTTAGAAGCAACAGATAAGGAACTCCTACTATTGTTTTTAAGTGAGTCTTTTTAATTAACTTTTTTTTTGATAAAATTAGTCTTTTTATTTAGTATATTTTAATTGTGTACATTAATGTATTTCATACTTAAACATGTGCTTTTGCAACCTTATCTATTCTTTTTTAACAATAATTTATCATTATCTCATTTTAGTATATTGTTAAGATAGCTAGTTTTTTTTTTTTAAAAAATGCTGAAATTATATTTGAAATTTTGATATCATAGGCTTACTTTTTTTTTAAATGTAGTTGAATGGTCGTATGGATAAATCATGGATTGATATGCCGCGAAACACGGATGAATATTTGGATGGGTTGGATAAGTTTTTAGATTTTGCATTTGAAAATGGATCAATTAATGACATAATTAGGTGTCCTTGCCCTAAATGTCGCTTTAACAAATGGGAAACTAGAGATGATGTTCGAGACCATTTAATTTGTAAGGCATTCCCAGAAAATTATAAAGTTTGGATATGACATGGTGAAAATATGAAGAGATTATATCAGAAGAAATTGAAGTAATAGATGAGGCAATGCAAGACACAAAAGTAGTTTTGGATATGATAAATGATGCATTTAGAGTTAACAGAGACCATTTTATGGAATCTACCTCTTCAGATGAACCATTAGAGCATATAAATAATATTCCTACAAAAGGACACAGAGACATTAATGATTTGCTTAGAGATGGTAATGAAGAATTGTATGAAGGGTGTCACAAATATTCAAAGTTATCTTTTTTGTTGAGGTTGTACCATATAAAGTGCCTGTGTGGTGTGACTAAAAAAGCAATGATGTTGATTTTGGAGTTATTGAAAGATGCATTTGAATATGAAAAAATCCCTACTTCTTTTTATGAGGCAAAGAAAGTGATCCATAAACTTGGGCTCAATTATACTAAGATCGATGTATGCACAAATAATTGCATGTTGTACTGGGGTGAAGATGAAAGATTGGATATTTGCAAACATTGTGAAAAGTCTAGGTGGAAGACAAAAGGTAAGGGTAAAAAGAAAGTACCAGTAAAGGTTTTACGTTACTTTTCATTGAAGCCAAGATTGCAAAGACTATTTGCATGTTCTAAAACTGCAAAGTCCATGAGATAGCATGCACTAGGGAGTAACCCAGATGGATTGTTAAGGCATCCAAGGGATGGTGAAGCATGGAAAAAATTTGACCAAATTCATCCTGAATTTGCTTCTGAATCTCGAAATGTTCGCCTTGGCTTAGCTACAGATGGTTTCAATCCTTATGGAACCATGAGTAATAACTATAGTATATGGCCAGTGATTCTAATTCCATACAATCGTCCTCCTTGGGAGTGCATGAGGCAAACTTCTCTCATTCTTTCTATGATCATCCCTGGTAAACGAATTCTTGGTAAAAATATAGATGTGTTCCTACAACCTTTAATCAAGGAGTTAAATGAGCTATGGAGTGAGGGTGTGCACACTTATGATTCATCCTTGAATGAAGTGTTTAGAATGCGAGCAACTCTTATGTGGACAATTAGTGACTTCCCTGGGCTTAGTGCTTTATCTGGGTGGAACACTTATACTGGTTATGCTTGCCCATCTTGTAATTTTGATACAATCCCTTGTCGATTGGATTATAGTAAAAAATGGTGTTTTATGGGTCATCGACGATTTTTAGAGAGGGGCCATAAATTTAGATTGATGAAGAAGCACTTTGATGGAACCATTGAGGAAAGGGGGCCACCATTATTATTATCTGGGTCTGAAATTTTGAAACAACTTGATGCAGTCAATGTAACTATTGAAAGAAATGTTGAGTCAAGTAGTAGAACGAAATGAGCCCGTGTAGAAGATAAAGTGAAGCAATGGAAGAAAAAGAGCATCTTAATTGATCTTCCTTATTGGAAGGATAATCTGTTACGTCATAATCTTGATGTTATGCATATTGAAAAGAATGTTTGTGATAATGTGTTGTATACATTGCTTAAAGATGATAAATCAAAGGATCACCTTCAAGCTCGTCAAGATTTAAAACATATGGGTATAAAAGAAGATCTTTGGCCAAATGAAAATGGAAAATATCTTCCTTTATTGTTTACAATGACAAAAGAAGCAAGGAAGATATTTCTCACTACACTAAAGAACGTAAAGATGCCAGATGGTTATTCAAGTAACATTTCTCGATGTATTGATCAAACGACCAAGATATTTGGATTAAAGAGTCATGATTGTCATATCCTTATGCAACATTTACTTCCACTAGCTATACGTAATATATTGCCTGATGGGGTGACTTCAGTGTTGGTGGAGTTTTGCTCATTTTTCAAAGAGTTGTGTTGCAAAAAATTAAATATCTTAGATCTTGATAAACTACAATATCGGATTATGCTCACTCTTTGTCATTTGGAAGTATTATTACCTCCGTCATTCTTCACAGTAATGGTCCATTTAACTTGTTATCTAGTTGAAGAAGTGAGATTAGGAGGACCAGTGCATTACCGATGGATGTATCCAATTGAGAAGTAAATATTTTTTTTCTTATAATTAAGTCATTTACATCTTTAAGTAAATTTATTTTTATTATTTTTATGGTTATAAGGAGTTAGGTCATTTGAAGTCCTTTGTACGGAATAAGGCACAACCAGAAGGTTCTATAAGTGAAGCTTATTTGGCTGAAGAGACCCTCAATTTTTATTCACTATATCAAGAAGTTGAGTCAAGAATGAATAGAGGTCGATGTGTTGATGATCGTCCTAATGATAATGATACTTCTCAAATATCTTCTATCTATCCTCAATTTGGTAGACCGATTGGAAATTCTTCAACTTACACTCTTACACCATTAGAAAAAATACAAGCACACCGATATTTGCTACTGAATAGTCCAAAAGTCAAGCCATATATTGAGTAAGTGTCTAAATATATTATATATGATATGAGAAATATCTAAATATATTAACATGTTATTTGTTTCTTTTAGTGAATTTAGAACATCCATTAAGAGGAGAGTAAGAAGTCGAAGACCTTCAGCTACTAAGATAGAAAAAATAGTTACTAAAGAATTTGCGAATTGGTTTCTGAATAGGGTGAGTCAAATAATAATTTTATATTAATATTTTAATAAATTTTGTGATTAACATAATTCTTTAATTAGGTTACAAATGCAGACATTACAGATTTAGTGTCTGATGACATCAAGTATTTAGCCAGAGGTCCAATGTCATTTGCAAGAAGATATACTGCATATAACATTAATGGATTCAAGTTTAGAACCATGGGACGAGATCAAGGTCTAAAAACTCAAAATAATGGAGTATTTTTAACTTCAAGTACATCATGTGTTGCAAGTAATGTTGATGCAAATTTGAGGCAAGCAGATTTGCCATACTATGGAAAGTTGGAAGACATAATTGAGCTTAACTACTATGGTTTTTTAAAAGTTACACTTTTTAAGTGTAAATGGGCAGATACTACACGTGAAAAGGGATTTAGAAAAGATGCTTGGCAATTTACCTTAGTAAATTTTTCTCGATGTATTCACACTGGTGAACGTGAAGAGCATGATCCTTTTATTGAAGCTTCACAAGCACAAATGGTGTATTATGTTGATGATGAGGTAAATAAAGGATGGAGTGTAGTTGTTCACATGATGCCAAGGGATTTGTATGATATGGGAGAAGTTGGAGATGTTATATGCGAAAGTGAGACATACCATGAACAAGACTTAAGTACTTTATTTTCAAATGAAGTTGACATAATAACTTTGTCAAGGGAGGATGTAGACAATGAATTCATAACCATAAGTCGTATTGAAAATACTATAAGTTAGTGTATTTTATGGTAATATATTTACTTATTAATTTAAACATTATTTTACTTATGGTTATTGTTTATATGACTCAAGTTATGCATGACTAATACTTTTATTTTTCTAATTCACAGTCATGTCTTCTATTGAGCAACAATATTCAGGACGTGAGGCTAGCCGAGTATGGACCGTACAAGTTATAGGTAATATTATTTTTCTGTTTAACAGTTTATATTTACTTAAACTAATTATGTTTTATTTTGATAGATGAACAAGAAAATATAAAGAAGATTCAATTGACAAAACAAGGTGTATTTGAGATGCCACGTGGTCAACGTATAATAGTGTCATTTGATAGGCTAAAGAGAGGCATTGGAGAAGCAACCGCCCTCCTTTCTAGTGCTTGTGGTCGTGTTGTTACTGATTCAAGAAATGTTCCCATTAACTTTGATAGTTGGCCAAAAGTACCTAAATCATACAAGGAGGCTTGCTTTAACATTTTGAAGGTATATTCATAAGCCTCAATATCTTTATACATCTAATTGCAAAATACTAATATCTTTTTTCTTTTTTTATAGAATTTATTTCATTTTCAATCTTCAGAATCAATTGCTAGACATTATTGTTACCTTACCATGTCAACAAAGTATAGAAATGGAAAGATAAATTTGTGGAATAAAGCTTTTGATCCTTCATTGTCAAGAGAACAACTAATTGCTAATGTTCCTAATGGTATTCACAAAGATCAATGGTCATCATTTGTTGATAGTCATTTGAAGGAAGAATATAAGGTAGTTTATTTATTTATTTTTATCTTAGTATTTATTTATTTTTATCTTGCTTGTGTAATAACTTTCTCATATTGTAGGAGTTATGTCGAAAAAATGCCGAGGCTAGAAAAAAACAAACAATCCCACATACTGGTGGGTCTAAACTATTGTCTAGGAAACATCATGAAATGGTAAGTAATCTATAATCCATTAATGATATTAGTGGATAGTTAATTTTATTTTTCATTTGAACTTATATGACCATGTGATAAGCATAGATTTCATAAATAATTATCTCTCACTTTTATCTCATTAAGACTTCTTATATGTTCAATTAAGTGATCTTTGTCATATTTTATGAGTTTGGGTTCATATGAAGTTAAATTGAATTTCTTTGCTTACCCGATTAAAATGACACTATTATAGTATTTTGAGCATAATAGGAGTTGTAGACATCCAAAAATTATGAAATCTGTCTTGAATGAAAGCTTAAAGAAGTGTCCATAGTTACAAAGCAAGAGTAGACTCTAAATGGGATGTTTAGGACTCCGAAATTATCTCAAAAGATGAGATAGTGTTGCTGATGTGGAATTTGAACAGTATGCAAAGATCCGGCCATATCTTGAGATATAGAAGTCATATTGAGATGAAATCAACTTTGTTGGACAGCTAAGATCCAGGGCTACAACTTTTGTTCAGAAGTCAAGCTCTAATTCGGACATGTGAACATCCGAAATTGCGGTGCAAGAAATTCAAAATTGTTGTGCTCATTGGTGGCAAAAATTCAAAAAGCGTTTTGCAATTTCAACAAAGCCCATGTGAAAGCAATAAAAGGGTAGAAAAGTAATATCCTAGTTGGTGACTTTCTGAAGATGATGCCTCAAAAATCCTCTATAAATAGAAGGGTTTGCAAGAGGAGACACACACCAATTTTGGAGATTAACTCCAATACCATTTTCTTTCTTTCTTTCTTTCTTTCTTTCTTTCTTTCTTTCTTGTTAGTTTGCCTCCTACATGGAAGGCTTAGTTTTTCTTTATTGTTAGTTGCCTCCTACATGGAAGGCTTAGGATTTATTTGTTGTTAGTTGCCTCTTTCTTTGTTGTTAGTTTGCCTCCTTCATGGAAGGCTAGGTTCGTAGTTTCAATTCAAGGATTCAAGCTATTTTCATTTTAACTTTGAGGTCTTGATCTTTATTTACATGCTTATTGAGTGATTTCTACTCTACTTTACTATATTCTTCAATTTTATTCTTTAATCAAAGTTTGATCGGTTGACGTATTTTGATTAATGCATAATTGATTCATAATTGGTTTTTGATTGGTAAATCATTTTCCAAAAGTTTGAAGAGTAGAAATTAAGTAATTTAATTGAAGGTTTTCATTTTATTACTTACTTCAACTGAATTCTGATTTTGAAATTGGTTTAGATAGAAGATTAAGTGGTTACTAAATCTTGTTGATCATAATCAATTAAATTCTGAGAGGTTTCTCAGTAGAGAATTCAAAGATCATTTTAGGGGTTCCAGATGATCCTATGTTGATAAACACAATGCATGATTTTAGTGATCAATGATTAGTTAAGAAAATAGCCTCTGAATTCCTTGAGTTGATAATTGTTAAGTAAATTAATTTCATTCTGTATTTTGTGTTTAGAACTCAATATCAAGTCTTTACAAAATCCCCTTGTTCTAATTTTCTCCTTATTTGCTTAAGAATCTGAAATGGTCTTTGTGAGATGACCTAGGTTGCACCTTATACTATACCAATAGTTTGGGGGAAATCTAGAAATTATTTTTGCATGTTTACGACGAGCGTGTCAAAATTTGGCGCCATTGCCGGGGAGCCATTTTAATTTCCTAGGCTCATTTAGGAGTTTGTATAAAAATTTTAATCTTTCTAACAATTGTTTTTACTTTAGGTATATCATTCTTGGATTTTCTGTATGAATTCACCTTTTTGTGTATGACCCGATCCAATCCTGAAAATTTATATGCATATGATCCTGAGATTGATAGAACATTCCACCATTTGAAAAGAGCACATAGAAGGCATTCATCCAGTAATAACCAAGAAAGTAACAGTAGTGATTTTTCATCTTTAAATTTTGATAGTTTTAAATATTTTGCTAAGAACATGGCTGATAGAACCTTAAAAGAATTAGCTGCACCTGATGTTGCTTATCAACCATTGTGCATTCAATACCCTGATGTTGATGCACCATTTGAACTGAAGTCTGGACTAATACATTTGCTACCTAAGTTTCATGGCCTTGCAGGTGAGGACCCTCATAAACATTTGAAGGAATTTCACATTGTGTGTTCCACAATGCGGCCACAAGGAATTCCAGAAGATCATATCAAGTTGAAGGCATTCCCTTTCTCCTTAAATGATGGAGCTAAGGACTGGTTGTACTATCTACATCCAACATCTGTTACAAGCTGGAATGATATGAAGAGATTATTTCTGGAGAAATTCTTCCCTGCATCCAGAACAGCAGCTATCAGAAAAGAGATTTACGGCATCAGACAGAACTCCCAAGAAACTCTCTATGAGTATTGGGAGAGATTCAAGAAACTATGCGCCACTTGTCCACACCATCAAATCAGTGATAAATTACTGATTCAGTATTTCTATGAAGGACTCATGCCAATGGACAGAAGCATGGTTGATGCAGCTAGTGGTGGAGCACTTATGGACAAAACTCCTACAGCAGCTCGAGATTTGATTGCCAACATGGCAGAAAATTCTCAGCAATTCAATTCTCGAACTAATTCCTTGTCTAAAGGAGTCCATGAAATGACCACCAAGACAGACCATACACGATTGGAGAACAGAATTGAAGAACTAACCTCCATCGTAAGACAGTTGGCTATCGGACAACAACAGCAACTTAATGTTGTTGACAAAACCAAAACATGTGGCATCTGCACTTCTGCAGATCATCCTACTGATGCATGCCCAACATTGCAAGAAAGTGAGACACCTGAGGCTACAGTAAATGGTATTTTTGGCACAGGACAACAATACAGGCCTCCTCAACATTATCAGCAACAGAAGTTTGAGCCACCTTCTGGATCATACAATCCTAGTTGGAGAAACCATCCTAACTTGAGATATGGTCCTCCACAACAACAAAGGATTCAAACATCTGACTCCCAAAATAAATACCAACCACCGCCATTCAGACAACAACAACAGCATATGCAGCAATCTGTACCCTCTAATGCTTCTGAACCCTCTCTTGATGATTTAATGAAGCAATTAGCAACCAACAATCTTCAATTTCAACAAAATGTAAGTTCTACCATTCAGGATTTACAAACTCAAATTGGGCAGTTGGCTACCACTGTCAACCAATTGAAATCTCAAGGTTCTGGTCAA
The DNA here is from genome assembly GCA_037954105.1 of Canavalia gladiata. Lineage (NCBI taxonomy): Eukaryota > Viridiplantae > Streptophyta > Magnoliopsida > Fabales > Fabaceae > Canavalia > Canavalia gladiata. Next base: position 37,286,680 of record CM075658.1, on the reverse strand, counting down.
CTACCTTCTCAACCTGTCATAAATCTCAAAAGTGTGAATGCCATGACCTTGAGAAGTGGGAAGAAAGTGCAGACAGACCCTACAATTTTAAAGCAACAAAGCTTCAATCAGACTAATCCACACCAAAAAGAAGCATTTATCTCTACACCTGGAGATATCTCTGATGAGCCATCTGAATCAGAGGGAAAGTCTGATGAAAAAAGTACACCAGCCTTCGATAAGACATCGAATGATCAACAAAAAGAAGCTTGCCATAAACGATCTGCACTTGAAGCATCTGATGAGAAGAAAACCCCAAATTGTGCTGATCAGAAGGTATCTTTACCTTTTCCAAATAGAATGGTTCAATCCAAGCCCAATGTTCATGCAGAATTGGATAAGGAGCTTCTAGATACTTTCAGGAAAGTGGAAGTCAACATACCACTTCTAGATGCTATCAAGCAAATTCCCAAATATGCCAAATTTCTAAAGGATTTGTGCACGCATAAGAGAAGACTCAAAGGGGATGAGAAGATTAGTGTGGGACGCAATGTTTCAGCCTTAATTCAACCCAACCTCCCTCAGAAATGTAAAGATCCAGGAACTTTCACCATTCCTTGCACAATAGGAAACTCTACATTTGGTGATGCATTGCTGGATCTAGGTGCTTCCATTAATGTTATGCCCTCATCAGTTTATAAATCTTTGAATTTGGGAGAACTGAAGCCAACTGGTGTGGTGATTCAATTAGCCAACAGAAGTACAACACATCCAGCCGGAGTACTTGAAGATGTGCTAGTTCAAGTGAATAAGCTGATCTTTCCAGCTGACTTCTACATTTTGGATATGGAAGATGAGTCATCCATCAATAGAGCAACCTTGATCCTAGGGAGACCTTTCCTCAAAACTGCAAAAACAAAGATAGATGTGCATACAGGAACTCTCTCTATGGAATTTGGAGATGATATCATCCAATTCAACATATTTGAAGCCATGAAGCATCCCATAGAGAATCATTCACTCTTTCAACTTGATGCCATAGACCTTCTTGCGGATGATTATTCTATTGACAATCTACTTTTTAAATTTTTTGATTTTGATTTAGATTACTTAGATAATTTTACTTGCACATGTGATGAATTTGATTCATGTATTGTGTGTTCCAGGATTAATGCTGCAGACCAACCTTCGTTGAAAGATGACATGTTAGATGCAAGTGTTGCAGACATTTCAATCTCAGATAGATCTCTTCCTTCCATAATACAACCACCTCCTTTAGAGTTGAAGCCTTTGCCTGAACATCTAAAGTATGCTTATTTGGGGGAAAATGAGAAGCTTCCTGTCATTGTAGCAAAGAACCTTCTACCACAACAGGAAGAAAGGTTACTGCAAACCTTAAAAAGCCATAAACAAGCAATTGGATGGACTTTGGCTGATATTCCAGGTATTAGCCCATCTACTTGTATGCATAGGATACTGCTGGAGGAAAACACCAGACCTGTTAGACAACCACAAAGGCGTTTGAATCCAACAATCCTAGATGTGGTAAAGAAGGAAGTAGGTAAGCTTTTGGCAGCTGGTATCATCTATCCCATCTCAGACAGTGATTGGGTAAGCCCGGTGCAAGTAGTTCCTAAGAAGACTGGCATGACTGTAGTCAAAAATCACAATGATGAACTAATCCCTACCAGAATACAAAACAGTTGGAGAGTGTGCATAGATTATAGGAAGCTTAACCAAGCTACTCGCAAGGATCACTTCCCTTTGCCCTTCATAGACCAAATTTTGGAAAGATTAGCAGGAAAATCTCACTATTGCTTTCTAGATGGTTTTTCAGGTTATTTTCAAATACATATGGCCCCAGAAGACCAACATAAGACCACCTTCACTTGTCCTTTTGGTACTTTTGCCTATCGAAGGATGCCCTTTGGTCTATGCAACGCCCCTGGAACCTTTCAAAGATGCATGGTAAGCATTTTCTCTGATCTCTTAGAAAGTTGCATGGAAGTGTTTATGGATGACTTCACTGTATATGGTTCTTCTTTTGATGCATGCTTAGAAAGCCTCTCTAAAGTTTTGGACAGATGCATTGAGACTAACCTGGTTTTGAATTTTGAAAAATGTCATTTCATGGTAACAGAAGGTATAGTCTTAGGACACTTGGTATCTAGCAAAGGTTTAGAGGTTGATAAGGCCAAGATAGACATTATTACTTCTCTACCTTACCCCACTTCTGTGCGAGAAGTACGTTCTTTACTTGGTCATGCAGGTTTTTGCAGAAGATTCATCAAGGATTTTAGCAAGATTGCACAACCTCTTTCTAAACTACTACAAAAAGATACCAAATTTGTGTTTGATCAAGCATGAAAGGATTCATTTGATGAACTAAAGAAGCGGTTGACAACCACTCCCATCATTCAACCACCTAATTGGACGCTTCCATTTGAATTAATGTGTGATGCATCTAATTATGCCCTTGGTGCTGTACTATCTCAAAGAGTTAGCAAGAGATCTCATGTCATTGCATATGCCTCTCGCACACTTGATGCAACCCAATCCAATTACACAACTACTGAGAAGGAGCTTTTGGCAATTGTGTTTGCATTAGATAAATTTCGCTCCTATTTGCTTGGATCTAAAGTTATTGTCTTCTCTGACCATGCAGCTTTGAAATACTTGCTGAAGAAGACAAATGCTAAGCCAAGACTGATTCGTTGGATGCTTCTGTTACAAGAATTTGATTTAGAGATTAAAGACAAGAGTGGTGCAGAGAATCTTGTAGCAGATCATTTAAGTCGGATCCAGCAACCTTGTGAAGAAACTTCAATTGCAGATTCATTCCCAGAAGAGCATCTCTATCAATTGCACGGGAAAGATCCTTGGTATGCAGATTTGGTAAACTATTTGGTTGCTAAAGAAATACCCAAACACTTCACCAAATCGCAAATTGCCAAGTTGAAAAGTGATGTCAAACACTACATATGGGATGAACCATACCTTTGGAAGACATGTAGTGATCAAATCATTAGAAGATGTGTTCCAGATCATGAAGTTCAGTCTGTACTTACCTTTTGTCATTCCCTAGCTTGTGGTGGACACTTTGGGCCACAACGGACAACTAGAAAAGTACTAGACTCAGGCTTTTATTGGCCTACAATATTTCGTGATGCACATAGATTATGCATAACTTGTGAGCAGTGCCAAAGAATAGGGAGTATTTCGCGCAGAAATGAGATGCCCCAACAACCACTTCTCTTTTGTGAGGTATTTGATGTTTGGGGTATAGACTTTATGGGTCCATTCCCTGTCTCTTTTGGCTTTGTTTACATTCTGCTAGCTGTTGATTATGTTTCAAAATGGGTGGAGGCAAAAGCCACCCGTTCTAATGATGCTCGAGTTGTTGCAGATTTTATCAGGTCTAACATTTTTAGCAGGTTTGGCATTCCTAGAGCTCTAATTAGTGACCAAGGTACTCATTTTTGCAACCGCACAATGGAAGCCCTACTCCGCAAATATGGAGTCATGAATAAAGTCTCCACCCCATATCATCCTCAAACAAATGGTCAAGCTGAAGTTTGTAATCGAGAGATCAAGAAAATCTTAGAGAAAACAGTTCAGCCTAACAGGAAGGATTGGAGCTTGCGCCTTGTTGATGCATTATGGGCATATAGGACAGCTTACAAGTCACCCATTGGCATGTCTCCCTACAGGATTGTCTTTGGTAAAGCATGTCATCTTCCAGTTGAATTAGAGCATAGAGCATTTTGGGCAGTAAAGAAATGCAACATGGATCTAGACCAAGCAGGAATCCATAGGAAGCTTCAATTGCAGGAACTTGAAGAAATTCAATTAGAAGCATACGAAAACTCCAAAATTTACAAAGAAAAGGTCAAAGCTCTTCATGACAAAAAGTAGGCAAGAAAGGAGTTTTCCGTTGGACAAAAAGTTCTCCTTTTCAATTCTCGGCTAAAGCTTATGCCTGGTAAGCTACGCTCTAGATGGTTAGGACCATTTGTAGTTACTAATGTTTTTCCTTATGGTGCAGTGGAAATAAAAAATGAGGTAACTGAAAAAATCTTCAAGGTGAATGGACATCGTCTTAAACCATTTTTCGAAGGTTTTCAAAAGCACACGGTAGAAGAAGTGCATTTGCACAATGCCACATACCTGCAATAAATTCAAGAGAAGTCTCTCTCTCTCCCTCTCTCTCTCTCTCTTTCTCTCTTTCTCTCTCTCTCTCTTTCTCCCTCCCCCTCTCTCACATTCCTCGCTTATAAGTTTCAACTAATCTCTCAACTTCCTTCTTCACCTCTTAAATCATCCCAACTATTACACCACATTGAGCTTGCAGGAATAATAACTTGAGTGTTTTAAGAAAAAAAATGGAGAAAGCTCTCACCAGGATCAAAATTTTGTTCCCTACTCTCCCCAGAAATTTTCTTAAAGACATTTACAATTGCAGACTTGAACGATTGAGAGCATTAACACTCTTAGGCCTTCCAGAAGATGTCTGTTGGATCATTGAAGCTAAGGTACGTTTAGCAGGTGAATTTCAAGAATCATTTGTTAAAAACATGCCAGGTATGGGAAGAAGTTCCTATGCAAAGAAGAGAAGGGCAAAAAGAATTGGAGTTTGCTACAGGTGTGCAAGATGGACCTGTAACACTAGATGCAAGAACCCTGGAATGGTTTCAAGAAATCGAGAGGACAAAATTCAATTCATAATGGATGGACTGAGTAAGGAGTCATTGGATGATATCATTCAGACTCTTGAGACGCATCCTAGTGGGCATGTACAAGGAGTCATTCTTGATTTGTTTGAACTGTTCCGTAAGGAAAAAGCACGTTATAGTCTTGGGAATCTGACTTTAAAAGATCCTGTTGTCAGTTTACAAGAAAACTGAATGGGAAGCACATCCTCGACTCTTAGAAGGCGTTTCAGCCGTTACTGGACGTAAAACCAGAGGAAGATGTGAGCCACAATCACAACTACTGTTCATTCTCATGCGTGTATGTTTGTCATTTACATTGTCTTTTCAATTTATTGGGCCACCATTTTTTTTGAAATTTTCACCCCTGCTTAAAGTCTTTCCCCTCTGACATTCACCTCTTCCTTGAACCAAAAATTCAAACTTTTGCAACAAAAATTCAAACTTTTGCAAAAAAAATTCAAACTTTTGCTACCAAATCCTGATCCCGCACTATTCAACCGATCTCCTTGTCTGATATTGAGTCCCTATAAATTATCCACCTTTATGACATATTTTTTCAAAAAAAAAAAAAAGACAGAAACACCGTATATGGATAGGATCAATACTATCTGTGTTTTTGGTGGGTCTAACCTTGGAAAGGATGGAGAATTTCAACATGCAGCTTATACCCTTGGTAAGGCATTAGCTGCAAGAAAAATCAATCTTGTTTATGGGGGAGGGATTCAGGGTTTAAAAGGATGTGTTGCAGGATCTGCACTCACAAAGGGGTGTAACGTCTTAGGTGTTGGCTTAAAAATTGGGAGCACCTCCTACTTCACCCTGGGTACTGAATTGAAGGTTGCAACCATGCATGACCGAATGAGACACATGTTGGTTAATTCTAATGCATTTATTGCATTACCTGGTGGTCTTGGAACAATGGAAGAAATTTTTACCATTATATTTTGGGCCTATCGGAATTTTCATAAAAAACCTTTGGGCTTATTGAATATTAATGGCTTTTATAATGGTTTGATATCCTTTTTAGATCATGCAGTAGAGCAGGAGTTAATGCCACAATCCATGCGCAACATCATAGTATCTGCTTCAACTGTTGAACAGCTACTTGAGATTTTGCAAAATCCTACATCTGAGCTCAGTCAAGCAATGCAGCTGGTGAACCAACCAAATCAGGATGGCAGAGATAAAAGAGAACCAGATACCACTCTTCGGTTATAACTTTTCCTTACTTTGATGGTTTTCTTACATTTCTTTTCCTGTTATATGAAATTCCATCTAAGACATTGGGGACAATGTCTTGGATAGGTTGGGGGGAAGATGGTCCGATATCTAAAAAAAAAAAAAAAAAAAAATTAAAAAAAAAATTAGGTTAGATTCATAAACTTGCTTTGAGTAAGATGGCTGAGTAAGGAGTTACACTTGACTCTTGATACGCATCTTATGATTTAAAAATAAAATAAAAATAAAAAAATAAAAATTTGAATGTGGAAGTATGTTTTTCTTTAGATTTCATAAAATAATTGAAGCAAAATGATTTACATTTCGAGATTAATTAGTTTGGCAACACATATTTGAACTGGATAGATTAGATTTGATAAATATATTACCTGTGAGATTTTGAGCTTTATTATTATTTTCTTTCTTGTGTGATTTTCATCCATGAAATATGTTACTTCAGAACTTGCATTGATTCTTTTTGAAGCTACATTTTCACATGAATTGTACAAAAATGATTGAGGCACTGTTTTTCTTGAACAAACCACTTGGCCAAATAACCAAACCATATAATTTTATCCTTTGATCAGCCCTTTGAGCCGATTAGCCTTTTCTTCTTTTTAGCTCACCACAAATCAAAAAAAAAAAAAAACAACTTTGTCTGACCATAGAAGGTGAGGAATACTGGATTTATCATACCATAAGTGTTTCAATAAGTGTGGGGGAGGTTATTGTTGTGTTCATCAATATCATGGTTAAAAAAAAAAAAAAGCTGAAGCAATAAATTAATAAATAAATTATTATATTGAAAAAAAAAATAATAAAAAAAATGAAGAAGTGATATCTGTTTCTCACACTTGCACTTACAATCAATTCTCAATCCTCACCATTTTCCTTGGTCCAACATTGTATCTCTTCAATATATCATTTCATCTTTCTAATCCCGTTAGAACCAAAATAAAGACCTCTTGATTTGTGCATTACATGTGTACATAATAGTAGAGAAGTAGAAGATATGCAAGCCTATGATAGTTCATCTTTCATGGATTGAATTTGAGAGAAACACTTACCAAATCAAACACTTGAGAGATTCAGAGTATATCATGTGAGGTTTTATCTTTCTCAATCTATGTTTTTCAAATTAAAGTTGCCTTTCTAAGTAATTTCAAAAATGTGATGAAAGAATGATTCATGAAATTTTGTGAATTCTTGAGAAATCAACTCAAAACTTTGATGTTCTTTCAAAAAAAAAAAAAAAAAAAAAAGTCACCAATCCTTAACTTAAGTTTGCCCGAGACGTGCAAAAGATAAGTGTGGGGGAATTTGATAAGCATAGATTTCATAAATAATTATCTCTCACTTTTATCTCATTAAGACTTCTTATATGTTCAATTAAGTGATCTTTGTCATATTTTATGAGTTTGGGTTCATATGAAGTTTAATTGAATTTCTTTGCTTACCCGATTAAAATGACACTATTATAGTATTTTGAGCATAATAGGAGTTGTAGACATCCAAAAATCATGAAATTTGTCTTGAATGAAAGCTTAAAGAAGTGTCCATAGTTACAAAGCAAGAGCAGACTCTAAATGGGATGTTTAGGACTCCGAAATTATCTCAAAAGATGAGATAGTGTTGCTGACGTGGAATTTGAACAGTATGCAAAGATCCGACCATATCTTGAGATATAGAAGTCATATTGAGATGAAATCAACTTTGTTGGACAGCTAAGATCCAGGGCTACAACTTTTGTTCAGAAGTCAAGCTCTAATTCGGACATGTGAACATCCGAAATTGCGGTGCAAGAAAGTCAAAATTGTTGTGCTCATTGGTGGCAAAAATTCAAAAGTGTTTTGCAATTTCAACAAAGCCCATGTGAAAGCAATAAAAGGGTAGAAAAGTAATATCCTAGTTGGTGACTTTCTGAAGATGATGCCTCAAAAATCCTCTATAAATAGAAGGGTTTGCAAGAGGAGACACACACCAATTTTGGAGATTAACTCCAATACCATTTTCTTTCTTTCTTTCTTTCTTTCTTTCTTTCTTTCTTGTTAGTTTGCCTCCTACATGGAAGGCTTAGTTTTTCTTTATTGTTAGTTGCCTCCTACATGGAAGGCTTAGGATTTATTTGTTGTTAGTTGCCTCTTTCTTTGTTGTTAGTTTGCCTCCTTCATGGAAGGCTAGGTTCGTAGTTTCAATTCAAGGATTCAAGCTATTTTCATTTTAACTTTGAGGTCTTGATCTTTATTTACATGCTTATTGAGTGATTTCTACTCTACTTTACTATATTCTTCAATTTTATTCTTTAATCAAAGTTTGATCGGTTGACGTATTTTGATTAATGCATAATTGATTCATAATTGGTTTTTGATTGGTAAATCATTTTCCAAAAGTTTGAAGAGTAGAAATTAAGTAATTTAATTGAAGGTTTTCATTTTATTACTTACTTCAACTGAATTCTGATTTTGAAATTGGTTTAGATAAAAGATTAAGTGGTTACTAAATCTTGTTGATCATAATCAATTAAATTCTGAGAGGTTTCTCAGTAGAGAATTCAAAGATCATTTTAGGGGTTCCAGATGATCCTATGTTGATAAACACAATGCATGATTTTAGTGATCAATGATTAGTTAAGAAAATAGCCTCTGAATTCCTTGAGTTGATAATTGTTAAGTAAATTAATTTCATTCTGTATTTTGTGTTTAGAACTCAATATCAAATCTTTACAAAATCCCTTTGTTCTAATTTTCTCCTTATTTGCTTAAGAATCTGAAATGGTCTTTGTGAGATGACCTAGGTTGCACCTTATACTATACCAATAGTTTGAGGGAAATCTAGAAATTATTTTTGCGCGTTTACGACGAGCGTGTCACCATGTATCTTAGGAAATAGAGCTTGGACGTGCTGTGGGTTGAGGTGAATTGTACATTGCAACCCATAAGAGAAAAGATGGATTCTATGTTAATGAGGAGGCGAGGTCTATTGCGGTATGTTACATTTGATTCTTTATTGGATCACATGATGCATATTGTGAAATTCACATTTAACTAACAACTATGTCTCTATTTTTTTTGGTTCAATATAATTTTTACTAAAACATTTTGATTGTGTAGGAGAAGGTGACTCAAGAAATAAGTAAAAGTGCCGATTCTGCTGAAATTTCTGCTAATGATGCTCTTGCTAAAGTGTTGGGAAAAGACCATCCTGGACGTGTACGATGCTTGGGCTTAGGAGGTCTTCATAGTGTTGCATTTCCATCCACTACAAGGTTTAGTGGTGTAGGTTGCAGCCACTCAAGTTCTAGTGCAGCTGAAAATTCTCAATTAAAAGAGGAGGTTATTGCTTTAAAGACCAAGTTAGCTGAATCTGAGAAAAATGTTAAAACATTACAAAATGTGATGCTTGCATATATACAAATGAAGGAGGGACACATTCCTGCGGAATTGGATGCTTTGTTTGGTACTTCTACTAATCTAGTGGTAATAATTTCATATATTATTAACATTTTCTTGATGTTTAATATTGATATATCTCCTTTTCATTAAACTAATGTGATGCAATAATTTCATTTTTCATAGGATGAAGTGAGTGGACAAGAGATAACCACACCACAAGAAGGATCTTCGTTAGATAGTAACCGTCATTAGAAATATATAGGTGTATTGAATCTTAAACTTTTTGGAAGTTTTTGGTACAAGTAGAAACTATAAATATGCTAACTTTCTAGTATAAAGTGTTAAGTCAAAACTATGAATATACTATTATACCTATGTAGTCTTCTATCCATTGATTGATATACTTAACCATTGTTCATATAAAAATGTATTGTTGATTATATTGGCTGATATTTTGGAAATTGATTCATTGTTGATTACAACATAGGAGAGGAAGTGATTGGAAAAAAAAGGAAGGAACCACCTAAGTCACATGGATATACTATTTGATCATTTGTATATTGTACCACTCTTTGTAGGATTTGTATTATAGATCATTTCATTTCAAATGAAATGTTTTAAATGTTGATGTTTAAGCGATGGTAATTTTACTTTTGGTTAGATGTTATTGAATGAAGTTTAAGTGGTGCTATTTCAAATGAAGTATTGTACCACTCTTTGTAGGAATTATGATGGCCTCATAGATTAGATGTTATTTGAATTATTTGAATAGGAGATTGGAAGATTTATCTAGTGGTAAAAGTCATTTTGTGGAGAGATGTGGTTTTCCAATTATCATATCCAATGGTATGTTATGTATGTTCAACTTTTATTTAGTATTTGAAGTAAATCATTCTTTCATTGATTTTTTGGCATTAGAATTATGATGACCTCATAGATTAGATGTTATTGAATTGTTTTGGAATAGGATATTGGAAATGATTTATCCAATGGTAAAAGTTATTTTGTGGAGAGATATGATTTTTCAATTATCATATCCAATGTTATGTTATGTATACATGTCCAATTTATGTTCAATGTTTCAAGTAAATCATTATTTCATTGACTTTTTGGGGTTAGAATTGTGATGTCCTCATAAATGAGATGTTATTGAATTGTTTTGGAATAGGATATTGGAAATGATTTATCCAATGGTAAAAGTTATTTTTGTATATAAGGATGATCTGAAACAAAGCATCCAATCCTGAACCCAGGCATGCCCCATATCTAACCAGGCTTCCATTATATTGTTTCCTACTTTGGCTTATCATTTTATTTTTCACTTTTCTGATCTGTTTCTAGGTGGATCTTCAATCTCTCTGACGTACATTGCTTCAGAAAGGATCATTCCGGGGTATGTTGGTTATGCCTTGAAAAGTCCTTTTGATTCCATGTTTCATAAATTTAGACTGACAATATTATGATCTGAATGATGATACAGATATGGTGGTGGTATGAGTTCTGCAAAAGCTGCACTGGAAAGTGATACACGAGTAAGCTTCAACTTTTCTGCCCCTGAAAACTCACCATTTCACCAAGCTTTGATGTGCTTCATTTTTAGTGGTCAGTGTATTTCACTTGTCCCTGGATTTTTAAAATTAAATTATAAATTCATGCCTTTTCAGGTGCTTGCTTTTGAAGTAGGAAGAAAGCGCAAAATTAGAGTAAATACTATATCCGCTGGTATTGGCAACTTCTCTTTGTTATCTAAATTAGTTTGTCTGATCTCCTCATCTGTTTAATGGGCCCTGATTTGCCATAATTTAACGCAGAAGACATGGTGGCAAAGAGAAATGGGTGTCTTGCTTTATTTGTGACATTTTGATTAAATGGAAATAGTCTGAAGAATTTGAATTTTATCCCATGGTGTGCAATATTTTATCAAATGCTCTGGATATCTTGTATTTGTTAAACAAATGCTGGGACCATTTGTTGTTACATATTAGCTATTCATCTGGACACCTATACTTGTGGACTTGGTTTGAATTTTCTCCCAATCATCTTACTGTCAATGCCATATTATCAGCTAGCTCTATGTAAACTGTATCCTTGACTGGTACCAAATGGTTGAATGGCACTTTATTCTGCTATATCGATACCGTGTTTATAATTAGCATGAATTCAATCCTTTCTAGGTTTGAATGAAGTGACATCTTATAGTTCCTTCTAGATTATGAATCTTTGGGCTATTTCATAATTGCCTCTCCCCTTCTACTTAAAATTTCCTTTGTTGAAGTCAACTATTTTCCTACACCGTTGTTTGTTTGCTTGTTAGTGATTTTACTCCTGGTGATTAACATGTTGACACAACGTATTTTGGCTCCTAAGTCCACTGAGAAGTCGTGCTGCAAAAGCAATTGGATTCATTGATATGATGATTGATTATTCATTAGCCAATGCACCTCTGCAAAAAGAATTATCAGCAGGTAATATTTCCATGGGAATTATTCATTGTAACATACAGGTTCCATTTTCAATCAGTGATTATTTTCCCAACTGAGTCGAAATTGTGTAACAGAGGAGGTGGGCAATGCAGCTGCCTTCTTAGCATCACCTTTGGCATCTGCTATCACTGGCACTGTTCTATATGTTGACAATGGTCTGAATGCTATGGGTGTTGGAGTTGACAGTCCTATATTTAAAGATCTTGACATTCCCAAGGACCAGCATTAAGTGGCAGTTACCACAAAAAAAGCTACTGCCACCAGAATTAGCATAGCAATGATGTTATTTTTGTTTTACCGCTCCTATCCATTCCGAGTATTTGTTTTGCTTTTTGTCGGCTATTTTTCGTAGTTGTTTCCCTAACTGACTTTTAAACATCTTTATGTAATGTGCTCAGCAATTCAGGCCACTCGATTATGAAAGAATATTTACATTGATCTATGCCATTTGGGATATAAATTTGCAATAAGTATTCCCGTGCCCCCTATACTGTGGTTTGAAACTCGTGGGTTGTGAGATTACATAATGTGCCGCAGTAATTACTCGACCCTTTTCCATTTTCCTGTGAGACGATATAATCGATCCACCCTTGTGTAGAATTTCCACAAGAATGAAGATCATATTCATTGCCTTCAAAATTTGAAACTTGATAAGAATGGAAGCTTCTTGTCCTGGAAAATAAGTCACTCGTGGCCTTAAGCCCTTAACGTTACAAAATTATTATAGAAGTGTCATGAATGCCGTGCTTGTAGATTGTTTGGATTTAGAAAGAAATTAATTCCTTGGGAGGTGGAGCTACATATTTCATTTCTTGTAGAATGTCATTGTCTGCCGAAAAAGTCATGGTACGGTAACAACTTCCCTCTGCTCATTAATACCGTGCAACTAGCCATCATATTACTTTCCTTTCATTTGGTATGTTTTTGTTCTTTTTCGTTTCAGATCTCTCTCATTGTGAAAACTATTCCAAAACATAGGATAAATATATGTTCAATTTTTGTAAAATTTATGTTCAATTCTATGTTTTAAATTTTATTTTTGTATATAAGGATGATTTAAAATATATATTTTTTATTGAAAAGTGATAATATAAACATTCTAAAAATGTATAGCAAAAATTTGAAACAAAGATAAAATGATCAAAGATATGCACATTTTTTTAAATAAAAGTTTGTGGCAGTTAAAAACCGCCACTAATATATTAAATTTAAAATAAGAATTGGGGCAGTTTTTTTACATTTCTGGCGGTTAGAAACCACCACTAAAATTTATTCACCATTTTTTATGGTCATGCCCGCGGTTACCAAAAAATTGTCACAAAACTTTTGTGACACTCGAAAAAGTAGCAGTTTTTAAAAACGCTGGTAACAATGTTTGTAGCGGTTAATAACCGCCAGAAAATTTTTTTATAACCATCACAAATTACACATTTTGTTGTAGTGGAAGATGATGAAGAATGAGAATTAGCATGAGAGAGCTAACATCATTGTCAAGTTCTAATAGAATATTGTCATGTGTTAACATATTAAGTAATAAAAACTTAATTTATCAACATCACGAAGATAAATAATAACACAACTTAACTTTGTTGTCTACATTTAGATAATATATATATATATATATATATATATATATATATATATAAATCATATTCATGTTTGTTGTTCAACTAATCCCCTCATTCAATTGAATTCTGTTATACCAATATTAAATTATGTTACATTTAATAAAAAATAAAAAATTATAAAACAAATTAAAATTTAAAACTATAATAAACTTGGATAAGTGAGCCAAATACTACATTATAAAATAGATTTAGACAATAAATTAACATTGAAAATATACAAGGCCTGTTTAATAAAAAAATAATTTAAAATTTGAATAAAATACTTTGAAATCTAAATTGAATTAGGGTTAATGTTTATTAAATTTTATCTTAATTAAGAAAGAAAAGTTTTTCTACAGATTTTTCAAAATCCCAATTAAATAATTTGATGAATTTACAATTATGTAGTATACAACAAAAATTAAATTAATAACAAATTTATGATATAGCAGAAAATATATTGATATTAACTTATTTATTAAACCATGCAAATTTAAATGAATGAAAAATTATAATGATTGTTTCAAAGACAAAATCATACAACAGATTTAAGACCATTAATACTAAAATTGAGAAGTTGAGAAAAGTACACATACAACAAATAAAAAAATTAAAATAAAGCATAAAATCTTATTTGAAATTAAAAGAGATTTCGAATTGGAATTTATTGTCCAATGTAAAATAGACCTTCACTGCATAATCAACTTCAAAGTAGAAAATGATTGCAAAATATATTGAGTCCAACATATTGTTAATACTCCAAAAATTTAAAATTAATAAAACAAAATAATCATAACAATATAATAGATAAAATTAGTGAACATATGAGAGTAAACACACCATATAAAATTAAATTCATTGACAATATAATCATACATCTGTTTTAGTATCTTAAAACAATAATTCCAACACTTCTAACAATGGTTTTAAGATTTGAAGTTCAACTTTCAACTCTTTCAATTGTGCTTGACCCCAAATTTGTAGATGTCACATAGGAAAGCATGAAGTTAAATATTATTCAAATAAAATAAATTAAAAAAAAAGAAATAAATTACATTTTTAGATATCTCTAATTCATCATTAATATTCATATATTTAAATTGATATAGTGAAAATCTAATCCTATTTTAGGTACAGACCATGATATAGAGGTCCTAGCTATAAATGAAGAGGCCACCTACAAAGACCTAATGAGTTTATTGGACCAATCATTAGAACAAGAGTCAAGAACTTGTAGAAGAAGGAAACCCTCTTAGGCCTTTAGGAGCTCTCTCCATACTTTAGGATAGGACTTAGACTTTTCTTGTATCTTAGGTTCTAACTGGCCCACATATGTATAGGATTGAATCCACTTTCTCTGTATTTTTAGCTTAGGCTTTTGGGTCTGCTTTGAGCCAACTTGAAGATGCATCGAGGAATGATAAAGGAATCCTAATTGAGCTTCCATCCAAGCCCAATTTTCCTCTCTTTAGATAGATCCATTTCATCCCCAAAGCCTCCCTCATTTAGAACCTCTTCACTTGCCTATATATAGGCCTCACGTAATGTAATTTTTGAACACTTTAAGTCATTTTGAGTAAAATTAAATTTGCAAGAAAAAGTTTTTCTCTTCATTTCTCTCCCTTTCTTGGCTGAAATTTCAGGTGGGAGCCTCCTTATCCTTGACATCTAAGGTGGCGGAGAAGGAGCTTATCTCCTCCAAGAGTGGCACTCCAACCTATCCTTCGAAACCTTTTCACTTCTTCATCTCCAAACTCCATGAAGAAAACCTTTATTGATGCAAATCTACATCATCCATGGATAGCTACATTAGACCACTGCCTCAATCATTTATGAGGATAAAGATCTTCTAAATTTATTTAGCATGTTACCCCTAATGCTGAATGCACTTTCAAAAGCAATAGTGGATTGGTGTGGATAAAATAACTCTTACCATGAGAGAAAGTATGAGAAAATGAGAGGAATTATGTTTTCACTAAATAAGTATGTCAAATTTATCATCTCCATCAACACAATGTTAAAAAAAATACCTATCAAATTCATTTTTCTGATCAATGAAATTGTTTATCCTCAAATGCTCTTTGAAAACATCTATCCTTGTTATGTGTGTAGCAATTTGATGGAGAAAAATTTAACTACAAGAATCCCTTACAATGAACTAGGATAATAGTACGCATTATTATTTTTCTGCTGATACTAATTAGTATACCAATTGTACATTTTGGTAAATTTTGTTTCTCAGTGAAGTATAGTTATTCTGAAAAATCAATGTCACCATTATATCTATCTTTAAAGCTCCACCCCACATATATCAACTTGAATCAAGGATTAAAAATTACACCAAAGTATAAAATTTGATTAATGTGATGTGTATCATCCTAATATTTTTCATACTTCTTTTCATTTTAAGACCCATGATAGCCAACACAATTCAAATTCATAGAAGATTGATTCAGTTCACTAAAAAAATCAAAGAAAGCTGGTGAAATGCTGCATAGGTGCCTACTTGAATAGAAGAGGAAAAGGATTTGGTTGCATCATAGAAAATTTCTAGAAATTTCATGAATGTCCTAACATTATCCCAATCAAATGTTGAAAGAGGAGAAACAATCCTAAAATAATATGAAAATTATCATCCCCAAACTCCAACTTTCAAATGCTTCTTGAAACTTTTCAATAGCTTTTAACATCACATGAGTTGAGTTACATCTTGTGAGAACATCAAGACATACAAATTTCTTGGAAGAAATTTCCAAAAATTAGATGTATTCTTTAAATTTGGAATGTCTTTTATAGGAGGATCTAACAAATCTAACAAAATTTCTCAATATATGTTACAGAGGCAAGCATGTCCTTTAGCCCATACTTTATCACAAGATTTAGAATATGGGAACAACACCTTATATGGAAAAAATACCCTTAAGGACTAACCCATTAAAAATATTCAACCTCTTCTTTAAATAAAGGATTGCCATATCATTTGATGATGCATTATCTATAGTGATTGTGAATAATTTCTAAGCCCCCACTTCCTTAAAACTTCCTCAATTTTCCTACCTACTATATCTCCTTTATGATTGAGTACAACACAAACTTATTATCCTTTTTTGATAAGTTTAGTCATCATCAATAAAGTTGACTATCAATATAAGGTAGTTTAGGTTTTAAATAAATGTCCAACTATCTGTTGTTAAGACAACCCTGCAACAGTTTGTTCTAAAAAATGCCTTTAACCTTATCTTTTCATCAAGGTACAATTGAAAGCAATTTCTAGTAGCAATATAACGAGAAGGGATAAAAACTGAGGTTGGAGTTTTTCATAGAAAAGTTAAAAACCTTTACCATTAACTAGCTTAAAAGGTTATTCATCTGATGTGATAAACATATAAAAAGATTTCTTGCATGCTTCTATATTAAACCTTTAGCTTGCAACTATTAAATTTGGTCCTGCTATGCTCCTATTATGCCCAAAGGCAATGATACTTTTCTTAGGATCACTACTATATCATTAGAGTATTTGGAACAAAATTTTATGGCGAGCCAGCATATTTGGTGTGCCATTGTTCTTGGTATTATAAAAATTAAGTTTTTGTATAGTAATTACATGCCACCTCTATTTCTTTACCCTCAGTACATGAAGGTCTAGTAAAGTAGTTCTATGCACCAGATGTCTTTCGGGAACCATTTGAATTAGGTTCTCTTTTTATAGTGGTTTGAGGAAGTGGAGGGGTGGGATTGGCTACCATAACTTCAGGTGTAGGGGATGGTGTAGGTGCAGGCCATTGAATACCTACTACAAAAGATATGGTCTACTATTGGTGTTGGGTTTAAGAATGGGACTGATTATAACCAAATTGCTTAAAAGAAGAAGTCACGATGAACTCATAACCTAATTATATTTTAACAAATTGGTATATTTTGAGTAGGTTAAGCCCTAACGAATAATTAAAAGGAACCTTATAACTTCTTAATAAGTTAAGGTACTAAAGGAAATTTTTTTCATTTATAAAAGATTAGGAGCCTCAGAAAAATTAAGGAGTTATAAGCTTCTAATATGACATGAGTTTAGTTTTGAAAAGTTTAGAAGCTATGAAAAATTAGAAAGAAGATATAAGGTCTTAAAGGAAACATGGTTCAATAATAGTAGATTAGAAGTCTAGTAAAAATTATGAAGAAGTTATAAGCTTCTAATATGACATAAGTTCAGTTTTAGAAAATTTAGAAGCAATGAAAAATTGGGAAGAAGATATAAGGTACTAAAGTTTTTTTGGTTTAATTATAGAAGATTTGAAGCCTAAGAGAGATTAAGGAGTTATAAGCTTCTAATATGACACCAGTTCAATTTTGAAAAGTTTAGAAGCTATGAAAAATTAGAAAGAAGATATAAGGTTCTAAAGAAAATTAGTTCAATTATAGTAGATTAGGAGCCTAAGAAAAATTAAGAAGAAGTTATCAGATTCTAAAGAAAATCTGGTACAGTTTTAGCAACTTTAGAACCTATAAAAAATTAGAAAGAAGATATAAGGTTCTAAACAAAACATGGTTCAATTATAATAGACTAGAAGCCTAAGAAAAATTATGAAGAAGTTATAAGTTTTTAATATGACACAAGTTCAATTTTAGGAAATTTAGAAGCTATGAAAAATTAGGAAGAAGATTTAAGATACTAAAAAATTTTGGTTTAATTAGAGGATATTAGAAGCCTATGAAAAATTAAGAAGTAATAGGGTTCTAATATGACACTAGTTCAGTTTTAGAAAATTTTGAACTTGTTAAAAATTAGGAAGAAGATAAAAGATCTTAAAGGAAATTTGGTTCAATTATAGCAAACCAGGATCCTAAAAAAATTAAGAATAATTTATAAGCTTCTAAAGAGAAATTAGTTTAGTTTTAGCAACTTTAGAACCTATGAAAAATTAGAAAGAATATATAAGGTCCTAAAGGTGATATGGTTCAATTATAGCATATTCGAAGCCTATGAAAAATTTAGAAAAAGCTATAAGATTCTAATTAGTCTAGTTTTAGAAAATTTAGACCCTAGGAAAAATTAGAAAGAAAAATATAAGGTCCTAAACAAATCTAGTTTAGTTACAGCAAGTTAAGCGTAAGAAATCTTAAGAAATTATAAGCTTCTAAAGAAAAACTAGTTCAATTCTAGTAACTTTAGTACCTATGAAAAATTAGAAAGAAGATAGAAGGTCCTAAAGGAAATATGGTTCACTTTTGGTAGATTAGGAGCGTAAGAAAAAGTATGAAGTTATAAGCTTCTAATATGACACTAGTTTAGTTTCAGAATATTTAGAACCTACCAAAAATTAGGAAGAAGATATAAGGTCCAGAAGGAACTTTGGTTCAATTATAGCTCATTAGGAGCCTAAGATAAATTAAGAAGAATTTATAAGCTTCTAAAGAAAAACTAGTTTAGTTTTAGCAACTTTAGTACTTATGGAAATTCGAAAGAAAATCTAAGATCCTATAAGAAATATGGTTCATTTATAGTAGATTAGGAGCCTAAGAAAAATAAAGAAAAAGTTATAAGTTTCTAATATGATAATAGTTTAGTTTTAGAATATTTTGAATCTATGAAAAATTAGGATGAAGATATATGGTTTGAAGAAAATCTAGTTTAGTTATAGTTGATTAGGAGCCTAAAGAAAATTAAGAAGTTATTAAGCTTTTAAAAAAAATATGGTTCATTTTTATCATATTAAGAGTGTTAGAAAAATTAAGAAGATATTATAAGGTTCTAATATGACACTATTTTAGTTTTAGAATATTTAAAATCTATGAAAAATTAGAAAGAAGATATAAGGTCTTGAAGGATGTTTGGCTTAAATATAGCTAATTAGCATTCCAAGAAAAATTAAGAAGTTATAAGCTTTCAAGAATATTGTAAACACTCAATTATGTCCGAGGTTTTCAATTGTTAATTGATCAAAAATCAATACTAAATTAAATGATGTAAAAAAGAAAAAATAAGCCAAAAAAGAAGAAGAAGAAATTTAGAAAATCCAAAAAAAAAAACAAAAGGATAAATAAAAATGAAATAAAAAATAAAAATATAAAAAATTAAAGAAAAAATAAAAATATGTAAAAATTAAAAAGAAAAATCTGAAAAATTAAAAAATTCAAAAATCTGAAGAAAAAAGGAAAATCTGGAAAAAAGAAAAGAAAAAACATAAATCAAAGAATAAATAAAAAGAAACTGAAATATGAAAATATATATGAGAAAATGGAAAAATCAAAAGTAATAATAAAAAAATAAAACAAAAAAGAGAAGAACAAATTGAAAAAATAGAAAAAATACATAAAAACAAAATCTGGAAGTAAAATTTAAAAACAATAAAAAATTCAAAAAAACAACAAAAAGATGAAAGAAAATGAAAGAATAAATAAATAAATAAATATTAAATATTAGAATAAAATAAAAATAAAAATAAAGAAGAAGAGGAAAAAAGAAATTGTTAGTTAAAAAACAGAAATAAATTCAAAAATGAAAATGAAAATATATAAAATTAAAAATGGAAAAAAGCAAGAAAAATCGGAAATTAAAGAAATAAAAAAAGAAGAAATGATAAAAAAATTAAAATAAAAACAGAAAATGAAAAAATAACCACAAAAAGAAAAACAAAAAGAAAAGCAAAATAATTAAAGAGTATATAAAAACAAAACAAAAATTAAAGAAAAGAAGAAAGAAAAAGTGAAAATAGGAAAATAAATCAAAAACAGAATTAAAGAAAAACAAGAAAAATAAAAATAAAGGAATAATTGAAAAGGAAGGGCGGGAAATTGAAGAAAGGGGAAAAAGGGAAACAAAATGAAAAAATGAAAATATATGAAGAGGGGAAGAAAGGGGTTTGTGGATTCTGGATTTTGAAAAAGAGCTTTCGGGGTTTTCTCTCTACTTGGCACCTTTTGACTTTACTTCCAGAAGATTGCAGAAGGGGGGGAAAGGCGTCAATTCGGGCCATTCATATTGGGACGAAGGAAGATTCGTATCGAAGGAGGAAGAACATCGCTCCTGCTATCTTCAGGTTTGTTCTCTCCATCTAATTACGCATGTTCTTGTAAAGGAGATGAAAATCTTTTATGTTAACCGTAAATGATTCGAGCTTCTTAGAAGAATTTTGTTTCAATTTCGTTATCCGATTAAGAGTGATAGAGGATCCGAGCTTTGCATGAGAAATCCATCTCTATAAGCATGTGTAATGTCCCTGCTTTCCTATGTGTATCATGAATTGGTTAGATCTAGTGTTGAGAATCCGGTTTGATAGTATAGGCGTCTCTGCCCCTGCTGGTAGAGGAATGCAGCCAAAGGAAAGCTGATGACGTAAGAAAGTCGATAGGACAAAATGAATTGGTTGAAGAGAAAGATCCTTTAAATAGTACACGGTGACTTAGATGCAGATGTCAGGGCTATCCCCTGTTCTGGAAGACGCATCGCGATTTGAGTTGGCCAGATCAATTCTGGAAAGGATGGCGGGGTTCAATGTCTCAAAAACTAGCTGAGTTGGTTCTGTTTTCGTCCAACATAACGAGGCAGCGTCCGTCGAACCACGCGTTCTGATATAGGAGATGACCAAGGCATTGTTTCTGATAAGCCTGAAACAATCAAGAACGAAAAGTTCAGCGAACCAAAAAACAGTTGCCTATCAAGTGCCCCTTACCTGTATAATGCGGATCACTCGTCGTTCATGTCAACCTGATCCAATTTGGATTGGAACGAACCTCCGCATGCTCGATTGGAGGCAGACCCCAGCCCATGCATGTACGTCCGAATCTGGCCAAAGGATGCTCTATCTCGAAGACCCAGAGCGCTGTTAGCATCCTCACAGTGGAAGACTGTTCCAATTATGATGAAAGAAGACTTTTCTCCTTACCTTTCTCACCCCCTGAAGACACAGTCTCTAATAATCAAACTGATTTGGAAAGGCTATCATGGCACATGTAGGCAGATTGATGTCCCATGCAAAGAGAACAGGCACCAAATGGACGTGGGGTCTGCGGGTGTAAATGAGGGGTGGTTTTGTTTCCCCTTGAGTATATATGAAAGTTAGTGGGATTTAAATCATATAGGTGCATATGGTCCAAGTGGTTATGGGTTAGGCAGGTGACTCCCTGGTCTCAACTTCAAATTCCACAATTTTAACTTCAAAATACATTCGCAGGGTCATGTGCGTCCCATGTGCCCACTCGATACCACATCACGTCCACACCATATGGTTAGTCCTCCAAGCCACTTCCAAGCCACCACCAAAATTCCATATTTGCCCCTCCAATTGACAATTATCAAACTGCCTGCCAAATCCTAAAATGATAGATCTGCCCTTAAACTCTCAAAATTACCCAAATAACCTCCAAAATTCCCAAATTTTCCAATTAAGTTCCTCAACTTCTGAAATTTATAATTAAGTCCATACTCTTTTTAAAATCACAACTAAACCTCAAACTTCCCAAAATTAAAATTAAACCCTTTCCTCCCAAATTTCAATAAAATTCTTTTTCTTCAAAATTCAAATTAACTCATTTTCTCAAGCTTCAAATACAAATTCTTTTCTTCAAAATTCAAATTAAGTTCTTTTCTTCGAATAAAATTGAATTAAACTCAAATGAATTTTCTTTTTCTCAAATTTCCGAATCAATCTCAAGTACCTTTTCTCAAAACCATCAAGCCCGAGTCAAGCTCATTCTTGATCAAGTTAAGTTTCATTTCCTAAAACTCAAAATCAAATTCACTTCAAAACAAATCCCTTTCTCAAATCAAGTCATTTCCTTTCTTATCTTTATTGTATTTGAATTAAAATTCTTTTCCAAATATTTTGGGATCCTTGGTCTCACGCAACGGGCTTTAAACGAGGAACTGGCAGTTCATCTACTGTTCAACGTTTAACAGTCTGTATAGGCCCTCGTGCTGCCGTAGCCGCCTCGGGTCTTGTGCATGACTGGACTAAAGGTCCTCTCAAAAAATAAAAAGCTCTTTTTCAAATATTCTTGGGACCCTTGGTCTCACGCAACGGGCTCTAAACGAGTAACTGGCGGTTCACCTACTGTTCAACGTTTAACAGTCTATATAGGCCCCCATGCTGCCGTAGCCGCCTCGGGTCTTGTGCATGACTGTACTAAAGGTCCTTGCAAAAATAAAAATCTATTTTTCAAATGTTTTGGGATTCTTAGTCTCATGCGATGGGCTCTAAATAGGGAACTGGCGGTTCACCTGTTGTTCAACGTTTAGTAGTCTGTATAGGCACCGTGCTGCCGTAGCCGCCTCGGGTCTTGTGCATGAGTGGACTAAAGGTCCTTTCAAAAAATGAAAACCTTTTCAAAATGTCATCCTTCCTTTAAATATCTCCGAAGGTCAAACCTTCACAAACCAGAACTACGTAAGCCTTGAGTTTCCCATTGCACCGGGGAATACGTAGGAGCAGGATCAAGTCCTGTCAGGCTAACCTCCATCATGTATTTATTTCCATGCTAATTAAGGGATCAAACTATTTTCAAAAATCACACACTCAGTTTAAGGGTACCATTCTTCGGAACGGGTGAGTGGGGTGCCTAACACCTTCCCCACTCGTAACCGACTCCCGAACCTAAATCTCCCTCGAGTCAGGGTTTTTTCCAAGTATTTTCCTTTAAATAAAAATTTGGTGGCGACTCTACATAATCAAATAAGTTCTATTTCAAAAATTTTAGCGAGTTTGTCGTCTCGTCGGAATTACGGTTGCGACAAAGATAAGAAAATTTTTAGGCTCTTCAGGGTTTTTTTTTAGTTTTAATAGATTTAGCAATTGGTTTAGATTTACATATCAAGCACCCAATGGAGAGTTGGTTTAGATTGTTATATGTGATAACATTTGAAAATTGAAAGTAAGCAATTAAAAATTAGATCACACATCCAATGAATAAATTAGATAAAATTTCCAAATATAAAGTATATAATGATGCATAAATCACTTAAGCATAAAATACTTCAAATGATTATGATTATTGTAGACTCAATTGGCAAGACATCAAAGTATAGATGAAAAGCAATAAAAAATTTAACCTAATCTGAGAAGGAAACATTGATTTGTCCTAACCTGTCAAGGAACAAAGCACAAAAATAATGAGTAAATATGAAATTAGTATGAAATGAAAGCACAATTATTTTGCAACCACATAAGCATAAATTAAGTCTTGATTTATTTTTCAAGAAGATCTACTTAGATTTTAACCCATAAGATTTTTGCAACTTTGGAACTTGCAATAACCCTTGTTTCTTATAGCATATGAGATATAACTGTTAGAACAAAACACTATACACTATTAAGGTTGAAGGAGTAACAACATAAAAATAACCAAAAATATTATAAAAAACCATTAATTATTACCATTCAGTCAATCATTACGTGAACATTCATCAAAACTGCAATAGATTAAATACTATAAGAAATTAGTGAGTAATAAAGAAAAAATTATCATGATAAAGAATCTTTACTATTCACCATGTCAATAGTCTCCCAAATCCACTAGATATGCCACTAAAACAACCATACAAAATGAGTACTAAAATTCTAATAAAGAAATAAAATAACAAAAAAATATGTTGAAAAAAACCTTACCCTAAAGCATAAATACTATCTACAAGTTACACGAAGAACCAAAATGAGCAGGTCATACTATCATAGAGAGCATCAAAATAATTACAGTATGGAACAGAATGAGAGAACGCCAAGTAGAGAACATGAACTTGAAAACAAAAAGGAGAGACAAGACAAAAAATGAATAAGAAATGATGTAAGATTTTGTACATCCTGAATTGTATATCAAACATATAGAGTGTTTCAACATTGAGAAAGGATGTCAATGTCGATGGAGAGTGAAATAGTAACCTAAGCAGAGTAGCATAAAAGGAAAGGAATACAATAGAGAATGAAAGTAAAATTGTAACTATGATTCAATTTTATGAAAGTGAAAATATGTTTTTTTTTTTACTTAGTTAAAATTTTAGTAGCCTTAGTAGAGTAATTAATTGAGCAGCCCACCTAATGACAAATGGCCCAAATAAGGAGCAATGCATATACCCTTATTTTTTTTGGTTGGGTTCAATGACTGATGATGTCAATTTTTTAACCCATACTAATCGATTTTATCCCTTTAAACACAGTTTTTTACACTTGAAAAACTTGATATCTAATTATACGATTCAAGTTATATTTTTAGACTTTTGGTTCTTGCATGTTTGGTGGGGCAGATGCACCTACCTATGCGTTAATATAAAGAATTAAAATTATTAATAATGTAATTTTAGGGACTAAATTGATTGATTTAGTTGAGTTTAAGAATTATTTCTTTTGTTTAAATATATTTTTAATTTTATAAATATATTTAAATTTAATTATTTAATAATTTATAATTTTACTAAGATAAAACTTAAATATTTAAATATAGTTTCAATGATTACTTTTTGACAATGTTCATGCAACTAGATATGTTACATTGTATGTTATCTCAAAATTATTCTTGATGTGATATGATTAGATATGTGTCAAGTGGTAATAAATATTATTTTCATTTGTTATGAGAAGTAAAATTATAAAAATTAAATTTAACTATATTTAAAATGTTAAAAAATATATTTAATTATTTTAAATTTTTAAAAGTAAATTGAATAATATTTATAATTTTAGGAACTAATTTGATAAAGTATTCTTAATTTTACTCAAAAACCTTAATGGAACCTTGAATTTTAAAGTTGTTGCATAACATTGAGTAATGACTATACATTTTTAATTTTTATATATTCAATAGGATTGCTGAAAATTTCTTCTTCTATTGATGTAAAGTTTATAATTATTGATTATTTTTATTATGTGGACGATGAACATAATAATTGAGACATTTTATAAAGGTAAACACATTGATAACATCTTTCAAATAAATGTAATGATGGGTTTTATATGTTAAAATCCATTATAAAATTTATGGTATTTGAAGTTGTCTTTTTAGCATATGCTTAAGTGAAAAATGAAGGATTTGTTCAATTGATGTAGAGGATATTTAGATGGTTTCAAGGACATCTATTTCTGTTGCGTATATCACTAGAGTAAAGGCAAGAATATTGAGGAGTCTAGAAAAACCAAGAACTTCTTAGAGTTCAAGATAAAAAATCTCTAACACTTTGCCTAACAATTGAGAGTCTTTCATAAAATATTTTAAATGCTTAGGTAGAGGTCATATAGCCTCTTAATGTTTCAACAAAAAAAAAACATGAATTTAATAAACAAAGAAGAATACTCTTTTCTAGGTTCTTCAACATCTAGCTTCTCCTAATCTTTCTGTTTAAGTGATGAAGCCTTAGAATATGTCATAGAAGGAGATGTATTAGTGGTTAGAAGGATGTTAGTAAGTATATTTAACGAGGAAGAGGAAAATTATTGCGTGTAAAACACACATGTAAAACTCTTTTCAAATTTTATCGACCAAGTATACCTGTCGATGTCGAAAAGGAGCATTTCAGATCCCTAGTATTGATCACACAAAGACTATGCCAACAATCTATATATGAAGTTGAATTCCAAATTTTGAGCTCACCAAATAAGAGTTTATATGGATGCTTTCAATATAAATCAATTTTTAGAAAATGGAAAACAAAAGAAGACGGTGCTGATTATTGATAAACATGATACTTTGGATTGTCTTTTGGCTTTACTTATTTTTTTCCCACGTCCCCCTTTTTTATGAATGAGTTATAAATATCAATTTCTAACCACCTACCCTAAGACAATTACTACAACTTGATCCCTCAATAGTAAGAATCTCCCTTTTACTTACTATCCCTATTGATCTTGCAATATAGAAAAATAAAAAGAGGCATAAATTTTAAGAGGGAATTAATTATGTTTCAGGAAATTAATCGGTTAGAAACCTAGGTTCCCGATTGATGCTCTAAGACCATTAGGTTTAATTACCTAGCCATTCTATCGATTGAAGTGGTATGATTGCCTACCCCTAACCAACTTACAAATTAACAAGATTATCTATTTCCTATTAATGAATTAAGTGCAACAGGGTGACATACTTGTAAGAAACATGTAATCATTCATAAAATAGAGGGAGGAAAATGCGGTTAAAGCAACTTACATAAAAATATTTTCTAAAGTACCATGAATGAGGGATTAGTTATACATTACAAAAAATAATCCAAAAGTATCATTAATTGATCAAAATGAAAGAAATACAAAATCGAGGGCCTGCTGGAAAACTAATAGTTGTTTGAGTTTGCACCGCTGAAGGTTTCCTTCTATCTATTTCTAACCACCTACTCGAAGGCTATGACTACCCCTTGATCTAGAAATAGTGATAATCTCCCTTCTACTTACTATCCCTATTGATCTTGCAAGATAGATAAATAAGATAGACATAAAATTTAAGAGAGCACTAATTATGCGTTAGGCAATTAACCGGTTAGAAACATAGACTCCTAATTGATCCTTCAAGACCCTTAGGTTTAGTTATGTAGCAGTTCTAATGATTAGGGTGGTATGGTTGCCTAACCCCAACCAACATACAAATTAATAAAATTAGTTACTTCATATTAATGGATTGAGCGCAACAAGGTGACACAATTGTAAGAAACATATAGTCATTCATATAAATCAAAAGGGAAGGGAAGGGGGTTCAAGTAACCTACATTACAAAAAAGGTTGCCAAAGTACCATGAATTAGGGATTCATTATACATTACAACAACAATCCAAAAGTACCCCTAATCAATCAAAATGAAAGAAATAGAAAATCGGGGGGCTACTGGAAAACCGATAGTTGTTTTGAGTGTGCACGGTTGGAGGTTTCCCCCTATATATTGCTAACCAAGTAATCTAAGGCTATTAGTATTAAGATTAGCTACTTCTTATTAATGAGTTAACAAGGTGACATAATTGTGAGAAATGTATAATCATTCATAAAATAAAATAGGGAAATTGGGTTAAAGAAACTTACATCAAAAGGTTTGCCAATGTACCATGAATTGGGGGTTGATTATATATTACGAAAAATAACCCAAAAGTATCCATAATTGATCAAAATGAAATAAATACAAAACTAGAGCCTACTGGCAAACCGATAGTTGTTTTGAATTTACACCATTGGAGGTTTCCTTCTATCTATTGCTAACCAGCTACTGTAAGACTATTACTACCCCTTGATCCAATAATAGTAATAATCTCTGTTCTACTTAGTATCCCCATTGATTCTACAAGATAGATAAATAAATAAGGCGTAACGTTTAAGAGAGCATTAATTACATGTTATAAATTTAATTGGATAGAAAACCAGACTCCTGCTTGATCCTCTAAGACCCCTAGGTTTAGTTTCGTAGCAATTCTATTGATTGGGGTGATAAGATTGTCTAGCCTTAACCAACCTATATATTAATAGGATTAGCTACTTCATATTAATGGATCAAGTGTAACAAGGTGACACAATTGTGAAAAACATATAATCATTCATTAAAATGGAAGGAGGAAGAGGGTTCAAGAAACTTACATTACAAAAAAAGTTTGTCAAAGTACATGAATTGGGAATTTATTAAACGTTACCAAAAAAATCCAAAAGTATCCATAATTGATCAAAATGAAAGGAATAAAAACCAAGGGGCTACTGGAGAACTGACAGTTTTTTGAGTGTGCACCATTGGAGGTTTTGATGCATAGATGGAAGGAAGTGGTTCTTCTGGATTAATGGAGGTTGCAGTTTCATGGAAAACGGAAGAGGAATGGAAAGATTAGGTCTTGACTTGGAAGCACCACCTCTTATGGAGGATGAGCTTCTTCTCCGCCACCATGATCAGTCACGGATGAGAAGGTTCCTCAACACAAGTTTGGTTATAAAGGATGAATAGGGAGAGAAATTCTCTAAAAAATCCAAGTGAAAACTCATAATTTCATTGAAAATGAACTTCATGTTGAAAATTACATAAGTGATTCCTTTATATAGGTCAAAGGTAGTGCCTAGTATGGTACAACTTGGGGAATTTGAATTGGGCCTCTTTCTTAAGACCCAAATGAGTCTCTCCTTTTGTTCCAAGGCAGTCTATAAATTGGCCAAAGCATGCCCAAAGAGCTCAGCAAATAAATATAGGAATATGGGTTATTCTATACATGTCTTGGGCCTTCTACTTTTGAAATAGAAAAAGAGTCCTTAAACCTATTCTAAAATGTGTAAGGACAAGGAAGGGATGGAATGAGCTAGAGGGTGCTCCTCTTGAATGCCTAAGCAGGTGTTCACCTCTTCTTGTAGCTGATTGGCTTTTATTCTGGTGATGGCCTTATAGGCCCAGTAGGTTTCTATAGTTGGCCTTTCTTTTCTGCTAGGACCTTTACATCAACTCCCCCTTTGGAAACATTCATCCTTGAATGTATAAGCTTAACTTTATCTGCAAACTAAGAGATAAGTGAGTGGAGGAGATGTTATTAGTGAATGGAAACAATGAGAATGCTGGGGTGAAATACTAACCTCTTGAATATTCTAAGGAATTTCAATAATATGTAAACATAACAATTAAGACACAAGATATAGTAGAAAGTAACAAACCCATAACCTTTATGACACCACAAGGAATTTTCCATATTCCTACAGACAATTCCAGTGACGATAATTAAAATTTTAGGTGTAGATATTGTTTTACTTATAATACATGATAAACTGTAGGTATATGTATTTTATACTTATAGAAATTTGATTCTATCATTATTTATTTTATTGATAGTTTTAGAATTGTAGATATAGATATTATATATTTACGAGGATGTGGTAAACTATAAGTATAGATATGCAAAAATTTAATTTTATTCATATTTATTTTATTAATTTTTAAACTATAAATATAAATATTATATACATATAATTTTTTTTTATTTATCAATAAATATTTTAATAAAAAATTTAATAACTGTTGTGCAACCGTAATCACGACGAGACGACGGACTTGCTAAAAATTGAAAATAGAATTTATTTGATTATGTGGAGTCGTCACCAAATTTTTATTTAAGGGAAAAAGATTTGGAAAAAACACTAACTCGAGGATGAGATTTGAAGTTCGGGAGTCGGTTACGAATGGGGAAGGTGTTAGGCACCCCACTCGCCCGTTCCGAAGAACGGTACCCTTAAACTGAGTGTGTGATTCTTGAAATTGTTTGATCCCTTTGCTTAGTGTGAAATAAATAACTTGATGGAGGTTAGCTTGACAAGACTTGGTCCTGCTCCTACGTATTCCCCAGTGCAATGGGAAACTCAAGGCTTACGTAGTTCTGGTTTAAGTTGAAGGCTTGACCTTCGAAAGGTGTTTGAATCGAAAAGCGAAAGCATTGTTGTCCTCTTTTTTGAAAATATTTTGAGGGTGAAATCCCAATCCACCTGTGCACAGGGCCCAAGACAACTACGGCTGTACTTGGACCCATACGGACCTCTAAATAACGAACAGCAGAAAAAGTTACCAATTCGTTTTTAGGGCCATTGCGTGAGATTGAGGAATGAAAAACGAGTTTTTTATTTAATTGAAAGAGGGAAGGGCAATCCCAATCCATATATGCACAGGGCCCAAGACAACTACGGCTGCACTTGGACCCATACGGACCTCTAAACAACGAACAGCAGAAAAAGCTACCAATTTGCTTTTAGGGCCCGTTGCGTGAGATTACGGAATGCAAAAAATATTTTTATTTAATTGTTTTCTTGGTTTGTAACTATTGGAGGTGCGTGGGTTTAATCAGACTTTTGGGAATTTTGGGGATCGAATTGTATATATGGAAAGTGTAGGGGTCAAAATGTTAATATGAAAAGTTTAGGGGTCAAAATGTAAATATGAAAAGCTTAGGGTCAAAGTATAAATATTAAAAGTGTAGGGGGGGGTCAGAATGTAAATACGAGAAGTAGAGGGGTCAATATGCAAATATGGGAAGTAGAAGGACCTAACTGCAATTTTTAGAAAGTTTTAGGGCTTGATTGCAGTTTGAAGGATTTGGAGGGCTCAACTACAATTGTGGAGGTTGCAGGGGCTTGATGGTGATTATTGGAAATATGGTGGGGTTTAAATATGGCTTCGTTTGTCTTGCATGGCTCGACCCTACCATGGCTGGCTCGGCTGGAATGGCTTGGGGTGGGAAAGGGAGATTTTGGTAGCAAACTAGTGGACCGTGGGGTTCGAACCCAGGCCACAGAGGACCCAGCAGCGCCTCTAAACCACCTGGCCAACCCTTTGGTTATGCATTTAACGTTTCAAATTAATTTTAAGGGGTGTTTTGACCTAAATCCTACATATTAGTATGCTGATTGGCGCTCAAAGTCTGGACGCTTCCAAGCTTCTAGCCATGAGCAGCCCACCACCTATCTTTGCTGATCTTGATGAGCATTGGGCTGCCCTTGTGGGATCTCCTATAGCTCTTGGCCCTTCATCTCGAATTCACAACTCATGGCAGCCCTCATCACCAAATACAGGGCATGGCTGGTGGGGTTCACATTGACCTTGTCACAATTCCTCTATGCAGGCTCTGTAATCTTGGATTGGATAGGCGAGAAAGGAGGCCTGTTTTTCCCAGCACATGGAATGTGAGCCTGTAATTCACCTATCCAGTAGAGTCGCGTAGTCTTTCTCTATGCATGAAGGCTTTGACAGCGAGCCAACTACTAATCCGAGCATTTAGTTGAATCTTCACAATGTTTTCATGTATTGCAGGTGGCAATTAATTAGTCCTGAGCCTAATGCTCCACCTACCAGGTTGAAGTTTCCACCTTCTCCATTTTATTGGCTCCAACGATGTCTTTTGGTTTTCGCATCTCACTGATTCCCTTTCATTCACGTGGGCACGCAAATGACCAAGCTGTAATCTTCGAGCTTCGCCCGTCGCACTACCAAGGACCCCTGTTTCGTTAGCGTCACTCCACATGATCCATCGCGCGATTACATTAGGTTCAAGGAATTCAAACCTCGTGATGATAGAGCAAGCTGCAAATCCTAAAATCTAACATTGAGATCAGCTACGAGACGCCATTTGTCCCAGAAACAACGAGACCCTTAGCATCCCCTGGAGGTGTCCTGTATTCCCACTTTGGTGCAGATGAATCTTTGGAAAGGTTAGGAAAAAGGTCACTATAGGACGGGCAATCCCAAACCCGAATGACCCATACAATCCTTTTACACGTCTTGCAAGCCCCATAGATGTAAATATGATTCACATTCATTCTCCTAGTAAGCGTTTGGGTCAATGCTGAGCGTTTCGCTTGATTCTAATTCAAAAATGATGAGCCGTCCCCATTTGCTTTTATCCTCACCATCAGAGTCCATTACTGATTAGGTCTACAACCTATGGCAAGAATGGTCCACAGGGGAATCTACTATGTGGTGGCCTCACACACATGATGGAGGCCCATGGGTTTTATCATCAATGCACTCTTGGCTTACCGACCGTGCAAGAACCGTATTGGAGAAGGTTTCATTAGCCAAGGTCATAAACCGAACGACGTTTACCAGATCAAATACCAAGAGCATAAGAATTCTAATAGTGATATTAGCTCAATAATTAGGTCCTGTTTTATTGGAGGATACAGTTATGTGTGCTTGACTTTGAGTTATAACAATACTTGGATGCTTGCGCGTATACCACTGTCCAGGATTCCTCGAATTTTCTTGCGATCTTGTATTGATCTCAATTCCTTAGTTTTCATCATGATTGAGTGCACCAATTTCAATCCATGAATAATCGGCCGGATCTTATCTAAACTGATGCATTATTATTGTATTTGAACGCAGAATTAGGAAAGCTTCAAGCAAGCAATGAGAAACGAATCCATATAACAGGAAATCAATTCATAGGAGAAACTAAGCATTTCGGTTCTCGTTCAAGTAAAATGTAGATTCAGCTCCTCAACGATGAAAGATGACATGGGGAATCACATGGAATGGCATGAAAACTCACCTGACGATAGGAGGCGAATGAGAGGCTTCGTCTGCGACTAGATCTTCCTTTGAATATCTTCAGCGCCTCCTTTGAATGCAAGCAAAATTCACGTCCGAATCCGGTCTGAAGTCAAAAGGAGTTTTTCAGAGTGTTTTTTGTGATCCCCCTTTCTCTGTATCCCTCTTTTCCTTTTATATCCATTTTCCTTTTTCCAAATTTTTAGTTTTTCCTTTGTTTTTCTTTATTCTTTTTCCCGCCTATTTCTTTTCTTTTCTTGCACTAATTCAGTTTTTCTATTTTTTGAAAATTTTTGTTTTTTCTTTATTTATTTTTTCAAGATTTTATATTTATTTTTTTTTCTTTTTCTTTTTTTTTTCATTCATTTTTTAGTTTCAGATTTTTTATTTCTTTTCTCATTTTATCTTTTTTTATTTAAGATATTCAGATTTTTAAATTTTTGAATCTTGTATTTATTTCTATTTCTAATTTTCTATTTCTAATTTTTATTTTTCCTTTCTTCTTATCTTTTCTTCTTTTTTTGTTTCCAAATTTCTCTCTTTTCTCCTATTTTTTTTTTTCAGATTTATTTTGATTTAATTTTTTTCTAACCCTATTTGTTGTTTATTCATTTATTTTGTTTTCACTTTTGTTTTCATTTTTTGTTTGTTGCTTTTCTTTTTAATTTTGCTTTATATATTTCTCGCTTTTTGTTTATTGTTATCCCTTTTTTTATTCATTTAAATAAATAAAAATGGAAAATGGGGGCCTCAGACATAATTGAGTATTTACAACTGTAGGTATAGATTACTGTCGTAACTGTAACTACGAGACGATGAACTTGCTAAAAATTTAAGAAAAAATTAATCGATTGTGGAGTCGCCACCAAATTTTACTTAAAAGGAAAATATTTGGAAAAACCCTAACTTAAGGAAGAAATTCCAAGTTCGGGAGTCGGTTACGAATAGCTACAATTCTACTAAGTACAGTTTAAATTCCTAAAATTCTTCTGATTACAAATTAAACCCATAAATTTCCATTAAACTTTGATCAAGCTCCGTACTCCCTTTTATTCATTCATCGTTTTTATTTCAAAATAAAAATCTTGTTTGGCGATTCTTAATCTCACGCGACGAGCCCTAAGCACGAACTGGTAGCTTTTTCTGTTGTTCGTTGTTTAGAGATTCGTATGGGTCCAAGTGCAGTCGTAGTTGTCTTGGGCCTTGTGCATATGTGGATTGGGGTTGCCCTTTCTTTTTAAAAAATAAAAAATCTTGTTTGTTTTATCATTCATCGTTTTTACAAAATAAAAATCTTGTTTTGTGATTCTTAATCTCACGCAGCGAGCTCTAAGCACGAACTGGTAGCTTTTTCTGCTGTTCGTTGTTTAGAGATTCGTATGGGTCCAAGTGCAACCGTAGTTGTCTTGGGCCTTGTGCATATGTGGATTGGGGTTGCTCTTCCTTCTTACAAAATAAAAAATCTGGTTTTTTCATTCTCGATCTCACACGACAAGTTCTAAGCACGAACTAGTAGCTTTTTCTGCTGTTCGTTGTTTAGAGATTCGTATGGGTCCAAGTGCAGCCATAGTTGTCTTGGGCCCGGTGCATATGTGGATTAGGGATCCTTCTAAAATTTTTTTCCAAAACAACATGTTCATTTTCAAAATTCTTTTCTTTCAAGCATCTTCGAAGGTCAAGCCTTCAAATCACACTAGAACTACGTAAGCCTTGAGTTTCCCATAGCACCGAGGAATACGTAGGAGCAGGATCAAGTCCTGTCAGGCTAACCTCCATCGAGTATTTACTTTCACTCTAATTAAAGGGATCAAACCATTTTCAAATAATCACACATTCAGTTTAAGGGTACCGTTCTTCATAATGGGCGAATGGGGTGCCTAACACCTTCCCCATTCGTAACCGACTCCCGAACCTAAATCTCATCCTTGAGTTAGGGTTTTTCCAAATATTTTTCCCTTGAATAAAAATTTGGTGGCGGCTCCACAATATCACATTTCAAAATTTTAGCAAGTTCGTCATCTCGTCGGAATGACGGTTGCGACACCAAGTAATCTTAACCATGACTCAGCTAGCCCATATCTAAAGACTGCACATGCTCTACGTAAACATGATCCTGTATAAGTCGTAGCTTAGGGACTTGGAATGGCTCCTTTTGAAGACTCAGCAAGACTGACCTTGGGTGACAAGAGCTCATAGCTGCTGCTACCTAAGGGACCATACGAGCATTCAGGGACCCCAAGATCATGTTGTCTCGAAAGCTTTGCCATCGATTCACTTGACACGAGCTTTTTGTTTTTATATTCACAAACTTAAGCTCATTATGCAGTACCTTCTCCGGATGGACGCGCACTAATTGGGATGCTTTGACCTCAGCACAGGGAGCATATCCCTGCCTTTCCTTCCGCCTTTGGTCTTTACTTGTTGCACGTCCCACCCCAAGGATCGTATCATGCATGGTTCAGTGGGTGACTTACCAACACAATGTATAGATTCCTCTCAAGTGTTCTATAGCTCCTATACTTTATCATTGAGCTCTGGTAAAAAGGGGAGCCATGCATGGCTTGTACTACTGGATTTTAGTACAAACCTTGGAAAGCAAACGAGCATGCTTTTGCATGACGCTTGAGAACTTTAATTGCATGCCTTTGCCTACCAGGGTCTTGTTTGTGAATGCATTCGACTCACAATTCGTTCTTGTCAACCTAAGTGACCCTCTACGAACAAATCCAACTTTGAAAATGATCTCTCGAATCAGGGCATTTCTTTGATCTGGGGTTGGCTTGCAGCGAGGGTGATTTTCTTCATGGTTATAGCGTCAGCAGCTTCCATCGTAAAAATCCAAAAATACGTGCATGCAAGCAGTATTAGCCAACCAAGCTTATCTTCTCCTCTTGAGGATCAGCCAAATCATCCCAAGGTAGCCTATAGCCATCTCATCCAGAAGTACAACCAAGAGGGACATCCGATCTTTACTCTCGTTCTGCTCTTGTTTCGGTTCTCGACGAAGGAGTTTATACTCATAACTCATTAAGGGTATATGATTTTCTAAGGGTTAAACAAAGGAAGACTTGGGGTTTTAAGTCTAGACAAAGGCAGCATGCCATAAACCGTATCTTTACAAAACTTCAAACGGTTATTATGTGATAAAGCTCATGATTATACCAGACATAGTAATTCGCCATTAATCTAGGGAAAAAAATGAGTCCACCGACTCGAGCACACGCTCCCTAGTGTTGTCAACTCCTAAGTGTTATAAAAACTGATTATTCATGCAAGGATTTTGGCGTACCATTTTTATCAACATAAGATTCTTGAACCCTAGTAAAGAAGGGAGCATGACTAACCTGGTACGGTGCGCTCAAGCTAATACGTGTGCTTTGGAAATCAGATATGGCTTCCTTTTTGCCTAGTTTTTCCTAGATCTTGAGCCACCGCTGGGACGGAAATCTTGGTTCTTCTTGTGGGTTGTTACCTCAACCAAAACTCCCCTCATCTGCTTGTACGTTAATCTCCTTATGTCAGTTTTGACGATCCTCCTCAGGCCCATCTTTGAGCTCTGCTTAGCGTCATTTCTATAGTTGCCTCCTCTCCCCGTTGTAAGAACCAGAGCCGAACGAAAAAAGGCTCCCCCTCTCAGCGTCCCCGCCAAAACCCTTTTCTCCTTTTTTCAATTAGATTCCCCTTTTCTGTTACTCCTTCCTTTTTGTTTTATTCTTTGCTCCTCCCCTCCTCCCTTTTCTAAATTCTGTTATTATGTTTATTTTGTTTTTCTGTTTTTATTTCTTTTTGCTTTTATTTTTATTTTTATTATTATTTTATTTATTTTATTTTATTTTATTTGTTTTTCATTTATATATTTTTTATTTATTTTGATTTTCTGCTTCTTTTTTCCATTTTATTTCGTTTCAGATTACTTTTGTTTTCTTTATTTTTAATTTTTGTTTTATATTTTTTTTTTCTGTTTTTACTTAATTTTTGTTTTTATTTAATTTTTTTCAGCTTTGTTTTTATTACCTTTATTTATTTTTGTTTTAATTTTCAGATTTGTTTTGTTTTGCTTTTATTATTTATCTATTTTATTTTCTTTTTATTTATTATATATTTATTTTTCAGATTTTGTTTTTATTACCTTTATTTATTTTTGTTTTAATTTTCAGATTTATCTTATATATTTTCTCTTTTTCTTCTTCCTTCTTTCTGTTTATTTATTTTGCATTTGACATTGGTTTCTTGATTAATTTTAATTAGGGGCCTCAGACATAAATGAGTGTTTACAGTTTGCCCCTCTTTACTCATTCTCCTACTAGATAATGTGAGAAATGGTTCTCTGAATTATCGTGGTAGGAAATGAGTAAAGACGTGAACACGTTATGTCCGAGGCGAGCTTTGAGGATGTTCGAAAAGTATGAAAAGCCTTGAGCTTGAAGATGGATACCTGCTTCATGTGCTAAAACGACAGGGGTTTGAGTATGCAAGGCTTGATTGCATAGCCTAGTTAGGCTATGGATATTGCTGAAGTGCAGGCAAAGCGAGGTGAAAAGGGCATGTTTGAGGCAGGAAAGCATATAGGAACTAAAATGTACGGTATGTACAAGGTGGCCTGACAACATAGGCCGAGGTATAGAAATCTATCTATGCTTGAGGCCTGACATCATAGGCCCTGATGTGAAAAGGTAAACTTGATAATGCATGAAAGAAAACTTGAATGTGCAGAAAAGAAAGCTTGAACGTGCAGAAAAAGCAAACTTGAACGTGCTGGAGTAAACTTGAACGTGCTGGAAAAGTTTGAACATGTTGGAAAAGAAAACTTGAACATGTTGGATGCTTGAACGTGTTGGAGGCCTGACACTATAGGCCATGATGCAAAAATCTAAACTTAATGAGGCCTGACACTATAGGCCATGATGCGGAAATTAAAACTTGACAAGGCCTGACAACATAGGCCATGATGCCAAAAGGTAAACTTGATGAGGCCTGACCACATAGGCCATGATGCTGAAAGGTAAACTTGATGAGGCCTGACACTATAGGCCATGATGTAAAAGGGTAAACTTGACGAGGCCTGACAGCATAGGCCATGATGCCGAAAGGTAAACTTGATGGTGGCCTGACAACATAGGCCATGATGCAGAAATTAAAACTTGAGGAGGGTGTCACAGTTGTCGGGAGGAATGTAAGAAACTAAACATGCTTGGTATCCTACTTGGCAGGAGAATGGAAATGGAATTCTGCTTGACAGGATGAATGCAAAGTGATCCCGCTGTCGCCGGGATGAATACAAAGACTTAAAATATGCTTGATGTCCTGCTCGATAGGAGAATTTAGGTGAGGTCCTGCTTGACAGGATAAATGCAGAAATTTAAACATGATTGACATCCTGCTTGACATGAGCATACAAATGGAAGAAAGAACTTGTGTTTTATGATTGATAAATATAAATATTTAAGTTTAATATTTTTTATCATATTAACAAATCTTGAATATATATATATATATATATATATATATATATATATATGAAAAATATCATCTTTTCATCAATATAATTTGAATTATAAATTTTACTACTGTGCATGTTATTTTTATGTGTTAGAAAATGGAACCAAAGGTATCCTTATTATATCTAATGTGTTTGTGTCAAAATGGAACTTAAATAATATATTTTTGAGCAAGTTGGTTGTCGTTAATAGTTAGTTAACGATTCTTGATAACTATCCTAAACTCTAAATAAAAAAAGAAGTCAACTGATAATTCTATACACACTCCAAAATATAAGCATTTAAGTAAGACTTATCCCAACAAACATTGGTAAGTTGGTTCCAACAAACTCCACAAACCAAGTTCTTTCTCAGCTTGCTTGCTTTGTGGATGCAAAATCCACAATAGTCATGAACACATTTTTCACATATTTTGGTCCCAACTCATATTGGCACAGTTAACTTTTCTCATGAAAATCGTTATTCTAATGGCCTTGTCTACAATATGATTCTAAATAGTTAATTTCAAATCACATAATTGAATATGGAAGTTTGAAAATTCTTTGTAGAGACTTGTTTGTATATGGTATTCAAAATTATACTCTTGATTGTTGAATATTTCATTTTACATGTTATGCCTGATTCTGGGATCATGTTACTAGGTGAGAACCTATTTTTCTGGAATTGAAAAAAAATTATACAATAAAGATTAATATAATACTAAAATCATCAGTAAATGAAGATTAATCTATTGGTATGAATATATTCTTTTGCTTTGATTTCAGCTAAGTTACCTCTCAATTTATTGATTTCAACTCTTTTCTAATTTGTAGTCCAATCACATGGTTGTTTGTGGTGCTATTTTTGCTAACTAATACTCATGATAAGTTGTACCCAAGTTCTCAAACCTTTGATAGTAGGCTTATGTTTTCATTTTTAATTTATTAGATAATATAATTCATTTTTAACATATTAGAATGGTGACTTGGGTGACTTAAGTCATTGTTTACTTTGACAATGACTTGATCATTGTTTACTTAGGTGACCTAAAATATTTCTACTGTAAAAAAAGATTAATTTTTTAAAAGAATTTGAATTTAATGTTTTAATTACATAGTCCTATGTACCAAAAAAATGTCCCATCTAAAAAATAACTATCGAAAAGTATTCATACAATAGAACTTAACACAAATGCATTAACTGTGAAAATTGTAACCTTTATTATTAATCTAAGGCTATTGTAAATATTAACTTTTTTTTATAATTAACTTTCATTTATCCTTGAAATATTCTTAAAAGTATTTTAGTATATATTTATTGATTTTCTTAATCTCAAACTTGTTTGATAGGTTCTCATGGCTCATTGTATCATCAATCAGTGTCATGCGATGGAAAATTATTATATTTGGTATTGATATTAGTTGATCTTTTAGGATCTATAACACCAAAGTGCATTGCCCCTTTATGATTTTGATCTCAAGTTGCTACAAAAAAGGAAATCTAATACCTATTTCTTTCAGGTACTTTAATGCTACTTTTTTTGTATGATTCTATGAATATTCCTTTTCATGTGTGAAATTCAAGCAATTGGACCATATATATATATATATATATATATATATATACATATATATATATATATATTAAATAGACCTATGGGAAGCTCTTTTCTATCCCTTCATCTCTTTGTATCTATCATTGTTTACTTTATTTTTTACGAATTTATATTAAATATTTCTCTATATAAATTTCATTCAGCATATTGATGTTATTAAATATTATATATTCCTTGCTTTATTTTCTAAATATATTAATTTTTTATTTTATTTTTCAGTTTATTTCATCTAATGGACAAAAGTTGGATATTTGAAACCTCTCAAAATAAGGAGGGATATATTAGAGGAGTTCTAATTTTTCTTAACTTAGCATTTACAAAATCATCTAAGGATGGAAAGATTTATGCCCTTACACAAAATGTGCCAATTACAAGTGACGCTCTCGAGTAGATGTTTATGAGCACATAATCAACTATGGATTTCTAAAGGGATATACTAATTGGATCTTTCATGGTGAACAAGTTAGTTCCTCAAGTTTTACAAGCACATGTCATGAAGAAGGGGAGTTTAATCAGGATATGGATACATTAATCCATGGTGCTTTTGGGGTGAATATAATTAATGAAAGTGATGATGCAAATACATATGAAGTTGCGAGTGCTCCAAATCATTCTGAAGCATTAACAAATGATCACAATGTTCAACAATTTGAGGAGCAAAATAATTCAGATAAGTTCTACCAATTGTTAAAAGAGGCAGAACAAGACCTTTATCCTGGTTGCAAGAAGTTTACAAAAGTATTCTTCATTGTACATTTGTACCACTTAAAGTGTTTAAATGGGTGGACTGAAAAAAGTTTTTCAATGTTGTTAGACTTGCTGAGGGATACATTACTTGCAGAAAGTACCTTGCCCAAGTCATTTTATGATACTAAGAAGATTATTTCAGGGTTAGGTTTAGGATATAAAAAAATTCAGGCTTATCCCAGAGGTTGCACATTATTTTGGAAAGATTTGGCTAACATTGAAGTTTGTACAAAATTTAAATTCTTAAGATAGAAAGTGAATTAAGATGATGTTGAAAAGATACTTGTAAATATCCTTCGTTCATTCCCTCTTAAACTTAGCTACAAAGACTATTTTTTCTTCAAGACCAGCTTCTTCTATGACATGGCATGAAAATTGCCGAACTAAGGATGGACTCATGAGATATCCTGTTGATTCTCTTGCTTGGGAGGATTTTGATAGTCTACATCTTTATTTTTCATGTGACCCTCGTAGTGTTCAGCGAGGTTTGGCTTCTGATGGCTTTAATCCTTTCAAAACTTTGCAACCGTAATTACGACTAGACGACGAACTTGCTAATTTTTTTTAGTGCAATTTTATTGGATTATGTGGGGTCGCCACCAAATTTTTATTTAAAGGGAAAAGTTTTGGAAAAACCCTAACTCGAGGAAGAGATTTAGGTTCGGGAGTCAGTTACGAGTGGGGAACGTGTTAGGCACCTCACTCGCCCGTTCCGAAGAACGGTACCCTTAAACTGAGTGTGTGATTTGTTTCAAAACTGTTTGATCCCTTTAATTAGAATGGAAATAAATAACTTGATAGAGGTTACCCTGACAAGACTTGATCCTGCTCCTACGTATTCCCGGTGCAATGGGAAACTCAAGGCTTACGTAGTTCTGGTTTTGAAGGCTTGACCTTCGGGAGTGCTTTAGAAGGAATATGGTATTTTGAAAAGAGTTTCATTTTTGGAGGAATCTTCAGTCCACTCATGCACAAGGTCTGACGCAACTAGGGCTGCACGGGGGCCTATACGAACCTCTAAACATTGAACAACAGTGAGAACCGCCAGTTTCCTATTTATAGTTCATCGCATGAGACTATTGATCCCAAAATATTTTGAAAAGATTTTTATTTTTGGAGGAATCATCAGTCCACTCATGCACAAGGTCTGAGGCAATTAGGGCTGCACGGGGTCCTATACGAACCTCTAAACATCGAATAGCAGTGAGAATCGCCAGTTTTCCGTTTAGAGTTTATCGCGTGAGACTATTGATCCCAAAACATTTTCAAAATAGTTTTATTTTTGGAGGAACCATCAGTGCACTCATGCACAAGGTCCGAGGCAACTAGGACTGCACGAGGGCCTATATGAACCTCTGAACATCGAACAACAGTGAGAACTGCCATTTTTCCGTTTAGAGTTCATCGCGTGAGACTATTGATTCCAAAACATTTTGAAAATAGTTTTATTTTTGGAGGAACCATCAGTCCACTCATGCATAAGGTCCGAGGCAACTAGGACTCCACGGGGGCCTATACGAACATCTAAACATCGAACAACATTGAGAACTGCCAGTTTCCCGTTTAGAGTTCATCGCGTGAGACAATTGATCCCAAAATAGTAACTTTAAAAAGAAAAGGGATAAGAAAAGACTGGAGTTCGATTTAAAATAAAATAAATTTGATTTAGGGTGAATTTGCTTCGGATTTGTAGAAAAGAGTGAAAAATGACAAAGAGCTAAATTCGAATTTGAAGAAGAAAACTTTATTTGAATTTGGGGAATTTGAACTTGATTAAAAGAAGAAGAGATTGATTTTTTTATTTAAATTGAGGAAAAAGAAAAGAAATAAATGCTAATTATGAATTTAATTTGAGGAAAGGGAACTAAATTTGAATTTTGGTAGGAGAAATTAAGCTTAACTTATGAGATAGAAAAACGTTACGTTTGAATAGAATTAAAAGGGAAGGGTTAACTTGATGAAATGTGAACTGGAGTCTGTTGATTTTGGGTTCGTTGACTTTGGCAGCCAACTAACTTGGAGGCCCAACAGGCGTGGCCCAGTAGCCAAGCCTATGTAGTATTTAAGTTAAGCTAGCAAAAGGCGTGTGGTCCTTAGTTGACCTTCAATGACTGCACCAAATGAATTCAATTGACCTTCAATGATCGCACCAAATGAATTTGCCAATACTTGAGGAATAGGACATTTCCATGCAGTTTGAATCATGTGTGCTTACTCTTACCAATTTATGAAGACCGGGCCCGCCATTTGACCCTCCAACCTATTATTTTCAATGTTGGCTATGCATGTTACTCTTACCAATTTATCAAGACTGGGCCTGCCATTTGACCCTCCCGCCTATGATTTTCAGTGTTGGTTGTGCATGGCCCCCACACGACGTTGAGTATTTGCCATCGTCTAGAGGGTCCCATCGTGCATGGCTTTCCTACATGGGCCTGATGCATGTGGAAGAGTGAACCTGGACGGGTGAATCATACGTACATGGTCCGCCACTGTTGCTTTTATACAAGGATTAAAAGGAGAAAGCCTTGGACGGGATTCGAACGAGGGGGCTGGGAGTTGCATGTGATTAGCCCAACCACTACACCAAGCCTTTGTTTGTTCTCATAATACCCCTGGTGATATTTGAAGATGGATGCCTAGAAGATGGTGGTTTCTTTGTTGGCTCGATAGCCTAATTGGGCTGTGAGTACTGCTGGAATGCAGGAAAAGTGAGGTGAAAAAGGGGTTTGTTTAATGCAGGAAAGCATGCAGGAACTAAAGTGTAGGTAT
The DNA here is from genome assembly GCA_037954105.1 of Canavalia gladiata. Classification (NCBI taxonomy): domain Eukaryota; kingdom Viridiplantae; phylum Streptophyta; class Magnoliopsida; order Fabales; family Fabaceae; genus Canavalia; species Canavalia gladiata. The sequence goes on along the minus strand of CM075658.1, from coordinate 37,243,730 downwards.
GTACAAGGTGGCCTGACAATATAGGCCATGGTACAGAAATCTAATAATGCTTGAGGCCTGACATCATAGGCCCGGATGTAGAAAAGTAAACTTGATGGTGCAGAAAAGAAAACTTGAACGTGAAGAAAAGAAAACTTGAACGAGCAAAAAAGAAAACTTGAACGTGATGGAGGTCTGACACTATTGGCCGAGATGCGGAAAGATAAACTTGATGGTGTAGAAAAGGAAACTTGAGGGAGGCTTGACATTATGGGCCGAGATGTGAAAAAGTAAAATTGATGGTGCAAAAAAGAAAGCTTGAGGGTGGCCTGACACTATAGGCCAAGATGCAGGAAAGAAAACTTGAACGTGGTGGACTTGAACATGCTGAGAGTTGAACGTGGTGGACTTGAACATGCCGGATGCTTGAACGTGCTAGGAAAGAAAACTTAAACGTGCTGGATGCTTGAACGGTAAACTAGATGAGGCCTGACAACATAGGCCATGATGCAGAAAGGTAAACTTGATGAGGCCTAACAACATAGGCCATGATGCAGAAATTAAAACTTGATGGTGGCCTGATAACATAGGCCAAAATACGAAAAGGTAAACTGGATGAGGCCTGACACTATAGGCCGAGATGTGGAAAAGTCAACTTGATAAGGCCTGACGCTATAGGCCGAGATGCGGAAAGGTAAACTTGATAAGGCCTGACAATATAGGCCAAGAATGCAGAAATGTAAACTTGATGGTGGCCTGACACTATAGGCCAAAATGCAGAAAATAAACTTGAGGGAGGCCTGACATCATAGGCTAAGAATGCAGAAATGTAAACTTGATGGTGGCCTAACACTATAGGCCCAAAAATGCCGAAATGTAAACTTGAGGGAGGCCTGACATCATAGGCCAAAAATGCAGAAAACGTAAACTTGAAGGAGGCCTGGCATCATAGGCCAAACATGCAGAAATGTAAACTTGAGTGAGGCCTGACTTCATAGGCCAAGAATGCAGAAATGTAAACTTGAGGGGGCCTGACAACATAGGCCATGATGCAGAAATTAAAACTTGATGAGGCCTGACAACATAGGCCAAACATGCAGAAATGTAAACTTGAGTGAGGCTTGACATCATAGGCCAATAATGCAAAATGTAAACTTGAGGGGGCCTAACAACATAGGCCAAGGTGCAGAAAAGAAAACTTGAAGGAGGCCTGACCTCATAGGCCAAAATTGTAGAAATGTAGACTTGAGTGAGGCCTGACATCATAGGCCAAAAATAGAGATGGAATCTTGTTAAGACAGAAAAGGTGCTAGCCTGTTAAGACAGGAAAATTAAAATGGAAGGTGACCTATGCTAACTTGAGAAGAAGGCCTGTTATGACAGGTAAAGGGAATGAAAGGTGACCTATACTAAACTTGAAAAGAAGGCTCGTTAGGACATGCAAAGCAAGAATGACCTGTTGTGGCAGGTAAAAGGGGTGAAAAAGTGATCTATACTAACATGAAAAGAAGGTCTGTCAGGAAGGGAAAAGGAGGAATGACCTATTATGACAGGTACGGAATGAACGGTGACCTATACTAACTTGAAAAGATGGCCTGTCAAGACAGGCAAAGCAGGAATGACCTGTTATGACAGGTATGGAATGAAAGGTGACCTATACTAACTTGAAAAGAAGGCTTGTCAGGACAGACAAAGTAGGGATAACTTGTTATGACATGTAAAGGGAATGAAAGGTGACCTATACTAACTTGAGGGAGAAGTGTGGAAAAAAGTGTGATGTGTCCTGGGAATGCATGGATTTCTTCATTAGTTGCTTCAGATAACTTATCTAGAACTTTTTTTTTCTTGAATTAAAAACAAATAGCTTATTCTACCTTGGACTCGAAGGTTTCTTGAATATTTGGTAGTTATTTTCTCTTGAAGAAACTTGAGCAAACATTTTTCCTAGAAAATTTTTGATAATCGAGGAATGCCTCGACTTGAATTTTTCTGGGTAAACTTTTGCCCCAGTTTTGAACTTGATTTAGAATTTCGGGATGACCTCAAATTGAATTTTTGTGGGCAAGCATTTGCCCTAGTTTGAGCTTGACTCAGAATTTGAGGATGACCTCAAATTGAATTTTTGTGGGCAAGCGTTTGCCCTAGTTTGAGCTTGGCTCAGAATTTGTGGGCAAGCATTTACCCCAGTTTGAGCTTGACTCAGAATTTGAGGATGACCTCAAATTGAATTATGTGTGGGCAAGCATTTGCCCCAGTTTGAGCTTGACTCAGAATTGGAAGATGACCTCAAATTGAATTTTTGTAGGCAAGCATTTGCCCCAATTTGAGTTTGACTCGGAATTTAAGGATGACCTCAAATTGATTTTGTGTGGGCAACCGTTTGCCCCATTTTGAACTTGATTCAGAATTTGAGTATGACCTCAAACCGAACTTTTATGGGCAAGCGTTTGCCCCAGTTTTTCCCTTGATCTCTAGAAGTCCTTTTTTAATTATGATTGATTCGAGCAATTTTCCCGGATCTTAATTAGCCTTAAAAAAGTGAGTTATGTGATGCTCGAATGAATGGACGCTTATTGCGACACTTGAATGATCTAAAGTGATGCTTGAATAAATGCAAGAGGACAAGATGTCTTAACTCATTTATTGTTTTTTGGTTCTTGAAATGGATGCTAAGAGATGAATGCATGTCATGAGGTGATTTAAAAACTTTTTGTTTCTCTTGATTTTTCTTCGACATGTCCTTTCTCGACAACCTCATAGTTGATGTGAAGGGAATCAAGAATCAGGACGAGCTGGATCGACCCTATCGCTTGGCTTCTTGGTCAATATTGGAACCTTCTTTTCTAGGATCTTTGAGGCCCAATAGTGGTCAGCATTATCGAATAAGACACTCCTTTTGTCTTGGTGGCGTTTTGTCTGGCTGGAGGATGACTCTTTGAGAAGCAGTCATGTCATGTCGCAATGGTTGAGTATTCATCCGATTTTTCATGCCTTTTCAAAATTAATCTTTTATTTTCTTATATTTCTCACATTTCTTTTTAGCATGTGCACCATTTGGGGTGTGCAAAGTGATTTTGGCTAGTTGATGGAAGAAAATGGAGAATTTTGCATGTGCGATTTTTAGGATAGTGTATTTGGAAGGAAATACAAAGAATGTTGGCTTGATTTCCCAAATTGCACCTTTTGGTGAAAAATACCAATGCTGCTTTTCATAATCTTGATTGTCAAATTAATAAAACTTGAGAAATGGAAAAATTTTGCCCTAGTTTTAGGAAAGATAAGGTGTAGAATGTCATGTTGTCCTGGGATTCCTGGTTTGACCTTAACTTTTTCCTGGGTTGTTCTTTTGAGTTTTCAACCCAGCAGGTCTTTCGCTTTTCCCTAACTTTTGCCTAGGTGGCCCTTGCGGGTTTTCAACCTAGCGGGCTCTTGGTTGTGTGCCCTAACTTTTTCCTAGGTCGTCCTTTGAGGGTTTTCGACCTAGCGGGAATTTTGTGCGTGTGCCCTAACTTTTGCCTAGGTCGTTAAGATTGTCGACCTAGCGGGCTTTTTTTTTTATGCCCTAACTTTTGCGTAGGTTGCCTTTGCGGGTTTTTGACCTAGCGGGCTCTTGTTTTGATTGTGTCCTAACTTTTGCCTAGGTCGTTTTTTATGATTGTCGACCTAGCGGGCTTCTGTTTGTGTGCTCTAACTTTTTCCTAGGTCGTCTTTGAGAGTTTTCGACCTAAGGTGCCTTCTGTTTGATTGTGCCCTAACTTTTGTCTAGGTCGTTTTTGAGGCTTGTCGACCTAGTGGGATTTTTGTTTGATTGTTCCCTAACTTTTGCCTAGGTCGTTTTTTAGGCTTGTCAACCTAGCAGGCTTTGTTTTGATCCTGATTTTGCCTGAATTGTTTTTGGAATCCAGCGGAATATTTATTGCTTTTTGTTAGACAAGGTATTGAATGCATGGTGATTTGGGAATGCCTGGTTAGACTTTTCTTATTCTGCTCCCTCATTGGGCTTTCTTCTTTGAGTTTGATTAATCAGACATTCAAAATTATTTATTACAGCACTGGCATTGTCACCAACAGGTATTTATTTGTTTAGGTATAGGATAAGAAGCGGGTTGAATGATGGAAAGGAATGGTAAATTTTAAAAGTAAAGACAACAATGTGGGGCACGTGCCTAAGAAACATGAAAAATGTAATTTTTGTATTTATTCATTGATATTTATTTACAAAAGATTGACTTTGAAAAGTATGACAATTTTTGGATGAGCATCCTCAATCTCAGTTTTTATAAGGCGACTCATTGCGCTACTCCTATCTCTTAGCTAGCTGATGGGCTCTCATGATTCGGCAACGGATTATTTTGTGTTAGGAGCAAGCCTCCCAAAATCTAGCTGTTTATTGTCAATCAGGATTTGCACCTTACGCTTCAGAACCTGCCAATTTTCTGTCGAATGACCAATGTACCCCGCATGGTAGTCACAAATGGCATTTGCATCGTACCATCTGGGGTATGGTGGTTCTTGAGGTTTCAGAGGGTAGGGAACCACCAAGGAGTTCTGGATTAGCTGAGGTAGCAGCTCGGTGTAAGTCATTGGAATGGGATCAAACTGGACAGGATTCTTCTCCCTCTTTTGGCTTCAGCTAGGATTTGGGCTCACGACTTGTGTTTGGACTGTGTATGGTGTGGGTGGTCGGATTTGCATTGAGTAATTGTAGGCTGGATGGTAGGGCGTTTGGTATATGGTGGCGATGTAAGGATATAGTGTGTAAGGTGTATATGGTGGTGGCTAGAAGCTGGTTGGTCCATAAGGTGTCGTCTGAGGTATGTACTGTCCTTGTCCAGAAACCACATTATGAGCTTCACTTGTCCTCTTCTTTTCTATAGAGGCATCAGTTGTTCCTATGGATTTGTGCATGATCCTTCAACGGCGCATGCCACCCTCGATCCTTTCTCCAATGATGACGACATTGGAGAAGCTAGAAGTCACACTGCTAATCATCTTGTCATAGAAAGGATCTTGGAGTGTGTCAATGAACGTGCTGACCAGCTCTTTCTCAGATAATGGAGGTTGTACTTGAGCAGCTAACTCCCTCCATCTTTGGGCATATTGCTTAAAGGTCTCGTCCCTTTTTTTGGCCATATTCTGGAGGTGAGTCCTATCAGGAGCCATCTCCATGTTGTACTGGTATTGTTTGAGGAAGGCCTCAGCTAGATTCCTCCATGAACGGATATGTGTCCGCTCTAGCTGGGTATACCAGGTTGCAGCTGTCTCGGTTAAGCTGTCTTGAAAGAAATGGACAAGCAGCTTATCGTCGTGCCTCCAGGAAAACATCCTCCTGCAGTACATGGTTAGGTGGTTCCTTGGACAACTAGTTCCTTGATACTTCTTGAACTCAGGAACCTTGAATTTAGGAGGGATGACCACGTCTGGAACCAAGCACAGATCAGATACGTCTCTAGCTTCATAAGTGTTTCCCTCGATTGTCTTGATTCTTTCCTCCAGGATTTTCCATTTTTGTGTATCTTCCTCTAAAGGATGGCTTGGGTATTCCTCTAGCATGTGGTGAGATTGAAAAGATGGCATGTATATAGGGTGATGCTCTTGGGTGAACATAGGATGTATTCCCCCAACAGCTGTTTGGTAAGCTTGTGAGACGGTGTTCGACACAGCATAAGGGATGCCTGTGGTGTTTGAAGGTAGGTTATGTGTTCAGGTTTATGTTTGGGCTTGTGTTTGGGTTTGTGTGTGTGCATGCCCATGAGGAAACCCGTAATGAACTCCTTTGGTTGGAGGAGGCGTGGTTAATGGTGGAAGGTTTTTTGGATTGAAGTCAGGAGGATATGGTGGGTCCACAGGTTCTTCTGGAACATCTTTTTGTTTAGATTGTTGGATGGCCTCCATCAGTTTGGCCACTTGATCTTTTAGAGTTCTGACCTCATTTCTGAATTCTTCATTTTTCCTTTCTAGTTTGTCCATGATTCTCGATTGTGCACGAGTCCTATAAGGATGTCGAGGAGGTTGTCTTTCTCCAATTTTTCTGTTAAAGTTAAAAATTAATTATTGAGAAAAAGTTTGGATGCGAACAATCATGCATGATAAATGTTAATGCTTTAATGAGTATGTACATGAAAAATGGAAAAGGTGTGGAATGATTTTTGAGGTCCCTCTTCTCGAGGATAAATTTATGAATGAATGAGTGAATGTCATGCTATGCACAAATAAATTTTTCAGGGTTTTGAAAATAATTGAGGGTTGCTTTATTTGTTTTTAGCAATTTTATGTTTTTATGAATTTTGGTGTTTTTTTATTTTTATTTTGCTAGAAAATCCTTTGGCTGGTTTGAAAAAGTTTTGGCTAAAATTTTCCTAACAAACCATTCTTTATATTTTCTTTTGAATTTCATTTTCTCTCTTTTTACCTATTTTTCATATTTTCAAAAAAATATTTTTCCAATTTTTCCTAAGAGTTTCTATTTTCCTTGATTTTGACTTTTCTTGATTTTTATTTGTTTATATTTTTCTTTTTTGCTTGATTTTTCTTTCTTGATTTTGTATCTTCCCAATCTCAGATTTCCCCTTCTGCTATCTTGGATGATTCGGTACAAATAAATGTTCGTGTACAACATATGAACCATGTATTATGAAAGGGGTGTGTGCCCTCCTTGTCTCTTATGTGGGTTACCTGTCCTAAGGGTCTATGGATTTTAATGCCTGAACCTCTCAAAGGTGGTTAGTGATCCTGGGGGGTAGAGGTCACTAGAGCCAAGTTTCAGTCCATAATGCTTGCCACAACAGTAGAAGTAGCCACTAGTTGCGGGGCATTATGAATAGGACGTACTCTAGTCGGGATTTTCATGATAGTCAATTAGGACGTAGGCCCCAGAGTGACACCACTAGATCCCTCTATCCTAGTCAGCACTTAGACCCGGGTATAGGGCCTCACTCATGAGATGAATGTATGTATGTAATGTATGAGGGCACACCAATTTGGGATACCTGCAATTGGGGAAATCATAGCAAGTATATGTAGCAATTTATTATTCACCTATCCTAGGGTTGTGCAACGAATAGACAAACAACGATAGATAGATAAACAAATAAATGAATCGTGCAATCAATAAAACGTGCAAATAAACAAGGAAGGGATCAACATGACACACTCAATTGAACGAGCTTGACTCTCTAATGTCCCCAGTGGAGTTGCCATCTGTTGCAACCATAATGACGACAAGACGACGAACTCGCTAATTTTTTTAATGGAATTTTATTGGATTATGTGGAGTCGCCACCATATTTTTGTTTAAAGGGAAAAGATTTGGAAAAACCTTAACTTGAGGAAGAGATTTAGGTTCGGGAGTCAGTTACGAGTGTGGAAGGTGTTAGGCACCCCACTCGCCTGTTCCGAAGAACGGTACCCTTAAACTGAGTGTGTGATTTGTTTCAAAACTGTTTGATACCTTTAATTAGAATGGAAATAAATAACTTGATAGAGGTTAGCCTGACAAGACTTGATCATGCTCCTACGTATTCCCCGGTGCAATGGGAAACTCAAGGCTTACGTAGTTCTGGTTTTGAAGGCTTGACCTTCGGAAGTGCTTTAGAAGGAATATGGTATTTTGAAAAGAGTTTCATTTTTGGAGGAATGTTCAGTCCACTCATGCAGAAGGTCCAAGGCAACTAGGGTTGCACGGGGGCCTATATGAACCTCTAAACATCGAACAACAGTGAGAACCACCAGTTTCCCGTTTAGAGTTCATCATGTTAGACTATTGATCCTAAAACATTTTGAAAAGAGTTTTATTTTTGGAGGAACCATCAGTCCATTCATGCACAAGGTCCGAGGCAACTAGGGCTGCATTTGGGCCTATACGAACCTCTAAACATCGAACAACAGTGAGAACCGCTAGTTTCCTGTTCAGAGTTCATCACGTGAGACAATTGATCCAAAAACAGTTAGTTTAAATGGAAAAAAGACTGGAGTTCGATTTAAAATAAAATAAATTTGATTTAGGGTGAATTTTCTTCGGATTTGTAGAAAAGAGTGAAAAATGACAAAGAGCTAAATTCAAATTTGAAGAAGAAAACTTTTATTTGAATTTGGGGAATTTGAACTTGATTGGAAGAAGAAGAGATTGATTTTTTTGTTTAAATTGAGGAAAAAGAAAAGAAATAAATGCTGATTTTTGAATTTAATTTGAGGAAAGGGAACTAAATTTGAATTTTGGAAGGAGAAATTAAGCTTGACTTGTGAGACAGAAAAACGTTACGTTCGAACAAAATTAAAAGGGAAGGGTTAACTTGATGAAATGTAAAATGGAGTCTGTTGATTTTGGGTTCGTTGACTTTGGCAGCCAAGCCTATATAGTATTTAAGTTAAGCTAGCAAGAGGCGTGGCGTGTGGTCCTTAGTTGACCTTCAAGCACCGCACCAAATGAATTCAATAGCTTAATTAACATCTTAAGAAAAATTAAAAAAACATTTAAAAACCTCTAAAACTTCTATGACTTGAGCTAGATTGGGAGACAAATTGGACAAACATACTTGACTTGGAATTACCCTACCTTTGCAAGGAAGAGTGCAAATGGGACTTGGGACCATGAAAGAAAAATCATGTGAAAAGACCATTGGGGGATTGTGAATTTTGGACTTGAATCAAGAACTAGATAGAAAAAATCAAAACAAAAGAGAAAGAAAATACAAAAAGACTTGAAGAAAAAGTAAAGAAAACTAAAGGAAAAAGCAAGTATATAGGAAAAAGGCATGTGCATAAGATCCATTATTTGAGTGAATTATGCTTGTGTATTCATGCATTCATGTTTAGTCATAGGGTTCCCAAATTAGGTCTTAATACTTTGTTCATGATTCATATAGCTTGGATGAATAGCATTCATCCTTTGTATGAGCATGCACATGCTTCTCTTAGGTTTCTAGGATTCATTTTGTGTGGTTACCTTTAATATAAGCTTTAAATCTAGTTTGTATTTGATTGGACTATAAGTTTTGTTTTGCATATTCCATTGAGTATACCATTATTGTGATAACTTTTCTTGCTTGTCTTTTAAATTTCCTCTAAGTTTTGTCACCTTTGCACATACACTTATGAGCACTTCTTTACCGCTTACACACCACTAAGGCACCTAAGTTGAGTTGAGTTGTTCCTTGATGTCAAATCAATTTCAAAGACTATTTGTGTAAGTGAAATGGTGTGAGAGGGATAGTTGCATGGTGAGGAAATTAGAGGGAGGAGACCATAAACATTTGATGAGGACTAGTGAAATGTAACCTGATTTTTTCAAACACTAACCAAGAGGGGAAGAAAGTGTCCCTTTTCTTTGTTCTTGATTTTGTAAGGACTTGGAGAAACTTAAGCTTAAGGAAAGGAGTTCCAAGGGACTCAAGAAACTAAGGCTTGATTGAAGGTATTTTGTAATAAGTAACATTCGATTTTTGAATTGTAAATTATAGGTTGAATTTTTGTAACTAGGTTTGGTTGAAATTATAAAACCCAGTGACCTTGTAGTAGGATCTTCTTTTAGTGTAATTCGGTTTGCCTTTGCAATTTGTTTGTAATAAGGACTTGTACTTTCAGATCTTGGTGTAGGATACTCACCTAAGCTCAAGTTATAGCTTTTTTGTGTGTTTGTGTGCCTTACAACTTAAGCTGTGTGCTAAGTGTTACTTGCATTTTGTAGAACTATCTTGTGTAGTACTAACATTTATCTTCTTTTGCAAGGTCAAGGGGGCTAGGTAAATTACTTAATCCTTGGCCGTTTATGTGTACATTAGAATCTAGATTGTGTGCTAAGTGTTTTAACTTGTGTGATTTAGTTTCTTAGTATAAGCAATCTGTCTGTGTAGAGGTATTCTCCTACTTTGCAAATTAGTACCTACGAATTATCTCCTAGAAAAGCGAAATGGAAAGATTGACCAATAGACTAGAAAGGGTTCTCCAAATCCAAACAAAGGTCATAAAGAAAAGACTAGATCACTTAGAAAGAAGAAAGTCTAAAAAGACCAAGAAATCAAAAAATAATTGAAACTAATGGACTTAGGAATGGGGATAACTATCATGAGGAGGAGACATCAAGTGAAGATATCAACTTCTTTGGGGAACACATGAGTCCTAAGGATAGGAGAAGACTCTCTCCACAAAGGGAAAGGCCTTCCTCAAAGGATAGGCCACACTCACAAAGAAGGACACTATCCTCCAATGACCATGCATCAAGAGTAGAAAGAACTATGAATCATGGGTATAAAGAAGATACTAGGTCTGGAGAACCCTATAGGCCTATGATTTATAGGCATAAATCCCATTGGACTAGGGAACATAGGAGTAGGAGTTCTTCTAGGGACAACTTATATGATATAGATTGTATAGTTAGCCATAGGAATAAAGATTCAAGGGATAGGGATACCTTAGAGCCGACAGAGCTACCTAAGATTAAAATGTCTAAGTTCTAAAGAGGGAACAACCCCGAGGCATACTAAGATTGAGAGCTTAGAGTAGAACATATCTTTGTAAGTCATGCCATTAGGGAAAGACCTAAAGTGAGATTAGCTGCCTTACAGTTTAGTGACTTGCCCTAATATGGTGGGATAGGCTTAACAAAGAGAGGTTTAGCCCTTGAGTGAATGAGAGGAAATGAAACATATCATGATGGCAAGACATGTACCTCCAAATTATTTAAGAGAGGTTCGTAATAGGTTACAGAGACTCTGCCAAGGTTCCAAATGTGTAGCTGCGTATTACAAGAAAATGGAAGTTGAAATAATAAAGGCTAATTTGAAAGAATGTGAGGAAGCCACCATGACTAAGTTCTTAGATGGGTTTAGGCATAAAATAAGAGATATGGTAGAACTTCATCAATACCTAAGCCTAAATGACCTTTACCGCCAAGCCCTAAAGGTAGAAACTCAACTCACTAGAAAAGGTAAAAGAAAATTCATTTCATAAAAATCATCTACACAAGACACTTGAAAAGAAAGAAAAAGGGATCCAAAAGACTCTAGTTTTAAACCTAGGGCATCTACAGAGGCCAAAGAATCGAAAGAGTCTTAGGGCAAGACTCCAAAATTTCCCTCTGGCAAAGAGTCTTCAGTTAAGTGTTTCAAGTGTCTGGGTAGGAAATACATTACTTCCTAATTTCCAAATAAGAAAACCACGGTACTTAAGGACAATACTAATTATTCATCACTAAAGTCGTCTAACTCTAGGTCCTATCCTTCCTCATATGAGGATGAAGTTCTTAAGTATTCCTCGGAAGTTGGCCTTTTAATGTTTAGGAGATTGCTAGGGAGTATAATTAAGGGAGAGGAAGAAACACAAAGAGGGAATATCTTCCTTACAAGATGTTCAATGAAAGGGTACACCTGTTTTTGAATTATTAATAGGGGTAGTTATACAAATATGACTAGCACTAGGCTAGTAAATAAGTTAGGGCTAGTTACCACCCCTATCCTAAACCATATAAACTACAATGACTTAGTGATAAAGGGGACTTGTTCAATCAGCAAGTACTCCTCACCTTTACCATTGGGAGGTATGAAGAAAATATCATATATGATGTTGTCCCAATGGATACCATCCATGTGCTTTTGGGAAGGCCATGCAAATATAATAAGGATGTCCATCATGATGGGCATGATAATAAGTATTCCTTCCACTTCAACTCCTATAAAATTACTCTAGTTATTTTGTCCCCTAATGAAGTCTGTCATGACCAAACACACATGAAGCACAAAAAGGGGAGGCAGAGGGATATGGTTTAGCAAAAGAAAATTTGGAAGAAATAAAAAAAACTAAAAATAGTAAAGAGAAAGAGAAAGGTTAAGACAAGTGTGGTCACCATATCTCTTATAAAGGAGGATGAAGTTAGGCTTATGATAAAGGATGATATGAGAAAAATCCTCCTAATTAGGAAACCTTTTTCTTTAAGCCCCTTCCCCTTCAACATGACCATTGAGGTAGGGTCTAGTACCTCTCTAGGTAAAGTACCATGTTCTTTGGAAGAAAACTACAAGATAACCATCTTAGAGACCTAGTCTCCTCAACTAACCTCTGGTACTTGGGGCACCATTATTACATGGCATATTAAGGGTTGTATGATTAAACTCATTCATTTTATTCAACCTTCACCTTTTTATGTGCACCATTGAATGGTTTCATCTATCGAGTTCCCTAGAATGAATCCATATTTATCTTATAAAATTGCATCTAGGATAATTAAAAATTCCAATATCAATGACTTGTATCTAGGATAATACCTTAATAATGATACCCATCCTACACTTAAGTCGTATTGTGGATTCACTATCAGTTTGTTATTTCATAATGCAAATTTTTTATTTATAAAATTACTAGTACTGAAAATACGGTATCAATTTTTTAAAACATTTGTTGAACCTCGTCATAGTGATTAACGCAGTAGAAGTTAAGCATTATGATAACGTCATTCACATTAATTTTGAAAACTTGCATTTATTTGCTTATCATATTAATACATTCATTTTCACCATAATTTTTACATATTTAATTACATAATTAGTACAACACATAAGAAATCATAAGTCAAGGCTCTCAAGGAGTCCTTTACAACAAGACAAGGTTGTTAGTATCCATTATAAGTTACAATAATTCATAACAAGACATACAAAGTGCACATGAACAAAACATAATCCTCTTTACTGATTCATGGGATATCTTCTCACAAATTGATGACATCTTCTCCTTTTGGTTCATTCCAACTCATGAGCACTATAGGGCCAATCCATATTACTCAGTTCGAGGTAAATGACTACCATTGTTAATGGCATAATCATGGTCTGGAAGAGAAACGAAAGGTAGGGAATAAGAAAATCAAAATTTCCCAATTGGTATTTACCTTAGAGTTGGCGACATCATTTGTATTCTAGTCACTTCTGTTTATGTATGAAAATGTGTTAACTGTACAAGTTCATTTCTCAATTTCAAAATATTCCCTTTTCTAAAGTGTTTTTATTTTAATTATAAAAAGTTCATGTTAAACATAATCATACATATCCTTCATTTCATGTGTCACCTTATTAACATGATGAAACGTAATGTCAAAGATACTACTTGACACATTAACATCTCTTGTCATACTCATAATCATGCTCATTTATTAGTCACCCTTCTAATGACACTTTAATATATGGCACAACATTATACTCTTAATGGAACATTATTAAACATTTTTCAAGCATTATCTTCTCACTTACACACATACTAAACTTTCTATTCTAAGATATGAGCTCATTCCTAGTGATCGTCACCACCTTAGCTTGAAGCCCTATGGCTTCTAACATGGATAGTCCCAGACTTCCACTCCCCCTGCCTTTACACTTTACAAGCATGCGCTTATTAAGTTTTCATATAGGATTTTCTTTAGTAACCCCTTGACTTATTAGGTTCCATTTCAAGTCTTTAAAATATTATGCATGCTCAATTTTCAATCAAAATGGTATGCACAAATAGCATTCAAATCATCTAATTTCTTATACAATTCATCTACTCATGGAACCATAATCCACACCAATTTTCATACATCATTAAAAAGAATACATATAGCCTCTATTTTCATACTACTTTCACATCATTATTCATACATGACCAGCACATCATACATTACTCTTTAAATAATCAAGAGTAACATCCATACACAAGTTTTGGCATGATGTTTCTAAATAGAAACTAATATTTAGACCAAAACTTTCTTAGTTAAGCTTGATATTACTATCTTGGGAAGCATGTATACTTCTCCCATAGCTTATCCAAATTTCTTAATTTATAAGATTTAAGATAAATTACTCATAGGATCTTAGTTCACTCATCCTTCTAAGTTACCTCTCAACCTTTCCTTTTCTTAAAGGTTAAGTTCTTCTTAATACTTTTAATAAAAGGTTTTGGCGTATAACATCTTCTCTAGTTGGTTGAATGACCTTTAAATTTTTTACTCTTTGTGTTCTTAGTTGAAATTCCTATGCACCAGTTACTTATTTTAGGTTTAAATGTTATATGATTTATGCCTCTTAACAACTAACTTAGTTAGTTAGATTTGTTCCATTCATAAGCCTAATTACTTGTTTCTTTGTTAATAAACTTTAAGATTTCTACTCATAACTAGTGTAATTATCACATCCAAGTTAGCCTAATTGCCTATTATTTTCCTAAGTGGCTGAATGGTTATCACTTAATCCTAAGGTCTTATAGTTCAATTCTTCTCTTTGAAAGGCATCTTTCACTAATTAAGTTTTACGCTATTACTTACACCAACCAAAGAAATTTTATAGGGCTTTCCTTTCTTATTTAGTGAGCATGGCTGAGTATCCTTGCTCCTTTCTCTACTCCATATTTAACTTCTAATCACCTTCTTAAACCACCTTTAACTCACTTTTAAATGTTAGCAAGGGTTCTTAACTAGTTCTTACTAATTGTTTGCATGTGACGAAATGGTATCCAACCATTACCAAATCCCTCTTAATTTTAAAATTTATTCTAAAATTATTTAGGTCCTACTTGGAACCTTAATTAAAAATTTTAATTTAAGTTTCCTTAATTAATGGAAGGGTGGGAAAATACCTTAGCTTAAAAAAAGGTTTCTTTTTCTTAATTTTTCCTCCCATGGTTATGGTGTTATAGATTTTAGCATATTTTCACTCAATTTATCTAAAGTGTCCAATTGCACCCTTAAATAACTTCAAGTTCCTTTCAAACTTGTAATTCTATCGTTATACTCTATTAGGTTCCACTTTATACCCAAAAGAAAATTTTGAACTCAAGATCTCCTAATTTATTTAAAGTGGCTAAATGCTATATGTGCTTGAACAAGGGTTATTTTTAATTTTTCTTGTCATAAGACCTTGATGTCATGAAATTTAGCACTTAGTCCATCATAAGTCCTTAGATCCATCCATAAATTTTTCTCACTCTATAGCTTCGGTCATGGTCATGGAAGGTCTTAAGTTATATGAGCAACTTTGGATCCAAAATTCCACCTTTACACTTTGTAGTTTTAAGTCCATGTCCAAGTTAAGTTTATGGATCTTTTTACATAATTTTTCCTGTTCCTTTAAAGGATTTTATTACATGAGTCCAAATCTGGGCTCTTAGTAAGAATAAATTCACAAATGAAAACTTTAAGTAAAGACATAACCAAGATATTAATTTTCTACATAAAAATTTAAAAGAAAGCACCTTTTGTAGAAAATAAGTCTAGATATAGCCTAAGATCTATAAGTATCTTACTTTGAACACTTCAAAACTTTTCTCATAAACACTCAAATCTTTCTTAAAGCATCAAAAATAATTTTTAAGAAATTTTACCCAATTAAATTGCTCCTAAGGTTGCAAGAAACACTTTAATCCATCAAAACTTCTCTTTTTCTTTCAAAAATTACTAAAAAAATTTTACTCTAATATTTAACCATTCAAGGGCAGTTTTGAACTTCCAAGAGTTCAAACAAAAATAGGTCCATAGATCTCAGAGAAGGATCCACAAAAAAAAGAGAAAACATACCATAAATACAAACTTAATGCTTATGAAAATACAAGGTAAAATCCTACTTGTTGAAGACTTTGTGATGGGTTTTTGATGGGGCTTTCATAGATTCTCTTCTTCCTCCTTAATGGTCTATACAAGATTTCTCAATGTTGATGGTGGGGCTTAGTTGATTTGTTTTAATTTAACTTAAATTTCAAATATGGAAGTTTAAACTGTATGATTTTGGGTTTTTCGAATAGTTTGAGTTTAGAGAGTTTGGAGGATTTCTCTAAGTGTTTAAAAGATGGATAATTAAGCAAATGAACCTCCATAACCCTCGAATCAATTTCATGCACTTTAGGACATGTGAAAATTAAATTTCCACTTTAAGATATTTTGGTAAATTTGCATGTAATTTCAATTTTAAAAAAAAATATAAATGCAAGGAATTATCCTCTTAGGATAAGTTTAATGCTAATTATTCTAAATTTATCACTAATCAAGATTAATCTATCTTAAGCATGGTTAACTTGAATTAAACAAAATTAATTTACTTTAACTATGGTTAATTTTATCTTTTCTATTTATGATTTTTGTTCTACATGTATTTAATGATGTTATCACTCATGGTAAGTAACCATCACATTTTTCACATGAAAAATTTATGCACGAGGTATGGGTTCCACTTTTGCCTTTTACTTTTCATTTTCTTTACCTACCAGCTTTCTAGAGATATTTTGATAATTTTTTCAACATTTCCTGAAAGATTTCCAAATTATTCCTTCAACATTGTAAACATCCAATTATGTCCAAGGCCACATTTTAAAATTAATCAAGAAATCCACACTAATTTAAAAAAAAAAACAAACAAAACTAAAGTAAAAGAAAAATAGAAAATAAATAAGGGAAATGAAATAACACAAAAAAAAATTATGGGAAAATTAAAGAGAAATTAAAATACAAAAATAATAATGATGAGAAAAATACAAAAAATAAATAAATAACACAAAAAAGAAAATTAAAATTTGAAATTAAAAAATAAAAGCAAAAGTAGTAGTAAAAGAAACAGAATTTTAAAACTAAAAATAAAAAAGGGAAATAAAATGGGAAATCCAAAAAAATCTAAAATCATTTAAAAAACTAAAAACAAAAAATATATAAAAACAGAAAATAATAAACAAAACTTTTTGGAAAAAACGAAAAAGAGAAAGCAAAATTTAGAAATAATAAATAAATAAAATCATTAAAAGATTGAAATACAATAATAATAATAATAATAATAATAATAGAAAAATAATAAAATCCAGAAAAAATGTATGTATAGAAAAAACTAAGTAACAAAAACTGATTAAAAATGGGAAAGCAAAAATAAAACGAAAGAAAAATTAAAGAAGATGAAAAAATCAAAATAATAGAAAAAAAATAGAAATAACAAGAATAACAGAAGACAAAAATAAAATGCATGCAGAGGCACGTAGGGGGGTCTTCTTCGGAAAACTCTCCTCAACTGGGGCCCAGTTTTTTTTTAGTCTTCTTCTCTTAGGGAGGGTGTGAGGATCCTTCTCGGAAAAAAGGAGGACCTTGAAGAAGCAAAGGCTACTGACGGTGAAAGGATCCGGAGAGGAGAAAAAGAGAGAGTTCTGGATTGAAGTCTCGGGCTCTCTCATTGGAGCAGTTTCTTGGAAGGGAGACGACACCGAGAACCATAAGGAAAGGGTGAAGACCATTAACAAAGGGGGATCCCAATCGAAGGTGCTAGCCATGGTCAGAGGCATGAAAGGAGAAGTGGGAAATACATGACTCCAGGGACACTGTACATGATCCACTTCTGAAGAAGATCAAGAGCGAGTCTTCTTAGTTTCCGGCCAACCTTCTTTTACGTCTGCTGCCATCAGGTGAGTCCACCCTTTGATGTTCATTGTTAATACTTTAGTGTCCTGCTTAGCATGATAATTTGCACCTGGGTTTGAATTACATCGATGGCAAGATCAAGGATACACAGCGTCAGTTAGTAAACTTGATTTATGGTAAAATTCATGATGAAAATAGAGGAATCCTAATTGGTAAAAGATTGTTTAAATTCTTAATACTGGATCAAGCATAGGCTTAACCCCATCATGTAATATATGGTTGTTGACAAACAAGCGATATCGTTTTATTCGCTTGCATCAAGACACTTCTTCTCTGTTCCTTTTTGGTTCTAACATTATGGACATGGCGAACCACAATATTAAACACGTCCCTGTTACTGCATGTGTTTATTGAGGAAATTGCAGTGGATTACATGTTGGGTGCCTTGTGCAAGATTTGGCTCGAAGTTGATGATTATCTCTGTTGTGAACATGCCAATGTTGAACCTCGTAGCATTGTCTTTGTCGCTTGCACTAGGGTCTGTTGGAATAGCAACGGAAATCGCTCTGATAATACTTTCATTCTGGAATTATCAGAGAAAGGCCAAGATGCTTGACAGCTGGTCTGTTAGAGGGTGGCTTAGACACGATCAATAGAAGCCATGATAGTGTGAAGGCCGACTGTAACATCTAGTCCGTATCTCTTGTTGGTTCAAGCGTTAACGGAAGATACCTATATTCAAGAGCAGTAGCCTCAGGGGTCAAGGGTATTCCTCATTTGATTGTTTGTCACACAGAAAGCCAAAGACGACGTAGAGAAACAATCCATCTCTACTGATAATGCTTGGGGAGGGGAGGAGATATCAGGTGCTGGAGATGATGAAAGGAGGGTTTACATCAACGTATCTTGCCTCTATGGGCTTATTTAGTTCTTGGAAAAGAAGAAGAATAATTGGAGGGGAGCCATGCAAGACCATGCAGCCCACGAACAGGTTATCAATGACGCATGCAAAAGGTGTAGAGGCCCACTTGCAAGGCATGTCTGGGCTGAGGGAATGGTTCATGTACCCAGCACATAGACATGGTTGATGGGATATGGTTCACGAAATGAGGTGGTCCAGATGGCTAAGTGCATTGTCCTCCAACACCCCCTATAACCCGCGTTCGTTCCCTATGCACGCCCACGCACGAAGTTAGGTGCTCCCTTGGATGCCTCAGCTCGAACAGTGTCTCAGCCTAAAAATCATTGTCCTCTAATGAGTTATGAATAGAGGAAGGCTCAACAACAGCACACATCGCATCAAGGAGCAAAAACAGCTCCTTATTAAAGCATTGACCACGCCCAAGCATGCACTAATGAGGGGTGCAACAGTTATAGATCACGTGGGCGTTTGGTCCCTGAAGGAATGTGTATGGGGGAGCATGTTTTCTACAAATTTCGCCATTTCGCCAATGCCGAGCAATTGTTATGAAGTGCATGTACGATTACACCTGCAAAATTGTGCTTTAGAATTCATGTGGACGTTGGAAATCATAGAGTAGCTTGGCTCGAAGTGTGGCCTTTGGAGGTAGCACCCTGTTCCATTTGTATTCGTCCATGCATGGTACCATGCAGCGTCCAAGGTGAGGTAGTGCCACCTAATCTCCATTATGGGTACAGGAGAGGCTCGAAAATGGTGTTATCTAGGGTGTAAACACTCAATTATGTTCTAGGCCCCTAATCATTAAAATTAACCAAAAATTAAGTTAATTAAAAAGTTGAAAAGATGTAAAACAGAAAACAGAAAGAACTCAAAGCAGAAAATACAGAAAACAGAAAGCAAAAAAAATAAAAATAAAAATAAATAATAATAATAATAATAATAATAAAGGGAAATTAAAGAATAAGTAAAAATGATAAATAAGTAGAAAAAATGAAAATAAAAAAATGAAAAAGGTAAAAAAAAATGAATGAAAATTGAAAAAAGAAAAAGCTGAAAAATCAAAAATAGGGAACAAAAATTTTGAAATCAAGGGGGTTGGCTTTTGGCTCCTGGAAAGGGGGTGGCTTTTGGCCCTTTGAAAGGACTTGGCCCTTGCTAAGAGAGAGGGAGCTGGGCTTTGGCTCTTTGAAAGAGCTTGACCTTTTCCAAGAAGGGGATGTGTCTATATATACCTACAAAAAGGAAAAGAAATGGTCTTTTTCTCATTTTTTGGAAATTCTTGAGAGGAGGACTTGGAGTCTTAGAAGGGGGATTTTCAGAATATTTGAAGGGAGGACCTAGGAGACTCTCATTCAATTCAGACCTTGGCCTCCATGGAATCATCTCTTCATCACCTTCCAATCAAGGTTAGATCCTACTTTTATTCTGCTTAAGTTTCTTGCTTCTTCTCGGATTTCCGAGCTCATTTTCGTCTCTGGTTTTCGTTTTCATTTTTGATCGGTCAAATGATCTCCGATTTTGATTCTTTTTGTTTAATTCTCTTTGTATTTCTCTCTAGTTTCTGGAATGATATTGTATGTCCAATTTGTATCTGAAATGAAATTTTAATCGCCTGATTACCGAAGCATGTTCATCCTGGTGCACAAATGAACCTAGCTTGTTTGAATTGTGCATAACTTGCTCATTTCTGATTGGATTTATGTAAAACTTGTTTTTTTTGATTCATATGATCCATATATTTCAATTAATTTGTTTTAATTTTTCATATCTACCAAAACATATTTTTTAAAAATTCTGAGATTTGAATTCAAATTTTGGCGCCAAAATCTTGTGTGTTCTTGAGCTTGATCTTCATCTCTGTTTTTAATTTTTGTTTTTAATCCGTCAAATGATCTCCGATTTCTGTGATTTTTGTTTATTTTTATTTATCTTTCTTTCTAGTTTCTGGAATGATATTATTTGTCCAATTAGGATCTCAAATAAAATTTTAATGGCCTGATTACCGAAGCATGTTCATCTTGGTGCACAAATTAACCTAGCCTGTTTGATTTGTGCATAACTTGCTCATTTCTGATTGGATTTGTGTCAAACTTGTTTTCTTTTATTTCTATAATCCATATATTTAAATTGATTGGATTTTATTTTTTATATCTACCAAAAAATATTTTTTAAAAATTCTGAGATTTGAATTCAAATTTTGGCGCCAAAATCTTGTGTGTTCTTGAGGTTGATCTTCATCTCTGTTTTTCATTTTATTTTTTAATTGGTCAAATGATCTATGATTTTGGTGACTTTTGCTGTGTTATATTTTTCTTTCTCTCTAGTTTCTGTAATGATATTATTTGTCTAATTTGGATTTGAAATGAAATTTCTATCGCTTGATTACTAAAGCATGTTCGCAATTCTTTTCCTTAATTTCAAATCAAGTCAAGTTTATTTAAATTCAAGCCCAAACTTCAAATGAAGTTTATTTTATTTTAAATCAAGTCCAATTTTATTTCATTAAATTCAAATCAAGTTCATTTTGTTTTAAATCAAGTCTCATTTTGCATTGCTTAATCTCACACAATGTGTCCTAAAAACGAACTGGAAGTTTTTTCTGCTGTTCGTTGTTTAGAGGTCCGTATGGGTCCAAGTGCAGCTGTAGTTGTCTTGGGCCCTGTGCATATGTGGATTGGGGATTTCCTTTCCTTTTTTTTAATCAAATAAAAATCATTTCGCATTCCTCAATCTCACGCAACGAGCCCTAAAAACGAACTGGTAGCTTTTTCTGCTGTTCGTTGTTTAGAGGTCCGTATGGGTCCAAGTGAAACCGTAGTTGTCTCGGGCCCTGTGCATATGTGGATTGGGGATTTCCTTTCCTTTTTTTTTCAATCAAATAAAAATCATTTCGCATTCCTCAATCTCACGCAACGAGCCCTAAAAACGAACTGGTAGCTTTTTCTGCTGTTCGTTGTTTAGAGGTTCGTATGGGTCCAAGTGCAGCCTTAGTTGCCTTGGACCCTGTGCATATGTGGATTGGGGATTGTCTTTCCTTTTTTTCTCAATCAAATAAAAATCATTTCGCATTCCTCAATCTCACGCAACGAGCCCTAAAAACGAACTGGTAGCTTTTTCTGCTGTTCGTTGTTTAGAGGTCTGTATGGGTCCAAGTGCAACCGTAGTTGTCTCGGGCCCTGTGCATATGTGGATTGGGGATTGCCTTTCCTTTTTTTTGTTTCAATCAAATAAAAATCATTTCGCATTCCTCAATCTCACGCAACGAGCCCTAAAAGCGAACTCGTAGCGTTTTTCTGTTGTTCGTTGTTTAGAGGTCCGTATGGGTCCAAGTGCAGCCGTAGTTTCCTTGGACCCTGTGCATATGTGGATTGGGGATTGCCTTTCCTTTCTTTTTATCAAATAAATGTCATTTTTCATTCCTTAATCTCCGCGACGAACTCTAAAAACGAACTGGTGACTTTTTCTGCTGTTCGCTGTTTAGAGGTCCGTATGGGTCCAAGTGCAGTCGTAGTTGTCTTGGGCCCTGTGCATAGGTGGATTGCGATCGCACCCTTAAAATATTTTCAAAAAAGGCAACAATGCATTTGCTTTTAAATTCAAACTTCGAAGGTCAAGCCTTGAACTCAAACCAGAACTACGTAAGCCTTGAGTTTCACATTGCACCGCGGAATACGTAGGAGCAAGATAAAGTCCTGTCAGGCTAACCTCCATCAAGCTATTTATTTTCACGTTAACTAAGGGATCAAACAATTTTCAGAAATCACACACTCGGTTTAAGGGTACCGTTCTTCGGAACGGGCGAGTGGGGTGCCTAACAGCTTCCTCACTCGTAACCGACTCCCGAACTTAGAATCTCATCTTCAAGTTAGGGTTTTTCCAAATCTTTTTCCCTTAAATAAAAATTTGGTGGCGACTCCACACATAACAAATAAAATCCATTTTCAAAAATCTAGCGAGTTCGTCGTCTTATCGGAATTACGGTTGCGACATAGGGTAAAAAAAATGTAGCTTGTATGGTTGCCACCCCAAACCCACATGCAGGGGTAAAGTTCCCATAGACATCAATCTAGTGGCTTTCTATTTCGTTGAAGACGCCAAGCATTTGGGGTCATGTTCACAAAAGGAGTTGTTGTTACATGTCCTCAGAGAAATTATTACAGGAACACTCAAAAGACCATGCAAAAGCCATGTATGAATGTCTCTTCCAGTGGAATCTTAGCAATCGAATGATATATCTCACTGTGGCTAGGTCAAGTAAGCGGTGAACCCATTTAAATAATTTGTTAAGCAGATCGGTCACGTTCAAGTAAATAAATCCATCATTATCCACTATGGGGAAGCCATGCAGCATACATGCATTAGTCGATGAAATTGTGCTTTAAATTATCTAGGATGTTGGGACCTTATCGAGCAGCTTGGCTCAAATGGTGGCCTCAGTCACGGTCTAGGCGAGGGAGGATGGGCTTGAATCTCAGACAACACTATTTGCTTTGATATTTTGATTTTGAAAGAACGCTGCCCTCAGCTTGCCTAAAATAATTCCTAAAGATGATCGATTCAAAATATGGAACTTGACCGAGTGGACTGGTTCGGTGCCTGCATTCCTTTGAATTCCTAGTTCGAGCCCTACACACAGTAATTCTATTTTTTGACAACCCCCCACTCATATGGTACTTATGGTCGCACGTGCGTCTTCCATGTGCTTGCTGGCACGAGCGCCCTACATGCTAGCTGGGTATGTCTGGACCAATAATGAGGCCACGAGGAGCTTGTCAATTGGGTTATTCCATTTGGAATTTTAATTGGGCCTATAAAATTGGTTGAAAAATTGTCGAACAATCCTCCTGCACTTAATTTGCTCTATTTCACATTTATAGTCAAGCTCGTTTAAAATTAAATTCAACCCTGAACATCCTTAAATTCAGAATTAAATCCTTTTTTTTCAAGTCCAAGCCAATTCCTTTCTTTTTCCCTTCTTTAAAATTAAATCCTTTTATTTTTCAAGCCCCAACCCATTTCCTTTTTTCTCAAAAATTCAAATTAGATTTCTTTTTCTTCCAATCTCAAACCAAATTTCTTTTTCTTCAAGCTTTTAAATCAAGTCCGTTTTCTTCAAATCAAATTCAGTTCAATTTAAAATAGAATCAAGCTTAATTCTTTCTTCTATCAAAATCGAGATTAAATTCAGTTCCTTTCCTCAAAAATTTGCAAATCAAGTTTAAATCTTTTCACCAAATTTCGATCAAATCAAGTTCATTTCCAATCAAGCCCAGTTTGTTTAAAAACCCAATCTTATTCTCGATTATTTTCAAATTAAACTCTTTGGTTCTAGGTCTCACGCAATGAACCCTAAGCACGAACTGGTAGAGTTTTCTCCGCTGTTCGATGCTTAGGAATTCATATGGGTCTTCAGTACAGTCGTAGTTTTCTTGAACCATGTGCATATGTGGGCTGAGGATCCTTTTGTAAATAATTTCAATAAAAACTACATTTTAGAATCCCTAAGTCTCACGCGACAAAACCTAAGCACGAACTGGTATCTTTTTCTGCTGTTCGGGGTTTACGAATTTGTATGGATCCCAGTTCAGCCATAGTTATCTTGGATCCTGGGCATATGTGGACTAAGGATTCTCCTTAAAATATTCTCAAAACACTTTGGCCATTTTCAAATATTCCTTTCCAAGCAGCTTCGAAGGTCAAGCCTTCGAGCACCACTCATCTTCAAAAACTCCCTCTTCAAGCACCTCTGAAGGTCAAGCCTTCATAAACCAGAACTACGTAAGCCTTGAGTTTCGCATTGCACCGGGGAATACATAGGAGCAAGATCAAGTCCTGCCAGGCTAACCTCCATCAAGTATTTATTTTTACTCTAATTAAAGGGATCAAACAACTTTCAAATAACCATACACTCAGTTTAAGGGTACCATTCTTCGGAATGGGCGACTGGGGTGCCTAACACCTTCCCCATTCGTAACCTACTCTCAAACTTTGAATCTTATCCTTGAGTCAGAGTTTTTTCCAAATCTTTTTCCCTTAAATAAAAGTTTGGTGGCGACTCCATATAATTCAAAAAAAATCATCATTTTTAAATTTTAGTGAGTCTGTCATCTCGTCGGAATTACGGTTGCGACAGATCACGACTCCACTGGGGACTTCTAGAGAGTCAAGCTCGTTCCATTGATTATGCCATAATTGATCCCTTCCTTGTTTATTTGCACGTTCATTTTGTTTATTTCACGATTCATTTATTTTTTTATCTATCTATCGTTGTTTGTCTATTCGTTACACAACCCTAGGATAGAAAAATAATATATTGCTATATATCTATGCAATTTCCCCAATTGCAGGTATCCCAATAATTTGTGTGCGCTCCACACTTTGCATATGCATTCCATCATGAGTGGGGCCCTATACCCGGGTCTGAGTGTTGCCTAGGATAAATGGATCTAGTGGTGTCACTCTAGGGCCTACGTCCTGATTGGCTATCACGAAAATCCCGGCGACAGCGCGTCCTATTTGTAATGCCCTATAACTGGTAGCTTTTTCTACTGTTGTAGCAAGCATTATGAACTGGAACTTGGCTCTAGTGACCTCTACACGCCAGGATTACAAACCACCTTTGAGAGGTTCATATAAAAAGCCATAGATCCTTAGGACAAGTTACCCACATAAGAAGCAAAGAGGGCGCACACACCCCTCTCAAGATACAAGGTTCACCGCTCACAGGCACTTATTTGAACCAAACCATCCGAAGTGGAAAAAGGGAGTTGAAAGCTAAAATTGGGGAGATACAAAAATCAAATCAAGATAAAAATCAAGAAAACCAAAATAGAAGGAGAAAATTCCTAGGAAAAATTATAAAAAATATTTTGAAAATTTTGAAAAGATTCCAAAGAAAACTTAAAAGGACGTTTTAGAAATAGGAAATTAGAAAAGTAATCTTTTGAAAATACTGAAAATATAAAAAGATTCAATAGGAGAAAAAATGAAATATTGAAAACCTAAAGAATGCTTTCTAGAAAAATTCTAGCAAAACTAAAAAGATTTTTAAACAAAACTAAAGGTTTTTATAGCACAATAAATATACCAAAATTCATAAAAAACACAAGATTATTAAGAAATCAAAGACAAATAAATTAAACCACTCAACTCTTCTCAAAATCTTTAGTTATTTGTGCATAGCATGCATGCACTCGTTCATTCATTCATAAATTTTTCATGGGAAAAAGATTTCAAAAAAAAAATCAGTCCATATCTTTTTCATTTTCATACTCATTTTGTATCAACATCATACAGTCATGATTTTTGCATTCAAATTATTTCTCAAAAATTAATTTTTAACTTTAACAGAAAATTGGAGAAACACAGCTTCCTCGACATCCTTATAGAACCAGATCACAATCAAGAATCATGGATGAACTGGAGAGACAAAATGAGGAGTTGAAAAATGAGGTCAAGGCCCTGAAAGAGCAGATGGCCAAGCTGATGGAGGCCATCCAACAATCTAAACAGAAAGAGGCAAGGGAATCCTTACCGGGGGAGCCAATTGATCCACCATATCCTCCTGGTTTCACTCCACAAAACCCTTCACCTTTAACCATACCTCCGCCAACCGAGGGAATTCGTTATGGGTATCCTCATGGGCATGAACCCTCATACAACCATACACAAGTCCAAACATATAACCTACCTCCAAACATCATCTCGCAAGCTCACCAAACAGCTGTTGGGGGAACGCATCCTATGTTCACCCAAGGGCCTCACTCTGTGTACATACCATTTTCTCAACCTCACCATATGCCTGAGGAATACCCAAATCATCCTTTGAATGAGGATTCAAAAAACTGGAAGGGTCTAGAGGAAAGGATCAAGACAATCGAGGGGGGTGCCTATGAAGCTAAAAACGCAGCCGATCTGTGCCTGGTTCCGGACGTGGTCATCCCTCCTAAATTAAAGGTTCCTGAATTCGAGAAATATCAAGGAACCAGCTGTCCAAAGAAACACTTGACTATGTACTCTAGGAAGATGTCTGCATGCACTTACGATGAGAAGCTGCTCATCCATTTCTTTCAAGACAGCTTAACAGGGGCAGCTGCAAACTGGTACACTCAACTGGAGCGGACACGCATCCGTTCATGGAGAGACCTTGCTGAGGCTTTCACGAAGCAGTATCAGTACAATACAGAGATGGCCCCTGATCGGACTCAGCTCCAGAATATGGCCAAGGAGAAAGATGAGACCTTCAAGCAGTATGCTCAAAGATGGAGGGAGCTAGCTGCTCAAGTATAACCTCCATTATCTGACAAAAAGCTGGTCAGCATGTTCATTGACACACTCCAAGGTCTTTTCTATGACAATATGATTGGCAATGTGACTTTTAGCTTCTCTGATGTCGTCATCATTGGAGAAAGGATCGAGGGTGGCATGCGCCGAGGAAGGATCGTGCACAAGTCCACAAGGACAGTTGATGCCTCTGTAGAAAAGAAGAAGGTAGAGGAGACTTATAATGTGGCTTCCGGTCAAGGACAGTACATACCTCAGATGGCACCTTATGGACCAACTGGCTTCCAACCTCCACCATACACACCTTACATACCATATCCTTACATCGCCACCGCCTACCAAACGCCCTACCCTCCAACTTACAACTATTCAATGCCAATCCGACCACCCACACCATACACGGTCCAAACACAAGCCATGAGCCCAAATCCTTGCCAAAGCCAAAAGAAGGAAAAGAATCCTATCTAGTTTGATCTCATTCCAATGACCTATACTGAGCTGCTACCTCAGCTAATCCAGAATTCCTTGGTGGTTTCTTATCCGCTGAAACCTCAAGAACCACCATACCCAAAATGGTATGATGCAAATGTCATATGTAACTACCATGCAGGGTACATTGGTCATTCTATAGAAAACTGTCAAGTTCTGAAGCGTAAGGTGCAGAGCCTGATTGATGCTAAACGGCTAGATTTTGGGAAGATCGCTCTTAATCCAAATGCCGAATCATGAGAGCTCCTCTGCTGGTTAAGAAATGGGAGCAACACAATGAGGTGCCTTGTACAAATCAAGCTATCAAGGAAAATCATCCAGGATTTGTCATATTTTTCAAAATCAATCTTTTGTAAATAGATCTCAATGAATAATACAAAAATTACATTTTTCATGTTTCTTGAGCACGTGCTTTACGTTGTTGGCTTTACATCTAAAAAGTTTTATCATTCTTTTTA
The DNA here is from genome assembly GCA_037954105.1 of Canavalia gladiata. NCBI lineage: Eukaryota > Viridiplantae > Streptophyta > Magnoliopsida > Fabales > Fabaceae > Canavalia > Canavalia gladiata. Next base: position 37,216,255 of record CM075658.1, on the reverse strand, counting down.
TCCCTTCAGCCCATTTCTTATTCCTATACCTAAACAATAAATACCAATTGGTGAAGATGTCAGTGCTGTAATAAATAATCTTGAACGTCTAATTAATCAGGCTCAAAGAAAAACCAAATGAGGAAGCATAGTAAGAAACTAGGGATTCTAGATCACCACTCGTTGTAATGGATGCAGGAAAGGATCTGCTGAATTGGAAGCCCAAAAATGATCCCGGTAAGGTCAATATTTGACTACATAAAATTCAAGAAAAAGGAGAAGACCCGCTAGATTAAAGTCAAAAAATAATCCAGACAAAATCAAGGTCAAAACATAAATTTCAAGAAGAAGAGAAACCCGCTGGATTAAAAGCCAAAAATAATCCAGGCAAAAGTAGGGTTAAAATTCAAAAATAAATCGACAAAGTCATGATCAGAAAAGGTCTTGCCGGTTTCCAACAACAATTCAGGAAAAATTAGGATCAAACAAAAGCTCGCTAGGTCGACAATCCTCAAAAGACGACCTAGGCAAAAATTAGGGCATAAGAAAATAGGAGCCCGCTAGGCTGAAAACCCGTAAGGGCGACCTAGGCAAAAGTTAGGGCGTAATCAAACAGGAGCCCGCTAGGTCGACAAACTCTCAAAGACGATCTAGGAAAAAGTTAGGGCATAATCAAACAAAAAGTCCCACTAGGTCGAAAACCCTCAAAGACGACCTAGGCAAAAGTTAGGGCACAATCAAACAGAGGCCCGCTAGGTCGAAAACCCTCAAAAGGCGGCCTAGGCAAAAGTTAGGGCACAATCAAACAAAAGCTCGCTAGGTCGCCAATCCTAATGACCTAGGCAAAAGTTAGTGCACAACCAGACAAAAGCCCGCTAGGTCGACAACCCTCAAAGGAAACCTAGGAAAAAGTTAGGGCACACAATCAAGAGCCCGCTAGGCTAAAAACCCTCAAAGGGCGGCCTAGGAAAAAGTTAGGGCAAAACAAAAGACCTGTTGAGTTGAAAACTCAAAAGAATAACCCAAGAAAAAGTTAAGGTCAAATCAAGAATCCCACGACAACATGACATTTCTGCACCTCATATCTTCCTAAGACAGGGGCAAAATTTTGCCGTTTTTCTCAAGTTTGATTAATTCGACAATCAAGATTATGAAAAGCAGCATTGGCATTTTTCACCAAAAGGTGCCATTTGGGCAATCAAATCCACACCTTTCGTCTTTCCCTTTCAAGTACACCACCTTAAAACATACCACCTCAAAATTCGCTACCTCCTTCTTTTGACCGTCCAAAATCACTTTTACACATCTCAAAAATGCACGTGCCAAAAAGGAAATGTGAAAAATGTAAAAAAGGAAAAAGGATTAATTTTGAAAAGTCATGACAAATTAGATGAACCCTCGACCATCGCAGTACGACATGACTTTTTCCAAAAAGAGTCATCCTCTTATCAAACATAACATCACCAACACAAAAAGGAGTGTGTCTTATTCAATCAAGTTGACCATTGTTGGGTCTCAAAGATCCTGGAAAAGGAAGTTATGAAACAAACCAAGAAGCCCAAAGCCCAGAGATAGAGTCAGTCCAGCTTGTCTTGATTCTTGATTCCTTTCACATCAACTATAGGGTTGTTGAGGAAAGATGTGTTAGAAAGATCAAAAATCAAGAGAAACAAAAACATTTTCATTTCATGGTTTGCATTCATCCCATAGCATTTGTTTCATCAAATAATTATTTCAAGCATCAAAATAAGAATCCCACATCATTTATGCATTCATTCAAGCATCACAAATACCACATTCTTTTCATTCATTCAAACCGCACATCAACATCTTTTTATTCATTGCACAGCCCATTTTTCAAAACTAATTAAGACCAGGGTAAAATTGCTTGAATCAATCATAATTAAAACCGAGTCAAGCTCAAACTGGGGCAATCGCTTGCCCACACACAAACATTTAATTTGGGGTCATCCACAAATTCTGAGTCAAGCTCAAACTGGGGCAAACGCTTGTCCACACACAAAAATTTAATTTTGGGTCATCCACAAATTCTGAGTCAATCTCAAACTGGGGCAAACGCTTGTCCACACACAAAAATTTAATTTTGGGTCATCCACAAATTCTGAGTCAATCTCAAACTGGGGCAAACGCTTGTCCACACACAAAAATTTAATTTGGGGACATCCTCAATTTCTGAATCAAGTTTAGACCGGGGTGAACGTTTGCCCAAGAAAGGTTTAAATTCATGAACAAAACTTGGGCAAGCTTTTACCTAGAAAATTCAAGTTGAGGCAATCCTCAACTCCAAAAAATTTCAAAACAGGGGGAGACATTCGCCCAGATAATTCAAGTCGAGACAGTTGAATAATTTTGAATAAAGTCCGAACTGGAGCAAAATGCTTGCCCTAAGTTCCTTCAAATCAAGACATCTCTCAATTATCAAGAATTTTCCAAACTGGGGCAAAATGTTGGCCCAAGTCTTTTCAAGAAAAAATTATTATCAAGATACACAAGAAACTTGCAAGTTCAAGGTGGAATAAGCAATTTATCTTAATTCAAGAAAAAAAAATTTAAAAAATAGGTTGTCCGAGGCAGTTGACGAAGAGTCCACATTCCACCCTCACGTACATTCCTAGGGAACATCATGTCATCTTCCCTCTGCCGGTCTTAACGGCTTATCCAAGCTTCGCCTACCTTAACAGACCATCTGTTCAAGTAGTATAGGTTACTCTTTGTTTCCTTTTTGTTCTGTCTTAGTAAGTCATTCCTACTTCGCCTGTCCTGACAGACCATCTGTTCAAGTTAGTATAGGTCCCTCCCATTTCAACATCGTCTGTCTTAACAGGCGTGCTTCATTCTTTCCCATCCATGGCCTATGTTGTCAGGCCACCATCATGTTTACCATTCTTGCATCATGGCCTATGCTGTCAGGCCTCATCAAGTTTAAATTTCTGCATCATGACCTATGTTGTTAGGCCTCATCAAGTTTCTTTTCTGCATCATGGCCTATGTTGTCAGGCCACCATCAAGTACATTCTTGCATCATGGCCTATGTTGTCAGGCCACCATCAAGTTTACCTTTCCTGCATCACGGCCTATGTTGTCAAGCCCCATCAAGTTTAAATTTCTGCATCATGGCCTATATTGTCAGGCCACCATCAAGTTTTACCTTTTTGCATCATGGCCTATGTTGTCAGGCCTCATCAAGTTTAAATTTCTGCATCATGGCCTATGTTGTCAGGGCTCATCAAGTTTAAATTTCTACATCATGGCCTATGCTGTCAGGCCTCATCAAGTTTCTTTTCTACATCATGGCCTATGCTGTCAGGCCTCATCAAGTTTAAATTTCTGCATCATGGCCTATGCTGTCAGGCCTCATCAAGTTTAAATTTCTGCTTCACGGCTTATAATGCCAGGCCTCATCATGTTTCTTTTCTGCATCATGGCCTATAGTGTCAGGCCACCATCAAGTTTAACTTTTCTACACGTTCAAGTTTCCTTCCAGCCTGTTCAAATTTGCTCTTTCAGCACATTCAAGTTTACTCCAACACGTTCAAGTTTTCTTTCTAGCACGTTCAAGTTGTCTTTTCTAGCATGTTCAAGCATCCAGCACGTTCAAGTTTTCTCATGCCTGTTCAAGTTTTCTTTTCAGCACACTCAAGTTTACTCTGGCACATTCAAGTTTTCTTTCTGCACGTTCAAGTTTGCTTTTCTGCACGTTCAAGTTTCAATTTCGGCACATTCAAGTTCTCTTCCAACACATTCAAGTTTTCCCTTTCTGCATGTTCAAGCTTTCTTTTCTGCATGCTCAAGCTTTCTTTCCTGCACATTCAAGTTTTCTTTCCTGCATCATCAAATTTACTTTTCTACATCAGGGCCTAGGATGTCAGGCCTCAAGCATAGTTAGATTTCTGTACCTCGGCCTATGTTGTCAGGCCACCTTGTACATACCTTACATTTTAGTTCTTGCATGCTTTCCTGCCTAAAATAGGTCATTTTCACCCCCACCGAGCCCGTTTTAGCGGGCCGTTCTCTTCTGCTTTGCCTGTTTTAACAGGCCATTTTCATTTCAATTTTTCTTGTCCTAATAAGCAATCATATTGCATTCCACGCCTGTCTTAACAGGCCTTTGTTCATTTCACTTAGCCTAATTAGGCTATGCCGTCAAGTCTTGCATATTTAAACCCTATCAGCATATCAAGCTAGCAAGGTCATTCAGAAACCACCATCTTCCAAGCATTCATCTTCAAGCTCAAGGCTTTTCACGCTCTTCAGACTTTTTCAAAGGCCTGCGTCGGACATAATGTGTTCACGTCTTTACTCATTTCCTACCACGACAATCTAGAGAAGTGTTTCTCACATTATCCGGTAGGAAAATGAGTAAAGAGAGGCAAACTATAAACACCTAATTATGTCCGAGACCACATTTTAAAATTAATCAAGAAATCCACACTAATTTAAAAAATAAATAAACAAACAAAACTAAAGTAAAAGAAAAATAGAAAATAAATAAGGGAAAATGAAATAACACAAAAAAATTATTGGAAAATTAAAGAGAAATTAAAATACAAAAATAATAATGATGAGAAAAATACAAAAAGTAAATAAATAACACAAAATTGAAAATCAAAATATGAAATTAAAAAATAAAAGCAAAAGTAGTAGTACAAGAAACAGAATTTTAAAACTAAAAATAAAAAAGGGAAATAAAATGGGAAATCCAAAAAAATCTAAAATCATTTAAAAGACTAAAAACAAAAAATATATAAAAACAGAAAATAATAAACAAAACTTTTTGGAAAAAACGAAAAAGAGAAAGCAAAATTTAGAAATAATAAATAAATAAAATCATTAAAAGATTGAAATACAATAATAATAATAGAAAATTAATAAAATCCAGAAAAAATGTATGTATAGAAAAAACTAAGTAACAAAAACTGATTAAAAATGGGAAAGCAAAAATAAAACGAAAGAAAAATTAAAGAAGATGAAAAAATCAAAATAATAGAAAAAAAACAGAAATAACAAGAATAATAGAAGACGAAAATAAAATGCATGCAAAGGCACGTAGGGGGTCTTCTTCGGAAAACTCTCCTCAACTGGGCCCCAGTTTTTTTTTAGTCTTCTTCTCTTAGGGAGGGGTTGAGGATCCTTCTTGGAAAAAAGGAGGACCTTGAAGAAGCAAAGGCTACTGACGGTGAAAGGATCCGGAGAGGAGAAAAAGAGAGAGTTCTGGATTGAAGTCTCGGGCTCTCTCGTTGGAGCAGTTTCTTGGAAGGGAGACGACACCGAGAACCATAAGGAAAGGGTGAAGACCATTAACAAAGGGGGATCCCAATCGAAGGTGCTAGCCATGGTCAGAGGCATGAAAGGAGAAGCGGGAAATACATGACTCCAGGGACACTGTACATGATCCACTTCTGAAGAAGATCAAGAGCGAGTCTTCTTAGTTTCCGGCCAACCTTCTTTTACATCTACTGCCATCAGGTGAGTCCACCCTTTGACGTTCATTGTTAATACTTTAGGGTCCTGCTTAGCATGATAATTTGCACCTGGGTTTGAATTACATCGATGGCAAGATCAAGGATACAGAGCGTCGGTTAGTAAACTTGATTTATGGTAAAAGTCATGATGAAAACAGAGGAACCCTAATTGGTAAAAGATTGTTTAAATTCTTAATACTGGATCAAGCATAGGCTTAACCCCATCATGTAATATATGGTTGTTGACAAACAAGCGATATCGTTTTATTCGCTTGCATCAAGACACTTCTTCTCTGTTCCTTTTTGGTTCTAACATTATGGACATGGCGAACCACAATATTAAACACGTCCCTGTTACTGCGTGTGTTTACTGAGGAAATTGCAGTGGATTACATGTTGGGTGCCTTGTGCAAGATTTGGCTCGAAGTTGATGATTATCTCTGTTGTGAACATGCCAATGCTGAGCCTCGTAGCATTGACTTTGTCGCTTGCACTGGGGTCTGTGGAATAGCAACGGAAATCGCTCTGATAATACTTTCATTCTGGAATTATCAGAGAAAGGCCAAGATGCTTGAGAGCTGGTCTGTTAGAGGGTGGCTTAGACACGATCCATAGAAGCCATGATAGTGTGAAGGCCGGCTGTAACATCTAGTCCGTATCTCTTGTTGGTTCAAGCATTAATGGAAGATACCTATATTCAAGATCAGTAGCCTCAGGGGTCAAGGGTATTCCTCATTTGATTGTTTGTGACACAGAAAGCCAAAGACGACGTAGAGAAACAATCCATCTCTACTGATAATGCTTGGGGAGGGGAGGAGATATCAGGTGCTGGAGACGATGAAATGAGGGTTTACATCAACGTATCTCGCCTCTATGGGCCTATTTAGTTCCTTGAAAAGAAGAAGAATAATGGGAGGGGAGCCATGCAAGACCATGCAGAACACGAAAAGGTTATCAATGACGCATGCAGAAGGTGTAGAGGCCCACTAGAAAGGCATGTCTGGGCTGAGGGAATGGTTCATGTACCCAGCACATAGGCATGGTTGATGGGATATGGTTCACGAAATCAGGTGGTCCAGATGGCTAAGTGCATTGTCCTCCAACACCCCGTGTAACTAGCGTTCGATCCCTATGCACGCCCACGTACGAAGTTAGGTGCTCCCTTGGATGCCTCAGCTCGAACAGTGTCTCAGCCTAAAAATTGTTGTCCTCTAATGAGTTATGAATAGAGGAATGCTCAACAATAGCACACATCGCATCAAGGAGCAAAAACAGCTCCTTATTAAAGCATTGACCATGCCCAAGCATGCACTAATGAGGGGTGCAACAGTTGTAGATCACGTGGACGTTTGGTCCCTGAAGGAATGCGTACGGGGGATCATGTTTTCTACAAATTTCGCCATTTCGCCAATGCCTAGCAATTGTTATCAAGTGCATGTACGGTTACACCCGCAAAATTGTGCTTTAGAATTCATGTGGACGTTGGAAATCATAGAGTAGCTTGACTCAAAGAGTGGCCTTTAGTGGTAGCACCCTGTTCCATTTGTATTCGTCCATGCATGGTACCATGCAGCATCCAAGGTGAGGTATTTCCACCTAATCTCCATTCTGGGTACAGGAGAGGCTCGAAAATGGTGTTATCTAGGGTAAAAAAAACAATGTAGCTTGTATGGTTGCCACCCCAAACCCACATGCAGGGGTAAAGTTCCCATAGACATCAATCCAGTGGCTTTCTATTTCGTTGAAGACGCCAAGTATTTGGGGTCTTGTTCACAAAAGGAGTTGTCGTTATAAGTCCTCGGAGAAATTATTACCGGAACACTCAAAAGACCATGCAAAAGTCATGTATGAATGTCTCTTCCAGTGGAATCTTAGCAATCGAATGATATATGACATTGTGGCTAGGTCAAGTAAGCGGTGAAACGATTTAAATAATTTGTTAATCAGATCAGTCGCGTTCAAGTAAATAAATCCATCATTATCCACTATGGGGAAGCCATGCAGCATACATGCATTACGTCGATGAAATTGTGCTTTAAATTAACTTGGACGTTGGGACCTTATTGAGCAACTTGGCTCAAATGGTGGCCTCAGTCACGGTCTAGGCGAGGGAGGATGGGCTCGAATCTCAAACAGCACTATTTGCTTTAATATTTTGATTTTGAAAGAACACTGCCCTCGGCTTGCCTAAAATAATTCCTAAAGATGATCGATTCCAAATATGGAACTTGACCGAGTAGACTCGTTCGGTGCCCGCATTCCTTTGAATTCCTAGTTCAAGCCCTACACACATTAATTCTATTTTTTGACAACCCCCCTCATATGGTACTTATCGTCGCACGTGCATCTTCCATATGCTTGCTGGCACAAGCGCCCCACATGCTAGCTGGGTATATCCGGACCAATAATGAGGCCACGAGGAGCTTGTCAATTGGGCTATTCCATTTGGCATTTTAATTGGGCCTATAAAATTGGTTAAAAAATTGTCGAACAATCCTTCTTCACTTAATTTTCTCTATATCACATTTATAGTCAAGCTCGTTTAAAATTAAATTCAACCCTGAACATCCCTAAATTCAAAATTAAATCCTTTTTTTTCTAGTCCAAGCCAATTCCTTTCTTTTTCCCTTCTTTAAAATTAAATCCTTTTATTTTTTAAGCCCCAACCCATTTCCTTTTTTCTCCAAAAATCAAATTAGATTTCTTTTTCTTCCAATCTCAAACCAAATTTCTTTTTCTTCAAGCTTTTAAATCAAGTCCGTTTTCTTCAAATCAAATTCAGTTCAATTTAAAATAGAATCAAGCTTAATTCTTTCTTCTATCAAAATAGAGATTAAATTCAATTCCTTTCCTCAAAAATTTACAAATCAAGTTTAAATCTTTTCACCAAATTTCGATCAAATCAAGTTCATTTCCAATCAAGCCCAGTTTGTTTAAAAACCCAGTCTTATTCTCGATTATTTTCAAATTAAACTCTTTGGTTCTAGGTCTCACGCAATGAACCCTAAGCACGAACTGGTATATTTTTCTGTTGTTCGATGTTTAGGAATTCATATGGGTCTCAAGTACAGTCGTAGTTGTCTTGAACCTTGTTCATATGTGGTCCGATGATCCTTTTGTAAATAATTTCAATAAAAACTACATTTTAGAATCCCTAAGTCTCACGCGACGAACCCTAAGCACGAACTGGTAGCTTTTTCTGCTGTTCGGGGTTTAGGAATTTGTATGGATCCCAATGCAGCCGTAGTTGTCTTGGATCCTGGGCATATGTGGACTAAGGATTCTCCTTAAAATATTCTCAAAACACTTTGGCCATTTTCAAATATTCCTTTCCAAGCAGCTTCGAAGGTCAAGCCTTCGAGCACCACTCATCTTCAAACACTCCCTCTTCAAGCACCTCTGAAGGTCAAGCCTTCATAAACCAGAACTACGTAAGCCTTGAGTTTCCCATTGCACCGGGGAATACATAGGAGCAGGATCAAGTCCTGTCAGGCTAACCTCCATCAAGTATTTATTTTTACTCTAATTAAAGGGATCAAACAACTTTCAAATAACCACACACTCAGTTTAAGAGTACCGTTCTTCGGAACGGACGAGTGGGGTGCCTAACACCTTCCCCATTCGTAACCGACTCCCAAACTTCGAATCTCATCCTCGAGTCAGGTTTTTTCCAAATCTTTTTCCCTTAAATAAAAGTTTGGTGGTGACTCCACATAATTCAAAAAAGTTCATCATTTTCAAATTTTAGCGAGTCTGTCGTCTTGTCAGAATTACGGTTGCGAAAAACATTTCTAACATTTATTTGTTCATTATCAAATTATTCTAATTTTATTCTCATTTCTATCCTACAAAGTTGTTTATGCATACATTGTTACAATAATCAAATCCTCATAATCTAATTTTTAATCGCATTAATTACTAATAAGATGGAATAAAAATTTAATTTCATATAAATGATATACTAAAAAATAAAATCATATTTTATTGAACAAGTTAATTAAAAATCACATGATTAAGTCTTTATTAAATTATTTATCAAAATAAGTTTGATATAATCATTTCTATTTATTATTCTTTTACTAATAATACTTTTATTATTTATTTTTTTCTACTATTTTTATTTTAACTTAATTTTTATTATTTAAGTATTAACAGTAATTTCAAATTTTACATTTATTGTGGCCTTTAATGATAAAGTATAGAAAATTGGAGTAATTTACTAATAAAAATAACAACCTTATGACTGGTGACTGAATCAATATTTTATTAATAAGTTAGTGGTATTTCTACGAAGTAAGGATAGAAATAAATCTAATCTAGTCAAATTTATTTCAACTCAATTTCTTTTGCAAGAATATATCCGATTCAAACTCAATTCAAATTATGTATGAATCAATGTTTTTAGCATAAGTTAAATTCAATTTAAGTTAACAAATTGTTCGGTTTCGGTTTAGTTTATGAACCTGATTTTACAAAAATATCAATTACTTTAACTTCCCGTGTTTGAAACAATAATGAACAAGTTTAAAGTATTTCTATTAAAAATCATGACTAAAATGAATATTTTGTATAATTAAGATAATTTACATAACTCGTATAAATCCATTATAAATATTTTATATAGCTTATATTTTATATCCATTATAAATATTTTATATAGCTTATATTTTATATACTTTGGATGTGTGTATGTAGTAAATAAACTTAATAATTTGAATTATTCTTAATTAAGAACCTTAATTTTTATCTTAAATTCAACTCTTAATTCTTGAACCAAGTACATCAAACTAATTAAAAGGTCGAACCTCAAACTCACAAATTTTGAGCTAGTTTGGTTTATTACCAACCCTAATACTAGGTATTCCATCTCTTTGATATTCTACTGGTGCACACACTGACTTTAAACGTTAGAATACCATGGCACGGATTAGACCACACCCTTTTGGACAGTGGAGCACTAGGAATTCATGATTGCTGAGCTTTCTTCCGAGGTTAGGCACAACAATATTCCTTGTATTTCAATAATATTTCAAGCATGACGAAACAACAAAACTGAGGAATTTGAAAGCAAAGTATGTTTGTATTACTACGGTGAAAGAATGACTCGTTAATTGAAGCAATAAATAGAAGACAAGCTTGTGTAGCTATACGTTAATGGATGGAATCCAAATGTTTGGGGAACAAAAAGAGAAAGAAACTTGAGCATTTGATATTAAGCCTGTTATAAGAATATTAATCATCCCAGGGCAGATCTTGTCATCTCATAAGCCAAGAAGCATGCTGCATTTGCAGGAACACTTCGGGCCATTGCAGGACCAAAACCCTTGTACAAGCCTTTGAACCCCTCTGAAGCCTTAATCTTTCTGAAAGCATCAAATGAACCAGAAAACTTTGGGTTTCTCTGATCATCCACTTGAATCACACTCTTAATCACATCAGTTGGGTAAACAAGGAACCAGAAGGAACCTCCAGCCAAGCCTCCAGCTACAATCAGAGAACCTCTACCTAGGCCAGAAGTGTCAGTTCCTCCTGCAATCATTTGCTTCACTGCTTCATATACACCAAACATTATAGCATTTCCAGGTATCTCACGCCCCATAGTAGGAACCAAGCCCTTAAAAAGGCCTCTTATGCCTCCTTCTGATCTGAGAACGTGCCTGGCCACATCCATGGGTCCTCCATACTTAACAGCTACAGTAGCTGCTCCAGAGCCAGCAAGCGCACTTTGTGCTTGCAACCTGACCATATTCACCACATAACAAAAAGGTTAAGCTTAAGATCTATACATATTTTAAGTTCCTGTGGTAATGTCTAAGTAACATGAAAAGTTAAAAGTGAAAGTTAAGACTAATCAGTGTCTGGAATTCATTCAGCTTATCCGCTTTATGTCAACTGAGAGAAAGAATTAAGTTTTTTAAAGATAAGCACCAAGAAAAGAGATGCTTTATAGCAAAATAAACAAAAAACATAATTGTCAGACAGTCCATATTACACTAACAGGTCAAATCCATGCCAGATTTTATGAAGGGAAAATTAACAAAATTTTCTAAAACCACACAATCTGATTAACAAGGGTTGTGACAAGAAAAACATCATACCTGCATTTGATCAATTCAGTTGGACAAGCAAGAATGGAAACAGCAAGTCCAGCTCCAGCTCCACAAACAACCTGCTGATTCACCGTGAGGGGAGCACCAGGATGTGACCTCAGTAATGTTTCCATTTGTCCCCTCACTGTAAACAGGACAGCATTGAAGGCTGCTACTGTAGCAAGTGGGGCACCCATACCTTTGTATAACCCCCCTGAACCTTCGGCAGCTAATGTCTGCTTCACAGCATCAAATGCACCTGAATACTTGGGAAGCTGACCAGGGAGTGGTACAGGCTGGCTTTGGAGCTTCACCTTGATGGTGTCAAAGGGGTGTCCACATATCAACTGTGCAGCCCCTCCAACAGTCCCAGCTGTAAGGTCCTTAGCCACGTCTCCCATCTGCAAAATACAAATTAAAATGAGGGAAACAGAGGATTTAGACAATGAAACATGAACATATGAAGCAATTTAATACAGAAAGCTCAACAAAAGGTATGATCCTTGAGAAAACAGCCTGTTTAAACATGAACAACAGGTGTGTTTGGCTAAATAGCTTAATTATGCGCTTATTCAGTAAGTTCTTATTACATGTGAGATTATGTCATAAATTTGACCATAAAACTTATTGAAATAAAAGGAATTTATGGGAGTCAAATTATTTTCATAAACTCTTCCAAACGTCTCCAAAATTTTGTGATCACCCACACTATTACACTAAAGTTATGATCCTTGAGAAAAAAGCCCAGTTAAACAATATGGGACATAACAACAAACATCTATGGATTATGCTTTAGTTATGCAGGAGATCAAATAGGACTTTTAATTCTTTCATAATTGACAAACACAATCCTTTGGTGCCTTTTTTTAATTAACGAAATTTCATATTCCTACACAAATATGCCGGATGTTCAAGAAAAATAATCCTTAAGGGTACAATAAGTGCCAACTGCCAACAAGAAAGCTAAAGTTCAAATGGTAGGATATTGGAAATAATAACAACTTAGCAGGGGCAGACTCTTTGTAGCCATCATAGCTCAAAAAAGCTGTAATGACAAACTAAGTATTTTTCATTGCTATATATCCATTCTTATTCTCCAAAAAAGATTGAGAGGTAGTTATCAATCATATAATGGAAGAACAAAATATAAGGTCAGAAACTTTTCAGAAGAGATAAGATCGAATTCTCACCATCACAGGTATAAAGAGAAATCACAAACTTGTTCTTTCACAAGTGAAATAACTAAATTGACCCAGCCAGTCATGAATTTAATGCATCAATCATCCAGAGGCTTAAGACTATTAATATCACAATATGGACCATGCAAAAAACTATACACTTTGAGAAAAAGGTACAGGATAAGAAATGGAAAACTTCCAATTGGGAAGTGAAGCTCACTTTACCAAAGCTTAAAGGATCAGGTTGACTTTATAGATATAAAAGGAATATCATAGGATTTATTACTATTGTTTTCTAACTAGCTCAAAATTGCTCTTTAGTCTGTATTATATTATTCTTTAGCCCTAAGAAAAGCGAAGCCAAGAACCCATCTAAACAACTTCCTGTAACAGATTAAAGAGGAAAGGAAGAAATGATGAAATTCAAATTGTGTGATACATTTATCAAATCATACAAAAACACTATTTCTTAATCAAACAAATAATGCCATGGAGTTGAATAGTGACTAGATGTGCAGGATGGAAAGCATCAACCGTCAAAGAGTAGATTCAGCACAAACCCCATCCTTTGCATTGGAAAAGGAATGCAACTAACGCAAAACCAAAATTTTTGGTCTTGCCATATTAACCTTTTTGACCGATCATATGCACTATTTCTTCAGTGCAAATTTACCATACTAGAAATTCTAAGGCAAACTGGTTTAAGATATCCCAAGAGATATATTTTCATATAAGCAACCAGGGTTCATCATTCCTGTTCAATGATAAATGAACAGCTATAGCCTTTTACAACCACTAGAAAGCTACAGAAAACTGTCTTATACCTATAAGTCTTATGCATCATCCTATCCGATAAATAAGTTGTAAGTTTTCAGAACTCTCATATTCCTTAATTAAAAGAACAGGCAGGAGAGAACTTCATCCACATTTGATAAAGAATAAATTCAGAGGATTGGTCAAATATAAGAACATTAGCATTGAATAGCTTAGAATCAACAATAACAATATTTTTCTTCCATCGGGCTTATTTAAGTCTGTACAATAATCATATCCCTTAAGCATACACTCCACAGAGGATGCACAGATATACACAGGTTTTAAAGGAGAAATGAATTTAAAAGTTCATCAGAGTAATTTGTTGGTCAGATTATAATAGGTGAAAGAAGATGACACCTTCCACTCTGTTTTGGCTTATAGATTATAAAAACAGTGAAATATCACTTGATATTCACTTGCTCATGCAAAGCAGATCTTATTTTACAAGCAACCACAATCAATAGCCTCCCATTTTTTTTTATTTCCCACATGCATCCTTAATAAGAGACATTCTATTCGAGACACGGTTATACACAATGGGGAATTTACCACTTCGTGGGGATTAACCCCTTCTGCTACTGCATAACAATAGTGGCACAAACCAATGGAACCAAGAATTTTAAATAACAGTTGCAGTTATTGTAACGATTACCAAAATTCCAAAAAAAAAAGTCCCGTTGCGGAATTCTCCTGATCGAAAATAAAAAAAACAAATAAGAAAGAGATGGCACTTCCAGGTATTATTTTCAATAAAATAATATGAAGCCAGAACGCACATGCATTATTAGGAATACCAATTTCCTATACTAGCAATTGATCCTATTAACATTGAAGGAACTTGCAATAAAACAAGAATCTTACCGAGCTCTGGCAGTCTCCCAAAGAAATGCACGGTGAAAAAAGAACAAAGTCAAACAACTTTTATTCGGAGAGTTAGTTATAAGAATCTGAGCGTAATGAAAAGCAGTTGAATGTTGAAACGAGTGACGTTGCTTTTCTGGTGGAGGCTAATTAAAAAGCAACGAAAGAAAGTGGTGTGTGTGTGTGGTTAGTGCTATGCTATGAGATGGGTAATGTGCAGGTTAAGGAGAATCTAAATGCTAGAAAACAAAAAGGGGTTGAATCTGAGAGAGAGAGAACCACAAGAAAGGATTGGGATAGAACAAAGAAAACAAATCCAGAGAGACAGAGGTGTGGCTGAAACGTGCGACAGCGGATTCGTTTGGAACGAGAGCAAAAGCCAATCTCAGCCACTCTCCTGCTTCAACGAATGAAAGCTAATTAGAAGAGAGAGAGGCTGCGTCAGCACAAACTCACCCATGGGGTTGTTGTTGTACGTGGCACGTCAGCACGTTACAAGTACTTTCCTGGATTTGAGTCACAAGTCTTATTGGACTGACCTGAATGTGGATGTGTATGACGTCACATGCAAAAGTGACAAACTCAAAAAGAAGCTAGAATAGGATTTTTTAAAAAATAATAAATATTTTTATAATTCTGTGTTTGTTAACAATTTAATAATTGAATAAAAGAAATAAATAAAGAAAATTATAATGAAAAAAAGAAAAAATAAAAAATAAAATATAACAAAAAATAATTATAAATTCATGTGTGGTATACTCATGTAAATATGACGTCAGATGTAAAAGTGACAAACCCAAAAAGAAACTAGAATAGAATTTTTTAAAAAAATATATTTTTATAATTTTGTGTTTATTAACAATTTGATAATTCAATAAAAAAAATAAAAATGAAAAAAATAAATAAAAAAAATTATAATACAAATGATGGAAAATAAAAAAATATAATAAAAAATAGTTATAAATTCATAATTTTTTTAGATTGATTCTATATATTATCTTGATTTATTTTTTTATTTTTTTATTTTTTTTATTTTTAATATATAGTTAAAATTTATTTTTGTGTCCATTTTATCTTAACTTCATTAAAAATTTAATAAAATCTCACTGATTTTTATTTATCAAATTTATTCTTAGTGTTTGATTTTCATGAGTTTAATGGTTTGTTTTCATTGTAAAACGTTTGGATTGAATTATTAATTTTTTATTTATTTTGAAGCATCTTAAAAAATAACATATTTTTTATTTAAGTTTAAATTATTTTAATTTTCCTTTTTTTGTGTAAAAATAAAAGGTATAACGTTTCGATTAACTTGTTTGTTTAAATTTATTTTGTAAGAAATTTAAGATTTTTTTATAAAGTTAAATTCTGTTATAATTTTTTCTTCTTTCTTTTCAATTATTTGCGTTTGCAATTTTAAATTACAAAATTTAATGCTTAGTGTTGCAATTCTTAATTTAAGATTTGTTTAATTTTTTAATTTAGACACTAAAATAATTTGGGTAATAGGATTTTTTTTATATGATTTTGTAATTTTAGTTTTTAAAATTAATTTAATAATTTCAAGTAATATTTAATTATTTAAATATAAATTATTTTAATTTTTGGATATTTAATTTAGTAGAAATTATAAGTTTAATTAACGCTTATTTGATTAAATTTAAATTAAATAAGAATTAAAATTATTTTTATAATTATATTCATGAATCCATATAATTGATAATTATAATTTTTTAAATAATTATTTTTATATTTAACTTATTAAGACTACTTATATTTTTAATTAAATAATTTTTATCATATTTTTAACTATATTTTTTATAAAAATTATAGTATTTTGAATATTAGATTAAATCTTAGGTGTCTATAAATAATGAAATTTACCTTAATGGAAAGCTTAGAGAGATATTTACAACCCCTAAAAAATCAAAGGTTAAATTGGATGTATAGGACTTTAACATCATCTTAAAAGTTTGAACATTGTTGCTATCATCAAACATGAATGGTGTAAGATTTGGCCATATCTTGTGTTATAAAAGTTTAATGTCCCATAGTGATATGAACTTTGATACCACTCTACATGATCAAGTCCACCTAGAAATAACTTGAAAAGAAGGTTCATTGAAGAAAGAAAGGTTAAAAAAGATAAAAGAGGTAATTGAAATCTATATAAATGCACTTTCAAAAAAAAAAAAAACAGCAGATATGATCGTGATTTTTATGAACCCAAATCAAGAAGATCTCTACGAAAGAAATTTTAAAAAGATATTTTATTTATTTTATTAGATTTAGTTTTCAATTGTTAGGATTCGATTAAATTATTTGACTAAGATTTGTTAAAATTTAATTAAGATTACGTTAAATATTTGAATTATATCATAGATAGATGCTATTAGGATTTACTTATGGTTTTCTTATATCAGCAACTGCATAAGTATAAATAACTCCTCTACGAGCAATGGAGGGAGATTGTTGATGAATAATAGTATTTTTCTTTTTGAGAGTTTTTCATCTCTTTGTAAGTTAATTCCTTTAGTTTTTTTGGTAAAGAACTATCCTTGATAAGGTTGATTCTTCCAGCAGGACGCGATTTGTATCGGGTTCCGTATTTTATCTTATCCATATTTTCAAGATATTTCATTATCATTTTCGCTTTCTAATTTGTTTAATCTATGATGTGAAGATCGGGACCACCCTATCGATTCATATCACGTATGTTGAGGCATATGGTTACACTACCCTTACCCTAGGTTTGGACAACGGATTTTAAAAAGGAAATGCAATTTTCGAAGAATTTAAATTTTAAAATTTAAAATAATTTGTTTGGATAATTTTTAATAAAGCATTTAAAATTTAAATTTTTTTTAGAGGATTTTAATAAGGTAAAATGAAAGAATTTAAAATTTCACCAAAATAGGTGCAATTTTACATTCAACCTCCATGTTATATTATTTTAAATATTTTTTATTCATTAATATTATTTTCATATTTTTAAAAAATATTTTAAAAATAAAATTTTATATATAATAAGTTAAATTATTTAATTTAAACAAAAAATTTAAAATTTGAGAAATATAAAATTCTCTATCCAAACACAAAATTTAAAATATAAAGAATTTAAATTTTTTCATCTAAACAAAATATTTTAAAAATAAAAATATTTGAATTGAAAGCATTAGAATTTCTACGAATTGTAAATTGTTTGAAATGATAAAATCATTCATTCAAACATAATGTTAAGGATTTTTGAGCCTCCTTCAATGTTATTTTCAACAATCCTTTTAAAAAAATAAAAAATAAAAATAGCAAAAATAATAAAATAGAAATCCAGCAACAAGAATAAAAAAATAGAAAACCGAACAATATAAATAATTTTTGAGTTGACAGAAATAAAAAAAACAATTTACTTTAATTCAAAATAAAACTTTTTTACAAATTTATGTTTTTTGATAAATATAATTAAATTCTTATTTAAAAATTTTAATTAAATTGGTTTATATTTGAATTTAAATTTTAAAATTTAAACAAGAATTTAATGGATATTTGAAATTGATAATTAATCCACTTCAATACATGTAGTTTAAAAGGGCTAAATGTATGTAGTCAGGTTTAAACAGAAAATAAGAATAAAAACCAGTAATAGAAAATTTTAATCATGTTTAATAATCACATTTTAATCTGATAATAATAATAAATTATAGTTTTAAGGTTGAATCTGATTGATAGAGAATTGCAAGAAAGGATTGGGATAGAATAAGAAAAATTTGGAGAGATAGAGGTGTGGTTGAAAAATGCGACAACAAATAGGGACGAAAGTAAGTCGAGTCAAGTTAGATCTATCCTATTTAAAAACTTTGAGGCCTGAACCTGAGCCTGTTACATGTTAAAGGCTTTTTTTTTTTTGTCAAGGCCTGTCTTGATTTAAAGCCTATAATGCCTACAAGCTTGTTTAAAAGCCTACATTTCAAAAAAGACCAATAAATAACTTAAAGTTTGTATAAATGATTGATTAAAAATCTTGCAGCTTAAAGCTTACAAGATAAAAAACCATTAAATAGACTTAAAACATTATATATATAATTAGTAAATAAAATATATTAAAATACCTATAAATATATAATATATGAAAATAAAAAGGCCCCTGAATAGGTTAAATAAGTTTTTTTATAAGCATAAGCCTAACTTGTTTATCTAAAAAGGATTTTTAACAAGTCTGATTCTATCTATTTATTAAACAAGTCGAGCTAAGTCGTAGCCTCTATCAAACGACCTTATTCACTTTCATCCCTAATAACAAATTTGTTTGGAACGAGAGAAAAAACCAATCTTAGCCACTCCCTAGCTTCAATGAATGAAAGTTAATTAGAGAGAGGGAAATAGAAGTTGTGTTAGCACAAACTCACCCATAGGGTTGTTGGATGTGGCCACATCAACACGTCACACCTACTTTCCTTGATTTGAATCACAAGTCTTATTGTGTTGAGTATAGAGATGAATGCGATGTCACATGACAAAGTGACTAACCCAAAAAAGAGCTAAAACAAGATTTTTCTTTTTTAAAAATAATAAATATTTTTATAATTCTATATTTTTAACAATTTGAAAATTGAATAAAGCAAAAAATAAAAATGAAAGAAATGAGTAAGGAATGGTTATAATGAAAAAGATAGAAAATAGAAAAAATAGTTATAAATTCATATTTTCTATATTTTTTAGATTGTTTTTTTATATATTACCTCAATTTATTTTTTAAAAAATTTATGCCTATTGTCATAACCCTCTAGATTACCAACGTTCCCTTTTACCTTACTTGTTTATCATCTATTATACAAATCGCACTATTTAGTAATAAATCGTACAATTAGAATTTACAAATGTTCAACTGCATCCATATACATATGCATTGCTATTAATTATATAAGTTCAATATATCTCCTAAATGTAAATAGTTTAAAGAACTATAATAAGACAATTTAGTAAAGTATAAAACAAGGAATCACACATAGAAAATCAAATAGAAGTTAAATTATTCCATCTAGATGCAACCCTTATGACTATAGGAAACCTTTGAATCTAAAATTCGTCATCAGTAACGAGAAGTTACCCATTATCCTGCTAATAACGGGAAAAGTCTGATGCCTCAAAGGGGTCTTCATCTACATCATCCTCATCGTCATCATCCTCTCCTCCATTTATATTGATGTAGAGGTTTCAAATGTAGAGGATTCCAGTTGTAGAGCCACTGGTCCTATTGGACCTAACACATTATAATAGTATATAGGTACTTTCTTGTATTCTAGGAACTAGTTGGCCTAATATGTGTAGGATCTAGCCCTAATTTCCCTATATTTTAGCTTAGGCTTTTTGGACCTTCTTTGGCTGATTTTAAGACTACATTGAGAAGTGAAGAAATAACCATTGTTAGATTGAAATCCAAGCCTAATTCAAATTCAAATTTGCCCCCTCCTTCCCTCCATTTTTCACATCCTCCATATTTTGTACATAAAAGCATCACTTATGTAATTTTCAACACTTAGTTCACTTTAAATGAAATTGTGAGTTCTCACTCAAATTTATTAGAGAAATTATCTCCCTATCCTTCCTCTAGAACCAAACATGGGATTGAGGATCCTCCTCATCCATGAATTCTCATGGTGGCAAAGAAGATGCTCATCCTCCACAAGAGGTGGCACTTCCAAGTCAAGGCATAGCTTCATCACAATTCCACTTTAATTCTCCATAGAATTGAATCCCCCTTTGATCCACAAAAACAACCTCCTTCCATATCTACATCAATAGGTATCAAAGTTCCATCAATGGAAGTGAAATCCAACTTTTAATTAGTTTACATTTTCATGTTCTCTTTGTTCTTTTGAGTTTATATTTTACTTTTTCTTCTTTTTCACTTTTGATTAGGAAAATGAGCTCTAATTTTTTTCATTCTTTTTCCATTAGATTATTCTTTCTTTCTAGTTTCTGGAATATTATTGTTTTCTTTAACTGGTTGAGTATTGAATTATCAGTTGTCGATGCACTAAAATATGTTCATCCTAACGTGTAAGTGCACCTAGCTTGAGTAAAGTGAGCATAACTTGCTTAATTCTAGTCCGATTTGGACCAAATTTGTTTTGGATTGCTCAATCGGATCTCTATCCTTTAGTTAATTGATGTGCATCTCACATATCTTTATAAAATATTCTAAAAATAATTTGAAATTTGAATCCAATTTTGGTGCCAAGAACTAAGTGATCTTGAGTTCATCCTTTTGATTCAATTTTATTGAACTTGTATAGCTTTGATTCATTATATTTTGATCCTTATTTATGTGTTATTATGAGTTAAATGTTGTGTGGTTTTTATATTTCAATTTCCAATGAGATTCATGGTCATGTGCATGCAATCTAATGCTAGCTAGGTTTGAATATATTCATCCTAACGCATGAGTGCACCTAACTTGAGTAAAATGATCATAACTTGCTTAATTCTAGTCAAATTTGGACCAAATTTGTTTTGGGTTGCTTGATCGAATCTCTATCCTTTAGTTAATTAATGTGGATTTTACATATCTTTATAAAATATTCTAAAAAATAATTTAAAATTTGAATCCAATTTTGGCACCAAGAACTAAGTGATCTTGAATTCATCCTTTTGATTTGAATTCTTTTGAACTTGTTTAGCTTGGATGTTTTGATCCTTCTTTATGTGTAATTATAAGTTAAATGTTGTGTGGTTTTTCTATTTCAATTTCTAATGAGATGCATGATCATGTGCATGCAATCTAATGCTAGCTAGGTTTAAACCATGCATGTTTTAAGTAATTAAGGCTAGATGCTTAAGTGTCATCTTAATTAACATCTTAAGCAACATTAAAAGACACTTAAACACCTTTGGAACTTCTATGACCTAAGCTAGATTAGGAGACAAATAGGACAAACATAATTGAATTAGAATTATTCTACCTTTGTAAGAAAGAGTGCAAATGCACTAGTTGGACTATGGTACTTAGGACAGTGAAAGAAAAAACCTATGCAAAGACCATTTGAGGTTGTGAATTTTGTACTTGAATTAGGAATTGAACACAAAAAAATATAAGAGTAAGAAAATACAAAAAAATTTGAAAAAATGTAAAGAAAAACCAAAGGAAAGAATAAGTAAAACATATAGGAAAAAGGCATGTTCATAAGGCCCTCTATATGAGTGAAGTATGTTTGTGTATTCATGAATTCATGTTCGGTCATAGGGTTCCCAAGTTTGGTCTTAATACTTATTTTGTGTATGATTCATGTAGCTTGGTCGAATAGTATTCATCCTTTGCATGAGCATGTGCATGGTTCTCTTAGGTTTCTAGGATTTCTTTTGTGTGCTTACATTTAATCTTAGATTTAATTCTAGTTTTTTCTAAATTATTGTCTTCTAAGTTTTGTTTTACTTAAATTCCTTTTAAGAGTACTATTCTTATGCTAAGTTTTTCTTGATTATCTTTAAAATTTCTCTAGTTTTGTCACCCATCACCTACACTTAGACAAGCACTCCTTCACCACCTTGTTCACACCAAGCATCGTGAGCTTGAGTTATTCCTTTGCCTCAAGTTTGGTTTGGAGGATGTTTGTTTAGAGTGAAGTGGTGTAAAGGGGCTGGTTGCTTGGTGAGGACATTAGAGGGAGAAAGTTGAAACACTTGGTGAGGTTTAATTGATTTTAGGTCTAATTTTCTAACACCAATGAAATGGGAAAGTAAGTGTCCTTTTTGTGTGTATATTTTTATAGGTACTTCGAGGAGGCCTAAGTATAAGGAAAGGTTACCAAGGAGCTCAAGGGGAAAAGACTTAAAAACTTGGACTTTGAGGCCAAATTGAAGACTTGGACTCAAGGCCAAAATAAAGACTAAAGGGAAGGCTAATTGTAACATTAAGCATTCAATTTTGAACTTGTAAATTTTAGGTTAAATATGTGTAATTAGGTTTGATTTAAATTATAAATCATAGAGTCTTATATTAGGATTTCCTTTTGGTGTAATTCAAATTTTGCCTTTGTAATTTGTATGTATGAAAGACTTTGGACTTTGCATCTCGGTGTAGGATACTCACCTAAAGTCAATCTCCAATTCTTTTGGTGGTTTGTGCAAGCAAGAAGTATAAGGGGTGCTAAATGTGTGTGACTTTTCTTAAAACTATTTGGTAGCACTAACCTTGTTTTATTTTGCAAGGTTAAGGGAGATAGGCACACTACTTAACCTTTGTGTCGTTATGTACCTTAGAGCCTAGGTTGCTTGCAAAGTTTTTTTGGACTTGTGTGATTTAATTTTTTAAGCCAAGAATTCCAATGTAGAGAAAATTTTTTTACTTTGCAAATGAGTGGCTAGGAATATTCACATAGGAATCAAATGGAGCAACTTTCTTCAAGATTAGAAAAATAAATTCAAACCTAAATAAAAGCGTTTGAAGCTTTCTTAGAAAACTTAGAAAGAAGACACTCAAATAAGCCTAAAATGAACCCAAGGGTAATTGAAACAAGTAGGTCTATCAATGGAGTGATATTACAATGAGGAGGAGACATCAAACGATGATGTCAACTTCTTTGGGACAAACATAGATCCTAGGAAAAATAGAAGACACTCTCTTCAAAGAGAGGGACCATTTTCAAGGGATAGGCCTCCGTCACAAAGAAGAGCACCAACACCCCTTAACCATGCAGCAAGGGTAGATAGAGATAGAGATAGGGGTCATAGGCATAGGGAACCTTTAAATCATAGAGAACCCCTAGGAATAGGACCATAAGATTAGGAACTATATAGATAGGAGTAGAAGCTCTTCTAAGGATAACCTAGAAGATAGGAACCATAAAACTAGTGTTAGAAATAGAGACCTAAGGGAAAAAGAGTACCTAGAGTCCCTAGAACTTCCTCAGGTAAAAATGCTAAATTCCAAAGGGGAACAATGCAGAGGCATACCTAGATTGGGAACTCAAGGTAAAAATAAATTTTTGCAATCCATTCCATTAAAGGAAGACATAAGATGAGGTTAGCCCACCTTGGAGTTTAGTTATTACGCCCTGATGTGGTGGGATAGGCTTAATAAAGAAAGGTATAGACCCTTGAGAGAGTTGGAGGAAATAAAGCACATAATGAGGGCAAGACATGTACCTCCTTATTATTTAAGAGAGATTCACAATAGGTTACAAATGTTCTCTCAAGGTTCAAGAAGTGTAGATGAATATTATAAAGATATGGATGTACTAGTGATTAGGGATAATTTAAAAGAGAGTGAGAAAACCACCATGGTCAGGTTCTTAGATGGACTTAGACATGAAATAAGAGATGTGGTAGACCTCATCAAATACCTAAGCTCTTAATGATCTTTACCACCAAGCCCTAAAGGTAAAAGCCCAACTCATTAGAAAGAGTAAAGGTAATTCTTTGCATATAAATCATCTACATAAGACAATTGGAAAGATAGAGAAAAGGGATCCAAAAGACTATAACTTTAAACCTACGGAATCCAAAAAAGCCAAAGACTCTAAAGAGTCTAAGGGAAAGACTCCAAACATGCCCTAAAGCAAAGAGTCTTTAGTTAAGTGTTTCAAGTGCCTACATAGGGAACACATTGCTTCCTAATGCCCAAATAAAAGTCATGGTCCCTAAGGACAATGGTAATTATTTATCACTAGAGTCCTCTAACTCTAGATCCTCTTCTTCCTCATTTAAGGATGAAGTTCTTGAATATGTCTTGAGGATGACCTTTAAGTGGTTAAGAAGTTGCTAAGGAGTACAATTAAGAGAGAGAAAGAAACACAAAGGAAGAATATCTTCTATACAAGATGTTTAATAAAAGGGTGCACCCTGCTCCTTAATTATTGATGGGTGTAGTTGACAAATATCGCTAGCACTAGGCAAGTAAATAAGTTAGAGCTAATGATCAACCCTCACCTTAAGCCATACAAAGTACAATGGCTTAGTGACAAAAGGGACTTATTGGTCAATTAACAAGTGCTCCTCACCTTTACCATTGGAAGATATGAGGACAATGCCATATGTGATGTTGTCCCAATGGAGCTTTTAGGAAGGCCATGCAATATGATAGGAATGTCATCATGATAGGAATACTAATAAGTATTCCTTCGACTTTAATTTCTAGAAAATTACCTTAGTACCTTTGTGTCCTAGTGAATTTAGTCAAGATCAAACACACATGAGGTAGAAAAGAGAGACAATGTTTAGAAAAATAAACGTTGGAAGAAACAAAAGAAACTGAAAATAATAAAAGATAAAAGAGAAATGTTAAGGAAAGTGAGGTCACCACATCTTTTATAAAGAGGAGGGGTGAAGTTAGGGTTATGAGGAAGGATGATATGAGAAAAATTCTCATAATTAGGAAACCTGTTTTTGTAAATCCCTTCCCCTTGAACCTCACTATTGAGATAAGGTTTAGTACCCCTATAGGTAAAGTGCCATCTTCTTTGGGAGAGTGTCACGAGATGACCATCTTAAGGAACTAGTCTCCTCAACTGACCTCTAGTACTTGGGGCACCATTATTACATGGTATATTGAGTGTTGTATGATTAGATTCATTCATTCGATTCAACCTTCACCTTTTTATGTGCACCATTGTATGGTTTCATCTATCGACTTCTCTAAAATGCATCCATGTTTGTCTTATCAAATTGCATCTAGGATATTTAAAAATTCCAATATCAATGACTTGGGGAAGAATCATCTAATTTTTTTATTTTGTAAAAACTTCATTACTACATCACTAGCCTTTTCCATTTTATGAAGGGACAAGAAAACCTCTTTCATAACTTTTTCATTATCATGCCTTACCTAGGGTAAGTCAGTCCATGAGTCCTTTAGGCAATACCATAGGATATATCTCAAATATCTACTATCACACAAGTTAGGAAAAAAACTCATAAACCAACTTACAACTCCTAACCTCTTATTTTACTCTTATGATGGTTAAGGGTTTCTAGATCTTTTCTACCTTTTATTTCTAAATTCTTATATTTGCATGTGGTTTGGATTATTCAAAAGGATAGTATTTGATCCTGGTATTATCTAGTTTAACCAAAAATAATAATATCAGATCTTCTTAAGTCTGTTCTTATGTTGTAGGTAATGATGAAGCTTATAATTCGAGGACGAATGCTTTCAAAGGGGGAGAAGATGATGCAAAGGATTCTAGCTATAGATGCACTAAGCCTATTAGACCTCACACAAACTAGGCTTATTGGGCCTTATACATTGGAATAAATTTTACATACCTTTTGGTATTATAGAAACTAGCAGGCCTAATATGTATAGCATTTGGGCCTAATTTTTTTTGTATTTTAGCTTAGTCTTTTTGGGAATTCTCTGGAAGAATTTGTGGCTGCATTGAGGGATGAAGAATACACCATTATTAGGCTGAAATCCAAGCTCAATTTGGATTCAAAGTTGCTCCTTCCTTCCCTTCATTTTTCACCCCCTCCATTTTTCCTATATAAAAGCATTACTTGTGCAATTTTCAGCACTTAATTTATTTTGAATGAAATTATGATAAGTTTTCACTCATAATTTTTAGAGAGATTTTCTCACTATCCTTCCTCTAAAACCAAACTTGGGCTTAAGGATCCTCCTCATCCATGACTTCTCATGGTGGTGGAGAAGAATTTCATCATCCACATGAGGTGCCACTTCAAAGTCAAGACATAACTTTATCACAATTCCACTTCCATTCTCTACCGAATTGAATCTCCCATTGCTCTAGAAGAACCACCTTTTTTCACATTTGCATCATATATCCTCTCTTCCATTTTCATCCTCCCTCTTTGGAGGTCTCGGGTGTGCACGAGAAGGACCTGTTTCACCATGATGAGAAGATGTTTGTGGAAGATGTTGAAATGTTGATTTTCTCGTAGTGTGGTGGAATTAGGGTATTCCCCTAGAAGCAAGAGTGAGTGGTGTTGAAAAGATGGTCCATGATGTTGAGGAATGTCCCCCAAATGATGTAGATGAAGGATGTGGAATCAATCGCTTATGGTATACCTGCATGGGAATAGGTACGATGATGTTCATAAACATAACCATAGGAACTCGTCATGGAGGATGTATAGGAGAAGATGTGTTGTAACTGTAATAACAGCGAGATGACAAACTCGCTAAAAATTTTCAGAAAGAATTTAAATTTGATTCATGGAGCCGCCACTAAATTTTTATTTAAAGGGAAAAGATTTGGAAAAACCCTAACTTGAGAAAGAAATCTAGGTTCGGGAGTCAGATACACGTAGGGAAGGTATTAGGCACCCTACTCGCCCGTTTCAAAGAACGATACCCTTAAACTGAGTGTGTGATTTTGATATTTTTGAAAACTGTTTGATCCTTTTAAATAGAATAGAAATAAATAGGTTTGTATAAAAATAGTTTGATAGGACTTGATCCTGCTCCTACATATTCCCTAGTGCAATGAAAAATTCAAGGCTACGTAGTTCTGGTTTATAAGACTTGATCTCTTGAAAAATAGAAAAGGTAAAATTGGTTTTGAATGGGGTTAGTAAAAACAGTGATTTTTCTAAAATCACGTGCTTGAAAAATCCAAACCGTAGTAAGCCATACTTAGAACTCTCACGAATTAATGTATAGAACAGTAGAGAATGCTACCTGCCCGTATCAGAATCTATTGTACGAATTTCAGAAAATTAAAAAAAACAGACATCCTTTAAAATAGACATTTTTGGAATAAATTTAATAAAAACAATGATTTTCTAAAATCACGTGTTTGCAAAATCCAAATCGTCATCAGCCGCATTTGGAATCTGCATGAATTAAAACAGAGTAGAGAATGCTACATGTCTGTATTAGAATTTGTAGCACGAATTTTAGAAAAGTAAAAATAGACATCCTTTAAAATAGACGTCTTTTGGAACGAATTAATAAGAACAGTAATTTTTTAAAATCACGTGCTTGAAAAATCCAAACCGTCAAAAGTCACGTTTGAAAACCGCACGAATTTGACAAATAAATTTAGAAAATGAGAAAAATTCAAAAATAATTTCACACTAATGAATTAAATTGGGGAAAATTTTGCCCAAACCCATCTAAATTAAAATTTCAAAAAAAATAATTTTTTTTATACAAATCCAAGAGTAGACAAAATTTATAAAATTTGAAAGAAATTAGAAAAAATTAAAAATAATTCCCCACATTAATAAATTAAATTGAGAAAAATTAGCAAAATTTTGAAATAAAAAAATCCAAAAAAGAGAGAGAATATGAAAAAATTGAAAACAAAGAAATAATTTCTCATTTAAAGAGAGAGGAAATTAATGATCACAACACAAAAAAAAAACTAGAAAAATTTTAGCAAAATCAAATTTAAAAAAAAAACAAACAAACAAAACAATGACAAAAAAAATCTTTTGTTGTTAACTTTTTGGATTAAACACACCAATTTCCTATTTATTCAAAACCACCTTGGAGATTGCTTGATTTTCTATTTGGGGTTTAAATTACTTTCAATTTTCGTTCTTTTTGTAAAAAGGGAAGGCTAAACCTTTCGATTAACTCATTTTCTTAAATTCATTATTCAAGTAATTTGAGGTTTATTCTTAAATTTGAATTTTTTTTATTTTTTCTTCTTCCTTTTTAATTATTTGTATTTGCAATTTGTAATTTTGAAATTTAATACTTAATTTGATTGTCCTACATGTTGTAGTTGTTAATTTAAGGTTTTTTAATTACTTAATTTAGATCATTAACTATTGAAACATGAATGAATTTATTTTTTAGATGCTTAATTCATTAGCAAATTATGAGCTCAATTAAATTGATGTTTACTTGATTAAATTCAAATCAAATCAGAATTGAACCTATTTTTTGAGCTATGCTCATGAACTTGCAATAATTGATAATCATAACTTTTTTAAATAGTTATCTCTCAAATTTGGGTTTTAGGTATCCACAAATCATCAAATTTACCTTAGATGAAACTTTAGAGAGATGTTTATAGCTCCTAAAATATTAAAGGTTATAGGACTTCAAAATTATCTCAAAAGTTAAAAGAGTGTTGCAAATGCTAAACCAGATCAATATGTAAACAATTTGTCCACATGTAAAGATTTGTTCAAACCTCAATTTCTAATTTGAACATGTGACTGATGAAAAATACGTTGTAATAGAAGTCAAATTTAGGATACTGGTTGATCACAATAAGTCCAATAGTGTTATATGTTATTTAAAATTTCAATAAAGTGCATGTGAGTTTAAAAATAAATGTTGGAAAGAGTCAAAATGGTGGGAGAACTTGTTAAGAGAATGCATCAAAATGGAGGGTTTACAAGAGAAGAAGGCATACCATAGATATTAACTCGTAAACCATTTTCATCTTTCTTTCTTTTTTATTAGTTTTGTCTCCTTAGAAAGTTAAGTTTGTATTATCAATTCTAGAATACAAGATTATTTTCATTTAGATGCCTACATTTTTATTTCTACTCTATTTTACGGTATTTCTCAATTTCATTTTTCTTAGTTAAAGTTTGTTTGGTTGATGAATTTTTACAACTAAAAGTGTAGAAGATTTTTATTTAATTTTTGTTAGTTAATCATTCTTCAAAATTTTGGAGAATGGAGAATAAGTAATTGAATTTAAGGTTTTCATTTTATTATCTATTTCAATTGAATTCTAATTATGAAATTGATTTATATCTAATAAAAATTAAGAGGTTACTTGATTTTGTTAATCTTAATAAATTAAACCTTAAATTTTTTTAATAGAGAATTTAAGGATCATTGGAGGGGTTTTAAATGATCCTGGGTAAATAGATACAATTATATTTATGTTATTTTTGTAGTATAATTTTAGTGATTAATGATTAATTATGAAAATAAATTCTAAAATTTTACGAATGAATCATAATTAAGTTAATACAATTATACTTTAGTTTGTATTTTACTTTCAAATTTTATTTTCAAATCTTGACAAAACCCCTTGTTTTAACTTCCTTCTTATTTACTTAAGAATCTTAACCGGTATTTGGGATACGACTTAGATTGTATCCTATATTGTATCTTAGTCGGGGAAAATCTAGAATTATTCTTGTCCATTTGTAACAAACATGTTAATAACCTTGCTTAGTAATTGAACTAGTCAGTTAATCATCTTTCAATATTTTTAATTTTCTCTTCAATCTACATTCTATATTTGTTCCCAAATAATGAAATCCCGTTTCTCTAACCAAAAAGGTTTAACCTTCCATTTTTACACCAAGAAAGAAAATTGAAAAGAATTTGAACCCCAAGTAGAAAGTTTGTATCTGCAAGGAGCTCTAGATTAAATAGGGAATTAGTAGTTCAAATTTAAAATCCTAACTTTAAATATAAAATTTATAAAATATAAAACTAAAAATTCAAAACCCAAGACATTGCAAGGAATTTTCAAAACTAATCCTCCAATAACATTCAAGTCATCTTTGACTTTCCTATTTGATTTTTATCATTTGAATTTGAATTGAGCATAAATCACAAGGTTTATACGATTTTAATATTTATAATTTTCTATATGAGATTGAGGTTGAATCATCTTTGACTTTATGAACAAAAGTTTTAGATAATTAAATCCTAAACTATAGAAATATGCCTTACCTGAAAATCACTTTTGTATCTCTAAATATGCTTACTTTACAAGATCAGGCTCTTAAGATAGGTTTTGAGTCAAAGTTTGGCCAAATTAAGTCCCTACTATACTTTGAATAAACTATAGAGGCTTGGATGGATCTTTTGGATTATATTTAAGTTTTTCAATACAAATGAAATCATTCCAAACATATATTTATAGCTCAAGATATGGTCTACATAATGAATAAATGTTAGAAAACCATGAAAATCCAAAAATTAATCAACTTTATCATTTTATCCTATGAGGCCCAATAACATAAAACTAATCGAAAATGGTATAGTTAAGCATGATTCAAATCAATGAAGCCTAATACAAAGTTATAACATGGTGCAAAGATCACTTCCTATAACATCATTGTTGAGACTTCATTATACAAACGAATTGGACCAATTAGTCCCATCACTAGGGCTACAGCTAGGAAGCTATAGAAGGAGATGGAAGCTTTGCTAAGCTCTTAGGAGGATATCCCTCATGCCCACACCTCTCCCATGGATTTGCATGTTTTAGGCTAGGTTTTAGTTTCTTTCTTGTGTGATAGACTTAATGGGCCCAAATTGTATAGGATTGGACCCAATTTCCCTATAGTTTCTCTATATTGTTAGCATAGGTATCGGGCCTACTTTTGGTACCTTGAGGAGAGGAAGGAGCATCATTCTTAGGCTCCAATCTGAGCCTAAATACCATGCTCCATGCAGATTTTAAAGCTAACCCAAAGCTATACATGTGACACTTCCTATTAGCCTATAAATAGGCCTTTGATGAATCATTTTGTAATCATTTATTTATTTGATTAAAAATCAGAATTGAGAGCATAGTATTTTGTTCATTTTCTCTCCTTTCTTGGCTATAACTATGTGTGACAGAACTCCTTATCTTTGGTCTCCATAGTGATGGGGAGAAGCTTATATCCTCCAAGGGTGGTGCTCCAAACATCAAGCTTCTTTACCTTCATTTCCATGAAGTATACCTCCATTGATTTAGATCTAAATCAGCCATTAAAAGCTAAATCAAGTGGTACCAGAGAACCATCAATGAAAGTAAGATCCACATCTAAAGTTTCTTCTAATTTTTCATGAGTCTCACTCGTTCTACTCCATTTCTTTTATGCTTTTTATTGTTCAAATGTGCTTGGATTTGCATAATTCATGTTGATCTACATTTTGTTATGTTTTTAAATCTTATATCCAGATTTGTATTGTCTTTTGTTTGGTATAATTTGGCTTAAAATTGATATCTATGCATCATGTTCATTCTAGGTGCCATTTAGCACTAGCCTTGACTAAATTGGCCATAACTTATGCAATTCTCATCCAATCTGATCCAAATTTGTTTTGGTTTGTAAGATACAAGTATTAGATTCCATTTTATTAGGTTTTTTGAATAAATTCTGGAAATTTTCAAAAATAATTTTTAAATTTGAATTCTAGACTTAGCACCAAAATATTTGAAATTTGAATTCAAGTGTGTGATCTGAATTTCGTAGAACTGGTTTAGGTGTGATTGAATCTTGTTTTGTTCTTAACAAGTGTGTTTCAATAAGATTTTAATTATATTTTTTTTTCTAAATTGATTTCCAAGAGTGCATGATCATGTGCATGCATATATGATGCTAATTTGAGCTTCATTCATGCATATTCTAAGTGCAGAAGACTAAGTGTTAAGTGTGTACTTAATTAAATCCTTTAAGCCCCATTAAAAGATACTCAATAAACCTTTAGACAATAACTTTGATTTTGTGAACAATAACTTTGGACTTAGATTTCCTACCTATGTAAGGAAGAGTGGACATTGCACTAAATTGAACAATTCAAACTTAGAACCTTGAAAGACCTTGAAAAAGCCTATGGAAGAAGAATTATAAGGACCTATTTCAACCTTGAACTTTTTACCAAGAGCTAAACAAAATAAAAAATAAAACAATAAAAAGAAAAGAAAATAAAAGAAAGAAGAAAAAGTAAGCAAAATTGCATAGAAAAAGGAGATGCATAAATGTACAGCTTCTTGATTGTTGTATTCCAAGTTTGTTTAAGTTTCATTCTAGGAAATATGTTGTAGAATATTAGGTCTTGGTTTCTTAATTTGTGCATGTTAAGCTTTCTTGGCCAAATAGTGTAGTTCGACTTGTATGATCATGTGCATGCATTTCTTAAGTTTCTAGGCTTTCCTTTTGTGTGCCTCCTTTTTTCTATGATTTAATTTTAGGTTATCTACATTTTTGGCCTCTTAAGTTTATCTTGAATACTCCATTCTTTGAGTGTGATATCCTTTATGTGAAGCTTTTCATGTTTGTCTTCAAACTTCTCTATTTTATCATACACCACCTTTACTTTTTTTTAATAAGTTCTTCCTCTTTTCACTTTGAAAACATCAAGGGCCAAGGATGAGATGAGGGTTTTCCCTTTCAAGAATGGAGCAAGGAATTAAATTGAGTGATTGGTTAGAGGAAAGGGAGACTTAAGCAATGAGGACTGTTAACACTAAATTATGTCCGAGGATAAATTTAAAATCTAAAATAAATCATTTTATATTTAGCAAAAAAAAAAATGAATGGAAAAAAGGAAGAAAAAGAAATTTTAGTTAAGGATTTAGTTAGGTAGTTAGGGAGCTAGCTATATTAGTGGAGGTTGGTTAAGAACTAGTTAAGAAAAAGAAGAAAATAAAAGAAAAAATAAAATTAAATAAAAATAATAAAAAGGAAATAGAACAAAATAAAAAAAAAACTGAAAACAAAACACAAAAATAAAAAAATAAAAAAAAACAAAAAGGAAAAAAAACAAAAAGAAGAAAAATGATAAACAAACAAAAATCTATAATAATAAAAAAACAAAAAACCAAAAGAAAAAAAATAAAAAAAAACATAAATAATAAAAATAGAAAGAACAAAAAGAAAAAAACAGAAAAACAGAGTTAAGAGAAAAACAAAAAAACAAAAAACAAAAAAAAGAAAAGAAAAGAGAACAAGAGGGAAGCTTGATCTGACTATATAAAGAGGCCTAATGCGGGGGAAAGATTTCAGAAGGAGAATCTCTCTCTCTCTCACGAAAACACATCTCAGTTGCAAAAAATAAAAAACTCTCAAAAAAAAATTCCAGAGAAAGTTGGTTCTTGGCGGAGGAGGTTTTTCAAGAAAGTACGGGAGTGATCCTACATCAAAGGAGAACGCTGCTTTGTGAAATCTCCACTGAGCAAAGACGAAATCTACTTCAGCCACTTCCAGGTAGGTTCTAGCTTATACATCTTGCTTTATCTAATCATATGCGTCCTTGCATTCAAAACTGAATTCGATTTTGAAGCTAGTAACGAATCCAGTAATCTGCCTCCGATCCTTCATCGTTTGTAGGCATAGGAGATGAATTAACAGTGTAGGATAAAACTTCTATAAGAGATCTTAAGCTGGTGCAATTCTAGCCTTAAAGAAACTCATCGGGGGAGTCCTGAACTAAGTTAAAGCTGTAACAAGCACTACAAAAAAATTTTCTGGCAACCAATACCATAGGCTTAGTAAATGAAATATTGATAAAAGAGCACAACCGTGGATCGAAAAAAGAAGATTTGAATTGTCATCTTCCACAATTAAATCAAGTCAATAGATAATTATTGGAACCACCTTTATCTAAGACTTGTAAGTGCCACGAGTGGTGTTCAAGCAATGCTAATGTGCATAGTTCTATAGATATGAATTCACATATGGGTTTTCAAAATAGAATTACATAGTTTTAACCAAGGGAAAAGGTGGATTTCAATAGAGCTTCTTGGCTTTATTCCATATTGGTTGCTTTCCGAATCTGCTAAGGGCAGTTTCAGGACAAAGACTCACTCATGGCGCTGAACTAAATGGCATAATGTGCCTGCATGACATGCATGATGATAGGAAGTGTAGTAGGAATGGCGATCCTCTCCATTTACCTTTCTAGAGTCGGCCCTGACCCCCAATCTGTATAGTTTCCCCAAATTTATCCCCATGATAAGCTGCATGCATAAAGATTTGGTGAGTAGGTGAAGGCCCAATTTACACCCTTAGATCAGCCATGACTATAGGCTTAGTGAGTGGCCATGCCCTTGGCTGGGCCTTAGCCAGGTAGAGAGTCAGCCAAAGAGTAGGCATATTGCAAGGGAACCGGTTAGTGTTCATGTATTAGTGCCTAGAGTGCATCATGCTTGTCCTCTTGTTAACTGGTAGCATGGATAGGCCCACGTAAAGGCGCACCATCTCCAGCCTCACTGTTGAAATTGGGCTTAAGCCTTCTTCTATATCACCAACGCCCCTCAAACCACAAAAATCCACATTCGTTCGCTGTTCTCCCAAGTAGTGGCTGCCATAGTAATAATGCCGCTCATCCCTTTGTAAATCCTATAGGGAATTCTTGCGTTGTTTGGTCCTGTAAGTTATAATATCAAATAGCATGAACTGTAGTACAAGGAATAATTTCATCTGATCCGATCTCGTCAATATATTGTTTTGAGAGAATTTGTCAACAAAGCAGGTAAGTATGCTCTTAATGTTAGATTTTGTACGTCTCACAATAACCTCACTGTTAACAACCAGCACTAATGCCATCACTCATTTTGAGCCATAGTAGTAATTAGCATACGCTCATGATTAATGGCTATGCGAAGTTAATCAGTATCTCAGATAGTAGTCTATCTGCACAACACCATATGGCATTGACTGGGAAACCCTAAAATTCTGATACCTCGATGACAGCCTAAGAGATCGTAGGTGAAGCTGACATTTGTGACTTGGTATCAGGAGATTCGAAAAACAAGTAGGTGGGTAGAAGAGAAGGAAAGCGAGCAGAAATGGACATTTGAGAAATCAGAATGCCTTTATGCCCTTTTACTGATGAGGAGGAATATTATAGTTTAATTATTGAATAAGGTGGGCCCATTGATTAATATATGTTTAGTGAAAAAAGGGAACAACTGGCTGATCATATAGCTTATGTCTAGGTGCAAGTAAACTAGCAAAAAGGAGAATGCACAATTTAATCATTATTTTAATGCTTTTATTACTTGCAAAAGTGAATGGAAAATTTAGTCATTATCTTAATGCTTTTAGTGTAAATAAATAAATGGCGGGATGGTTATAAGTGGTTTTTACATGGCTAAAGAAAGTTGGGCCTAATAAATGTTCCCTTCAAAAGTCCAATTGTCTTAAAAAGAAAATTATGATCCTTTACTCTAGAACCCCTTCTACCATTTTGCGTAAAAGAAAATTCAAATTTTAAGAATTAATTCGAGATTACATTTTCGACAAAATTATTTTTAATAGTCACTTTAGTAAGTATAATTTAAAATTCAAGAAATATATATTTTAAAATTTTAAACATCTAAATCTTTGGTTCCCTTTTAAAAAAAACTGTCACTATACCCCAAAATTGCAAATTTTTAATTTTTTAATTTTTTTGAAATTCGTGCAACAGATTCTAATGCGGGTTAGTAGCATTTTCTACTGTTCCATATTTTAATTCGTGCAGATTCAAACACGGATTATGACGGTTTGGGTTCTGCAAGCATGTAATTTTAAAAAATCATTGTTTTTACTAATTCCGTTCAAAACGTCTGTTTTCGATTTTTTTAAAATTCGTGCTACGGATTCTAATGCGGACAAGTAGCATTCTCTACTGTACCATATTTTAATTTGTGTGGATTCCAAATACGGCTTACGACGATTTGGATTGTGTAAGCACGTGATTCAGAAAATCACAGTTTTTACTAACTCTGTCCAGAAGGTCTATTTTTTAAAATTTTCTAAAATTCATGCAACGAATTCTAATACAGACAAGTAACATTCTCTACTGTACCGTATTTTAATTCGTGTGGATTCCAGATACGGCTTACGACGATTTTGGATTCTGCAAGCACGTGATTTCAGAAAATCACTGTTTTTACTAACTCTGTCCAAACTGTTTGTTTTCAAATTTTTTAAAATTCGTGCAACGAATTCTAATACGGACCACTAGCATTCTCCACTGTACCATATTTTAATTCATGCAGATTCCAAATACGGCTTACGACGATTTGGATTCTGCAAGGACGCGATTTCAGAAAATCATTGTTTTACTAACTCTTTCCAAAACGTTTATTTTTGACTTCTTTAAAATTGGTGCAGTGAATTCTAATATGGACAAGTAGCGTTCTCTACTGTATCTTATTTTAATTTGTGCGAATTCCAAATACGGCTTACGATGATTTGCATTCTGCAAGTGTCGCAACCATAATTACGACGAGACGATGAACTTGCTAAAATTTTTAAAAAGAATTTGATTTTGATAGTGGAGTTGCCACCAAAATTTATTTTAAGGGAAAAGATTTGGAAAAACCCTAACTTGAGGAAGAAATTCAAGGTTCAGGAGTCGGTTACGTATAGGGAAGGTGTTAGACATCCTATTCGCTTGTTCCGAAGAACGGTTCCTTTAAACTGAGTGTGTGATTTTTGATATTTTTGAAAACTGTGTGATCCCTTCAAAATGGAACAGAAATAAATAGGTTTGTATGAAAATAGCCTGACAAGACTTGATCCTGCTCCTACGTATTCCATGGTGCAATGGGAAATTCAAGGGTATGTAGTTCTGGTTTGAAGGCTTGACCTTCAGAGGTGCTTGAAAAAAGAATAGAGTATTTTGAAAATATTTTAAAGAAAATTCTTAGTCCACATATGCACAGGATCCAAGGCAAACGAGGGCTGCACTAGGATCCATATGAATCTCTAAACATCGAACAACAATGAAACTTCCAGTTCCTATTTTTGAGTCCATCGTGTGAGACTTGGGATTCCAAAATGAGGTTTTTCTGAAATTATTTCAAAAGGATTCCTAGTCCACATATGCACAGGGTCCAAGACAACTACAACTGCATTGGGACCCATACGAATCTCTAAATATCGAACAACAGTGAAACTGTCAGTTCTTATTTAGAACTCATCGCATGAGACTCAGAATTCCCAAAAGCATGTTTTTTGAAGTATTTTGTTATCTAAGAGGGATTCTTAGTTCACATATGCATAGATTCCGAGACAACTGAGGCTGTACTAGGACCCATATGTGTTTCTAAATATCGAACAACAGTGAAACCCCTAGTTCTTATTTAGAACTCATCGTGTGAGACTCGGAATTCCCAAAAGGATGTTTTTTGAAGTATTTTGTTATTTAAGAGGGATTCTTAGTCCACATATGCACAGGGTCCAAGACAACTAAGGTTGTACTGGGACCCATATGAATCTCTAAATACCGAATAGCAGTGAAACTGCCAGTTCTCTTTTAGAGCTCTTCGCATGAGACTTAGAATTATAAATGTACTTGATTTAAAATAAAATAAACTTCATTGGAATTTGATGAAAAGAATTAGAATTTATTTAAAATAAAATAAACTTGATTTGAACTTGAGGAAAATAATTGGACTTGATTTAAAATAAAATAAACTTGGTTTGAATTTGATGAAAAGAATTAGGCTTGATTTAAAATAAACTTGACTTGATTTGAAATTGAGGAAAAGAATTGGAATTGATTTAAAATAAAATAAACTTGATTTTAAACTTCCCAATTGAAATATATGGATCATAGGAATCAGAGAAAACAAGTTTGACAAAAATCAAACCAAAAATGAGCGAGTTATGCACAAATCAAATAAGATAGGTTCGTGTGTGCACTAAGACGAACATGCTTCGGTAATCAGGTGATAGAAATTTCATTGAAGATCCAAATTAGGGAAATAATATCATTCCTGAAACTAGAGAGAAATACGAAGAGAACACAAAAAAAATCACAAAAATCAGAGATCATTTGACCGATCAAAAATGAAAACAAAAAATAGAGACGAAGATGAACTCGGAAAACCGAAAAGAAGCAAGAAAATTAAGCGAAATAATAACTGAATCTGACCTCCATTGATGTTACTAAATGATACTTGATAGCACCTTGGAAGGTGATGAAGAACTGGTTCAATGGAGGCCAAGGAGGTGCTGAATTGGATGCAGAAGTAGAGAGTCTCTTAGGTGCTCCTCTCAGAAAAAATCTGAAAATCCCCCCTAAGACTCCAAGTGACCCTTCCCTTGTATAGACCTCTTTTTTTTTTTTTTGCTTTTTCTAAATTTTATTATTTTTGGGTTATTATTATTATATTATTTTTCTTATTTGTTTTCTATATTTTTTTTTGTTTATTTATTTTTCTGCTTTCTGTTTTCTTTTTGTTTTTAATCTTAATATTTACTTACTATTTAAATTATGGTTTCTTTACTAATTAAATTAAAAATGGGCCTCAGACATAATTGAGTGTTTATAGCAAGCACGTGATTTCATAAAATCACCATTTTTACCAACTCTATCCAAAATGCTTGCTTTCTAATTTTCTAAAATTCGTGCAACGAATTCTAATGCAAACAAGTAGCGTTCTCTGCTGTACCGTATTTTAATTCATACAGATTCCAAATATGATTACGAAGATTTGGATTCTGCAAGCACGCGATTTCAGAAAATCACTGTTTTCACTAACTTCGTCCATAAATGTCAATTGTTACCTAAAATCATCCTTCAATTTTCCAAGAAATCAAGTCTCTTTACCAAAACTACGTAGCCTTGAGTTTCCCGTTGAACCAGGGAATACGTAGGAGCAGTATCAAGTCCTACCAAGCTATTTTCATACAAACATATTTATTTTCTACGCTCTTTAAATGGATCAAACAGTTTTCGAAAACATAGCACACTTAGTTTAAGGGTACCGTTCTTCGGAACGGGCGAGTATGGTGCCTAACACCTTTCCTACTCGTAACCGACTCCCGAACCTAAATCTCTTCCTCAAGTTAGGGTTTTTCCGAATGTTTTTCCCTTAAATAAAAATTTGGTGGCGGCTCCACTTATCAAATCATATTCTTTTTGAATTTTTAACAAGTTCATCATCTCGTCGTAATTACGGTTGCGATAGATGGAGACTCCACTGGGGACTTTAGAGAGTCAAGCCTGCTTTAGTTGAGTGTCTCATATTGATCCCTTTCCTGTTTATTTGCATATCTGTTTGTTTGTTTATTTATCTATTTGTTTATTTGTTGTACAACCCTAGGATAGACGAACAATAAATTGTTATATATATCTATTGTGTTTCGAATTGCAGGTTGTTCTACACGTTCTAGGTGTACATGCATAATATGAGTGGGGCCCTACACCCGGGTCTGAGCGAAACCTAGGACTAGAGGGGCCTAGTGGTGTCACTAGGGATGCACATCTCAGTTGGCTATCACGAAAACTCCAGCTAGAGTGCGTCCTTTTCCAGTGTCCTGTAACCAGTAGCGTTCTCTATGGTTACAACCAACACTGTAGAATTGGAACTTGGCTCTAGTGACCTTCACAACCTCTAGGATTACAAACCACCTTCGGTGAGATGCATATATTAGAAGGATCTTAGATCCATATCACATCACCTTACTCAAGACTCTGAAAAGGCATATTTATTTTAAAAAAGCACAAAAATATTAAGATTTAAAATTGATTTAAATCAGCAAAATTAAAAAAAAAACAAAAAACAAAAAAAAAAACAGAATAGAACAAAACAAAACAAAATAGAAACTAAAAAGGAAGAAAAGAAATAAATTTGACAAATAAAATAAAAAAATCCTAAAAATTCAAAAATAATTTCTCAAAGTAATGAATTAAACTGGGGTAAACTTTTGTCCAAACCAATTCAAATTAAAAATCCAAAAAAAAAAAGAATTACAAAGTTGATGCAAAATAAAAAATCAAAAATAATTTTGGAGATTAATAGTTTAAAATAAAAAGTTGAAAATCTAAAAAAATAATTTCTCATCCAAAGATAGAGGAAATTAAAATGATCGCAAAAACAAACAAAAAAACAAAAAAACCTAGAAAAATTTTAGCAAGATCAAATTTATAAAGAAACTACTAAAAAAAAGGAATTGCTTTGATCATGTAAAATTAAAAAAAAATGGTCAACTTTCAAACTTTTAATTATTGGTGCATCTTAACATTGCATTCATTCATTCAGCACTTAAATTTCCCATTGAAAAGGAGATTTTGAAAATCATCATTGGAACATTGATATTCATGCATTCATCATCTCATCAAAGTTAATTTTAAAAATTTTACAAAAAAATAAGAATTGAAGAAAGACAACTTTCTCGACATCCTTATAGGACTCACTCCTAATTAAGACTCATGGATGAGTTGGAAAGGCAAAACAAAGAGGTGAGAAATGAGGTGAAAACTCTGAAAGATCAAATGGCCAAATTGATGGAGGCCATCCAACTGTCAAAACAGAAGGACATAAGGGGGTCCCTTCCAGAAGAACCAGTTGGCCCATCATATCCTTATGGCTACAATCGACAAAATCGTTTACCATCGACCATGCCTCCACAAACTGAAGGGGTTCATTATGGGTTCCCTCATGGGAAAGCACCCTTCATGAAACAAACACAAACCCAAACACAAAACCTACCTTCAAACACCATGGGAATCCCTCATATCATCCCAAACACCACTTCACATGAACCTACCCAAACCTACCAAATAAACATTACGGGGATGAATCCTATATCCACCCAAGGACCTCATCCAATACACACACCATCCTCTTACCCTCATAATATGCCAGGACAATACCATAGCCATCCTTCTGATGAAAATGCTGAGAAATGGAAAATCTTGGAAGGAAGGATCCGAGCAATTGAAGGGAGTGCATGTGATGTCAAAGATGCATCTGACTTATGTTTGGTCCCGGACGTGGTCATTTCTCCTAAATTCAAGGTTCCGAAATTCAAGAAATATCAGGGGACTGGTTGTCCAAGGAACCAGCTAGTCATGTATTGTAGGAGGATGGCTGCATGTGCTCATGATGACAAGTTGCTCATCCATTTCTTCCAAGATAGTCTAACTGGGGTAGCTGCCAACTGGTATACTCAGCTGGAACAGACACATATCCATTCATGGAAGGATCTAGCTGATGCATTCCTGAAACAGTATAAATACAACCTGAAGATGGCTCCAGACAGAACTCAGCTCTAGAACATAACTAAGAAAGGGGATGAGACTTTCATAGAGTATGCACAACACTAGTGAGAGCTAACAGCTCAAATGCAACCCCCACTATCTAAGAGAGAACTGGTCAACATGTTCGTAAATACACTCCAAGACAAGTTTTATGACAAGATGATTAGCAGTGTGACCACCAGTTTCTCTAATATTGTTGTCATAGGGGAAAGATTGAAGGTAGCATGCGCAGTGGAAGGATTGCGCACAAGTCTACAGAAACAATGAACACTTCTGTTGGAAAGAAGCAGGCAGGAGGAACATATAATGTGGCTTGTGCTCAAGGCCAATACAAGCCTCAAATGGCACCTTATAGGCCAACCAGTTTCCAACCACCACCTTATACTCCCTACACACCAGATCCATACATTGCCACAACTTATCAAACACACTACCCTCCAACTTACAACCATCCTATGCAAATCCAACCACTAACAACATACACAACTCAAACACAAGCCATGAGTCAAAATCCTAACCAAAGCCAAAAGAAAGAGAAGAAACCTGTCCAGTTTGATCCTATTCCGATGACCTACACTGAGCTGCTGCCTCAATTGATCCAGAATTCTCTAGTGGCTCCTTACCCTCTAAAGACTCAAGAACCGCCATTTCCTAAATGGTATGATCCAAATGCCAAGTGCAACTACTGTGCAGGATACATTAGTCATTCAACAGAGAATTCCAGGTTCTGAAGCAAAAGGTACAAAGCCTAATTGATATAAAATAGCTGGATTTTGGGATGCTTGCTCCTAATACAGGAAATAATCCATTACCAAATCATGAGGCCCCATCAACTAGCTGAAAGAAATTGGAGAAGTACAACGAGATGCCTTTTAAATAGCCAAGTCAAAGCTATCGAGGAAAGTCATCCAGGATTTTTTATATTTTTCAAAATCAATCCTTTGTAAATAAATCCCAATGAGAAATATAAAATTTACATTTTTCATATTGCTTGGGCATGTGCTTTACATTATTGACTTTACCTCTTGAATTTCCTTTCTTTTCATTATTCCCACCACTCATTCTATATCCAAACAATAAATACCCGTTGGTGACAATGTCGGTGTTGTAATAAATAATTTTGAGCGTCTCATTAATCAAACTCAAAGAGAAAAATCAAATGAGGAAGCAGAATAAACAAAATCGAAATTCAAGTAGGGATCTCAAATCAAGAGAAATAAAAAATATCCCGCTGGATCAAAAGTTCAAATCCAGGCAACATTTAGGGATACAAAATAGATCCGCTGAATTGAGAATCAAAACAATCCAAGCAGGACCCAAAAGAAGATCTGACCAAGAAAAAAAAAGGAAAAGAAACCCACCAGATTAAAGTTAAATAAATAATCCAGGCAAAATCAGGGTCAAAATTCAAGAAAAAAGAAGAAAAAACTCCGTTGAATTAAAATCAAAATAATCTAGGAAAAAACAAGGTCAAAAGTAAAGTTCAACAAAGTCATGATAAAAAAATGTCTTGTTGGATTTCTAAAAAAAAAATTCAGGAAAAAATTGGGATCAAGTCGAAAGCACGCTGGGTCGAAAATCCTCAAAGGATGACCTAGGCAGAAGTTAGGGCCCACAGGCAAAAAAAAACCTCACTAGGTCAAAAAATCTCAAACGGCGACCTAGGAAAAAGTTTAAGTTAGGGCCAAAACATAGTTTTTAACATGGTATGTAGAGCCTAATGAAAGGTAAATCTAATCTGTGACATATCCTGGGCCCATGATAAACCACCATTGTGTTCATCTATTTAGGAAAAATTAGCCATAATTACTGTACAATTAATGAATATTTGAATGTAATTCTATCTAATTTACTTTACTTTTGTAGGAATAGTTACAAAAGTAGAGAATCAAAAGCTAAAAGGAGGCAAAAAGGCATAAAAAGGTGAAGTAGTAATAGAAAGACAAAAAATCTCCTGTAAAGAGTCAGCATGCCTATGCTAGTTGGAGCAAGCGTTGACAATGGACTATATATTTCTCACACAACTGTGCAAACATGAGCACAGCTGTGTTGAATAATGAGCATAGTCGTGTAAATGCAAGAAGATTCCAAAAATGGTCTAAGTTAACCCTAATGATGTAGAAAAAGGTCGAAGTCAATGCTGACAAAATAAACGGTAATTTAGAGTGACCACGATAGCTTAAGAGATGACTTAGGTCAACTCAGCTTGAAGCAAAGGAAGTCCTAATCTACACTACTATGCTTTCTAGTCAAATTAAATTAAAGGCCTTAAATAAAAAGATGTGGGATCTTATGCAAGCATTGACCAACCTGCCCCGCTAACCTAGATTTTTGTTACACCTAAACCTAACCCGTATAATCTTTATGACTCTATAAGCCACGATGGTGAAGAATGTGTGGTTGAAGCCCATGTGGATTAACAAAATAAGGAGGCCAACTTCGTAAAGAATATCTATAACCCCACTTGGAAAAACCACCCCAATCTCTCTTGGGAAGGTGTCAAGATAATAATTTTACTATACCATTCAAAGTATTTATAGGCCCCTCACATGAAAAATGAAGAAGGTTATAGGTAAAAAGTAAAGGACCCAACTCCTAGAGAATCATGATTCCAAAACATGGAGACATAATTGTAAACACCCAATTATGTCCGAGACCCATTTTAAGGTGATTAATGTATAAAAGAAATTCGAAATGAATTAAAATTATAATTAAGGAAAAGATTCAAATTCAAAACTAATAAAAAAACAAACAAACAGAAAACAGAAAAACAGACAAACAAAAAAATAGACAAACAAAAAAAAATCCAAATAAAACATAAAAACAGAATTAATAAAAATGGAAAAAAGAAAGAAAATTAAAATGATTAGAAACTAAAAATAAAACAGTTTTTGAAAAAATATATAATAAAAGAATTTACTCAAAACAAAAATAAAAAAATTAAATAAATATACAAGAAATCTGAAAAATAAATAAATTTAATTTTTTTATTAAAACAGAAAATATAAAAATAAAAATTGTATATAAAATAGTAAAGAAAATAAAGAGGGAAAATATTGAAAATACTAAATAAAAAAATAAAAACTGAAAAAAAAAAGAAAAAGTAATCATAGATAAAATCCAGAAAATGAAATATTATGAAAAATAGTAAATAATAAAACAAATAAAAAGGAAAAACATTTTCTGAAGAATATAAAAAGAGGTAGAGAGAGGTTTCGGGCGTTTTTTTCTTTTCTGGGGGGCTTCTGCCCACTTTTAAAAAAGGAATAAAGGAAAACAAGCAGAGGAGGAGAGGAAAAGCGAGAATCGAAAAGAGGGAGCTACGTCCATTTTCCGGTGCCAAGACATTCCAAGAACGCCTCACCACCATCCAGAGTTTACCCCTGCACAGGTTGGCATCTGAATCTTTCCCTCCTCTAGTAATAATATAAGCAATTCATGACCCTTCCCCGTTAAACCAATTTCAATGCATTCTTGGTAAGGCATCATAGAGGAATCCCTAAATCATGACTCGAGTGAGATATTGCATGGGATCTTTCTGCATATTCGTCCTAGCATGAACGCATGTTAAGGATGG
Source organism: Canavalia gladiata (assembly GCA_037954105.1). Taxonomy (NCBI): domain Eukaryota; kingdom Viridiplantae; phylum Streptophyta; class Magnoliopsida; order Fabales; family Fabaceae; genus Canavalia; species Canavalia gladiata. The sequence continues at coordinate 37,171,631 of CM075658.1, read as the reverse complement.
GCTCGGCATTAAGGGCAGTAGAATATTTCTCCATACCCTTGATGAAGAACCATAAGAACTGGAATATGAATCAGAATCAGTAATAGGATGTGCTAGGAGCTGCGTTCTTGGTCGTTGCATGGGTGCAAATAAATCTTTAGTTTTGATCCTTGCAATCGTCATTCATACAAAAATCGGGCAAGCAACGTCTAAAGCAGCAACTGATTTGGTTTTAAGTGTGACCTAAATTCTTAGGAAGCATGGCGTTGTGGGGAAGTTTGTTGAATTCTATGGTAATGGCAGTATGAATATATTCCAAGAGCCTCACTCGCTTTACTCTTGTTTCCTTTCAAAGCTAAAAGTTTGAGACAGTATGGGTAACTGAACGTAGTGGCATGAGAGTGGGAGAAGGACCCAAGTTGTGATGTCCATATGGAAGCCTTATGAATTATTCAACACAAAATTAATGCATTAGCATATTGCTGGAATTATTAGGCTCTGTTTGTTCATGACATTTTAGCCAAAATTGGATGAACGTTAGCAAACACGAGGTTTTCTGTTGCTTCGGTAACGTCTGATGCATGCATGAATATTATGAAGATATATAAACACCATGCAAGGTCTTTATATTTTAATTTAAAATGTTAAGGACACAGTCGCGAGTTTGGCTTAGTGGCTAGAGAGACGCACCTCTTGCATCCACCATATACTGTGTTTGAATCCCACAACTTGCTGTTTTTAATTTAATTCGATGACAGGTCTAATATGAATTAAATTAAAATAACTGCACTATGTACCCAACCAGGCGCTTGGCCTAGTGGTTGGGGGCGTTTGTAGACACTCCATGACCAAGGGTTCGATCCTCCCCACAGGCAGTTTGTTTTTTGAATAACCACCCACTTTAGCACCTGATATAAATATAGAGAGAAGAGTTTAAAACTAAATCATAAGCTTGGCCTGGTGGTACCTCTAGGGGTCTGCATTGCCCTGGGCGTGGGTTCTAATCCCACCTCCAGCGTTTCCCATTTTGCCTATCAATAATGCCCATTCTGCCCTGGTTATCAGAAAATACCAAATTACCCCCTGTCCCCCTTGGAATCCCAGAATTCCTGACATGACCCTGCCTTTGTAAATCACCACATTACCCCCTTAAAAATTAATAAAAATTCCAGAAATTCAAAAATTAAATAAAAATTCCAAAAATTAATAAAAAATTTCCAGAAAATTACATAAAAAATAAAAATCACAGAAAATTACATAAAAAATAAAAAAAATTCCAGAAAATGCATAAAAATTAAAAGAAATTCTGAAAATATAGAAAAACAATAAAAGCAGTAAAAATTTAGAAAATTGAAATATTCCGAAATAAATCATAAGACACTTCAAATTCCTAATTGCCTCCAAAAGTCTAAAAAATGAAGAATCTTTTATTATATTCAAGCTTTCTTTTATTCAAAGATCGATATCCTTTACAAATTATTTCTATCTCAAAAATTTAAAGAATCTTTTTTGATATTTTGGGATTTTTAAGTCTCACGCAATGGGCTCTAAATGGAGAACTGGCGGTTTACCTGTTGTTCAACATTTAGTAGTTCGTATAGGTCCTTGTGCTGCCTTAGCCGCCTCGGGCCTTGTGCATGAGTGGACTTGAGGTCCTTTTCAAATTAAAAAATATATATCTTTTCCTAAATGTTTTGGGATTCTAAGTCTCACGCAATGGGCTCTAAATGGGGAACTGGCGGTTTACCTGCTGTTCAACATTTAGTAGTTCGTATAGGTCCTTGTGCTTCCTTAGCCGCCTCGGGCCTTGTGCATGAGTGGGCCAAAGACCCCTCCCAAAGATAAAACTTTCTCAAAACAAGATCTTTAAAATAATCTTTTCTCAAGCATTTTCGAAGGTCAAGCCTTCACAAACCAGAACTACGTAAGCCTTGAGTTTCCCATTGCACCGGGGAATACGTAGGAGCAGAATCAAGTCCTGTCAGGCTAACCTCTATCAAGTATTTATTTTCACTCTAATTAAAGGGATCAAACAATTTTCAAATAATCACACACTCAGTTTAAAGGTACTGTTCTTCGGAACAGGCGAGTGGGGTGCCTAACACCTTCCCCACTCGTAACCGACTCCGAACCTAAATCTCTTCCTTGAGTCAGGGTTTTGCCAAATCTTTTCCCTTAAATAAAAATTTGGTGGCGACTCCACATTAATTCAAAACAATTCATTTTCAAAATTTTAGCAAGTTCGTCGTCTCGTCGGAATTACGGTTACGACAGATGGCGACTCCACTGGGGATTTTAGAGAGTCAAGCCCATTCAATTGAGTGTGTCATAATTGATCTCTTTCTTGTTTATTTGCACGATTTCTTTCTTGTATTTTTTTGCACGATTTATTTATCTGTTTACTTATTTGTTGTCTGTTTGTTTATTCTCTGTATAACCCTAGGATAGACAAATAATAAATTGCTATATATATCTGTGCAATTTCCCCAATTGCAGGTATCCCAAATTATGTGCCCTCATACATTGCATATGCATTTATCATGAGTAGGGCCTTACACCCGGGTCTGAGTGCTACCTAGGATAGAGGGATCTAGTGGTGTCACGCTGGGGCCTACGTCCTGTGTGGCTATCACGAAAATCCCAGCTAGAGTGCGTCCTATTCATAATGCCCCACAACTAGTGGCTACTTCTACTGTTGTGGCAACCATTATGGACTGGAACTTGGCTCTAGGGACCTATACACCTTAGGATTAATAACCACCTTTGAGAGGTTCATACAAAAGGCCATAGATCCTTAGGACAGGTAACCCGCATAAGAAGCAAAGAGGGCACACACACCCTTTTCAAGATACAAGGTTCGCCGCTCATAGGCACTTATTTGAATCAAACAATATGAAGCAGCAAAAGGAAGCTAAAAGCTAAAATTGGGGAAACACAAAAATTAAAAACCGAAATCAAATAAAAGTTTGAAATCAAGATAAAAATCAAGAAAACAAAATAGAAGGAGAAAATTCCTAGGAAAATTAGAAAAATATTTTGAAAATATTGAAAAGACTCAAAAAAAAAAGGCTTAAAAAGACGTTTTAGAAATAGAAAATTAGGAAAATAATCTTTTGAAAATACTGAAAATATAAAAAGATTTAATAGGAGAGAAAATGAAATTTTGAAAACCTAAAGAACGCTTTCTAGAAAGATTTCAGTAAAGATAAAAGATTTTCAAAACAAAACTAAAGGCTTTTTAGCAAAACAAAAAATACCAAAACTCCTAAAAACGAATTCCTTAAAAATCAAGAATGAATAAATAAAGAAACTCTGATTTATTTTCAAAATAGTCAAACTTCAAATCTCTAAAACTTATTTGTGCATGATATTCATTCATTCATCCAGTCATAAATTTATCGTAAAAAAAAAAGGAAGAGAAAAATTTCAAGAAAAATCATTCCATACCTTTTTTTTTCATACTCACTATATTAACATCTTTATCATTCATGATTTCTGCATTCAAATTATTTCTCAAAAATCAATTTTTTAACTTTAACAGAAAATTGGAAAAACACAACTTCCTCGACATCCTTATAGAACTCGAGCACAATCAAGAATCATAGATAAGCTGGAGAGACAAAATGAGGAGCTAAGAAATAAGGTCAAATCACTGAAGGAACAGATGGCCAAGCTAATGGAGGCCATCCAGCAGTCTAAACAGAAGGAGGCGACAGAATCCTTGCCGAAAGAACCAACAGACCCGTCATATCCTCCTGGGTTCACTCCACCATCAACTATGCCTTCGCTAACCGAAAGAGTTCATTACGGGTATCCTCACGGGCAAGCCCAAATACAAACTCAAACACATAACCCACCTCCAAACACCATTCCACAAGCATACCAAACGGCTGTTGGGGGAACGAATCCTATGTTCACCCAAGGGCCTCACCCTGTGTACATACCATTTTCTCAAGCTCACCATCTGCCAGAGGAACACCCAAGCCATCCTTCAAATGAGGATACTGAAAAGTGGAGAATCCTAGAAGGTAGAATCCGAGCAATTGAGGGAAACGCTTATGAAGCCAAAGACGCAGCAGATCTGTGCCTGGTTCCTGACGTGGTCATCCCTCCCAAATTCAAGGTTCCTGAATTCGAAAAGTATCAAGGAACCAACTGTCCAAAGAAACATCTGACTATGTACTGTAGGAAGATGTCTGCATGTACCCACGATGAGAAGCGCTCATCCATTTCTTTCAAGACAGCTTAACCGGGGCAGCTGCAAACTGGTACACTCAACTTGAGCGGACACACATCCGTTCATGGAGAGACCTCGTTGAGGCTTTCACAAAGCAGTATCAGTATAATACAGAGATGGCCCCTAATCAGACGCAGCTCCAGAATATGACCAAGAAGGGAGAAGAGTCCTTCAAGCAGTACGCCCAACGCTGGCGGGAGCTGGCTGCTCAAGTACAACCTCCCTTATCCGAAAGGGAATTGGTCAGCATGTTCATGGACACACTCCAAGATCCTTTATATGTCAAAATGGTCGGCAGTATAACTTCTAGCTTCTCTGATGTCGTCATCATTGGAGAGAGGATCGAAGGTGGCATGCGCCGTGGAAAGATCGTGCAAAAGCCTACGGGGACAGTCAATGCTTCCAATGGGTCTGGGAAGAAAAAGACAGGAGAGACCTGCAATATGGCTTCTAATCAAGGCCAATACATTCCTCAAATGGCACCCTATAGTCCAGCTGGCTTCCGACCACCACCATACACACCATACACACCTTACACACCTTACACACCATACTCTTACATTGCAGCTACATACCAAACACCATACCCTCCTACTTACAACTATCCGACACAAGTCCGACCACCAACACCATATACGACCCAAACACAAGCCATAAGCCAGAATCCTAATCAAAGCCAGAAAAAGGAGAAGAAACCCGTCCAATTCGATCCTATCCCAACCTCCTACACTGAGCTCCTACCTCGGCTGATCCAAAACTCGTTGGTTGCGCCTTATCCTCTGAAACCTCAGGAGCCACCATATCCTAATTGGTACAACCCAAATGCCAAATGTGATTACCATGCAGGATTCATTGGTCATTCTACAGAGGATTGTCTAGCGTTGAAGCGAAAGGTACAAAGCTTGATTGACGCAAAATGGCTGGATTTCGGGAGGCTCGCTCCTAACACAGAAAGCAATCCATTGCCAAATTACGAGAGCCCATCGACCAGCTGACCGAGATGGGAACAACACAACGAGTCTCTTTGTACAAATTGAGGATATTCATCCGGAAATTGTCGTACTTTTCAAAATCAATCTTTTGTAAATAAGTTTCAATGAATAATAAAAATTTACATTTTTTCATGTTTCTTGAGCACGTGCTTTACATCTTTGGCTTTACTTCTAAAAAATTTTACCCTTCCTTTTCATCACTTAGCCCACTTCTTATTCCTATACCAAAACAATAAATACCAATTGGTGAGGATGCAAGTGCTGTAATAAATAATCTTGAACGTTTAATTAATCAAGCTTAAAAGAGAAAAGCCCAATGAGGAAGTAGAATAAACAACAAGGGATTCTAGATCACCATTCAAGGTGTATTGTCAAACAAAAATATCCCGCTGGAACCAAGTTTAAATCCAGGAAAATTAGGGATGGAAGAAAAGATCCGCTGAATTGGAAGCCTTAAATGATCCTGGCAAGATCAATATTCAACTACACAAAATTCAAGAAAAAGGAGAAGACTCGCTGGATTAAAGTAAAAAATAATCCAGACGAAATCGAGGTCAAAACATAAAATTCAAGAAGAAGAGAAGCCCGCTGGATTAAAAGCCAAAAATAATCCAGGCAAAAGTAGGTTTAAAGTTCAAAATAATGAACCGACAAAGTCATGATCAGAAAAGGTCTTGCCGGTTTTCAACAACAATTCAAGAAAAAAATCAGGATCATATAAGAGCCCGCTAGGTCGACAATCATCAAAGAAGACCTAGGCAAAATTTAGGGCACAATCAAGCAGAAGGCCTGCTAGGTCGAAAACCCGTAAGGGCGACCTAGGCAAAAGCTAGGGCGCAATCAAGCAGAAGGCCCGCTAGGTCGACAATCTTCAAAAGAGACCTAGGCAAAAGTTAGGGCACGATCAAACAAAAGCCCGCTAGGTCATCAATCCTCAAGAACAACCTAGGCAAAAGTTAGGGCACAATCAAGAGCCCACTAGGTTGAAAACTCGTAAGGGCAACCTAGGAAAAAGTTAGGGCAAAACAAAAGACCTGCTGGGTTGAAAACTCAAAAGAACAACCCAGGAAAAATTAAGGTCAATCCAGGAATCCCAAGACAACATGACATTTCTGCACTTCATATCTTCCTAAAACTGGGGCAAAATCTTGCCATTTCTCAAAGTTTGGCTAATTTGACAATCAAGATTATGAAAAGCAGCATTGGCATTTTTCATCAAAAGGTGCCATTTGGGCAATCGAACCCACCCCTTTCATCATCCTTTTCCTTTCAAGTACACCACCTTAAAACATACAACCTCAAAATTTTCTATATCCTTCTTTTGACCATCCAGCATCACTTTGCACACCTCGATAGCGCACATGCCAAAAGAGATGTGAAAAATGTAAAAATAAAAAGGATTAATTTTGAAAATTTATGACAAGTCAGATGAATCCTCAACCGTTGCAACACAATAGGATTGTTTCCCAAAGATTCGTCTTCCTACCAGCCATGATGCCACCAAAGAAGGAGTGTGCCTTATTCAATACTACTGACCATTGTGGGATCTCAAAGATCCTGACAAAAGCAAATTTACAGAATTGACCAAGAAAACTCCGAAATCGAGTCAATCCAACTCGTCCCGATTCTTGATTCTTTTCACACCCACTATGGGGTTGTCGAGGAAAGATGTGTCAGAAAAATCAAAAAATCAAGAGAAACAAAAATTTTACACCATTTCGTGGTTTGCATTCAATAGCATCTGTTTCATCAAATAAGGATTTCAAGCATCAAAGTAAAAATCCTGCATCATTTTACATATTTCAAGCATTGAAATAAGAACCCCACATCATCATTGCATTCTCGTCATTTACTCAAACAACACAAAAGCATCCTTATTCAAGCATTGCATAGCCCATTTTTCAAAACTAAATTTTCGGAATCAATCATAATTTGAAACCGAATCAGGTTCAAACTGGGGCAAATGCTTGCCCACACAAAAATACAGTTTGAGATTATGGATCAAGTCCAAACTGGGGCAAACGCCTGCCCACAAAAATTTTAATTTGAGGCCATCCTCAAATTCTGAACCAAGAACAAGATTGGGGCAAACACTTGCCTAGAAAATTCAAGTTGAGGCTATCCTCAATTCCTCAACGTCAGAAAATCAAACTGGGGCAAATACTTGCCCACACAATTCAATTTGAGGACATCCTCAAACTCTAGGTCAAGCCCAAATTGGGGCAAATGCTTGCCCACACAATTCAATTTGAGGTCACCCTCAAAATCAAGTTCAAACAAGGGCAAACGCTTGCCCACAAAAATTCAAATCAAGCTCATTTTCATTCTCATCGAGGCCTAAACTGGGGCAGACACTTGCCTAAACTCCCTTCAAATCGAGACATACATCAATTATCAAGAATCTTAAAACTGGGGCAAAATGGTTGCCCAAGTCTCTTCAAGAAAATAATGTCGAGTACTTAAAAACCTTCGGGTCCATAGTAGGATAAGCTATTTGTTTTAATTCAAGAAGAACACATTCAAAATAAGTCGTCCGGGGTAGCTAACGAAGAAGTCCATATCCCCTCTGCACGTGCCACCCCAAGGCACATCAATATTATTTTCCATACCTGTCGTCACAGGTCATTCTCTCGCCTGCATCAACAGGCTGCCATCTTTATCAAGTATCTATCTTCATTCCACCCTGGCAACAACAGGACCTCCGCATGATTCCTGCCTGTCTTAACAGGCGCATTTCTTTCCTGTCAACAACAGGGCTTTTCTTCGATACCTGTCCTAACAGGTCTTCACCTTTTTCTTTTTCGCCTGTTTAGCAGGCTTGCATTTTTCCTGTCAACAACAGGAGCGCGTCTACACAGTTTAGTCATTGACACCAATTTTTCCTGTCTTCACAGGTTCTTTTCACATCCCACTTCAAAGTCACCCGTCTCAACAAGTCCCTTTTTTTGCTATTCAAATAGTCATCTTCAAGTTTTCTTTTCTGCATCATGGCCTATGTTGTCAGGCCTCATCAAACTTTTATTCTCCGCATACATCCTGTCAAGCAGGATTTCATCTGCATCCATAGTGTCAAGTAGGATTTCAAGTTTTATTCTCTGCACTCATCCTGTTAAGCAGGACTTCTTTTTTCCGCATACAGCCTGTCAAACAGGACGTCATTTTTATTTTCTGCATACATCCTGTCAAGCAGGATTTCATCTGCACTCATCCTGTCAAGCAGGACTTCATGTTTAATTCTGCATACATCCCGGCTACAGCGGGACCTCATTTGCATTTTCCTGTCAACAACAGGACCTCAAGCATGTCTTTTTTCTCCACCTATCAAGCAGGTTAGCATTTATCCTGGCAACAGCAGGATTTCATCATTTGCATCTTCCCGGCAACAGCGGGACTTCATTTGCATTCTCCTGTCAACAACAGGATTTCAAGCATGTTTAATTTTCTGTCCACCTGTCAAGCAGGTTTGCATTCATCCTGGCAACAGCAGGATTTCATTTGCATTTATCCTGGCAACAACAGGATTCCTTCATTTGCATTCTTCTGTCAACAACAGGACTTCAAGCACGTTCAATCTTCTGTCCACCTGTCAAGCAGGTTTGCATTTATCCTGGAAACAGCAGGATTTCATTTGCATTCTTCCCGTCAACAACTGGGTTCCCCTCAAGTTTTCATTTCTGCTCACTAGCCTATGTTGTCAGGCCATAACATTGCATCTTTACCTTCCTGCTCACTGGCCTATGTTGTCAGGTCATAACATTACATCTTTACATTCCTGCTCACTAGCCTATGTTGTCAGGCCATAGCATCGAATCTTTACCTTTCTGCTCACTAGCCTATGTTGTCAGGCCATAGCATTGCATCTTTACCTTCTTGCTCATTGGCCTATGTTGTCAGGCCATAGCATTACATCTTTGCATTCTTGCTCACAGGCCTATGTTGTCAGACCATAGCATTACATCTTTGCATTCTTGCTCACTGGCCTATGTTGTCAGGCCATAGCATTCCATCTTTGCATTCTTGCTCATTGGCCTATGTTGTCAGGCCATAGCATTCCATCTTTACATTCTTGCTCACTGGCCTATATTGTCAGGCCATAGCATTACATCTTTGCATTCTTGCTCACTGGCCTATGTTGTCAGGCCATAGCATTGCATCTTTACATTCTTGCTCACTGGCCTATGTTGTCAGGCCATAGCATTACATCTTTGCATTCTTGCTCACTGGCCTATGTTGTCAGGCCATAGCATTGCATCCTTGCATTCTTGCTCACTGGCCTATGTTGTTAGGCCATAGCATTCCATCCTTACATTCTTGCTCACTGGCCTATGTTGTTAGGCCATAGCATCGCATCTTTTCATTCTTGCTCACTGGCCTATGTTGTCAGGCCATAACATTGCATCCTTACATTCTTGCTCACTGGCCTATGTTGTCAGGCCGCCATATAGTTTAGGTTTACTACTTTCAGGCCTATGTTGTGAGGCCGCCTTGTAGTTTAGATTTACTGCTTTCAGGCCTATGTTGTCAGGCCGCTGTAGTTTAGATTTACTGTTTTCAGGCCGATGTTGTCAGGCCACCCTGTAGTTTAGATTTACTGCTTTCAGGCCTATGGTTTCAGGCCACCATGTAGTTTAGGTTTACTGCTTTCAGGCCTATGTCGTCAGGCCGCTATAGTTTAGATGTATTGCTTTCAGGCCTATATTGTCAGGCCGCTGTAGTTTAGATTTATTGCTTTCAGGCCTATATTGTCAGGCCGCTGTAGTTTAGATTTATTGCTTTCAGGCCTATGTTGTCAGGCCACCCTATAGTTTAGACTTACTGCTTTGAGGCCTATGTTGCCAGGCCACCATATAGTTCAGATGTACTGCTTTTAGGCCTATGTTGTCAGGCCCCATACTTTAGCTTATAACTTCAGCATCATGAAAAGTCAAACCTTGTATGACTCACACATAGCCCCTGTAACCCTAGGGACATGGTGATTCGGAGGTTGGTACTGCGCTCTCCTCGGACATAATCTGTTTACGTCTTTACCCATTTCTTACCATGATAATACAGAAAATATTTCTCGTATTATCTGACAAGAAAATGAGTAAAGAGGGGCAAACTGTAAACATCCAATTATGTCCGAGACCCATTTTAAGGTGATTAATGTATAAAAGAAATTCGAAATGAATTAGAATTATAATTAAGGAAAAGATTCAAATTCAAAACTAATAAAAAAAAAGACAAACAGAAAACAGAAAAACAGACAAACAGAAAAATAGACAAAAAAAAAATCCAAATAAAACATAAAAATAGAATTAATAAAAATAGAAAAACAAAAGAAAATTAAAATGATTAGAAACTAAAAATAAAACAGTTTTTGAAAAAATATATAATAAAATAATTTACTCAAAACAAAAATAAACAAATTAAATAAATATACAAAAAATCTGAAAAAATAAATAAATTTTTTTTAATTAAAACAGAAAATATAAAAATAAAAATTGTATATAAAATAGTAGAGAAAATAAAGAGGGAAAATATTGAAAATACTAAATAAAAAAATAAAAACTAAAAAAAAGAAAAAATAATCATAGATAAAATCCAGAAAATGAAATATTATGAAAAATAGTAAATAATAAAACAAATAAAAAGGAAAAACATTTTCTGAAGAATATAAAAAGAGGTGAGAGAGGTTTCGGGCGTTTTTTTCTTTTCTGGGGGGCTTCTGCTCACTTTTAAAAAAGGAAAAAAGGAAAACAAGCAGAGGAGGAGAGGAAAAGCGAGAATCGAAAAGAGGGAGCTACGTCCATTTTCCGGTGCCAAGACATTCCAAGAACGCCTCACCACCATCCAGAGTTTATCCCTGCACAGGTTGGCATCTGAATCTTTCCCTCCTCTAGTAATAATATAAGCAATTCATGACCCTTCCCCGTTAAACCAATTTCATTGCATTCTTGGTAAGGCATCATAGAGGAATCCCTAAATCATGACTCGAGTGAGATATTGCATGGGATCTTTCTGCATATTCGTCCTAGCATGAACGCATGTTAAGGATGGGCTCGGCATTAAGGGCAGTAGAATATTTCTCCATACCCTTGATCAAGAACCATAAGAACTGGAATATGAATCAGAATCAGTAATAGGATGTGCTAGGAGCTGCGTTCTTGGTCGTTGCATGGGTGCAAATAAATCTTTAGTTTTGATCCTTGCAATCGTCATTCATACAAAAATCGGGCAAGCAACGTCTAAAGCAGCAACTGATTTGGTTTTAAGTGTGACCTAAATTCTTAGGAAGCATGGCGTTGTGGGGAAGTTTGTTGAATTCTATGGTAATGGCAGTATGAATATATTCCAAGAGCCTCACTCGCTTTACTCTTGTTTCCTTTCAAAGCTAAAAGTTTGAGACAGTATGGGTAACTGAACGTAGTGGCATGAGAGTGGGAGAAGGACCCAAGTTGTGATGTCCATATGGAAGCCTTATGAATTATTCAACACAAAATTAATGCATTAGCATATTGCTGGAATTATTAGGCTCTGCTTGTTCATGACATTTTAGCCAAAATTGGATGAACGTTAGCAAACACGAGGTTTTCTGTTGCTTTGGTAACGTCTGATGCATGCATGAAAATTATGAAGATATATGAACACCATGCAAGGTCTTTATATTTTAATTTAAAATGTTAAGGACACAGTCGCGAGTTTGGCTTAGTGGCTAGAGAGACGCACCTCTTGCATCCACCATATACTATGTTTGAATCCCACAACTTGCTGTTTTTAATTTAATTCGATGACAGGTCTAATATGAATTAAATTAAAATAACTGCACTATGTACCCAACCAAGCGCTTGGCCTAGTGGTTGGGGGCGTTTGTAGACACTCCATGACCAAGGGTTCGATCCTCCCCACAGGCAGTTTGTTTTTTGAATAACCACCCACTTTAGCACCTGATATAAATATAGAGAGAAGAGTTTAAAACTAAATCATAAGCTCGGCCTGGTGGTACCTCTAGGGGTCTGCATTGCCCTGGGCGTGGGTTCCAATCCCACCTCCAGCGTTTCCCATTTTGCCTATCAATAATGCCCATTCTGCCCTGGTTATCAGAAAATACCAAATTACCCCCTGTCAAATCCCTTAATACCCAATAGGTCCCAACAAGGGAAATGACCACATTACCCCCTTAAAAATTAATAAAAATTCCAGAAATTCAAAAATTAAATAAAAATTCCAAAAATTAATAAAAAATTTCCAGAAAATTACATAAAAAATAAAAATCACAGAAAATTACATAAAAAATAAAAAAAATTCCAGAAAATGCATAAAAATTAAAAGAAATTCTGAAAATATAGAAAAACAATAAAAGCAGTAAAAATTTAGAAAATTGAAATATTCCTAAATAAATCATAAGACACTTCAAATTCCTAATTGCCTCCAAAAGTCAAAAAAATGAAGAATCTTTTATTATATTCAAGCTTTCTTTTATTCAAAGATCGATATCCTTTACAAATTATTTCTATCTCAAAAATTTAAAGAATCTTTTTTGATACTTTTGGATTTTTAAGTCTCACGCAATGGGCTCTAAATGGGGAACTGGCGGTTTACCTGCTGTTCAACATTTAGTAGTTCGTATAGGTCCTTGTGCTGCCTTAGCCGCCTCGGACCTTGTGCATGAGTGGACTTGAGGTCCTTTTCAAATTAAAAAATATATATCTTTTCCTAAATGTTTTGGGATTCTAAGTCTCACGCAATGGGCTCTAAATGGGGAACTGACGGTTTACCTGCTGTTCAACATTTAGTAGTTCGTATAGGTCCTTGTGCTGCCTTAGCCGCCTCGGGCCTTGTGCATGAGTGGGCCAAAGACCCCTCCCAAAGATAAAACTTTCTCAAAACAAGATCTTTAAAATAATCTTTTCTCAAGCATTTTCGAAGGTCAAGCCTTCACAAACCAGAACTACGTAAGCCTTGAGTTTCCCATTGCACCGGGGAATACGTAGGAGCAGGATCAAGTCCTGTCAGGCTAACCTCTATCAAGTATTTATTTTCACTCTAATTAAAGGGATCAAACAATTTTCAAATAATCACACACTCAATTTAAAGGTACTGTTCTTCGAAACAGGCGAGTGGGGTGCCTAACACCTTCCCCACTCGTAACCGACTCCAGAACCTAAATCTCTTCCTTGAGTCAGGGTTTTTCCAAATCTTTTCCCTTAAATAAAAATTTAGTGGCGACTCCACATTAATTCAAAACAATTCATTTTCAAAACTTTAGCGAGTTCGTCGTCTCGTCGGAATTACGGTTTTGACAATAATTCCAAAACATAGAGACATAAATATCTCAAGCCCAAGGTGAACCCGAAGGAATAGACTAATGCAGTTACTAACAATCATGAAGAGGTTATTGATAGCTTTTCAACCCTAACTGATGGAAGACAAGATAAAAAAGGAAGAAGGATGACAAAACATTAGAGAAGGCTCCCAAGAGACCCCATATGGAGCCTTACCAGCCTAGGATACCCTTCCCTCAAAGAATGAAGTGAAATAAAAATGATCCAAAATTTGTCAAATTCTTAGACATCCTAAAATAACTAAGGATCAACATCCCTTTGTGGAGTAGATTTTTGGCAACAAAAAGAAACTGGAGAATGACATGATTGTCAAGCTCAACAAGGAGTGCTCTATCATTCTCCTCTAGAAATTGCCACCAAAGCTTAAAGATCTAGGGAGTTTTACTATACTTTGTACCATTCGTGTCTCTTATTTTGATAAGGCTTTATGTGACTTATGCACCAATATTAACCTAATGTCTTTATTTGTCTATAGAAGGTTGGATATGAATGAGTATAAAACTACATTATTGTTTGCATCTTACAGATGGGACAATCGTATACCCAAGGGGGATAGTGGAGTTTTTTTTTTTGAAAATAGACAAGTTTATCTTTGATGCGAACTTTATTTTTCTTGAAATGGAGGAAGAAGTGACGGTTCCACTACTCTTGGGAAGATCCCTCTTGGCCACTGTATAGATCATAATTGATGTGTAGCAAGGAAAAATCATCTTGAGGTTTAAAGGTGATGAAATGGTGTTCTTGTAACATTATAAATTTTATAGAATGCTCTTCCTTTTTGAGCTTTCCCTCTATGTAGGATATTTTAATTGAATACACCTTGGAGAAACTTCTAGTACTTAAGGTTGATGCCAAATGTCACTTCTAGGATTGTATTGAGGATTTGATGGACTTAGAGGTAGGTATACCCAAGGAAATTAGAGATGGAGGTAATAAATTTAATGCTATAAAGAATCTTGGGACCTGTAAGCCTAAGCCACCAATTGAAGAACCCCAGTTCTTGGACTTAATCCCTTCCTTTCAAACCTTAAGTATGTATTTCTGTCCCTTCTTTCTTTTTCTATTATTATCTTTGCTAACCTTCTAGGAACAATGGAAGAAAAACTGGTGAGGGTCTTGAGAGAAAATAAAGAAGTTTTTGGGCAGTCCATTCATGACATCAAAGACATAAGCTCCACAATTTGCATCCACAAGATCCATTTGGAGGATGAGCTTAAACCGAGGATATTACCACAAAGGAGGATGAACCCGAGTCTTTAGGAGAAGGTTAAGAAGGAGGCCATTAAGCTCCATGATGCAGGTATAATCTATCCCATCTCTTACAATCCTTGGGTGAGCCCTACGTAAGTTATCCCTAAGAGGGGAGGCACTGCAGATATAAAGAATGATTGGAAAGAGATAATCATAGTAAGGAAAGTAACTAGCTGGCAAGTATGTATAGATTCTAAAAAGATAAATAAGGCTACTTATAAGATCATTTTTCCCTTCCTTTTATTTATGAAATGTTGAAAAATTGTCCAGTCATGAATTTTATTGTTGTTTGGATGGCTATTCTAGCTATATAAAAATACTTGTGGATCTTCAAGACTATGAGAAAATTACTTTTACATACCCTTTTAGTATCTTTTTTCATATAGGAGAATGCCCTTTGGCATGTGTAATTCCCATGCTACTTTTTAAATATGCAGGATGTCTATTTTTTCTGACTTATTAAAGGATTTCTTGGAAGTTTTATGGATGAATTTTCTATTTACAACCCTTTTTTCTTGTAGATATCTACAAAATTTGGAGTAGGTATTAATTAGGTCCAAGAGAACCAACTTGGTTCTTAATTGGGAAAAGTGTCAATTCATGGTAAGTGAATGTATTTTCTTGGGACATAAGATCTCTAAAAGATGTATTCAGGTTGATTCACTTAAGGCTGAGGTTATCTCCAAACTTGCACCTTGTTCGGAGTTTTCTTGAACATGCATCATTTTATAAGAGGTTCATAAAATCTTTTTCTAAAATTAAAAAAATCCTTTCCAATTTAGTAATGAAAGAGGTCTCCTTTGATTTTAATGATGCATGTCTCTTTGCTTTTGAGACTCTTAAAGCTAAATAATAAAGCCAACTACTATGATTACCTTCGACTGGTCTCTACCCTTTGAACTAATTTATGATGCTAGTGGTATAGGTGTAGGAGAATTTTTAGAGAAGAAAAAGGAGAATGTGTTCTAGGTCATCTATTACACATGTAAACCTTAGATGAGAACCACCAGAACCTTACTACCACCAAAAGGCTAGACATCTTAGCATCCTCAAAATTTTGAGAGAGTTGTCTGACCCATATCTTTCTTACCATTTCCCTTAGCGCGATTTCATTTTTTCTTTTGGCATCCTTTCGTAGAATCTTGCTAGAAGGAATCTTGTCATAGTGCATGGTACAAAGTCTCTTACCAGCCTTGATGACACTACCGTTTTGTATTTCTTATCTTAGGTTTAAGATTATGAATAATTTTTTGAATTAGCTTGTTCTTATTTGTCTTCTTTTTTTATATGTAACTAACCCCCAAGGCTTTGGTTTACCTTGTAATGTAGCTATTAGAACCATATTTTTCTTTATGAATGATTATATATTTTCATTATGAACGATTGTAGAGTTCTTTATCGAATTGTGTTACTTTATTACGTTTAATCCATTAATGAAAATCAACTACTCTTGTTAATCTTTAAGTTGGATGGGAAGTAGGCGATCATAACATTCCCTAATTACAAGACCTATAAACTAATCAAGTTTGAGTGTTTTGAAGGATCAATTAGGGTTCTTGGCTTCTAACTAGTTATTAACTTGATCATCATGTTTGTCCATAACTTTTCACTTGTTTTATTTACTTTTTTTACTTTTCTTTAAAATTTCTTTCATATTCTCATTTATTACACTTGCAACAAAACCTCTCTTTTGGTCAACTCAAAATTTGGAATTTTAACTTCTATTGTAGATTATTAGCATAGTCTCTATAGGATCAACATTGGGGTCTCAAATACCCCCTTCCTACAAGTACAAGTATACTTGCCTGTGGGTAAAAATTGGCATACGGTTTTTACACTCATATTTTTTACTCTTCACCAGATTTTCATTCTTTTGTTTTTTTATGAATGGTTTCCCATCTATCCTGGTGATATTTACAATAGTTAAAGTAAGTCTCTCTTTTGTTATTTTCTTTCTTGTTTCATATTTATTTCCTTTCCTCTAAACCCCTATATTTCTTCTTTTTTGTTTCTCATTTCAATTTGATCCTTAAACACTTCACTTGGGGTAATATGCACCAAAGTTACCCTTTGGGAATTAAAAAGTAACGAGTATCTATTGGTATATCTATTATGATGGACATTCCTATCAAATTAATAACCTTCAAAATAACACATGGCTTACCTCCATAGGCATTACATTACATAATACTTTATCTAAATATCTACTTATAAAAAAAGAAGGATGAATGTCTATTTATAAGATCACCATTATCACTAACTCATTAAAACTTATATGGCTTAGGATAAGGGATGGTTTCTAATCCTAACTTACTAAACTAACCTAACACTAGCTACATTTGTACAATCATCTCCATTAATGATAACAAAACATATTTGACCATTCATTGAACACCTTGTGTGAAATATGTTCTCCCTCTTTTACTCATCATTAGCTAGACTTCCTAATAGACTTTTAACTATTAAAAGGTTTCCTTTATAAGCATATTCAAATACATCAACACTATTTGATGATGATGAGATTAGAAGGTTTGAAGAAGATGATCCAAAAGATGGGTGTTCCTCAATTTTATTCATGATCATGATTTTCCTATTAAGGAAATGAGAGGTAATGTGTCATCTTCCTAAGAACTTAGAACACTTATTGGAGGAAGTGGTTTCTTTCTTCTTTTTATGGTTTATGGAACTTGAGGGTTGGATAGGTTTTGAGGATATTAGTCCTTTGGCTCCTTGTTCTATTTTAATTTGTTAAAATTGGATTTCCAATTTGATTCCTTACAATTTGAGGGGTGTCTATTTGAATATGTTTTCTTCCCTTTTCTTTGGATTTTTTTCTATTTTTTGAGCTTGGTGGTAGAGCTCGTTCAAGATAATGTAGTTATACAATTCTACTATATCCATAATATCAATATTAAACCTATCAAGGAACAATCATTTTATCCTGTTCACTTTTATCCATATTGGCTCTTTTAATGGCTATTTTCATCACCTTTTAATAATAATATACTCTCTTACCTCCTTGGTATAACCTTTGAAGCCTATTTTATATTTATTTAAGGTAGTATGGAGGCACACACTTATTCCTTAATATGGCCTTCATATTCTCCTAAGAATATCTAGGGTGAAATCTATCTCTTTGTTTAGTTAATTTATCCCACCAAATTAGGGCATAATCCAAAACTCTAAAGCAACTTTACTTTCATATCCTCTCTAATATTGTGACATTCAAATAATTACTCCATTTTTAACTCCCTCTCCTTGTGTACTTCTGGATCATTCATCCCTTGAAACTTAGGCATTTTAATCTTAATTTCAACTAGTTTATCTTGGTCATGCATGGATTATCTATGCTTGTTGTTTCTTTTATCCCTTAAGCCTTTCCTAGACCTTGAGTTTCTTCACTTATTTCTTGAACCATTCCTAGCCCTGGAACGAGGCCTATGTCTTTCCCATGATTTATTTCTACTTCTAAAATGGTGTATATATCTTTCTCTTCCATCATCATGATGTTTGTTCGTGAGAAAATCATAAAATTTAGGTTCCTCTTTATATGTTTCTTCCCTAAGAAACTCTCTTTATAATGATTATACCTTTCTTGGTTATAACTTTTAGGATCCCTAGTCCTTCTCCTATTAGGTGAAGTTTTATCTTTCCTAAGATCTTCTAATTTTTCCTCACATTTCACTCTATTTTTCAATTATTGAGGCAATTTATTGGATAAAGGAATTTGACATGAATGAGATGTTGTGATCCTAACCCTTTCTCTAGCAAGTGCACTAGGTTTCCAAGTAATAGAGTTTAAAATATATAAAATGTCAAACCTATAGGGATAGTTTAAGTACTACAATTAACTTGATTATGAGATAAGTTGGATAAAATCGAATGGGCTAATTCAAGAGAAATAAAATGAAATAAAGAAATGATAACAAACTATGTTTTCATGCATAAAATGAGCTCACTTATTAGGAAAAGCTAGGATGTTCACTTTACCTAATCATCGGATGTAACGTAGATATGCCATATTGTGGCATGGTTCCCTAAACCCTTGACCTGTTCACTTTTCCTCCCACACTGTGGCATGGTTATTCCATGCTACAATATTTTTTCCAGTAAATTGGGATTAACTCTGATGGGCCTCTCTACCTCTCACATTGGGGTATGAGAATGTCACACCACAAATGACACTCAAAACTTGACTTTCTAGGATTAGAAGCTCTTAGAAATAATTCCAAATCATACAATACTATAAAAGAGATAAGCATATGGATGGATTTCTATAGACGAATCAATAGATAGGTTTCTTACGGATAAGTCTTGTAGATGATGTTATAAATGACCTCACTTCAAATGATCCTTGTTAGGATGAGGCTTGTTCATATCAGAAGACACTAATTTAGACCAAATGAAGCTATTTCAAACTAGACAAGGTTGTGGCATGTTTATTCAATGTTGTGACATGGCTTCTAGTGATGACCCTGGTATTTTTTGTTCCTCTCTTCCTTCCACATTATGGCATGGATGTACTATGCTACAACATGGCCTTCTGTATATGAGGATTGACCTGGTGCTCCTTTCTCCCTCTTATGCTATAGCATAAGTATTCCACATCACAGGGTGACACTCAATCTATCCTAGGAAAAGGTACATAAAATAAGAAAAAATCAATAAATACTTCACTAAGTCCAATCAAATTAAAATAAATAAAAATCAAACCAAAACTGAAGTTAAATGTAAAATGAAAAATAGAAAATCAATCCTAATCTACACTAAAAGCTAAGCAAAATTTAAAAATCCCATGGAGTTATTAAGATTCCCCTTAAATTATTTTTAATCATTAGTCATTAAAGAACTCTTGTGCACCAATGGTCTCTCCACACATGTTTTGAAATTCAGAGGAAAAGAAATTCACTATCAACTATGTTAATAAAAACTAATCAAACAAGTAACTACCACACAATCCTTATGACTTCAACACATAAATAATCAATCAATTAGAGGTTTTACCAACCACGAAAACCATTAATAATGTTTAATAGATTCAAATTTACAATATATAAGTCAATATTAAAACTCTTAGCAAAAGAGTTTAGAAGTTACCAAGTCTCCTTTAACCTTTCAATCACAAATCAACAAAGTTAGTTAAAGACAATTATTTGAACCAAGAATTACAAGAAACATCCCCTTATTACTCTAAGAATGAAAAATTAAGCTATCAAAATTGGTGAGTATCCTACACCAATTCAAGTTCCAAATTTTGAAGTCCTTATACAAGATAAGTATAAATCAAAATTACTATGGAACTTTAACCTACTTACACATTAGCTGAATTTTAGTTAATAATACAAATAAAAACCTAATACAATGCTTCTAACAATTTAGAAGAAATTTGGGAACCAAAATTACAAAAATTTAAATACAAAAATAGAATATGGTCTCTAAGGAATCCTTCCAGCACTTTCCCTTTCAACATTCCAAAATTGAGTCACTTCACTAATAATTCCACACAAGTACTTCCAAGTTAAAATGATACTCAATGAATAATGTTAGAGGAAAAAAATATACATATTACTTAGGAAATCCTCTCCAGTTTTCTTGATGTTCTCACTCCAATTTGTTCACTTAATTTTACACTCAATTTTATGCAAGTGTGTCTCCTTTTCCTTTTTCCACTTCCCTTAAGATTCTTAGCCTTTTAGTTCTTGAAAAAACCAATCATTCACTTCCTTAGATAATTATATCCTCTTTATGTTACCACTGCAACCATTTCTCAATCTTATCAAGAATCCAATAAAAAGAAACACTTAAGGACAAAACCTTAGGAATGTTTGAAAGATAAGCAATGGAGGTCAATTTAGAAAAGTACAAACTTAAATTAGAACTGAAATGTGTGAAAAAAATCAAAGATAAAAGAAGATAATAAATAATTAAAGTTCCTTTCAAAATCACTTAAAAAGGATTAATAATAGAAAAAATGGTCAACAAATTTTAGAATATAGATCTTTGCAACACAAGCACCAAATCTAGAGAGAATATAAAAAATTGTAAAGTTTCTTACAATCGAAATAAAAGTATTACAAGTAAAATTCAAAATAAAAAAATTACATGTAATTGAAATACAAAGAACATATGCATCCTTTTTCTATATTATATTTTTTAACTTTTTTTTTACTAAGTCCATCAACTTTTAGAAATTGCAACCTTATCCTTTTGAATTTACTATTAAATTCATTTTTTAATTCTGAACTAGGCTTTTATATTATACATTTTTCATACAACTTGCAATATCTAGCTCAATTTATCAAGAACATCTCAAGAAAAATCCAAGAACATGATGCATCTTTATTAAATTTGCAAAAGTACTTTCATAAATTATTTGGATGTATATAAAATAGATCTTGATCATCCAAATTTAAGCACAAAATCAGATCTAACGTTTGTTGAGGATTTCAAATTAAAATTTGAATTCAAATTCTAGATGCATAATGATAAAATTTTTAATTCAAAATATGGCTTCAAATGATAATTCTTTTTATTTAAATTCAAAATTAGAGATAGGGTTTGTTATGGATTTAAGTTCAAACATTTAGTTCCAAAATGACAAGGTTTTTGAATTCAAACTTTGGATCCAAAATGATAAGGGTTTTGAATACAAGTTGAACCAAAATGTGGAATCAATAGTGAAGGAATATGTATCCCAAACTTTTTCACCAAGTCTTCATAAATGACAAAAAAAAATAAGCAACACAAAAAATACATGAACAGAATGAATCAACATAAAACCCATACACTAAATTTAGATCTAGCACTTAGAGCACAAAATCAAGTAGCATGAATCAAACAAAATTAGAAGAAAAGTGGTGCCAAACATGAACACCAAAATTAATCACAAATAGAGGAGAAAATGGAATAAAGAATAAGAATCACTTAGACAAAAAAATAATAAGTATTCATATTTCATTACCTCAAGTTAACCTTGCTCTCTAATACCACTTGATGTAAGATAATATCTTATCTTAAGATTTGGATCTAAACCTAGAGATTTCCTCATCTTATCCATGCTTTAATCACCTTAGGTCCAAAATTCATTAAAACAAACACAAATATCTAAATAAAATTCAAAAGGAACTAGAAAAAGAAAAATAGGAGAATTAGAAGATTAAGTCTCACTCTAAGCCTCCAAGGAAGAGGAGGAAGAAGATAAGCTTAGATTAAACGAGTGTAATGATAAGAAAATTATTAATAAGGTTTGAATGTATATTTAAGTGAGAACCAGAGAGAGAAATAGAGTAAAGAGAACTAGTCTAAATTTTCAAAAATACACCTATGCGTAAAATGAGCTCCAAACTATATAAATGAGAAAGGTGTGACATATATATATATATATATATGTGTGTGTGTGTGTAAAAAAAAGGGCAGCTAAACAAGAAGAGGAACCACCATATATAAATCCCATGGAGGCCCATTATGATAAAGCTTATAACCTAATTTGGCCCTAATCTAACCTATCTAATAAAAAATGGGCTAATCATGTCAACCTACCCAAAAAAGAAAAATACACCTATTATCATTATTATAAATGCCATATGTACAAATAAATGAGTTATGGTTTGGTCAAAACATCCTTAAACTCTATGGACTTGGTTCAAGTCATAGGTCTATCCAAAGTTCCTAGGTCTTTTATCTTACATCCTCAAATGATGGTGTTCTATTTTTATTTCAAACAAGTTTAATCGTGAAATATTAGAGTTTTCATCTAAATATTTTCATGTACATTTATAATCCATGATTGTAAAATTTCAACCATTAATAAGTTATGTATGATTTATGGTGATTTTTTCAAGTTATTGTGCCATAAAAGAGTTAAAGTTTTGTTGTCCCTATAGTTGAGTAATTTGATTTATATTGTGGATGATCATAAAGGTGAAATTTATTTTTTAAGTCTTAAAATTTTCATGTAGATACTATTGCATGTCGAATTAATTCTTGTTAAATTTTAGCTCATAAATCTTATTGTATGATTTGTGATATTTTGGTAAGTCATAGTGCCAAATTTGGTTTTATTGGAAATATACCTTAATTTAACCTACTTAAAGGACTTTAAAAAGTTATAAAAGTAATAATCATAATTATAAATAACAAGGTTAAAATTGGAAAATTTAGTTGAATTTGGAATTCATTTTGTTAATATAAAAAAGTCATAGAAACCAAACAACCAAATCATAGTGAAAATTTAAAAACTTGAGACTTAACTCTTCCCTGTACACTAGCCCTCTTTTGAGTGATATTGAATTGGAAGATCATGAAAAATTATAATGGATAATGGTTCAATTCATGGATCTTGTTAGATATAATTCAAAGAAAATAACTTACATAATTGATTACAAGAATCTAATCTAGCAGAAATGAAGTTACATGTGTAAGATAAAAATCATAAAGTGAAAATGGATAATATTTGGGTTAAGAATAAGGTAGGTCCATTCCCTTATTAATGGTACGAATCCATTCCCTTAACATTTTTCTTAACTGATTCATTAAGTGGAGATGCTATTATACTAAAATTCTTGACAAACCTTCTACAGAAGCTTGTAAACCTATGGAAACTCCTAAAATTTCTTGCACTTTAGGGAGTTGGCCAATCTTGGATGGTCTTACTTTCTCTTGATCTACTTGTAACCCATCCTTTCTCATTGCAAATCATAGAAAAACCACATGGGTTGAAGAAAAATGAGCATTTCTTAAAACTGGCAAACAAATTCTCTTTCCTTAATACTAAAAAGACTTCCCTCATATGTCCTAAATGTTCCTCAGGTGACTTAGAATAGACAAGAATGTCATCAAAATATACCACTACACACTTGCCTATAAGGTTTCTAAAGACATGGTTCATGAGTGTTATGAAATTTCTTGGAGCATTTGTAAGGCCAAATGACGGGATTAACCATTCATACAAGCTAAACTTAGCCCTGAATGTTGGTTTCCACCCGTCCCCTCTTTTATCCTAATATGATAATATCCACTTTTCAATTCAATTTTGGAGAACATGCAGGACCCATGGAGGTCTTCTAATAGTAATTGAACCTAGATATAGACTGTCTATACCTAATGATTGTCTATTTTATGACTCTACAATCCACACACATTCCCTAACTTCCATCCTTTTCAGGGATAATTTAAATAGGAATAGCACAAGGACTAACCTTTTCTCTAACCTATCCTTTTGCTAGAAGCTCTCCTACTTGATTTTAAATCTCCTTTGTTTCCTTGGGGTTACTCCTTAGTCCTATAGGAAGGCCTATTAGGTAGGAAATCTCCTGAAGTAAGGTCAATTCGGTGTTCTATTCCTTTAAGGGGAGGGAGTCCTATGGGGACTTCTTGGGAAAAGACATCAGTAAGCTTTTCTAGGAGTGGTTGAATCATCTTAGGAAGTGACTCATAGGATGGGACCAAGGCTTGCTCCTTAGGAAATACGAGGTAAAGAGTTTTCCAAGCCAATAAAGCATGTTTAAATTCCCTAGCTTTAACTATTAAATTACTATGGGATGTTACTTCTTCTTTTTTACACTTGTTTTCTTATCTTTCTTCTTTAGTCCCTTTCTCTCTTCATCCCTCTTCTTCCTCATTTTTATTTGGTGTTTACAAACCTCAGTAGGGCTTAGGAAAACCAAAGTGACTTTCTAGGAATTGAACATAAATGAATACTTATTGGAGTGCCCATCATGATAGACATGATTGCCTCCATTGGGACAACATCACAAGCAATATCATCCTTATACCTTCCTACGGTAAACGGGAGGAGGACTTGTTTATCCACTAACAAGTCTACATTATCACTAGGTAATTGAAGCTTATATGATTTAGGATGGGGTGTGGTGGATAATACTAACTTAGAAACTAACCTAGTGCTAGGTACATTTGTACAACTACCACCATCAATAATTAAAGAGAAAATGTGCCCTTGAATTGAACACCTTGTATGAAAGATGTTCTCTCTTTAGTTTTCCTCCTCCCCACTAGGGATAGAAATGAGTAGGGTCAACTGACAGGGGCCTACAACTCAGCTTGTTAAATAAATAAACAAACTTGACTTGTTAAAAATCTTGTTTAGATAAACAAGCTCGACTTAAGCTTATTAAAAAGCTCATTTAGCCTATTCACAAGCTTATTTATCTTTATGTATTATATATATATTTATTATATTTATTTTAATATAATATTATATAAATTAATATATTTACATAATTTGTTAAAAATTAAAATTTTTATTTTCAAACAAAAGGAACTCTATATTTGTTAAACTCTCTAATGTTTATTATAAGAGTTATGTACATTTTTTAATTTTAAAATAAGTGTTTTATATTTTAGATTAGTTTTTATGTATATTTAAATTTGTAAATACATACTTGCTTTATATCTTTTTATATATATTATTATATTTGTATATTGTTATTGTTCAATATACATGCTTTAAAATTACACAATTAATCTTATAAATCTTTTATCTTGTTTCCTTTAAGGTTAAGGTCTTATTAATCAATCATTTATATGACCTTTAAGCTTATTTATTAATCGTTTTTGTATTCTAGGCTTTTAAACAAATATGTAGGCCTTATAGGCTTTAAAACAAGTTAGGCCTTCACAACAAAAAAAGATTATGACAGGTAATAGGCCCATGCTTAAGCCTCAAATTTTTATAAACAGGTCAAACTTAAATACTCAAAGCCTAAGTTGACTCAATCTATTTCCATCCCTACTCCCCACTTATGACACTCTCTAACTGTTGCATGAAAAATATGAGTATAAACTCTTGCAATGTCATACCCATAGGAAAGTATACTAGTCGGTGTAAAAAAGGGTATTTTATACCCTTAGTATTGATCCTAGTTGTTCTGTCAATTGGGGGTGGTACGATCACCTTCTCTCAACAAACTTATAGATTAATAAGATTAGCTACTTCCTATTAATAGATTAAGCGTATCAAGGTAACAAAATTGAAAGAAGAATATAATTATTCATAAAATAAAAAGGGGGAAAGGGGATAAAGTAGTTCACATCAAAAGGTTTTCAGAAATCCCATGAATTGGGTATTAGTGAAACATCATGAAAACAATCCAAAACTATCAATAATATATTAGTAATGAAAGAACTATAAGACCGAGCTATTGTTACTCTAAATATGCATTGTTAAGGGTTCTCCTTCTTGCATATTTAGAGACTAGAAATAAGAAATGGGTGAAAGAAAGGGTTATGCTTAGAATCTAGGATGAAAGTGGGCTCTATGTTGTGGATAGGGGTGCTCTCTTGTAGGAGAGATGTGTCGAATGGTGTGGTAGATTGAATTATAGGTGTGGATTAGGGTTTTCAATATCTCGAATTGAACCTGATCTAGCCATCTTGTGGTCGTTGTGGCTGCTCTGCATCTTTTACAACATTGTAAGGCTAACTGGAATGCCCCTTACAACATTAAAGTTGACATGGCATATGTTGTTGATGCTCCTAATTTTGCCGCAGTCATGCTCATCTTGGCACGATCGCGCCACAACATTTTAGCATGGTGTGCAGCTTCATTTTGGCACGGACATGCAGCTTTAGTTGGCACAACCATGAACCTTTATGATAGCACAACTGTGCTCAAGTTTGCATGGTCATGTATGCTCCATTGAGGGAATTTTCATCCTTTTTTGCTTCCATATCTCTTTCTTCCCCTTCTACTCTCTTTTTGGGGCTAGACTCGCCTATTTATATTCTTTGGTTTTGTAATCATTCCTACAAAAATAAGGGAAGTTAGGCTAAATTACAAGTGAATAATATGATAGAATGACAACTAATCATAATCCCCAAACTTAAACAGTGCTTGTCCCTAAGAAATAACCCAAGTAATGTGAATGTAGCAAATATAGAATCCATATAATCTCATGTTCAGCATGTAGTCGATAACATTTCAATTTACCATCATAAGATTAATTGATAATAATCCAATTGGAGTCTTTTAGACCCCTAAGATTAGGTTCCACATCCAAAGATGATCTCTACTCAATATAAACCTATGTGTAGGGTAGTTGTTTCTTGCTCTATTCCACATGACTGTACACTAATATAGGCTTGCCTATAAATCTCAAGCTTCAACTAAACATTAATGCATACACAAGAATCAAAATGTCTTTACATGGTTGAAACATGGCCTCGAAATGGTTAATGCATATTCTAAGTTTGTGTTCATTCAATAAAACCTATTTTTCATTTATCATTTTCCTATTTATACAATTAACTTATAAAAGCCTCGAAATGGAGATAGTGGTTGAATGCAACCTTAATCAGGCTCAATCCTTTCACTAAGGTCACTCTAGTGTGAAATAAGATGATAAAGATCATGTCCAATTATCAATTATTTATATCAAGAGTCCTTACATCATTTTTTATATTCAATTAACATTTTTCACATACAACAAAGAGGTTTCTTAATCCAAAACCAACTAGTAATCCAAAAATAGGGTTATTAAAGGTTATAAACAATTACATAAAAACTGTAGGAGGAGTATCCCTCCTCAAAATTTGTCATATATCACCTTCTTTTATTTCAAAAATTCATTTACCAAGATGATTTTTATAAAAGAAGAAGGAGAGACATGTGATAAAACACTAAAAAGATATCCTTGGAGGGAAAGGGCATCCCTCCTAAAACTTAAGCATAAACTTATATAAGCATTGATATGGGAAAAAAGGGAAGACAAATGGGAATCCCCTGGGGAAGAGGGAGAAGGTCTCCCTCCTTAAACTTATAGGCCAGTAGTTCCACCGACATGTTTCCCATTGGGTGTGATAATTGAGAAAAGAAGTCCTCTTTCTCTTTATGTCTACCCTTCTCACAACAAAATATACATTCATATAAGGAATAAGACATTATTATTCCAAATTAAAATGAATAACTAAATAAACTTCCTAATTAAAAAAAAATTGTACCTAAATCCTATGAAAGGAAAAACAATATCCTAAATAAAAAAAAATGAGGGTTTCTGATGCTACAATTGATGGTGGTTCTGGACTATACAATGGAGGCTAACTTCAGAGGTGGAAGATGATGAAGAACTTGATGTAGAACCTTGTTTGCTTGGAGTTCCACCTTCTATGGAAGGATATGCTCCTTCTCTACCACCATGGCCACCATGGATAAGGAGGATCCCCAACCTAAGCTGGTTGTGAGAGGGAGAGAAGAGAGAGTGTTTCACTCAATTCATAAAATGACTCAAAGTGAGCAAAGTTATACATAAGGGTGCCTTATATAGGGATAGAAGCTAGCTAGCGTGGGATAGCTTTAGGAATCCGAGTAGGGCCTCTCATGGAGTCCAAAATGAGTCCCTCATCCCTCTTTGAGGTAGCCTAAGAAATGGGTCAAGTCAGCCCCAAAAAGCTCTGCAAAAGGTTACAAGGAAATAGGCTTAATCCTATATATATTTGGGCCTCCTAATTTCCTAAAACACAAGGAAATAAATTAAGACCTATACTATTTATTTGAGACCCAATAGGCATAGAGGTCTTTGTAGCTGGTGTTATCCTCTACAACTAGGGACCTTTACATCATCTCCTCCCCCTTTGAAAGCATTCATCCTCAAATGTGTAGGCTCAAAAAATATCTACAAAACGAGGACATAAGTAAGTAGATAAGACTTTTATTAATAAAGGGAAAATAAGTCTAATACTAGGATCAAATACTAACTCCTTGAATATTCTAAACATTTGTTACAACAAATAGGTAAACATAATCAAGAATAGGAGGTAGATTATATCCAACAAGCCACAATTATCATAAAAAAAATATGAAATTGCATTAGTGGGATGACAACCTTCACTTACTTATGCTTTAAGGCACTCTTAAAGGAATTCATATGTTCAGTTTACCTAGTTAGTGATGATGACCACAAAACAACTATAAGGGAGTTACCCTTGTTGGCAACTCGTAAATGATAAATAAGGACAATTTGAAAGATTACATCATAGTGTCTCAACTGCTTTAATCATGCTATACTTTGTTGGTGGGTAAGTTATGCATATAATATCCATATATGTCAAAGTGAAAAATTTGGCATACTACCCATTTATCTGGTCTTCCTAATATAAGCTGGCAAAGGGCCATATCTCTATGGATACGAGGAGCTATAGTCAAGGTTTGGATCCTAGATGCATTATGATAACCCAAGCAGTGAATCATACTTGAAAAATGATGAGAGGACCATTTGTTACTATGAGGCACATGAGGTTAGGATCCTAAGTGAATTAATCTAGTCATACAATCCTCATTATGAAATATAATAATGATGCCCCAAGTACCTATGGGTGATTGAGAAGATGAGGTTTTTATGAGGGCCAACTCTTGACCTCCTCCCGGCTGAAATGGTTCTTTAATTATAAGGGTGGAAGAAACACCAGGCCCTATCCCAATAGCAGTGTTCAAGGTAATATGAATGATAGGAAGAGGTTTCCTAACTAGGAGGATATTTCTCACCTCATCCTTTCGCATAAGCCTACCCTCACCCTTTTTTATTAGAGAGGTGCATTCCTCACTTCCCTTTCCTTCTATCTTTCTCTTTTTTTTAGGATTTTTATTTTGTCTTATTTTTTCAATTTTTTTATTTTCAAAACCCTATCTCGTAGCCTCCCTTTTCTATCTCATATGCATATGGTCTTAATAGAATTCACTAGGGAATATAGGCACTAAGGTAATTTTTTGGGAGTTGAACAGGGAGGAATACCTATTGGTATGTGGATCATGAAGGACATCCCTATCGTATTGTCATGGACTTTCCAATAGCACATTGTTGGCCTCCATGGGGACAACATCATAAGTAACGTTACCCTCATACCTTCCAATGGTGAATGTGAGGAGTACTTTTCAGTTAACCTACAAGTCCCCTTTATCACTAAGCTATTACAGCTTGTATGGATTAGGGTGGGGTAGTTACTATCCCTAACTTGGTTAATAGCCTCGTGTTAGCAATTTTTGTGTAGCTACCCCCATCAATAATTAAGGAGCAAGTGTTCCCCTTGATTGAACATCTTGTGTGGAAGATGTTCTCCCTTTGATTCTCCTTATCCTTGCTGACTTCACACCCTAATAAGCTTCGAACCACTAGAAGATCACCCTCAAGGGCATATTCTAAAGATTCGATATCTAAAAGGGAGGAAGGTGAACTAGAGTCAGTGGACTCTAGAGATGAATAATTACCATTTTCCTTAAGGACCATGATCTTTTTATTTGGGCATTGGGAAGTAATGTGTCCCCTGCCCAAACACTTGAAATATTTCACAGATTATTCTTTCTCTAAAGGTAGGTTTGGGGTTTTTCCCTTAAACTCTTTGAAGTATTTGGATTTTTTAACATCCCTATTTTTGAAACTAGAATCCCTTTTCTTACTTTCCTAAATGGCTCATGCAAGTGACTTATAGACAATGTACCTTCCTTTACCCTTCCTATTTATTTAGGCTTCCACTTTTATGATTTGGTGGTAGAGGTTATTTAGGCTTAAGTATTAGTGGAGTTCATAACACCCAAAAATTTTCATAATGGACTCCCTACATTACATATACCCTTTAGTAAGAAATCAAGCAAAAATAACCAAAGTTAGATACTTTTTCATAAATGATGAAAATATCCTTGCACTAAGATGACACAAATAAATATGTAGGAAACCTAAAACAAAATTTAAAAGACATTCTAAGGGATTAGGATCCATCAATGGTGGTTATAAAGTTATAATAAAATAATAGAAATAAAGAGAGGATGAAATGTCATTAGAAATACCTAAAAAAGCCCAAAACATTCTTAGAATGCTCTCTTTTCCATAAGGACTAAATTGTTCCAAAACAATGGAAAATGACATAAAAATAATTATAGAACAAACCAATAAGTGTTAGAAACATCGAATGAATAATTTGGAAAATTTCTATGAGATTCTTAGAAAATTTAGCAAATGTCCATGGAAGACTAGTAAAGAAAGAAAATACAAAGCAAAAGCTAAGAAATGGGCCCCACCCATTAGGTGGTAACTCACTCAGGAGTCATCACTTCATTAATGTCATATAGGAGAAAAATATTAATGAGGAAAGATAAAATTAACCATGATTAAAGTAAATTAATCTTGATTAATTAAAATTAACCATACCTAGAATAAGTTAATCTTGATTAGTGAAAAATTCATAATAATTAGTGTTAAAATAATCCTAAAGGATAATTCCTTACATTTGCATTTAATTTAAAAATAGAAATTACATATAAATGTACTAAAATACCCTTAAGTGGGAAATTAATTCCCAATTTATCTCTAAATGGCCAAATGGCATCTTAAGCCAAGAAGGCTCATTTGTTTCATAATAAACATTCTAAACACTTAGAAAAATTCTCTAAACTCTCAAAACTCAAACTACTCTCAAAACACAAAAATCTAAACTAAGCTTAAACTTTCATCTTTGAAGTTTAGGTTAAAACAAAACCAAACCCATCAACAAGTTAGGTCTTTGCCATATTTTTCTATAAAATTCTCTAAACTCTCAAGTAGAAATGAGATCAACCTTAAAGATCCACCAAACCTTTATAAAATTTTTCAACAAGTTAGGTCTTTGCAATATTTTTCTATGCTTATAATCTTGTATTTATGGCTTGATTTACTTCTCTTTTTAGTGGATCTCTCTCTAAGTCCTATGGATCCTTTTTTCTTGAGTTTTTTAGAGCTTTAAACATCCCTTAATGGTTAAAAATGAGCATCATTGATTTTTTAGTGATTTTTGAAAGTTAAAGGAAAGTTTTGAAGGATTAAAATGCTTCTAGAAACCTTTTCAGCAATTTAATTGGTTAAAATTTCTTTAAAATGAATTTTAATGGTTTGGAGTAGATCTAGTATATCTACATTTATTTTTCTTGAAAAATAATTTCTCTAAAGTCTTTGGTTCAAAGTTGTAATCTTTTTTATATCTTTTCTTGACGCTGGGATGGAAGGAGGTGATTCTTCTAAATCAATATAGGTTTCACTTTAGAGGAGGATGGAGGATGAGTGGATATGAATTCAAACTTGACTTGGAAGCGCCACCTCTAGAGGAGGATAAGCTTCTTCTCCACCACCATGAGCTACATGGATGAAGAGGTTCCTAAACCTCAAGTCTGGTTATAAAGGAGGAAGGAGAGTAAAGATCTCAAAATTCTATGTGAAAAACTCTCATTTCTTTGAAATGAATCATCATATGAAAAATTACACAAGTGAAGTCTTTCTATAGGCAAGGTAGTGCAAAATGGAGGAAAGAAGGGTGCAGATTTGAATCTGAATTAGGCTTGGATTTCAGCCCAATAATGGTGCCTTCCTTACTTCTCAATGTAGCCTCAAATTGGGGTAAAGAAAGCCCAAAATATTCTAAGCTAAAATAAAGGGAAATTGAGCCCAAATCCTATATATATTGAGCCTACTGATAAACCACCATTCTGTTGATTTATTTGCGGAAAATTAGTTATAATTACAATATAATTTATGATTATTTAATTGTAATTCTACCTAACTTTCCTTATTTTTTTAGGAATGGTCACACAAGTTAAGAATCCGAAAATAGGCAAGTTTTGGACTAAAAAGAGGGTAAAAGAAACATAAAAAGATAATACATTTAATGCGACAATGACACGTCAACCCTACGACGCTGCAACAATACATAGATTGGTCGTAACGACTAAGGAAACGGCTAGGTCAAGCCCGGTCCACCATATTGAAACCCTAATCCATGCCTATAAAAGGGAGGCTCTACTACACCATATGACACCACCCTAGACTTCAAAAGTCACACCACTCTTCGGGGCATAGGCCTATCATTACCCCAGAGACACACCATTACATTCTCATCTCTCTCTTAGTATGCTCCCGTAGGATTTTAGAGGCAGAAGCTCTTCACAGTGGGAGTTGCAACGTCTTATTGCCAGTCTTGTTGGCACTACAGTTTTGTCATTCTCTTGTAGAATTAGGATTATGGATTGTTCTATTGGATTAGTATGTTTTTATTTGTCTTATCTCTTTACGTGTAACTAACCCCAAATCATGGGGCTTTGGTGAAACTTATAATGTAACCAATTGAACCCCTTTTCCTTTTTATGAATGATTCAGTATTTCTATTCAATTGTGTTTTCCTTATTTTGCATAATTAATTAATAAGAATTAATTTCTAAGTTAATTGGGGGATAGGCGATCGTACCATTGCCTAATTAACAAAACTATAAGGTAAACAGAATCTAAAGGTTTTGGAAGATCAATCGGAATCCTTGATTTCTAATCAGTTATTAATTTATCAAGTCCGCATGTTCTTTATGCTTCTCTTAATTATATACCTTGCATGATCATTGCGGGTAGTAACTTAAGGGAAAGAATATTGCTATTGCATGATCATTGGGTAGTAATAGAATTAGAACGGATGGTTAGCCAGTGACTCAAATCATTCATAAGGGAATTAAGATGAAATTGGGTAAAGTTATAAGGGAAACCAAAGTCTCGTATCTTTTCATAATTGAACTCGTATTTTTCCTCTTTTGTCTTTAAATCACTTACTCTCATTTTTTCCCTTTTTACATTCACTTTAAATATTTCTAAACAAACCCTTTTCTCGTGAGCTCAAAAATTAGGATTTAATATTTTTTAAGATTGTTAAAATAGTCTCTGTGGGAACAATATTAACAGTTTTAAATACCCCTTTCTACACCGACGGGTGCACTTGCTCGTGGGTAAAACTTTGTATGCATAGTAAACGCACAAGTTTTTGGCGCCATTTCCGAGGACTATTTTCTAACAATCTTATAAGTTTGAATCTTGATTGCTTGAGACGTGTATATATTTTATTAAAAAAAATTTAAAAAAATTAAAAATTTTAAAAAGATATATTATTAAATTTTGTGCGGTCTTTTGGTTTTTTATGCTAACTCGCTCTCAAAGTTCTTAATTACAGTTTAATCTTGAGTTTAGAAAAACAGGTAGAAGATTGAGGCGAGACACCAAAATAAGAAACATGGCAGCACAAAGACGAATGACATTATTGGATTACATGGCCCCAGGTAGTGAGGGCCTACAAAACAGCATTTCAATCCCATCACTAGAATGTTCCTAGCTATGAGTTTGAGCCTGCTCTTATCAACATGATTCAGAACTCACTTCAATTTGGAGGGACAACATCAGAAGACCCACATCTCCACATTAGAAAATTTTTTAGGTTGACAAATACCATTAAAATGAACGGCATTACACAAGATGCCATTTGATTACAATTGTTCCCCTTTTCCATCACTGAAAAGGTGAACGATTGGCTAGACTCTTTTTCGGAAGCATCCATCACTACTTGGGACCAATTACAGCATCTATTCTTGATGCAATACTTTCAACAATCAATGAAGTCCGAGATCATACTGGAGATTGTCAACTTCACTCAGTACGAGAATGAGTCCCTGTGTGAGGCTTGGGATAGATTTCAGAACCTTCTCCGGAGGTGCTCACATCATGGGTACCAAATACCTCATCTTGTGCAGATCTTCTACAACAGTCTTTCCTATGCCAATAAAGTTGTTATAGATGCAGCATCTGGTGGGGGTATCATATATATCCCCCTGAAGACACATGGACAATCATAGGAAACATAGCCGCTAATAGCAACCAATGGAGATCTGCTGCTAGACACGTAAGGAAGAAAGATGCTCAATCGGCAGAAACGTATCAAGTCGAGCATACTGCTTTGCTAGCCGATCAGATAGAGGCCTTAAATAACAAGATGGAGGCACTTATGCAAGCACAGATACGATGTACCTTGTCTATCCAAACTCCAATGACATATGAACCTAACTCATGTAATCCTTGTGGATCCATAAGTCTTGATGATGAAGGATGCATTGTTGAAGTTGATATAGCTCAAAAAATTGAGACTAATTATGTGGGAAACAGTTATAACCCCACTATGAAGAATCACCCCAAATTCTCTTAGGGAGGACATCAAGGTAATAATTACACTAACAATAATCAATTTATTTACAGACCCTCTCACGCACAGAACCAAGGAGGCTATAGGCAAGAAAAGAAGGAGCCAACATGTTTAGAATCCCGAGTCCAGAATATGGAAACCCAATTTCGAAATATAGAGAATCAATTAGGACAACTCGCTAACCTTTTGGAACAGTAAGCGCGTGGGACTTTACCTAGCCAGCCTAAGGTGAACTCAATGGAGCAAGCTAAGGCGGTTACTCTTAAGAGTGAGAAAGAATTGGAGATGCATGTGAAAAAAGAGAATAAAAAGGAGCACGTGACTATTGACGACCACCAACAAGTTACTAATGGCCTTCTAACCCCTATGGGTGAGAACTCGAAAGAAGTTGAAGATGGAGGTAATAAATTCGATAGTATAGAGGGTTATGGAACCTGTAAGTCTAAGCCATCAGTTGAAAAACCTCCAGTGCTTGAACTCAAGTCTCTTTTCTTAAATCTAAAGCATGCATTTCTACCTCCTACTTTTTCTTTTTCTATTATTATTTCTTCTAACATTATACGAACAATGGAAGAGAAATTGCATAAGGTCTTGTGGGAAAATAAAGAAGCCTTTAGATGGTCCATTTATGACATCAAAGGCATAAGTCTTACACTCTGCACCCACAAGATTCTTAAAGGGGAAGAATTTGAATCAAATATGCAACCACAAAGGAGGCTTGACATAAGCCTTAAAGATGAACTTTGGATTAAAATGCATGAGAATTCAAGGGTCCATAAACAGAGGACAAAAATAGGACATCCTAAACACTTTCGAAAACGTGAGTCCCAAATAGGTAAGAAAGTATTGATTTATAACTCACAGTTTTGTGTGTTTTCAGGAAAACTTAAGTATAGGGGGACCGGTCCTTACAAGGTGAATAAAGCATTCCCATATGGAGTGATGAACTTTGTCAAAGAGAACGAGGAAACATTGAAAGAGATGAAGGTTAAGAAACTTATGAATGTGTTATTGGATCCTAAGGTAGCCACCCGTGGTTGTGCTTAGGCACTGGTAACGGTACGTCAAGCTCGCGACGGAAAACAAGCGCTTTCAGGAGGCAACCTGTTTTTCAATAAATTATTATGATTAATTATTTTAGGACATTAGATAATTCATATTTCTTTATGTATTCGTATACTTTTATTTTATTTTATTTTTACATGGATGTATGAAACTTATTTTTATGATGCATTATTATCTTTTGCCTCTAACATATGTGTTTAGTGTGAGTAGGTTAATCTAATGCGATAGGATTTCTTCTCCAACCATTAACATCCAACAAGAAATGCATTGAGGGTATTGATGGTCTCTAAGTTTGAGGAGGGAGACCTTCTCCCTTCTTGGTGCTACTTTTTCATGGAAGTTCTCCTTTACTCTTTACTATAACATATATGTGCATGTATACAAGAGCTTAAGTTTGAGGAGGGAGACCCTCTCCCTCCTATTCATTTGTTCAAATTTTTTATCCTTCCTCTTCTTTTGTTTTTTCTCTCTACTATGGTAATTAATTTTTCCAATGAATTAAGCGAATGGTAGAAGATTAAGTTTGAGGAGGGATACCTCCCTCCTCATGTGTTTTAAAAATTCTTGTTCCTTGTGATATCCCTATATGCTTAACTGTTTGGAATGCTAGTGAATTTAGAATTTAGGAATCTCTAATATTTTGTAGCAAACATTAATTGAATCTAATACGGACATGAGAACTTTTAATAAAAATAATTGATAATTAGTCATTTTCCTTGTTATCCTGTCTCACATTAGAGTAGCCATAGTGAGGATTGAACCTAATTGAGGTTGCACCCAACCTCTCTCTTTGTTAAGTGATTCTCCTCCGACTTGTACACTCTAGAACTTGCCTTGTAACCTTGTCAAGGCTTATGTAAGTTGATTGCATAACAAGAAAATGATAAAGGCAAAATTAGGATTCTTTGATTGGACTCAGACTTAGATATCATTTAGTGTCCCTTTGAGCCTAACACATTGAAAATTATATTCTTTGGTGCCTTTAATTAATTATGATAATTTCAAGTACCCTTAAATTATAACTAAAGCAAAATAAATGCTTGTGAAAGTACAAGTGAAAAAAATGAAAGAAAAAAGAAAAAAAAAAGAAGAAGAAAAGTTTCAAAAAAAATGAAAAAATAAAAAACAATTATCAAATCATGAAACCCAATAAAATCTGCTTAAAGTTTAAGGGTAAAAGTTATTGAAAATATAATGAAAACAAAACATTTGTGTTTCCTTCCTTCTTATATCATACCTAATTATATAATTCCCTTAGCCACGTTACAACCTTAATGAAGCCCTTTTGATTCTTCTGTGCAATTTGACTCTCAGTGGAGATTTGAGATTTATAGGCAAGCCTATGGTAGTGTACAGTTACGAGGAGTAGAATGCTAATGATCTATACCCATATACATTTGAGAGATGGTGAAAAAAGTGACCACATCTATATGTGATACTTGATTTCAAGGAACTAAGGTCCTAATTGGATTATTATTAATTGCTTTCATGATGGTAATTATACTTGGTTGCTGCATGCTTAATATGTGAGGTTTCTAGATTCTATACTTGCTACATTCCCATTCCTTGGGATATTGTTTGAGGACAAGAAATGTTTAAGTTTGAGGATGTGATAAACCACCATTCTGTTGATTTATTTGCAGAAAATTAGTTATAATTACAATATAATTTATGATTATTTAATTATAATTCTACCTAATTTTCCTTATTTTTGTAGGAATGGTCACGCAAGGTAAGAATCCGAAAATAGGAAAGTTTTGATCTAAAAAGAGGGTAAAAGAAACATAAAAAGATAATACATTTAATGCGACAATGATACGTCAGCCCTACGACGCTGCAACATTACGTAGATTGGTCGCAACGGCTAAAGAAACGGCTAGGTCAAGCCCGGTCCACCACATTGAAACCCTAATCCATGCCTATAAAAGGGAGGCTCTACTACACCATATGACACCACCCTAGGCTCCAAAGGCCACACCACTCTCCGGGGCATAGGCCTATCATTACCCTGGAGACACACCATTCCATTCTCATCTCTCTTTTAGTATGCTCCGGTAGGATTTTAGAGGGAGAAGCTCTTCACAGTGCGAGTTGCAACGTCCTATTGCCAGTCTTGCTGGCATTACAGTTTTGTCATTCTCTTGTAGAATTAGGATTATGGATTGTTCTATGGGATTACTATGTTTCTATTTGTCTTATCTCTTTACGTGTAACTAACCCCAAATCATGGGGCTTTGGTGAAACTTATAATGTAACCAATTGAACCTCTTTTCCTTTTTATGAATGATTCAGTATTTCTATTCAATTGTGTTTTCGTTATTTTTCATAATTAATTAATGAGAATTAATTTCTAAGTTAATTGGGGGATAAGCGATCGTACAATTGCCTAATTAACAGAACTATAAGGTAAACAGAATGTAAAGGTTTTGGAGGATCAATCGGAATCCTTGATTTGTAATCAGTTATTAATTTAACAAGTCCGCATGTTCTTTATGCTTCTCTTAATTATATACCTTGCATGATCAATGGGGGTAGTAACTTAAGGGAAAGAATATTACTATTGCGTGATCATTGGGTAGTAATACATTTAGAACGGATGGTTAGCAATTGACTCAACTCATTCATAAGGGAATTAGGATGAAATTGGGTAAAGTTATAAGGGAAACCAAAGTCTCGTGTCTTTTCATAATTGAACTCGTATTTGTGCTCTTTTGTCTTTAAGTCACTTACTCTCGTTTTGTTCCCTTTTAACATTCACTTTAAATATTTCTAAACAAACCCTTTTCTGGTGAGCTGAAAAATTAGGATTTAATATTTTTTAAGATTGTTAAAATAGTCTCTGTGGGAACGATATTAAAGGTTTTAAATACCCCTTTCTACACCGACGGGTGCACTTTCCCGTGGGTAAAAAATTATACACACAATAAACAGACAACACGTACTAGTTTCCTAAATATAAAAAAATATCTAAATCCTATTCAAATATGTGAGGCCCAATAGGCCTAGGTTTTGCGAGGTTCAATAGGCCCAGTGGCTTTGCAGCTAGAATCTTCTGCATCTAGGACCTCTACATCATTTCCTAAAAGCCTTAATCTTGATATTGGACTTTTATAAAAGTCCAGATCTGGATTCATATGTTAAATATCTTAAAAGACTAAAAATTTATGTCATAAAAGTTATAAACT
Source organism: Canavalia gladiata (assembly GCA_037954105.1). Lineage (NCBI taxonomy): Eukaryota > Viridiplantae > Streptophyta > Magnoliopsida > Fabales > Fabaceae > Canavalia > Canavalia gladiata. Next base: position 37,132,618 of record CM075658.1, on the reverse strand, counting down.
TCATTTGAAACTTGGACTTTAAAACTACTAAGAGCAAAGGTGGAATTATGAACCTAAAGATGAATAATACATGTAAGATCTTCCATGACCATGACCTAATCTATGGATTAAGGACAAATCATGAATGAATCTAAGGACCTATGAAGTACAAAGTGCTAAGATTCATGAAACAAAGGTCAAGTCGGAAGAAATTGAGAAAAATACCTTTATTTCAGTCACCTAGTGGATTCGGCGACCTTCAATATAATTAAGGTAAATTGAGCTTAAAATTTTAATTAAGGTAAAAAGAGGAGCCTAAATAAGTATATGAAAGGAATTATAAATTTGGAAGAGACTTGGAAATGGTTGCGTAACCATTCGGCCATATTGGTTAAGATTTGGTGAAAGTAAATTAAAACCTTGCTAGAACTTAAGAATGAACCTAAATATGCTGAAGATGGTGCTTAGAATTTACTTGTGAAGTAGAAGGAGGAAGATGATCATTTTTTCATATTCACTAGATAAGGAGGAAAAGTCATAAAAATTTCTATGGTTGATATGAATTAAAAGCCCAAGTCCTAATTAGAGTAAATCACCTTTTAAGGGAAGAAAAATTAAACCATAATGCCCTAGGACTAAAGGATGTAGATTTGGCCACCTTTGAAATAAATAGGCAAAGTAGGCTACTTTGGATGTTTAAAGATATTTAAACAAGACATGAGTAAGAAACTTTAAAATTTATGAGCAAGGAAGTAAGCAAAAAGGTTCATTAGTTGTTTAAATTTAATTAGCAAAGTTATTAGTCAAAAAACGTAAAACTTATAACATTGAAACTTGAATTAAGTAATTTGTGCATGAAACCCTCAATGTAATGAACAAAAAGAGTAAACAACCAAATAGACTATTCGGTCAACTAGAACAAAAATCCAACATATCATAATCTCAAATTAAAAATATTAGAAGAACTTAATCATTGAGGAAAGGAAAGGTTGAGAGGTAACTTAGAAGGATGAGTGGAATAGGTTCCTATGAGAGATTTATCATAAATCTTATGAAATGATGCCAGGTGGATAAGCTCTTGGAAGAAGGTTACATTAAACTTTAAAGAATAAATTCTTGGTTAGAAGACTAGTTTTTATTTGGAATAATTATGCCAACTTGTTGTATTGCCTTATGAGTATCCTTTATCATATAAAGTTACAGTGTATAGGTAAAAACTTTTCCCACCCAAATGCAATCCATTGTGTCCTATTTATTGATCATCACTTGTTATAGTATATGAAGGGTATTTTGGTAACTGAATGTTGTAAATAGGTCAGATACTTTTGAATATATCTTATAGCATTCTTCTTCATCTTCCACACTCTGCAATAACTCTACTTGGAAACTCAAACATCTCTTCATATAAAACATCTTCATTCCTTATAGATCTTTGTCATCTACTACCAAATATTTTGTTCCTTTATTCTACTTCTCTCCTTATACAACATTGAAGGTTTATATTTTATTTGTGCCTTAAAATGTTGATTCTTTTTTTATACTTTTCTTTCTTTATTGGATGAAGAATGCTTTCTTTTATCTAAACTTCAACCTCTACAATCATATTTGTAGGTGGTCCTCTTCTTCGCCTTCTCTTAACTCAATGTCAAAGGTTTACATTTTTTTTTATTTTACAATGGTGGTTCCATATTGTTATTTATCACTTTATGTTGGATCATGAAGCTTTTCTGTTGTTCTATTTCTTTTGAGAAAGATATTGAAATTATGGTTTTTTTTTCATTTTGGTAATGGTATTATATAGAACATGTACATTATTTCCTGCTCTCTATGTTCTTAAATAAAAAATCTCTGTTTCTCACATCACATAACTTCAACATTTGCTACCATATCCATCGATTTTTCCTTATTATGCTCCCCTCCACTTCCAACCTTAAAGGTTAGTATTTTTTATTTGTGCCTTACAATGTTGATTCCTTTTTTCTATTTTTCTTTATTTTTTTATTTTGTTTTCTCTATTGGATGAAGAATATTTTATTTTCTTATTTTTAATTCTATTATGAATTTTTCATTTACAATTTTTTTATTTGTAAATTAAGAGACCTTTTGTATTTCTATCTAAACTTTAACTTTGTTATCATCTCCATATGTATTCCTTTCTCCTTCTTGTCTCCTAACTTGTCGTAACCGTAATTACAACGAATAACGAACTCGCTAAAATTTTTAAAAAGAATTTAATTTGTTTGTGGCTCCGCCACAAAATTTTTTATTTTGAGGAAAAATATTTGGAAAAATCCTAACTTGAGGAAGAAATCTAGGTTTGGGAGTTGGTTACGAGTAGGGAAGGTATTAGACACCCTACTCGCCTGTTCCAAAGAATGGTACCCCTAAATTGTTTGATCCCTTTAATTAAAATAAAAATAAATAAGTTTATGGAAAATAGTCTGACAGGACTTGATCCTACTCCTACGTATTCCTAGTGCAATGGGAAATTCAAGGCTACATAGTTCTGGTTTGAAAGTTTGACCTTTAAAGGTGATTGAAAAAGCAGGGTTTATAATGTGTCAAGGAATGAGTCAGAGTCTTTTGAATATTTTTGAAAAATCCTTAGTCCACATATGCACAGGATCCGAGGAAAACGAGGGATACATTGGGACCCATATGATTTCTAAATATCGAACAGTAGGGTATGCTAGTAGTTCAAGTCTAGAACTCATCGTGTGAGACTTAGAATTATTAAAAAAATATATTTTGAAAATTTTATTTTTTCACATGTTCCCGGATCCACATATGCACAGAGCCAAAGGCAAGCGAGGGTTGCACCAAGACTCATATGACTCTCTGAATGTCAAACAATAGGATATGATCCAAGTTTGAACTCAAAGCTCATTGTGGGAGACCTAGGATTATCAAAAACATATTTTGAAAATTTGATTTTTTTCACATGTTCCTGGATCCACATATGAATAGAGCCGAAGGCAAACGAGGGTTTCACTAAGACTCATATGACTATCTAAATGTCAAATAGTAGGGTATGTTATCAATTCGCATTCAGAGCTCATTGCGTGAGATCTAGGATTTAAAAAACATATTTTGAATTTGATTTTCTTCACATGTGCCTGGATCTGCTTATGTACAGAGCCAAAGGCAAACAAGGGTTGCATTAAGACTCATATGAGTCTATGAATGTCGAACAGTAGGGTATGCTACCAGTTCACATTCAAAGCTCATTGCGTGAGATCTAGGATTTTAAAATTCATTTGAAAAGAACCAAAATGAGCCTAAATCGCTAAGCAAATGATCAAAATAAATAATAACGACTTGACCCAAATTAAATTTACCGAAAGAAAGATCAATTTGACTTCAAGAGGTATATTAGGCTTGACTTAAATTTATGAAAAACTCAAAATCAAAGGCAATGGGCTTGACCCACAATTAAAGGTAATGGGTTTGACCCAAATTAAATGTTTAAGAAAAATAACTTGCTTTTAAGAGATATATTGGGCTTGACCCAAATTAAGTGCTTGAAGAATGAATAGTTTATGTTTGAAAAAAATATTGTCTCTATTATTTAATTATTTTTTAAAAATATTTTTCTTTGATTTATTCTACGAAACTTGAATAAGATTTGTATTAAATAAGGTGTACTTTATTTATTTGTTTACTCATTATCCCTTTTTTATTATTTTTTATATATTTTATTTACCTATTATTATTATTTATCATTTTTCTGTTTTTCTATTTTATTTTATTTATTTATGATTATTATTATTATTATTATTTATTTTCATTTTTCTAAAAAGTATTCCACTTAAAGAAATAAAAATAATTAAAAAATGGAGATAGGCTTCACCTATGGTCTAGAAATGAATATTGGCCTTTTCCTATTTGATTTTAGTAGGTCCAATTAGCCTGACCCAATTAATAGGAAACAAAATGAGATTAAGAAACTCACCTCACCAAGTCTCGAAGGCCCTACACGCAGGTTGCCTTATGCTGACTTAACCAACTGGGTTATGATTTCCAGGTTGCAATTAATGTGCCCTTGATAATATTTGTATGCTTCCACTTGAAATGTTGTTGTTGGTTCTATGATTGTTGTAGTTTCCATTAGCATGTTGTTATTCCAAACACCCACCCTTTCGACATTATTATAGGGCTCTACTGAACCAATTATATTATTAGATGATAGCCATGCACCATATCCCGGATGTGTGTATCATTTATAATGAAGATGGATGGAGGGTAATTCTTGCCAATGTTAGAAGGGCACTTTTACAAGAGGGTGATCATACACCATGCTATGTTCGGTGTGGAAATGTTTACGCCTTGGTATGGATGCTTACAATAGTGTATTCTAGTCCACTATAGGCATCATGCATGACCACTAGTGTTTCGAGGTTCATGGCTAGTAGCAGCCAAATCTTGTATATCGAATCTTCTAATTACCCTAACTTGGATTATATAGCCCCAGGAACTATGTTTAACGTCTCATTCTGTTGCGGTGTTACTCCACCAAATCACATCAAGTCATCGTCCATATTTCATACTGCACATGGCTTCTTAGGTGTAGTCTCAAGAGCTTTTACATAGGAATTGATGAAATGCTAAGGCTTTCCAACAATCGTGCGGCGCATGCTGCCTCAGGTTATGGCTTCATGGTCCATGTTCATGCCATGCAAAGATGGACTTGCCTTATTTAGACCCCTGCATATTGCTGATATCAGACTTCCCAACAACTTAAAAGGCTTTCAATTTTCATCCATCTTTTTATAATAACTTTGTCTCGCAAGTACCATGGCCTCTATAACATCTTTGCTGAAGGTCAATGTTAGTAAGAGATGAAGAGAACTTAGCAACTCTAAACAGTTGTTGATGTTGAGCTTACCACAACCTTAGCAAGCAATGTCTTCCAGGCATGTTCTAGCCCCATCTTTGAGTCAACCCCTATAATCTGAAGCTGTTAAGACAAACCGGTGGTGCTATGTGAGGGTAAGGTGCCCGCTTGAGGATGTTTCCTAGTAGTTGTAGTACAACTTGGGTAGTATAAGGCTTAATTCGATTTTATGGGTCTCTCTTAATTACCTTGAACATCTTACATGTTGCTAGTGAGTGCATTTAGGCATGGGGTAGTCTAACCAATATTGAATGCTAAGATCATACCGAAGCCATTTCCACCTTAATATTTTCGATGATCAATTTGGGACCATACAACGTAGCAAGTGCTTGCTTGCTTTTTATCAACAATCCTAGCAATAAGTGGATCCTTTTGTTCTCCTCCTTGAATTTGTAGAATTATGCTGAACTTGTGATGGTGGACTATCAGTATACATGAATGAAAAATTTCCCCATCTTTGAATCTTAGTTTGATCCAATTATGTCCCTAGAAACCCAATCCTTGATACATGTTCACTTCATTCGCTAACCCAAATTACGACATGCCTCAAGCAATACCAACCAGCACAAATAAGCTGCTATGGCCTTCCATGTGTCAAACAAACGGATGTTGCATGTGACTTCTGCCCTGCCATAGAATACATTTTTAATCATCCCTGCGTTCCTCGTCCCTGACTGCAGAATGCACCTCCAGTTGCTCCAAACACACTGAATGAATAAGTAGCGGCACCAGTTTATAGACTGCTCGAGAGAATTGAGGAATGTTTTCAGTCTGGTCAGGGGATGCCTAATGATATATCTAGCCAAGAATTAATGTAGGTTCTAATATAATATGAGCTTGGCTAACCACAAAGCAAGTTGTTACACGTTGGCCCTCAGTAATCACCTCTAAGTCATGTGAGGATTCTTTCGATTCAGATAAAATAGTGACTAAATCCAATCTTTTGGGACAATTAAATACTACAAAAAACAGCGAAAGTAAGCCTTCTCTCTACCACTTCCACATCATTTGGATCCATTGGTATTATCCATAATCAATAGAGTCACCAGAAAAAGTAGATAGAGGAGTGTATAGGAACTCATTCCCACCTTACTAAGTGGATCAGATAAATACTACAAGCTACCATCACTATATTAGTATATCTTTTTTATTTGCTCAATTTTATTATACTAGTCAAACACAAACTCACTCAAACCCTGAGTTGAATCCACATAACCTATATTAGTAAGGGAGGCTGAAATTAGGCATGGTCTCTAATCACCCAACTATGTGTCTTAATTTGGAGCTAAGGCATAAACATAATAGAATTAGCATTCAATATTTTATTGTCATTTGTAATTTTCGTAGATTATGGAGGATACTCGAAGCATAACCAAATCAAGGCATAATCAAACCAAATGAGCATTTACTGAGAGCATCATTTAATGGTAGAGAGGATGAGAATCTAACCTGGATGACGTTCACTCTAGGAAATTAGTAACTCGTCCTTTTTGTTTGATGGAGGAATAAAGTCGATTAACGATATGTGAGCCTCTTTCTTATGCTTTGCAACACAAGATGAGATAGCTTATTCTCCATGGAAGTGGAGCAGATGCAAGTTTTGAAGCAACGAAAGATTGTTCTCTCTGGCAGTAATGGTGCCAATTCAAGGCTAGAGAAAAAGGAGAGAAGAGAGTCGTTAAGAGAGACCAAGAAAAAAAAACACTTCTCAGGAAAATCAAGATAAATCGAGAGGCGTCGAAAATGAAAAAAATCCTCCCTCAAAATCTCCTCCCCGAGATTTATATCTTTCTTGAATTCACTAACCTCCCTCCAACTAACCAACAAACTCCAACTGCCATTTAACAAAATTTTTCCAATGCTTTTGTGTTTAAAATTTTTTAATTTAATTTTATTTTATTCAAAATTACACCCACCTTTTTTTTCGTAATTATGTTTTGTTGTTGTTTTCTTTTTCAGTTTTCTCCCAACTTTTAAATATTCTTCTTCTATTTTGTTGTTTTTTATTTTTATTATTATTTTTTTATTTTGTTATTTTATTTCTGCTTGTATTTTTTAAATGATTTTGGATTTAATTATTTTGGTTAGAAAACTTTTTTTTTTTAATTTTGAACTTTCTACTTACCAATTTAGCCTCGGACATAATTGAGTGTTCACATAACTCAATCGTAAAGGTTTGCCATTTTTTTTCAACCATACAACAATGGCTCTATATTTTTATTTTTTTCATGGATTATTTTTATTTATTTATATAATCAAGGAAAAACAATGTTAACTAAGGTCAACACGTGCCACATGCAACATGCTAAGGAGTATCAAGATTAATGTTTTGAATGGATCAAGAAGAAATTTTGATGTTACCATTTCTATCATTTCATTTACATGTCTACCACTGCATTAAATGCAAATGAAAAATACATTTGATTAGTCTTCTTTTTTGTATTATAATTAGCAGTTACACATCGAATATATTGAGTATCAAAATATAATTAGTAGTTACACATTTGATTAATCCTGTATCTAACAGTGACTGACCAGTCAATGAGTTGCGTGCTTGGTCAACACGATGAATCAGGGAAAAAGGAGCTAGCCATATACTATTTAAGCAAAAAAATTCACAAACTGCGAAGCCAAATATTCTCTTCTGGAGCAAACATGTTGTGCTTTAGCGTGGGCAGCGCATCACCTAAGGCAGTACATGCTGAGTCACACCACCTGACTGATATCCAGGATGGATCTGATTAGGTATATCTTTGAGAAGCCTGCACTGTCACGAAGAATCGCAAAATGGCATGTACTACTTTCGGAATATGATATCATGTATGTGACACCGAAGTCCGTTAAAGGTAGCGCCCTTGCCGAATATTTGGCCCAGCAGCCCCTAGATTACCAGGCCCTGCAACCAGAATTTCCTGACGAGGGTTTGATGGTTATATTCAATGAAGAAGGGAAGACAGGGGGAGAAAAAAGAACGATGTTATTTGATGGTGCGTCCAATATGATGGGCCATGGTATAGGAGTTATACTAATTTCCCCAGAAAAACAGTACATACCTATTACGGCCAGGTTGACTTTCAATTGTACTAACAACATGGTAGAGTATGAAGCTTGTATCTTAGGGATTCAAGCTGCAATTGAAGCTAATGTGAAGCATTTGGAAGTCTTTAGGGATTCAGCTTTGGTCATCCACCAGGTCAAAGGAGGGTGGGAGACCAGAGATGTGAAATTAGTGCCCTATCAGACTCATCTCAGAGAATTATTAGAGCACTTTTAAGAGGTTACCTTTTCTCATATACCCCGAGAAAACAATCAGTTGGCTCATGCCCTAGCCACCTAGTCATCTATGTTCGAAATTAAACGAGAAGAGGACATGCCTCTCATCCGTATTCAACATCGCTCTAGACCGGCATTTTGTCAATCGGTAGAAGTAGAGCCAGATGGGAAACCATGGTATCACGATATCCGGCAATTCCTGAAAAATAAATAATATCCCGCCAACATGTTGGAGAATGACAAAAGGACCCTACGAAGATTAACTATGAATTTCTTCCTTAACGGAGAAGTTTTGTATAAAAGGAATCATGACATGGTTCTGCTCAGGTGTGTAGATGCAGCAGAAGCCAACAAGATTCTGAAGGAAGTCCACGAAGGGTCTTTCGGTGCCCATGCCAATGGACATGCGATGGTGAGAAAGATTCTTAGAGCCGGATATTATTGGTTGATCATGGAAACCGATTACTTAAACATGTTAAGACATGCCACAAGTGTCAAGTGTACGCGGACAATATCAATGTGCTGTCAACTTCATTGAATGTACCGTCGTCGCCATGGCCATTCGCTATGTGGGGGATGGACATTATTAGACCGATTGAGCCTAAAGCGTCCAACGGACACCGCTTTATATTGGTAGCTATCGACTACTTCACTAAGTGGGTCGAAGCCGCTTCATATGCGAATGTGACCTGCAATGTGGTGGTCAAGTTCGTGAAGAGGGAATTGATTTGTCGGTACAGATTGCCCAATAAGCTTATCACAGATAATGGTTCTAATCTGAATAATAAAAAGATGAAAAAGTTGTGTGGCCAATTCAAGATCCAACATCACAATTCCTCCTCGTATCGACCAAAGATGAACGGAGCGGTCGAAGTGGCCAACAAGAATATCAAGAAAATCATCCAAAAGATGGTACTCTCATACAGAGAATGGCACGAAATGCTTCCTTATGCGTTACATGCATACCAGACCTCCGTTCGTACTTCTACCGGGGGAACCCCCTTCTCCCTCGTATATGGGATGGAAGCTGTACTCCCAGTTGAAGTAGAAATCCCTTCGTTGAGAGTTCTAATGGATGCCTAATTAGAGGAGGCCGAATGAGTCCAAGCCCAGATTGACCAATTGAATCTGATCGATGAAAAAAAACTGGTCCCAATGTCATGGCCAATTATACCAAAAAAGAGTGAAAAAAAACATTCGATAAGAAGGTGCATCCTCGAGAGTTTCAGGAGGGTGATTTGGTAATTAAAAGATTATTGCCGACACATAAAGCGCTACACGGAAAGTGGGCTCTGAATTACCAAGGACCTTATGTAGTTAAGAAGGCTTTCTATGGAGGCGCCTTAATCTTGGCAGATATGGACGGGAAAGACTTGCCTAACCCTGTCAACTCAAATGCCGTGAAAAGGTACTACGCTTGAGAAAAAGGCCCACTAGGTCGAAACCTACAAGGGTGGCCTAGGCAAAAGTTAGGGTAATACGAACAAAGAAAGCATGCTAGTTCGAAAACCCGCAAGGGCAGCCTAGGAAAAAGTTAGGGTGATTCAGACGAAAAAAGCCTACTAGGTCGAAAACCCGCAAGGGAGGCCTAGGCAAACGTTAGGGCGATTCCCACAAAAAGAGCCCGCTAGGTCGAAAACCCACAAAGGCGGCCTAGGCAAAAGTTAGGGCGATTCAGACAAAAAGAGCCCGCTAGGTCGAAAACCCGTAAGGGCGGCCTAGGCATAAGTTAGGGCAATTCAAACAAAAGAGCGCGCTAGGTAGAAACCCGCAAGGGTGGCTTAGGAAAAATTTATGGTGATTCAAACAGAAAAGCCCGCTAGGTCGAAACATGCAAGGGCAGCTTAGGCAAAAGTTAGGGCGATTCAGACCAAAAAGCCCGCTAGGTCGAAAACCTACAAGGGTGGCCTAGGCAAAAGTTAGGGCAAGGCAGACGCCAAGTCAAGAAATTTGTTAAGGCAACCTCGATAGGGTGAACGGGGAAGGAGTTGTCACCCTTAAAAAGAGCATGGCTGAAGAATGGAGTAAAAGGGAAGGACAATCGATCTCTGCCCATCCATATTGGGGCAAATTAAGTGGCCAGATGATAATCTGTGGCATTATATTGGGGCAAAATAGGCAGGAATTCGGGGTTCCGAAAGAACGAAGAATGGAATAAAGTTTGTTTGGGACTAAAGCGAAAGGTTCAAGACCGGTCAAGGGCAATTCGAATAAACTGGGGAAAATCTTGCTTTTTCAGAAGCCTGATTGACAAGACAAAAAACGTTGCCAAAATATAATACTAGCACTAATCGTCTCAAAGTCATCCAACCAACCATGATTAAACCACTAAACGTCTATCCGCAGATACCCTATACTATGATGACCATTTTTTTTTGTTCTATATGCAACTGTATTTTCTTTTTCCAAAATATTTATGCAAAATGCAATCATATAAATTTTGAATGATAATTACTGTTACTAATGCTGTTAAAAAACAAGGGCTAGTTCGAAACCTTCCTAATTACAAGTTCTTACTAATCAAAAGATCTTATTTCTCAAAAGAATGGCATGCGCAAAAGACACTTCTGCAAAGTAAAGGAGGAAGCAAGCAAATCACAAAATCTAGCTCACTCTGAAGATCACAATCAATGCTAAAAGAAAGTCGGGAGGTCGAAGCCTGCAAACAAAAACATATAGTTTTCTCTCCCCAAGCCTAATAGGCTAACCTTGCATTTTAAGTTTCAACATTCTGGCTTATGTTGTTAGGCCCTACATTTTAGTTTTCTGCATTTCGGCCTATGATGTCAAGTCTTGCATGTTTAAATTCCTACATTCCAGCCTATGTTGTCAGGCCTTGCATTTTATCTTTCTTTATTTCGGCCTTGCATGTTTAAATTGCTACACTTCGACCTATGTTGTTAGGCCTTCCATCTTAATTTTCTTGCATTTCGGCATATGATGTCAGGCCTCGCATGTTTAAATTCATGCACTTCGGCCTATGTTTTCAGGCCTCACATTTTATCTTCCTGCACTTCGGCCTATGATGTCAAGCCTTGCATGTTTAAATTCCTACACTAAGGCTTATGTTGTTAGGCCTTCCATGTTTAAATTCTTGCATTTCGGCCTATGGTGTCAAGCCTCGCATGTTTAAATTCCTGCACTTCGGTCTATAATGCCAAGCCTTGCATTTTATCTTTCTGCACTTTGGCCTATGATGTCAGGCCTTGCATGTTTAAACTCCTGCACTTCGGCTTATGTTGTCAGGCCTTGCATCTTATCTTTCTGCACTTCGACCTATGATGTCAGGCCTTGCATGTTTAAAACCTGCACTTTGGCCTATGTTGTCAGGCCTTCCATCTTAATTTTCATTCATTTCGGCCTATGATGTCCGGCCTCGCATGTTTAAATTCCTGCACTTTGGCCTATGTTGTTAGGCCTCGCATTTTATATTCCTGCATTTCGGCCTATGATTTAAGGCCTTGCATGTTTAAATTTTTGCACTGCAGCCTATGTTGTCAGGCCTTCCATGTTTAAATTCTTGCATTACGGCCTATGATGTTAGGCCTCACATGTTTAAATTCCTGCACTTTGGCCTATGATGTCAGGCCTTGCATTTTATCTTTCTGCACTTTGGCCTATGATGTCAGGCCTTGCATTTTATCTTTCTGCACTTTGGCCTATGATGTCAGGCCTTGCATGTTGAAATTTCTGCACTTCGACCTATGCTATCTGTTGCAACCGTAATTACGACGAGACGACGAACTCGCTAAAATTTTAAAATAGAATTTATTTGGATTAATATGGAGTCGCCACCAAATTTTTATCTAAGGGAAAAATATTTGGAAAAACCCTAACTCGAGAATGAGATTTAGGTTTGGGAGTCAGTTATGAGTGGGGAAGGTGTTAGGCACCCCCCTCGCCTGTTCCGAAGAATGGTACCCTGAAACTGAGTGTGTGATTTATCGAAAATAGTTTGATCCCTTTAACTAGAATGAAAATAAATAGATTGATGGAGGTTAGCCTGACAAGACTTGATCCTGCTCCTACGTATTCCCCGGTGCAATGGAAAACTCAAGGCTTACATAGTTCTGGTTTGGTTTGAAGGCTTAACCTTCGGAGTAGCCTTAAAAAGGAGTTTTTGAAAATGAATAGGGTGTTTTGAAAATATTTTAAGGAGAATCCTTAGTCCACATATGCACAGGATCCAAGACAACTATGGTTGCACTAGGGTCCATATGAATCCCTAAGCATCGAACAACAGAAAAAGCTACTAGTTTATACTTAGGGTTCATCGCATAAGACTTAGACATAAATGGAGTTCTTATTATAAGGGCATCCTCAATCCACATATTGTACAAGATCCAAGATAACTATGGCTGCATTTGGACTCATATGAATCTGTAAACATCGAACAACAGAAAAAGCTACCAGTTCGTGCTTAGAGCTCGTCGCGTGAGATTAAGAATTGCAAAACGAGTTTTTTATTTGTTTAGAGGCATCCTTAATCCACATATGCACAAGATTCAAGACAACTACGGCTGCACTTGGACCCATATGAATCTCTAAGCATCAAACAGCAGAAAAAGCTACCAGTTCGTGCTTAGAGCTCGTCACGTGAGATTAAGAATTGCAAAACAGACTTGATTTAAAACAAAATGAACTTGATTTGAATTTGATGAAAAGAATTGGACTTGATTTACAATAAAATAAACTTGACTTGACTTTTAGGCTTGAGTTGGACTTGATTTAAAATAAAATGAACTTGATTTGAAATTTAGGCTTGAATTGGACTTGATTTAAAATAAACTTAACTTGATTTGAAATTAAAGAAAAGAATTGTGAACATGCTTCAGTAATCAAGCGATAGAAATTTCATTTCAGATCCAAATTAGACAAATAATATTATTCCATAAACTAGAGATAAAGACAAAGAGAACATAACAAAAATCACTGAAATCAAAGATCATTTTACCAATTAAAAACGAAAATGAAAAACAGAAACGAAGATGAACCTCAAGAACACAAGAGTTTTTAGCGCCAAAATTTGAATTCAAATCTCAGAATTTTTAAAAAATATTTTTTGGTAGATCTTAAAAATTAAAACTGATAAATTGAAAGAGATGGATCATAGGAATGAAATAAAACAAGTTTGACAAAAATCCAACCATAAATGAGCAAGTTATGCACAAATCAAACAAGCTAGGTTCATTTGCGCACCAGGACGGACATGATTCGGTAATCAGGAAATAGAAATGTCATTTCAAATCAAAATTAGAAAAATAATATCATTCTAGAAACTATACAGAAAGACAAAGAGAATTCAACAAAAATCACCAAAATCGGAGATCATTTGACTGATTAAAAACAAAAACGAAAAATAGAGACGAAGATTAACCTCAAGAACACACGAGATTTTTGCTCCTAGATTTGAATTCAAATCTCATAATTTTTAGAAAATATTTTTTGGTAGATCTAAAAAATTAAAACTGACTAATTTAAAGATATGGATCCTAGGAATCAAACAAAACAAGTTTGATAGAAATCCAACCAGAAATGAGCAAGTTATGCACAAATCAAACAAGTTAGGTTCATTTGCACACCAAGATGAACATGCTTCGTTAATCAGGCGATATAAATTTTATTTCAGATTCAAATTAGACAAATAATATCATTCCTGAAACTAGACAGAAATAAAAAGAGAACGCAGTAAAGTTCACCAAAATCGGAGATCATTTGACCGATCAAAAATGAAAACGAAAAACAGAGACGAAATTAAACTCAGAAATCCGAGAAGAAGCAAGAAACTTAAGAGGAATAAAAGTTGGATCTAACCTCCATTGGAAGGTGATGAAGAACTGGTTCCATGGAGGCTAAGGGATGAATTGAAGGCAGAGGTAGAGAGTCTCCTAGGTCTTCCCTTTGAAAATTCTGAAAATCCCCTCTAAGACTCCAAGTGCTCCTCTTCCCCCCTCATTTTGGTGAAGGACCTCTCCTTATATAGAAGAAGGAAGGATTAAAGAAGTCCTCCTTGTCCAATGTGGGACTTCTTTCCCACAGGAGAATTTTTCCTTTTTTCTTTCATTTTTTGGAATTCTCATTTTATTTGGTGTGGGATTCCTTTTTCTATTTTCTTATTCTTTCCTCTTTTTCTTTTTCCTCTTATTTTCTTTTTTCTTCTTTTTTTATTTATTTATTTATTTCATTTGTTTTATTTTTTCCATTACTTTTATTTTGATTTTCTGAACTATTTTAGACTAAATTAGCTTTTGGCTAAAAACAAAATAATTTATTTTGGATTTTGAATCCTCGGACATAATTCGGTGTTCACACTGTTAGGCCTTGCATCTTATCTTTCTGCACTTTGACCTATGATGTCAGGTCTTGCATGTTTAAATTCCTGCACTTCGGCCTATGTTGTCAGGCCTTCAATCTTAATTTTCTTGCATTTCGGCCTATAATGTCAGGCCTCGCATTTATCTTTCTGCACTTCGACCTATGATGTCAGGCCTTGTATGTTTAAATTCCTGCACTTCAGCCTATGTTGTTAGGCCTCGCATTTATCTTTCTGCACTTCGGCCTATGATGTCAGGCCTTGCATGTTTAAATTCCTGCACTTCAGCCTATGTTGTCAGGCCTTGCATTTTATCTTTCTACACTTCAGCCTATGATGTTAGACCTTGCATGTTTAAATTCCTGCACTTCAGCCTATGTTGTCAGGCCTTGCATTTTAATTTTCTTGCATTTCGGCCTATGATGTCAAGCCTCACGTGTTTAAATTCCTGCACTTCGGCGTATGCTGTTAGGCCTTGCTTTTTTATTTTCAGCACTTTGGCCTATGTTGTCAGGCCTTGCATTCTAATTTCTCGTATTTCGGCCTATATTGTTAGGTCTTGCATTTTAATTTTCAGCACCTTGACTTAGGATGCCAGGCCTTGTTGTACGATCTGCCTTGATCAGCCTTGCTCATTTAAGCTCAGTTGGCTCATCAAGAGAAGCCGACGAAGTTCGCTCATCGGCTTATATCTTTTGAGCATTCACAAGCCTCTTATCAAGCTCAAAATTTTCCATGCCCCCTAAACAACTTCAAAACTCGCACCGGACATAACGTGTTCACGTCTTTACCCATTTCCTACCATGATAACTCAGAGAATTGCTTCTCGCATTATCCAATAGGAAAATGGGTAAAGAGGGACAAACTGTAAATACTCAATTATGTCTGAAGTCTCATTTTAAATTAATTAGTAGAAAAGAATTTAATTTAAAGGATAAGTAAGATAAATAAGCATAAAAAAATAAAAATAAAAATAAAAATAAGAAAAAGAAGGAAGATAAAATGTAAGAAAATTGAAAAGAAGGAGGAAGAAAATAAAATATGGAATACCGAGAATAATAGAAAAATAAAAAGAAAATAATGAAAAGAGGAAATATAAGAAATAATAAAAAAAAGAAGAAAAAGAAAAAAAATGTAATAATAATAATGTCAATAATAAAAAGGAAGAAGAAAAAGAAAAATTAGATTAAAGAAATAAAAAAAAGAAAAGAAGGAAAAAGAAAAATAATGAAATGGAAAAATAAAAAATTAATGAATAAATAAAAATGAAATAAGCAACAGGATAAAGATATGCAGCTAATAAATTGAGGTGCGGCTAAGTAACAAAAATAGCAGAATATGGCTCACAAAAAAAGGGGAGAAAATCAGAGAAAGAAAAGGAAATTCATCAAGACTCTTGAGAGGCCATCTCCAAAGAATTCTTGAATTCGCTGCAACTTGCTGAACTTTCGATTTAGTTTCTCCAGTGCCGAACTTCTTCAAGAAGCATTTTCAAAGGCTTCAAAACTCTCGATTTTTTCAGTGGTTCCGATTCTTCAAATCCGTACGAGACGATTGCACGCATAATTCCGTGAAGGTTAGTACTCCTACCTAGCATTAACATCTTAATCGGTGCGCTCAATTCTTGTTCTATCGATTAGTCGGCAAGATATGGTGATGGTAGGAAAGATTGAATTTATAGGTGATTTAAATGTTCATAAAGAAAGAAACTCGATTCAGAACATCATGTATGAGTAGACATTGTAAAAATAAATAAATATATAAATATATAATAATAATAAATTTTCATCTCTTAACGGGGAGATATCAAGAATAAGTATCTCTAATTCTCATGTTTAAGTCTTGATCAAAACTCCATCAACAAATTCCGATTCGAATACGTACTTAAATCTGTATACAAGTGAACCCTCGCGATCTAGGTGTTCTATAAAATGTTGTTGAACCCTGATTATCAATACAACCCGAGCCACTGCCTCGGAAAACCACACTAGAGTCTCACGAAAGATAGAAAATCCATTTTCCTATAAAGATACAACGATGAGTCACCCCGATCCAAAGCCATAGTTTGAGGAGGAGCCGACAAGGAAGATGCACGACGCATGCGATTCAGTGATAAGGTGACAGAGGTATCACTCTCCTTTGTTTTTTACGAAGTTGGGAATCATATGATTGATCTGTAGAATGCAAAGGGAAGGGAACGGGGTTCACTGAGCGTAAAGCTTTATTGACAAATGAAACATCCCGAGGATGTAATAGATCAACCATGATCGAGACTCCAAGGATTTGGGGCACCTGAAATCGCATAGTTTCTACAGAACCGGAGGAACTAAAGGTGTAACATTGTGGAGTTCTACCTTATCATCGAACAAGGGACATTCATTCCTAGCGCTTTGTTTTATTCCTTGAGAGACTGATGACATGGATAAGGGAACCATCTAACCAAAAGTGGTCGAGGTTCGGCATTTGAATCAGTTCCTAACAATTAGACACCCATGTAGGCAGTAGCATGGTTAAGATATGGCAACCATAAGCGTTGATAAGTATCCTTTCTCCAAAGGTAGCTAAAGGCTTCTTAGGCGTAAATCTAAAATTTCAATAGAGCGAAGCTTCACAGTTTATTGGTGTCGGTATTTGAAAAGGGGATAGATGGTTTTCTTTGGACAGTGCAAAGGTAGCCCTCGGAGTTCTTGGTTCGCCGCCTACAAATCAGGCTGCAGCCACATGTAACCGACCCACCTGACATGAAGTTCAGGAATATTTCAACTGGTGACCACCTTTCGACCTCTATATGCTCTATTTTTGTTTCAGATATCACCTATATAAATGGTCCACAGTCTAGTGCAGCCCGAAGCCTCTGCAACCGAGTCCCTCGCCATGGTTGAGTGGAGCTGAACCAAAAATCTAATTATGTGACAAAAAATGCTTCAACCTGACTTGGCAATTCTCAAAAACTTACGTTCTAAAAGGCCCTGTACTTTTTGCCTAAGGAAAAAAGATAAACACCCTACCGTATGGAAGCAAGAATACAAGCATGCCTAAGACCACCTTGTAGATTTGGAGCCATTGCCAGAATCAAAGAAATCCTTGATGATACCGAAAGTAAGCGTCGACACATCGGGTGAAATCAATAAGCTGCTCATGCCAACATCAGAATCTTACCTTGGGAGTGAGAGTCAAGATGGATAATACAAGTCGGGAATTTGAAAGGATGCTTGGAATACGGGAACTTTTGATTCATCCTCCTCAGGATTTATTAAAGCCAATAAAATTCCTATGTTGCTACCTTCGGAAGAAAAGGGACCACTCAGTGCATCCATGTTGTGGCAACACATAGTGAAGAAAGGATGTAGAGAAGTCCAAGGCGGTTTTTTTAATGCTCCTGTCTCACTCACTGCATGGGTCATACTTTACACCAATTAAGATGCCTTGGCTGAAGATGAACATAGTTTCGGCTCTTAAAGATCACCTCAATGTTGTTGCAATAGTCGGGCCGTAAAACCATACAAACGGGATTTTTTTGTTGGCTCCTTTATGGGATAGCAAAAGATCCATGCAGAAGCAAGAAAGAAAAGCCATGCGAGGACCAGAGGAATTCGTCAAATCCAAAATGAGGGCCACCCGTATATCTCGTTTGAAACAGGAATAAAGGACCAAGTTGCATGCAATGTTATATAAGTCATGGAGCGTCAATTCGATTTAGTGGTTGGACTCCCACGTGCAATGGCCATAACTCATGTTCAATCCCTACATCTACCCTTTTATTCCATAATTTTATTCCTTATCACTAGACAGCGTTGGGCTTCTCATATAATGACGGTAGGCCGAAAGCAGCCCAATAGGTTACCACTCGCTCATAGACATGATCACCCCCTTTGCCAAGGATTCGAGTCCCACACACGACAAAATTTTAGAACACAAAGTCAAAACTTCTGCTACCTAGCCCAATTCAAATTAAATTTCTTTTCTAGATCAAATTCCCTTTCAACCTGAATCAAATCCAATACTTCCAATTAATAATAAATCAAATTGGTTTTAGATCAAGCTACATGAATGAAAAATTGCCCCATCTTTGAATCTTAGTTAGATCCAATTATGGCCTAGAAACCCAATCCTTGATACATGTTCGCTTCATTCACTGACCCAAATTACGACATGCCTCAAGTAATACCAACCAGCACAAATAAGCCAGCTATGGCCTTTCATGTGTCAAACAAACGGATGTTGCATGTGACTTCTGCCCTGCCATAGAATACATTTTTCATCATCCCTGCATTCCTCGTCTCTGACCGCGGAATGCATCTCCAGTTGCTCCAAATAGGCTGAATGAATAAGTAACGGCACCCATTTATAGACTGCTCGAGAGACTTGAGTAATTTTTTCAGTCTGGTCAGGGGATGCCTAATGATATATCTAGCCAAGAATTAACGTAGGTTCTAATACAATGTGAGCTTGGCTAACCACAAAGCAAGTTGTTAAACGTTGGCCCTCAGTGATCACCCCTAAGTCATGTGAGGATTCTTTCAATTTAGATAAAATAGTGACTGAATCCAATCTTTTGGAACAATTAAATACTACAAAAACCAACGAAAGTAAGCCTTCTCTCTACCACTTCCACGTCATTTGGATCCATTGGCATTATCCGTAATCAATAGTGTCACCAGTAGAAGTAGATAAAGGAGTGTACAGGAACTCATTCCCACCTTACTAAGTGGATCAGATAAATACTACAAGCTACCATCAATATATTAGTATATCTTTTTTATTTGCTCAATTTTATTATACTAGTCAAACACAAACTCACTCAAAGCTTGAGTTTAATCCACAGAACCTATATTAGTGAGGGAGGCTGAAATTAGGCATGGTCTCTAATCACCCAACTATGTGTCTTAATCTGGAGCTAAGGCACAGACATAACAGAATTAACATTCAATCTTTTAATCTCATTTGTAATTTTCGTAAATTATGGAGGATACTCGAAGCATAACCAAATCAAGGCATAATCAAACCAAATGAGCATTTACTGAGAGCATCATTTAATGGTAGAGAGGATGAGAATCTAATCTGGATGGCGTTCACTCTAGAAAGTTAGTAACTCGTCTTTTTTGTTTGATTGAGGAAAAAAGTCGATTAACGATGTGTGAGCCTCTCTCTTATGCTTTGCAACACAAGATGAGATAGCTTCTTCTCCATGGAAGTGGAGCAGATGCAAGTTTTGAAGCAACGAAAGATTGTTCTCTCTGGCAGCAATGGTGCCAATTCAAGGCTAGGGTGCCAATTCAAGGCTAGAGAAAAAGGAGAGAAGAGAGTTGTTAAGAGAGACCAAGAAGAAAAACACTTCTCAGGAAAATCTAGAGAAATCGAGAGGCGTCGAAAATAAAAAAAATCCTCCCTCAAAATCTCCTCCTCGAGATTTATATCCTTCTTGAATTCACTAACCTCCCGCCAACTAACCAACAAACTCGAACTGCCATTTAACAAAATTTTTCCAATGCTTTTGTGTTTAAAATTTTTTAATTTAATTTAATTTTATTCAAAATTACACCCACCCTCTTTTTCGTAATTATGTTTTGTTGTTATTTTCTTTTTCAGTTTTCTTCCAAATTTTAACTATTCTTCTTCTATTTTTTTATTTTTTATTTTTATCATTATTTTTTTATTTTTTATTTTTTATTTTTTTATTTTGTTTCTTTATTTCTGCTTGTATTTTTTAAATGATTTTGGATTTAATTATTTTGGTTAGAAAAACTTTTTTTTTTTAATTTTAAATTTTCTACTTATCAATTTAGCCTCGGACATAATTGAGTGTTCACATAACTCAATCGTAAAGGTTTGCATTTTTTTCAACCATACAACAATGGTTTCATATTTTTATTTTTTTTTTCATGGATTATTTTTATTTATTTATATAATCAACGGAAAACAAGGTTAACTAAGGTCAACAGGTGCAAGGTGCAAGGTGCAAGGTGCTAAGGAGTATCAAGATTAATGTTTTGAAGGGATCAAGAAAAAATTTTGATGTTACCATTTCTATCATTTCATTTACATGTCTACCACTGCATTAAATGAAAATGAAAAATACATTTGATTAGTCTTCTTTTTGTATTATAATTAGCAGTTACACATTGAATATATTGAGTATCAATATTATTATTCCCATTCTATTATATTCAATGTTTTGTTATCTCTCTTAAATAATTTCCACTATGAAAAAACTAAAATATAAATCAATAATTAATGATGTGTAGGTTTTTCATTTAAAATGAAGAAGGAAAAATAATTGATTACTTTCTAATTTTTATATTAAAAATAAAGATTACAATTATTGTTGATATTTTAATTATCTAGTTAGTTACATAAATATAATTTAGGAGTCATTAATTGAAAGAGTTGTCTTATCCACCTCTAACAATATGAACTTTTGTTAACAATAAAATTTTGACTTATATTTAATGTCACAAATTATGTTGGTATAATTTTATTATTATTATTATTATTATTATTATTATTATTATAATAATAATAATAATAATTTTAAACATATTTAGAGAATAATTATATATAGAATTTTGTTTTGAATAAATAATACCAAATCATGAAATTAATAATATAAAATTATTTCAGTTAGAAATTCAAACATATAATTATGACTTTAACATACAAAAAATTCAAATATGAAAAAAGTTAATTTTACAATATCTATAACTATATCTATATCTATATCTATATATAGATAGATATATATATATATATACATACATATATATATATATATATATATATCACTTTCGCTATAATATAAAATAGTAGTAACTAATCATATATTATTTTTATTTATTATTATTATTATGATTTTGATTTATCATAATCAAAATTTTAACTTAATAAAATATATATTTGTGATTCATTCTTTATCATTTTGTTCTTCCCAATGTTTTATTATCTCTCTCAATCAATTTTTACTTTGAATAAACCATAAAGAAAATTACTAATGAAATTTATAATAATTAATGATTTGAACATACCAAAATTTTTTTTTTGATAGGTTACTACCATGTCTTGCATGCATTCAAAATGAATAAGGAAATAACAATTGATTACTTTGTAATTTTCATATTTAGAGTAGAGATTACAATTATTGCTAACATTTTATTTGTCTATTTAATAACATATATGTAATTCAGAAGTCATTGCCAGAAAGACATGCCACATATACCTCTTATTTTGTAGACTTTTGTTAACCACAAATTTTTATTTATATTTGATGTCATAAATTATGTTAATATAATGTATTCCATTATTATTATAATTTTAAACAATTTAGAAAATAATCATATGTAGAATCTTATTCTAATAAATAATAACAATTATAAAATTTAATAGTATTATAAAATTATTTCATTTAGAATTTTTTAGAATGAATTGTAATTTTATTAACATACAAAAAAATCAAGTAAAAATATTAATTTTATAACATAAATATAAATTTCATTATAATTTAAAGTAGCAATAATTAATTGGATTGTATGACTTTATTTATTATTGTTATGATTTTTATTTATATCAAGTTGTAAATATAATATATTATTATTTATTGTTTTACCAATATTCTCATAATATTTTTAAATAGTTGTAAAAGATTTTTATTTTTAAATATTTTTAAAAGAATTGCATGTTTGAAATTTTAAAAATAATTTTGAGTCATTAAATTTTAAAATAAAGGATGTGTTCATTTTTTATGGTGTATCTACAAAGTATTAAAAAATTTAACTTAAATGTAAATATCATAAAATTTAAGTATCAAGATTATTATTCTTATTTTGTTATTTCTAATATTTATTTTTTCTCTTAATTAATTTTTACTCTAAAAATACCAACAAGAAAATTATTGTTAATTAATAATTTGAAGGCATTGAAAAAGAATTTCAAACTTTGATCCTCAAGAACCTATATGTAGTCTTATAGATACAGACATTTCCATAATTATTCTAGGAATCTCATTCTTTCTTGCCCTACTTTTATTTCACATATTAATGCAATTTTTTTTTAGATTTAAAATAAATATTTTAAGATTTAAATTTTTTGTCTCTGTATATATGTGTTATATATTCATTTCCATATTATATATATATATATATAATTATTTGTCTATATATATAAGTGTTTGTATGTGTATTTATATATTTATATGTATAAAATTAAAATACATTCAAATTAAATTTTCATAAATCCTTAATGATAAGAGAATAATTATATCACAAAAGTTATAATTTTTTAAACGTTGAAACAATAAGAGAAATATTTTTTATATTAAAAGATAAAATTTAGGAATTAACATTTCTAAGTTTTATAGACCTTTCCATATCCTTATAGTCATATAAATTATATTTAAAAAATAATTGTATAGATATTTTTATTCTCAAAAATAATAATTAATCTAAAAATCTTTTATCATATAAACTAGTAGTGTCTAAAGTATAATGTTCTTGTTGAAATGCTTTTTTTATATTGTTTTATTTATTGAGTAAAAAGTATTTTTAATTTTAAGAGTAATTTTCTTCATTAACTTTAAAAAAATAAAGATATTTTCATTCTTCATGGCATATATGAAAAATATTAGACTAATACAACTTAAATGCAAAAATTGTAAAAGTTTAATAATGGTGTGTAGGTTTTATTCTAAATTAATAATATTAAAAATTTATTTATTAAAAATCTCTCAGATATAATTGTAATTTTATTAATATAAAAATATTTAAATTTGAAATAAGAAATATTTTTATAATATATATTTTTCTTTGTTATTTCTTTCTATGATTAAGTATCAATAATTAATTAAATTATATGATATTTATTTATTAGTATTATCATTTTCATTATATTAATCAAAATCTTAAATTAATTAAGTATTATGTATTTAAAAAATATATATTTATGATCCATGCATTATTTTTATCATTATTCAATTGTAATTATTTTCAATATATATATATTTACCATTATTTATTTGTAACCATATTCAAATAATATTTGTAAATAACTGTAAGAAGTTTTTATTTTTAAATATTTTCATAAAATAATTTGGTAAAGATTTTTATTTTAAATAAATAATAATTAATTTTAAAATATTTTATTATACAAAGTATGAGCATCTCGCTTACAACTTTTTTCTCGAAATGCATCTACATGTTGTTTCATTCATTGAATAATAAATGTTTGCAATTTTATGAGTAATTTTATATCATTAATTTTTAAAAATAAATGATATTTTCATCTTTATTAAAAAAATTCAACTAAAATTTTCACATTGTAAAGATTCGAAGTTCATGAGTCGGTTATGAATAGGGAAGGTGTTAGGCACCCTACTCGTCCATTCTGATGAACAATACCCTTAAACTGAGTGTGTGATTTTGATATTTTTTGAAAACTATTTGATCCCTTTAACTAGAGTGAAAAACAAATAGATAGGTTAGGAGAATGGCCTGACAAAATTTGATCCTGCTCGTACGTATTCCTTGGTGTAATGGAAAACTCAAGGCTACGTAGTTCTGGTTTAAGAGACTTGATCTCTTGAGGAATAGAGGGGTGATATTAGGAAAAAATTGATTTTGAATAGATTAAAATTACGTGATTACATAACTCAAACTGTCGTAAGCCGTGTGTAAGTTTGTACGAATTAAAATATGGAACAGCGGAGAAGGCTGCTTGTTCGTATTATAATCCGTTGCACAAATTTAAGAAAATAAAAAAACAGATATTTTTGATACAGATAATTTTAAACGGGGTTAGAAAATAGTGATTTTCTAAAATTGCGTGCTTGCAAAATCCAAACTGTTGTAAGGCACGTGTGGAATTTGCACGAATTAAAATACGAAATAGCAGAGAAGGCTGCCTGTTCATATTAGAATCCATTGCACGAATTTTATAAAATTAAAACATATATTTTGAAACACATGTTTTTTAGCGGGGACAGTGATGTTCTAAAATTGCATGCTTGCAAAATCCAAATCTTCATAAGCCGCTTTTAGAATTCGCATGAATTAAAACACGAAACAAAAGGGAAGGCAGCTTGTTTGTATTAGAATCCATTGCATGAATTTCAGAAAATTAAAACACATATTTTGAAACAGACCTTTTTTAGCAAAGTTAGTAAACAGTGATTTTTTAAAATTACGTGCTTGCAAAATAAAAATTTTCGTAAGCCGCGTTTGGAATTCGCACAAATTAAAATACAAAACAATAGAGAAGACTGCCTGTTTGTATCATAATTCATTGCACGAATTTTAGAAAATTAACAAGCAGACATACTTTGACGAAATTTATAAATCAGTGATAAAAGAATGTTTATTTAACTTGACCCAAAATAAAAGAATTTGACTTCAAATAGAATTGGGCTTGGCCTAAAAAAAAAGGAACTTGATTTAATGATTAAGGAGAAGAATTGGATCTGATTTTTATTTAAAAAGAATTGGGCTTGACTAAAATTTTCATAAAGGACTTAATTTAGAAGAATTGGTTTCGAATCAAATAAAGGAGGATTGGGCTTGGCCCAATTTAAGAAAAATAAATGGGGATTGCTTTTTGCACCCCCCAAATTTCTTTTTGCACCTCCTTTGTATATGAAAAGACCCAAATACCCACATCACTATAACATTCCAGCATTCTCCTACATCCTTCCTTCTTCCTTCCACCATTTTTTTTTCTCCACCATTGTTATTGAATGTAAGTTGGGTTTCTTTTGTTGGTGGGTGGAGGAATTGAGGAAAGTAGTGTTGGAGAAGCGTCGGAAAGACGTCGGAGCGTCGGATAAGACTAATCATCTAACCCAGTAATGTACTCCGCACATTAATTTGCAAAACTTTAAAATGTTTCCGTAAATTAATTTCCTCATTCCGTAAACTAATTTTCGGAATATATCTGGTGCATTCCGTAAATTAGTTTGCGGTTTGTATAAGTTAACATTCCGCAAACTACTTTGTGGAATGTTAACTTATGAATCGTCTTCTTCCTCGGTACGAATCAAGAATAACGAACTGCAAATCTAAGACCCTGTATCTAGCCTGCCCAAATGCCTACCAATTAGAAATTGGATACTAAGCTGATGAAGGGTGTTGCTTGCAGAACAAAGGTGTTGCTTACAGAATAGGAACGTAAGCCTTGCTTATGGATAATAGATTTACTTGCGGAAACTAACATTTTTTCCGGAACAATAATAGCAGAGGGTGTTAAGGGTAAAATTGGAATAAAAAATCTACAAAAAATTTAAGGGGGGTGCAAAAAGAAAAAAAAGGGGTGCAAAAAGTAAGACCCAAATAAATTTGATTGTAAAATAAAAATAAAATTTAGGATTGACCCA
Source organism: Canavalia gladiata (assembly GCA_037954105.1). Taxonomy (NCBI): domain Eukaryota; kingdom Viridiplantae; phylum Streptophyta; class Magnoliopsida; order Fabales; family Fabaceae; genus Canavalia; species Canavalia gladiata. Next base: position 37,106,806 of record CM075658.1, on the reverse strand, counting down.
AATTTAATTAAATTTAAAAAAAGAAGTTGGGCTTATCCCAATTTAAGAATAAATTTTTTAAAAAAAGGGATGGTGGGCTTAACCCAATATGGGTTGGGGCTGAATTGAGATTATTGATGCTTCCAATTTAAAAATTTGATTCGATTTTAGAAGTGTCCAATTAGGAGGAGGCAGCCATTAACAGGCCCAAATAAAATTTAAAATCTGCTAGTTTGATGGCCTACTTAAATTGCATGCTAGTCGGATGGCCCAATGGCCCAATTAAGCTAGAACCTGCTAGAACGGGGCTTGGATGACCCAATGGCCCAATTAAGCTAGGACCTGCTAGAACGGAAATTGAAACAGGTGAAGAGCTGATTGGGTTTGGTGCGGCCTGGTTCTAGTTCCAAGTTTGAGCACCAAATTTGGACAAGCCCTTTTTAAAATCGGTATGGAGGCCACACGTTTGAGAACGTTTAGAATAGTGTGGCTTGATTGCAGTGAGTTGGCCCAACTTGTGGCCTACAAAGCCAAAGCATGATATGCTTCCGCGTGAACTTAAGTGAGCAAGCATGCATGCATGAGCCCTTTTTCCTTACGTAAAAGCTCAACATAGTTTCCACTCCTTGCTGGTTTAAGACAATAAAACAGCTCGCAAACCATTGGGTCTTCTCCTGAACATTGTAGAAATTGAGGCGATTTTTGTACCCATACCACACCCTGAGGCAGTTGTATTCTTAACAATTTTTCAAGCAAACTGTCACAGGCATATGACTGAGCAGCTTCTACAGTTTGTTTAGAGATGCAAAGCATTACATGCAGCTTCAACATCATTGAGCTTTCATTGGTCATACATTTCTGAAGCTTTTGCAGATAAATTCCTTCATGTGGTTCATGGACCTTTGGTGGATCGAAGTGACGTTCATCACGGAGATTTTGGAGGAAGGGTTGTTTTACTATCTGCCCATAATCAATGTGAATCCATAATCGAGTCAAAGCCTCCAACGTAGCTATATCACACTCTAGGTGGTACACGGTATATCAACTACACTAATCTTTTTAGCTCTGTGGCCACATATGCGATGCAATGCCAAGTAACTTTGCTGGGTAATATGTATGACGCTTCACTTCTATACAAAACAATTTCAACTTATTGTACATAAAATCATATGATCTGGCCACACCAAGTTACTAACGACGGGTTTAAGTTGTGAGTGACCATGTTAATTTCAAGTAGAAGGGAAAAGCTCTGTCCAAATCCTTAGAAACTGTCCTTGTGGAACTCAAATTTTGTTGGACCTTTTCCATTGAACTCGAAGCAGAGTCTTCTATGTTCTTTAGCTATAATTGGTGCATCATAATAAAATACACCTATTCGTCCATTGCATTGTGTCGCAACCGTAATTCCGATGAGACGACGAACTCGCTAAATTTGAGAATTGAAGAATTGGATAAAGTGGAGTCGCCACCAAATTTTTATTTAAGGGAAAAATATTTGGAAAAACCCTAACTCGATGAAGAGATTTAGGTTCGGGAGTCAGTTACGAGTGGGGAAGGTGTTAGGCACCTCACTCGCTCGTTCCGAAGAACGGTACCCTTAAACTGAGTGTGTGATTTTTTGAAAATTGTTTGATCCCTTAATTAATCTGAAAATAAATAGGTTGATGAAGGTTAGCCTGACAGGACTTGATTTTGCTCCTACGTATTCCCCGATGCAATGGGAAGCTCAAGGCTTACGTAGCTCTGGTTTGAAGGCTTGACCATCGGAAGTGCTTTGGAAGGAAGAGGATATCTTGAAAAGAGTTTTATTTTTTAGAGGAACCGTTTTGAAAAGAGTTTTATTTTTTAGAGGAACCTTTTGAAAAGAGTTTTATTTTTGGAGGAACCTTCAGTCCACTCATGCACAAGGTCCGAGGCAACTAGGGCTACACGAGGGCCTATACAAACCTCTAAACATCGAACAACAGTGAAGACTGCCAGTTTCTCGTTTAGAGTTGGTCGCGTGAGACTATCGATCCCAAAACATTTTGAAAGGAGTTTTATTTTTTGAGGGAACCTTCACTCCACTCATGCACAAGGTTCGAGGCAACTAGGGCTGCACGGGGGCCTATACAAACCTCTAAATATCGAACAACAATGTAGACTACTAGTTTCCCATTTAGAGCTTATTGCGTGAGACTTGTGATTCCCAAAAATATTTTGAAAAGAGTTTTATTTTTTGAGGAGGAACCCTTAGTCCACATATGCACAGGATCCAAGGAAAATGTAAGCCGCACTGGGATCCGTATGAATCTCTAAATATTGAACAGCAGTGTAGACCACCAATTTCCCATTTAGAGCTCATTGTGTGAGACTTGTGATTCCCAAAAATATTTTGAAAAGAGTTTTAGGATATGAAAAGAATTAGGATTGGTTTGAAATAAGATGAATTTGATTTGGAATGGATGTTACTCAACTAGAAGAAAAGAATGAAACTTGATTAAAAATGAACTTGATTTGGATTGACTTGAAACGAACTTGATTTGAGTTGAACTTGAGGGAATAAAGAACTAAACTTGAATTGAATTTGGGAAAAGAAAATGAATTTGATTTGAAAAAAAAAATAACTTGAAATTTATTTGAATTTAAGAAACGAATCGGAATTAATTTGACTTTATTTTTATTTTAATTTAAGAAAAGAATTGGAATTAATTTGACTTGAAATTTATTTAAGGGAATTGATTAGAATTTGGTTTAAAAGAGAAAGAATTTAATTGGGATTTGAAGAAATTGATTAGAATTGATTTTGAAAGAAGAATGAATTTTATTTAGAATTTGGTTTAATGGGATAGAGATTGATTTTGAAGAAGACTCGAACTTGAGGAGTTGAATTTTAGTTAATGAAAAAGGAAGAACTTGATTTTAAAAAACAAGAGTAATACTTGATTTTAGTATTTGGAGAAAAAAAGTTAAATTCAGATTTGTTTGACTTAATTTAGAATTGGGTTGCTAAACCTGATTTTTCATGTCTGGATTGGATTCAAATTTTTAGGATTTTGGGCTCTATTTGGCGTGCAAGGCAACAGGGCCCATTTGCGGTTTTGGCCATTTCCAATTTTGGCCCATATTACATCACAACATGGCCACTGGCCCAGCCCAATTGCAGGTAAGCGCCTGGGAGAGAACTTAAAAGAAATGTAGCCCCCGGGGATCGAATCTCAGACTTCGCAGTTGCAGGCTTCGCGCTCAGCTACTAGACTACCTTGGAGATTGCAGGCTTCGCGCTCAGCTACTAGACTACCTTGGAGATTGAGGCTTTACTACGTTGGAGTAATGTTAAGGCATGCTCAACCAGTAAACTAATGTTAAAAGAGAAGTGCAAGGAGCGGGAATCGAACTTGTAACATGGGGTTATGTACAATGCGCTCAACCATCTAGTCTACTTGGCTTTTGACATAAGTTCTGTGACTCAAAGTTAATGATGCATGGTAATCGGGCCTGTTCCTTCATTCTGCACAAAAGCTATTGGTGGGCCCATTTAAAAGGCAGTCGTTGGGGTCTATATTTAGGCCCAACTTGGTCCAATTGGGAATCAAATTGGAACTTGAAATGATCCCTTGGGACTAAATTTGTAGCTACCCTATTAGAATTACACCATAATCAGAGGCGGACGTTAGGCTAGCCTGTAGTGAATGGAATTGGTCAACGTCCAGAATATTCAACATGTCGCTGGGTCCCACTAAACTGATGGTGTCATTGGCTGATAGCCATGCACCACGTCCTAAGATTTCACTTTTTATATTTCTCCTGCAATTGCACCTTTTGGGACTCATCATCAAGCCTAAGTAGAACCGTCATAGACCATTTTCCATTAACTTCAGCATAGGGATATGGAGCTAGTAGCACTTCTGGTTCGCTTCTCCCAAAATTTGAGAGACCATGTATGCTTTCTACGACGCAGCCTTCTCATTATGATTAGTAGTTAGAGTGAGTGTCCAGGCCTTATGGAACTAGAGCGAATTACGAGCCTGAAAATGTGTGCATTTTCACTGCACCGAGAGTTTCCATGTTTCTTTAGAGACCTCTAGGCTTTATCACTACACTCGGGAGATGGCCTGTAATCACCAAAAGAAACCAGCAAGTTCCTATGGCTACGTTTCGGTCCTCTTCCACAGCATAAATTCTTAGCACCCTCCCAGCTTAGTTGGTAGCTTGTAATGATACCCACACAAGCGGCTCATGCATAGTCTGACCATGAGGGTAATGGTCAGAGTGTGTCAATGATCAGCCCGTTGATCCCCTGCACTGCTCCTACAGCCTCTCATTCTTCTTGATTCCCACACATGGGAGTCACTACTCACTTGGCATCATCAAGAACAGAGCTGATCGTGGCGCTTTATCAACCTCTATTTTTTCCTTTATCGGAGCATTCGATTCTAGTACCTACTCCCCTTCTTGTCACAGTAGGTCTAGAGGGGTAATTTAGAACTCATACTACATATCCATGAGGCTAGAACCACCCCTGGTATAGCCATCGTCATAAGGTAAAACTAATTATTACTTTTAGTATAGGTTTGTGGGAGGTTTGTTCCTATTGTGGTTTTATTTTTTATGATCGAGGACACAGAACCGAGACTACATCAAGATTGGAGCAAGTTCAACACAAGGCGCTGCTGCCATTGCCACTGTAATGGGAAGGGATGGTGTTATGAGGTGGCGTTTTGTGCTACTAGCGAGTCAGAATAGAGAATTCCCACGGCACTAGGACGGGTTCAGTCTGCCACAAGACCTAAGGCCATTGTCATGGTTATGTACAAGTCAAAGATTTAGCCTGCCACTTAAGATTGGATCCATTCTCAATTTTAACCAGGTAATGTTTGATAGGACGACTACCTACTTTCCTTAAAGAGTGGGGATGTCTGCGCTCTGGACACACTATCTAGCTATCATTTACCAGTGATATGACTTCAATGAATCATGCAAGAGATGTAGCAGCCGAAACGGATCATCGAAAGTCATATGTTAAATTAGGCCTATGAGTAGCTAATCACTTGATTCTTATTGGAGACTTAGCAAGTGACAAACTCCAAAGGACATCCATTAGATTCACTTTTATCCATGATTAAGGCATAATTGAACTAGAGTACACCAATCAGGGGAGCATTCATTGAGGATTTATGCATATGTAGTTTTCATGCTGGCCAAGACTCGATAATCACCTTTTCTCAATACACACGTATCTAGATTCCATCCGTTCAGTTATTGCATTGGTGGTTTGACTTTATTGTTCAGTAAAAAAAAAAGAACAGGAATTCATGCAACAATGGTTGATTCAACGAAATATATACAGGATCCTCATCGTTCGAGTTGAATAGTTTAGTGATAGAGCTATATTTATTCTCCTACCAGTTTTCAATCATCTTTGTTTTTTATCTATGATCCATATCTCTTAATTACATATGCGGTTGAATTAGGATTCGTAGCACAACACATTCACCAGTGAAAATCAATAAGGATCATAGAACAACACATACAAAAATAAGAATTGATCTTTGTTGTAATTGTTAGACAACTTCTATCAGAATCCATCATGAACTTGTGTTTTCTTAACAATGGAACACAGGTTTTTAAGAATGGGAGAATAACGACCAAAAATGACATACCTGAGAAAGCTTTACTTTCGCCATCATTCCAATCTTCCCTTTTTTGCTAGGAACAGGAGGACTTGAAAGCTTGGATCCCCTCGATTTGCTTACCTATACTGCCATTTGTGCATTTGCAACGAGACTCCAACTTTGTAATTGCACGAAAAACAGTGAAGATTCGAAAATCTTGATTTTAGCTTTCAGCGAGAGAGAGAGGGAGATAGCCTTCTTAGGAGAGAAAATTTTATTTTTTAGTGGAACCGAGCTCAAGCTCTGAAGAAGTCCCCTCTCTTTGCGTGCGTGCCTCTATGCTTCAACTATTCTTTCCCTTTTCTAAATTCGTTTTTCTGTTAAAAACCGTTTTTTGTTTTTCAAATTTGTTTTATTTTGTTTTTTTTTTGTTTTATTAAATTTTATTTTTATTTTTATTTTATCTATTTTATTTTTTTATTTTTTGTCATTTTGTTTTTATGTTTTCTTTTGTTTTTAGTATTTTGATTTATTATTTTATTTATTTATTTTGTTTTTTTCTTAAATTTCTGTTTTTAATTTTTTATTGATTTTAAATTTTTCTATTTTTGATTTTCCATTTTATTTTCCTTTTATTAATTTTCTTATTTTAGTTTGTTCTTCTTTCATTTCTTTTTCTATTTTTTCTTTTACTTCTGTTTTTGTTTATTTGTCTATTTTCTATTTATTCATATTTATTTATTTTTTAAATTAGTATTGGTTTCTTGATTAATTTTAACAATTGGGAGCCTCGGACATAATTGAGTGTTTACACATTGCTTTGAGCACATCTTAGAGAGAACCTTCTTCAGTTAGGTCTAGAAAAATGAGTTCGCATTTAGTCCCAAAAACAATGTTAACTCCATTTTTGGCACAGTTGAGTGCTTTCACCATTCTCATGCATGGAACAAAAACTAGAGTTGAATCCTAAGTGGTGACTAACTGAGTGGGTTCGTTTATTTTCAGGCGAACTGTTTCAACGTTCACAAGTGTGTCATAGCCAGATTCAATATCCCACAACCTCAATCTTGAACAAGACCCGGCACTTAGTGGATACATACCATCCTTTATTGCCTTTAATCCTGTCAACAGTCCTCAAAACGACTATCTCTTGCATTAATAGATAGAATAGTAGAAAATTTGGTTTGGTCGAGGTGCTAACTCAGTAGATTTGATTAAGAGAAACTATGAGGCAGAACAAGTTGAATAATATAAGATAATGAGAGCCAATTCTGAATAATTGGAGAAATAACAGGAGGAACTCAATACGCTGATTTCTTAACTGTTATAATCAAAACACTTTCATGTTGATGTTTAACAGGAGCTAGTGTCACTTTTCATGTAGGGGTAATTGCAAAAAGGAGCGAGGAAAGAACTAAATAGTCACCAGTGTTCAAGGCTTTGCATGATCAGCGTAGAAAATGGAAGTACAAAACGTGCTACAGACCACGTCATAATTCTAATCAACCAGGCTGGGAATCAGAGTTAAGATCTAGACCCGATGAATCAATTTTGGTGATGGTCACTAACACGGTTACATCGAGTGATTGAAGAACAAAGAGTGATAGCATGAGAGATAGCGGAGAATAAAAAAGGTAGAGGATAAATACCAAGTATTTCAAGCTGTTGAAGGTTATGGTATTTAGTGCAAGTTACTATTGGTATTAAGGTTGCAAGAACAGTAAGCAATGATCTAAAACTAAATCATGAATTATAGATCAGCACACACGCACACATATGAGAATTAATCATCGATGCAATTTTGGCTTAGATGTAAATTTCTAACAGAATCAATAATAGATTCACATTCACTTGGTTATTGAATTCGAATTTTCAGGAGCAGGTAAATGGTTGTGAAAGATGACATACCTGAACTTTTCAAGTTTTCGAGAGGAGATTTGGCATTGCTAGAATTCTAACCTTCACTTTTTGTTAGGATGATGAAGACCTGGCCCGAGAGAGCTTTGTGACTGATTCTTGTGCAAGATTAGATTCCGGTATGTGAGGCCTTCTTCCATTAAGGCTAGAACAAACTTTGAGTAAAGTCAATCTTTCCAAGTGCGAAGCTCCCTCATTCTGCAGCCATGGCATCGTTCTTGGGCACCAAAGGTAAAGAGAGTAGAAGCGGGAATTCTCTAAATAATCCTGAGGCCTCCCCCCTTTTTTTCTATTCCTTTTATATGCCCTGCACTTTTCAAATTTTGGTGAGTCCCTACATTTTCTTTTTTCTTTTTTCATTTCTTTTCTTTATTTATTCTATTTTCTATTTATTTTTTCTTCTTTTCTTTTATTTATTTATTTATTTTCTGTTCTCTCTCTTTTTTTCTCTAACTAATTTATAACTAACTCTATCTAATTTTTAACTAATTCCTAACTAACATAGAAATTTACTTTTTTCTTCTTCTTTTTCTTATTTTTCTTATTTTTTTCTTTTGTTATTATTTTCTTCTCTCTTCTTCTTTTTTCTTTTGTTTTATTTATTTATTTTTATCAATTTTAGGCAAAATGATTTCTTTTAGGTCTTGAATTTCTCCTTGAACATAATTAGGTATTCACAATTTGCCCCTCTTTACTCATTTTCTACCAGATAATATGAGAAAAGTTTTCTAGATTATCATAATAGGAAATGAGTAAAGATATGAACATAATTATGTCCGAGGTAAGGTTTGAAGATGTCAAGTAGATATGGGAGCTAGATGATGTCTCTAGGGTACCGGGAAAGTTCCGGGCTTGACCAAAAACTTAGGAATGCTTGTCCTGATAAATTAGAGGATGGTAGTTCAAATGTGGAAATTAAACGAGCTTTGCAAACCTTATGTCAGGGAATGACGGAGTTTAAATATGCCATGCCTGCCATGGTAGGCCCGAACGTAGAAATTGAAATATTGTGCCTAATTAGGCTAACAAAATGGAAAAGAATGGCCTGTTAAGATAGGCAAAATGAACTAGAAAAGACCTGTGAGAACAGGCCGAGCAAAATGGCTTATTAAGACAAGAATAGGAAAGAATGGCCTGTTAGGATTAGCAAAATGGAATAAAAAGACCTGTCAGGACAGGACTGGAAGAGAATGGCCTATTAAGGCAAACAAAGTGAAATGAAAAGACCTGTTAAGACAGGGATAGAAAAGAATAGCCTGTTAAGACAGGAAAAATGGAAAAGACCTATTAAGACAAAGATAGAAAGGCATGGCCTGTTAGGATAGACGCAGTGAAACGAAAAAAGACCTGTTAGGAAAGGAATAGAGGAGAGTGTAGAAATTTGAACGTGCAGGACCTAAAATGCTAGGATGCAAAAGAATAAACATGCTGGGGCCTTGTGTGATAGGCCAAGATGCAGAAACTTAAACGTCCTGCGGCAATGTGTGATAGGCCAAGATGCAAAAATTTAAATGTGTTGGGGCCTGTATAGGCCAGGGTGCAGAAAAATAAACGCGTTGAGGCCTATATAAGCCAAGATGCAGAAACTTAAATGTGTTGGGGCCTTGTGTGATAGGCCAAGATGCAGAAACTTAAATGTGTTGGGGCATAATGTGATAGGCCAAGATGCAGAAATTTAAACGTGCTTGATGTCCCGTTGTTGCCGGGAAAAATGTAAGCCTGTTAAGACAAGAGGACAAAATTTAAACATGCTTGATGTCTCGCTGTTTTCGAGAAAAATGCAAATGACGTCTCGTTGTTGCCGGGAAGAATGCAAGCCTGTTAAGACAGGCGGACAGAATTTAAACATGCTCGATGTTCTGCTGTTGTTGGGAAAAACGCAAGCCTGTTAAGACAGGCAGATAGAATTTAAACAAGCTTGATGTCCTGTTGTTCCAGGAAAAATGCAAATGATTAAACGAGCTTAGCCTTGTGTGATAAGCCAAAATGCAGCACCTAAATAGGTTGGGCAAGATTTAAACATGCAGGGCCTTGTGTGATAGGCCAAAATGCAGCACCTGAATAAGCTGGACAAAATTTAAACATGCAGGGCCTTGTGTGATAGGCCAAAATGTAGAAATTCAAATGCAGCACCTGAATAGGCTGGACAAAATGCAGGGCCTTGTGTGATAGGCCAAAATGTAGAAATTCAAATGCAACGCCTGAATAGGCTGGACAAAATTTAAACATGCAGGGTCTTGTGTGATAGGCCAAAATGCAGAAACCTGTTAAGACAGGAACGGGAGAGAATAAAGAAGACTTGTTAAGACAGGAAAAGTGGAAGCGGCCTGTTAAGACAGGTAAGGCAAGAATGAAACATACCTGTTAAGACAGGCAGTGCAAAAGGAAAGGAAGAGAGACCTATTAAGATAGGAAAATAGAAATGGACATGGCATGCACTAACTGAAGAGATGACCTGTTAAGACAGGCAACGCAGAAATGACTTGTTAAGACAGGTAAAGGAAAACGACCTGTTAAGACAGGCAAAAGTAGAAATGACCTGTTAAGGCAGGTAGAGAAAAGAATGGCCTGTTAAGATAGGTGAAAGATGAAGAATACCTGTTAAGACAGGAAATGAAAAAGTGAAATGAGAAGAGACCTGATAGGACAAGTAATGTTGTAGTGGCCTATTAACACAGGCACACCAAAGAATGACCTGTTAGGACATGTGAAGTAAAATGAAAATGACCTGTTAAGACAGGTATGGTGAAATGGAAATGACCTGTTAAGATAGGTAATGTTGGAGTGTGGAGGATGACCTGTTAAAACAGGTGAAGAGTATACAAGAATGACCTGTTAAAACAAAAAAACGACATGAGAGATGAATTGTTAAGACAGGCGAGGAAAATGATGACCTGTTAAGACAGGTAAGGTGACATGATAGATGATATGAGAGCATCAACAATTGGTACTATGATGTGTCCCAAAGATGCAGGTGAGGAAGGAATACAGATTCCTTTGTCAGATGTTTTGAACAATTTATTTTAACAATGTTTATCTTGAGTTTAAATAAATTGCTGATTTTTCCTTGCCCTTGAAGGTTTTTGGAGCATTCGATAATTATTTTCTTTGGAAGAAATTTGGACGAAAATTTTACCCCAGTTTAGAATATTTTTGGCGATTCGAGGAATGCCTCAACTTAAAGGAATTTGGGAAAAAATCTTTACCCCCAATTTTGAAGATGTCTTTTTTGAATTCTCTTAGGAAAATGTTTGCCCCAATTTGGATTTTTTGGGAAAATGTTTCCCCAATTTGAATTTTTTTTTTAGATTGAGGATTGCCTGAATTTGAATTTTTCCGGGCAAATGTTTTCCCTAGTTTGAATTTTGATTTTTCAGAAATTGGGGATTCGCCCTTGTCGCAACTGTAATTCCGACGAGACGACGAACTCGCTAAAATTTTAAAAATATGGAATTTATTTGCATTAATGTGGAGCTGCCACCAAATTTTTATTTGAGGGAAAAATATTTGGAAAAAACCCTGACTTGAGGATGAGATTTAGGTTCGGGAGTCGGTTACAAGTGGGGAAGGTGTTAGGCACCCCACTCACCTGTTCCAAAGAACAGTACCCTTAAACTGAGTGTGTGATTATTTGAAAATAGCTTGATCCCTTTAATTAGAATGGAAATAAATAACTTGATGGAGGTTAGCCTGACAGGACTTGATCCTGCTCCTACGTATTCCCCGGTGCAATGGGAAACTTAAGGCTTACGTAGTTCTGGTTCGACTTGAAGGCTTGACCTTCAAAGGTATTTGAATAGAGTGTTTGACAATGGATGGTGTTCGAAGGCTTGACCTTCGAAACTACTTGAAAAGGGGTATTTGAAAACAGCTAGAACGTTTCGAAAATATTTTAATGAGAATCCTTAGTCCACATATGCACAGGATCCAAGACAACTACGGCTGCACTAGGATCCATACGAATTCCTAAACCCCGAACAGCAGAAAAAGCTACCAGTTCGTGCTTAGGATTCGTCGTGTGAGACTTAGGAATTCAAAAATGAAGTTTTGTTATTTTACAAAAGGATTCTTAGTCCACATATGTACAAGGTCCGAGGCGGCTAAGGCAGCACGGGGACCCATACGAACTACTAAACATTGAACAACAGGTGAACCTCTAGTTCCCCATTTAGAGCCCATTGCGTGAGACCAAAGATCCCAAAATGTTTTGAAAAGAATTTAATTTGAATATAATGAAGGAAAGAAATGGCTTGATTTGGAAAAGGAATTGGTTTTGAAGTGAATTTGAAAACTTGAGGGAACGAGGTTTAAACTTGAATTGACTTTGAGAAAAGGTTTTGAAGTTGTTTGGAAATTTGAGAAAAGAATTTGACTTAATTGAAAATTAAGTGTGAAAGAATTGAACTTGAGTTTATTTGATTTTATTTGGAGGAAAGACTTAAACTTGACGTTATTCGAAGATTATGAACTTGATTGAAAAGCTTGAAGAACGAGAATTTTGGTTTGAACTTGGAAGAAAAAGAATTTGGTTTGGACTTGAAGAATAAAGGAATTTTGTAGAAAAAGAATTTTGAATTTTGGAGAAAAAGAATTTTTGAATTTTGGAGAAATTAGTTCGAATTTTGAATAAAAGGACCTTATTTGAATTTTGGGGGTATGTTTGGAATTACTGGAAATCGTAAGGGTAGATTGGTAATTTGGCTTTGGGGGTATGTTTGGAATTACAGGAAAGTTTGAGTGCAGATTGGTAATTTTGCCATTTGGGGATATGTCTGGAATTACAAGAAAGCTTGAGGGTAGATTGGTAATTTTAGGGGCAGATTTTAAAATTAAGAGGAAGAAATCAGAATGTGCCTTTGGGAGGATTCGAAGCCAACGCCTCCAGGATGTGCTCCACATGCTAGCAACTGGACCAAGCGTTCAAGTTCTGCTTTATTTGCACCCATTATTTATACATAGTTTGGTCAAAGAATCACTAAAACAAAGGTGCGGGATGTGGGATTCGAACCTGGGACTTGGAGATTTTGGGCAACAAGCCAACCACCTGATCAAGTTGTTACGCTGAGTCCAAACTAGGGGCCAAAATATGTTTCAATTTAATGACTTGGGGGAGCGCATTTCTTCTCTATCAAAGCTGATATAGGCAGCAAGCAACTCATTGATGAGGAGGATCAAGTTTTTTTGAACAGAGCATCAGGGTCACTATATATAGCCATACTATTTGAGAACTCAGTTGGAAAAATCATGACAAGGGATAAGATCCTATCTTTCTTTGTTGTAATGTTTATCAAATATTCTCCTTAGGCAATGGAGCATTTCCATTGATTAGCTACACTTTTGACCCTTATACTTTGCTTCTTCAACAAAGGCCACAACTTTCACCCTTGGTTTATCCTTAATTCCACAATCAGCTGCATATGTGTCAGAATGCCTCAGTCGCAAGTTACCGGTCTTAAATTGTGTCCAAGGCCATTTGAAACCATCAAATACAACTGCTAATGGAATACATTCCTCTTCACCCACTGTTTAATGCGACTAGAATGTCTTAGGCAGAGGAGCAAGTCACAAAGATCCCTGGTTAATTTTCCATCAGTGCTTCATAATGCCACCTTCCTTGGAAGTCTTCCTCAAGATGAAAGAATTTCCTTACGATCAGAACTGTTCTCTAAACAGCCGGATTGTGAATCAAATTCTGATTTATCTGAACCACCCAAGAAAAACCTCCCTGTCACCAGGGACTTGATGTTATCCTTGGACGTTTGAGTTGATATATGCATGACGGTAGCAGGAGTTGCTTTCTCCGCTGTTTTGCTCTACTAAATAGAAGTTTATGCCACGTCAGAACACTCATCCAACAGCTAGATGTATAAACTTGGGCAGCATTGATTCGATTTTTCTGATAGAAGGCAATAGTGAGTCCAGAATTTGTACAGGCGTCATCATCAAGTTGGATTTCACAATGTAGTTGCTTATCATTTTTGTGGTTTTGATTAACAACCCTGCAGTTTATGTGAATTGTCGCTTGAAACTATTAGTGATGTCAACAACTTATGTAAGGACACGATCGGTAGAGGCAAGGCAGTCAAAGTCAGGATGAGAGATTCTCTTATCAATGAACAAACCCCCAACAGTGATTCCAACCTCTATTCTCATTCTAATTCATCAGAATTTTTGCACAGACAATTTCAAGTCTTAAAGTTCCCTTTTAATAACTCAGTAGTCATCACAAATATACAATGCAGGACTTATTTGGCTACTGAAACTTTGGCAATACTAATGTAGAACTTACCTGGACTAGTGTAGGCCTTACCTCATTTTTTTAGTCTTCGGATATATACATAGTTAACAGATATGAATGGCTCCAGGTTACATGGAATTGTTCTGGACTTCCAGAACTTACTTGAACTGGGAGGGAGGCTTTAATTCACTCGTGCATAAGGCAAAGATACTGAGATCCGATCTATTGATGTAGAAACGATTTCTAGGTTGCGTTTGATCATTACACATCCTTTAACCTTTAGGAAAACCAGTTTCTTCCAAGATTATTATGCAAAAACAAAAAACTCCTTAAGACCTTTCAACAATTGGATTTCACAGATTTAGGATCAGATTTGAGGCAAACAAACTTAAACTCACACTACTTGAAGGGCTTATTATTCCATTGATGCATGAGTCTAATGATGAAAGTATGAATGCAACAATTAATGCTAAACTCTCATTTTCTTTTAAAATTCCTTCTAGCTACAAGAACATATGCAAAGCATTTGGATAAGAGAATGCGCATAAGCTAAAGAGAACCTAGAAGTAACTGAGATCAATTCATTCTTCCCTTAATGGAGACTTAACAGATTGATGCATAGCGCGGCGAAGATTCTTCTTCTTCGAAGCAATTTCCACCAAGAAAAGATGCTTTCCTCTCCAAAATTCACTGAAACAGGAGTGTGTTCTTGGATTTCTCCAATCGATCCAGAAGAATTTCCGTTAACTGCAAAGCTTAGCCTTGAATATGCTACAGGTACGTGCTGGTGATTCTTTAAACTGCTAATACGGAAGGAAAAAAATTTTGCACCCCAAAGAACCTTCCCCTTCTTTCTCTTTTTTAGCCAACTTTCTTGAATATCCCCTGCCAAAACCTCCTCCGACCTTTTTTTTGTTTTCTGCTTTTAGCTCCAAGAAAAGTTATGTTGAAAAACTGGTACTTCTCTTTTCATTTTTGTCTTCTTTTTGTTTTCTGCTTTTAAAAATTATTTTGCTTTATTATTTTTTTAATTCTGTTTGTTTTTTTTGTTTAAAACATATTTATTTTGTAATTCCGTATTTTTATATCTTTTATATTTTTATTATTTTTTCATTTTCCAGACTTTTACTTTTATTTTTCTTTGTTTTTATTATTTGTTGTTTTGTTTTAACTTTAGATTTTTATTTCAAAATTTAAATTATTTTATTTTTTATTTTTTTCAAAAAACTATTTTATTTTTTAGTTTCTAATTATTTTAATTTTTCTTTTGTTTTTTCATTTTTATTAATTCTGTTTTTATTTTTATTGATTTCTTATTATTAAAAATCCTTTTATTTATTGTTATTTTTTCTTATTTTTATTTTTGTATTTATATTTTTTATTTTTTAGTCTTTTAAAATTCTGTATATATTTTTGTTACTACTATTCTTGCTTTTATTATTTATTTTTTTGTTTCTGATTTTTCCAAATTTTTTATTTTATTTTTCCAAATTTTTCTTTTCTGATTTTTTTTTATTGTTTTTTGTGTTAATTCCCTTTTTTATTATTTCTTAAAATTTCAGATTTTGTTTTTATTTTGTTTATTTATTTTCTCTCTTCCTTTTTTATTAATATTTACTTATTTATTATTTAAATTTGTATTGGTTTCTTGATTAATTTTATGATTAGGGGCCTCAGACATAATTGGGTGTTTACAGTTTTCCCCTCTTTACTTATTTTCCTACCCGATAATGTGAGAAATGATTCTCTGAATTATCGAGGTAGGAAATGAGTAAAGACGTGAACACCTTATGTTCGAGGCGGGTTTTTTTACGAGAAAATCTAAGAGCAATACTAGAAGCCTTGAGCTTAAGGTGATGCCTGGAGGATGGCGATTGAAGGACCTTACCGGTTTCGTGTACCGATAGGGTTTAAATATGCAAGGCGTGAGGGTATACCCTAATTAGGCTAAGTGAGATGAATAAAGGCCTGTTAGGAACTAAAATGTAAGGTATGTACAAGGTGGCCTAACAACATAGGCCGAGGTACAAAAATCTAACTATGCTTGAGGCCTGGCATCATAGGCCTTGATGCAAAAAGGTAAACCTCATGGTGCAGAAAAGGAAACTTGAACATGCAGGAAAGAAAACTTGAACGTGCAGAAAGGGAAAACTTGAACGAGCAGAAGGGGAAAATTTGAACATGCTAGAAAGAAAACTTGAACATGCTGAAAGAAAACTTGAACATGCAGAAAAGGAAACTTGAGCGTGCCGAAAGGAAAGCTTGAATATGCTAGAAAGAAAACTTGAACGTGCAGAAAAGGAAACTTGAATGTGCAGGAAAGAAAATTTCAACGTGTTGGAGGCTTGACATTATAGGCCGAGATGCTGAAGATTAAACTTGATGAGGCCTGACAACATAGGCCATGAAGCAGAAATTAAACTTGAGGAGGCCTAACAACATAGGCCATGATGCAGAAAAATACACTTTATGGTGAAGAAACGAAAACTTGAGTGTGCCGAAGAGGAAGCTTGAATGTGCTGGAGGGGAAACTTGAACATGCTGAAAGGGAAAACTTGAATGTGCTGGAGGGGAAAATTTGAACGTGCAGAAAGGGAAAACTTGAACGTGCAGAAAGGGAAAACTTGAACATGCTGGAGGCCTGACACTATAGGCCTAGATGCAGGAATTAAAACTTGATGACACTATAGGCCATGATGCAGAAATTAAACTTGATGAGGCCTGACAACATAGGCCGTGATGCAGAAATTAAACTTGATGAGGCCTGACAACATAGGCCATGATGCAGAAATTAAACTTGATGATGCCTGACAACATAGGCCATGATGCAGAAAGGTAAACTTAATGAGGCCTGACAACATAGGCCATGATGCAGAAAGGTAAACTTGATGGTGGCCTGACAATATAGGCCATGATGCAGAAATTAAAACTTGATGGTGGTCTGACATTATAGGCCATGATGCAGAAAATAAAACTTGATGAGGGCCAGACAACATAGGCCATGATGCAGAAATTATAACTTGATGGTGGCCTGACAACATAGGCCATGATGCAAAAATTAAAACTTGATGGTGGCCTGACAACATAGGCCATGGTGCAGAAAATAAAACTTGATGAGGCTTGACAACATAGGTCATGATGTAGAAATGTAAAATTGATGAGGCTCTACAACATAAGCCATGATGTAGGAAGGTAAACTTGATGGTGGCCTGACAACATTGGCCATGAATGGGAAAGAATGAAGCAGGCCTGTTAAGACAGACGACTTTGAAATGGGAGGGACGTATAATAACTTGAATGAAAGGTGACCTATGCTACTTGAACGGATGGCCTTTCCACGAAGATGAAGCAGGAATGACCCGCTAGGGTAGAAAAAGGCAACAAAGAAAAATCTATACTAATTTGAAAAGATGGCCTGTCAAAGCAAGTGAAGCATGAATGACCTGTTAAGACAGGCATAGGGGAAATGACCTGGTATACTCTAGGAATGCATGTGGGGGTGGAATGCAGACCTTTTCGTCGGCTGTCTTGGACGACTTAATTTGAAATTTGTCTTGCTCTTGAATCAAAATAAACTACTTATTCTACCTTGAACTTAAAGGTTTTAGGCACTTGATAATTATTTTCTTGAAGAGACTTGGGCAACCATTTTGCCCCAGTTTAGAAGATTTTTTATAATTGAGCAATGTCTTGATTTGAATGAAGTTTGGGCAAACATTTTTCCCCAGCTTGGAAGGTTTTTGGAAATCGAGGACTGCCTTAATTTGAGGGGATTTTGGGCAAGCGTCTGCCCCATTTTGAATCTTGATTCAGACTTTGAGGTTTGCCTTATCTTGAATTTTACTGGGCACCTGTTTTCCTTCATTTTTGAATTTTCTAGAATTGAGGATTGCCTCAACTTGAATTTTCTAGGCATATGCTTGCCCTTTGTTTTGTTCTTGGTTCAAAATTTGAGGATGACCTTGAATTGATTTTGTGTGGGCAAGCGTTTGCCCCAGTTTGTCCTCAAATTGAATTTTGCTGGGCAAGCATTTGCCATAGTTTGGACTTGATTCATCATCTAAGGATGACCTCAAATTGAATTGTTGTGGGTAAGCATTTGCCCCAGGTTGAGCTTGATTTAGAGGAATTAAGGATGGCCTCAACTTGAATTCTTCTGGGCTATTGTTTGCCCCAGTTTTGAAATTTTCTGGAGTTGAAGAATTAAGGATTGCTTCAATTTGAATTTGTTATGGGCAAGTATTCGCCCCAGCTTGATCTTCATTCAGAATTTGAGGATGACCTCAGATTGAATTTTTGTGGGTAAGCGTTTGCCCCAGTTTGGACTTGATTCAAAATTTGGGGATGACTTCGAATTGATTTTGTCTGGGCAAGCGTTTGCCCCAGTTTGAGCTTGAGTCCTTTTAACTATGATTGACTCGGGCAGTTTTACCCAGGTCTTAATTAGTTTTGACAAAAAATGGGCTGTACAATGCTTGAATAAGAAGATGCCTATGTGCTGTTTGAATGAAAAGAATGTGGTATTTGTGATGCTTGAATGCAGAAATGATGTGGGGTTCTTATTTTGATGCTTGAAATATTTACTTGATGAAACAAATGCTATGGGATAAATGCAAACCATGAAATGGTGAAGAAAAAAAAAATTGTTTCTCTGAATGTTGATTTTTTCGACATGTCCTTTCTCGACAACCTTATAGTTGGTGTGACAGGAATCAAAAATTAGAACGAGCTAGATTGACTTAAGTTCGGTGTTTTGGTCAATCTCTTGGCTTCTTGATCAACTTTGGAACCTTCTTTTCCAGGATCTTTGAGACCCAACAATGGTTAGCAGTTTGAATAAGACACACTCCTTTTGTCTTGGTGGCGTTATAGGGAATGATATTTTGGGAGACAGTCATGTCCTGCTGCGATGGTCGAGGATTTCTCCGACTTGTCATGATTTTTCAAAATCAATCTCTTTTATTTTTACATTTTTCACATTTCCTTGGCATGTGCACTATTGGAGTGGACAAGTGGATTTTGGCTGGTTAAAAGAAAGAGATAGAGAATTTTGAGGTTGTATGTTTTAAGGTAGTGTATTTGAAAGGAAAGGATGACGAAAGGTGTGGGTTCGATCACCCAAATGGCACCTCTTGAAGAAAAATACCAATGCTGCTTTTCATAATCTTGATTGTCTAATTAGCCAAGCTTGAGAAATGGCCAAATTTTGCCCCAATTTTAGGAAGATATGAGGTGCAGAATGTCATGTTCTCCTGGGATTCCTGGATTGACCTTAATTTTTGCCTGGGTTGTTCCTTCGAGTTTTCAACCCAGCAGGTCTTTCGTTTTGCCCTGAATTTTGCCTAGGTCGCCTTTACGGGTTTTCAACCTAGCGGGCTCTTGATTTTGTACCCGAATTTTTGCCTAGGTTGTGTTTGAGGGTTGTCGACCTAGTGGGCTTCTATTTTATTGTGCCCTAACTTTTGCCTAGGTCGTCTTCGAGAGCTTTCGACCTAGCGGGCCTTCTGCTTGATTACGCCCTAACTTTTTCCCAGGTCGTCTTTGAGAGTTTTCGACCTAGCGGGCCTTCTGCTTGATTGTGCCCTAACTTTTGCCTAGGTCATTCTTTGAGAGTTTATCGACCTAGCGAGCTTTTGTTCGATCGTGCCCTAACTTTTGCCTAGGCCGCCCTTTAAGGATTTTCAGACCTAGTAGGCCTTCTGCTTGATTGTGCCCTAACTTTTTCCTGGGTCGTTTTTGAGGATTGTTGACCTAGCGAGCTTTTGTTTGATCCTAATTTTGCCTGAATCGTTGTTGGAAACCGGCAAGATCTTTTCTGATCATGACTTTGTCGATTCATTTTTAAACTTTAACCCTACTTTTACCTGGATTATTTTTGGCTTTTAATCCAGCGGGTTTCTCTTCTTCTTGAATTTTATGTTTTGACCTTGATTTTTCCTGGATCATTTTTATTTAATCCTGCGGGTTTTCTCCTTTTTCTTGAATTTTATGTAGTCAGACATCGACCTTTGCCGGGATCATTTTGGGCTTCCAATTCAGCGGATCCTTTCTTGCATCCCTAAATTTTTCCTGGATTTGAACTTGATTCCAGCGGGATATTTTATTTGACAAGACACTTTGAATGGTGATCTAGAATCCCTGGTTGTCTATTTTGCTTCCACATTGGGTTTTTCTCTTTGAGCTTGATTAATCAAACGTTCAAGATTATTTATTATAACAATGGCATTATCACCAATTGGTATTAATTGTTTAGGGTATAGGAATAGGAAGTGGGCTGAAGGGATAAAAAGAATGGTAATTTTAAGAGGTAAAGCTAATAATGTGAAGCACGTGCTCAAGAAACATGAAAAAATATAAATTTTGTATTATTCATTGATATTTATTTACAAAAGATTGATTTTGAAAAATATGACAAATCCTGGATGATTTTCCTTGATAGCTCGATTTGTACAAAGCGTCGTGCTGATCTCATTTCTTAGCTAGTAGATGAGCTCTCATGATTCGGCACTTGGATTAGGAGCGATCTTCCCAAAATCTAACCGATTAGCATCAATCAGGCTCTGCACCTTGCGTTTCAAAACCTGGCAGTTTTCTGTTGAATGACCAATGTACCCTGCATGGTAGCCACGTACGGAATTGGCATCATACCATTTAGGGAATGGTGGTTCTTGAGGTTTCAAAGGGTAAGGAACCACTAAAGAGTTCTCGATTAGCCGAGGTAGCAGCTCGGTGTAGGTCATTGGAATGGGATCAAACTGGACAGGATCCTTCTCCTTCTTTTGGCTTTGGCTGGGATTTGCGCTCCTGACTTGTGTTTGGATCGTGCATGGTGTGGGCGGTTAGATTTGCATTGGATAGTTATAAGCTGGATGGTAGGGTGTCTGGTAGGCGGTGGCGATATAAGGATATGGCATGTAAGGTGTATATGGTGGTGGTTGGAAGCCAGTTGGTCCATAAGGTGCCATCGGAGGTATGTACTGTCCATGACTTGAAGCCATATTATAAGTCTCCCCTGTCTTCTTCTTTTCTACAGAGGCGTCAATTGTCCCTGCGGACTTGTGTGTGATCCTTCCTCGGCGCATGCCACCCTCGATCCTTTCTCCAATGATGACGACATCAGAGAAGCTAGAAGTCACACTGCCTATCATCTTGTCATAGAAAGGATCTTAAAGTGTGTCAATGAACATACTAACCAGCTCTTTTTCAAATAGTGGAGGTTGCACTTGAGCAGCTAGCTCCCTCCATCATTGAGCGTACTGCTTGAAGGTCTGATCTCCTTTCTTGACCATGTTCTGGAGCTGAGTTCGATCGAGAGCCATCTCCGCATTATACTGGTACTACTTGAGGAAAGCCTCAGCTAGGTCCCTCCATGAATGGATATGTGTCCGCTCTAACTGAGTGTACCAATTTGCAGCTGCCCTAGTTAGGCTGTCCTGAAAGAAATGTATGAGCAGCTTATCATCGTGCCTATAGCGAGACATCTTCCTACAGTACATGGTCAAATGACTCTTTGGGTAGCTGGTTCCTTGATATTTTTCAAATTCTAGAACCATGAATTTGGGAGGGATTACTACATCTGGAACCAAGCACAAATCAGCTGCGTCTATGGCTTCATAAGCATTTCCCTCAATTGCCTTGATTCTATCCTCTAGGACTTTCCACTTTTCTGTATCCTTATCCGAAGGATGGCTTGGGTATTCTTCTGGCATAAGGTGAGATTGGGAAAATAGTATGTACACCAGGTGAGGCTCTTGGGTGAACATATGATTCGTCCCCCCAACAGCTGTTTGGTGAGCTCATGAGATGGTGTTTGGAGGTAGGTTATGTGTTCGGGTTTGTGTTTGGACTTGTGTTTGGGCTTGCGTTTGGTTGTATGAGGGTGCATGCCCATGAGGATACCCACAATGAACTCCTTCGGTTGGCGGAGGCATAGTTGATGGCGAAGGATTTTGTGGAGTGAACCCAGGAGGATATGACGGGTCTGTTGGTTCTCCCGGTAGAGATTCCCTTGCCTCTTTTTGTTTAGATAGTTGCATGGCCTCTATCAGCTCGACCATCTGCTCTTTCAAAGTCTTGACCTCATTTCTCAACTCCTCATTCTGTCTCTCCAGCTCATCCATGGCTTTTGATTGTGTCTGAGTCCTATAAGGATGTCGAGGAAGTTGTCTTTCTCTAATTTTTCTGTTAAAGTTAAGAATTAATTTTTTTGAGAAACAGTTTGAATGTGAAAAATCATGAATGATAAAGACGTTGATGCAAAATGAGTATGTAGATGAAAAATGTACGGAGTGATTTTTGAAACCTTTCTTTTTTATGATAAATTTATGACTAAATGAATGAATAAATGTTATTCACAAATAAATTTAAGAGATTTGAAGTTTGACTATTTTGAAAATAAATCAGAGTTGCTTTATTTATTCATCCTTGATTTTTAACAAATTTGTTTTTAGGAGTTTTGGTATTTTTTACTTTGCTAGAAAAACCTTTAGTTTTGTTTGAAAATCTTTTTATTTTTACTAAAACCTTTCTAGAAAGCGCTCTTTAGGTTTTCGAAATTTTGTTTTCTCTCCTATTGAATCTTTTTTATATTTTCAGTATTTTCACAAGATTATTTTCCTACTTTCCTATTTCTAAAACATCCTTTTAAGTTTTCTTTGGAATCTTTTCAATATTCTCAAAATATTTTTTTCTAATTTTCCTAGGAATTTTCTCCTTCTATTTTGGTTTTCTTGATTTTTATCTTGATTTGATTTTTGTATCCCCAATTGTAGCCTTCAAATCCCTTGTATCTTGAAAGGGGTGTGTGTGCCCTCTTTGCTTCTTATGCGGGCTACCTGTCCTAAGGATCTATGTCCTTTTATATGAACCTCTCAAAGGTGGTTTGTAATCCTTGGGTATACGAGGTTACTAGAGCCAAGTTCTAGTCTGTAATGTTTGCCACAACAGCAGAAGAAGCTACCAGTTGTAGGGCATTACACATAGGACGCACTCTAGCCGGGATTTTCGTGATAGCCAATCAAGACGTAGGCCCTAGAGTGACACCACTAGATCCCTCTACCCTAGGTAGCACTCAGACCCGGGTATAGGGCCCCACTCATGATAAATGCATATGCAATGTATGAGGGCACACAATTTTGGGATACCTGCAATTGGGGAAATTATACAGATATATAGCAATTTATCGTTTGTCTACCCTAAGGTTGTACAACGAATAGACATACAAACAATAGATAGATAATAGATAAAAAAATCGAGCAAAAAAAAACAAGAAAGAAATCGTGCAAATAAACAAGAAAGGGATCAATTATGACACACTCAATTGAATGGGCTTGACTCTCTAAAGTCCCCGGTGGAGTCGCCATCTGTCGCAACCGTAATTCCGACGAGACGATGAAATCGCTAATGTTTAAAAATGATCTTAATTTGAATTGATGTGAGGTCACCACCAAATTTTTATTTAAGGGAAAATACTTGGAAAAAAAACCCTGACTTGAGGATGAGATTTAGGTTCGGGAGTCGGTTACGAATGGGGAAGGTGTTAGGCACCCCATTCACCCGTTCCGAAGAATGGTACCCTTAAACTGAGTGTGTGATTATTAGAAAAAGGTTTGATCCCTTTAATTATAGTGAAAATAAATACTTGATGGAGGTTAGCCTGACAAGACTTGATCCTGCTCCTACGTATTCCCCGATGCAATGGGAAACTCAAGGCTTACGTAGTTCTGGTTTGATTTAAAGGCTTGACCTTCGAAGATGCTTGAAATAAAGGAATTTTGAAAATGAACATTTTGTTTTGGAAAATATTTTTTAGAAGGGAAATCCTCATCCACATATGCACAGAGCCCAAGACAACTACGACTGCACTTGGACTCATACGAATCTCTAAACAACGAACAACAGAAAAAGCTACCAGTTCGTGCTTATGACTCATCGCGTGAGAGTAAGAATCGCAAAACAAGATTTTTACTTTGTAAAAGGGAAGGACAATCCCAATCCACATATGCACAGGGCCCAAGAAAACTAAGGCTGCACTTGGACTCATACCAATCTCTAAACAACGAACAGCAGAAAAAGCTACCAGTTCGTGCTTAGAGCTCGTCGTGTGAGATTAAGAATCGCAAAACAAGATTTTTATTTTGTAAAAGGGAAGGACAATCCCAATCCACATATGCACAGGGCCCAAGACAACTAAGGTTGCACTTGGACTCATACGAATCTCTAAACAACGAACAACAGAAAAAGCTACCAATTCGTGCTTAGAGCTCGTCGCGTGAGATTAAGAATCACATAACAAGATTTTTTATTTTGAAAAAAATAGGCAAGACATAATCGAACGTAAAAGGGATACGGGGGTGTGATTATGATTAATGGGAAATTATGGACTTAATTTGTAATTCAGAGAATTTTAGGAATTAAATTGCAATTAATAGAATTTTAGGGGTTAATTTCGGCTTAGTAGAAATTTAGGGATTTAAATTTGTAATTAGTTGAATTTTAGGGGTTAATTTTGGCTTATTAGAATTGTAGGGGGTTTGATTGAAATTACCGAAAAGTTAGGAGTAGAATGGTAACTTGTGGAAACTCGGGACAGAATTGACATTATTGGAAATATTAGGGGTAATTTGGTAATTAGGCAATTTGGGACAGAATGGGAATAACTGGAATGATCAAGGGTAATTTGGCGTTTTGCAATTTGGGACAGAATGAGAATTACTGAAATAATCAAGGGTAATTTGGTAATTAGGAAATTTGGGACAGAATGGTAATTGATTGAAAAGATTAGGGGCAGATTTGGTATTTTGCAAGTTGGGACAGAATGGGAACTGATTGAAAAGATCAGGGGCAGATTTGGTATTTTGCAAGTTGGGACAGAATAGGAATGGGAATTGATTGAAAAGATCAAGGGAAGATTTGGTATTTTGCAAGTGGGGACAGAATGGGAATTGATTGAAAAGAATAGGGGCAGATTTGGTATTTTGCAAGTTGGGACAGAATAGAAATTGATTGAAAAGATCAGGGACAAATTTGGTATTTTGCAAGTTGAGTTAAATGGGAGAAAAAACAGAACGGCCCTACCTGGGATTCGAAGAGGGAACATGGGATATGAATTTAGGCGCTCCAACCACTGAGCCCAATGCCCATTTGGGATGATGAACTTCAAGCTTTAATTTTAAGACAAACCTACCTGATTTGCATTCAATTGCATGTCGCTAGGTTAGTTGGGCAGAAGACATTCCCCTCATTACCAATGGCTTAAGGTCCTAGTAGTTGGCTTTGGATAGTTGGCATCCCTGACTTGATGTGCTAGAATTAGGTGAATTATGCAAGTCGTTCTTAGCTGTGGCAGCAAGGTTAGTACGCCATGCATGGATGTGATTTGAGCCAACTTGAACTTAGAGTCTTTGTCTCTACTACCCTTATTCCCTGTAATTGATTATCAGTGTTGCTGTTATCCCAACAGGCCTCAGATCGTTCCTTCCTTTTCAAGTGGAACATGTTCTTACTAGGAGGGCGGATTCGGTCTTGAGATATATATGGCTATTACACCAGGTTTGGCCTTGAAGCCAAGACACCAATTTGCAACAATATCGTGATCCCACTTTGACAGGTTTTAGATAAGGAGCAGCGGGAGACTATGTGTTATATGATGTTGATGGTAGTTCTAAGGGAAGTTGGAGGAAATGATGAATGCCAAAGCCCTGGTAAGGCATTTAGCAGCTTGTGAGACCATAGGATCAGCCACAAATATACAGTGACAGGGTTGGGATACTTGTGCACTGAAATTCTAAATTCTGCTCTAAAACTGTGGTTGCAGTTAATATGCAATAACACAGGAATAGGATTGGTTAAATGTAAGATCTCGGGGGCCCTCATTATTTGCCACTCCTTTGATTTCCAGCTCCTATTCTGAGAGAGGATGCTGCTAATATTGATTCATGGAGGCCACAACATACCTCGTATTATATGTGATATGTCTCAAGGTTTTAATCCTAACCATCAAGGGTTCAGTTGCTTGCTTTACCAAAATAAGCCGATTTGGGTTCACGACTCCTTCATTAGAAGCCATCTGTAGACAAAGGTTCTCTATAATCTGAATATCGTTGTTCCTTTTCTCGCTTGCACTAGTTAACCATACCAAATATGGAGTCGGCCCATGAATTTGTAGAAAGCTCATAGGATTTAGAAGGAAACACAGAATTTACAAAGTTATATTCTTCGTTCGAATCGAGGAAGGTAACTAAATAACTGAATTCTTTAGGAATCTTTGATCGGACTTACTATCAAACGCACCTCAAAGATGAAAGCTAACGAACATAATCCGTTCTTGACTAGTATCTTTGTGGAGGGTGGCTTTCTGTACTTTTCTTATCCAATTCGTGACTTCGTACACCAAAACAAATGACCACGCCTACAGTTATTAAGGGGTGCATAAAGGTTCGACTCATGCTGAAGACATGGCCGTGATGGTTCTCATATCCAAGCAGATTGGTTGTTTAGGTGTTTTCATGGAGAAAGGCATCCTGTTGTCTAACCTCCATGGAATCTTAAAGGCGAAACAGAACATAGCAATTCAGCTTCCATCCAGATTAACATTCTATCCCTATCCGCAGAGATCAGGTTAACATTATGACGACCATGGTTCCGGGGACGCAATTTTGCATGCACACTTTGGCCCATGCACTAATTGAGTTTAGGGGGTATATTTCTTCTACTTAGGATGTGTGTTTTCTTACATCCATGATATAATCGAGGTATGGCGTGAAGTAAAAGCCATCATACGCTAATGATTGTATGTGCTTGACCCTTCTTTAGTATCTCTAATCGACCTTGTTTTCCCACACTCTGCTTTGATCTTTTCTATTTACTTGTGTGATTAGCAGGGTTCATGTACCGGCTTATTTTTCACCACCTCCCTTTTTAATTTCTTTTCTAACGTACACTAAGGTTAGAGATTTAATTTACTTCCTATCATAACCGAAACCATTTCATACGAC
The DNA here is from genome assembly GCA_037954105.1 of Canavalia gladiata. Lineage (NCBI taxonomy): Eukaryota > Viridiplantae > Streptophyta > Magnoliopsida > Fabales > Fabaceae > Canavalia > Canavalia gladiata. Next base: position 37,080,083 of record CM075658.1, on the reverse strand, counting down.
GCCCCTTACTTTAATTGGAATTTCAGGGGAGGCTTTCACGTTTACTCATTTGATCCCCACGAAGCCATTAATGCACAGAAGATCCATGTAATAAGAAAAGAACGAAGCCAAAGAAACAACTAAATCTTCGCTGTTCTTGGGAGTGCAACAACCAAAACTTAAAGAATTTACCATCTACCTCTTAGCCAAAAACATGTTTGAGTGGTGATTTATTCGTAAGAAATTGATTCTTGATTAATATGCAAACTGAATTCGCTTGGTTCTATCGATGAATTGCATATATTCGAAAGATATCAGCACACGGATGGAGAATTCGATCTCATGCAGCAAACTACTACAGCAATTTCAACTCCAGAACGAGGTGAATTTGACTAACCTGTGTGAAACTGCCGATTGAGAGAGCTTCCCTCTTCCACCAACATGATCTGGAGCTATTTCTCACGATTTCCTTTGAACCAGAATCTCCTTCCTACGTCCGGAATCTTTCTTTTTTCCTGGAACCCTCTTCTTCTTGCTTAATCTTTTTCTCGAGACTTCTCTTTTCTTCTTTTGCTCTGAAAGCTCAAAATTCCAGTAACCCCTGTTTCTGCGCCAAAACTCCCCTTTTATATGGCCTCCATCCGCTTCCTTTTCCCCTTCTTTTTTGTTTACTATTTAAATTGATTTTCCATTTTCCTCTTTTATTTTTCTTTTCGATTTTCCTATTTATTTTTTTTATTTTACTCTTTGATTTTCATATTTTGAATTTTGTTTTATGTATTTTCCATTTTTTTTGGCTTTAATTAATTAAAATTTTTTTCAGCTTTTAATTTTCAGGTTTTTATTCTTTCCCAAATTGTTATATTTTACCAGGTTTTTTTTTCTATTTTTTCAAATTTTTAGAATTTTTTTTTAATTTTCCCTTATTATAAGATTATTATTATTTTTTATTATTTTTTTTATTTCTTTTTTTCAGATTTTAAATCCTTTTTCCAAATTTTTGTTTTTTATTTCTTTTTTCCAGATTTTTAAATTCTTTTACCAGATTTTAGTTTTTTATTTCTTTATTATATATATTTTTATTTATTCTGTATTTATTCATTTTTATATAATTCTGTTTGTATTTTTGTATCTTTCATTTATCTCTGTTTTTCCCTTTCTATCTTCTTTTTCTATTCATTTATTTTCCTTAAGTATTTTGAATTTCTGGGGATTTTTACTTTCAAATTGTCCACTAATTAACTTAAAATGGGTCTCAGACATAATTGAGTGTTTATAATCCCTATTTTGACTTTTTCTGGGCGAGCGTTTGCCTTAGTTTGACTTTTCTTTTTTGAGATTGAGGATTGTCTAAGTTTGCAGTTTTGAGTTTTGAAATTGAGGATTGCCTCAATTTGAATTTTAGGCAAATGTTTGCCCCAGTTTGAAAATTTTTGAAAATCAGGGATTGCCCCAATTTTACTTTTTCTGGGCAAACGTTTGCCCCAATCTTGAATTTTCCTTTGAAATTGAGGATTGCCTCAATTTGAAATTTTCTGGGCAAATATTTGCCTCAGTTTTGAATTTTTTGAAAATTGAGGATTGCCTCAACTTGAAATTTTCTGGGCAAATGTTTTCCCTAGTTTGAAAATTTTTGAAAAATGAGGATTACCTCGACTTCAAATTTTCTGGGAAATGTTTGCCCCAATTTTGAATCTTGATTTTACAGAAGTTAGGGATTGCCCTAATTTCAATTTTCTGGAGCCAAATGTTTTCCCTAGTTTTGAATTTTTTGAATTAAGGGAATTCCCTCAATTTGAAATTTTGATTTTTCGAAATTTTTTTAGTAATAATACTTTTCTTTGGTTTGGGAAAATGACACCGAGTTTGACATTTTTGGAAAAGGTTTGGAATGAGTTATGCAATGCTTGAATGATGACAAAATGTTTATTGCTTTTTGATGCTTGAAATGATTATGGAATGTCATGGAATGAATGCATGAATGAGATGATTTAGAAAAGCTTTAATTTAATTTTTGATTTTTTCTTCGACATTTTCTTTCTCAACAACCTTATAGTTGTTATAAGGAAAATTAAGATTCGGGATGAGCTGGAATGACTCTATTTCTTGGTCAACTTTGAAATTTCCTCTTTCAATATCTTTAAGACCCAGCAATGGTCAGCATCATTGAATAAAACAAACTCCTTTTACTTTGGTGGCATCATGTCGTGTTGTAATGGTTGAGGACTCAACCGATTTGCCATGATTTTTTCACATTAATCTTTTTATTTTTTACATTTTCACCTTTCTTTTTGGCACATGTACCATTGAGGTATGCAAAGTGATTTTGGATACTCAATGGGAGGAAATGAAGAGTTTAAAGGTAGTATATTTGAAGGAAAAGATAAAGGATGTAGGTTTGATTGTCCAAATGGCACCTTTTGGTGAAAAATGCCAATGCTGCTTTTCATAACTATGATTGTCAAATTAATAAAATCTAAGAAATGGCAAGATTTTGCCCCAGTTTTAGGAGACATGAGATGCAGAAATGTCGCACTGTACTCAAATCTTGACTTGTCATTCTTAACTTTTTCCTGGATCATTCTTTTGAGTTTTCAACCCAACAAGTCTTTTGTTTGCCCTAATTTTTTCCTAGGCCACCCTTGCGGATTTTCGACCTAGTGGGCTTTTTCCTAAATTGGCCTAACTTTTTCCTAGGCTACCCTTGCGGGTTTTTGACCTAGCGGGCTTCTTGGTTGTGTGCCTAACTTTTTCCTAGGTCACCTTTGAGGGTTTTTTGACCTAGCGGGCTTCTTGTTTGTGTGCCCTAACTTTTTCCTAGGTCACCTTTGAGGGTTCTTGACCTAGCGGGCTTTCATTTTGATCGTGCCCTAACTTTTGCCTAGGTTTCCTTTGAGGGTTTCTGACCTAGCAGGTTTTATTTTCTTTTGTCCCTAACTTTTGCCTAAGTCACCTTTAAGGCTTTTGACCTAGGAGGCTTCTATTTTGATCCTAATTTTTGCCTGAATTGTTTTCGGGATTCTAATCCAGTAAGACCTTTTGATCATGACTTTGTCTGCTTTTCTTTTTGAGTTTTGATCCTAATTTTTCCTGGATTATTTTTTATTTTAATCCAGTAGGATTTTTCTCTTTTTTCCTTTTATTTTTGAATATTTTTTACCCTGATTTTGCCTAGATTATTTCTTTGACTTTAATCCAGCGTGTTTCCTTTTCTTTTTATTTTTGACTAGTTAGATCTTGGTCCTACATGGATTATCTTGATTCTCAATTTAGCGAATGTTTTTCATCCCTAAATTTTTCCTGGATTTGAACTTTAGACCCAGCGGGATATTTGTTATTTTGACAAGATATTTCTTGAAATAGGTGGTTTATCTGGAATCCTTGGTTGGATCTTACTTATTTTGCTTCCTCATTTGATTTTTTCTCTTTGAGTTTGATCAATTGGACTTTCAAAATTATTTATTACAGTACCGACATTGTCACCATCAGGTTTTTATTATTTGGATATAGGATAGGCGGGTTAAATAATGGAAAGATTGAAAAATTTAAGAGAAAAGGTCAATAATGTAAAGTACATGCCTAAGAAATATGAAAAATGTAATTTTTGTATTATTCACTGAACTTTATTACAAAAGATTGATTTTGAAAAGTATGAAAATATTGAATGATCATCTTGTCTCCCTTTGCTGTCAACTAGTTGATGGGTCTCTCATGATTTGGCAGTGGATTATTTTCCATATTAGAATCAAACTTTCCGAAGTCAAACCATTTTGCATCAATCAAGCTTTGCACCTTACTTTTCAGAGCTTAGCAATCTTCGATTGAATGGCCAATAAACCCTGCATGATAGTTTTAAACGCTCAATTATGTCCAAGGCCCTATTTTTAAAATTAATCAGTAAACTAAAAATAATTTAAATAATAAATAAATATTAAAAACAAAAAACAAAAAAACAGAATCACTAAAATGAAGAAAACAAAAAATAATAGAAAAGAAGAATAAAAAAAGGAAGAAAAATAAATTAAAAAAGAATAAACAGAAAAATAAAATAAATAAATAAAAAGAAAAGAAAAATGGAAAAGAAAAAATAATAATAGTAAACCAAAAATAACATAAAATATAAATTAAATTAAATTAAATTAAAAATTATCATTAAATCAAAAATGAGGAATAACAAAAATAAACAAAAAAATATTTTAAATATATAAAGTAAAAATAGACAATAAAATAATAAAAACTGAAAAATAAACAAAAAAGGAAAAAAGGAAAAAATATAATAAAAAAGGAAATAAATGGAAAAATAAAAAATAAATATAATAAATAGAAAATAATCAAAAAACAAAAAAAGAAATGAAAAAAAACACCAAAATCGGAAGAAGTAAACTGAAAAGCAAATAACTGACAAAAGGAAAAATCAAAAGGAAAAGGAAAATAGAAAAAGAAAAATGGCGGGAAGTTTTCAAAAATAAAGCATAAAAGAGGTTTTCCTAGATCTGAAGGGGACTTTTTAGCATTTTTGAAATGGGGCTCAAGTCTCTCCGCTTCTCTAGGGTTTTTTTCTCAAACCTTCAGGACCTTTTTCTCTCTCCCACACTTTCCACTTCTCAAGACTTTGGGGAGGCCATTGCCTATTTTGATTTGATCTCCAAAGGATTTTTGCCGAGACTTGGATCACAATTCTGTCCTGTTCCCATAAGTGGAGAAGGAGAAACAAAGGAGGCTCTAGATCTGATCTAGCATCCCTAAGGTCCTTCGCTCTGAAGATCCAGTGGAAAGACCGCAGAAGCTCTCTCAGCAGGATCGCGAGGTAAGGATTTGAATGTTTCTAATGCGTTTATGCACGATTATATTGGTGTTCAAATCATGATTTCTGCATGCATTTTTCAACATTGATTCGCATGTCTTAAATGGCTGATTAGGCTTAGAAATATTTTGCTTTGATTTTATACCTTGCGGTCATAATGTCGTGACTGAATGATTGATCATGGCTTGATCAAATTATTGCAAGAAAGGTTTAGCGTTCTTTTCTTCCAAATCCATCTAGACTCTGAAGAGAATGGACTCTATAATCGTTTAGCTCTTCTTGATGATGATATATGTGTGGAGCCTATAAAATGCTATCGTCCGCTCCTATCACTTACGAGATGGATGAGGATCTCAATATTGATGTGAGATCTCTGAGATGCACTTCCCTGGCTGGCGATTCGTCACAGCGTAAAGAAAGCCGAAGACGATCTGTCATTCGCTAATAATGTTCATGTGCACTAGTTGTACGTGAGGTCTCACCAATTTCATGCTGCAACAGAAGCTGGATCCACAATGCGAGGAAGCTTAAGAGATCAATACCTGTAAGGACGATCGCCAATGATTCAGCGCCATGGAGAATCGGGGCTCAAAGATGAAGGTTGTGAATGAGATATTCAATTGCATGCATGTCACCACTGGTATTATAGGCATCCTAGTTGGTGCAATCTGCTCCATAACTGCCGGCCTGCTAATATGGTCGTACGATTATCGTTGTAGCCTAAACTAATGCACCAGACAACCTTGCCACTTTTATCATTAGGGACAACTTCCATGGCTTGATCTTTAAAGCTTCACTGATTTGCAGAGCATAGAAGTTGAAGGTAGTATCTACCGCTGGCCTGATAAGTTGTGTACAAAAGGGAGTTCCCTCCCGAAAATCCAACGTACGCCGGTGAATTTAAATTAATACTGCTGATTCAGAAATGGGCCAGGTTGTTGATTTGTGATGGTGAAGCAGTAGTGAGTCGCATAACAATGGGCCACCGTGAACAAGAAAGTCTCATGCTAAATACTGCAATAGCTATGAATTTCGAGTAGAGTTATGAAGCACAAGAAATTAAGAAACGTGGCTGGGAAGGTCTCTGTGATTAATGGAAGTCGGTCCCTTCTGTTTTATGAAAGAGAAGATCCATGCGTGTGTGCTTCTTAGACTCAAAGCCAAGCCAAGGCAGAACAATGATGCTGAGGGGTTTTTATACTTCACATGACGCTGCTCGTCGCGGTGATTTAGACGCTGCTACAAGGATCACCAACCGAGACTGTGATATGAATGAGGGGGGGAGACTCCTCTCTACTCACGCTAACAGCAAGGGGAAGGCCATGCAAAAGCCATGCAAGAGCCATGTAAGAGCCATGCAACTCTCTTTGAAGGTCTAGTATATGCATAATTTCCCTTCATAAGACCCATGATCATAGGAAACAGTACCACACCAACTTGCTTCTTCATACGTGGTGTATGCAGTGCACGTTCGGAGAAACATTTGGTAAAAGCAGATCCTGTAGTGGGGGAAATGTGCATATGGCTAAGAAGGTTGATTTTGGTTCTCGAGTCCTAGCTATATTCAGATACAGGTAAAAGTTGTATGATTACCTTGTTGCTAAAGTGAACAATATCGCTCCCTAAATATGGCCTCTCTAATCGTTGTGGTCTTGACTGACTGATTCCCCTTAGAATACTCACAAATTTGGTCACGTATCTCGCATCCAATGTATCAGCAATGGACCACCTTGATGCCATTGACTCTGACACATTTAAGATAGGCCAACACTATCATTGACTAATAAATGATGACTTTAGCGAAGGAAATTCATGGCAACTTCTTAAGCGTGAACGCTAATGCATGCTTGGCTTGGCACTAAATCTGTTAGAAGGTTGTACATTGCCATAAAATTTGGTTGGAAGGCATATTCTAGTACCTAAAAGAACCTGGTACCCGAGACAGTATGGATGAAGGGTCTTTAATAATGAAAACTATGCGTGGGGCAGCATGCAACTTGGTTCACGTAATCTTCATTAATGCGACTTCTCTAGAGTTGCTTCAAAACAAATGGTGTGAAGTTTATGGCTAAAATAGAAGCATAGCTTGGTGGTTAGTCTCCCACACACCAATTCCCTGGTCCACGATTTGATTCCCCACACGCGGCTTTTTGTTAGTTTAAATTAGATCCCAAGCCAACCTGGTTATTGGGCCGCGCTGCTATGTCCTTGAGTTGGGTTGCGCTGCACATCCAAAATAGCTGGTTTCCATTAATTGGGCCGCTCAAGTCGAGTCCTTCAAAATAGCTGATTGCCAAAATCAACATCCAAATAGCCGGTCGCCATTAATTGGGTCACTCAAATTGAACCCAAAATCAGTAGTAAATTTGATTAATTTTAAAATATTTGGGCAATTAATATGAAGTCAAATCTTCTTACTTAGAAATGCCTAATTCCTCTATTTAAAATTTAAAATCAAGTTTATTTTTATATCGGGTCAAGCCCAATGTCCTTTAAAATTAAAATCTCCTTTCTTTTCCTTCTTTAACTATTGGGTCGAGCCCAATTGCTTTTTGAGCATAACTCTCCCCTTTTCAGGAAGTTCGATCCAATTCCTCAAATTAGATCAAGTTCAATTCCTCAAGTTTAAATCAAGTTCAATTCCTCAAAATTCAAAATCAAGTTTAATTCTTTCCCTCAAAATTTAAATCAAGTTCATTTTTTAAAATCAAGTCCAGTTCTTTTTCTACCTAAGCCCACTCCTTTTTTATCTTTATTATTTTCAAATAAAATTCATTAATTTTAGGTCTCATGCAATGAACCGTAAGCATGAACTAGTAGCTTTTTCTGTTGTTCGATGTTTATGGATTCATATGGGTCCCAGTGCAGCCATAGTTGTCATAGACCCTTTGCATATGTGGACTAAGAATTCCTTTTAAATAATTTCAAGAGAAACTTCCTTTTAGAATCCTTAGTCTCACACGATGGACTCTAAATAAGAACTGGCAGTTTCACTGTTGTTCGACGTTTAGAGATTCATATGGATCCCAGTGCAGCCCTCGTTTGCCTTGGATCCTGTGCATATGTGGACTAAGGATTTTCTCTCGAAACAAAAAAAAATTCAAAATACTGCATTTTCTTTAAACACCTTCAAAGGTTAGGCCTTCAACCAGAACTACGTAAGCCTTGAATTTCCCATTGCACTAGGGAATACGTAGGAGCAGGATCAAGTCCTATCATGCTATCTTCCATCCACCCATTTATTTTCATTCTAAATTTAAGGGATCAAACAATTTTCAAAAATATCAAAATCGCACGCTTAGTTTAAGGGTACCGTTTTTCGGAATAGGCGAGTAGGGTGCCTAACACCTTCCCTACTCGTAACCGACTCCTGAACTTTGAATCTCTTCCTCAAGTTAGGTTTTTTCCATATGTTTTCCCTTTAAATAAAAATTTGGTGGCAACTCCACATAATCAATTAAATTATTATTTTTCAAAATTTAAGCGAGTTCTTCATCTCGTCATGATAACGGTTGCAACAATAGTCGCACGTAGCATTTGGATCATACCATTTAGGAAACGGTGGTTCTTGAGGCTTTAAAGGGTAAGGGGCCACCAAATAATTTTGGATCAGGCGAGGTAGCAACTCAGTATAAGTTATTTGAATAGGATCAAATTGGATAGGATTTTTCTCCTTTTTCTGGCCTTGGTTAGGATTTTGGCTTATGGCTTGTGTTTGGGCCATGTGTGGTGTTGGTGGTCGGATTTGCATTGGATGGCTACGGGTTGTGTATTGGACTTGAGCACAAGCCACATTATATGTTCCTCCTGCCTATTTCTTTCCAATAGAAGCATTAATTGTCCCTATGAACTTGTGCGCGATCCTTCCACTGCGTATGCCACCTTCAATCCTTTCCCTAATGACGACAACATCAGAGAAACTGGTAGTTGAACTTCCAATCATCTTGTCATAGAAAGGATCTTGAAGTGTATCTACAAACATGCTGACCAGTTCTTTTTCTGATAAAGGTAGTTGCACTTGAGCTGCTAGCTCTCGCTAGTATTAAGCATATTGCTTGAAAGTCTCCTCTCCCTTCTTGGCCATATTCTAGAGCTGAGTTCTGTCAGGAGCCATCTCTAGGTTATACTTATATTGTTTCAGGAAGGCATCAGTCAGATCCCTCCATGAACGGATATATGTTCATTCCAGTTGAGTGTTCTAATTGGCAACTACCCCGGTTAGACTATCTTGGAAGAAATGGATGAGCAGCTTGTCATCATGGGCACAGGCGGCCATCCTCCTGCAGTAGATAGTCAAATGGTTCCTCGGACAACCAATTTCTTGATATCAGAAACCTTGAATTTGGGAGGAATGACCACATCCGGGACTAGACATAAGTCAGATGCATCTTTGACATCATACGCACTCCCCTTAATTACTCGAATCCTTCCTTCCAAGATTTTTCACTTATCAGCACTTTCATTAAAAGGATGGCCTGTGTATCCTCCTAGCATATTATGAGGGTAAGAGGACGGTATGTGTATTGGATTAGGTCCTTGGGTGAATACAGGATTCATCCCCCTAGTGTTTATTTGGTAGGTTTGGGTAGGTTGTTGCATGGTAGTGTTTGGGATTATGTGTGGGTTTTCTGTGGGGTTTGAAGGTAGGTTTTGTATTTGGGTTTGTGTTTGGCTGAATAGGGCTGTATGCCCATGAGGGAACCCATATTGAATCCAATCAATTTGTGAAGGCATGGTTAATGGTATAGGGTTTTGTGGATTTTAGCCAAGAGGTGGGTCTATTGGTTCCCCAGGAAGGGACCCCCTTATGTCTCTTTTTTATGATAGTTGTATGGCCTCCATTAATTTTGCCATCTATTCCTTCAGAGTCTTGACCTCAATTTTCAACTCTTCGTTTTGTCTTTCCAGCTCATCCATGATTCTTGACTGTGAACGAGTCCTATAAGGAGGAAGCTGTCTTTTCCCAATTTTTCTGTTAAAAATTAATTTTTGAGAAACAATGTGAATGCAAAAATCATGAATGATAAAAATTTCAGCGTTTTAATGAGTGTTAAAAATGAAGAAGGTATGCAATGACTTTAAATGATAAACTTATTTGATGAATGAATGAATGCAATGTTGAAATGTACCAATAATTAGAGATTTAAAAGTTGGTCATTTTGAATGATGTGTTGCTTTATTTATTCTGGCTTCTTTTTTGGATTTTTAGTATTTTTTTACTTTGGTATCTTTTAGTTTGGCTAAAATTTCTCTAGGTTTTCTTTGAAAAATATTCTTTGGATTTTCTTTCAAAAAAATTTTCTTTTTTTTGGATTTTTTTTTTCAAAATTTCATCTCTTTGAATGAGAAAATGTTTTTCTAAATTTTCACTTTTTACACTATTAAACTCAAATTATTTTATTTTTTCTCAAACTTTCTAATTCTTTTATTTTGGATTTTAATTTGAATTGGTTTGAGCAAAATTTTTCCCCAGTTTAACTTATTAATTTGAGAAATTATTTTTAAGTTTTCCTTATTTTTCTGATTTTATTTGTCAAATTTTTTTATTTTCTCTTTTTTTAGTTTCTCATTCTCTTTTTCTTTTCTAATTTAATATCAATTTTAAGTCTTAATGTTTTGTGTGTGTTCAAAATAAATATGCCTTCTTTAGTGTCTTGAGTGAGGTGATATGGGGTGTAGGGTTAAGGTTGTTCCGCTATATGCACCTCACACAAGGTGGTTTATAATCCTGGAGGTTATGGTCACTAGAGCCAAGTTCTAAAACCTGGTGCTTGCTATAATGGTAGAGAAGACTACCAGTTGCAGGACACCAACAAAAAAGATGCACTCTAGTAGGGGTTTTCGTGATAGTCAAACGAGACGTGCATTCTAAGTGACACCACTAGACCCCTCTGGTCCTAAGGTTTCGCTCAGACCCTGGTGTAGAGCCCCACTCATGATATGCATGTAGGACTACAATGTGTGGAATAACCTGCAATAGAAACACAATAAATACATACAAATATTCTACCTTAAGGTGAGAAGCATACAAATTTGAATTAATGACAACATGAAATAAATAAAGGGAAACAACAAATAAATAAAAGGGATCAACATGTTACACACTCAATTTGAAATAAGGCTTGACTCTCTAAAGTCCCCACTGGAGTCGCCATCTATTGCAACCGTAATTTTAAAAAGAATTAAATTAGTGGAGTCGCCACCAAATCTTACTTAAAGGAAAAACATTTGGAAAAACCCTACCTTAAGGAAGAGATTTGATCTTCTCGAATCAGTTACGAATAGGAAAGGTGTTAAGCACCCTACTCGCCCATTCCGAAGAACAGTACCCACTGAGTGTGTGATTTTGATTATTTTTGAAAATTGTTTGATCCTGCTCCTACGTATTCCCTAATGCAATAGGAAACTCAAGGCTACGTAGTTCTAGTTTAAGAGACTTGATCTCTTGAGGAATAGAGGGGTGATATTAGGAAAAAATTGATTTTGAATAGATTAAAATTACGTGCTTGCATAACTCAAACCATCGTAAGCCGTGTGTGAGTTTGCACGAATTAAAACACAAAACAACAGAGAAGGCTACTGTTCATATTATAATTCGTTGCACGAATTTAAGAAAATAAAAAAAATAGATATTTCTAATTCAAAGAATTTTGAACGGGGTTAGCAAACAGTGATTTTCTAAAATTGCGTGCTTGCAAAATCCAAACCGTTGTAAGCTGGGTTTGGAATTTGCACGAATTAAAACATAAAATAGTAGAGAAGGCTGCCTGTTCGAATTAGAATATGTTGCATGAATTTCAGAAAATTAAAATAGATATTTTGAAACAGACCTTTTTTAGAAGAGTTAGTAAACAATAATTTTCTAAAATTGCATGCTTGCAAAATCCAAACCGTCGTAAGCCGCGTTTGGAATTTTCACGAATTGAAATACCAAACAGCAAAGAAGGATGCGTGTTTGTATTAAAATTCGCTGCACAAATGTTAGAAAATTAATAAGCACACATACTTTAACAAAATTTATAAATCAGTGAGAAAAAATGTTTATTTAACTTGACCCAAAATAAAATAATTTGATTTCAAAGGGAATTGGGCTTGGCTTAAAAAAAGAAAAGGAACTTGATTTAATGATTAAGGAGAAGAATTGGATTTGATTTTTATTTAAAAAGAATGGAGCTTGACCCAAATTTTCATAAAGGACTTGATTTAGAAGAATTGGTTTCGAATCAAATAAAAGAGGATTGGGTTTGGCCTAATTTAAGAAAAATAAATTTGATTGTAAAAAAAAAAAATTGGGATTGACCCAAATTTAATTAAATTTAAAAAAAGAAGTTGGGCTTATCCCAATTTAAGAATAAATTTTTAAGAAAAAAGGGATGATGGCTTGACCCAATATGGGTTAGGGCTGAATTAAAATTATTGATGCTTCTCATTTAAAAATTTTATTCGATTTTAGAAGAGTCCAATTAGAAGAAGGCAGCCATTAACAGACCCAAATAAAATTTAAAATCTACTAGTTTGATGGCCTACTTAAATTGCATGCTAGTCAAATGGCCCAATGGCCCAATTAAGCTAGAATCTGCTAGAACGGGACTTGGATGATCCAATGGCCCAATTAAGCTAGAACCTGTTGGAACGGGAATTTAAATAGGCCAAGAGCTGATTGGGTATGGTGCGGCCTAGTTCTAGTTCTGAGTCTAAGCAGCAAATTTGGACAAGCCCTTTCTGAAACCTGTATGGAGGCCGCACGTTTGAGAACGTCCAGAATAGTGTGGCTTGATTGCAGTGAGTTGGCCCAACTTGTGGCCCACATAGCGATTGAAGTGATTTTTTTACCCATACCACACCCTGAGGCAGTTGTATTCTTAACAATTTCTCAAGCAAACTGTCACAGGCATCTCACTAAGCAGCTTCTGCAGTTTGTTGAGAGATGCAAAGCATTACATGCAGGTTTAACATCATTGAGCTTTCATTGGTCATACATTGCTGAAGCTTTTGCAGATATATTCCTTCATGTGGTTCAAGGACCTTTGGTGGATCGAAGTGAAGTTCATCATGGAGATTTTGGAGGAAGGGTTGTTTTACTATCTTCCCATAATCAATGTGAATCCACAATGGAGTCAAAGCCTCCAACGTAGCTGTATCACACTCTAGGTGGTACACGGTATATCAATTGCGCTGATCTTTCTAGCTTTGTGGCTAGATGTGCGATGGAATGGCAAGTAACCTTGCTGGGTAATATGTACGACGCTTTACTTCTATACAAAATGGTTTCAGCGTATTGTACATAAAATCATATGATCTGGCCACACCAAGTTACTAACGACGGGTTTAAGTTGTGAGTGTCCATGTTAATTTCAAGTAGAAGGGAAGAGCTCCATCCAAATCCTTAGAAACACTCGTCAAATTTTGTTGGACCTTTTCCATTGAACCCGAAGTAGATTCTGCTAAGTTCTTTAGCCAGAACTGGTGCGTCACAATAAAATACACCTATTCGTCCACGGCAGTGCTTTGAGCACATCTTAGAGAGAACCTTCTTCAGTTAGGCCTAGCAAAATGATTTCGCACTCTAGTCCCAGAAACAATGTTAACTCCATTTTTGGCACAGTTGAGTATTTTCACCATTCTCATGCATGGAACAAAAACAAGAGTTGAATCCTTAGTGGTGACTAACTGAGTGGGTTCGTTTATTTGCAGACGGACTGTTTCAACGTTTACAAGTGTGTCATAGCCAGATTCAATCCCACAACCTCAATCTTGAACCAGACCCGACACTTAGTGGATACATACCATCCTTTGTTGCCTTTAATCTTGTCAACAGTCCTCAAAATGACTATCTCTTACACTAATAGACAGAATAGCTGAAAAGCTGGTTTGGTCGGGGTGCTAACTCAGTAGAGTTGATTAAGAGAAACTATGAGGCGAAACAAGTTGAATAATATAAGATAATGAGAGCCAATTCTGGATAATTGGAGAAATATCAGGAGGAACTCAATACGCTGATTCATTGACTGTTATAATCAAAACATTTTCATGTTGATGTTGGTAAACACTCAGTTATGTTTGATGTTCCATTTTTAAATTTAATTAGTGAATAAACCATAATTTAAATAATAAGTAAATACTAAAACAAATAAACAATAAACAAAAAATAAAAAAGCAAACAAATAAAAAAAAACAGAAGTAAAGAAAAAAGAAAAATAGAAAAAAAGAAATGAAGGAAAATAAATAAAATAAAAAGAAATAAAAACAAAAAATACGAAAATTGAAAAATAAAATTGAATAAAAAATAAAAAATAATAATAATAAAAGAAATAAATAAAAAAAGATAAAAAAATAAGAAGTAGGAAATAAAAAATGTAAATATAAACAAAAAATACAAAAACAAAACAAAAAACAGGGGGAAAATAATGAAAATAAAAATCCCACCAAAATTTTTAAATAAGTCTATAAAAGACACTTTCACCCTATTTTCAGGGGGCTTCTTTTTCGGTTTTTTTTTGGGATCTTCTTTCACTATTTTCAAGGCTTTGGGGGAAGAAGCTTCTGGGAGCACCAAAGAGAAGAACAAGATCCTCTCGCTGCATGCTGAGGGGAGGTGGATCTAGAAGGAAGAAATTTCATCGTTTCCGAAAGCAATAAGGCTCTTGGCCCTCCATTATCAAGTGAGTTTAAAAAGTGCTTCTATGTAGATAATTCTTCATTGATTTACCTGCAAATCCGGTTATCTTTATTATTTGTTACATTTAAAAGTAGAATAAATAATTCGATGAATATTGATGGAAACTCCTTGCAAGAATTGTTAAATCGATTATCTTTGTTCGAATCCGATCCATACTCCATTGTCAATTTGTTTTGGGTCCTATCAACCAATATTGAATGCAAGAATCAGGGTTATAGGATCTCGATTGACAATTGTGGCTCATACTGCGAATATCAACATTTGCTTTGGATCAAAATTGGAATGCTCTGTTAGGATATAAGTCAAGAAAGGTCAATAAAAAGATGACGAAGAAAGACCAATTGAATGCCACGAACGCCGACAAATGAGCGCTGAATTATACAAGAAGATAATACTGTTGGCTTGGCAATCCCGGATCTGATCCAAAGTCCGATTGGATGCTCTCTATTCATTTGTTAACGAGTTATCTACGAACAGTCCATCCTTCATCCATGCTTGATATGTATTGACATTTCTGATCAGTTACATAAAATGCTATCCGAACCGACCTTTAGTGCCCAAGCGACCTTCAATGATGGCTGCTGTCACATGCCTAGATTGGTTCACACGAGGGATAAGAATCCCATTGCTCGTTCAGCCCCATGCACGCCATTGACAATGCTGCAGACGTTCTCTTTGGTGCAATAGTGCATGGTGATGGAGTAGAGCTACTACGGGGCAGAAACTACCTATGACAAACATTATTTAGATCGCATTGCAGCAGTCTGGTTTGATGATGCCCTGGGAATGAGTTCAATGACGTGAAACCACGTAGTGCGACAATGAGCTTATGACCCTTTCAGAGCTCCACTTGATCAGAGTTGTAATTGATGAGTTCGTTTGTAATCAACACCGAGACATGAACACCACGTGATCAGCCACTGTTTGAAATCTGGATCACACACTCCCAGGATCTTCTTCAATTGCAAAAGATGTTATGACAGGAAAAGGGCTATTATGAGAGTCAGGAACCGAATATGCAATATGTCGTTCGAGCTTGGGTATGGGTACATTTAATATAGTATCAAGAACAGAGAGGAAAATCCTAATTCTGCCGTGGTTTCTTGAGGGGATTTCTGCAATTTTTGGAAGTCATATTCACGAAAACTCTTGGGAAAATTGAAACAGAAGCACGACCATCTTCAACCCTTGCTAAGCACAAGCCTCAAAAGGGTCCATGCAAGTGCTAAACATACAAATTTTTAACAAAGCTCTTAAGTAATTGAGGTCTATGATCCACATCGTCGAGGGACTTCCTGTGTTTTATAATTATGCACGCTGCTAGTTGCTCTAGTAGATAAGGAAACTGCCCTTGAGTCTGATGGCATGCCCCTACGGATGCTGCCCCATGTGTTCTCCAAATTCTTAAGAGTATTTATGAACCCCAAAAGGAAACAACATTCTTGAACTTATCCCTACGGATATAGGGCAGCTGTTTAATGGCTGATCATGATGAAGTCGAAGCAACTATAGGGCCTTCAAAGGTCATCAAGTTTAAGCCGAATCGGGAATTTGTCACGTCTTCAAGTGGCATCTATGACTCAACGGAGGAATTAGTTTCTACAATTTGGGACTGGAATGCTGTCCTTTATCTTAATCCTAGCCAAGCTAAGATTCTAGAAATTTGTAATAAAGCATGGGAGCAAATCAGAAAACCAACATAAGAGAAAGAAGAAGCTCCCATGCGGTTCACATGCAAAAGTTGTGCATTCTGGGCCTGATATACTTCGAAGGAAGATCATGCATGGAGCAAATCATGACATGGATTTTGGCGTCTGTGTTTGTAGATCAATTCTGACCCGGCATTCACTCAAATAGCCATAGCGGATAATGATTATAGGCTTGAAAAACTCTTGCAAAATACAGAGCATGCGCTGTGACACCTAAAATAAGTCAAGAAATGGCAGTGATGGAGCATGATCCAAGGGTGCAAGCATGGAGTATTCTGCTCATAGTGACATTCGAGAACTACGCGTTCGGGGAGCTTATTCCGACTTAGGTTCTACACTTGAATGTTTTGGATCCTTCTAAATTGTATCATTGGCGTAAGGGATGGGCACCATGCAGCTCGATCGCACGTCCCCATGCAGTTTGCATGCAAATCATGTACCCAAGGGCATGGCATTAAATTTAATATGGAGCATTAGAACATCAACCTGGAACTTGGCTGAATGGTTGACGCACCATCAGCATCGTCGAGGACTTCCCTTCGAATCCCACATGCCCCCTTTTCCTTTTAAAGTTGCATCAAGTTGAATTGAAGCCAACTACCTTCAAAATAGGCGTGAGTATGGGACCAGCCCACATTTGGGCCTTTATTAAGTAATACCAGCCCACGTGAGAGAAAGGAAAAACATTTTAATTTCTTTTCTTTAATTTTAAACAAATCAATTTTTTTTCTTCAATTTTCAATAAAATCAATTTCAAATTAGGATCAAATCGAATCCTTTCCTTCAAAATTTTAATAAAATCCATTTTTAAATTAAGGTCAAGCGCAAATTTTTATTCCTCTAAATTAGGATCAAATCGAATCCTTTCCTTCAAAATTTTAATAAAATCCATTTTAAATTAAGGTCAAGCGCAAATTTTTATTCCTCTAAATTTAAAACCAAATTTACTCTTTACGTTAAGCCTAACTCTTTTGCAAATCAAATTCCTCTCCCTAATTTGGATCAAGCTCATTTTGTTGAAATCAAGTTTAACTCTCTTTCCATTTTTTTTTATCAATTTAAAAGTAAGTCAAATTTAATCCTTAAGTTTCAATTAAAATTTATTTCAAGTCAAATTTAATTCTTTTCCTTAAGTTTCAATTAAAATTCATTTCAAGTCAAATTTAATTCTTTTCCTTACGTTTCAATTAAAATTTGTTTCGAGAAAAATTTAATTCTTTTCCTTGAGTTTCCATTAAAATTCATGTCAAATCAAATTTAATTATTTTCCTTAAGTTTCAATTAAAATTCATTTCAACTCAAATTTAATTCTTTTCATCAAGTTTCAAATAACATTCATTTTAGTTCAAATCCAATTTAATCCTTTTCATCAAGTTTCAAATAAAATTCATTTTAGTTCAAATCCCATTTAATCCTTCTCATCAAGCTTCAAATGAAATTAATTTTAGTTCAAATCCAATTTACTTCTTTTCTTCAAATTTAATTCTTTTCTTCAAGTTTGAATTCAAGTTCATTTTATTTTAAGTCAAGTTTAATTCCTTTTCTGAAACTTCCAAATCAAGTTCAATTTCTTTTTTCAAATCCCAATCAAGTTTATTTCTTTTCCCTCCAATTTCCAAATCAAGTTTAATTTTTTTTTAATTTCAAATCAAGTTCATTTCTTTCTTTTTCAAATTTTAAATCAAGCTTAATTCTTTACTTCAAATTTCAAATCAAGTTCCTTTTAAATCATGTTCATTTCAAATGAAGTTCATTTCTTTCTTTTTTAAATTTTAAATCAAGCTTAATTCTTTTTTTTCTCTTCTCAAATTTTCAAAACAAGTCCGCTACAAATCAAGTTTAGTTCAATTTCTCAAGTTTTAGATCAAGTTCACTTCAAATCAAGTTTATTTTAAAATCAAGTTCATTTCATATCAAGTTTAATTTCTTAAAGTTTGTTTCAAGTGCTTTTTAAATGGAGTTCATTCTAAATCAAGTTTAAATTCTCAAATCAAATTTAGTGCTTTAAATCAAGTTTCAAATCAAGTTCATTTTGAAATTAAGTTCATTTCAAATCATTCATTTTTCAAGCTCTATTCTTTCTCTGCCTAGGCCCAATGCCCTTTTTATCCTCATTATTTTTAAATTAAATTCATTAATTCTAGGTCTCACGCAATGAACCCTAAGCACGCACTGGTAGTTTTTTCTGCTATTCGATGTTTAGGGATTCATATAGGTCCCAGTGCAGCCGAAGTTGTCTTGGACCAAGTGCATATGTGGACTAAGAATCCTTTTAAATAATCTCAAGAGAAACTTCATTTTGAAATCCCAAGTCTCACGCAATGAGCTCTAAAATAGAACTGGCGATTTCACTGTTGTTCGATGTTTAGAGATTCATATAGATCCCAGTGTAGCCCTCATTTTCTTTGGATTCTGTGCATATGTGGACTAAGGATTTTTCTTTAAAATATTTTCAAAATACCATGTTCCTTTTCAAACATATCCAAAGGTCAAGCCTTCAAAACCAGAATTACGTAAGCCTTGAGTTTCCCATTGCACTGGGGAATACGTAGGAGTAGGATCAAGTCCTGTCAGGCTAACCTCCATCAATCTATTTATCTTCCCTCTAATTAAAGGGATCAAACAAATCACACACTCAGCTTAAGGGTACCGTTCTTTGAAACGGGTGAGTGGGGTGCCTAACACCTTCCCCACTCGTAACTGACTCCCGAACCTAAATCTCTTCCTCAAGTTAGGATTTTTCCAAGTATTTTCCTTTAAATAAAAATTTGGCGGTGACTCCACACCATAAAAATAAAATTCTTTCAAAAATTTTAGCGAGTTCGTCGTCTCGTTCTAATTACAATTGCGACAATGTTTAACAGGAGCTAGTGTCACTTTTCATGCAGGGGAAATTGCAACAATGAGCGAGGAAAGAACTAAATAGTCACCAGCGTTTAGGGCTTTGCATGATCAGCGTAGAAAATGGAAGTACAAAATGTGCTATAGACCATGTCTTAATTCTAATCAACCAGGCTTTTAATCAGAGTTAAGAACTAGACTCGACGAATCAATTTTGGCGATGGTCACTAACACGACTACATTGAGTGATTGAAGAACAAAGAGTGATAAAATGAGAGATGGCGGAGAATAAAAAAGGTAGAGGATAGATACCAAGTATTTCAAGTTGTTGAAGGTTATGGTATTCGGTGCAAGTTACTATTGGTATTAAGGTTGCAAGAACAGTAAGTAATGATCTAGAACTAAATCATGAATTATAGATCAGCATACAGGCACACATGTGAGAATTAATCATCGATGCAATTTTGGCTTAGATGTAAATTTCTAACAGAATTAATAATAGATTCACATTCACTTGGTTATTGAACTCGAATTTTTAGGAGCAGGTAAATGGTTGTGAAAGATGACATACCTGAACTTTTCACGTTTCCTAGAGGAGATTTGGCATTATCAGAATTCTAACCTTCACTTTTTGTTAGGATGATGAAGACCTGGCCGAAGAGAGCTTTGAGACTGATTCTTGTGCAAGATTAGATTCCTATAGTGTGAGGCCTTCTTCCATTAAGGCTAGGACAAACTTTAAGTAAAGTCAATCTTTCCAAGTGTGAAGCTCCCTCATTCTGCAGCCATGGCATCGTTCTTGGGCGCCAAAGGTGAAGAGAGTAGAAGCGTGAATTCTCTGAATAATCTTGAGGCCTCCCCCCCCCTTTTTTCTTTCCTTTTTATATGCCCTGCACTTTTCAAATTTTGGTGGGTCCTTACATTTTCTTTTTTCTTTCTTCATTTCATTTCTTTTCTTTATTTATCCTGATTTCTGTTTATTTTTTTCTGCTTCTCTTTTTTTATTTATTTATTTTCTGTTCTCTCTCTTTTTTTTAACTAATTTTTAACTAACTCTATCTAATTTTTAACTAATTCCTAACTAACATAGAAATTTATTTTTTTCTTTTTCTTTTTCTTATTTTTATTATTATTTTTTTATTTTGTTATTATTTTCTTCTCTCTTCTTTTTTTTTCTTTTGTTTTATTTTTTTTATTCAGTTTTAAGAAAAATGATTTATTTTAGGTCTTGAATTTCTCCTTAGACATAATTAGGTGTTCACAACATGAAATTGAATTTGAAACTGTCCAAGAATGATAAGTTGTAGAAATATTCATGCAATGATTTGTTGTTAGTGATATTTACAAGAAGCTAATATCAAAGATAGTGTTCAATTTTCAAAGCAACATGTGTGTATATTTTTTTTAGAAAATGACATGATAAATAAAAATTAATAAAAGATTTAATAATGATTAAAAATTAATGGATTTTAATTTCAAGGTAATGGATGACCACTAATAAGATTTTTTAGAAAAAAATTATTTACAATAAAAGATGATATATATATATATATATATATATATATATATATATACACTTTAATGATAAGAAATTTGGATGAAACATGAAAAGGAACATATAATTTATTTAAACTGTTAAAAATATAAAGTTTTAAAATTACGATCAATGAATGAAATTATGACTAAATTAACTATTATATGAAAATTAAAAATTAAATAATGAAGGTTAATCTACATGAATTATTAAATAATTTGATATGGTGTGTCAAACTTAAATTTTATAAATTTAAATTTATTTAGATTGTCATATTATAGATTGTGTTACCTTTTAAATTATTATAACTTTTTAAAGAAATTTTTTACCCAATGTCTATAGGATATTTATGAGAATCTTGATGGTTTCATATCAAATATTTTATCATTGAATGATCTCAAGGACTCAAATGGTAAAAAACTTTTTATAGTTCCTTAAGTACATTGATTAACAAATGAATATGTTACATGTTTGAAAATAAAATTATAAATTTAATTTTGATAGTTATAGTATTATTGAAGAAAATAGATATATTAGAGAGAAGAGAGAGAATTGATTTAGAATGAAAAGTTTTTAAGAAATGAAACTGGAAAATAACAATAGAACTCAATAAATTAAAATGGTAAATGATGTCAACATTTCAGGTAAACATATCAAGAATTTTTACTTGCAAATATGTATTACACTCTAAGAACAAATAACCTTCTAAGATTGGAGGGATAATCAATGAAGATATTAAATTGATAAAAATCAATAATGTATGCTGATTTGATTCCATAAGTTGAGTTGCATAATTCTTTATTTCATAAAAAAAATATAACATCAAGTTGCATCAACTACAAATATTTTTTCTTGTCACTGAGATAATACAATGATGGATAATGTATGAAAATAAAATATGAGATATTATAAATAAAATAGAGATAATAAGGGCGAACTAAAGGTTGAAACAAAAAGTAAATAACCAAAGAATGGTATAAGTTTTGTAAGAAAATATACCTTTAAAAAAAAAGATGTTATTTAATTTAGTATTTTGAAAAATCTTTCTTAAGTTCATATTCAAGTCGATAGAAATAAAGTTTATAGTTTCATTATTTATAAACTTTTGACAAATTTTAATGCTTTGTGATTTTTTTGGACAAATTCTTATAGCAAGTTTAATGTTTTTTAACACACACACACACACACACACACACACACACATATATATATATATATATATATATATATGATGTATTTCATAGATTTTCTATACTAGATGGGATAACTGATACCCATAGTGTGGGCATCTTCGAAGAAGGGTCTAAAAGTGATTCCAAACTTTGTATTGGAATTCATTTTCAAATTGGCTAAAGCTTGCGATTTCCCCTATGATTCTGGATTACAATAATTGTGGAAAGTATTGCATTAGGAAAAAGCACTGCAGTTGATCCTAAGATGTGATGGATGCTTCGAAGAGCAGGTTCAGCCACTTATCTACCTGCTTAATGATTGAGAAGGAAAAAGTTATAGTATGATGCTATCTTTGGAGACATCATTTATCCAAATGTTATTTGTCAACTTCAAGAACATCTAGATGTGGAGGTGTGGGTCCTCTCCAACTGCTCCTCCAAATTGTAGTGAGTTACGGATCATGCTGACAAATGTAGGCTTTAAGTCAAAGCTTGCAACATATTCCAATGTGGGGCTTGCAATGTTGTTACCTAGGCCATTGCTAGTGGGGGCCATGTAAACTAGTAAGGTCCTACGTCCTTATTCCTCCATCCCTTTCCTTGTCTTCTAGTTGTTCCTTTTTTTCACAGAGTAAAACATAGGCAATGAGCTCAAGAGCGATCTATCAGAAGATTATAAAAGAATGCAACTAGAGATTTTGTCTTTTCTGTATAGAAAATAAGAAAAGAAAAAGGAAATATATATATATATATATATATATATATATATATATATATATATACAAGTATTAAGCAATTAGAATTCAAATTTCAAAGACTGCTAAGAAATAATCCTCTTAAATGATGCCAAAAACTTATTGCATGCAAAATATGAGTATAAAACTCTTGCCAACTTTCACCCAAGGAAAAGTATATCCGTCGACATAGAAAAAGAGTATCTTTGGTCCTCAATATCAAATGCGCAAAGATTATGCCAACAATCTATATGTGAAGTTTGAACTCTAACTTTTAAGCTCACCAAATAAAAGTTTTTTTCTGGATGTTTTCAAAATAGAATCAGTTCTTAGAAAATGGCAAACAAAAGAATATGGTGTAGAATATGGATAAACGTGGAACTTCATATCCCCTTTGTAACCTTACTTACTTCCCCCTCCCCCTAAATCCTTTTTTTTTTTATTAATGAATTATAAATATCAATTGGTAACCATTGACTCTAAGTCTATTACTACTTCTTGAACCAGCAATAGTGATGATCTCCTTTATACTACTATTTCCATTGATGTAAAATAGATAAATAAAAGAGTCATAAAGTTTAAGAAGGTGTTAATTACATGTCAAGAAATTAACTCGTTACAAACTCAAGCCCCTAATTGCTCCTCCATGACCCTTGGGTTTAGTTACCTACAATTTTGTCAATTTGGGGTGGTATAACCGCCTCCTCCCAACCAACTTACAGATTAATAAGGTTAGCTACTTCTTATTAATGGATTAAGCGTAGCAAGGTAACATAATTGTAAGAAAAATATAATAATTCATAAAATAATTGTAAGAAAGAGGGTTCAAGAAATTCACATCAAAAGGTTGGTCAAAGCCCCATGAATTAAGCAAGAGTTAAACATCATGAAAAACAATCTAAAACCATCCGTAATATATTATTAACGAAAACTTACAAGATTGGGCTACCAACAACCTAGCTGTTACTCTATACTGCACCGCTGACCTTCAACCAAGATCCTACAGAGGATGCTAGAGGGGGAACTGGAAATAGAAAGGCTAGAAATGAGAGATGGGTGAAAGGTAGGGTTGTGCCCAAAATCTAGGAGGAAAGTGTGATCTCATTTATGGAGAGGGATATTCTCCAATGGGAGAGGTGTGTCGAATGGTATAGCGTAGCCCCCTTTTCGTAGCTGTAGATTAGGGTTTTCAATGTCTCAAACTAAATTTGACCTAGTCACCCCTAGGTCATCGTGGCAGCTCGACATATTTTGCAACAATGTAGGGCTAACTTGGATATTCTTTGTATCATTAAGGCTAACGACACGTTTTGCTAGTGCTCCCAATTTCAACACGATTATGCTCATCTTGGAACGACCATGCCACTCCCTTTTGACATGGGTGTGAAACTTTTTTTTGGCATAGTTGTGCATCTTCATGCCAACACAATTATGTTCAAGTCTGCATGATCATATATGCTCTGCTAAGGGAATTTTTATCCTCTTCTATTTCTATCTTTTTTTTGCCCTTTTTGGGCCTAAACTCACCTACTTTTGGATTTTTTGCATGTGCAACCATCCTTACAAAAATAAAGGAAGTTAGGCTAATTTACAAGTAAATAATGTTAAATCATGCAGTAATTATGCCTAAAATCCTATAGACAAAATGATAGAATGGTAGTTTATAACTAACATTCTCTTAACCACTAGTAATATCCATCTAATGCATATTCTAATTCTTCATCAATAAAGGATGAGGAGTATTAACTAGGGCTAGATGATTCTAGGAAATAATAATCTCTATTTTTTCTAAGGATCATGTTTTTTATTATTAGAACATTAAAAACTGATATGACCTCTCCCAAGGTACTTGAAGCATTTAATCTAGAGTTTTTTACCTAAGGGTAGGTTGGGTGCATTTCCCTTGGAATGCCTGAGGTCCTTGGTTTCCTTAACTTTCTTAAAGTTGAAAGTTGATTCCTTTTTCTTATCCTTCCATTGTTCTTGTGTGGAAGACCTATAAGGAGTGTATTTTCTCTTCCTTTTCCTATTTAATTAAGATTCTACTTTAAGGGCTTGGTGATATAGATCACTAAGATTCAAGTAGTGGCAAAGCTCAACTACAACTCTAATTTCATGTCTAAGGCCATCTAAAAACCTAGCCATTATAGTCTCCTCACTTTCATTCAAATTAGCCCTAATGAGGGCTATTTCCATCTACTTGTAGTACTTATCTACACTCGCAATGCCCTGGATCATTCTTTGAAGCCTATTATACACTTCCCTAAGGTAAAAAAGAGGTACATACCTATTCCTCATTATGTGCTTCATTTCATCCCAATCACTAAGAGGTTGGTATCTCTATTTGTTTAGCTTATCCCACCAAATAAGTGCATATTCACTCAATTTTAGGATGGCTAACTTAACCTTTTACTTCTCCCTAATTGAATGACTATAGAAGATTTTCTCAACCTTGAACTCCCAATCCAAGTAAACCTCAAGGTCATTTATTCCTTAGAACCTAGGCATTTCCACCTTATGTCCATACAAGGTATCATGATGGTGCCTATCACTATGGGTTCTACTTCTAGGGTTATGTCCACTCCCGTGGGACCTCTCTTCTCAGATATCCTTAGAGGAAGTCCTATCACTATTTCTAGAATGATACATATCCTTACTCTTATGATTTCTATTCCTAGAGGGGTTCTTTGGCCTAGAATGTTCCCTTTCCCTACTCCAAGATATATTTTTACCTTACTTTTATTGACCTTATCCCTTTGATGGTGCCTCCTAAGTGCTAGTGATTCCCTCCTAGGAGAATATGGCCTATCTTGCGAACATGGTTAATGATTATACTTTTGTACACTTATTTTCATTTTTTGTTGGGATTAATTGGGCTTGAATCATATCTAATTATATCATTTTAAGTCATTTTTATGTTATTAGGCTTCAGTAGGTTTAAGTGATAAAAGTTGGTCAATTTTTGGATTTTCATGCCTCTTGACCTTTGATCATTGTGCAAGCTATAACTTAGGCTATAAATTTGAGATTGGAGTGATTCTAGAGGAATTAGAAATATGATACAAAACTCTAAAATTATATGTATGATTATGTATCCAAGCTTAAATGGATAAAAAATATATTTGGGTCGAACTGTGATTCAAAGTTTCTACCCAAGAAACCCATATATGTTCTAGTAAAACGAATAAACTAGGGTTATAAAAGTTATTTTTAGATGGGGTAAATTTCTACATATCAAGGACAGAATTATCTACAACATTTTTTAGAGTGAAAACCCTAATTCATCCAATAACATGTTCAAAAAAATTCTCTAACAGAAGCATCAAATAAGGACTTATCTTTCCAACATAATCTGAATTCAAATGGAAGATAAATAAAGAATTCAATCGCAAATCTAAACCGATAAGGAAATCAATTCTTAAAGACTCATTACGATTCATTTAACTTAATTTATTCAGTTTTTATCTTGATGTAATTTTTGAATTTAAATGTTAAATTTGAATAGGCAGACTTGATCTATAAAGGGGAGAACTAAGATATTATAGACCCAACCAGACATATTCTGAATTTTCAATAAAGTTTTAATTCTAAATTTCTTCCTTCTTTTTTTCTTTATTAAAAAATATTATGAAGGCTAATTTCTTTGGTTGACTCGCTAGTTTTAATTTTATAAGTAAGGGATTTGGGTTTTGTTATTGAATTAAATTTTTTTTACGATTTCTTCTTCTTTCCTTTTGATTAATTGCATTTGTTATTTGCAATTGTGAAATTTGATGCTTAATTTAATTTCATTTTACATGCTACAATTGAAAAATTAGGATTTTCTTAATTCTCTAATTTGTATGCAAAAATTAAAAGGGGTTATCAAGTCTCCTATAAGGTTTGGTGATTTCAATTATTAAGAATTAATTTGGAGACTTTGAGTGATGCTTAATTGTCTGAACATGAATTAATGCAAATTCTAGGTGTTATTCTAGTAGGAAATTGTCATAACCATAATTACAACGAAATGATGAACTCGTTAAAAATTTCGAAATGATTTATTTAGTAGTGGAGTCGCCACCAAATTTTAATTTTAAAAGGAAAAATATTTGGAAAAAACCCTAACATGAGGAAGAGTTCTAGGTTCGGAAGTCGGTTACAAGTAGGGAAGGTATTAGGAACCCTACTCGCCCATTCCGAGGGACGGTACCCTTAAATTAAGTGCGTGATTTTGATATTTTTGAAAATTGTTTGATCCCTTTGAATAGAATATATATAAATAAGTTTGTGGAAAATAGCCTGATAGGACTTGATCCTGCTTCTACGTATTCCCTGGTGCAATGGGAAAGTCAAGACTACATAGTTCTGGTTAAAGACTTGATCTTCAAAGAAATGGAGATACATTTTGAAAATGTTTTGAAGATATTGAAGAAATTCTTAATCAACATATGCATAGGATCCGAAGCAAATGAGGGCTGCACTAGGACCCATATGATTTCTAAATATCGAACAGTAGGGTATGCTACCAATTCATATTTAGAGTTCATCACGTGAGACTAAGTGTTTAAAAATGTTTTTTTGAAATTTATTCTTGATATGGGTAGGAAAATAATATTAGATGATTTCTTGGTTTCATATATGCACAGGGTCCGAGACAAACGAGGGTTGTACTATGACCCATATGATTTCTAAATATTGAACAATAGGATATGCTACTAGTCACATTTAAAGTTCATTGCATGAAATCTAGGATTATTAAAATGCTTGATGTATTTTGAAATCTTGATTTTCAAATACATTCCTGGATCCACATATATACAAAGTCTGAGGCAAACAAGGGCTGTACAGAGACTCGTATGATTTCTAAACATTGAACAGTAGGGTATTGATAAATGTATTTTATACATTTATTTTAATTTCTTTATTGGGCTTAATTGGGTTTAAGTTATGTCTAATTTTATCATTTTGAGAGATTTTTCTGTTATTGGACTGCATTGGACTTAAGTGAAAAAAATTGGTTAATTTTTAAATTTTAATGACTCTTGACCTTTATTCATTGTGCAGGCCATATCTTGAGCTACAAAATTGATATTGAAGTAATTCCAGAGGCATTAGAAAGATAAGACAAAGCCTTGAGATAAAACTTATCCCTATATTGCCCAACCTCAATGGATCGTAAACTTAGTTGGGCCGAACCGTGACTCAGAGCTCTTATCTAGACAGCCCAGACATGTTCCAGTAAAATAAGCATATCTAGGGCTACAAAAGTAATTTTCAGATGCGGTTAATTTCTAAAGCTCAAGGATAAAATTTTCTACAACCTTTATTGAGAATGAAAACCCTAATTCGGCCTTCAACACACTCAGAAAAATTCGGAAAAGCAGACGTGAAGATAAGATCCCATATTTCATATTTTGAATTCAAACGACAAAGTCAAACAAAAATTCAAGTTCAAACCTAGAAGATCAAGGAAACCAACTCAGATTTTATCTTTATTTTAAATTTTTAATTTGAATTTGAATTTTTAATTGGCAAACTAGGTCTATAAAAGGGGAAGCCCTTACACATTGTAGACACACCGAAACTTATTCACAGTTTTCAATAAAGTTTCAATTGTTCTCCTCGTTCTTATTCTCATTCTTCTTCTTTCTTTCATAAAAAGTCTCATGGAAGGATAATTTCTTGGTTGGCTCGTTGGTTTTAATTCTATAACTAAGGGATTTTGAGGTTTGTTTTTAATTGAATTTTTGTTGCGATTTATTTTTCTTTCCCTTTTTTTACGTTGGAATTGATGTTTGTAATGATAAAGTTATATGCATAATTTAATCTCATCTTACATGATGAAATTCTAAAACTAGGGTTTCCTATAAATTGGTGATTTCAATTCTTAAAAATTAATTTGGGGACTTCGGGTGATGCTTAATTATCTGAACATGAATTAATTTAAATTCTAGGTGTTATTCTAGTAGGAAATCAAGAATTTAATTGACGTTTGCTTAATTGAATTCGAACCAATTAAGAATAAAAAATTATATTTTTTAAACCTATGATAATCTCGCTTATGAATTGAACTAACGAGTTAATTCATTTTTAATATTATAAATTCATTAAGTTTCATTTTTCTTTTACCCAAAGTAAATTATAAATCCCCCAAATTTTTATACATTTGAATTCAATCAAATTATTTTCCAAGGTCCTTGAGAGACGACCAAGGTTGTGTCTTGTACTGCATTTTTTCTTATTTACCTTTATTTCATTTTGATCCGACCACGACATCGATTATCAAAATTGGCGCTGTTGCCGGAGACCTTTGGTCCAATTTGGTTGAGTTTAATTTCATACTAACCTTTTATTTTATTTATTCTATTGTTTCTAATTTCGTTTTTTCTTCTTTTTGTGTAGTTTTGTTTTGTTTGTTCTTTTTGCAGATTTTGGAAATTTTCGTATGGTTCTATTTATCCATGCCACAGAATACATTTTCTGAAGGGAAACGTCACTCTAAGCAAAATTGACTCCTTTAGGGGTCAGGTAGCCCCTGAAATTCCAAAATTCTGTCTGTTTCTATAACTTTTCTATTTTTATTTTATTTATTTTTAAAATATTTTTTTTTTGCATACTTAGAAACTAAAATTTTGAAACAAACTTTTATAATCTTTGTCTACTATCTTTTTTATTAATATTGCATATGCTGCATGACCCAATCTAATCCTAGCATTTTGTATCCTGTGGACCCTGAGATTGAAAAATCATTTCATAGATTCATTATAACCAATAGGAGACTTTTGTTCGCTACTAATCAAGTAACTGATTGTAATAGGCATCCTGAACTAGTGAATCTTGTTGCTACTAAACACTCTGAATCTAAGCATAATATGGCTGAAAGAACTTTAAAAGAATTTTCCACTCCGGATGTCACATATCAATCCTTATGTTTTTCCATTCCTGATGTTGAGGTTCCCTTTGAATTAAAATCTGTATTGATTCATTTGTTGCCAAAATTCCATGGTCTTGCAGGTGAAGACCCACATAAGCATCTCAAGGAATTCCACATAGTGTGCTCCACCATGAGACCTCAAGGTATTCCTGAGGACCATATTAAACTAAGAGCTTTTCCTTTTTCCTTGTAGGATACGGCTAAGGATTGGTTGTACTACCTTCAGCCAAGTTCAATCAATAGCTGGAATGACCTAAAGAAGTTATTTTTAGAGAAGTTCTTCCCTGCCTCCAGAGCTGCATCAATCAGAAAGGAAATCTGTGGCATTAGACAGTTTGACAAGGAGTCTATGCACGAATATTGGGAGAGATTCAAGAAGCTATGTGCAAGCTGCCGTCACCACCAATTCAGCGAGCAACTCCTAATCCAATACTTCTATGAAGGCTTAAACCCTATGGAGAGGAGTATGATAGATGCTGCTAGTGGAGGTGCACTTGTGGACAAGACTCCAATGGCTGCCAGAAACCTGATTGAAAACATGGCAACCAACTCCCAACAGTTTAACACAAGGAGCAATTCAGTGGTTTTGACCAAAAATGTCCATGAGATACAAACCACCCACGCTGTAGAACACAACAAGTTGGAGAAAAAGATTGATGAGCTTGCATCCTTGGTGAGACAAATGGCCAAGAGTCAACAACAGAGAGCTCCAACTAAATTATGCAGCATCTGCACCTCGACTGACCACCCAACAGATGCATGCCCTACACTACAAGAAGGAGAAGATGATGCTGCACCACAAGCCTATGCTGCCAACATTTACAACAGTGGATCACAACAGCAACAAAACCAGAGTTATGACCTTTCCTCCAACAAATACAACCCTGGTTGGAGGAATCACCCAAATCTAAGATGGGGTGACAATTCTGCATGTCCCTCTTCCCAACAATTTCGACACAAGCCACCACCTACTTCCCAACAACAAAATACTGAAGCTAGACTTGAGGAGTTGATGAATCAAATGGCAACGAATAACACAAAATTTCACAAATGACGGAAGCTAGCATTAATAATTTGCAAAATCAGATTGGCCAATTAGCTAGCTCTCTGAGCCAGATGCAATCACAATGATCTAATCATCTTCCTGCACAAACAGTTATTAATCCTAAAAATGTAAGTGCTGTTAGTTTGAGGTTTGGAAAATTAAATGGTAACAAGTTGCAGGATAATGATGAAGAGGAAGGAGATAAGCTAACTGAAGGTTCAACCAGTAAGGAGCCCTCTCCTTCATCCCTTCCTGATGCAGCAATTGATGAAGGTCAACAAACCATTCCTTTACCCTTTCCTCAAAGAGCAGCGAGGAAACATAAAGTAGATGAAGCAGATAAGGATAAGGAAATTTTGGATACCTTTAGAAGAGTGGAGGTGAACATACCCCTCCTTGAAGCGATCAAGCAAATCCCAAAATATGCCAAATTCCTTAAGGAATTATGCACCCATAAAAGGAGGTTGAAAGGAAATGAGAAGATAAGCGTGGGGCGAAATATTTCCGCATTAATAACCCCTATTCCACAAAAATGCAAGGATCCAGGGATGTTCTCTATCCCTTGTGTTATAGGCAACAATAAATTTAAAAATGCTATGCTAGATTTAGGAGCTTCAATCAACGTTATGCCTATGTCCATTTTTAACTCACTTTCCCTCGGTCCCTTGCATTCCACAGGTATTGTGATACAGCTAGCCAATAGAAGCAATGCATACCAACCGGGGTCATAGAAGATGTATTGGTTCGAGTCAATGACTTAATCTTTCCTGCAGACTTTTACATCTTGGACATGGAAGGAGAGTGTGAAACTAACAAGGCACCTATCATCCTAGGAAGGCCCTTCCTCAAGACAGCTAGGACAAAGATCGATGTGCATGCAGGAACCTTATCCATGGAGTTTGGAGACAGTATAGTCAAATTCAATATTTTGGATGCTATGAAGCATCCCACAGAGGACCACTCTATATTTAATATCGATGTAATAGATGAACTTATTGATGGTTATCTCGATAATGGTTGTGATTCAGAGATTTCATCTATGATTGATCTTGGTGGGTGTAACTGTTATGATTGTGTTGTTCCTGAGTTGTATAGTACTTGTGCTGAAGTTGAAACTTGGTTGAAGGATGATCATCATAATAAATGCAATAATGCTAATGATTGTAAAAATTTTGATTATGCTAATTTGCAGGTTGTAGAAGCATCTCCTACCACTAGAATGCTCCCGTCCATAAAGCAACCACCTACACTAGAGCTTAAACCACTTCCAGTGCATTTAAAATATGCATACTTGGAGGAGGGTGACAAGTTGGCAGTAATCATATCCACAGACCTTGATGGTGAGCAAGAGGAAAGGCTGCTAAAAATTTTAAGGAAACACAAGAAGGCAATTGGATGGACCCTATGTGATCTCCCTGGTATCAATCCATCTTTGTGTATGCATAGAATTCTCTTAGATAGTGAAGCTAAACCTGTGAGGCAACCACAAAGACGACTTAACCCCCTAATTCTAGATGTTGTAAAGAAAGAGGTAAGTAAGCTTTTACAAGCTGGAATTATTTACCCCATATCAAATAGTGCTTGGGTAAGTCCTGTACAGGTTGTCCCAAAGAAATCTGGAATTACTGTTGTAAAGAATGAAAAGGATGAGTTAGTTCTTACTAGAATTATCAATAGCTGGAGAGTTTGTATTGATTATAGGAGACTAAACCAAGCAACCAGGAAGGATCATTTTCCCTTACCTTTCGTTGACCAGATGCTTGAGCGTTTGGCAGGTAAATCTCACTACTGTTTCCTTGATGGATTTTCAGGATATTTTCAGATACATATAGCACCCGAGGACCAAGAAAAGACCACATTCACCTGCCCTTTTGGAACCTTTGCTTATAGGAGGATGCCATTTGGCCTATGTCATGCACTAGGAACCTTTCAGCGATGTATGATTAGTATTTTTTCTAAATTTTTAGAAAATTGCATGGAAGTGTTCATGGATGACTTTACCGTTTACGGTTCCTCATTTGACTTATGCTTAGATAGCTTACATAGAGTATTGCATAGATGTGTTGAAACTAACCTTGTTCTTAATTATGAGAAATGACATTTTATGGTAAAACAGGGAATAGTTTTAGGCCATGTAATCTATAAAAAAGGCATAGAGGTAGACCCTGCTAAGATTGATGTAATTGCACAATTACCTTATCCCTCTAACATGCGAGAGGTTCATTCCTTTCTAGGACATGCAGGATTCTACAAGAGGTTCATCAAGGATTTTAGCAAGAAATCCCTTTCATTATCTAATTTGTTGCAAAAAGAAGTGACTTTTAATTTTGATGATAGGTGTAAGGCAGCTTTTGATTGTCTCAAGAAAGCATTGACCACCACTCCTATCATCCAAGCACCAGATTGGACACTTCCTTTTAAGTTGATGTGCGATGCATCAAACCATGCACTAGGAGCTATCCTTGCTCAAAGAAGTGGTAGGATCCCTCATGCTATTTACTATGCCTCTCGAACTTTAAATGCCGCACAGGTTAACTATACAACCACTGAAAAAGAATTGTTTGCTATTGTATATGCTCTTGATAAATTTAGATCATATTTGCTTGGCTCTAGAGTGCTTGTGTTCACAGATCATGCAGCTTTGAAGTTTCTCTTAAAAAAGGCAGAATCAAAACCTAGGTTAATTAGATGGATGCTACTGCTCCAAGAGTTTGACTTGGAGATTAGAGATAGGAGCGAAACAGAAAATCCAGTAGCAGATCATTTGAGCAGAATTGAAGGAGTTGTAGACCCTTTCCCTATCTGTGATGATTTCTTTTATGAGCATATAATGTTGTTGGGTGATGCCACCCAATATCCCTGGTTTGCGGAATTAGTAAATTACTTGGTTGCATATGTTTTTCCTCCTCATGCATCTAAGGCACAAAGAGATAAATTAAAAAGTGATGCTAAGTATTATGTTTGGGATGACCCATACTTGTGGAAATTTTGTAGTGATCAAGTGATTCGCAGGTGCATACCAAATCATGAAATCCAATCCGTCCTACAATTTTGTCATGCCTTTGTAGTAGGAGGACATTTTGGTCCACAATGAACAACTAGAAAGGTACTGGATTCTGGATTCTATTGGCCTACTTTATTTAAGGATGCATATAAGTTTTTCACCACTTGTGAGCAATGCCAAAGAACATGAGCAGCCATCACTCGAAGACAAGAGATGCCTCAACAACCTATGCTATTTTGTGAGATTTTTGATGTTTGGGATATTGATTTCATGGGACCTTTTCCTAATTTCTTTGGTCTCACATATATCTTGCTTGCTGTTGATTATGTATCTAAGAGGGTGGAGGCTAAGGCTACCAAAACTAATGATGCTCGAGTTGTTGTGGATTTTGTCAGGTCTAATATCATTTGCAGGTTTGGAGTGCCTCGAGCCATCATCAGTGATAGAGGAACCCATTTTTGTAACCAAACCATGAAGTCTTTGCTTCGGAAGTATGGGGTTGTGCATAGGATTTCTACATCATATCATCCCCAAACCAATGGGCAAGCTGAAGTTTCTAATAGAGAGATTAAGCAAATCTTGGAAAAGATAGTCCAACCAAACAAGAAAGATTGGAGTCGTCGACTTGAATATGCTCTTTGGGCACACCGAACAGCATATAAGGCACCTATATGAATATCTCCTTATCGGCTTATCTTCGGCAAATCATGCCACCTTCTAGTGGAAATTGAGCATCAAGCATATTAGGCGGTGAGGGCTTGTAACATGGCATTTGATCAATCAGGTTCGGAAAGGAAGCTCCAATTGCAAGAACTTGAGGAAATCTGTTTGGAGGCATATGAAAACTCTAAGTTCTACAAGGAGAGAACTAAGAAGTTTCATGATAAGATGATTGCTAGGAAGGAGTTCTTCATTGGCCAAAAGGTGTTGTTATTCAACTCACGCCTCAAACTCATGCATGGTAAGCTTCGTTCTATATGGATTGGTCCTTTTGTCGTCACTAATGTTTTTCCTTATGGTGTGGTAGAAATAAAAAGTGAGACCACTAACAAAATCTTCAAGGTTAATGGCCATCGACTCAAACTATTTCATGAGAGCCCCAGTGTGGTAGGTGAGCATGTTGAAGAGCTCTCTTTGGAAAAGCCCACCTTCGTAGAAGTGCAAATTTTCCTACCTTGATAAGGGAGTTTCCTTTCCTACTCTATGAATTATGTTGGTTTCATTGAGGACAATGTGTATTCTAAGCGTGGGGAAGGACAAATTCTACTTTAGGAATTGTTCTTTTTTTTTATTATTTTCCTCTTTTTTTTTCTTCTTTTTTAGGATTTTTTTTTCTAGTGCTTGTTTTTTTTTCTCTCTCCAAAAAAAATGAAAATAAATTTTTGGATACTTTGCAATGGATTCCTAGGTCTTTATAAAACTTTGAGCAATTTCATCATTCTTAGTTAAGGAATGCATGACATGGTTGAATTCTTTTCTTGCATTTTTAAGTAGAGCAAGTTTGCCATGAGAACTAAGTTGTGGATCATTCGTGAGAGATTTAACCTTGGTGAAGTTTTGGGCTTTAATTATGAATGGATTACATCTTACCATTCTTCCGTTCTTGTGTGATTCACTTATGACTGTTATTACTCTAGAACTTGACTTGTCTCTCTTTGAAATTACTTGTTCACTTGCATGTATAGAAATGATCTAGGCCTTCTTTGTTTTTAAGCTACTAAGCCAAATTAGTCTACCATTCATTTTCCATTGCTTGCCCCTTGAGCCTAACTTTTCCATCCTTTGTTTTGTAGCTCATTACAAGCCATGAAGAGGAAAAATCAGAATTCATCTTTAGCCTTAGGGGATGAAGGAGCCTTGGATTGGTTTTTAGGATAAATTGTTGAATAAGTATGGGAATGTATGTGTGTTTGTTGGAAATTTGGCAAGTAAAAAAAAATTAGTTAAAAGAAAAATAAAAATGAAAAAAAAAAGTTTGAAGTGAAAAAAATTTAAAAATTAAGAAAAAAAAGGAAAAAAAATGGAGTTATCATTCAGGTGTTTGAGTTTGATCTTCATGTATTATTTGAATTTTTCCATTGCTCCTTTATTCTCTTTGGTTATTATCAAATTTCCTTCTCTCATCCACCTTTACCCTAACCCCCATTACAACCTTAATAAAGTCCTAATGATATTTATGTGCATGTGTTTCAAGTGTTGAAAATTAGAGGCTTGTCAAGCTTATGGTAGTTCTGCTTTCATGAGTTTTTTGAGTATAAACACAAACTTTAAACACTTGAGAGTATGAGAGTATGAAAGTATGCCTAGTGAGGACTCTTGACCTATTCATTGTGCAGGCCATATCTTGGGCTACAAAATTGATATTGAAGTAATTCCAGAGGCATTAGAAAGATGAGACAAATCCCTGAGATAAAATGTATCCCTATATGGCCCAACCTCAATGGATCATAAACTTAGTTGGGCCGAACCGTGACTCAGAGCTCTTATCTAGACAACCCAGACATGTTCTAGTAAAATAAGCATATCTAGGGCTACAAAAGTCATTTTCAGATGAGGTTAATTTCTAAAGCTCAAGGATAAAATTTTCTACAACATTTGTTCAGAATAAAAACCCTAATTCGGCCTTCAATACACTCAGAAAAATTCGGAAAAGCAGACGTGAAGATAAGATCCCATATTTCATATTTTGAATTCAAACGACAAAGTCAAACAAGAATTCAAGTTCAAACCTAGAAGATCAAGAAAACCAACTCAGATTTTATCTTTATTTTCAATTTTGAATTTGAATTTGAATTTTTAATTGGCAAACCAGGTCTATAAAAGGGGAAGCCCTTACACATTGTTGACACACCGAAACTTATTGACAGTTTTCAATAAAGTTTCAATTCTTATCCTCGTTCTTATTCTCATTCTTCTTCTTTCTTTCATAAAAAGTCTCATGGAAGGATCATTTTCTTGGTTGGCTCGTTGGTTTTAATTCTATAACTAAGGGATTTTGAGGTTTATTTTTAATTGAATTTTGTTGCGATTTATTTTTCTTTCCCTTTTTTACATTGGAATTGATGTTTGTAATGATAAAATTAGATGCTTAATTTAATCTCATCTTACATGATGAAATTCTAAAACTAGGGTTTGCTTAATTCTCTAGTTTATAAGTAAAAAAGGGGTTATAGGGTTTCGTATAAATTGGTGATTTCAATTCTTAAAAATTAATTTGGGGACTTCGGGTGATGCTTAATTATCTGAACATGAATTAATTTAAATTCTAGGTGTTATTCTAGTAGGGAATCAAGAATTTAATTAACACTTGCTTAATTGAATTCGAACCAATTAAGAATAAAAAATTTGTTTTCAAAAAAATTATGTTTTTTTAAACCTATGATAATCTCGCTTATGAATTGAACTAACGAGGTAATTCGTTTTTAATATTATAAATTCATTAAGTTTCATTTTTCTTTTACCCAAAGTAAATTATAAATCCCCCAATTTTTTCTACATTTGAATTCAATCAAATTGTTTTCCAAGGTCCTTGAGAGACGACCAAGGTTATGCCTTGTACTGCATTTTTTCTTATTTACCTTTATTTCATTTTGATCCGACCATGACATCGGTTATTAGGTATGCTACCAGTTCACATCTAGGCTCATTGCGTGAAATCCGAGATTATTTAAAATTCATTTAGAAAAAGACCAATAATAAGTCTAAACTACTAAATAAACATAAAGCGGATAAAACAATAAAAATAGAATTAAATAATAAGAGCTTGACCCAAATTAAATTTACTTTAAGAAAGATCAACTTGACTTTAAAAGGTATTAGGAATAAAAGGAAACTCAAGATTAAAGGCCGGGCTTGACCCAAAATTAAAGGCAATTGGATTGACCTGAATTAATCTTACCTTAAGAAATATTAACCTACTTTTAGGAGGTATATTGGGTTTGACCCTAACCAAGGATAAAAGAAAACTCAAAATCAAAGGCAATGAGCTTAGCCCAAAATTAAAGGTAATGGGATCTTATCCAAATTAATTGTTTGAAGAAAATAGTTTGAGCATCATAGTGTCATTTAAAATTAACTCGAGAAATTTATGTTAGTTAAATAGGTTGGCGGATACTATTCCTTTTGCTCAAGGATTTGGCAGAGCTTATTTCCTACCATAGATTCTGGCCCAATTAGCATAGCCCAATTGGAAGGCAACTAGCCTAAGCTTGCATGTAAGGCCCATTAAGATGTGTAGCATGGTTCGTCCAATTAAATAAACTTGCATGTAAGGCCCATTAAGATGTGCAGCATGGCCCAATACTTATAAACTGGCATGTGAGGGCATTTAAAATAAATGGCTGCATACGAGAATCGAACTAGGGGCCTAGCAGTTGTGTGCAACAAGTGAACCACTAAGCTAGGCTTCCAACTTAGTCTTATTATACACAATAACTATCTTAACCAAAATTTGGAGAATCGCATTAATGAGGAGTAAATAAACTATGCTATGTAACTCTGTTGCATGTCTCTGGTACAGAAACCACTCTCGACCTCTTCTCTTGAACCTCCTTTGGATAAGAAAACATCCCAATTATGGTTGTATATATTGCATCTTGATTTTCAAGTCTTGTGGCCCAAGCTGCCATCAAAACAACAATATTTGGATCCATTCCTTTTACAAACATCTCAACAAGATTCTTGTCAATAGTTAGCTTATTCAATGTTAGAGTTCCAGTTTTATCACTATAAAGAATAATCCATGCCTGCCATCTCTTCAATGGCTATCATCTTCTTTGTTATAGCCAAGAACCCATCCATGCATGTTCAGTATGCCTTCATATTCTCAGCATTACTAAATACCACAAAAATGGCAGCAACTTGGAGTCATTTCAGGAAAAACCATAACCTTATTCTGGAGTTTTTAGGATCTTATTCTTACAAATTGAAAGGTATAATTCTAACAGGGACGCTCGAGGGAGATCGTTGCCATATTCACCTTTTGGCCAAAATACTAGGTCATTCATGTAATGATCAGGGTCAACGGAAACAAATTTGATGTCATTGAAGGAGGCGGATTAGGATTCATGTTGACTATCCTCCTGAATACATATCAACACCAATAGTGGACCCAGTGTAGTCCATATCTGTTTAAGTGAATTTTTGTTACCAATCGGTTTCAACACAACTTATAGCTTGCCTAGGCATCAACACCTGTTCTACCTCATGTTGGCTTTCAAGACACAGTCATTCATCACTTTGTAGAAACATTTTGGCTAATGGAAAGGTTAGTATTTGTCCCTGAAACCTTGGAAGTATGGCCTTGCAATGTATGTGAATTATAGTCTAAAATTGTTGGAGGCATCGATACATCATAATGTTTACCACTCTAGATGGAGGGTCGCGAACGCATGCATTAGCTTGTGACCTACTTAGCGTGACAATGTTGGCCATTGGGACGTGAATTGTATTCCCCAAAGGTCATTGCCTCAAGTTCCAGCTTCAGTCCATCAGAATTTACAACTCTGTTCTCTAATTTAATGATCGATGAAGAAGGCCAATATCTCCTTGAGGATGGACTCTCCCAATATACTGGATGTCGTATTTAAGTAAATGATGTAGAGCAAGGAGAAAAGCTTAGCAGGAGTAGTGCCTAAGTGATTTAACAATTACAAAAGTCTCACTTCTAGATTTCCATTTTATCAGAGTTCAAGGCATCCCATCTATGGAACAACTGTTTAAAAATGTGATCCAAAAATAGTTTTTTTTTAGGAAAAGTGAAAAGCATGACCATAGAAAGAGGGATGGAGACTTCAGCTAAGAATCATACACAGAAAACTTGATATTAGCTTTGCCAGACCCCTTTTTCTTATCTATTTATTTTGGCCTGGACCATGCCAAAAGATAACATGGATATAGTACATGTGTCGGAAGAGAACTATTTATAGTCACTCATTCTTTTCCTTGATCCTTAAATATCAGAAATACTAATCTTGAATTACAAAACAAAAGTTATTTGCCTTATCCTGAGGCTTAGCATAAGATGCTATCTCCACCATCTCATCTGGCTTCATTCGGAACTCCACAATGGTTTCAATATCCGAGTGATTCACAGTAAGAACTATGAGCTTAATTGAGTTCCAACTCAATCCTCATACCTCTTTTGGATATGGTTAACTTTATAGAATGCGAATAGTAAACTAAAAGCTTGGCCAAAGACCAGTGGCGGAGAAAAGGAATTAAACTGATTATTTAGCCTAGTATCATGCAATATTTAGTTACTAAACACTAAGGAGCTCATAGGAAAATTAATCTTAGCAAAATCTCAGGAAAAGAAATAATCATTTTGGAAGTTCCATCTCTCATGAATAACAAAACTGAATCCAGATTTTTAAGATTCAATGTGCAAGAATGCAAGTATAAATGCAGCGATTAACATGGTTACACTCTTTTTAATTTCATTCAACTTCATTTTGATTTTAAAGGTACATGCGAGTGGGTGGATTCACTTTCAAGTTATTCTAATTTTTCTTAGGAGAGAAAACTGACTAGAGAGACGAAATTCTCCTTCTCCACTAAGTGGAATGCTACAAGTTTGTGCGGAATTGTTTCTTTGGAGGTATGAAAATCATTTGCAATGGTGGAACCACCCTTGGGAAAGGTTTGGGAGCAAGCAAGACAGAGAGAGGCTTCAAGATTCCTCCGTGGAAGCACTCAATTTTTAGCCAAATGAACCAGTAGTCCCAGCAAAGTTCTAGTTCCTAGTTCTTCCCAAAAAATCTATAAAAGATCTTGAGAAATTCTAATTTTCAAAAAGTGAAAAAGCCCCCTGCCAACTTTCCTTTTCTTTTATTTATACGTGATTCCATTTAATTTTTCTAACCAACTTTTCCAACACCTAACTAACTTAAATAACTAACCTAGCTAACTTGTAACAATTTATTTATTTATCCTTCTTTTTTTTTAATTTTAACTTGAACATTAATTTGAGAAATACCATCTCAGACATAATTGAATGTTTGCAGAAATTGAGTTTAATTGATAGTTGTTTGATTGAATTCAAACTAAATAAAAATTAAGGCTTTCCTGTAGGGTTTGATGATTTTGGTTCTTCAGAATTGATTTGAGGACTTCGAATGATGCTTAATTATCTAAACATAAATTAATTCTAATTATGGGTGCTATCCTAGTAGAAAATCATGAGTTTAATTGCCGGTTGCTTGACTAAATTCAAACCAAGCAATAATTAAACTGTTTTTAAATTTTTGTTTTAACATATGATAATCCTACTTATGAATTGAACTAGCAAGTTAATCAATTTTTAATAGTGTTAATTTTATTAATTTGCATTTTGTTTTTATCATTAAAAAACACAACCCTCCCCCATTGTTCTAACTGAATTCAATCGATTGTTTATCAAGGTCCTTGATAGATAACCAAGGTCGTGCCTTGTCCTTTATTTTTGTTTACTTTTATTTCATTTTGACCCGATCACGACATCGGTTGTCAATGGTCTTTCTTTTGGTTGAACCTTTTTCCTATGCAGTTTGATTGTGATTTCGTTTTATCCAAAGAAGTTGACATCATCATTGAGTGTCTCCTCCTCCTCACTATTGTAAGCACCCTTCTTAGATCCACTAGTTTTATATTCCCT
Organism: Canavalia gladiata; assembly: GCA_037954105.1. NCBI lineage: Eukaryota > Viridiplantae > Streptophyta > Magnoliopsida > Fabales > Fabaceae > Canavalia > Canavalia gladiata. Next base: position 37,039,033 of record CM075658.1, on the reverse strand, counting down.
ATTGTTTTCTTTAGGAGTACTAGACCTAGACAGATTTGGATTCTTTTCTAATTTAGCTAGATGTTCCTCCAAAATTTTATTTTGTAATTGGAAAATTTTTCTAACTTAGAGGATTGATGTTCAATTTGGATTCTAGATGAAAGTTCATGGTTACTCATATTGGAATAAAAAGAAAAGTCTTTTCCACACCTAAATTTTGCAAGAAAAAGAAAAACACTCAAGAAACAATCAAGAGTTTTAAGTAATTTGTGCAATCCTTATCTCTCCAATTTGAGCAATTCACACAACACTTATACTTTCACCAACCACCAAAAACCTTGAATTTAATGTCCAATATGGTTAGAATCCATAAGTTTTAATTTAAAGCTATAACACCTTGGAAGTAAGTAAGAGGTATATCGTTCCTCCTTTCACCACACAAAACAAAGAGAACATAAGTTAGTGATATTATGTCTATAAAAATACGATCTCACTTAGCACCTTTTTATACTTCCAAGCATGCACAAACCAACTAAAGTAAAGACTCTAGGCGAGTATCTAATGAATAAATTTTTGTACATTTATTTTCAATTCGTATTAGGGTTAACTGAGTTTCAACCATGTTTAATTTTATTATTTTGAGTGATTTTTATATTATTGGGCTTCATTGGGGTTTAAGTAACAAAATTGATTCATTTTCAAATTTTAATGCTCTTAACCTTTGTTCGTTGTACACATATCTTGGGCTATAAAATTTATATTTGAGTGATTCTAGAGGAATTAGAAATATGAGACAAACTCCTAAAATAAAATGTATCCCTATGTAGTCGAGCAGCAACGATCATAAAGTTATTTGGGTCAAACCATGACTTTGTTTCTATCCGGACAACTCAGACATGTTTTAATAAAACGAATATATTTAAGGATACGAAAGTTATTTTTAAATGGGGTTAATTTTTGAAGCTTAAGGATAGAATTTTCTACAACATTTGTTCAGAAGAAAAACCCTAATTTGGTCTTCAACACACTCATAAAAATTATAGAAAAGAGACGTGAGATAAAGACCCATATTTCATGCATAATTTGAATTTAAATGACAGAGTAAACTAGGAATTCAATTGCAAACCTAAAAAAAAAAAAGGAATCAATTCTTGAAGGATATTTATTATTCATATAAAATAACTCATTCAGTTTTTATCTTTATTTTAAATTTTCAATTTGAATTTTCAATTTTCAATTTTAATAGGCAAGCTTGGTCTATAAAAGGGGAAGCCCGTACACATCGTAGACACATCGAAACTTATTCCCAATTCTTAATAAAATTTCAATTCTTATTCTTATTCTTGCTTTCATAAAAAGCCTCATGGAAGGCTAATTTCTTTGGCTAACTCATTGGTTTTAATTCTATAAGTAAGAGATTTGAGGCTTTATTCTTAATTAAATTTCTGTTGTGATTTATTCTTCTTCCCTTTTTATACATTGCAATTGATGTTTGTAATTGTGAAATTAGATGCTTAATTCAATTTCATCTTGCATGTTGTAATCCTAAAATTATGGTTTGCTTAATTCTCTAATTTGTATGAAAAAATTAAAAGGGACTATGGGGTTTCCTATAGATTTAGTGATTTCAATTATAAAGAATTAATTTGGAAACTTTACGTGATGCTTAATTGTCTATACATGAATTAATTCAAATTCTAGATTTTATTCTAGTATAAAATCATAAGTTTAATTGGCATTTGCTTGATTGAATTCAAATCAAGGTTGTGTCTTGTACTGCATTTTTTATTTTCTTTTATTTCATTTTGACTCAACCACAACATCAGTTGTCAATATCTTACACCTAGGTTGCAAATTCCAAGTCCTTTTTACACACAAATTAAAACCAAAAATTACAAGAATGGAAACCTACTATAATTTTTAATGTTTACAATGAATTGAAACCTACTACAAATAAAATTTCTACAAATTACAATGACAAAACTAAATGCCCTAATTCTATTACAACTTGAACTAACTTCAAGCTTCTTGCACTTTTCCTTGCCCCTTTTACCAAAAATTCACCTAAATGAAATGTAAAGAAGCGAAAATATGCCACACACACCAGAGAGGTTAGAAAACAATATTTAAAAGTATCCCTCCTCACTTAATGTTTCCCTCTTGCATTCCAACTCTTCCTCATTTACCACACTCAATGAAACTTAGCTCCAACTTTAAAAAAGAGCACACTCACTTCAAGCCTTGAAACTTGATATTTCCAAAATGTAAGTCAAATTTATCAAGAAATTCAAGAATAAGGAAAACTCAAGACAAAACAAAAGAATTTTAAGGATAAGAAACAAAATCATATAGAAGGAAAGTTAAAGTCAAAAGGAACTTAAGGTAACATGAATATAAAGATTCCAAGCAAGACAAGAAAAAATTATAGGACACTTAAAAGGTACTCAAAGTGAATAATACATAAGTGACAAAGATTCAAAAATGTGCTTACAAGCTTAAAATTTAAAATCTACACTAATCTTTAATAAAGTTACAAAAATGTTCTAGAATTTGAGTTTGGACTTTACATATAAGCAACAATCAAGCCAAAAAAAATGAAAAATAAAATTAAAAATTTCAAATATTCAATTAAAATTATAAAGGGCCTACTTACATGTGAATTTTCCTTTTTCTTATTATTTTTTTTGTTCTACTTTTGAAAATTTCACTTCATTCCTTTATCTTTTGGATTTGTTATTAGGTCCTTTTGATTTTCTCCTTTTTCAATCCTCTTCATGCGCACCAAAGCTTTTACAAATTAAAGTCATGATCCTTACAAAATTAAATCAAAACAAGCACAAAATTATACATATGCTGAATTTTTTTCTTCACCTGAACATAGTGGCTTTGATCTCTAATCATGAAAAATATATAAAAATTTGAAAAATCTTACAAATACAAATCAACGTATATATCAATATATTTCCAACTCATATTCATTTAACTTTTTTCAAACATCATTAACTATTTTCATGGACTTAACTGTGTTCAGCAAAATTTATGTTAAAGAACACTTAAACACAAATGTTCCAGATCATGAAAATTCAAAAATTAAACTAACTAAAAAATGATAAATATTATTATACATTATTTCTTTTTCATTTCAAACATCAAATCCAGATCCATTTAGTCTAAATCTTAAAATTCAAGTTAAAGCACTTTTGGAGGAAAATTTTAATTCTATGTATGAATTTCGAAGATCTAAGAGAATTTACTCAAATTTGACCAAACATTTTTCTTCAAATACATATATGTAACTTCATAATAAAAAATTTTGAAAATTTTTCAATCAAATTTATGCCAAAATCGAACCAAGAACAAGTCAAAATTCAAGCAAATTTGATGCAATTTCAACATATTTTCATTGATTAATTTGTAGCACAAGCTTAGATCCAAAGGAATCACAACAACTTCAGAAAAAAAAATAAGCACAAATCTGGCCAAAATTGAACATATTTGAGGCACACAAAAAAAAAAGAATGGAGTAGAAAAGGTAAAAATGAAGAAGATACATGCTAAGATCTTACCTCCACTTAATTAGCTCTAATATCACTTGATAAAACCATCGAAGGGGGAGAAAAACATGGATAGATCATGAAGGAAAGCATATCCAATGGATGCAATTTTGTGGAGGAGAATCGAAGAAAAAAAAACTCCTAAATGAGACTAGGTTGAAAAGGCATCACTCCTTGGAGGAGATAAGCATAAAATCTAGCACCTTGGAGTCCAAGGATAAGGAAGTGCTCCACCTCAAAGCTAGGCTAAGAGAGAAAGAATTTGAGATCAATTTTATCAACTTAAAAATATAAATTTAAAAAACATATTCAAAAGTGTGGAAAAATAAGCACGAGCCTATATATAGGCCAAATGAAAGGTGATTCTAAGATACCAAAATTGCACCCTTGCTAGCTCCTAATGGGTTTGGATTTTCTCCAAAATACAAGTCTCAATCCTCCCTTCTATTCATCCTCTAATTAGACCTAAATGAACCCAATATATTAGCCTAAAAAATACGCACAAAAGGTATCCTAGACCTTACAAAGTAGGACCCTCTAAACCAAATAAAAGAAGGTAGAATTTAACCTATACTATTTACAATGAAATAGGACAAGGACAAATGATGTAGAAAGTTTAGGAAACTCCTTTGTCATGTTAAGTAAAGTCTCTATGTCTCCGTGAAGCTTCCTTACCCTAGCTCTAGCGATAGGTCCAATAGGTTCAATGACTTTATAGAGACCTTTGCATCCTCAATAACATCCACATTAGGAGACAACTTAGGGTTGTAATTCTAAGAGTATATTAGTCCTATTAAGATAAAATTAATAAAAGAATGCTAATTAATGATATTTCAATCCTTTCGTAAAACACCTAGAACTATAAGGTGAAGAGATAACAAGGAACCCTAGTATGAACGCATGAACTAGTGATTATAACATATCATCAATGTTTATGCTAGTATGATTTATGTATGTTATATGGATATGAATGTTTGTATAACTTATGTGGGTTATATGGAAATATATATATATATATATATATGGTTGTTATAAGCTTTCTAGATATATGCCTATATATGATCTATATGATTCTGATGGACATGGATATGCACCTATGTTGCTTGTGTGAGATGGGTACTTCTACCTGTATAGTATGTATGAACTATATGATTATGTAAGCATGGCTTGGTGAGCTTGGTGACTGTGTCTGCATGGCTTGTGTAAGCTCTATAAAATAATACCTACATGACTTAAAATAAACTTTGTGGATATAGTGTGAACCAAGTGATGAAAAAGATTTGTGAGAATTGTGTACCTTGTAGCTAAGTGAAAAAGATAAATGATAATTTTTATGACATATTCATGTATCATTACATGATGATGGGAGGAAAGCAATAGTTGGCACATTGTGTATTAACGCTACAGCTTGGATTAAGATTATGGATGTTAAAGAGGTAAAAGGTCTCCATGACACAAAGAAGTGCCCTAGGATCAAGCATTACACTTACAAACCTAACCCTAACTATTTCGAACATTGTCATGGTCTATTGGAAACTATTCTCCAATAAAAAAGTTTTGTATTATATATTGTGTGAAGTTGAATGTTCTTATATCATAGTTTTGTATTATATATTGTGTGGAGATGAATGTTTTTGTATCATAGTAAGGAATAGCATTTTCTAATTGCTTCTATATAAATATTGAGAATGCAATATACAGAGATACTAGTATGGATGAGCCCACATTCATAGCATATTACATAGGATGATAAACTCAAGATTAAGAAGGCATAATGTGATATGGATATATTAATATCCTGGATCTATCATTAAGCAGAGAATGATGGAAAAATTTAAACCCAAATCTACATATAAGTATTACATAAGCTTGTACCATGAATTATAATCAAGTAGAGAATGATGGATAAATCTGAACCTAAATCTGCATATAAATTTTACATAAGCTTGTACCATGGATTGTTTATTGCTTAACTTTGTTGAATGCCATAATTGATTTAAATGCATATAAATTTTACATAAGCTTGTACCATGGATTGTTTATTGCTTAACTTTGTTGAATGCCATAATTGATTTAAATGTTTATAAACAGTTGTAATCTTCATTCCAAATGAGTGTGGTATAAATGTCAGGGATGACTCGTGCTACGTTTAAATGGCTAAATGTAACGGTTGTTTTATGACTACGTTTGAATTGGCTTCAAATTACTTCTATCCCTGCTCCACATTTATGATATCAGCATCCGCTTACTCCTCCTTTTGTATGCATGTATCTATGCTCTCCGCTCATGCATTAGCCGAAATAATTATTATAAGCTTGGGAGAGAACCCTTTTTAACAAAGAACGGTTAGCATCAACTATAAATATAAATAGATTGAGACCAATATGTGAGGACTGTGTAGCACGGCCGTCCAAATTGTCTACTGGGACGTCAAAGCAATGGCGTAGAAAATAAAATACTACCTTTTATCCTTACTATTTAATGCAATAACATCTCTATCAAATATACATGTATTATATTATTCCATACGATAAGCACCAAGGTCATTTAAGGTCAATCAAGGTCATTTAAGGAAGAAAAAGTCTATCTTGCCCTTGAAAACCCTCGAAATTGTTATTTTGAGAACAAAGTTGGAAACCTAGAACCTTTTTCTTGTTGAGCCGCTGTTGCCGCGATTTTGGCTACGAAACTAGCCGCAATAGAAAAACGCTCCACTATGGCTGAGCTGTGGGGTGGCGGTCAAAGGCTGCTCCGCACTATATCGCCAAGATTACACCGCTATCAACAACTAAGTTACAAACTACATTGTTAAGAAAATGTAACCCAAACACAAATCGGATGCCATAGTGAACAATTATCTCATTTTCCAATCCATCCAATGGGTATAATGATTGGTCAATCAATGTGCAGAAGGCTGAAATCATTCGATGAAACCACTAGTCCCCCACCCCTGCCCATGGCTAGAAAAGAAACTGCGTTTACAAAACGGTATATCTTTTTTTCAAGTAATTCAAACTAAAACAAGCTGAATGCGGGCAAATATATTTCTATCATTGATGAATTAAATTAATCCCATGATCAAACTGCCCTGGGAAAAAGGGTATTTTCATTATACCAAAACAATGACATGTTATGGAAGCCACACGATGATGGCGTTGTTACTACTACTCGCCATGCTTCCGTTTCTTTAACTTTGTCAACCGTCTTCTCCGTTCTCTTTCTTCTTCCTCCTCGATTAATCTAAGCTGCTCATCGTCCTCCCTTTTAGCAATTTTGGCACTGCATGTATTATAATAAATTATCAACCACTGGAAAACTACTTACTACGAAGAAATGTATGTCAGAAATCATCGTATTAGATGACAATAGTAGGATTTGCAACACAATCATGTAGTCAAAAAAAAAAAAGGGTAACCAAAGTCGTCAATGCATGCAACTAGTTTTATGAGAAAAAAAATGACAGGGAAAGAGGGAAGGATAAGCACCAATAAGTACCAACCAACATTTTAAATGCAAAATGAGGAAAAGAAAAGCTTTGCATTAGCTCTTAAGTTCAACTTAACCAACAAGTAAAAGCAAGACTAAATACATTAATAAAAGATAATGTTTAAATTCTAAAAGAAACAAACCTCCTCCTTTCTTCCCTCATGATTTCATCAAAGCCTGCCTCCATATTATCATCGTCGTCATCATCAACAAACTTCTTAGGGTTGTAACTGCAGATGGTCCAACAAATGATTATTATCAAAAGTTGAAATTATCAATGAGGAAGAAATCAAGACACAAGCAGCACTAATTAGAAATACAATGTCACAGAAAATTTGTCCTGCCCCAAAAACTTTAAGAACACAATTTATAAAAATCAATACTATCTGCATATCAATTAATAACATAAAAATCTCACTTAAACATTGATCTGATCATGTTACTGATATCCATGTCATCTTCATCATCATTGAATGGTCTTCTTGCAATCTTTTGCTTAGGACGATGATCTTGTGAAGCAGTATGCATTGAATTTTGTTTGAGTGGTTTATTAATCTGTAGAACAAGTGAGCAATTTAAAGATGTATTTTGAACAAGCAAAATGTAAAAAAACATAAGGGATCCATGTGTCATGTGTGTGGATATATATATAGCATCACACCTGTGGTTTTGATGATGCCACTGGTGGTTTTGGTGTCATTTTAGGTTTATTTAGTTCTCGTATGTCTTTTCTTTGTTCCACATTCTGCTTTGGCAGGGATGAATGGGCCTTTGAAGGGAGTGATTTCTGCATACCATTTACAGGGTTTCTTATACCAGGTGCTGAAGATTTATTCCCAGTTGTACCAACTGAAATCTTTGAAGGCAAGCCTTTTGGCCCAACTGGCCGACCTGGTCCATTACCACTGTTGTTACTGGGCTGTTTTCTAGAATCTGCAAATGCTGTACTAGGTTTACTGGTAGTCTTGTAACTGGATCCAGATTTAGGAGGCAAATGGCCAGCCCCAGAACCTAGTTTCCGTTCCTCATGACCGGCACGAACAAGCTTGCCACCTTTGTTCAAAGGCTGTTTACTCCTTGCTGGAACTTGAGCTGGTCGTCCCTCTTCAACATCAGCAAAAATCCTGTATAAGTTTCCTCAATTACAATAATATGTTTTAACCCAACATTCAACACCATATAAAGACACAACCAAAACAGCAATATACCAGAATTTCCTATAGACATATTCTGAGGTGGGGGTGCTTTTGAAGGTGCTGGAAGCTCTGCATCATCAGATAAAAGAAATGAGTAATCTCTTGTATTCTTGAGTTTCTGGGCTTTAACTTTCATCTGTACAAATATGAAAAACAACCATTTAGAGCACAGAGGTTAAGTTATAAAGCTACATGAAAAACCTAACACAGATAGCAACAAGACCTCGCTGACTTTGGGTGGTGGATTATGAGATGAAGACTTTGATCCTCCATTAGTTACTTTATTATGATTCTTCTTCTGCAGACAAGATCATTATGAGAAAGCAATATTTAGAAAAATACTACAGGGAGAAATTACATTAAAGAATACCTAACTGCTGCATTTCTCAGCACTCAAGCAAAAGCCTTTGCATAACGTTGAGAATTATAGGTTTAGAATAGAAGGAAAAGAGAGGATGACAATTATCAATAATAATAATGATAATAATAATGATAATAATGACTATATCATTGACTGGACATAATGTGATACAATACCCTAACCAAATACTCTTAACTGCACTAATAATTATGCACAAGCCCAAGTCCACCAACAACAAGATGACAATTTGATTCCACAACAAGTTCTACAAATATTATATGATAACCTAATCTCCCCCAAGCTAAATCTTAGTAAGCATTAGGGTTTAGATTTACAATTACAAGTATTAAAGCCAAAGATATAAGCCAAATAACACAATTCATTTAATTGAGAAGCACAATGAATAGAAAAGAAACTTGCTGAACCATCCAAACACAAGCAATATTAGACCATCTAATACCCATGAGGAGAACTTGAGCACTTGACACAACCCAAGCTCCAATGCTCCCAAATCTTTAACATGATTGAAATAAGAGGAAACCAGGATGACTGTAACACCCAAACTTGGCACATCCCTACTCCAACTGTAACACCCCCACTTCTGATATTATCTAAGAATTATAGATTTAGGTGAATTTAGGTGAAGTGTGACTCTTGCATTTTTAAGGATATCTATTCAGATAAGCATTCTCTTTGGAATAAGATTTTAGGGTTATAAAAGGAGAAATGCTCCTATGTAAATTAAAAATTTGGTCATGTTCTGATACAACCCATGCTTTGTCAGTTTTTTTCTGCAAAGCCGACCCCCTTCTCAAATTCTGAGTGCTATGAGCTTTGATCATCTAGTATGCATGTATTATTAGAAATTATATACAACATATTTGCTATGTTCAGGGTAGCAGTCACTGTAATTCCCTACACCACTATAGCATTTCCGGTATGCTCAGCGCTGTTATCTAGAATTTACTTTAGTCTCACACTACATGAATCACTGTCAAGGGAGCTTCCCAAGACCACAATAAGGAGAAAAATAGTAGCTTGGAAGTAAAGTAAAAATTTACAACATTTAAAGGAGAAAAAATATTATATATATACAACGCATCATACACCAAACCTTATTTAGGTGTTCCTCTAATCCAAAGATGGCAGGTAAAGCAGGAAAAGGAATCATATGATATATTTAAACAACACACGGGACAACTTTCTTATTGCTTTATAATATGCATTATTTTAATTTGTTATCACATTGCTAAAGGGAAATAAAGTGCCAGTGGCCATAAGATCCCAAATAGTGAATTTAACAGGCTTGAAATCACTTTAAAAAAAGGAACTATAAGAGCACAAAATGAAGAACAATATATTATAAAAAACTTCATACGGAAGTTAGAAAGTAATGCCAAAAACAGTGATTTTGAATACATACAATGTGATGTGGGTTAGAACTCCTAGATGCCAGATGCTGGTTTTCTAACAATGACTTGCTCTCCTGGATTACTCTCTGTGCAATAACTGGTTGAGAAGGACCAAAGAAGGAACCATAACTGCAATAGAAGATGAAGAAAATATTTTCATTATTCCCATTAGCAAATTGCAACTTACCAATGCAGCATGCCAAATTGCCAAGCAAACTCAAACCATATGGATGAAGAGCACAAAACATGAAAAACAAGTATCACACATACAGGACAAAAGAAGAGAGTTAACAAAATCTCAAGCCCCAAAATCAGAAAGTGCACATACAAAATAACAGAACTTAAAAACCAAGCAGAAATAAAGCAAAGAATGCAAGATTAAACTTAGAGCTATTACACAAAAAAATGACTAAACACAATCGTCAGGAGGGAAAAATAAAGTAATAAAATATAACCAGATACAGGGGAGAGCCAAGAAATGGTTAAGCAACAATTAGCCTCTTAATAGACAAAAAAGCAATTTTCAAGATGATGTAAACAAGATACGAATAATACAAATTTAACTAATAAAATAATGAACTTATATCCCTTAAACAACCGATTTCACATAGATTTCCATGATAAACAAGTAAGCGGCTTTATCAAGTCAATGTTGCCACACCCTGAAGAGCAATGTTAAAGAGAGAAGGTACAATTGAACTTACTAAAATAAAACAAATTTGAATTCTTGAATAAAGCCCCAATCAAAATAGGATATTTTAGCTCGAGACTCCCTCAAAGCACTCATGTAAAAAGTGGTTGGTGAAAAGATGGTTGCAAGACTCACTTATCATAAGGAAGCTTATTCTTCCTTCTATCGGTCGAATCTGTGCGCGATGTACTACTACCACTACCCTCCTTCTTCATCTGCTTTCTAATTGATTCTTTCAACTTCTGCCTCAACTCTAGGTATTCCAATTCTTCCTTAGAAGGCTTACGAGGCTTTTCTTCCTCCTCTTCATACTCTTCTCCGCCCTCCTTTACATAATCTTCTTGTCCCTCATCCTCATAATAATCCTCGTAATCCTGTAGTTCCATCAAATACGAATTATTAAGAGACAAAAATGCAGCATAAAACCGAACAAGTGAAACACAGCGATAAAATAATAACTAAAAAAACAAATGAGGAATCTTCATTTAAACCCTAAAAAGTTGAGAATGCTTACATCTCTTTCATTTTCATAGCCCCGCATTGTTGTATCGAGAAGAATCACCAATTGCAACAATTATTTGCTTGAATGATTGTTCTGTTGGTGCCAATTAAACAGAGCGCAAATTAAATCGATAAACAATAAGTACCCAATACCCCCCGACACAAATCACAATTTTTTCAATTTTTCCCTCTGCAACACTAAAATTAGGGTTACAAGAAGCACGATTCGGCAGAAATGAGAACAAAACTTTAAAGAAAAAACGATTTTGATTGTTCCCCGAATCCCCAACCACTAAAAAATCTGGGTACAAAATTCTCGAATTGAAGGGGTTACGCGGCGAAAGAACCCCGATATTTGATCGGAGAAAGCCGCATCGAACGAGAACTAAAAAAAGCATGAAATTAAAGCGGTGGAGAAAGAGAAAATGAGAGAGAGGTAACTTACAATGAATGATTGATGTACAGCGCGAAACGTTGATCGGGAAAACCAAAAAGGAAGAGAGAGATCTTGAACTGCAGGACTAGCTCCTTTTATTTTGTTCTACAGATAACAGAATTTTTTTTATTTTTTACTTATTTTTATTTTTTGGTTAGATTGCAAAAAATTCCTCATGGTGGCCCAATCTTATCGTATTTATTAATTAATTTCTCGAACCATACCCACCCGACCCGGACGCCCTCATTTTAATGTTGCTCTAGTGAGGTGTATTCGCGCCCACACACTCTTCTTCTCGCCTGTCCAAAGATAAACATAAAAAAAAAAGAATGGTATACTATAAGAATTCCATTTTTATATATCGTTGGGGTGGAATATTATCTATTATTAATTAATAAATATAATTTTTAAAATAATTATTTATATAATAATTAGAGAAATATATAAAAATTAAGTTATTATTATTTGTGATATTTATCATTATAATATTTTACACTACAATTTAAATTCGAACATTCAAAATAATTTTTTAAAAATGTATGCTTATTTTAAAAAGTTATTTTTAAAAGGTTGTTAAAAATATAAAAATGTTAGTATAAATTTCTGTTGTTCTCTTAGATATAAATAGACTGATAAGTTAGTCGTGCATTTAAATAAAAATTAATATTATACTATGTTAAAAACATCAATTTTAATACATATAATTTTTGAAATTAGGATGAACAATTATTAAAATCAAGATAAATTATTTTTATTAATATGATATGTCAAAATTTAAAAACTAAATTTAAATTAAGATTAATTAATATATAATAAATTTAAATTTAAGTTATGCTTATTTTCCTTTTTGTTCCTTTTATTTATTTATGTGTAATTTTAGTTTATCTAATTTTTTATCAATTTTGAACCTTTTACTTTTAAAATTTTTTTTAAATTAAAACATTTAAATTATTATTGATTATTCAATTTTTTTAAAAGGATATATAATGATATTAAAATAGAAAATAATTTTACAAGTTTGTTAATGAGAAATTTTGAAGAAAAATTATAAAATTTGAATATTTTATAATTTTTGATATTAGGGTTTGAAGAAAAATGTTTGAAACTTTTTTTAATTTTTGTAAAAATTAATATTTTGATTGGTGAGTTTTGAGTAGTAATCTTATTATGTTAATTTATAGAGATTTTGAGTATAAAATGTAATTATAAATTTAAGTTAAAAGAAAACTAACAATAAATAAATAAATTTGATAAATTTTAAAATAGAAGAATTAAAATTACTTTAGAAAAATTTACAGAGGAAAATTTCATATATACGGTTAAAATTTTAATTTATCTAAAAATAAGATGCTTTCAACTTGATATAATATATAAATATTTAAATTTAAATCAAAATAATATTTAAAAATAAAAATTATTAATAAAAATAAAATTAAATACTAAATATAAAAACAAAATAACTTAAATTTATATACGTCAATAAAACTTATTAAAATATCCTAATTTCATAAATTAGAAATATATATATATATAACTAGAAATTTAGAATTTCAATCCATTATAAATATTTTTATCAAATATGTAAAACAACTAATTTTGATAAATATAATTCCGCGAAAGTTTCGATTTAGACGTTCATGCCAGAATAATCTATTATAGTTAAATTCTTTTCATATTTTTAAAATTATATCAATAATATTTTACATTTAAATTAATAAAATAACTTTATTAAACTTTATAAAATTCTAAATTTATATATTACTGTGATCAATTTATTAAAGTTTTATATAATGACTTGTATGGTTATGATAATCAATTACCAAATAATCAAATTAATGAATAAAAATATTTAATACATTTAAAATGCTAAAATTATTCAATTAATTAAGATTAAAATAATAGTAACATGTGTATGTTATATGTAACCGTCAGCTTCTACCCATTTAATGCAGATCCATTTATGGGCGAGATATAAATATGTATATGTGTAGGATTCCATGCGTAGATAATAGAAAGAAAATCTAGAAATAAAAAAAAAACAAAAAGATAAAAATAAATTTTATCCTTATCGAAAATGATGTACCTAATACAGTCATCCAATGAAAGATAAAAGGGAATGAATTTTATTGTACGCATTTATGTCTATAAATACTTTTACCCATATATAATATTGGACCAAAATTTTGTAAGTTTTTGCATAGCTTTTGTTTTACTAATATTAATACCAGTTATTTATTATATTTTAATAGATAATATTAAAGTTGTATCATTTTCACATTATATTCAATTATTTTATATAATAAATATATAAAATTTTAAAAATATTGACTATAATCATAAATTAGTTGATTTGTTGATTAAATTAACTTCATAAATATATAATTACTTAATTTTTTTACAACATGAAAAACGATAAAATTTAATTTCAAAATTCAAGACATCATATAAATTACTTTACTCAATTAATTTATTTAAACTAATCAAATCTTGTATATTATTTTTAATATAAAATTTTGAAGAAAATTTTTTTATAATTTTTACACAACTTCATTTTCTATATATTAAAGATATTCTTTAAATTTTTATTTGGATGAAACATTTTAATATTTAAAAAATTTTAAATATTTCAAAATTTAAATATTTTTATTTTAAAATTATTTTATTTGAATAAAGAAATTTAAATATTTTATGTTTAAAATTTTTTATTTGGATAATAAATTTTAAATTTTTATATTATAAATTTTTTATTCAGGTTAAATAATTTTATTTTTACTATATATAAAATTTTATATTTAAATATTATCAAATTATTTTTAATTTTTATTCTAATTTTTTTATTGAAAATTTTAAATTTATAAATACTTTTATTGTATGATATCTTCAAATAAAATAATAACTTAACCAATTTACATAATTAAAATGATAGAAAAATACAATTATATTATTTGATATTAAAAATATTGTATTTATAAATAATGGATATAAGAGAGAAAGATGTGAAAGAGAATAATAAAAAAAAAATCACAAAGAGAATAATAAAAAATAAAGTAATACAAAAAATGAGTTAAAAATTTTGATAAATTTTAAATTTATCCTATTTTAAAAAAATTAAATTTTCTTATGTGAAATTATTAAAATATTTTTTCAAAATTCTTAACATTTAAAATTTTTTTAAAAATATATCTAAATAAAATATTTTAATATTTAAAATTTAAAATTTTTTAAAAATTATTTTTTCCTTAAAATAATTCATACAAACATAAATAATTATTTGGAAGTGAATTCCTTTACAATATTTAGTAATCTCATTTTTTTTATATATATACTTAAAATATGTATATCAAAATAGGGTTTACTCCTTCTACTAATTTTTTTATATATATGATAAAAAAATTTATTTTTATCAATATGATTAAGAGATACATTTATCTATCAATTATACCAAATTTTATTTTTTCACATAACTTGATTTTAACATGTAAAATTTTATATTATTTCTAAATTTTTTCAAAAATTAATAATTTTTAATTTTTAAAAATATGAATTATAAATATTTATTTTTAAATATTTATGTCATTTATTACTCTTTATATTAGTTGCTTATTTTTTTCTTTAATGTTGAATTTTTGTCAAAATAATTATTTAAAATTAATTAATTTAGATTATTTTCATAGATTAATAAATACTAAGAATTTGAACGTTTGATTAATTATGATTGATTCTAATATATTTTCTACTATTCCACACCTAAAACTAAATATAAAATTAGTAAATATATGCATATAATTTATATTTATTCTTTTATGATTATATAGATATATTTATTTAATATTATGTTCTAGAATAAATTAAATGTGACCTAACAATAATTTATAAAATGAGGAAAAAAATTAAAATACCTCTCATTATGATAAAAAGAATTGTCTTTTATCAAAACAAAATTTTTAAAAGAAATATAAAAAATATAAAAGTCAAATAATTACATTTAAAAGCTAAATCTTCATTATAGAATTATGTGGAGGATCCAACTTATCATCATAAATTTTTTATTGTAAAATATGATTAAATGATTTTATTCAAAAAAAAAATTCATGTGAGAAACTTACTAATAAAAAAATATTTCTTGATCATATATAAACTAAAAATTTTACATTATATCATTTTGTAAGCTTTCTTTTCTTTTTAAAATTTGGTAAGCTTAAGATTTCTTTTCTTTTTTTAAAGCTTTTGTTTGAAAATTCAAACAAGGAAGGAAAGAATATTAAAAGGTACATGGATAAAATTTAGAAAAAGAAAAGAAAGTAAATCCTTGTAATTTAAATGTTTTAAAATCTAAAATTTTAAAGAATTTTGCAATGAAAAGATTAGGAGGATTTCGAAAATACTACAAAATTTTTTCTATGTTTAAAAATATTTTAAATTAGAGAAAGAATAACATAATCCTATTTTTTCCTCCAAATTAAGGTAAATTATCATATTTCGGGATACAAATTTGATCTGAGATTCATCAAAATTGAATATGTAAAACTTGAGATATGAACAAGAATAGGAATTGAACATATTTAATAGTGCAAATATGGACTAATGTAATTATTAGGGTTTCTAGATAGAAAGTTAATATGTGATATTATGATTGATTGGAAGATTGGTGGTAGGGGAAAAGTGGAAGACACTATGACTAGAAATCAATAAGCTTAAGAATGCTACAAGGATAAGCATCCTTAATAAATTTAGAGATTTTATGAAGAATCAAGAGAGAAAATCTCATATTTTTGCAAATTTATTCTAAAATTTAGGATGTATCTTTTATAGTGGATAGTACCTTACAAGTTTACTTAGACCTAACCTAACTTAAGTCTAAGTTCAAGTTAAGCTTATGAATTTTATTACATAATATTTCTTAGCCTTTTAAGACTTTTAATATATGAGTCCAAATTTGGACCTTTATCAAAGACAACTTCATAATCAAAGATTTTTAAGAAGACAAATAAACAAGTTTCCAACTTGAACATAAAGATCTTAAAGAAAACATTTTTTGTGGAAAATAAGTGTAGATTTACTATATATACTCCAAGATCTATCCATCTCTTACTTTGAACACTTCAAGACTTTTCTCATAAACTCTCAAATCTATCCCAAGGCATCAAAAATTGGTTTAAAAATATTTTAACTGATTAAATTGCTCCTAAGGTTGCTAGAAGCACTTTAATCCATCAAAACTTCTCTTTAAATTCCAAAAATCACTAAAAGATTTGTGATATTCATATTTAACCATCAAGGATATTTTTGAGCTCCAACCAACTCAAATAAACAGGATCCATAGATCTTACAGAGAGATCCACCAAGAAGAATAAAACCAAACCATAAATACAATATTTAGAGCTTAGAAAAACATATGGTAAAATTCCACTTGATAAAGACTTTTATGATGAGTTTGAAGGGGCTTTTATGGCTACTCTTAATTTTCGTTGGTGGTTTACACTAGATCTCTTAGTGGTGGTGGTGGAACTTTATGAATTTGTCTTGAATTAAATTAAACCTCAAAGTTGGAAGTTTAAACTTAGTGCAAGTTTTGGGTTTTAAGAGATTTAGCCACTTAAGGGAAATTTGAGAATTAATTTCTCACTTAAGATATTTTGGTACATTTGCATGTAATTTCCATTTCTAAAATAAATACAAATTTAAGGAATTATCCTTTTAGAATTAGATTAATACTAATTATACTGAATGTTTTACCAATCAAGATTAACTTATCCTAAATATGATTAATTTACTTTAACCATGATTGATTTTATCTCTCCTATTCATTATTTTTATCTTATATGGTATTAATAAAATGATGACTCATATGGTAAGTCACCATCATATTTTCCATAGGATATTTTTGTGTACAAGGGGTGGAACCCACTTTTTGGCTTTTGTTTCACATTTTCTTGCCCTACTAGCTTTTTAAGAGCATTTTGGTAATTTTTCTAAGCATTTTCCGAGAGGTTCCAAAATTGTTCCTATAACCTTTCTAACACTTATTCATTCCTAAATCATTCTTATGTCATTTTCCATTTTTCTGGAAACAATTTAGCTTTTGTGTAAGACAGTTTTCCAAGGACGTTTCAAACATTTTTAGAGTTTTCTGGTGGTTTTTTCATCCTCTCTTTGTTTCTATTCTTTTCTTATAATTTTTTAATCATTCTCTATGGATTTTAATCCTTTAGAATTTTTTTAAAACTTTTTTTAGGTTTTCTACATATTTATTAGGTAATCCTAATGTAAGGGTATTTTTATCATTTACTAAAAATTTTCTAATTTCTCTAACTTTTACTCTTATCTTCATTTTATTTCTTACTAAATAATATTTGTAGCATGGAAATTTTATTATAAGAAATTATGGATGTTACAAAAACGAAAGGTTTAAAAAGTAAAGGACGAAAACCAAATTTAGGATATTTTAGAGAAACTAAAAACATATTTAATCCTAACTCTTTATAGTAATACTAGAAATATTAACCTAATTTTTAAAATATCTTAGAAGCTTGAAGTTGTAATGGTCAATTCTTACATTTGTCTTATCATACATTAGGGGTTAGAGTAGCTTTAATGTTGTAATTGTTGCATAAAGATATTGGATTCCACAAGATTAACTTTGGTAATTTTTTCAATTGTGCAACTCACTTTTTAAGTTGCTTTAGTAAGTTACAAGAGCTGCACATTGAAAATCTTTCTACAAAAGTCATCATAAGTAATTAGATATGCAATCCCGTTATAGATGCGTTCAATCGTTAAGGAGACAAAAATGCTTAGTTTTGATTTATGGCTTATAGGGTTATGAATTAGTAATTAGTACAATCCACAAATATAGTCTATGAGTTCATGGATTGAAAAAAAAGTTAAGTAACCTATTAGATTGTATGACATGTAAGAAAATTGAAAAAAGAGAAAATTGATTAATAGTATGATTATTTTTAGTACAAATTATTGTGTGTCCTATATTGCCTTGTGATAAGATCAATTATGAGTATATAATATAAAAAAAAATCTTATCTTATGAATTAATGTTGGAATTGAGTTTGACTCAAGCATATAATCTACACATATTAATTTTGTGTTCTTATCTTTTTTTTTTTTTTTTGCTATAAGAACTTGAGCTCCCAAAGGTATTAGGATGTATAAAATATTTCTATTTGAATTCCTCTACTTCAATTTAACTAGCTTTAGTAGGGACATTATTTAGCTTGCTATTGAAATAGGATCTCACAATTGATAGGTAAATTATCTAGTTTGAAACTACATTTCCTTTAAACATGTATAATTGAGATCCTTTCAAAAAAGAATTAATTTGACTAGCAAAAATAAATTCAAATCCAAACTCTAAGAAGTTATCAAACAAAATGAAATCAAAAGGATGTGACTAATGAACAGCTAATCCATTCCCAAAACCAAATGGTCTCTACCAAAAAGGTTTTTAGTCTTGAGTTCAACATGGCACTTCAAACAAACTTATGAAACGGTTATGGAGTTTTGGGTAAGATTTAAAACAATCAAATCACATGGTAAGGTGGCTACAACTAACCCTAATTTCTTCACACATAAATAAGAAATGAAAGGATGTGTGACACTTAAATTAAACAACACAAATGATGTGTGCAAAGCATGAGTGTAAAAATTGTATGTCAAGTTTTACTCATAGTAAAGTATACCTGTTGATGTAGAAAGTGTGGCACCTCTTACTACTACCTATTTTTTTTATAAACAGATTCAAGAATAATTTTAATTATATTTCATATCAATCCATGTGAAAATGAGCTAAAGAATTTTGTTTTTTGTATCACTCTAAACTTAGTAAAAGGAATCACATATATAATACTACCATTATCATATGGATACAAGTTCATGATTAATTATATATTCCCAAACATTACAGGACACAAAAAGGAAACATAACGTAAACATAATCAAATAAACATTATGGTAAGGGTCATTTGTATATAGCAATATAAATAAGGATCATTCCCTCAAGATGGGAATAAAAATTAACCCCATAAATTTGTAAATAAGTACCCTAATAGTATGAAAATGGAATGGAGGGAGCTCTAACCCCACCCCATTCCTTAACAACAAAACGGTAATCATCCCCATGCAAGTTGTCCTGTTGGGATGCTACTCTCTCTTCTAGGGTCAAACACAAGTCCATACACAAATAAAAAGGAGGCTTGTTCTTCATTAAGTTTTTCTTATAGAGGAAAACATATAACAAAAATAAAATAGTGGTGGGAGTGAGAACATGCATAGTGCAAAAATGTTTTGATAGAAATCAAGAATATAAGGCTATTGATGATTTTAATCACAACATCAT
This sequence comes from Canavalia gladiata, assembly GCA_037954105.1. Lineage (NCBI taxonomy): Eukaryota > Viridiplantae > Streptophyta > Magnoliopsida > Fabales > Fabaceae > Canavalia > Canavalia gladiata. The sequence goes on along the minus strand of CM075658.1, from coordinate 37,019,067 downwards.
ATGCATTCTAACCACACCATAGCTACAATCAAATCTCATAATAAATGCAATGCTTATGCCATATGTGAATGTCTGATGGTAAACCCTCATATTTTTTGAAGACTTAATGCATCCTATACCACATTGAATCTTGTTAAATCTTTGGTCTATTATCAACTCTATGCTATGCATGCAGACCCAAATCTAATGCTCTGAGAAGTTGTTAGAACCTCGAATTTTCTACAATCTCATGCTGCAAATTGTCAAATTGATTCAGATTATTAATGTATTTATATATGTAGTAATACCCATAAATCGATTCTTCCCACGTAGAAATTAATGGAAATAGGCTCACTGACCATTATGTTAGGATGATCGAGTTTTGGTTGTGATAGCCCCCAACACTAAAGAGATACCTTAGGCCCCCTATATGCCATCACCAACCTCTAAGGCTCTCAAAGCTACTCCTTACGAATTCTCAACATTTCCCCTGTTACTTCTAGCTCACTTTAACTATGATGCAAATGCAATGCATGCCCATATCAAATGACTACTTAGTCATTTCATATCACCGTGTACACTCATTGATATAAAATTTTCCATAATCACAGTCCTCTAATAATTTCTCATTTCTTACCATGATTCCTATAAAAGTTATGACAGATCTCTATTTGTACTTGGACAACTTGCCTCTTTAAGGCCAACATATACGTAAAACTCACCTACACGTCCTTTGATAAAATCATTTCTATATTCGGACTATCATGCATTTACCATACTATTTCATATTTACAGGAATCATTTAAGATTTCTCTTAAAGGAATCGTGCAGTATTCTCCTTCATGTTCTCTTTGATAACTCCACATTAACTATTAGCACATAGCATTAGTAATTTTCACACAACATAGATTGTTTACACATAACATTACTTTTATACATATAACATTATTATATACTTCCTTTAATCACTTAGAATAATTTCTAACATACTCACATTCTTCCTCCTAAACATATTATTTACAATTTCACATATTACATTATATATATATATATATATATATATATATATATATATCTTCTTAGAGTTGGTAAACTTGTGATGTTTTAGTAAAAGAAATTATGAATGAAATGAACTAGTGAGGCATGCTCCTTGAATTCTTATTGGATCAAGGAGGTTCTTTCATAGAAATTATTAATAGGATGACACTCACTAAAAATTTCATAGTATGTAGAATCTTTAATTCAATACTCACTCAAAGTGTTGATATGTTTAAGGAATAGTTTGAGAGGAATAGTTTAAGTTAAAGATAAGTGTAAGTTTTGAAAATGGATTTCAAAGTACATAGAATTCAAAGCAAGGTCATTTAAAGAAATATTTTGCCAAGTTCTCATGACGTGGATCCTTAACCTTCCTTTAATCCTTTTATGAAATCACCTTTTAGGAAAATATAAACATAAATGTCCTTTTCAAAATACAAGAAATTCTCATAACATTTTGGGGGATTTTTAAAGGTAAAAAAAATTATAAGTCATGTGCCAAATATCCATGTCTCAAAATTAGTTCAACATGACTCATTATACATGAAGTTTAAGAGAAGTGACTCCTTATTTATTTTACTAGGTGTGTCCTAGAAGTATAGGAACAATTATCCTTTTTTTTGTCTTTTAAAGTACAAGAAATACTCATAATATTCAAAAGGGATTATAAAAATAAGGATTAAAACTATTGTACCAAAACTTATATTTCAAAACAATTTGAGCATGACTTATTTAACTTGAAGTTCTTAGAAAGAAAAGGACTCTTTGGGTAAGACTTGTCTATTTTGGGTTCTCCAATGAAACATATCTAAAGATAATGGACCTTTGATTCTTCTATGTGGCCTCCTTTGGGAGATAAAATTCAACAATTTTATTATTTCTTATACTATCACATTCTTCATAACATTCATGAAACACCATTAAACCACATTATTCTTCACAACACATGTGAAGTATCAATGAACCACATCATACTCAAAGCACATCACATTCACAAATTATCATATTCGCATGATTTAACTTCTATCAATATCCGCTAACACTAATGTTTATGGCCCAATTAAACGCTATGCAGTCCAGTATGCAAATACCTACTCTGCATCCAATCAAAAGTATAATTCAACATCATCCAAGTACAATTCTAAAAATAAAATTTTCAAGCATAGCCAATATTACATTCATTACATATCAAGGTATAATATTAGGATCAACCATCATATAAACATTCCTGATTCAAATTGAGCTAGGGAGGCTTATCCTTAGCTACTTGATTTCATATTTTTAAAACCCAAAGTTTTCCTCCCCTACTAAGGAAAGAGATTTCTATTGCCTTAGATCTTCTAAGAAGTTTTTCGACAAACTTTTTTTCTCTTCCAAATTGGTTAATAGGTCATTGAAGGCATAAGCAATTAGTGTATAATAATTAAGAACCAAATGGAGCTGAAAAAAATACAAAAATGAACATCTTATTTTTGGGTACTATTCATGGAACTATTTATTTGAGTTTAACATTGAAAAATGAAGGAGAAATAGAAAGATTTAAAGAGGGAAATTCAAGCTCAAGGCCAATGGAAGTATAAACACTTAGTATACAAGAAATAGGAACCAAAAGGAGCTAAGAAATCATGTAAACAATGAAGGATGAATCTCGGATTTACTGTTCATGCACTATTCATTCCACCATAAATGTGAGAAATCGAGTAAAGATAAGGATAAACAAATGGGAAAACTAACCTTGATGAAGGATTAAGTGTTGGAGGAACAAAAATAACTAAAATTAATGAGTTTTTGGTATGATTATTATGAATAAGGAGAAGAAAATTATGGAGAGAAAAAAGAGAAAGAGTCTAGTCATGCTAGCTGCTAAGAGAGAAAGGGGAAAGTGTTTGTTGTGTTTAAAATGAGAATTTTCTCTAAAAGCTTCTTCCAAATAGGCAATTTTTGAAGTTTTTAGTTTTCTACATAAAAATCATAAAAACATTTCTAAAAATATTCTAATCAAATTTCTCTAAAGGATAAACTTCTAATTCATACTTTTTATATTCCTGAAAATTTGATTTAGTTGTTAAAAAATTAAGAAAAAATATGTAACAAACATTTCTCAAAGTTATAAGTTTTATAATTAAAAATTATAGAAAATTTATAAAATTATTCTAAGTAACTTTGTACGAAATCAATTGATAGTTCTTATTATTTCTATTCCTATAAATTTCATCTTGTTATCAAACACTTAAGAAAAATCCTTAACAGACATTTTTCAGAGTTATCAATTTTACAATTAAAAATCATATAAAAGTTAGTAAAATTATGATAATAAAATTTATCCAGAGTAGAAATCTCTAATTCTATCCCCTTCTATTTTTAAAAATCTTACTTGCTATTAGTTTATTAGCATGAGACTCTCAAATAAACATTTTTTTTTCAATGTTCATAGTTTTGGTATATAAAAAACATAATAGAAAATCTTAAAAAATTATACCATTCACTTTTGTATAAAGGAATAACTCTTCATTCCTCTCTCATTAATGTCTAACAATTCTACCTAGTTGTTGAATAAATCCCAAACAACATAAAAAACAAAGATAAAGAGTACAAGGATATAGTAGTGTGTTATAAAAAGGAGATATTTTAGATCCCCAATATTGATCGGACAGATATTATGTCAACATTCTACAGAAGAAGTTCAAATGCCAATTTTTGATCTTATAAAAAAGGATTTTGTTGCAAGTTGTAAGAAATGAGATTATGAAAACAAGTTTAGAGAAAATGAAAAGCAAGGAACACGAGCGCAGAGTTATGGATAAACATGCGGCTTTGGATTCCCTTATGACTTTATCTATTTTTATGCCTAAATTTATTTATGAATGATTTAAATATTAATTTCTAACCACACCCATTCTAATGGTATTTCTATTCGATGATCATGCAATAGTAATAATATTTTTCCTAAGTATCATCTTAATAATTATGCAATAAGAATAATTAAGAGAAGCATAAAGCATACTAGGATTTGTTAAGTTAATAACCAATTAGAAGCCTAAGATTCTAATTGATCCTCCAATACTCTTAAACTCAATTATCTTATAGTTCCATCAATTAGGGAATAATATGATTGCCTACTCCCCAACCGACATAAAGATCAGTAAAAATGGCTAATTTTCATTAATTGATTAAGTGTGATAAGACAACACAGTTTGATAAAGAAACATGTAATTATTCTTAACGAAAACATATATATACGCATGATTAAGTGGAAGATATTGATGATATCCCATGAAAGAAATTTTTTTACCAAATCTTAATCTTTTGGATGTTATATCAAAATTACATGATGGACAAGAAAGCAATGTATGAGTATTCCACCCAGATAAGGTTTCAAGACTTGGAAAGCTGCTAACAGTAAGAAACAATGTGGCACACAATTTAAACATTTCATTAGTAGAAGAGTCATAAACATCTACCCCATTCCACAATATTTTCAACTTTTGAATTAGGGGTTGCAAGTAAATATCAATACTATTACCAGGCATCTTAGACCTAGGAATAATCATTGGCATGATAAGAGAGGATTGTTGCATACAAAATCATGGAGAATAATTATCAACATACAACATCACAGACCAAATGCTATTTGTAGAACTTAGAGTTTCAAATGGATTAAATCCATCTAAAGCAAGTGCAAGACATATTACGAGGCTCTAAAACATAGTTTGGATAACTTATGTAACACCCATAAATTCTCTTAATGAATACTTTAGGCTACAAATAATCTTTATAAAGAAACCAAGTAGGATTAAGAATAAAAAATAGTGAAATTAGAAAATTTGGTGCAAATGATGAAAATGCCCTGCACTTGTGCAACCCAAATAATGTATCGAAAAAATATAAAAAAAAAGAGTTGAGAGACATTCTAAGGGATTAAAGAACATTAGGAGTGATAAAAAAGTCATGAGAAAAGTTTAGAAATAAAGAAGGGATGAAAAAACTTTCAGAAAACTCGAAAACACCCCTAGAAAGCTTTGCTTTCTATAAAGGGTTAATCTGTTCCTAGAAAAATATCCAATGAACTTAGATTAACTCAAGAATGAACCAATAAGTGTTAAAATTATCAAATGATTAATTTGGAAACTCTCGGGTAGTGCTGAGAAAAATTATGAAAATACCCTTGAAAGACTAAGAGGGCAAGAAAGTATGATAAAGAAACCAAAATATGGGCTCCACATGGTTTACAAGAAAATTTCATGTGGAAAACATGGTGATGAGTCACCGTATGAATCAACACAAAGTAAATTAAAAAAAAAAAGACAAAAGTAATACATGTAAAGATTCCTTTAACCATAGTTAAGGCTAATTAAGCTTAATTAATTAAAATTAACCATGCTTAGGGTAAGTTAAACTTTATTAGTAACAAACTCAATCCAATTAAAACTAATGTAATCTTAAAAGGATAATTTCTTATATTATGAATTATTTTGGAAAATGGAAATTCTATACTAAATTATCAAAATACCCTTAAGTGAAAAATTATTCCTAAGTTGCTCTTGCTTGGTTGAATTCACTTAGCACCTTAGGAGGATTCATTTGTTTCAAATTTCACTCCTTAAACACTTAGAAAATCTCTCCAAACTCTCTCCAATTTAAACCTATAACACCATAAAAACGAATACCGATTTTATGCTTAAGTCGTTCATATGGTTCCATTTTTAGTTTGTTATCTTATGATGCAAAATCTTTGAAAAATACTTATTAGAGAAAATATGGTAGTTTTTTTTTTCAAATAACTGTTTTGTTATAAATTGCTAGCCTCGTTGATAGCATTCGTGTCAGCAAATAAGTACTAGGCATCCTTGTGCGTATACAGATCATTATCATTACGGTTTGTCTCTCATCAATAGTACAACAAATTAAACATAAACGATTCATACACATAAACTTTACATAATTATAAAATCCTTTTTACATGTACATAACAGTCTTAGGCACTAAGGTCTTTACATATAATTTATTACACACTATAATGTACATATCATATTTACATATATGTTTGCTACATATTCTAATACATGAACTAGCTTACCACTACATAATAATAACTAGGATGCCTGCATCTAACTATTTACAGAAATTTTCATTATGGGGTATGACACTTGAACTTCTCCTTCTTTGGAAATGAAACTAAGGGACCAGCAAACCTCCTTAAGCCTAGTGATGGAAACGTTCCAGCCACATACTCCGATCCAAAGACATCAAAGTCCCATCGGGCATCTCTTGATATGCTTGAAATAGATAAGGTATCGGGTATGGTGAACTTCCTTGTGAGGACCAAAGATATGAAGAACTATGGTAGTGTGATGGAGCTTGTGGGTCTATCTCTCCCTCTGAGTAAGAGGATTCCTTAACAGTGGCAATTGGTTGCCTTCGATAACCGAGAAGAGGCAAAAAACTCCATTAGGGTGAAAGCCCTCCAAGGGAATTGTGAAACTTATTGTGGTAAAGTTTGGGATCAAGACATCCAAGATGAAAAGATGTGCTAATGAGAAGTAAATCTTTACATTGCCTTGGGCTGTGATTGACAGGCCATAGGGGTTTACTGACAAATCCACGTTACTAATGTCTATGACACTACCATCGTCAAGGACATGATCTTCGTTTGGAAAGAAAGTGGGGAAAGAAGGAGTGAGAAACTAAGTTTCTTAGTAGGATTATACTCTATGTCTAGTGTCATCACTTTCAACCTAACCACTTCAGTTTATTAGAAAATAATGACATGTATATAGAGTGGCTTTTAATTTTTCAAAAACTCATATTGAAGTGGGTTATGTTTATACAGAAAACAACCATTATTACCTAAACATGTATCTTGCTTTAACATCATAAATTTTTGGGATCTCATTACAGATATTATTTGACTCACATTTTATTTTATGTCTTACACAATGTCTCATTCAATTTCTACTCCACACCTTGGGGAATTTTATTTTCTGTTCCACACCTTCGGGAAATCTTAAGACATAAACACACATTATAAACAGTTAAACAATATTTTTTCATTGGCTCTATTATTTTACATTCTATTTTGAAGGATATAAGCCCATTCCTAGATGGTCGCCATCATCTCATAATAAGTGAAGAAGCCTTTTGTCTTAACAATAGAAGGATTTATAGAAAACACCTTTGGTCTCCCAGGAGAACCCTTTTGTCTCCTCTTTAGTAGGACTCTGTTTTCCTTTGGTTATGCAACATAAGGCATATAAAAGTAGATTAAATTTTCACATAACTCTTTGCTTTAGTGATCCCTTAAGCCATCTATGTTCGTTTTACAGGCTTCCAGATAATCATGGATGCTTAATCAATATCTTTCCAATATGCTATGCACACTTAGATATCAAATTCTATCACATCATCAATCATACATGATCATCATACACAACATCATCCTTTAAACATTTATGAGCATTCATCATTCAACTCACATTAGATATTATGCATTCATAAAGAATCACAAGTTGGCTTATCAATCAAACTTGGATAATATAACTACATGCACCCATGTATGTCCAACTTGTTTAACTCATAACATTTTATGATGAATCGTTCAAAGGGGCTTAATCCATTCAACCTTCTAAGTTACCCCTCAACCTTTATTTTTATCAAGGTTTAATTTGTTTCACATGAATTTTATAAACTTAGAAGTTTTCCTCTAGATGGCCGAATGGCACCTCTTAAGTTTTTACTTTTTTGTGCACTTGAATTTGCAAGTCTTATGCATAACATATTCATACTAAGTTTAAAGGTTATGTGTTATAAATTTTTTTAACATATTCACATGCATTGCCAAGCTTCATTTAAACTCTAAATCCTTTACTTTCACATCACAAAGCTTCTTAATGTACCTAAACTAAGTTTTCAAACTGATTTCTACTTATTTTTTTAGCTTTGGATGGGTGAATGTATGTCCATGGTTTCTATGGCTTTTTAGTTCTTTTTTCTTTACCTTAGGAGATGATTTTTACCAATTTCATTAATTAATACCTAATTAATAAATTTTTAAGACTTCTCCTCGCACTTGAAGGTCATGGCTAAATGGTCTAATGTATCTTTCCAATTACATGGTTCATTCCTAATATTTCTCAATTTATGCATGCCTAGGTTTAGTCTTAAGTCATAGTAAAATCTTAACTTTCTTTCACTAACTTAGCTAACATGGTTGAATGGACTTCTTAACCTTTTCAAAACTTCCTTACACTTTTAATCCCTTATACTTATATGCCAATGATGATTAATTAATCCTAGTTAAGAATTAAAACTCCTTGATTAATTAACCCTAAGGTGGCCGAATGCTACTCCTAGTGTGTAGGGCATCAAAATTCATCTTTATTTAACCTAAGTTGATGAGTCCTTCTAATTGGAGTTTAGGCCATAAATTTTACCAAGTTTAGTTAATTTTTAAGGCTTCTCTTCTATTTCTAAGGGTCATGACTAAATGTCCCTTTCCTCCTCACAACTCCATCGTTCATTTTTAGTTACCAACTTATGCATTCTTGAAATCTAACTTAAGTGTTAATTCTGTATTTCACTTGATTTTATCAATTTTGGCTACTATGGACCTAATCACTTTTAGACCTTTATTACACCTTTAAGTCTTCCCATTTACCTAATGAAAGTTCTTAATGCATCATTAACCATATTTTAAGTTCATTTTCCTTTAATTAAACTAAGATAGTTGAATACACACCTAGTAGGTTTTAGGACATTTTAACTCAAATTTTCTTCTCTTAAAAGTTGTTTCACATCATTTAAGACTTAGTCATATGATTTGTATCACTTTTATAAATTTTAAGAAATTTTATCCTTAACATAACCTATATGGCCAAATGGTCCCTTCAGGTTTTCCAATGACACCTTTTTGAAAATTCCTTCTCATACAACCTTGGGTCCTTGATTTTATGCACTTGTAGCACCTTAAGCACTTGGTTCATACAAGACTTTTCCAAAATCCTTAGCTTGGTTAAAAAGATTCATAGGTGTCTTATGAAACTTGTTCCATTTTTGGTCCCAAAATTTCAACTTTCGCTTAGTAGTTTTTAGATCTACACCTAAAGCATGTTTTTGGGTCTTATGAATTAATTTTTCTTATATTTTGTTTTAATATTTTAGTCCATGGGTTCATATCTGGACATATTATTATACAAGTCCATCATAGTAAGAAAATCAACAATTTTCAAGCTTTAAGTATAAAAATATTCAAGATAGCATTTTTTATAAAACAATTAAGTATAGATCCATAAGATCTACTCCAAGATCCACTCATCTCCTATCATGAAAAATTCAATAATTTTCCTTATTACCTCTCAAAACTTCCCAAAGCATCAAAATGGATTTTTAAATAATTTCCACCGATTAAATTGCTTCTAAGGTGTCTAGAAGCACTTTAATCCATCCAAACATCATTTTACCTTTCAAAAATTACTAAAAAATAATGATGCTCATTTTAAACCATTGAAAGGTATCCTTGAACCCTCATGAGTCCAAACAAAAGGAGATCTATGGATCTTAGAGAAAGTATCCACAAAAGAAAGAAAACCAACCATAAAAAGTAAGATTTAAAGCTCAAAAAGATAAACTAGAAAATCCTACATGATGGAGACTTGGTGTGGGATTATGATGGGGCGGTGGTGGCTGAACTTGCCCCCTCCCCCCTGTGAACACTGAATTATGTCCGAGGGTAAATTTAAAATCCAAAATAAATCAGTTTGTTTTTTTTAGCTTAAAATTGATTAAAAACAAAATAAAAAAAAGAGAGAGAAAAAAAGAAAAATAAAAGTGATGAAAAATAAAACAATAGTAATAATAAATAACAAAAACAAAAGAGAATAATAATAGAAAAAGTAGAACAAAATTGATAAAAGAAAAAAGAAGGAAAAGGGAAAAGTAAAAATAAATATGAAAATAACAAAGTTAAAAAAGAAAAGGATAAATTTCAATTAGTTGCTCGTTAGTTAATTAAAAAAATGATAAAAAATCAAAACAAGAAAAAGGAAGAATCAAAATTAAAAAAAAAGGAATAAGAAAAAAGGAAAAATAAAAAGAAGAAAAAGGAATTTTAGTTAGAAGGTTGGTTACAAGCTAGTTGGGGATTAATTAGATTAGTTAGTTAGGTAGGTTAGTGAAAAGAAGGTTAGTTAACTTAAATCACCTATAAATAAAGGATAAAACAACTTTCTCGAGGATTTATTTTTTATTTTTTCTACTCCGGCCTTGTTTTTTCCTTGAGAAAGAGTCTGCGACTTGGACTTTAAGGTTCTCAACTCCTCTCAAGTTCTCTCGGTTTCCCTTGGTAATTGAAGAAATGCTCTACCTCTAAGAATCCATTGAAACGATAGCTTTAGTAGCATTTGAAAGCGAAGAGAAGGCTCTTGTTCCTTGAAGTTAATCTTCTCTAGTTTCTATTACAAAGAGTTCCGTATTCCTTGAAGTTAGCCTTGCTCAGGTTAGCATTATTACTATGAAATTTGCACGAATTGAATCTGGTATCACAATGGAATTAGCAAGAATGTAACTAGATTAATCAATGCATGTGTGCTTGCTGTTTTGGCATTTGAATCACGATCCAGAATTCTATTTGTGTTTATCAACATTAGACTACATGATATCCTCAATCGGAATTTAGAATCCGTACAGAATTTTTTGGATTTTGTTGTGTATGGATCTGCCATCGATTGCCATAATCTTGGCTTTTTTATCCCTTGAATTTATGCATACGATACTTTAGTTAGTAGCTAAATATGAATCGAGAATCACCTTTCAAAACAACTGCACTTGTGCTCCCAGTCCCGTATTCTTGATTCATCTTAAATCAGATTGTGGAATTAGGAATTTCTGCGATTTAGCTTTATGGCTAAGAGATATAACTTAAAAAAAAGGTGATTCCCCTATCCTAATTCTTGCTAGAATTAGTAGTCATACCTGAGGGCTCTGAGATATTAAAATAGCCATTTTATTTAATTTCATTCCAATGGCTGTGATTGTGTTAGCCAATATCCACTCTATATTAGAATCTGTTGGCTGTTCATAAGCCAGAAAGTTTCATGCAAAGTCCATCCATATATGACACCAAAATCTGTCGATATAACCTAGATCTTGATCTGCAAAATCACATGTTGGGATAAAGACATGTGTCTTGGCTTTGCATCATGGTTTTAATAAATGCAACCAATATGTAGAAAACCCCTTTAACAGGCTCAGTTTATTACTCGTATCCCTCACCCACAAAACCTGCAAGTTTATTTCCTTGAATGCTTATGGAAACCAAATATGGTATACTGGAAAAGTGCAGAAATGTTTGAGTGCAATTGTGATTAGCAGTTGCATAGGGGTTCCAGTTTTAGTCAAATGATCTTAGCATGCAAGGTAAGGCACAGTGTTAGTTTTGGAAATGAGAACCCAAATTTTAGATGAAAACATCATTGTGAATAGCCCTTCCTGTTCAGTATTATCTCTATTCTTATGGGGATTAAATCTGCAGTTTACATATTGAAATTTATTTATCAGGGAACTCAGCTTCCTATGCTGTTATGAACTATCATAGAAAATACTAGGGACAACTCAGCATGATTCAGAACTTATTTTCAAAATTAGCAAATCCCTTGGAAATTTTGCAGTCATTATGATCGTTGAACCTATTTTTTTAGTCATTTGGTGCCTAGTAATTCGATGCTAGAGTAAGTTAAGGTGCCAAGTAATCAAGCATGTGGTGCTAGCATCATAAGGCCAATCCCAGCTTTTAGAAACTCTGTGGCAGGTTGCATGACATAGCTTCCTCCTCACCAATTTTGTCTATGCCAATTTTAATTAAGATGGCGAACAATAAATCTCAATCGGCTGCACAGCGTAGCGGTTAGTCAACTGCGTACTGACCTCCAGGCCTCCTGTTCGATCCCAGCGTTCTACCATTTATTTTAAAGCTCTCATTTGCTGGTTCAAGGTTGTAAAGGGAAATAGCGGGCCAGGCCCACTAATTCCAAAGCTGTTGCCTAAAACCATGTAAATTGGGCCACACCATGTTGGTCACCCTTCTCAATTAGGTCATAAGGGAAGGTACCATGCTAATTAGGGCCAGGGCGCCCGGATCCAACTTGCAACTCCCCAATTGGGTCACGGTTGGCCTCCCTAATTCCTGTTTTAAGACAACTTTGTTCCAAGATGGGTTATATAGAATGGGCCCTGTTGTTGTTTCTAAGATCAAAGTGAATAGGCCAATACTGAAAATCACCACACAAGCTGCCTTGCTAATTTAATTGGGTTGTGTCAATTGGGCCTAAGAATGACAGTAGAAAAATAAAATAAATAGCCAGATCCTAGAATAAAATAAATAATTCTTTTACTCATTTTCTAATCAAGTTTAGTTTTTGTTGGGTCAAGCCCAATTCAATCTAAAATCAAGCCCAATCTCTTTTAAATTCAAATCCCACTATTCTTAATTTAAATCAAACCCAATTAAAATCAAACCTAATTCTTTTCTTCTTAAATCAAGCCCAATTTCTTTCTATTTTTGAAAGCAAGCCCAATTCTTTTTTACCCTCAAACCCATTTTTACAATTGGGGGTCAAGCCCAATTCGTTTCTTAATCGAATTCATTCTTGCTCAATTTGGCTCAAGCCTAACTCCCTTTTTATCTTTTTGTTACTTTCAAAATGAAGTCCAAATTTTAAACGAACCTCAGATCTCACACAATGAGCTCTAGGTGCAAACTGGTAGCATACCCTACTATTCGACATTTAGAGAGTCATATGAGTTTAAATGCAACTCTCGTTTGTCTTAGACTCTGTGCATAAGGGGATCCGAGAGAATATTTGAAGACCAAAGATTTCAGAAAGCCTATGAAATTGTTCAAAAACCCCGGATCTCACGCAGTGAGTTCTAAGTGCGAACTGGTAGCATACCCTACTATCCGACATTTAGAGAGTCATATGAGTCTAAGTACAACCCTCGTTTGTCTTAGACTCTGTGCATATGTGGATTTAGAAACACATGTAAAAATCAAATTTCCCAAAAATATATTTTTGAAACAATTCTAAGTCTCACGCAATGAGTTCCGGATACAAACTAGTAGCATACCCTACTGTTTGATATTCAGCAATCATATAGGTTCCAGTGCAGCCTTCGTTTACCTTGGATCCCGTGTATATGTAGACTAAGGATTTTCTTTAAAATATTCAAAATACTCTACTAGCATCTAAAAGGTTAAGCTTTCAAACTAGAACTACGTAGCCTTGAGTTTTCTATTGCACCAGGGAATACGTAAGAGCAGGATCAAGTCCTGTCAGGTTATTTTCATACAAACATATTTATTTTCTATTCTATTTAAATGGATCAAACAGTTTTCAAAATCGCACACTCAGTTTAAGGGTACCGTTCTTTGGAATGAACGAGTAGGGTCCCTAACACCTTCCCTATTTGTAACCGACTCCTGAACATAGATTCTTCCTTAAATTAGGATTTTTCCAAATATTTTCCCTTAAATAAAAATTTGGTGGAGGCTTCACAAATATCAAATAAATTCTTTTTAAATTTTTAGCGAGTTCGTCATCTCATTGTAATTGCGGTTACGATACCCCCTTGATGGTCCACAAAGAGCTTCTTAGTGAAATTGGCGGGGCTCAATGTTTAGAGGTTGATTTTAGCTTAAATATCAAAGATGGAGACTTATGTTCAAGGTGAAAGATTAAGGTTTTTGGATTATGTTTAACTTGGAGAGAGTTTATAGATATTTTATAATTGTTTAGGGGATGAAATCTAAAACAAATGAGACCTCCCAAACGACTTAGTGAATTCTATATCTCCTTAATTTCAAATTTCACTTCCCCTCTCCCATCTTGGATGATTCTGTTCAAATGCTTGTGAGCAGTATGTGAGTCTTGTATCTTGAAAGGGGTGTGTGCCCTCCTTGCCTCCTATGTGGGTGACCTATCCTAAGGATCTATAGCCTTTAATGCATGAACCTCTCGAAGGTGGTTAGTAATCCTGAGATATAAGAGGTTACTAGAGTCAAGTTCCAGTCCGTAATGCTGGCTACAATAGCAGAAAAAGCTACCAGTTGTAGGTCATTACGAGTAGGACACACTCTAGCTGGGATTTTCGTGATAGTCAAATAGGACGTAAGCCGTAGAGTGACACCACTAGATCCCTTTAATCTTAGGCTGCACTCAAACTCGGGTATAGGGCCCCACTCATGATGAATGCATATATGTAATGTGTGGAGGGCACACAAATATTTGGGATACCTGCAATTGAGAAAATCGTAACAGATATATAGCAATTTATTGTTTGTCTACTCTAAGGTTATACAGAGAATAAATAGACAAATAAACAGATAGATAAACAAACAAATAAATCGTGCAAATAAACTGGAAAGGGATGAATACAATGCACACTCAATCAAATGGGCTTGACTCTCAAAAGTCCCTAGTCGCCATCTGTCGCAACCGTAATTACAACGAGACGACGAACTCGCTAAAAATTTAAAAGATTTATTTTATTTGATAAATGTGAAGCCGCATCAAATTTTTATTTAAGAGAAAAGATTTGGAAAAAACCCTAAATTGAGGAAGAATCTAGGTTCAGGAGTCGGTTACGAGTAGGGAAGGTGTTAAGCACCCTACTCACCTGTTCTGAAGAACGGTACCCTTAAATTAAGTGTGTGATTTTGGTGTTTTTGCAAAACTGTTAGATCCCTTTAGTTTAGAAATAAAATAAATAGGTTTGTATGAAAATAGTCTGACAGGACTTGATCCTACTCCTACGTATTCTCTGGTACAATGGGAAACTCAAGGCTACATAGTTCTGGTTTGAATGTTTGACCTTCGGAGTGAAAAGGAAGATGATTTTGAGAGTATTTTCGATGTTTTTGCATAATTCTTAGTCCACATATGCACAAGATCCAAGACAACTACGGCTGCACTAGGATCCATATGAATCTCTATACATCGAACAGCAGAAAAAGCTACCAGTTCGTATTTAGAGCCCATCGTGTGAGACTTGGAATTATTAAAATGGTATTTTGTAAAAAGGGGATTCTCAGTCCACATATGCACAGGGGTCCAAAACAACTAAGGTTGCACTGGGACCCATATGAATTTCTAAATACCGAATAGTAGAAAAAGCTATCAATTCGTATTTAAAGTTCATTGCATGAGACTTACAATTATAAATGGACTTGATTTCAAATAAAATAAACTTGATTTGAATTTGATGAAAATAATTGGACTTGATTTAAAATAAAATAAACTTGATTTGAATTTGATGAAAATAATTGGACTTGATTTAAAATAAAATAAACTTGATTTGAATTTTAGGCTTGAATTGGACTTGATTTAACATAAACTTGAATTGATTTGAAATTGAGGAAAAGAATTGTACTTTATTTAAAAAAACTTGACTTGATTTGAAATTGAGGAAAAGAATTGGACTTGATTTAAAATAAAATGAACCTGATTTGAAATTTAGGCTTGAATTGGACTTGATTTAAAATAAACTTGACTTGATTTTAAATTGAGGAAAAGAATTGTGAACATGCTTCAGTAATCAAGCGATAGAAATTTCATTTCAGATCCAAATTAGATAAATAATATCATTCTAGAAACTAGGGAGAAAGAAAAAGAGAACACAACAAAAATTGACGAAATTGGAGATCATATGTCTAACTAAAAACGAAAACGAAAAATAGAGACGAAGATGAAACTCAAGAACACAAGAGATTTTGGCACCAAAATTTGAATTCAAATCTTAGAATTTTTCGAAAATATTTTTTGGTAGATCTGAAAAATTAAAACCAAAAAATTGAAAGATATGGATCATAGGAATAAAAAAAACAAATTTGACAAAAATAAAACTAGAAATGAGCAAGTTATGCACAAATCAAACAAGTTAGGTTCATTTATGCATCTCGATGAATATGCTTCGGTAATCAAGCGATAAAAATTTTATTTCAGATCCAAATTAGGAAAATAATATCATTCCAGAAACTAGAGAGAAATAAAAATAGAACAAAAATAAAATCACTGAAATCGAAGATCATTCAACCGATCAAAAATGAAAATAAAGAACAGAGATAAAGATGAACCTTAAGAACACAAGAGATTTTGACGCCAAAATTTGAATTCAAATCTCAAAACTTTTAGAAAACATTTTTTGATAGATATGAAAAATTAACACTGAAAAATTGAAAAATATAAATCATAGGAATTAAACAAAACATGTTTGATAGAAATCCAACCAGAAATGAGTATGTTATGCACAAATCAAACAAGCTAGGTTTATTTGCACACCAAGACGAACACGCTTTGGTAATCAGGCGATACAAATTTCATTTCAGATCCAAATTAGAAAAGTAATATCATTCCAGAAACTAGAGAGAAAGACGAATAGAACGCAACCAAAATCATCAAAATTGAAGATCATTTGACCGATCAAAAATGAAAACAAAAAACAGAGACGAAAATAAACTCGGAAATCCGAGAAGAAGTAAGAAACTTAAGCAGAATAAAAGTTGGATCTAACCTCCATTGGAAGGTGATGAAGAACTGGTTCCATGGAGGCTAAGGGATGAATTGGATGCAAAAGTAGAGAGTCTCTTAGGTCCTCCCTTAGAAAATTCTGAATTCCTCCTATGACTCAAAGTGCTCCTCTTCCCCCCTCATTTTGGTGAAGACCTCTCCTTATATAAAAGGAGGAGGGATTAAAGAAGTCCTTATTGTCCAATGTGGGACTTCTTTCCCACATAGGATAATTTTTCTTTCCTTTTTTGGAATTGTTATTTTATTTGGTGTGGGATTTTTTTCCCTTTTCTTATTTTTTTTATATTTTTATTTATTTATTTCTTTTTGTTTTATTTTTTTCATTACTTTTATTTTGATTTTTTGAACTATTATATACTAAATCAACTTTTGGCTAAAAAAAATAATTTATTTTGGATTTTGAATCCTCGAACATAATTCAGTATTCACACATACATTAAGAAATGCATAGTTTCTTGGAATTATAAGAAACAAGGTTGTGTTGCATTATCTACTACTAAAGCTAAATATATTACATTTGGAGGTTATTGTGCTCAAATTTTATGGCTAAAGCAATAGCTCCTATATTATAGTTAAGTCGTATTTCTATAAAGTGTGATAATGCTAATATCATAAAATTAACTAAGAATCTTATCTTGCATTCTTGAATAAGAATATTGAGATTAAATATCATTTTTCTAGAGACAATCTACAAAAAGTAATTGCATACTTGAATTTGCTAAAATAAATAAAAAGTTGGTTAACATCTTTATGAAACCTTTGCTTGAAGAGTCATTTTTTAATCTAAGAATAGAGCTAGGAATTCTACATGAATCAAGCATTGCATGATGTCCAAAATGACCTATTTAACTTAAGTAAAATAGCTCACATGCTTAATTATCTATGTTTATGAAAAGTAATTTTCATAAATATTTGAACCAAAGTTTTAGACTTTAATTTTGATGTGTTACTGGATACTATTACACACTAATCAATTACCTAATGATATAATTTATTACATGGTATTAAAATTTTAAGATTTATAAGATAAAATTATGTAATAATCAATTACCACACATAATAATTAAGTATCATAGTGTCTATAATTTATGAGAATATTAAAGGATAATCAATTATCCATAATTGATAATCAATTACCATAAAGCTTAACATGTATTTTGATGCTTCTATGTAAGAATGTTATTACATTACTTGATCACAAATACCTAAAATTAGTTTTACATGATTATTTTTTTACTTTATTTTTTACATTTCTTTTATAAGTTTAACTCTTTTTATCGTATTAAAAGGAAAGAATAAGACCTCACTTTCAAGAGAATTATAGATATATCAATTTTAAGATAGAATCAAAGAAAATGTATTCTTTATTTAGTAATATAATTTGAAATTGAGTATATATGAGTAACAAAGAAAAGTACTCAATTATAAGGTATTTTTTTTAAAATGGTGTTTGTCATAAAAAAAAAAAAAGAAACATTATGAAAATAGATTTTTCATATTTTTCAAGAAATAGGTTTTAGTTAAAACATTCATCAAGTGAATTAATATTAATTAGCATTAGAATATTATATTTGCATTAACAACTCTCATGAATTGATCAAGCTTTCAAAGTTACTTTTGAAAGAACAATTTTGATCAAGCTCTCAAATTTATTTTTAAAGGAACAATTTTAATGAGTCTAAAAAATCAAACTAAACTTATTAAACATTTTCAAATGAAATGTTTTAGGAATAAAATAATATTTTTAAAATATATACAAAGAGAAAAGGATTTTATATCAATTTTTATGACTTGTAACTCTATCTTATAATTTATTATTTTTTAATGAAAGATTTTAGAGATAAAATAATATTTTTGAAAAAATATAAAGAAAAACAAATTTTATATCAATCTTTATGACTTAATATTCTGTCTTACAAATTATCATATTCTAAGATTTATTGTATGTCTTAACATTTTGGATTCACTATTTTTTACTATTAACAATTTTTTTGTAAAAATCTCTCAACCTAATTTACCCTTTCCATTTGTGTGACTATTTAATTAACAAAAAATCATGTTAAAAAAGAGACGACATACAAAAGGGAAGTTAAATATGGTGTCATACAAAATTTTTAACTTTTTCTCCAAACATAAAGGTTATAAGACCCTAGATGTTTTTAAGACACTTGAAAATGCAAAGAGAAGGATAGAGATAACCACACCAAGAGTTTATATTGATTTACTCTTATCAACTCAAGGGCTACGTCCAGTCCCTGTTAACACTCAATAGGTATTTTTACTATGTTGAAAAACAATACAGCTACCAAGTATTATTAGATACTTTTACAGATAATATTATCATAGTATTTTACACCAACTTTTTCCCAGCTTAACCAAAGATTTCCAGAAAACTAATTTAGACACTCTTATATCTAACAAAACACTTTTCTTGAAGATTACAATAGAAACAAGAACTAAATTTTTTTCTTAGGTTATGAGTAATTAGACACTTCAACATAATATTCAAATAATGCTCATTGTCATTTGTTCATAAGCTTCAACCATTATATCAAGTGGAGATAAATAGTTGTTGACAAATATTCCGTGTTGACATCGTCTTCTGCATGAGCATTGAATGCATGATATTGGATTGGAAAAAACGTGATACTTTTTTTTCGTCTGAACTACTTTGTGCGTCAAAACTATTTTTATGCCCTTTTACTTTTTGCTCAACACCTTTCGTGACACCTTTATAAATATTTCTTCTTTAAGCTTAAACTTTGATGTAGCAGAATCTAATCATTCGTTTTGATGGACCATTATCTAGAAAGGACTTAACTTTATGCAATGCTAGCTGGGTTTTCTTTATGCTACATGTTTCATTTTTGTTGAGACCATAACACACTTCAGGTGTTTTAAGACATTTAAGCTTTTGTATCTATTTGTTAACATAAAATAATATATGCATAGGTTTTTGTCAATTTTAAAAATATTTGTTAACTTATATTTTTACATTTGGTTCCAACAGGTCAATATAATCTAATTTTAGTAAATGTAAAATTTAAATTTTAAAATATTTATATTATTATTTATTTTCACTCTTAAAATTACCCAATTCTAAAAAAATATTTTTATTTTATTCTTTCTAAAAATTATCTTTTAACTCAATCAAAATTCATGTTAATTACTATAAAAAATTATGTAATCTCCTTTCTCGCTACAACCAATTTTCTTGGTTACAGTATCAACCAAACAACCACAAATAGTTTTTTATTTTTACAAACTTTTAAAATATATGACATTAATTTTAACATAGATCAATGACATACCAAATGATTCTAAATTAATATAAAATATTATATAATTTATTAAAAAAAGTTGCATTCACACTCCTTATGTTTTAGTATAATTTTTTTTATATTTTTACCTTTTTATCATTATAAAAACCATTTTTTAATGATGATGTTTGGTTATAATTTTAAAGTTTTTTATAAAAATAAAATTACAATTTTATGAAATCATTCCTACAGCTCAAGGTTCACCTCCATTTTCATCTCTCATCTTTATTTTTATTTTCATTTTAGTGTGAGATTTCATTGGTTTCTCACTTCTCTCTTTTCATCTATCCGACAATTATTTTTTTTGTTGATAATTCTATTTGTAATTTGTACCATTAATCACTCATTTATCTTTCAATAATCTATTGGCATATAAAAAAGAATTATTTTTTCTTTCAAATTTTTATTTTTTATTTATCTTTGACATTAGGAACTTTGAATGACCTCCATTTTTACTTTCTTCATTTGCATGTTTTCTTTTTCGGTTCTCCAAAAAATCTTCCAATTACAATAAGCTATGTTTGTTGATGTGTTTTGATTCTCAACCTCGTCATGTTTTGGGATGCAACTTCAAAGGGTACCACTCAATTTTTAATAAGCTATGCTTGTTAATGTGTTTTGATTCTCAATCTCATTATGTTTTGGGATGCAACTTCAAAGGATACCACTCAATTTTTAATAGCCCTTGTTTGATTCTTAGTCTTGATCATAAAGATTTGTTTGATTCTGATTAAGCATTGTAAAGTTTTTGGATGATTGTTCTAGTTTTAGATTAAGTTTGATGAAGGGTAGCAACAAGGTATTAGAAAGGAAAAGACAGATATTGATGTTGATCGAAAGTTAAAAATAAAATAATTTTTAAACAAAAAATTATTAATAGACATATAAACGCTACATCATCATGTTATATTTAATATATTAATATCTTTTAATGCATAGAGGATACCTTTAAACAATTTAAAATATTAAAAATTTTTTATAAATATCTAAAGTAAAAATATGAAACAAAATTTTATTAAAATACAAAAAATATAAATAAAATTCAATTTAATATTAAATTTAAAATATGGCTATTCAATTAAAAATTATAAGACATGTAACCATATTCAAGTAATTAAAAGAGATGCAAATATGATTTTTTTTATTTAATACTAAATTACTCTCCTAATATTTTTATGTCATTTTCTTAAAATTTATATTGAACATATTCTAATATTAATAATATGATGATAACATAAAATATCTTTAAATTATCTATCTATTTAACTTAATTCTTTTATATTATTTTAAAACAAATTACAATCAAACTAAAAATAGAACATTAATTCTATTTTTAATAAATCAAAAAATATAATTTATTACTTGTATTGGTTATGAAATAGAAAAATAAAAATATATATAATATAAATAATTAATAATATTGTGTATAATTTAAATTTATTTAAAATATACTAATAACGTATGAAATAGAAAAATAAAAATATATATAATATAAATAATTAATAATATTTTATGTATAATTTAAATATATTTAAAATATACTAATAACGTAAAAAATTACACTATTACCTAATAATAAATTGTCATATCACTATAAAATATTAATTTTTATATAATTATTTAAAAAATCATACATAGAGTAATTTCTGATTGATAATGTATATCGAAGTTAAATTTTATAATTTTCTTACAATATATAATATATTTCAATAATTATACATTATCTCATTTTTAACTTTTCAATAATATATATATTGTTATATTAATAATCATGTTTACATTGAAATTGTTAAGAATTATGTTATATTTTGTTACAATTAAAAGTTTTAAATTAAAAAAATATAATTTATTCTGCACAGCAGTGGAGTAAAAACACTAATATAAGAATCGAAGCTACAAAACTATCAATTAATTGCTTTTATTTTTAAAATAAAAAATTGCTGTTTTAGTATTATATGTAATTGTTTTAAAACATAAAAAGTAAGTTTATCCAACCTAGCGGTTAGTGATTCTTTCTAATAAGAAACAAAAGACAGTTCAGTGAATATGTTGCAAAGCCTGATGCACGATCTCATCATTTATGAAGGGACGCAAAGACCACATTTGGCAGTAGCTTTCCAGTTCTTGTGATGACAACTTGGGGTCTAATGCAGAGACGATCTTTTCCTGCAACAAAAACAAGATTTTAAGGCCTTCGTTTCACTGATCTTAAAGCAGAGATCATTCATTGTTACCTGCATCAAATAGTCTTGCTTGACCATGCTATGTATGATAGCCATTAGGCCGTCTAAATGGGTGACAGGAGTATTTTTCTTTTTCTTGATAGTTGTGACGTCAGGACTATGAGAGTGAGACAAAGCATCATTTTCCACCTGAGTAAGATTTAATTGGCAGTATTTCTATGAGCTAGCGTTCCATAATTTATATCAAAACCAAGTAAATGGTTCATGAATCTAGTGGATATAGCATCCTGAAGAAAGTAGTGTGTAATTTTATATGACATACATACATATATCTTTACATAGATGTATGAATAACAAATGAACACCTAATAGTTATCCAGTTAACGAAATTTTTATTCATGTGACTTGGAACTGCCTGTAATTTTCGTAACCTGCATATAGTGAATGCATACCATTATAAA
This sequence comes from Canavalia gladiata, assembly GCA_037954105.1. Lineage (NCBI taxonomy): Eukaryota > Viridiplantae > Streptophyta > Magnoliopsida > Fabales > Fabaceae > Canavalia > Canavalia gladiata. Next base: position 36,996,511 of record CM075658.1, on the reverse strand, counting down.
ACACATACAATTTGGTAGAATCATAAGCAGTTAGCCCATAAGTAAATAAATTTCTCATTAAATTTATTTAAAACAATTGAGATTAGTTCTCATGAGCTTCTTGTTAGGGAGAAGTATAAAATTCAGCATCGAATAGAAGCTTGCATGGACATCCCTAACGTGCAAGTATGTAATGGACTTAGTAGAGAAGAGAAAATTTATCATAAGAACCTGATCCACATATATATTCTGGTAAATCCACCCCGACAAGCTAGCAGATTTGATGAAAGGAAAAGAGAAAATGAAAAATGGGTAGGGAGTAGACGTGTAAACTATAAATCCTACGATTCACGATTTCAATCACACAATTAGATATGCTTAAACTTGCCGATGATCCATACGATGTGATGAATCATAGATAACTTTAAATCTTACAATACATAATTGAATCGGCACTATTCTGTATCACTTATATGAATCGCACGATTGAGCGATTTATTGTTTTTCATTTTCTACCAAACTTACGTCATTTTCTATTAAAGAGGTAAGAGAGGTTTAAAGGTTAAATGAAAAGGAACTAAAGGAGCATTGCTAAACACACCCTATTTAACTATTCAAATGTTTTATTTTCATTCTTCTGGAACAAGGGTTTTACTCTGTTAGTGTTACTCACTCGCTTATTCTATGGACTGTATATGGTTGTTTAATTATTCTAATTTCAGTTTTCTATAATAAAAGCTTCATATATACTTAATTATGACTAATAATTTTGTTTCATGAGATTTATAGCCATTTTATTTATAATTATTAGTGCTATATATAATTTATATGATATTTCAAACTAAGTTTTGTGTCTCTGAATCTTACAATTTATGATTCACAATTCAAAAATTAGACAATTCATGATTTGAGTTGCGATTCGATAACCTTGGTGTAAAGTTAGTCAAAAGGAGGTAGGATCTAGATAAAGTAACATAATTCTGGTTGACCTGTGAGCGGCGATGACTATAAAGAAAAGTCATAGGAATTGCATATCACTTCAGTACTAAGTCCACCTCAACTAAGTCAATATTATTACATTGTAAAGTTAGAAAAAATAGCAAACTAGAGGAATGGAAGAAGCAGCTGAGGCAAGATTTTATGCCTTCCTTGGATAACTTTTCTTTTAGCAACAAGTCTTCACGACTTCATGGCCCACTTGTGGTTTAGAAAAATTAGAGAGGCATGATTGACCAAACAAATCCCACTGGCCATAGCCGAAGAAAAGGCAATGATTTTCTTAGGAAGAAAAAAGATCTAGAAATTAGAACCAGCTGGAGGACTGTGAGGCCAAGCAAAGAAGTAAATAGTCTTAAGGAACTGGCTCAAAATTTGATAAAAAGGACACTCTTTATTAATAGAAACTGTGGTACGGTCCAGGCATTCGAAAAATCTGTTTCTCTCCCAATGCATGAAGGCCTCAATCCTCTCACAAATGACAAGATACGCTTTCTCTTAACTCTTCCTATTATTTATAGGCAAAGTACCTTGTTCTTCTCTGTTTCAGCCCAACTAACTAACTAAACATTAATTATACTTCTAAGACTCTAACTAACCATGGGACTGCCTATCAATATTCCTCACCTAAAGATTCATCTTGTCCTCAAGGTGATATAGCTTGTATCTGCTAAAGACCAATTTCCACCAAGTGGTCGTTGTTGGAGACAATTCCACCAGAGCCCCATTGCTGGACATATAAAGCCCAAGCTATGCTTGAAGTGTTGGGAAAATTCTCTAAGCTACCGAAATAAATTCCACCAAGGTCAAATAGAAAGCCTTTTAGACTCTCCTGCTGCCAACTCCCCTCAAAAGCTTCAACAAGAGCAGCTTCTAGTCCCTGCTTAAATGGCTTTTGGAGAATCTATATGACCTGCAAAACACTTCCAGCAACAATCTAAAATCTGTGAAACAATTCATCATGGGTCACAGACATCCCTTTTTCCTTTGATATGACAGCTCCTCAATGAGTTGGGTTTGGCTCATTAAAACCCAACATTTACTTTGCTTTAAAGTATCCTCCTTTCTTCTACTACTTTGGGATATGTTGAAGAAGCCTCAAGCTCTTCCATTTCACTTTCCCCTTTCGGTTGATTCTCCACATGGCAAGTCTATCTACTTGTGACTTGTCACCTTTTTCTCCCTTTGTCTTCTGCATAAAGGATTGGATCTGAAAGTTGAGGTCGTAAATACCTGATCATCCTAATTGACGTCTTCCTACTCTTAGCTCTTATCCCCTCATGGACAACATTCCTCTTTTGCAGTAGAATGACAATTTGTGCAGCTAGAGGAGTTTCAGCTACCACACCATAACTAGGTTTGGAGGTTCCAATGAAGGAACTCCACCGCCATTGAAGACCCATCTCCCTTCATGGAAGAACCTGTATCTAGGGGTTCCAGAAATGGTAGTTGGCTGGCCAGACTACCAAAAACCCCAAGGTTTGGCAATCATTGTGGCCTACTTGAGGCCTTGCTCTGACCTATACTGTTTGTTCACCCTACCCACTTGTATTCCACAATGACTTGAACTTGGTTGCAGTGTTTGGACCCTTCCACACCTTGCGTCTTTATTTCACCCAAATCTGAATCAAAACCATTGTTATGTTTCCATTCTATCTTGTCTACAACATCAGCTGCCAAGATTCTCCTCTATCTTTTAATATGACATGATTTCCCATTCTGTTTTCTTGCTTCCAATGACCTTCAACCTCTTTATAATCTGAAATTTGATCTGCCCCCATCCAAACTACACCTCTGCCTACCCACAAATCTTTTTGGCTGTTTTTATTTTTTTCCTCAACCTTGACCATCTCCTTCTATTATTCTTTGTCAATCTTTCGCTCCAAATGTACGTTCTTTGAAATTTCCATCTGCTCTTCTTGTAAGAGAAGCCAATTAAGTTACTCAGACTAGGGACCAACGGATGAAAACCCCTAGTTGCTTGTAAAAATGAAGATAAGAAACTCACATGAATCAAGATTAGCTTGAGCCTCATTGGCTAAACCAGACCTGAACAGAATACAGCAACCCTCTTATATATATAAGACCAAACCAGCTAAAGAAATTCCATTAGAGCCTGTGTATTTTGTTTGGAAGGTAAGACATCACACTTCTATTCCTTGCAAACCACCTTGCTGCTCTGAATTCTAGCTAGCAAGGTCTTAGTTCTAACTTTTCAATTTTTCTTTCTCTGAAATGAAGTAGCAGCAGCATCCCCTGACAGCAGCTTAAGGAATAGGCACCAAGAACAATCTATCAACTAGCTAGGAGTTAAGGGAAGAAGTCTAACTAGATTTTATTAGAAATTAGAAGTTAAGATGGATGCTTTTTATATTGCTACTGAAATGAACCTTGCTAGATATGTCTATATGCATGTAATCTGCTATGCTGGATGAAAACTGAGAGAAATAGCTATTGGACACTTTGACCCAAAACCCATCAATGTTATAAAATTTTGGGATCGAAAGTGGAACTCCTTAATGGACCGACCACCCAGAGTAAGTAAAACTAATATGTTCATGATTTCAAGAGGATCTTGAGAAAATGAGGGAGCGCAATCACATATCTTGTTAAGATGTCCCATATTAGTTAGAAATGTGACTTAAATACTCCATATAAGGACTGGAACAATCCTTTCTCTAGAGATAGAAGTAAATCAGACCCAATTTTCTAATAGTTATAGTATTGAAAAGCCAGATCAGGGTACTGATTAGAATAAGTTGTCAATACCTGTGTATGGAGGCCGAATGAGAAAATGAAGCTTAATACAATTGAGCAGTCAACTAAATCACATGTTAGGAATTCCTGTACAGGTTTCATATGCCTTATAGCATTTCAGACCAAAAATCTAACTTGAGAAATAGAAACGCAGATCTATATAGCTGCTATGATTCCTGGTAGGCAGACCTACTCCAAATTAAACCTTAAATCCTGACTAGAACTAAGCACCTTGGGAAAGGAATCAGTATCACAGTCGAAAATATGAAGGGGGGAACTAAGAAATCCATGCAGCAGATCCTAAAGAACCTGTGTAGAGTGTCTGAATTCTCTTACAGAACTGGAAAAAAAAAGGCATACTTAACGCTACATTTTATCTATTAACATGCTGTTCTCAAGGGTTCTAAACATAGCACTAAAAGAGGCCAGGTTGGGGCAGTGGACAGCTACCTGAGGTGGTGTTTCTCCTTGTCATGGCCCTTTCAGGACACTAATGACCAGGCCCTTGAGGGTTGCTGAAAGCTGAATGAAGAAATAAGAATGTAAATAGGCTGCTGAGATTCGGCTGTAATGCTAACAATCTAAAACGGATTTACCAGTCCCATTCTGCATGAACTCTCTTATCTCATATATCAGTATATGAGGGAATGACCTGCGCAAGTACAAACCAGGTTGCAAACACAGGTTCATAGTATTTTGTTGGACTTCAAACCATAAGCATCAAATTTATCTCTCTTGCGTGATATATCCAATCATATGTACAAACACAAGCTCATATATATATATATATATATATATATGCGCAACCAGAGTAATCAATCTCACTGCACAGAGCGGAGCTGGGCAGCCACCCACCTAGCACGTGTATGTAGGTATGTGATAGGAACCTGGTATCTTCATATTGAAAATATAGGGAGTAACTCCCAAATTACAGAACACACCGCAGAACTTCGAGGGTCTGCACCTCCCAATGCCAAAAGGCCCTAAACTCCTCTCAAATGACAAGCTCCCTCTCTCTTAACCTCTCCTATTATTTATATGCAATCCTCCTTGATTCTTCTATCTCAGCCCACTAACTAACTACCAACAGCACTAACTACTAAGTAACTGCTAGTTAACAACATAACTATGTATATCTATCAGTATGTATGCTAGTTGCTACTAAAATCAATGCTGAGTGTATTCAAATTGTGTGAATGTGAATTTCATGACTTCTTGAAACCTGGTTATTTGTTTTCTATGAGGATTAACATCGTCAGCACTCTGATACAACTCTGCATGACTACTAAATTAGCATGCCTAATAAACCTAAAACTGAATTCACACTTGAATTATAAGAGATAGACTCTTAATTTAGAAAGGTATGTGATAAACGGATCTTCAACCAAAATTTTTGGCTGGAAGTGGGAAGGGCGAAGTTCACCATTCTTGGGGATGTATTTACCATGCATTTCATCACCAGCAATACATCTATTACATGTACATAAAGTAAATTATCTGGACATTGGACCAAGGATTGAAACCACAGGGACCTTGTAATGAAATTGCTTGGAAGGCAGGACTATCCCGACCAGATCTGACCAATATCCTTTTGGACAGTTGGACAGTGAACCAAATTGTGATTTGAAATGAAACTCTTCCGTATCATGTGCACTTGTTCTAATTACCTTTCAGCAGACCCTCCATGGGGTGGAGTAAGTAATCAAAACATGATGTATAAAGGCCACATCAAGATTTTGAATTTGTTTAAACCTGATAATTACACAAGTTGGCTGAGATCAACTTTACACTGAAATGGGATGCTACAACTCAACAAGTATGGATGCAAAGTGAATACTCTCGGTCACTCAATTTTATAGACCTCTATTTAAATGTTGATTGTGCATGATAATTTATGCATAAATAGAAGTCTAAGAATACTTCAATGATAAGCAGATTATTTGTGTGAATTCAGTACCTTTCTGAACTGACCCAACCTTCCATGAGTTAGCTTATTTGTAATGTTATTCATTTCACATGAAAATGGGATGCCAAGCAGTGGTTTGGCTGATTTCATTTGGTCTAATTTATATGTAATCTGTTTTTGCCTTATGACTAACCAGAGACAGATTTTGGTGAGTGTTCATATTCGGGAGGACAATTATCATGTTTTAATGTGAAAGTAATAGACACAAGAGTACCTATCCATCCATACTGTGTTCTCTGTGTGTCAAACCGGAATCAATTAGTTGTATTTAATTCATTCTAATAGAGAAACTTCAACTAGACCTAAATAAACCACTACAGAAAACAAAATTTTGAAAACAAGTTAAAGAATCAGCACATCATTCTGTACAATCTTTTGAAAACTTGGATGATTTCTCACTCTTTTTCTTTTTAGTTAATTTGAACAATCAGATGGCCAGCAGGCAGGAACCCTTCATCATTCAGATGCAGCTGGGTCCAGAACTTGGAAACTGGAGCAGAGGACCGAACAACTTGAATTCAGGGATTTAATGACCACCCAAGTTCAAAGTGCCATGTTTCCTGGTTTCCTTCCTACCATGTTTTCTGCACATGTTTACCCCATTCAAAACCTTTACCTAGTCACTCCTCACCATTAGGCACCGGAAAAACCTTTTGACAGTATCCTCCTGTGATTTATGTCTTCTTGGCTGGATAATGCTTCCCTTTTATGCCTACATGTACAAGGACACTGCAACTAAGACTAATTCTGCTGCTACTAGCATGTTGACTTGGTGAGGATGAACACATCGCTTCTGCCTAATCAGTTATTTTTTGCTTGAAATTGATCGGATTCAGGATCATTTATTAGAACCTTAAAAACTAGTATAATGGCTAACACTTAAGGATGCGATAATTCGAGCATCATGAATTTTAAGATAGAGAATTATTCAAGAAAATTTTGTTAAATTATCATTCTGTTTCCTAAGAGTGTGATAATTATGATCAATGAAAGAATTAATCAATAAAATCACTGGACTTTCCTTTATGAATGATACTAATATCAAATGATTTTAACCATATGGATTGACGAGACCCCTACACTTTTAATTGACTAAACATGCATCAAAACAAACACCTACTAAGAAAATTCACAATCAATAGTCATAGTAATCATGATAATATATGTACATAAATGCTAAATTAGTATCAGGTGTTACAGTGGAAATATACAACTTCACAACCAAGCAAAGAAAGAGGTCTATGACCTTACATTACTCGAGTATTGGATACCATGAGGATGAGTAGTGAGGGTGGGAACTGGGAGAAAAATGGGAGGGAGCTGGAGGAGGGAGGGGATAGCAAGTTCAAATATAACAGCTTTTGTTCATAAAGATTACTATGACAAGCTTGACATAACTCTAAAACAGCATTTCAATTCCAACACAACAAACCAGATACTAAGACCAGATATATACAAGGACAAAACAATAAAGGATATGACATAACAAAGATTATATGTGGATATAACAAAGATTATGGCGTGAGACATTTTATAATCAAGTTAAAACATTTCTTTTGGGGTTTCTTTTCCTTACAGGAAGGGGGATAAACTCATTCAGAGGATATATATGTGGGAGAAAAGATAGCAACTGCATTACAAACTCTTCCAAAAAAAATACTGAATCATTATATGTCACCTGCTCATTTAATTCAACATCAAAATCCAGATCAGAGAGGGCTGATAAATTTCCATGTGTACTCTGTATAGCACTCGTTACATCGCCCAATAGACCTTCAAGTTCATTAAGTATTTCCTTAGCTGCAAGATACTCTTGACTAGTTAGTTGTCAAACTAAAACCAAGGCAAGATCATCAAGATGATTATGACAGTAGGTATACATCCCAATAATACATACAATGCACAAGCCAATATATATAACCCTGGACTAACAACTTGTTCTTATCCCAATGCAACAATGATGGTTTGATTTCGTTAATAAGGGCTATCATATTAATGATAATCACCATACTTTCGATAGTACACTATAGCAGTGCAATAGCACCCTAGCAGCACAAAGCAGCTGATCGCTGCGACTTGATCTGAATAGCAGTGCATTTTCACCACCACAGCTGTCATAAAGAAATCACAGGCTGAATTATGCAAGATAGTGCTGCAAAGATGGGTTTCAAAAACCCCGTTTTGTCCTTGAAACGCAGTCATTTTGGCCGTCATTTTTTAAGAGTAAAAAAACATTTTGTCCTTATCGAAAACAAATAAAAAAAAAATATTTTCCAATCAGAAGCATACACAACAAGCTTTTCTTCTTCTCTTCTCAAACTGTTCCTTTTCCCTCATCTCTGTTTTCCTTCCTCGAAGACCTTCCACCTTTGCCCATCCATTTTCACCAGAGAGATCATCTTCTTCGGCAATTTTCTGACAACTGAAAGTGGGTAAGATAACATATGCTCCTACCACTTTCAATTTTCATTTTCTAGTCTAGATTTTGCCTTTTCTTTTTCCCAAGTCCTACTTTGTTTCTACTTTTCCAGTCACTTTGACACCATTTTCCGGCAAACTATATATTTTACTGCCATCCATGGCATCATCCCAACAAGGACAGAAGAGTGGTTCTTCTGCTTCAGAAACTACATCTGATTAGATTAGGGTCTAGGGAATCACTTTAATACTTTAATTCCTTCACTTTTTGATGCTATTTCACTTGACAGTATGTTTTGCTTATGTAAGAGTTTGGCATGTGTCCATGACAGAATGGCAGCATGTTAATATGTTTTGCTTATGTAAGTCTTACATAGGTATCCATGACAGTATGATAGTATATTCTGTTTATTTGTAAACCTATGACAGCATATTTTGCTTAGCATAAGACCTTCCCTTTAGTGTTTCACTTGGAACGATGAATATGTCATAATTTTGAGTAATTATTTTAATATTATGTGTATAGAACAGATTATATATGTGTAATCCAAAAATGTTTAAATAAAGGACATCCCACTAAACTGTATTAGGGGTCAGCCACTATCTGATATTAACTATGATAAGTTGATAACCACTTTGTCAAACTTTAGTATGTAAGAACGTAAACTTTCATACAGAAGCCCGAAGGAAGTCCACTGCTGATTAAGAAAGCAAATTACAAAGTAATATTTGACAAATGAAAAGAAGCCTTCTCCAAGATGGAATACATCTTCCTAAATTAAGCTGCCAGGTTGTTTGTTCCAAGCACAAATGTTGAATGTTAGCCATAGTGAACAACAAAGACAATATAAATAAAGGCCCAATGGTCCAAATGGTTAAACAAATAAAAAGTTTCTGTTTCTAATACTCAATAGAGAGATATGTTCAACCCTATGTTATGGTGTACATAGGCTTATTATAGCAGTCAATGAGCAATCAGTAAAAAGAAGTGGTCATACCTTTGCTTATATGGTTAAGGAGTCCATGTTTGCATGAGCGCACTTCCATATGCAGATTGTCATATTGAAAAAATTATATAGTTAGGGAAAAAATAGCAATAAAATTAAATGAGTAGGGTTCACAATGAGAATTGATATGTCTTGAGAAATGACAACATTAGAATGAGACAACCTATCCTATCAAAATTTTAACCACCAAAAATAGAGTTGTACTTACAGTTTGTTACACTATGGACACTGTCATTGAGCTTCCTACATCCAGAATTAACATAGGTTATAACTCTCTTAGTTTCATTAGCTTCAATTATCTTGTTGATTAATTTAGAATTTGTATCTATAGGAGGCTTCCGAATATACTCTGCACAATAAAACTGAAAAGTGAGTATTTTACACTAATTACTAATACATGTTAAACAAAAATTTGTAAAACTACCAAGTGCTTGTTGAAAGCCAGACAGCAGCTTGTTTCCAGCAATTCCCAACTCTTCAATCTTTATAATCCTATCATAGGGTAGCTGTTGAGAAATATAAATTTATATAGATATATTATTTGATAAAAAAAAAAGTACAAAAATTAAATTTATGTCCTATATATAAAAAGATAGATAGATATATAAGGATGGTGTCTGTCTCGTATGTCACAAGAATATACTAAGAAATTTTCATAATACTTCTATCCATTCCATTCCTTAATTATTTAACTGTTTTTGATATTTTTTATCCACTAAATCATTTATCAGTAATCATCGCATATCAGAACTGTCTGTCTTGAAGCCACTATGAGTGAGCTACTGGTTAGGATTTACGTTGGGTATAGGAGGCCTTAAAATCAAACCTTCACAATGCATTGTCTTCCTATAAAAAAATTACAACACAATCCAAAAAAAAAATAACTGATCCTTGTAATGTTTGTACCCACATAAAATTATTCTTTCAATTACTTCATTACATATCTACACATGGATTGACTTAATGATTTGAAGTTCCTTCAATAACTCCATGAAAAACTATGATTCTTGTCTCACAATCATAAAAATATATTTCCATATAAGTTCTCAACCCAAACATCAAAATCTTATTGAATTTTTCAATTTTGAAGGATCAACATCCAATGTAAGCATATAAGATAAACAAAAATAACTACCGTATATTTAGCAATGATTTTTAGCACTAGAAAAATAAAAAATAAAATAAAACATAGTAAAATTAGCAATTACCCAATCATGAAATCTCTGAATTTGTGAAAAATTTCCTCCTCCAAAACAGAAATTGATTTCTCTTCCTTGCTTCTCATTCTGCAATTTATACATGAAAAGAGTAGGAATCAATAAAAAAAGATTCCATATAAGAAGAGAGACCTTAGCATATCACCTCAAAGAAAATAACATTCTTTCCTCAACTCTAGACTCAATAACTTACTTCTCCAAACAAAACTCATATATCAGACCAGACAATTTATAAAGGTAATATGTATAAAAAAGTCAAAAAAAAAAATAGAATGGAATTGAAAGAATCATTTTTTTTTTAATAAGAGAGCTAGTTAATATACCTAACTAGGCATTATAAATTAGAATTTAAAGGGATACTCTGGCAAAAGGCTCATACTATTGCAGAAGCCACATCGACCAAGTACCAAAAAAACAAAACATGAAATCTATGATAAAAAAAATAAATTTTTTAAGTTAAATTTTATATTACTAATATATTTTCTTCCTCTCTTTTACATTCATCCAAGCAATGGAAATCCTTCATTTCCCTCCTATTTCAGCACATTCAAACAACTCATTTTTCCTTCTTATTTCCACTCTCTTTTTTTCTTTCTTTTTCTTTTCTTTCCCTTTTTTTCTTTCTTATTTCCTCCATTATCCAAACAAAGCATTAAGAAAATTCTCTAAACTCATCCAAAATTCCAAATTCTCTCAAATCACTAAAACCTTCACTAAACTTGAACTTCCATCTTTAAAGTTTAAATTATAACAAGACAAACTAACCAGCTAGAAAAACTAAAATTGTTTAAAAACAAATTGACCAACGAACATTCAGATAAATTAAATTAGAGAAAGAAAAATTACAATATACCTAAACTAAATATTAAAATATTATGTTCCTAATTACTCTTAAATTTAATTTTAAAATTTTGATATAATAGTAAAAATAATATATCTTGATTTTAATAATTTTTTAAATTTAAAAAGTTTACTTTTTAATTTACTATAATTTAATATAATAAAATTTTTATTATTAATAATAAAAATATTTATTACCTTTTAAACTTTGTTATATATAAATTTTATTTAAATTTAAAATTATTCGTAAAATATACATGGAATGCACGATTAATTTAATAGTGTTTATAAATAAGAGAGTAATATCTATTTATGAGTGATATATTCATATTATTTAATAAATGTTTTAAAAATAATGTTCATGATATTAATTAATAACTTTTTGCAATCTAATCACCAAAAATAAAAATATATAAGTAAAAAACAAAAAATTCTGCTATCTGATGAACAAAATAAAAGGAGCTAGTCCTGCAGTTCTAGGTCCCTCTCTTCCTTTCTAGTGTTCCCGATCAACATTTCGCATTGTACATCAATCATTCATTCATTGTAAGTTCTTTCTCTGATTTCCCTTTCTTTCATCGCTGCGATTTCATGTTTTGTTTTTTGGTACTCGCTCGATGCGGCTTCTACAATAGTCTTGGGAACATTAACAAGCTCTCTTTTTCCAAAGAAGAAATGATTCTTCCAAATCCGTGCTATTTTTTATTTTTTGACTTTTTTATACCTATTAACTTTATAATTTGTCTGGTCTGATATATGAGTTTTCCTTGGAAATCAATTTTATAGTCGTTGTGAGTCTAGAATTGAGGAAAGAATATGATTTTCTATGAGGTGATCGGCTAATATCTCTCTTTTTATATGGAATCTTTTTTTATTGATTCCCACTCTTTTAATATAAATTGCAAAATGAGATGCAGGGAAGACAAATCAATTTCTGTTTTGGAGGAGGAAATTTTACTCAAATTCAAAGATTTCATGACTAGATAATGGCTAATTTTACTATGTTTCATTTTTTTTGTATTTTTCTAGGTGCTAAAAATCATTGGTAAATATATGGTAGTTATTTTTGTTTATCATATGAATGTAAATAACTTATATGCTTACATTGGATGCTGCCCCTTCAAAATTGAAAAATTCCATGATTGAAAAATTCCATGAGATATTGATCTTTGGGTTGAGAACTTGTATGGAAATATTTTTTTATGATCGTGAGACAAGAATAGTTTTTCATGAAGTTACCGAAGGACCTTCAAATCATTAAGTCAATCCATGTCAAAGATGTGTAATGAAGTAATTGAAAGAACAATTTTATGTGGGTACAAACATTACAAGGATCAGTTATTTTTCTTGGTGGATTCTGTTGTAATTTTTTTAGGAAGACAAGGCATTACGAAGGTTTGATTGTAAGGCCTCCTACCTACAACGTAAATCGTAACTAGTAGCCCACTCCTAGTGGCTTCAAGACAGATAGTTCTGATATGCAACAACTATAGATGATCCCTACTCATAGGGTTTGGAAGTGATGATTACTGATAAATGGCTTAGTGGATAAAAAAATATTAAAAAAAAAGTTAAATAATTAAGGAATGGAATGGATAGAAGCATTATGAAAATTTCTTAGTATATTCTTGTGACATATGAGACAGACATCATCCTTATATATCTATATGAGACAGACATCATCCTTATATATCTATCTATCTCTTTATATATAGGACATAAATTTAGTTTTTGTCCTCTTTTTTTTATCAAATAATATATCTATATAATTTTTATTAATAATGACAAATAGGTGGATACAATTCCCAACAAGTGAGAACTCCAATCCAAGCAATTGTGTTAATTAGAGATGAGTTTGTTGTATCAAAACTTTCTTGTATCCTAAGATAGAGGTGACTTTGCTAGGAGGTACACATTCGTAACCAAACCAATCAATATGCTTATATGCATCATAGTTTTACAACTCCTAAAAAAATAATGAAAATACAACAACAACAGAAGTTTTATCCACTAGGGGTTGGCTACATGGATCACATGATATCATTCGGCTCGATCAAAGACCAAATTTTCTAAAATAGTATTTACTATGAGGTCTCTTTTAATATTTTTTTCTCAAGTCCTTTTTCGCCTCTATCTACCCCTCTTCACAAGACTAAGAATAATGCTAAACCATCTTCTTACTAATGCTTCCAATGACCTTTGCACATATCTATACCACCATAACCGATTTTCTATTATATTTTTTTTTCAATAGATGTCACAGCATTATCTCCTCATATATGGTCATTGTGCATCTTGTCCTTTCTAGGGTATTCGTATGTTCGTCTTAACATTCTCATCTATGTCACTCCCATTTTTTTCTGTATTGTTCCTTTAAAGGCAACATTTACTACCACAAAGGATAGTTGGTCATCTAGTGATTTGGTAAAACTTTCCTTTGAGCTTAGTCGGTACTTTGACATTAGAAATAACCTTCGATGCCTTTCTCCACTTTAACCACCCAGCTTGTATTGTGTAACATCTTTATTAATTTCTCTACCTTTTTGTGGAATAGATCCTAAAATACTTATAAGTGTGAATGAGCAGTAGTACGTCATCTCCAATTTTGTTTCTTGCAAAATAATGAAAATAATCAAAAAAGGTTGTTTCAATCCCAGGAAATAGCATTTAATCTACTATAAACATCTCCAACACTATCTATCAACCCACAGAAAATTTTCTCCTTATTCCTTTAGAATACCCAAGATAGGAGGTGCATACACTGCCAAAGACTAAGATCAATCAGATCCTTCAGAAAGGATCTTGTCAACATAAACACAGTTAAAGAAGAGGAGATGAAGCCTTAGTACCCCTAACAAGGGTTACTCTAAACCCCAAATAGTGTGAGAGATTTCGTAGGACCAAAACAAACAAGTAAAGATACAAAAACCATTAGAATACTCTTCCAAGATACCCCACCATTCTGATTACACGACGGTCAACAGGGAAACATCAATGTAATCACATTTAGCACCACACACACAGGGAACAAATTATTGATGTATTTCCATCCAGATATATGCATTAAATCTCAGAGAAATTTTAGTTTTAGAAATCTTACGAGTCACTGCCATATTCCTCTTCATAAACAAAAGTGCTGAATGCTGGTCCCATTGCTCCTTTAGCCTCTGGACCAAGGTGACCACCATCACCACTTTTATTCCTCTGTTACAGAAACACTAGGAGTTAGGCAGAGCAAGGCAAAAATAGACACACAAAGAATGTAATTAAACATACTACTTTCATTTTAAATATAAATTTTCTTCCTTTTGATGAATGAAGTAGTGATTCATCCTTCCAAAGCAAAATAAACGGGCTTATTAGCTCACCATAGATGAGCCATCAAGCCAAGAAGGATATAGCTCTGTCACAATGTCAATGTACTTCTGCATTGCTTCTTCAGGAGGCATAGCACCCAATTTCTGCCACGCTTGCCTACAAAAGGACGAAGAGAGGCGGCAGGGAATTAGCACCAAATAAAACACACAAAGAAAGAACCTTATTTGATCAGCTGGGGAAAAGGGTTAAATACAATAGTCAGTAATAGCACATAAGATATTCCTCGCATCATCAGGCTTCAAAATTATACATTTTAACATAACTAATACCTAGATAAAAAGGGAAAAAAAACAAGAAGAAGAAGACGAAGAGGATTTACTGTTGTAGTATCAGTCTCAGCTTTAATAGTACAACTCACAAATACATCCAAAATAAGTTCAATAATCGCAAATCCCACATACATTTCAATCATTGCTATTTGAACATATGAAACAGCACAAAAGACCCCAAATACATATTATAAACCCTCCCTTCAAAAACATTGCGTACACTTCAAGCTCTTCCCTTTTCCTTTTCCTTTTTTTCCACTATCCCAATCAATAAAACAATTCTACGGAAAGTAAACAAGCAATGTGTATAAAAAAGTGAATAATACCATTTGGCTCGAGCAGTCATTTTGAGGGGCGAAGGTTGGAGCGTGCTGCAGGGACCTTCAGTAGCAATCTTGTACAACCCGTAAAGCTGAAGCTGCACGTCACTGGACACCTTCTGCGACAGACGATCGGCGGCGGCGGCAGCGGCAGCGACAAAAGCGGGGGCAGCGCTGAAGGCCTCGTCTAATTCCGTGGTTTCCACCCCTTCCCAATCGTCGTCGTAGTCATCGTCAAGGCTCTCGTTCCTCACGCTGCCCTGCTCGGCCATCACTGACTCCTCCTCGAAGGGACGAGTGGCATCGGAAACGACGTCTTCGTTTTTGGCATCATCGGGTTCCGCGCGCGTGGCGGTGGCAGTAGCGGTAACGGTGGCGGTGGCGGTGGCGGCGCGTGTGATGGTGAGATTGTCTTCATTGAAGGAAACAACGATGGAGATGACCTTGGCGAGAACGTAGGAGAAAATGAGACCAACTAAAATGGATTGCTGGAGGGACTGCCACTCGCCCATGGTAGACGATGAAACCCTAGAGAACTGAGATAGCTTAGGATTTTGGGAAATTGTTTGGGTGGTAAGAATAAGCTAAAACCCTAGCATGTGGTTGGAGAGAAGGAAGGAGAAACCATTGGGATTGACGAAGGCATTGAGGAAGATTTCGAAGGAATTGAGGAAGATTTCGAAGGAATTGAGGAAGATTTCGAAGGAATTGAGGAGAGAAACCATGCACTAGGATGGGAGAGCGAGGGATCTCTCCGTGTGGGTTGGCGCATGGAGCAGTTATCAGGTGCTTCAAGGATACCTGTGCTTTGACAACATCTGGGTTCTAACACTGACACGTGTATCGAGTCAGTGAGTTGCACAGAGTTGGGGACCGAGAGCGGTGATTCAAAAGGTTAAAGGGAACAGAAAAGCAAAAACAAATTTGGAATATTTTGCTTTACCACCTCGTTTATGGGACTTTGTTTCCCTTTACTTTGCTGAAATTTTTATGAAATTTTTTCCAGTGTTATTTGAATCGAACAAATTTCTATGTGAATCTAATTTTAAGTTGGTGAAATCTTAAGAATGAGCCGGACCAGCATATCGTTAATTCATTAGATAAAAATAAACCCAGCCTAAAGAAATGGAATTTATGATATTTGATATAGGTAGGTAAAATTAGTTTTTCAATTTTAGAGTAAATTTTAATTTTGTCCTCATAAAAATTGAGTGGAGAGAAATTGTGTATAAGAAATTAAGAATTGAAGGTGAACTTATTTTATATATCACTTGTTTTATCTGGAGGTGAGGATTTAATTCCGTTGACATGTGAAAATATGAAAAATTGAGAGCAAGATTTCTGCTTTGACCATTTTATCCTTTGCTGTATGGTAGATGAAGTTCACCCTCCTCCATCGCTAAAAGTACCAAAGCACAAAACTTTAATACCTGTAATCCATCCAACGTAGGAAATCTAGACAGTGTAAACAAATGAATGGTTAAGGAGTTTTAAATACGGAAACAATACTTGCAAGAGGAGAGTGGTCGTTCTTGCTTTTAAATTCGTTAGCCATGTCCAATCTGATGTCAAATTGAACTCTAGGTGAAAGGGGCTTTTCTGCCAAATACGATATATATATATATACTTTCCTTTCAATGATTTAATCAATCTAAATGTATATAAGAAAATAATTTAGTTCTTTCTTCTTCCATTTCACTTTTTTTTTCTATTTCTTATTTCTATTCCATTTTACTTAATTGTTTTTTTTTTCTAATTTTTTCAATCTAAACAGAATGTTAAAATTTTATTATTTAAATTATTTTTTCAAATTTTTATTGTTTTAAATTCATTTTTAAACAATGCTAAATTTGATGGAAATTTATTGAAAATTAAATATTTTTTCATAATTATTAAAATTGATTAAAAAATTATACATATTAAATTTTATCAATATGTTAAAATTTAATATATATTTTTAATAAATTTAAATATAAAATGCTAACACTAGAAATACTTCTTATCAAATCTCAATTTTTAATATTTTTATTTTTATTTTTTAATAATTATTAAAGAACATTTAGTAAAATTTTATGGTTTGATTATATACTTTAAAAAGATACTAAATATATGGATGACTAACCAACTGATTCTAACTCAAATTCTACAGAGATTTAATTAAAATAAAAAAATATTCATTCTCTTATCATTTAAACTGTTGGATTGATAATCTAATAAATTATTAATTTATTGTTATTTTTCATAATTATTAATTTATTGCTATCTTTTATAATGTGTTCATAAATTTTAGTTGATGTATGATCTTATAATTTAACAGATAATTTACCTAATAATGATGTTATGAGATTTCTTTTATATTTTTTTTAATATTTTTTATATTTCATTAATTATATTTTTTTTAGCTTAAACAAAAACTGTTTACCTCATCCATTTTGAAAAAGATTGAGTTTTGTGTGGATCCCATACAAATAAAACTTACCATCATGTAATTTTAACATATAAAATATTTAAAAATCTGAATGGAAATATGTTTTATAAATTTTAATTTTAATTTAATAAACTATTTAATTTTAATAACTTTTCTTGTATTCACTTATCAATATTATTAAAATGTATAAAGTATTTATGAATAGTTTTTAACTCAAGCTCATACAAATAATTAATAAAATAATAGTATCATTTAAAATGAAAGAAATTTGTCTCATTTTCTTATGTCACAGCACTTATTAGCTATGACTAACCATCGGTGTTATTTTTATTTCTAACAGCCAGCCATAGTTACTTTAAAAAAACGATTATTTATAATCACTTCACAAACCATGTTGTGTCTTTTCTCATACATATAATTGCACGAACTTTATCAACGGCCTAATTTTTTGATAATTCTATTTTAGAAAAAAAAATCATTTCATGACAATAGCAACAACTTCGCGTTGTTTGTCAAAAATCTCATATTCTTGTCTATTTCACAATCTTCCTTTCCTAATACTTTGTTGGGTAACAATGTTTTCTCCGCATTTAGGTTATTATTTTTATTTAATTATTTAATTTATATTTACATAATAAGTTTGTTATTTGAATGTTAATTATGATATTCTTTATTATATATGCAACATTTATGGGATTTCATATTTTTCAATTAATGATTTTCTTTCAGGTAACTTTTAATTATTATTATTTATATTTTTATACTTCATATTTTAAAAACTTTGCATAATTTTTCATATTTTTAATATTTAGTTGTACATGACACTTATAAATTTATTTAAATAGTTTGATTTTGTAATGAGATATCAATCCCAATAAAAATTTTAATACATATCCTACAATTAGATTTACCTTTTTATCTTATATAGTTCATTCGCTAATGTAAAATCTAGGTTTTTTATACTTTTTAGTTATTGACAGAATTCAAATACTCTCATTTATTTACAAAAGAGTTCTACTTTAAAAAAAAAAAACAAGAGCAAAATAGTCAATTTATTGATGTTAGAATACTCAAAAAAAAATTTCAATGTAACATTTATACTTCCATTAATATACAGAGTTATCTATCCTTATACAACATATAAGGATTATTATTATAAAAATTTATTACATTCTTCATCATAAGATATTCACTGCTTATGATAAAATTTTATAGAATGTGAGAAAGTAAAATATTCCAAGTTTACGAATTAAGAATTTTGTAAAATTCTTTTGGCTGAAATAAAATTGTTTTTATGATTTTTAATTAAAATTTTATTATTTATTAATTTTTATTATTTTGAAAAATATTAATTTATATAAATATATTATTTGATAAAAAAAAGTACAAAAATTAAATTTATATCTTATATATAAAGAGATGGATACATATATAAAGATGGTGTCTGTCTCATATGTCAAGATTATATTAAGAAATTTTCATAATGCTTCTATCCATTTCATTCATTAATTATTTAACTTTTTTTTTATATTTGTTATCCACTAAGCCATTTATCAATAATCATCACTTCCAATCCCTATGAGTAGGGATCACCTATAGTTGTTGCATATCAAACCTTCACAATGTCTTGTCTTTCGAAAAAAAATTACAATGCAATCCACCAAAAAAAATAATTGATCCTTGTAATGTTTGTATCCACGTAAAATTGTTCTTTCAATTACTTCATTACGCATCTAGCCTTTGATTGATTTAATGATTTGAAAGTCCTTTGGTAACTTCATGAAAAACTATGATTCACAGTGAGTACTAAAAAAACAAAACATGAAATCGCAGCAATGAAAGAAAGGAAAATCAAAAAAAGAACTTACAATGAATGATTGATGTACAACTCAAAACATTGATCGAAAATCTTAAAAAGGAAGAGAAGGACCTAAAACTGAGGAATAACTCCTTTTATTTTGTTCATTAGATAGTAGAATTATTATTTTTACTTATATATTTTTATTTTTAGTGATTGGATTGCACAAAGTTATTAATTAATATCATGAACATTATTTTTAAAACATTTATTAAATAATATGAATATTTCACTTATAAATAGATATTACTCTCTTATTTATAAACATTATTAAATTAAGCATGCATTCCACGTATATTTTATAAATAATTTTAAATTTAATTAAAACTTATAAATAACAAAATTTAAAAGATAATAAATATTTTTATTATTAATAATAAAAAATTTATTATATTAAATAATAGTAAATTAAAAAGTAAATTTTTTAAAAGTAAAAAATTATTAAAATCAAGATATTATTTTTACTATTATATCAAAATTTTAAAATTAAATTTAAGTAAGAGTAATTAGGAACATAATATTTTAATATTTAGTTTAGGTATATTGTAATTTTTCTTTCTCTAATTTATTTTATCTGAATGTTGGTTGGTCAATTTTTTTTAAACAATTTTAGTTTTTTTACTTTTAATATTTAGCAAATTTGATCTTTTATAAAATAAATTTAAATTATTATTTTTTATCCAACTTTTTAAAATTTTTTTAATGATATTGAAATATGAAATCATTTTAAAAATTTAAAATGAAGTATATTTTATAAAATGTGAGTGATTTTATAAAAAATAATGTTAAGATTTTCGTAACATTTCTTGTTTACGTAAATTATTCAATAAAACTAAGTATTAGGGTCATAAATGAAAATTAATGATTAAGAATCTTAATTAAAAATAAAAGTACTATTAAGTAAAAATTTGATTAAGATTAAACAACCATTAATTATTTAATTGATTTAAGCAAGATAATAAGTATTTAATTAAATAGATTAATTTTAATAATTAAGTTAAGCATTTTTAATCTTTAATCACATAATTAATTATGTTTAGAAATTTTAATTAAATCATAAAAATTCAAATTTAAGACTAAAAATATTTTTTAATAAAATGACATCACAAAGTAGAAAAAGGTAAAACATAATAAAAATTTATGAATTTTTTAATTAAGATTAAATGCATCAAACACTAAAGATTAATTCAAAGTTACTTAAATCATTCTTATACTATGGTGTCATAATTTTTTAAAATTAAAATTCTAAAAATTTTAAATAATTTTTTTTTTATTTTTACTTTAACTTAGAAATTTTAATTATTTATCATTATTTATTAAATCTTAGATGTTGATTTTTTTTCATTCTAATTTCTTTTTGTTTTTTTTTCCAACTTTCTCTTGTTTGTCAAGTGATAGAAATTTTTTTCCCAAACCATCATTTCTTCTATTTCTAACATTTCATTATTAAATAGCTTTCATATGTATAAGCAATTTAAATTATAAAAGAAAAAGTGGAAAAAAATAAAAAAAAATAGTGAAAATAGAACAAAAACTTAAGTTATTTGTATAAAATAAAAATGAAGGAAATTCTTTACCTATGTTTGGATGGACTAAGTAAATGTAGAGAAAGAGATATGTATTTCAATATATAGACAATTTTAATATATGGATAACAATGCTCTTATTGCTGCATCAAACAACTACGACACTTATGATTCATGTCCAGTTACTTTTTCTTAATAAAACAAAATTTATTTTGTTTTATGTTGGTGTTCGTTTTTTACTTCTAATTTAGTGAAATAATTTCTCCATTTCCTTTCATCCAGCAAAGGGGTCTAAACGTTTCAAGACTTTGTAAAAAATGAGTTTAAGACATTCATCATCAACACTTCCATGAAATACAGGTCAACGTGTGCAATGTTATTCTTAGTTATAAGCACACTATTATAGAGTAAATATCCATGCAATTCCAGAAAGCTTTTTTTATGTTTGTCTAAATTAGGATAATCAACATGAATGTCCATTTTGTAGGTGGAAAGAGAGTGACGTGCAATTGAACCCAACATTTTTAACATCATAAAAATTCTTATAATTAGAGAAGTTAAAATATTGGTTAAGGTGGTTCTTCATAGAAAAAAATGTGTGCAAGAGAATGTTGAGATTCTAAAGAAAAAAAAAACGTCATTGATTATTCTTCACATTTCTCTTCTCTTCATTGTTTGCAATAATTTCTTCATATGCTAGGTGTATTACTTTATAAATTGTAGAACATGTAACTAAATAGTCAAATAGAATCCTAAGTTGTCTCCATTTTTTTGTAAATCAATAGCTATTCATTCTGTTAATGTGTACATGTTAGGTTTAGTTGTAAGGGAGATGTTGTAGCACCTACAATTTTCTCATGATAGACCGCCTAAATTACAAATATCCTTTAGTAAGAAATAAAGTAAATATAAGAAAAAAAACCTAAAATAAATTAAAGAATTTTTAACAAATAATGAAAATATCCTTGCACTAAAATGATACAAATAAATGTGTAGGTAACCCAAAATATGAGTTAAAAGACATTCTAAAGGTTTAGAATTCATCAATAATGGTTAGAAAGTTATAAGAAAATTTTAAAAACAAAAAGGGAATGAAAATGCTCTAAAAAATGCTCAAAATAGCCTTAGAAAGCTCTGTCTTCTATAAAGGTTAAACTATTCTAGAAAAAAATGGTAAATAGCATAAGAATGATTCGAGAACAAACAAATGAGTGTTAAAAACATTGGGAGAATAGTTTGAAAATTTTCTGAAAAATTCTCAAAAAATTATCAAAAGGCTCTTGAAAGGTTAGGAAACAAAAAATATGAAACAAAAATGCATGAAATTGACATGTGGAAAATGAGGTGATGACTCACCCTATGAATCATCACATCATTTATGGCATATAAGATAAAAGTATTAATGAGAAGAGATAAAATTAATCCTGTTAAAGTAAATTAACCTTGACTAATTAAAATTAATCATACTTAAAATAAATTAACTTTGATTAGTATTAAATTAATCTTGATTAGTGTTAAATTAATCTTAAAGGATAATTTTTTATATTTACATTTAATATAGAAACTGAAAATTGCATGTAAATGGACCTTAAGTGGGAATTTAATTCCCAAATTCCCTAAAGTAGCCGAATTTGCTAGAGGCCAAGGACAAGTTTATTTGCTTCATTATCAACCTTCTAAACACTTACGGTTTGTTTTGATGGGGGAAATAAGAAGGAAGGAAATAGGGGGTATGGAAAGGTTTTCCGTTGTTTGTTTGTGCAAGGAAACAGGAGGGAAGAAACAAATTTTTACGGGCCCCACTAGATTTTATTTCTCCCCTGAATTGGTGAGAAAAAGGAAGGAAAAAACTTGCATCCTTTATTTTTTTAATATTAAATTGTTAAAATTATTATATTTATAAAAATATAAAAAATATAATACTATATTAATAGAAAAACATGATAAAAAAATTAATTTTTTAAGTTTAATTTTATATTACTAATATATTTCCTTCCTCTCTTCTCCATTCATCCATACAATGGAAATTCTTCTTTTCCCTCCTATTTCAGCACATTCAAACAACTCATTTTTCTTCTTGTTTCCACTCTTTTTTTTTCTTTCTTTTTCTTTCCTTTCCCTTTCTTTCCTTCTTATTTCCTCCATTACCCAAACAAAGCATTAAGAAAATTCTCTAAACTCATCCAAAATTCCAAATTCTCTCAAATCACTAAAACCTACACTAAACTTGAACTTCCATCTTTAAAGTTTAAATTATAACAAGAAAAACTAACCAACTCCCGCCACCATCACTAGGAGAGTGGATCACCAAGGAGGAGGAAACCAACTTCAAAAGACCTATCAAATCTTTGTAAAAGTCTTCAACAAGTAGGATCTTTATCATATAATTTTTGTAAGTTTTTAATTATGTGTTTATGACGTGTTTTTCTTCTCTTTTTGGCGAATCTCTCTCTAATTATATGGATCCCACTTGCTTGAGTTTGATGGAGTTCAAAATTGTCCTTGACGGATAAAAATGAGCATCATTAAGTTTTTGGTGATTTTTGGAGGTTAAACTAAGTTTTGATGGATTAAAGTTCTTCTTATAACCTTTAGAGAAATTTAATCGGTTAAAATTTCTTAAAAATGATTTTTAATGGTTTTAGGCAGACTTGAGAATTTTTGTGAAAGTTTTGAGATGCTTAAAGTAAGGGATGAGTGGGTCTTGGAAAGATCTAGTGGATCTCCACTTGAATGTCTTGAAAAGGCTTTCTTTATGAGCTTTATGATTAAAAAGTGTAAGCTTGCTTGTCTCTTCTTAAAAGATTTAATCTTGAACTTAGACTTTGATAAAAGTCTAGATCTAAACCCATGTGATAATAATCCTAAAAGACTAAAGAGGTTAAATCACAAAATTTACAAACTTAACTCAAAACTTGGACCTTAAAACTACTAAGAGCACAATTGAACTTATGACTAAAAGTTAAACAAAACACTTAAGATCCTCCATGGTTATGACCAAAGCTATGGAGTAAAGACAAATCTTGATAGACTCAAAAGCATATGATGTAACAAGTGCTAAAATTCATGACACAAAGGTCAAGTGAGAATAAATTGAGAAAAAGACCCTTGCTTGGACAAAGAGTGGATTTAGCCACTCTCCATTAAATTAAGGAAACTTGAGTTTAAAATTTTGGTCCCTTCCACCATGCTTAGATAAATTGGTGAAAGTAAGTTAAAAATCTTGTTAGCACTTAAAAATGAACTCAACTATGTTAAGGTGGTGATTAGAAATCAATTATGGAGTTGTGAGGGTGTGATGAACCATTCGGTCGTGCGTACCAAGTAAAAAGGAACAGTTCTAAAAATATCTAAGTTGGTGTAGTTTAATAGTCTAAGTTCTAACTAGTATAAATCCACTTCTAATGTAAGAAAAAAATGAATCATAATGCTTTAAGAGCTTGGGGAAGAGGTTTAGCCACCTATAAGATAATTAGGTAAAGTAGGTTAATTTAGATGTTTAAAGACATTTAAATAGAATATGAGTAAGAAGCTTTGAATTTATAGGTAAAGAGGTAAACAAGTAAATTAATTAGTGGTTCAAACTTGATTAGTAAAGTTATTAGTCAAGAAAGCTTAAAACTTTTAACACTTAAACTTGAAATAATAAAGTTGTGCATAAAACATCCAAATTGATGAACACAAAGAAGAAACATCCAAAGAGGTCATTCAGTCAACTAAATTATAATTTCACCATTTCGTGATCTTACATTAAATATTATTAAGAGAAATGTAATCTTTGAGAAAAGGAAAGATTGAGAGTTAACCTAGAAGGATGAGTGGACTAGGTTTCTATGAGATATATATCATATTATAAAATAAAATAAGATGTAGAAACTCTTAGAGGAAGGTTGCATGTTGTCCAAGAAATTTACATAAAGCATAATTAAGAAATCTTGATTAGAAGATAAATTTCTAATTAGAATAATTTTGCTAACTTGTTGTATCACCTTATAAGTGCACAAATATTAATGTAAAATGTATGTTACATACTCTTGATTTTTTAGAAATGTGATGTGATGCTCATGTGTGGATGCTAAATATGAAGCTAGTTTGGATTAGAAACTATATGTTCATGACATATTGGTTGGATTGTTTGAGCATGCATTTTATCTAGAAGCTTTAAAAATGAACCTAATTAACTAAGGGATCACTAAAAAAAGAACTTATTTGAAAAGTCAATACTATTTTTAATGTTCTTTATGCACATTTAGAAAGCAAAAGGATCCTTCTAAGATGGACACAAAAGAGTTCTTCAAAAGTCCTTCTATTATGAAGTGATAGGTCTTCAATGATTATAATGGTGATGACCATCAAGGAATGAACTCATGTCCTAAGAATAGAAGGTAAAGTGGCAGAGTCAGTGAAAAGATATTATTTGACTAAAATGTATGATATATCTATGATATAGATTATCACCAAGAGAGTGATAGAGAGATGAGAAGAATTATGTTTAAGACATGGATGAAATGATAGCCAAATGATATATGCGATATTGATGTAATATGATCTCAAGAGTATGTAAAGTGTATGAAATCTAGAATAAGTAACTTGTATACTTATGATAAAAGTTAGTTCTTACAATTGTAAAAATAAATTCACTTTAGGATTTTCTTAAAATTAAAAGTGAACCTATATGCATATAATGTTTCTTAATAAATTGAAATGACTAAGATGAAAATGTGGACACACAACTATATGGTACAATCCTACTAAGAAACTTAGTTTCTCACCCTCTTCCACCATTGTCTTCCTATATGTTCCAGATGTCTTTCACTACAACAGTAGTATTCATCAAGCTTAATAACGTTAATTGATCTGCTAACGCTCATGGGTTGGTCATCACAGCCTAATAAACCACCATTCTGTTGATTTATCTGCAGAAAATTAGTTATAATTACAATATAATTTATGATTATTTAATTGTAATTCTACCTAATTTCCCTTATTTTTGTAGGAATGGTCACGCAAGCAAAGAATCCAAAAATAGGAAAGTTTTGGACCAAAAAGAGGGCAAAAGAAGCATAATGAGATAATACATCTAATGTGACCATGACATGTCAGCCTTATAGTACTCCAAGATTACGTAGAATGGTCGTGACGGTTAAGGAAGCGGCTAAGTCAAGCCCAGTCTACCACATTGAAATCCTAATCCACACCTATAAATGGGAGGCTCTGCTACACCACATATCACCACCCTCGGCCCCATAAGCCACGCCACTCTCCAGGGCGTAAGCCTATCACTACCCTGGAGACACACATTCCATTCTTATCTCTCTTTCGGTATCGTCCCGTAGGATCTTGGAAGCAAAAGCTCTTTCACAATGTAAGTTACAACGTCTTATTGTCAGCTTTGCTGACACTATGATTTTGTCATTCTTTTTATAGAATTAGGATTATGGATTGTTTTATTTGATTAGTATGCTCTTATTTATCTTATCTCTCTACGTGTAACTAATTCCCAAATCATGGGTCTTGGTGAAACTTATAATATAACTAATTGAACCCTTTTTCCTTTTTATAAATGATTTGGTATTTCTATTCAATTGTGTTTTCCTTATTATACATAATTAATTAATGAGAATTAATTTCTAAGTTAATTGGGGGATAGACGATCGTGCCATTGCCTAATTAACAAAACTATAAGGTAAACTGAATCTAAGGGTTTTGGAGGATCAATTGGAATCCTTGATTTCTAATCAGTTATTAATTTAACAAGTCTGCATCTTCTTTATGCTTCTCTTAATTACATACCTTGCATGATCATTGGGGGTAGTAACTTAAGAGAAAGAATATTATTATTGCAAGATTATTAGGTAGTAATAGAATGAGAACGAATGGTTAGTAATTGACTCAAATCATTCATTAGGGAGCTGGGATGAAATTGGATAAAGTTTTAAGGGAAACCAAAATCCCTTATCTTTCCATAATTGACTTCATATGTGTTCTTTTGCCTTTGAATTTTCTATTCTTATTTTATTTTAATTTTATATTTACTTTAAATATTTCTAAACAAACCATTTTTTGGTGAACTCAACAATTAGGATTTAATCATTATTTAAGATTGTTGAAATAGTCTCTGTGGGAATGATATTAAGGGTTTTAAATACCCTTTTCTACACTGATGGGTGCACTTGCCCGTGGGTAAGACTTTGAACGCACAGTAAACACACAACACAGCCCAAGCTAATGTGAGAGTCTATTTTTCTTTGGGTCACCTCTTTGTGTCTGCAATAATGAGCCCAAATTTTTCTACGAATAACTTCGCTATACCTTTGGAGGATTTGCATCGCAATGTGGCTTTTCCTCCACCATCAGGCTATCAAACACCCCTAGCAGCACCAATGGAAGTCTCGTCTTCCTCCAAAGTGGAGAATGATCCTCAAACATCCTCACACTACCACAGTTCTTCCCACATTGGTCATCGTAGGGTAGTTCCCCTTACCCTAAGCCTCACCCATTTCAGGCTTTCCAAGAGATGGGAGATGGTCTTTTATGCCTAAATGAGAGCTTGTGGCTGGAGTGTTGTTAGCCCCACTATTGAATTGTTATTTGGAATGCAGAAGTTAAGCTTGTGTCTTACTCAATAATTTATATTTTGTAGATAGGATAGTAGTAGTTATGTGTAATAATGTGTAATGTATGAAATATTTGTATAATCTAAATATATGATGTATGAAAGAGGACTCATATACTAGTATTAATATATAGATTTAAGCACCTGTAATAATTATTAATGACTATATAAATAATAAGAAACGAGTTCTTTATGCATCATTTTTTTTATATTAAACCATCAAAATAAGTTAAGATGTGAGTGACATGCCTGAATTGTTTATTTTTCATTGTGACAATTACTATGATGAGGCTCGCATTTTTAACAAATTTTCTAAAAGAAAAAAAGAATTCATATATTTTCAATATCTGTAATTTCTAAAAGGATTCTGCATCATGAAGTAACAATCTAATAATAAAACTATAAATACAACATAAACATATAACAGACTTCATTTTTAGTGAGTTACAGATGCCATTATACTTATGTATTATGAACAATATGGTTATAAGTGAAATTTTAAGTTTATGTTTTCATCCATTCCATCTACCCTTCAATGTTATATTTTATTTTTGGGTATTGAAATTTTCTCCCATTCAACATGCAAGCATGAATTGATGGTTTCGATGAAAATTTTGGGTCCTTTTCAAACATTTATACTTATGATATGTAGTGCTGCATTTTGCAGGTATTGCTTTATGTGCATTTGTATATTCGACAATTTTTATTCTAATAAAAAAAGAAAAAACTATATTAATCTAAGCCAAATTGCTAATTTCCTTAAATTAATATTCAAATTTCTCATTAACCAATCTTTCCATATGGATGCAATGATGTGAACATGTATTTTGCATTTTTTTTATCCTCAATTCTGAAACAGTTTTCTTTTGTCAAATGATATTGGAGGCTTCATAAAAGATAATTATGTTGTGATTTGTAAAATTAAAAATAGAAATTAGTATGTAGGATATAACTAGATATTGGGAGGACGTTACTTTCTTTTTACTTAGGATACCATGTTCTAAACATTGAGCCATAATATTAGGTGAAGAAAGTTCTTTATTGCAACATAGATACTATATTGCTTTGGGTTCCATAAGTGAATCATTCAAATAATGTTCAAATTTGAACAAATTTGTTAAGAATGGTGTAAGACTTGATGCTTTAGGTACCCATCTTATTTGTATTGTTGAAGAAGAGTATCAATCTATTGTTGCATAAAGTTATAAGGTCTCCGATCCAAAATGAATTTGGGAAAAGAAGGTCATACAAATTGGTGTGACTAGTAAGAGTTTAGATAAGGTTGAAAATAGTGAAGAAAATAAAGGAAAGGTCAATTATAATTGTCTCTAAGTTTTCTTATGTTATATATATCTCAACTCGAAACAATGAGTGGGAAAAATGTTTTCAACAAATGATATGTTATTCCCCACTTTTAGTTTTACCATCTTAAGTGTCAAAGTTATATTTTATTTTAATTTTCAAGAATAAATTTTTCTAAATTCATCAAATTCCATAAAATACTTGTATTTTGAGACTACATTCTTGAATACATTTATTTTGTTGTTTAATATGCATAGAAACAGGATATGGTATCCATAAGCAATGAAAAATACTAAAGTAAATATAAAAAAGGAAATTAAATAGAAACAAACTTTGTCATCCCATGCATATTTTCCAAGGATGAGATATTCTTATGGGAAAATGCTTTAATAGGATAGATAGAGACAATTTTTTAAAATGCCTCCATATCTTTTGTGAAACATATATTTAAGAACCGAAAAGATAGATATTAAAAATACTTGTATCTTGACATCTAATAATATCCGTTTTTTACCAAAGCTCATGAGTTGAGTGTAAAATTGGATTGTGTGTGCTTGAGAAAGATCATGAAAATATTAACCATCTACTGAAGAGAAAATAAAAAGGGAGACTTATAACTATATGTTAAAGCAAACCTAACAAATCCTAAGTGCTTAAAGAGTCAAATTAGTTGAGGCAGTCCTACTAACCCATATGATGAAAGATGTTTTACTCCTAAAATATATCTACAAAAAGTTTGAAAGAATGAATATTTGGGAGTCAATAAGTGGTACTATGGAATGTTATTCATTCCATAGGAAACATTTGTACAAACCTAACTGGCTTACCACATGCTTATGAACACTTCACAACGCTTGATACAAGTTTTACAGGAATATTTTGCAACAACTATGATGCAACAAATTGTTGCTTATACAAAGAAAGACCATTTGGTGATTCCTACAAAATAAATAATAATAATAATAATAATAATAATAATAATAATAATAATAATAATAATAATAATAATAATAATAATAATAATAAACACCATAGTCCATAATCTTTTATATGGCATAGGTTATAAGGACTTTCTGTCATTCAACAAATCTTAGCTAAGGAGTGGAAAGAATCCAAGAAAAAAAATTAACCAAAACAAAATATTTAATATCTATATTTTTTAACATTATTTTTAAATTGTCATTTTAGCACTAACGAAAGCACAAGTATGATTTGATCCTAAAATTTTAATATCTATATGTGCTTGTTATAGGAGCCTACTCATGGTGTCATGTTAATGCATTATCATAGTTATATAAAATATTTTTCTATACGAGTCCTTCAAAAACAGATAGTTACTCATGTCTATTCAGTATAGTTTTCAATGTGACAATTTATAATTTATTACTATTATAGTAGCCTTCATCTATATATGATCATAAATCTCAAAATGCTAAACAAAAAGATGTTGTAACCGAAATTACGATGAAATAAGGAACTCATTAAAATTAGAAAGAATTCATATGATTGTGGAGTTGCTACAAAATTTTTATTTTAAATAAAAAATATTTGGAAAAAAACCCTAACAAAGGAAAAATTTTAGGTTAAGGAACCGATTACGAATAGGAAAGGTATTAGAACCCTATTTGCTTGTTCTAAAGAACGAGTTACCCTTAAATTGAGTGTGTAATTTTAATACTTTTTTGAAAATTGTTTGATCCCTTAAATAGAATACAAATAGATAAGTTTATGAAAAATAGTCTGACTGGATTTGATCTGCTCCTACGTATTTCCTGGTGCAGTGGGAAACTCAAGGCTATATAGTTCTAGTTAAGATACTTGATCTCTGAAAAATAAAAACTATAGATAAATAGAAATTTGTAGAAATTTATCTGCATATGCACAAGGTCCAAGGCAAGTGATAAGTGTCCAATAAGACACTTATTTGGAACATAATTCAATGTAATTGCAAGTAATTGAAGCATAAAACACCATTAAAACATGAGAAAATGACATAAAACTGAATAACCCATGCACAATCTAGAAAATACAGTTTTAGAGTCTTTTGGGAGATAAATTATCATAAATCTGATGTGTTTTAATTTCTGCAATCTGTTACAGGGTTTCGCGTTGGCAACGCAGTTGGGCCGCGTTGGACACGCGACGCTACAGACCAGTAGCTATAAAAAGCCTAGAACAGAACGAAAAGAGGGCATCATTCACTCTATCCACTGATCTATCTCCAGAACGAAGACCTAGAGGATAGAGCCACCGTTTCCCCATACGATGGTTCTATTCTAGGTGAAGAAGGAACCCTAGGACGGTAGACGAAGTGCATCTGCAGCGTGTTGCCATGATCATGACTTTCTCTTCTTCCTCTGTTTTCTTCTTCTCCATTATGTGTAACTGAGCCCCTGTTGGGGAAGGATGAATCCTTAACTGATCTTATGTAACCTAGATTTTGCATTTATTTAAGATTGTTTTCCTTTAACGTTGATTATTCATGTCTTTTCTTAATGCTTTTATGACTTGGCCACTTATAAATTGAATCTAAATTCTTTTTCACAATTGGGAAATTGGTTTAAGAATTAGAACTGGGATTGAATAACACAATTGTGAAGGCTCTAGGGATAGAGGTTTGCAATTGTGAGATCGTTTGAATTCTTGAACTTAAGGCTCACGTCAAATTAGGAATTGCTAAGGGATTAGGATTCCTAATTTGAGTGAAGAATTGATTAGTCAAGGGATTGACCTTCAATCAATAATTGTGAATTCGATCTTCAACCACATTTTACACCAACAAGTTTTGGCGCCGTTGCCGGTGATTTGTTTTTCAATATTGAAAAGTACTACGAATACACTAGATTGAGCAATTCTATTTTATATTTCTGACTTTGTTGCATACTGATTCTTTCTTCGGTTTAATCTTGTTTAACTTGTTTGTGCGAGGTAAACAAGAACAGGAATTGATCTTTGAACTTGAGATTGAAATGCTCGCAAGAAGAAACCGAAGGGAAACAAGACTACGAAAGGTGCAACAAGAGCAACAGAGACTGCAAAGGACCAGGGAAGAAAACCCTTTGCATCACTCTATCATGGAGGAACATCCGCTTAACAGGAGAATTACGTTGGGAGAATACGCAGTCCCAAATTCTGCAGGTTGCAGCGCTAGCATTGTGAGACCACCAATCGCTGCCAACAACTTTGAAATTAAACCGGCACTACTCCATCTAGTGCAACAGGACCAGTTCGGAGGAAGTGAAGTGGAAGACCCGAACCTCCACCTTTCAAGCTTTCTCCAAATATGTGACACAATCAAGATGAATGGCGTCTCTGACGAAGCAATCAGATTAAGGCTATTCCCATTCTCTTTAAGGGACCACGCCAAGTATTGGTTGCAAACCCAACCAAGAGGAAGTATCGCCACATGGGAGGAATTGGTATCCAAATTCCTCATGAAGTACTTTCCACCCTCAAAATACAACAAGCTGAGAGGAGAGATCTCTTGTTTCGCTCAGAAGGAAGGAGAATCACTCTGTGAGGCTTGGGAGGGGTTCAAGGAGCTTCTGCGAAAATGTCCACACCCTGGCTTCTCCGATGTCCATCAAGTCCACATTTTCTACAATGGAGTTAAGCCAGCCACCAGACTCATCATAGATGCCTCAGCAGGAGGATCTCTCAATACTAAAACTGCGGAGGAGGCCATGGAACTGATTGAAA
Source organism: Canavalia gladiata (assembly GCA_037954105.1). NCBI lineage: Eukaryota > Viridiplantae > Streptophyta > Magnoliopsida > Fabales > Fabaceae > Canavalia > Canavalia gladiata. The sequence continues at coordinate 36,963,935 of CM075658.1, read as the reverse complement.
TAATGGCTTCCAACGAGTAACAATCACCAATTGACAGAAGTGCCCCCAAGAGGGGTGTGCTGGAGTTGGACACGCAAACTGCAATACTTGCTCAAAACAAGCTGATCTCACAGCAGCTGGAGGCTTTGACAAAACAGCTACAGGTCTTCAACGTAGGAATCCCTCAACCAGCACAAGTCCTGAAATGTGACTTTTGTGGGGGTGAACATGAAAACGGATGTTGTGACACAGACATAACAGGAACCTCCAGCTAGGAGCAAGTGCACTATATGGGCCAGCCACAAAGGCCTAAGTATCCTCCTTACTCCAACTCTTACAATTCTAATTTTAGGAACCAGAATAATTCTAGGAGGAACGGACAATATGCACAACAACAGCCTACCCAACAGTAGACAAACCAACTACAGGACAACTCCGTAGACTTGGGGAATATACTTAGCTAGTTCATGCAATCCACTCAAGCATCCATCAAGAATCTGGAGAATCAAGTGGGACAGCTGTCCAAACAACTCACAGAAAGAAATACTGGGAGTTTTCCTAGTGACACCACAGTGAACCCCAAGGAGCAGTGCAATGCCATCACAACAAGGAGTGGAAAGATGATAGAACCAAGGCTGCCCACAATACTAGAGACAACAGAGGACGTGGCTATACCAGCCAATGAGGTTGCTGACCCAGCAGACCAACCATCCAGAACTGAAACAGAAATGCAACCTGAAGAAGAACCAGCAGTCAACCCATAATCAGCAGCAAGGGAAATGCAGAAGAAGGACTTCCATGATAGGCCAGTGAGAAAAAGCAAAAGGCAGCTATTTGAGGAGGCCGTGGCCAACGGGGAAAAGGCTACGTCGGCAACGCCAAATGTCCCATTTCCTCAAAGGCTGAAGAAACAGCAGGAAAAGAGAAAGTTCTCTAGATTCCTGGATATATTCAGGAAACTGCAGATCAACATACCACTAGTTGAAGCACTGGAAGAAATGCCTTCATATGCGAAATTCATGAAGGAGTTGTTGTCCAAGAAGAGGAAGCTTAAGGAAGATGAAACCGTAGCTCTTACAGAAGAATGCAGTGCCATCATTCAAAGGAAGCTGCCTCAGAAGCTGAAAAATCCAGGATCTTTTGCAATTCCCTGCACCATTGGGAATTTGCAGATTGGAAAGGCATTATGTGACTTAGGATCCAGCATCAACTTGATGCCCCTTTCCATAATGAAGAAATTGGAAATAGAGGAGGTGAAGCCTACCATGATGTGCCTCCAACTAGCTGATCGATCAATTAAATATCCATATGGCGTTGTGGAAGACCTCTTGGTCAAGGTAGACAAATTCATATTCCCAGTTGACTTTGTGGTGTTGGACATGGAGGAAGATGCTGAAATTCCATTGATCCTAGGAAGACCATTCCTTGCTACAGAACGAGCGCTTATTGATGTGCAGCAAGGGCAACTGATGCTGAGAGTGCAAGATGAAAAGATAACGTTCAATGTGTTTGAAGCTATGAAACATCCTGCTGAACAGCCACATTGCATGAGGATGGACGCGTTGGCAACGTTTCCAGTAACCGCGTTGGCAACGCCACTGTCAGTCCCTCTTAAAAAACAGGACAGTGAGTCCATTCTTAAAGGAGTACTCTGGCAATCCAAAGGCCTGAGCCAGGAGAGAGAGAGAAAGAGAACCAAGATGTGGAGGAATGCATAGCCACACTTGAAGCTAATCCTCCTATGAAGTCAAGTTTACAACCCTCTGGAGGATTGCCAAAGGAAGAAGGAAAAGTGGACAGCCCACAGACAGAACTAAAACAGCTTCCATCTCACCTTCTTTATGCATTCTTGGGGGAAAAGAACACGTTTCCAGTAATTGTGAGCAACTCCCTCAATGAACAAGAAGAGGAGAAATTGTTGAGGATTCTAAGAGCTCACAAGTTTGCCATTGGATGGACTATTTCAGATCTAAAAGGAATAAGTCCTTCCTTCTGCATGCACAAGATCCTAATGGAGGAAGATTTTAAACCTGTAGTGCAGCCCCAAAGAAGGCTTAATCCAACCATGAAAGAGGTTGTGAAGAAAGAGGTCCTTAAGTTATTGGATGCAGGTATCATATACCCAATTTTAGATAGCTCTTGGGTCAGCCCAGTTCAGGTTGTACCTAAGAAAGGAGGGATAACAATGATCCCTAATGAGAAGAACGAACTTATTCCTACAAGGACAGTAATTGGTTGGCGTATGTGCATAGATTACAAAAGACTCAATGAGTCCACCAGAAAAGATCACTTCCCTCTTCCATTCATGGACCAGATGCTGGAGAGACTAGCTGGGCATGCCTACTACTGTTTCTGGACGGATATTCTGGTTACAACCAGATCGTGGTAGACCCCAAGGACCAAGAGAAAATTGCCTTCACGTGTCCTTATGGAATATTTACATATCGTTGGATGCCTTTCGGGTTGTGTAATGCACCTGCCACATTTCAAAGGTGCATGTTAGCCATCTTCTCTGACATGGTGGAGAACTTTATTGAAGTCTTCATGGATGACTTCTCAGTGTTTGGCTCTGATTATGACAATTGCCTGAGTAACCTGCCTTGTGTGCTGAAACTATGCGAGGAAACCAACTTAGTGCTGAATTGGGAGAAATGTCACTTTATGGTGCAAGAAGGCATTGTGTTGGGGACAAGGTCTCATTAAGGGGCGTAGAAGTTGATAAAGCCAAGGTTGAAGCCATTGAGAGACTTCCTCCTCCTGTAATTGAGAAAGGAGTGAGAAGTTTCCTTGGGCATGTTGGATTCTATAGGAGATTCATCAAGGACTTCTCCAAAATATCTAAACCATTATGTTACCTATTGATGAAAGACGCTGAATTCAGATTTGATGATGCATGTTTGAAGGCGTTCAACATACTCAAAGAACGGCTTACCACAGCACCTATACTTGCAGCCCCCGACTGGAGTCTCCCATTTGAACTCATGTGTGATGCAAGCGATTTTGCTGTAGGTGCTGTGTTAGGACAGCGGAAGGACAAGAGGCTACACATCATATACTATGCTAGCAAGGTGCTGAACAGTGCACAGTTGAACTACACAACAACTGAAAAGGAGCTATTGGCCGTTGTCTACGCTTTTGACAATTTCAGGTCATATTTAATTGGTGCCAAAGTGATTGTGTATACTGACCATGCTGCTTTGAAACATTTGTTGTCAAAACAGGAGGCAAAACCGAGGCTGATCAGGTGGATCCTACTCCTCCAAGAATTTGATTTTGAAATCCAAGACCGAAAGGGAAAGGACAATGGTGCAGCTGACCACCTGTCCAGATTGCCTACACAAATCATGGAAGGTGAGAAGGTTTTGATCAACGAGGAATTTCCAGATGAGAAGCTGTTGGCCATTGTTGTTACACCATGGTACGCAGATATGGCAAATTTCAAAGTTGCACATATTATCCCAGTTGGATGGTCCTGGCAGCAAAGGAAGAAGTTGTATCATGACAGTAAGTTCTACCTATGGGACGAACCCTTCCTGTACAAACGAGGAGTGGATGGATTACTCCGAAGGTGTATCCCACATGAAGAGCAAAGGGATATCTTGTGGCACTGCCATAGCTCAGCCTATGGAGGCCACTTCAATGGAAGAAGGACAACAGCTAAGGTGCTGCAAAGCGGATTCTTTTGGCCTACACTATTCAAGGATGCCAAAGATTTTACCGTTGCATGCGATGCCTGCCAACGCAGTGGAAATATTTCAAAAAGAGATGAAATGTCCCTCACTAACATCTTAGAAGTAGAGCTGTTTGATGTGTGGGGCATAGATTTCATGGGACCATTCCCTGCCTCATACTCTAATGAGTATATACTACTCGCTGTGGACTATGTATCAAAATGGGTAGAAGCTATACCTACACACACATGTGATGCTAAATCTGTGATAAGATTTCTGAGGAAGCACATTCTGTCCAGATTTGGTGTCCCACGCATTCTGATTAGTGATGGAGGGACACACTTCTGTAACAAGCAGCTAGAAGCAGTCCTGAGCAAATATGGCGTTAGGCACAGAATTACCACAGCATATCACCCATAAAGTAACGGTCGAGCTGAGGTTTCCAATAGAGAAATCAAGAGGATTCTAGAGAAGACTGTGAACAGTTCCAGAATAGACTGGGCAAACAGGTTAGATGACACACTCTGGGCCTATAGAACAGCTTTCAAAACACCCATTGGTATGTCACCACACCAGCTGGTTTTTGGGAAAGCCTGCCACTTACCTGTGGAACTTGAGCATAAGGCATACTGGGCAACCAAATTTCTCAACTTCAATGCTAACACATCCAGAGAGAATCGACTATTACAACTGCATGAATTAGAGAAATTTCGCCTTAATGCCTACGAAAATGCAAAGATCTACAAGGCAAAGACCAAGCAATGACATGACAAACTGATCAAACATAGAGTCTTTGAACCTGGACAGCTAGTGTTGCTGTTCAACTCCAGGTTTAAACTTTTTCCAAGAAAGTTGAAGTCCAAGTGGTCAGGTCCTTTTGTGATTACAGAAGTTTCAGACTATGGTGCCATCACCCTCGAAGATATGCAGTCCCAAAGAAGCTTTAAAGTCAATGGTCAACATGTCAAGCACTATCATGGAGGTGAAATCAGCAGGGAGAAGACTACCTGCACCCTTCAGTCACTTGACTGAATCTCGAACTGTCAAGCTAGGGACATTAAACAAGCGCTGCAAGGGAGGCAACCCTTGAAAAACTAGTTTTTCCCTTTCATTTTAATTTAAATTGAGAAAAGTATATGTAAATACTAAGTAGAATAAATAAAACCAGTGCAGTTGACTATTCATGCAGGTCTGGACCAGCAGGAGCAACAGAAATGACAGGTTACATGCCCAGAATTTCATAGCTTGAAACACATGTTCCACACCAAGGACCTTAGCTAACCTAACCACTTGGTGAGATATTTCCAAATGGTTTTAAATAGTGAATTGTGCATTAGATCAATGAGTGAAATCTAACTCAAACTATTACAGTGCTGTTTGAATGCTGATACATTAATTATGCAGAATTTAAAATGAATTCACATGAATCTGCATTCTGCCCAGTTGCGTTGCCAACGCAACTAACCCTTGCTTGCCCAACGCGCCTGGGTTGAGTGAAGCACTACATTGCTACTTTCACTCATCTTATCACCAGAGCACACTCATGCATAGTTCACCCACAGAATAAGCACAATGTAGGGGTTTTTTCAACCCCAACACTCAAATCAGCCTTTAACATCATTCCTCTTCCCTCTCCAATGAGCATCAATTGTAATAGAACTTCATTCTCCACAGCATGGAGAGATTGCACAATCCCTAAATGTTCAATTGCATGATGCAGAATGTAGCATGATTGAATGAGAACTACTTTGTTGTTCTGTTATGGTTTGCAACAACTAAATTGTAATGCATGTTCTAGGCTTGCACAAATTGCCTGTGAGTGGTTGGACCTCAACACTTAATTCTTTTGTGTGTGTATGGTCACAAATTAAGTTTCATTCTAGAACTTGCCCTATTTCTTAGTTGAAATCCAGTATCTCATGCTTGCATAAACAGGATTAAAGCACTTCTTTGATATGCACCTACTTGACCAAATGACCTACCTTGCATTCTTGTCCATTGTTTAGCCCCTTGAGCCTTATACCCAATTCTTTGTGTTTGATTAGCTCATTTCTAGCCAAGATTGTGAAAAACCATGAATATGCCTAGCCAAAGGAACTAGGAGAAGGTTGCTTGTATCTGAGGTTGAGTTTTACACTAAGTTTGGAATTTCTTGAGGACAAACAACAATTCTAAGTTTGGGGTTGCTTGAGGACAAGCAATATTTCTAAGTTTGGGGTTAAGGGTGTCAGTAGCAATATAAGTGGCAATGGGTTTCCAAAAAAAAAAAAAAAAAGAACAAAAAAAAGGGGATTTGAATACCCAAATAGGGCAAAGAAAAATTGAAAACAGGAACACACTTCTATGGGATGATCTTGCATCTCCAAACTAATGGAAAGTTAATTCTCCAACCCTCTCATAGTTTCTTTGGCTTAAATAAACCCACTTCCCAAATTCCACCCACCTTTCACCTAAGCCATGTTACAACCCATTACAAGACCTTTTGATTTATGTAAGCATATGACTCATTGGTAGAGATAAGAATAGGGGCAAGCCTATGATAATGGAATTTTGATTTGGAGACATAGAGAGAAACACCTAACCTAAACACTTGAGAGAAAGAGAGAAACACTTAACCTTATGAGAGTTGCAAGTCTAGGTCATATTTCCTTAATAGCAAATTGCTGTAACCATAATATAAACACTGTTTTACTCACAATTTAATGCTATATTCTGAATCTGCAATTATTTTTCATGTATTCCCAATGCTTGATGGAGTGTCTTTGAAATAAATCTGAAAATTTTGATTGATGCAAGTTAGAGTGAAGAAGGGGAGTGAAATACACTTGAGGGAAATGATATGCATGCTGTGAGTTATCCAGAATTAATTATGTTCCTGTAGTTTAATGCTTGCTTGAGGACAAACAAGAGTTCAAGTTTGGGGTTGTGATAAGTGTCCAATAAACACTTATTTGGAACATAATTCAATGTAACTGCAAGTGATTGAAGCATAAAACACCATTAAAACATGAGAAAATGACATAAAACTGAATAACCCATGCACAATCTGGAAAATACAGTTTTAGAGTCTTTTGGGAGATAAATTATCATAAATCTGATGTGTTTTAATTTCTGCAATCTGTTACAGGGTTTCGCGTTGGCAACGCAGTTGGGCCGCGTTGGACACGCGACGCTACAGACCAGGAGCTATAAAAAGCCTAGAACAGAACGAAAAGAGGGCATCATTCACTCTACCCACTGATCTATCTCCAGAACGTAGACCTAGAGGATAGAGCCGCTGTTTCCCCATACGCTGGTTCTATTCTGGGTGAAGAAGGAACCCTAGGACGGAAGACGAAGTGAATCTGCAGCGTGCTGCCATGATCATGACTTTCTCTTCTTCCTCTATTTTCTTCTTCTCCATTATGTGTAACTGAGCCCCTGTTAGGGAAGGATGAATCCTTAACTGATCTTATGTAACCTAGATTTTGCATTTATTTAAGATTGTTTTCTTTTAACGTTGATTATTCATATCTTTGCTTAATGCTTTTATGACTTGGCCACTTATAAATTGAATCTAAATTCTTCTTCGCAATTGGGAAATTGGTTTAAGAATTAGAACTGGGATTGAATAGCACAATTGTGAAGGCTCTAGGGATAGATGTTTGCAATTGTGAGATCGTTTGAATTCTTGAACTTAAGGCTCACGTCAAATTAGGAATTGCTAAGGGATTAGGATTCCTAATTTGAGTGAAGAATTGATGAGTCAAGGGATTGGCCTTCAATCAATAATTGTGAATTCGATCTTCAACCATATTTTATCTTGAATATATGTAATGATCAAAGGTTACATAGGGGAAGTTTTGGTGAAATCCAACCCTAACATCTTGCATAATTTGAATTCTTACACATTTATATCAGTTGTTGAGTGTTTGATAGTTTAGATATTATTTTGAAGTATTCTTTGCGTATTGGATAGAGTTCCAGATTTGTGATAGATTCTGTGAATTCTTGTTGATTTCTGTTTGCGTTGCCTACGTGACCCCATAACTGAGTTCAATTAGTGGACTAGTAGGAATTCAGTATTTGAACCAAATCCCTATGGAGACGATACTCTACTCATTCTTTACTTCATAAAACGATAAGGTGCACTTGCCTTCATACGGTTTTACACCAACAGCAAGCTAGGGTTGCACCAGGACTTGTACAATTTAAAATACAAAATGATAGAGAATTGTGAACACCAAATTATGTTCGAGGATAAATTTAAAACCCAAAAGAAATCTTTTGCCTAAAATTGATGAAAAACAAACAAAAATATAATAAAAGAGAAAGAAGAAAAAATAAAAAAACGAAAAAAAGAAAAGGAAAATATCAAAAAGAAAGAAAAGAAAAATAAAACAAATTAAATAACAAAAATAAAAAAAAGAAAAAAACAACAAAACTAACAAAAAATAAATAAAAAAAAGGATAATTCAATTTAATAAAAGAAAAAAGAGTTGAAAACAGAAAGGAAACGGAAAATAACAGAAAGCAAGAAATGTAGTGAGGGAAAAAGAGAGAGAGCGAGCGCACTAAAGATTTAAAAAGGGGGGTTCAATATAAATCGAAGAAGGAGGATTGGGGGGGGGGGTTAACGAATAAGGAGAGGATTTTAGAGATTTTTTTCTCTTATTCGAATCGGAGATATAGTGCAGCAAGGACTCATCGTTGGGATGAAGGAGGAAGTTGAATAAATTTTAAGAAAAAGAGAACCGATGGTGTTGGAGAGAAAAGCTTGATTTCTTATAAGATCTCCTTCTCTTCATTCGTCCCCTCTAGGTAAGGCAAAATCTGATTTATTGTTTCGAAAATTTAGATTTCTTGGTTGCATTCGTTGGCTGCCCCTTGCCAAGACCGTTCATGTCCTTCCTCATTAGCAACTGCGGTTCATTACGACCAGATTTCCCTACAAAAGTTCTGAAGCACCTCCAGGGGAGTATTGCATGCCTTCTTTGTTACTGTGTATGATCTTGAAAGATGTCGTTCATATGATGCACCAGTTCTGGCTAAAGAACTCTGCAGACTCTACTTCGGGTTCAATGAAAAAGGTCCAACGAAATTTGAGTTCCACAAGGAGCATTTCTAAGGATTTGGACGAAGCTCTCTCTCTATACTTGAAATTAACATGGTCACTCACAACTTAAACCCATCGTTAGCAACTGGCATGGCCAAAACATATAATTTTATGTACAATAAGTTGAAACCATTTTGTATAGAAGTGAAGCATTGTACACAATGCATAGCAAGATTACTTGGCATCCCATCACACATGTGGCCATGTAGCTAAAAAGATCAGCGCACCTGATATATCGTATACCACCTAGAGTGCGATACAACCACAATGGAGATGTTGACCTGATTGTGGATTCACATTGATTGTGGGCAGATAGATCCTCAGTGAATTGGATATGAACATTTTTGAAGAAGATAATACGAGATAAGGGTACTACAATGACCGTAGTGCTAATGTTCCAATCCATGTGCACACTGTTCCTATTTCCACTCAGCATAGGACGAAGTAGAAGACCTTGAAGAAGCTGATGTCATCCAAATTAATGAAGTTGCTTTGAGAGAGGTGACTCGCCATGTCTTAAGTGTGAGCCAAAGTTTGAAAATACACAAGAAAGATAGTTGTGGGGACCTATATGTGTTTTTGCCTCACCATTAAACAATCAGTTTGATATTGATGCATACGCACAAATATGGGCCATTAGTTTTTGTCCGTTAGTAACATGCGGGGCTAGATAAAGCATCTCTACGTACGAGGGCCCACCTCTGCATGGTCTGAATATGTGCTATGAAGACAGCACGTGGGGTAACATGCATACACAACAACTCTAAAATCTCAGCGATTGCATGAATTCCTATGCAAAATCCTTGAGAATGCACCTCGTCATAGAATGATTAGTTGGCTATAATATTGCTTTGAGTGTAAAGATTCTTATAGGTCAAGCAAACTCAAAGGTAATGAGGACACAGATGATCAGTATCATTTCAAGGAGAGTGACTTGATTAAAATTGCCTTTAATATACTCTACCATTGGGATTCTAGTCTTGATAGAGAAACAAGTGGCAAAAAAAGTCCCATAGGTAAATAAAGGCACATCGAAAAAGGAAGAAAGATTTTCTTGTTCTGTAGCTTCTGCTACTTCCCACTATGCTTTCTTTGGTCGATGAAGATGACGACGTCGCTCGACGATGATGTGTTTCACATCATGTCCATCAGAGCCGTTTTCTATGACTTCGGTAGGAAGATACATTCACTTGATTTCCATCGTCACAACTAGTGAGGATGATTCGGTACAATTTGGAGTCTAGTGGAGAATCATTACAGTATCTATCGATGTATGATAATCGTTTCCTACGATACTTCAAAGGGCATAAGTAGGAAGTTGTTTCTCTCTGCATGGCTCTAATTAATGGTAGCTTCATGCCTGATTCTGTAGATCACAGTGTCAGGGTATGTGATCTTCAAGAAAATGCTTGATAGGGTATATTACACCTACGGGGTAGACCAGCTGTTGCCTAATGACCAATAAGGCCCAATCTTTGTTGTAGCAATGGAAGGGGGAGCTATTACATTGTTTGATTCTTGTTCTTATGACAAGTTGGTAGTGACATAGCTAAAGTTTGTGATATCAAATTCAGTGATGATGGAAAATCAATACTTTTGACTACTAAGAATAACAATATCTATGTTATTGATGCGTATCGAGGAAAGGAGCATTGTGGGTTCAGTTCGGAACCATCTCGTGGTACCACAATAGGAGCTACGTTTACCCCATATAGGAAGTATCTGATGGCAAGGATCGTGAGTTCATGAAAACTAACCTAAAACCATATGTCTTTTAGACTTTAAAGCCATTGTTATCCTTCGTTAAGTACTTAAAGTTGTCAGTCATGGCAATTAAATGCAAGGCGAATAAGAGACATGGATATGGAGTTCATTTGCTCGTGTCAATAAATATCGAAACAACCTTCAATACCGCCCTTCAATCCTTGGAAAATCCTTCATCCTCGTGTAGCATTTGTATGTACTGCCAACAGCAGGGTCAAACATGGGATAAGAGAGAGGCTTTCCATGCAGTTTACGTGTGCGCCATGATCTCATGTTTGCTAAGTATGCATTAAAATTAATTTGGGGCATCAAACTCCCAATCAGAAGCTTGTTCCAGTGGTAAGCCTGTAGATCCTGATCTCTTGGCCTTAGGTTCGAATCTAGTGAGCAACCATCCATTTTAATTTCTCAATAAGCTGTCCCCTATTGGGTCACGCTGGTAGCATATTCAAATGGGCCTCAATAGGGCCATCTTCTTGCGACAATATTAATTTAAATTGAGCCAGGAGCTGTCGTTTCTGAACTGGATTCCACATGGGCCACATAGCAAGCAGGCCAAGTCAAATTAATTACTCATGCTTGCTGCCTCTCCAATTGGGCCTTGATCCGAGTCAAATTAATTACATATGCTTGCCCCCTTCTAATTGGGTCGTGAACCAAACTGGGTCGCCTAAATAACTGGCTACTTTTCTCTTTTGCGTTATGCTGCTTCCAAATGGGTTAGGCCAAAATTAATTTAATTAGACTCAAATTAAATTAATTAGACCATCTATTTCTTAATTTCTTTTATTTTTTTATTTTTATTTTATTAAATCCTTTTAATTTGGGTCAAGCCCAATCTCTTTTTTATGAAATCGTATCCATTATGTTTCATTTGTCATCAAGTTCTTTTATAAATTTGGGTTAAGCCCAAGTCTTTTTAAGTAGAATCAAATTCAACTCTTCTCCCTAGTCATTAAGTTCTTTTATTAATTTTGGTCAAGCCCAATTTTCATTTTTTAGGCAAAAATCATTCTTGCATAATTTGGGTTAAGCCCAATTCTCTTTTACTTTTGTTATTTTAAAATAAAAGAAACATTAAATACAATCCTTTTAATCCAGGTCAAGCCAAATCTTCTTTTCCCTTTTTTGAAATCAAGTTTTATTTGGGTCAAGCCCATTTCCTTTTTATTTTGAAATCAATTCCATTCTTTCAATTTGGGTCAAGCCCAATTCTCCTCTTTTAAGACATCAAATCCACTCTCACTTAATTTGGGACAGGCCTAATTCTCCTTTATTTTTTTTATTATTTCCATTTTTATTCAACGATCCTATATCTCACAAAATGAACTTTGAAATTGAAAGTGCAGCATATCTTATCTTTCAATGTTCCGAGAATCATATGAGTCGTAGTGCAACCTTCATTTACCTTCGACTCTATGCATGTGGGTCAAAGATCATTCTCCTTGGATCGAATCTTCAAAATCTAATTTTTTCAAAGCTTTAAACGATCCCGGATGTCACACAATGAGCTCTAAGTGCGAACTGGTAGCATACTCTACTGTTCAACATTTAGAGAGTCATATGAGTCGCAATGCAGCCCTCGCTTGCATTCAGCTCTGTACATATGTGGGTCTAGGAACACCTGTAAAAATCAAAATTCAAAATATGTCTTTAAATAATCCCTAGTCTCATGTGATGAGTTCTAGATGCGAACTGGTAGCATACCCTACTGTTCAAAGTTTAGAAATCATATGGATCCTAGTGCAACCCTCATTTGCCTTGGATCATGTGCGTTTATGAACTAAGGATTTTCTTTAAAATATTCAAAATGATGTACTTCTTCAATAGTCTTCAAAGGCAAGCCTTCAAACCAGAACTACGTAGCCTTAAGTTTCCCATTGCACCAGGGAATACGTAAGAATAGGATCAAGTCCTGTCAAGCTATTTTTGTACAAACCTATTTATTTTTATTTTATTTAAAGGGATCAAACAATTTCCAATAAATATCAAAATCACACACTCAGTTTACGGGTACCGCTCTTTGGAACGGGCGAGTTAGGTGCCTAACACCTTCCCTACTCGTAACCGACTCCCGAACCTAGAATCTCATCCTCAAGTTAGGTTTTTCCAAATATTTTCCCTTAAAATAAAATTTGGTGGCAACTCCACAATAATCAAAATAAATTATTTTTAAATTTTTAGCGAGTCCGCTTTTCGTTGTAATTACGGTTACGACAAAAATGTTATTCATTCGTATTAAAACTCGCAAACGAATTTTTACAAAATTTAGAGATTTTTTAAAAATATTGAAATAATTTAAGATGAAAATTTATTGAATTAAATAATTTTCTTAAACTCATATGTGCGCGAGGTTCAGGTCAAGCAAAGGATGCACTGAACTTATGCAATTTTAAATACGAAACTATAGAGAATGTTACCCATTCGTACTAAAATTCATCACGTGAATTTTTAGAAAATTGAAAGCTATTTTAAAATATGAAAATAATGTTATATTGTGTTAAATATAATTTTCTTAAACCCACAAGTGCACAGTTCAAGCCAAGCAAAGATTTCACCTGAACCTGTACGATTTAAAATACTGAACGACAGAGAATGCTAGCCATTTTTACTTAAAATCATCACATGAATTTTTAGAAAATTTAAAGATATTTTAAAAACATTGAAATAATGTTAGATTAAATTAAATATAATTTTCTTAAACTCATGTGTGCACAAGGTTTAAGCCAAGTGAAGGTTGCACCTAAATGAGGTATTCTTCTTGGAGAAATAAGAAGCACACGGTGGCTGGCAGTGGTTATAGCACTATTGCGGTTGCTCAACCGGTGGAGCAAGGGAGGCAAAGACATATAGTTTTTTACTAAGTTATGGCAATTTTAACTTTGAATTGGTTTGAAGTTTGATGAATTATGAGCAATACTAATGAATATTAATCATTTGAATTAAAACATAGCTGAAAATTACAGAGGATTATGTAACTAAATATTAAATCTAACAAATCACTTACAAAAATTATATGCACCAAAATTATATATCTAGAGTAAATGAAATTAGGTTCTTGAGGCTTATACCTAGAATTTGTGCAGAGATTGATACTACAACTATCAAATCGTCGCCTCACTCCACCGGAAAGAATGAGCGAGGGAAAATTTTCTAACCTCACAACGTCTTTCCCTCCAAGAGAAACAAAAACAGGAATGTTTAGTTTTTTTTTCTTTTTCTTTTATCTCGATCCTTCCTCTAGAGTTTTTTCTTTATTTATAGGCAAAGATTGAATAACTAACTTGTAACTGATTTAACCAATTTGATAACTAACTGGACAACTAAATTAACAACAAATATGATTTTTTATATTTTCTACTATTCCTTTTTTTATTTTTTTAATAACTATATGTTTTTCAATTTTAGGCCCAATTATGATTTTTGTTCTTTTTTATATCTTTTATGATTTAGATTTCCTTACTTATTTTTGCTTAATAATAAAGCATATATATATATATATATTCTTCTTACCTTTAGTTTTTTCTTAAACTTAGTAAAATAAATTAAATTAAAAAAATTCTTCCGAATATAATTAAGTATTCACACAAAATACTAGAATCTTAAAACACATAATCTCAAAATGTTGTTAATGTAGTTATAATTTTATAATAGCAACATTCAATGACAGTAGGTACAAAGGCAATCTTGTATGATTATCTATCATTGCAAGCCACTTACTAATAACATACTATAATAATGTTCTCAAAGGATACATAAGGGAACAAAAATATGCAAATTAATCCAATTTTTCTAAGGGATGCATTACACTAGCATATAATATATATATATATATATATATATATATATATATATATATATATATTATCCATTTAATAAACATAGTTCAACAAAATACAAGGAAAACCACATCAACAAAATGTGTTTTAACCTACACCATCTAGTGTCGATTGTTTGCTAAAAGGATTACCACTTCATGACATCATGTATTCTCATGATGTAAAGGCTACTTCCATTATAGTATGTGCAAGTGTATGTAACTATTCTTCAAAAAGGCCTTTATAAAGTTCTTTTTTCTTATCTTTATGTTTAATCAAATATTTATAACAAGTTATTTTATCTTGGATAGAAACACCAAGCTTATTGAGCATGACTTATACATCATGTCCATTAAAATGACATGGCCTACTTTGTTCTAATACGATCAAACTTATTTTTTCCATCTCTACTTGCTTTTGGACAAGATTAACTTGTCTTTCCAATGCTCTGACTTATCATTTAATAAGAATTTGTTGCCTTTAAAATGTGACCTTATCATAGTGCACCAATCCCAATAGTAACCTTCTTTTAGTGTTCCTTTATAATATCTATCAAATATATCTTACATTTTATTCCTTTTGACATAGAAGTTCTAGCAGATTAATTTCCCTAACCTAACATAGTAGTAAAATCATTCATTGTTAGAGAAAAAAATGTCTCTTCCATTATTGAAAGTTAGTTCCAGGCATAGACTTTGTTTGTACTGGATCATTATGTGTGAGAATGAGTCAGGTCATTTAACAGGGATCTAGACCTAGCCTATTTAAAACATATTTTGATCTAGCCTGTTTAATAAATATATAGACTCAAGATTTTTAAAAAACATTTTTAAATAAACAAGTGATACTTAGGCTTTAAAAAAGTATATTTAACCTATTTATAGGTTTGTTTAAATATATAAATTTATTATAATTATATAATTTATTTTAATATATTATAATTTATAATATATAAGATATTAGATGTACAAGAAATGAGAAATAAGGAATAAGATAATATATAAGATATATGATTAAAATATATAATATACAAGAAATATAACTATAAAATATATATTATATAAGATATAAGATAAGATATATATATATATATATATTATATTTGTAAATTTTTTTTTATCATTTATATATATAGGTTTTAAGTCTATTTACAACCATTTTCATATTGTAGGTTTTACATTGATCTGTAAATATTTTTAATCATTTATATATAAGTTTTAAGTTTATTTATTGATCTGATGCAACCTTGAAAGAAGGATTTGGAATGTGTAATGGAGATAGAAGAGGTGGAAGATGGAGGTGAAATTGGTGTATATCTTTAAGTGCTTGGAAGCGCCATCTTCCTTAAAAGAATAAGATCTTTCTCTTCCACCATGACCATCATGCACAAGGAGGATTCTCAATCCCAAGTTGGTCTAAAAAAAGAGATAGAAGAGAGAATTTTTCACACAATTCTAGATTGAATTCAATTATTACTCAAAAATGATGAAAAACACACACAAGAGTTCCTTATATAGGCCTTAAGTGGTTCCTATGTGAATGGACACATGGGAAAAATTTATGAGTCTGAATTGGTCCTCTCATGGAGCCCATAATGAGTCCCTCATCCCTCCTTGAGGCACCCTAAGAAATCGATCAAGTCAAGCCCAAAAAGCTCTGTAAAGAATTACAAGAAAATATGCTCAATCTTATACATATTTGGGCTTACTAGTTCCTAAAATACAAAAATTACTGAAGTCCTATTCTACCATGTGAAAGGCTAATGAAGAGATGGATTAGGCCTGAGGATACTCTTCTTGAAGGCCCAAGAAGGTCTCTACCTCTTTTTGTAGCTACTTGGCTCTTATTATGGTGATGGGCCCAATAGGCCAAGTAGGTCTCTGTAGCTACCCTTCCTTTGTCGTCGGGACATTTACGTGATATGATTCACCCTACGCGAATGAATCGGAATGCGGAAACGATAATGGAACGTCTTGAGAATTAGGATAAAGTAAGATAAGATAAGGTAATATTAGGATAAGATTAGATAAAATGAGATGAGATAAGGTAAGATGAGATAAGATCGATAAAATGTGATAAGATGGGTAAGGTAAGATAAGGTGAGATAAAATAAAGGAACCCGACACAAACCGTGACCTGTAGGAGAGCACCGAAATTATCAAGAGGAACGTGACCCTTACCGCGACCTACCGGAAGAACCAACGTTATCAAAGGTAGTTCTTTGCCCAAGAACCAAGGGAATCAACTCATACAGAGAAGAAAAAACTCTCAAAGAGAAAATATGATTAATACTCAAAATCTGTCTTTTCACTGAATCCCTAACTCCTATTTATAGCTAACCAAATATAATAAAAAAAGATAACAAATTAGAAATCCTAATTAGATTGCAATTTGAATTGCAACAAATTTAAAACAAATAACTTCTAGATAAATATCAAATCCTAATGTAATCCATAGAAAATCATAAAATTTATCACTTAATATCTTCAATAATACGACTACATAAATTAACCCATGTTGGAATTAGGCTTGGATCCACGTAGTCTTTTTCTTCAACTTCCCTGATGAGACCTTCAAGTGCTTGTTCCATACGTTTGGTCCTATTTCTCGTCATAGGACTTTCCATTCCTTGTAGATAATCTCCTAGATGATCTCTTTTACTTATCGTGGTGCCCACGTCCACATCATTCCCTCCTTCTCCAAGAGGATTCGTCCTCAAATCTTGATGGTCATATTATCGTTGATCCTTTCAATCACTTGAAATGGACCATATCCTCTAGGATGTAATTTGGAACTTCTTTGACTTAGAAACCGCTCCTTTCGCAAGTGAACCCATACCCAACCACCAGGGTCAAAGATCATTTTGGTGCACCCTTTGTTTGCCTGCCGAGCATTCTTCTTCTCAATATTAGCACAAACCTTGACATTGAATTTATGCACAAATTCAGCCTTTTGCTTTCCACCCACATTAAGAGAGTCATTAGTATAAAATGGGTAAACATTTAAAGATGATAAAGGATTAAATCCATATACATTCTCAAAAGGTGAAAAGGAAGTAGATGTATGAACAACACTATTATATGAAAATTCAACATGAGGCAAACAATTCTCCCACTCCTTTAAATTATTTTGAATTATAGTACGTAATAAGGTGCCTAAAGTTCTATTCACAACTTCAGCTTGTCCATTTGTTTGTGGATAAGCCACAATAGAGAACAATAATTTAGTGCCCAACTTACCACACAAGGTTTTCCAAAAGTGACTAAGAAATTTAACATCTCGATCACTTATAATAGTTTTAGGTAAGCCATGCAAATATATAATCTCTTTGAAAAAAAATTAGCAATATGAGTGATATCATTAGTTTTAGAACAAGCAATAAACCATTTCGCTAAACCTCTCTACAACGATAAAATTACTATCTTTTCCTTTTGAGGTCCTAGACAGCCTTAGTACAAAATCCACAGAAATATTAGTTTAGGGATATTCAGGAACAGGTAAAGGTGTATACAAGTCATGATGCATTACCTTAGATTTTGCTTGTAAGAAAGTAATATATTTTTCACTAATAAGTTTAACATCATGCTTTATTTTTAGCCAAAAATGATGTTCATGTAAAATATGATAAGATTTTTGAATGCCAAAATGTCCAATTAATCCTCTCCCATGAGTCTCTCTAATAAACATTTCCCTTATGCTACACTTAGGTACATACAATTTATTTTTCTTAAACAAATATTCATCTTGCCTAAAATAGTCATTAAAACCATGGTCAGAACACGCTTTCCACAATTGTCCAAATTTAATATCATCTGCATACATGGTTTTTAGTAATTCAAATCCAAGTAATTTGGTTTGTAAAGTCATAAGTAATACATACCTTCGAGACAACGCATCCGCTACAATGTTTTCCTTTCCCTTTTTATACTTGATAACATAAGGAAACATCTCATCAAATTCGAGCCATTTGTGATGCCTTTTGTTGAGCTTACCTTAGGACTTTAAAAACTTCAAGTTGAGTTTATCAGAGTGGATGACAAGTTCCCTTGACCAATGGTAATGTTGCCAAGTTTGTTAGGCGCTCACTAAAGCATAGAGCTCCTCATTAGCATTTATAGGGGTGGGCCAATCTCTAATTTCCTTAACCTTGTCTTCATCAACACTAACTCCTGTATCCTTGTTGACGATGCTACAGTCCATCCACATGCGCCATGTTCCATTCTTCTTTGGTACCAAGATAACATGAACTATACATGGGTTAAGATTTTCTCTCACAAAGCCTTTCTGCATCAACTCCTCTACTTGCCTTTGAATCTGTTTGACCTCTTCAGGAACAGTTCTATAAGCTAGTTGGTTTGGAATTGCAGCGCCAGGGATAAAATCAATTTTGTGTTCAATGCCTCTTATAAGAGGCAAACCCGTTGGTGGTTCTTTAGGAAATACATCATTAAATTCCTGCAACAAAGATTTAACCACACTAGGGAAAAAGGAGTTATGGTTGTTAGTAAAATAAATATCCTTGTACATGAGTACAAGAACTTGTTCCTTTTCCCTCAAAACACTCTTAACCTCCCCTTTGTGAGCAAATACACAAACTCTCTTTTCTTTTTCTTTAATTCTTGATTTTTCTTTCCTTTCGCTCTCACTCTTTTTTTGACTTTCTACTTTTTCTTCACTCTCAGCTTTCTCTCTCTTTTCTTGTTCTTGATTTTCTAATTCTTTTTCTCTCATTTTACATTCTTTTGAAATTTTCATTTAGTCAGAATAAGCCTCAACAGGCCTTAATGGAATCAATACAATTGTTCGAGTATCCACTACAAAAGAATATCTATTTTTAAATCTATCGTGCATAACCTTCCTATCGTATTGCTAAGGACGTCCTAACAATAAGTGCCCAGCATGCATAGAGGCAACGTCACACAATACCTCATCCTTATAATTGCCAATAGAAAAGGACACCAAGACTTGCTTACTAACCCTTACATTCCCACAATCATTCATTCACTGTAGCCGATAAGGATTAGGATGCTTCTTAGTAGGGAAGTTTAATTTCTCTACTAGCAATGTACTAGCAACGTTGGTGCAATTGCCGCTGTCTATAATCATACTACATACCTTGTTGTTCACATGACAACGAGTATAGAATATATGCTCCCTTTGCTCTGAATCTCCTTTATCCTTTGGTTGAATGTTTAATGCACGTCTTGTGACCAAGATTTCTCCATGCACAGGTTCTGCTATCTCCACATCACTACAATCCTCCAACTTCGGCATTTCTTCTTCCTTCGAGCTCACACTTTCCACTTCGCCGTTGTCACGAATGATCATAGTCCTCTGGTTCGGACATTGAGAAGAAATATGTCCCAAACCTTGACACTTAAAGCAACGAATGTGACTTGACTTATTAGAGGATTTAGTTTCAAATTTACCTTTGGAAATAGGTACTGCAGATTTTCCATGAGATTCCTCCTTTGGTTTAGGACCTTCTTTCTTGTTGGACCAATTGCACTTCCATGATGAACTAGAAGCATATTTGTGAGTGCTCCTAGATTTGAGTTGTCTTTCCACCTGAATAGTTTTATGAAACAATTCCTCCATCTCTACATAATGTTGTAGTTCTATCACATCAACTATCTCCCTTTTTAATCCTCCAATGAATCTTGCCATAGTGGCTTCCCTATCCTTCTCCACATTGGCCCTTATCATGGCAATTTCCATCTCCTTATAATAATCTTCAACACCCATAGCGCCTTGAGTAAGACTTTGCAATTTGCGGTACAAGTCCTTATGATAGTGACTTGGTACAAATCTTCGTCTCATGGCTACTTTCATCTCTTCCCACGTTCGTATAGGTCTTTCCCCATACCTTCTCCTATTAAGGATAAATTGATCCCACCAAATATTAGCATAATCATTAAAAGATACAGTGGCTAGTTTTACCTTTTTCTCCTCCGAGTAATTGTGATAATCAAACACATGCTCTACTTTTCTTTCCCACTCCAGATAAGTTTCAGGTTCATTCTTTCCTTGGAATGGTGGCAAAGATAATTTAATACTCCCTAAGTTGCTATCATTTTCTTCTCGATATCGTCTTCTTTCTCTACAACATCCACCGTCTGATTCTAAGCTCTCCCCCCAATCTGTTTCTTCATCGCGGTGAAGTGATCTTTGAGGACTACTTCTACGAGACACCCGAGATCTCCTTCTCGAACAATCCTCCATGTCCTCTAACCTCTTGTTCAACTGTTGGAATTGATCTTGAACTAATTTTATGAATATTTTTAGATCCATTTTATTTTGATGGAGTTCACCACTCATGTTGGCAATGCTGCAAATTGAACAAAATAAATAAATTAGAATAATAAAGCCTCACCAATCACTCCCTTAGTGTTTGCCCTCAATATTGACTCTCTTCACTCGTCTTTACACTCGAATTGGCTTTTTCTATAATTCTTTAACCAACTCTTGCATTTTACCTCTCGATTCTCCTTATAAATCCTTGAACCAAGAACTTCTCAAGTTGATCTTCCCACAGATAACGAAAGAGTCACAGATACATAAGATGAATAAGGTAAGAAATATTGGCCAAGAATTAAGAACTTAAAAAAAATTATATTGAATGAAGACTGATTTTTTTTTTCAATTGTCTTGAATTTTATTTTTTTTTTGAATTTCTATCACAACTTTTTTCTTTGAATTTCTATCATAATTTTTTTTTTGCTTCTCTTTTTTTTATCACAAATCTTTTTTTTTTGGTAGATAACAACTTTATCATGAGAAATTAAAACAATAGATGACACCTGATTGCAAGAGCCGAAGCTCTGATGCCAAATCATATGATTCACCCTACGCGAATGAATCGGAATGCGGAAACGATAATGGAACGTCTTGAGAATCAGGATAAGGTAAGATAAGATAAGATAATATTAGGATAAGATAAGATAAAATGAGATGAGATGAGATAAGATAGATAAAATGTGATAAGATGGGTAAGGTAAGATAAGGTGAGATAAAATAAAGGAACCCGACACAAACCGCGACCTGCCGGAGAGCACCGAAGTTATCAAGAGGAACGTGACCCTTACCGCGACCTACTGGAAGAACCAACGTTATCAAAGGTAGTTCTTTGCCCAAGAACCAAGGGAATCAACTCACACAGAGAAGAAAAAACTCTCAAAGAGAAAATATGAT
The DNA here is from genome assembly GCA_037954105.1 of Canavalia gladiata. Lineage (NCBI taxonomy): Eukaryota > Viridiplantae > Streptophyta > Magnoliopsida > Fabales > Fabaceae > Canavalia > Canavalia gladiata. The sequence continues at coordinate 36,942,417 of CM075658.1, read as the reverse complement.
TAATACTCAAAATCTGTCTTTTCATTGAATCCCTAACTCCTATTTATAGCTAACCAAATCTAATAAAAAAAGATAACAAATTAGAAATCCTAATTAGATTGCAATTTGAATTGCAACTAATTTAAAACAAATAACTTCTAGATAAATATCAAATCCTAATGTAATCTATAGCAAATCATAAACTTTATCACTTAATATCTTCAATGATACAACTACATAAATTAACCCATGTTGGAATTGGGCTTGGATCCACGTAGTCTTTTTCTTCAACTTCCCTGATGAGACCTTCAAGTGCTTGTTCCATATGTTTGGTCCTATTTCTCGTCATAGGACTTTCCATTCCTTGTAGATAATCTCCTAGATGATCTCTTTTACTTATCGTGGTGCCCACGTTCACATTACTACGTCAAATCCTTCCTCTTTGAAAGCATTCATCCTAGAATGTGTAGGCTCAAAAATATCTTCAAAACAAGGACATAAGTAGGTATAGGAAACTTTTATTAATAAAGGGAAAACAAGACTAATACCATTTTCAAATACCAAACTCTTGAATCTTCCAAAGAACTTTAACAATATCTAATCATGACAAACTAGACAACAAAGTTAGTAGAAAACCAAATACCCATAGCCTCTATAAGAGTGAAATTAAAGAGCACGGACTACAAATAGGTGTATGAGTTTTAGTCCTAAATTGTGTCCATAATAGATGATTAGGTTACATGCTAGGGTATTGCCTAAATGACCCATGGACTAGTTTACCCTAGGTAGGGCATGATACCCATAAAATTGTGAAGGAGGTTTGTGTCTCTTCATAAAATGGCAAAGACTGATGGTGGGGTAAAGACACTTGTATCAAGAATTTAGATGTCTTACCCATAAATTTAGAATTTTAAATCATCCTAGCGTAAATGGATAACACAAGTTTTGAAGCATGATAGGGAACTGAATTGTTACAACCATATGAGGCACACAAAAAAATGAGGGTTTAATCAATTGAATGATTTTGTTCATACCATACCCATCATGCCATGTAACAATGGTGACATAAGTCACCATGATTGGTTGGGAGAGATGGGACTTTCTGAGGCTCTGTTCGTGCTTTCTTCCTACAGGAACTAATTCCTTTATTAAGGTAAAAAAAATACTAGACCTTATTCTAACTGCTAGTTTCAAGATAAAAGGTATTTAGAGGGTGAGGTTTCCTAACTAGAAGGATGTTTCCCACTTCATTTTTTCTTTTAAGTTGATTTCCACCCTCTTGTATAAGAGGGGTGAAATCCTTATTTACCTTTCTTTTGACCTGCCTTTATTTATTTTTATTATTTTCAATTTCTTTTTTTTTTTCAATCTTTTTCTTTTTCAAACCTTATCTCTCAGCCTCCCTTTTTTTGGCACATATGCATCTGGTCTCGATAAACTTCAGTAGAGGACAGAGGCATTAGGGTAATTTTCTATGAGTTAAATTGGAAGAAATACATATTGGTAAGTCCATCATGACGGATATTCCTATCATATTATCATGACCTTCCTAATAGCACATAGTTGGCCTCCATGGGGACAACATCACATGTAACATTATCGTTATACCTCCCAATGGTGAATGTGAAGAGGACTTTCTAATCGGACAACAAGTTTCCATTATCACTAAGCCATTGAAACTTATATGACTTAGGATGCGAGGTGGTTTCTAACCTTAACTTGGTAACTAGCCTAGTACTTGCTACATTAGTGAAACTACCCCCATAACTATACTCCCTAGCAACCTCCTAAACACCAAAAGGTTACCCTCCAAGGAATACTCAATAACTTCATCCTCATATAAGGAAGGAAAGGAACTAGAGTTAGTGGATTCTAGTGATGAATAATTACCATTATCCTTAAAGATCATAATCTTTTTATTTGGGCATTGGGAAGCAATGTGCCCCCTACCCAAACACTTGAAGAAATTAACATATGATTTTTTCCTTGAAGGTAAGTTTGAGGCTTTATCATTAGACTCTTTGGAGTCTTTAGCTTATTTTCCCTCTCTAGTTTTGAAACTAGAATCCCTTTTCTTGCTTGCCCAAGTATCTTGTGTAAATGACTTGTATGTAGTGTATTTTCTTTTATCCCTCCTATTTATTTGGGCTTTTTCTTTATAACTTGGTGGTAAAGATCATTCAGGCTTAGATATTAGTGAATTTTTACTACATCCTTAATGCCGTGCCTAAGCCCATCTAGGAACCTAGCCTAGGTGGCTTCCTTACTTTCGTTCAAGTTAGCTCTAATTACTGAAACCTCCATTTCCTTATAATATTTATCTACGCTTTTGTAACTTTAAGAGGGTCTTTGTAGCCTATTATGGACATCCCTTAAATAATGGGAAGGTACATGTCTACAATTTTGAGCAAAAATTGTCCAATATTGCATGAATGTTTCAATTTTGATTTTTGATTTTGTTTCTTAATCTTAGACATGGTTCAGTGAACTTTGACTTTAGAAATGCTTTGATAATCAAGTCTTATTAATCATAAGGTAGCTTGCGAATTCCTTTTTCTCCCAAGATAACACATCTCAATTTGGCAACCTTGAGTATCCTAATCATATAATGATAAATTGTACATCCAATTATAGCAAATGTTTAATAGTGACTCTACAGAACAATTCTAATCTTCTTTTTACTTTTAACTAATCTCATTTTAATGAAAATAGTGGTGATAGACGGATAAAACTACCAACTATAGATTAAAAATAATTATTTGTTGTACTAGTCATCTATGCTATTGTACATTTACTGAATTTCGTTTGAGAAAATACTCAATTGGTTAGCTTCACTGTGAGGAAGAAAGACTACAGGATAAGTGCACTGCAACAAAATTGAATCTGTAGTGACAGACAAAATCTGTCACTAAATGTAAAAAAAACTGTAGCTATATGTTTAAATAGAAGGAAAATCGAATATATTCTCCGTCCATTATATGCGTCAAATAACTATGAAAATTTGGATGTCACTATATGTTATACCTACACTTTTATACTTTTACCTATAGTTCATTGTTGCTGTAGCTAAAAATTACGAACCTGTAACTAAAGGTTTACACGTCAACTTTTACCTACGAATCTTTGTGTAAGTAAAAATTCATGCAATAAACTATAAACTGATCTTGTTGCTAAATGATTTCCACAAAATTAAATAATTTAATTTTTAAAATAATTTGAGCAACCTTTAACTTAGACATACAAAATTACGTGTATCATACTTTTTATTTTAAAATTATCAAATGGAGTAATGAGATATATATATATATATATATATATATATATATATATATATATATAATTTTTACGTCATCACAAACTACTAACAAATGTGAAATAAATTTGAAGATTTTTTATATTATAGCTATCAAACTTCATTAGATCAACATTTATTTAGAAAAAATATAAGTTTACTCAAACAAGAACTTAAAATTATTTAATAACCTACTATTCAATGATGATTAGATATTCAAAAGGAAATGTTTACATGTTCATAAGTAATTGTCACAATTTAGAAAAAGCATATAAAAGATTACTAATCTAAAAGACTAATTTGAATAGGATACCCATTTAAAAATTCCAATGACAAAACTAACAACAATGAAGATAACAGTTATATTGATAGCATTTTGCATAAGTTCTTCACTCTAATTCATTTACAAGGATCTCCCTAATATTGCTTCTGCAACTACATTATTTTTCTGCAAAAAAAAACATTACATGATAATAATATATTTTTATAGAGGACAAATAGTCAATAGAGGATCAAATAATTTAAAAGATAAAACTTGAAACTTGACATTCAATGTTGACATTTGAAATCAACTATATACTTTGAACCAAAATAATAATAATAATAATAATTTTTATTTCTAAGAATGACAATAATTACAATTTATAATTTCAAGAATTATAATGCATAATTTTATCACAATTTACATAGTACTATTTCTTCATCCTTCTCTAATATGAAGAACTAGTAATTGCCCAATATCTAAAAGAGTGAAGAAACAATAGTCAGAAGTTGTGTAACAAATAAAATATTCAAACTATAAAATAAAATTTAAAAACAAACAATTTAGATACTAATCAACTAAGATTAAAACAAGCTACTCTAGAGAATAAATATATCAATTTAGGTACTTATAATAAATAACCTTGTCAATAGAACCAACTACCTCAACAACCCATAGGGTACAAATTTGGATTCTCAAAAATGTGACTATATTGAATTACAAGTACATGTTATGTATATATATTCATGTATATTTTCACAATCACAACACTCAATAGTTGTAACTTTGCATTTAACCACTAAAGTGCACCCTACACTTTAAAGGAGCTAAATCCACATAAGACATGGTTAAACAACATTATATCAAATTTAATAAACATAATAATATCTCCCAAACAATCATCCAAATTCAATTTGTTCACAAGGTACCATATGAACTTTCCTTTCTACTTGCATCCCCACATCGTAAGGACATGATAATCACAACCATTCAATTTGAACGTTAAACAACCAAATTAGTTATTTAATAATTTCATGTCCGAGTCAAAGTTGTAGTCAACAAAAAAAATGGTATACAACCTTTATTACCTCATGTTAAGAATACACAGATTTTGACTCCTAATCATAAAACGGCTCAAAATCAAATGTTGATCAACCTAGGTGTTAGGAAATCGAAGTGTTCAACCCAATAAGCTTAATAGAAGTTGCTATCAAAAATCTCAATTTTCTTAAACCTATCTACAAGATTACAACATAGGAACATCACTACAAGTCTAAATAGTATCAAGTTCATGGGTTCCCGGGCCTTTTCAACACATGTAAGTAGATCAAATAACATCAAAATACACAAATTAAAAATGAAGTAATTAAGATTATGCAATCATAGATAGAGTCACTAAGAAATAAGGAGAAGAATTGGGATTGGGGTATAAAGTTAAAGAAATTAGATTAGGAACTATCTCATGATGATTTTAAGTGGCATGATGATAGTCTACTGTATAATAAGTATAAAAGTTGTTTTATACTCATTTCATGTTTTGATCACACATATTATAAGGTATTTATTTATTCTTAATCAAATTAATAAAATTCTTTTAGCATCATATGATAGTCCTTAATATACCTAATTTCTGCTACAAAGGTATCATCAAAACTTGAACTGTTTTAGCACACTTCAAATATTCCATGAAACATAATTTGGCCATTTTCTCATAAGATTTTCTAACCACTTCATTCAACTTCTTAACATGTTCTTCAATCATCAATCAAAAAAACAAAAGACATTAGAAATAAAACAACAACCTAGAATGTCAACTATCTAATTACTGATTACACACCTTTGCCCAATAGCAATCATCAAGCTTTACCAAACCAAATAATAGTAAATGAGCATAAACATGCTTCAACAAGTAAAATCTAGAGAAAACAATTCAAATTACTTATTACTCACTAATCACTCAATTGTTGTTACTGCTTGTGGTTTGTTGATTATCTCCAATGGTCTTATTTGGAGCACTTGAAGCATCAGGTACCTATTAAAAGAATTGTAAAATTACACATCATAATTAAATTTTCAAATATTTTGAATCATAAAATTTGATACCTCTTCCACAACAACTTGTAAAATAGCATTAATTTGAGGATCTTCTGAAAATCATGTTTGTAGAATTGAGACAAGATTTCCAAACAAATTCTCTAATTTCTGAAGCCTAATCTCAGCACTAGAGTTTTGAGATGTAGCATTTGAACTTGCTTGGTGTGGAAGTTTTCCTAGGCAATGCACATGCCTTCTTTTTTCAGGTCCTTTTACTTTTGAGTATAGATCATTTTCCCAATCAGTAGAATCATATGAACTTCCTCCTTCTCTTATATGCTTCTTTAGTTCATCCTACACAAAACATATTGTAAATATTAAACAATAAATTATATTATTAATTTCTATCATATAATTTAGTTAAATGTTTTTATTGAGATTGAGATTATTACAATCACTTCAGCTGCCTTTTCAGTCACAATACTCCCATCCTTTCGAGTTCGAGTGTCAATATAAATTTGAGCACATGAAGGTTGCGCCCTTTTAGCGTTTGTTGTCTAACATTAATAATAGAAATGAAATTTATATTTGTATAAAAAAAATTATAAACTATTCATATAAGTAACAAAGTATGAATTAAAATAAAAAGACAAACCATTTCATTAATCAGCCATGGAAGATTCTTTGTTCCCATGCAATGCAAATCCTCGTATTTTGAACGATTTCTTTTGTTTATATTGCTTATTTACTATAATAATTTAATAGTAAATGTATCATAATATTCAGTATATGTCATGTAAATTATTTAGTTAAAAAAAATAATAATAACAATATACATATTGTGAACACTGAATTATGTCCGAGGATATATTTAAAACCCAAAATAAATCATTTTGTTTTTTTAGTCTAAAATAAAAAAAAATAATAACAAAAAAAAGAAAAGTAGAAAAAGAAAGAAAAATAAATTTTTAGTTAAGAATTTAGTTAGAAAGTTAGTTGGATTAGTTAATGATGGTTAAGAATTAGTTAGGAAAAAAAAAGAAAAAAAAGAAAAAAAGAAAAAAGAAAAAAGAAAATGAAAGAAAAAATAAATTTTTAGTTAAGAATTTAGTTAGAAAGTTAGTTGGATTAGTTAAGGATGGTTAAGAATTAGTTAGAGAAAAAAGAAAAAATAAAAAAAAAAGAAAATGAAAGAAAAATAAAATAAAGAAAATAATAAAAAGAAAACAAAAAAAGAGAAAAATCAGAAAACAAAAGGCGAAAGCTTCTTCACTTCTAAAAAATTTTTCCCTTTCTTTTTTTTTGAAATTTTATCTATAAATAGGGACTTTCATTTAGTTCAAGGGGGATTTTTCGAAGAAAGATTTCAGAATTTCTAAGGAGGGAGAGAGGAGCACTTTGGGGTCATTGAAAGGGAGCTTTTAGATTTTTTCTAAGAGGAGCACCGAAGAGACTTTTGAATTCTACATCCAATTGAGCACCTTCTTGGCCTCCATAGAACCAGTTATTCATCACCTTCCAAGATGCTATCAGATGGCATTCAAGAACATCAATGGAGAGGTTAGATCTTGCTTCTATTTCGTTTAAGTTTCTTGCGTCTTCTTGGATTTTCGAGTTCATCTTCATCTCTGTTTTCATTTTCATTTTTGATCGGTCAAATGATCTCCGATTTCAGTGATTTTTGTTGCGTTCTCTTTGTCTTTCTTTCTAGTTTCTGAAATGATATTATCTGTCTAATTTGGATCTGAAATGAAGTCTCTAGGACCTGATTACTGAAGGATTTTCGTCCTGATGTGCAAATGAACCTAGCTTATTTGATTTGTGCATACCTTGCTCATTTCTGGTCTGATTTTTGTCAAATTTGTTTTGTTTGATTCCTATGGTCTATATATTTTAAAATTTTGGTTTTTAATTTTTCAGATCTACCAAAAAATATTTTCAAAAAAATTCTGAGATTTGAATTCAAATTTTGGCGCAAAAAATTCGGTGTTCTTGAAGTTCATTTTCGTCTCTGTTTTTCGTTTTTATTTTTGATCAATTAAATGATCTCCGATTTCGGTGATTTTTATTTATTTATGTTCCTATTTCTCTCTAGTTTCAGGAATGATATTATTTGTCTAATTTGGATCTAAAATGAAATTTCTATCACCTGATTACTGAAGTATGTTCATCTTGATGTGTAAATGAACCTAGCTCATTTGATTTGTGCATACTTTGCTCATTTCTGGCCTGATTTTTGTCAAATTTGTTTTTTTTGATTCCTATGATCTATATATTTCAATTTTTTGCTTTTAATTTTTCAAGAGCTACCAAAAAATATTTTCTAAAAATTCTGAGATTTGAATTCAAATTTTGGCGCCAAAAACTTGATGTTCTTGAAGTTCATTTTCGTTTCTGTTTTTTGTATTTGTTTTTGATCGGTCAAATGATCTCTGATTTCAGTGATTGTTATTGCGTTCTCTTCTTCTTTCTTTTTAGTTTCTGAAATGATATTATTTGTCTAATTTGGATCTGAAATGAAGTCTCTAGGACCTGATTACTGAAGTATGTTCATCTCGATGTGTGAATGAACCTAGCTCATTTGATTTGGGCATAACTTGCTCATTTCTTGTTAGATTTGTGTTAAACTTGTTTTGTTTGATTACTATGATCCATATATTTCAATTGGTTGGTTTTAATTTTTAGATATACCAAAAAATATTTTCTAAAAATTCTGAGAATTGAATTCAAATTTTGGTGCTAAAATCTCTTATGTTCTTGAAGTTCCTGTGTAGATCTTGTCCTTTTAAACTTGTTTAGGTATTAGTTTCCATGTGTGGATCCTTCTATATGTATTTATTTCTGATTTGTTTATGTTTATATGTCCTCCTTTCTAAATCAAATCTTCAAAAACTTCATTTTTCTAAACAACAACTTTCAAAGCTTTAAAAGATGTGAGATCTCACGCAATGAACTTCGAAGTTGAAAGTGCAGCATACCCTGTCTTTCGACGTTTGGAGAATCATATGAATCGTCGTTCAACCTTCGCTTGCCTTTGATTCTGTGCATGTGGATTGAGGATCTTTTTCTTAATCTCCTTTCAAAATTACTCCTTTTCTTACAAAATAATTTCCAAAATTCCTAAAAAACCTTGGTTCTCACGCAATGAGCTCTAGGTGCAAACTGGTAGCATATCCTACTGTTTGACATTTAGAGAGTCATATGAGTCTAAGTGCAACCTTCGTTTGTCTTAGACTCTGTGCATATGTGGAACTGAGAAGACTTTTGAAAACTAAAATTATCCAAAACTCTTCTAAAACTTGTTCAAAAACCTTGGTTCTCACGCAATGAGCTCTAAGTGCAAACTGGTAGCATACCCTACTGTTTGACATTTAGAGAGTCATATGAGTCTAAGTGCAACCTTCGTTTGTTTTAGACTATGTGCATATGTGGAACTGAGAAGACTTTTGAAAACTAAAATTATCCAAAACTCTTCTAAAACTTCTTCAAAAACCTTGGTTCTCACGCAATGAGCTCTAAGTGCAAACTGGTAGCATACTCTACTGTTTGACATTTAGAGAGTCATATGAGTCTAAGTGAAACCTTCGTTTGTCTTAGACTCTGTGCATATGTGGAACTGAGAGGATGTTTAAAGGCTAAAATCGTCCAAAACTCTTCTAAAAACTTCTTCCAAAACCTTGGTTCTCACGCAATGAACTCTAGGTGCGAACTGGTAGCATACCCTACTGTTTGACATCTAGAGAGTCATATGAGCCTAAGTGCAACCCTCGTTTTCCTTAGACTCTGTGCACATGTGGAACTGAGAGCATATCTAAAAACAAAATCGCTCAAAGCTCTTCTAAAAGTTCTCTAAAACCTTGGTTCTCACGCAATGAACTCTAAGTGCGAACTGGTAGCATACCCTGCTGTTTGACATTTAGAGAGTCATATGAGTCTAAGTGCAACCCTCGTTTGTCTTAGACTTTGCATATGTGGAACTGAAAGCATATTTCAAAACCAAATAGCTCAAAATTCTTCTAAAAACTCTTCCAAACAACAGAACTACGTAGCCTTGAATTTCCCATTGCACCGGGGAATACGTAGGAGCAGGATCAATTCCTGTCAGGCTATTTTCATACAAACCTATTTATTTTTATTATATTTAAGGGATCAAACAAATTGCAAAGAAAATCACACACTCAGTTTAAGGGTACCGTTCTTCGGAATGGACAAATAGCCTAACACCTTCCCTATTTGTAACCGACTCCCGAACCTAGAATTTCATCCTCAAGTTAGGGTTTTTCCAAATGTTTTCCCTTAAAATAAAATTTGGTGGCGGCTCCACATACAATTAAATTCTATTTTTAAATTTCTAGCGAGTTCGTCGTCTCGTCGGAATTACTGTTGCGACACATATACCTTTCCTTTTTCAAAACACCAATGATGCACTAAATCACGATATTGAGAAGGATCAATCCTTTTATCATGAATGTTGGTAGCCATTTCTTCCTCTACCTTACTTTGATCATATCCTTTTGCCTTTAAGTCATGCTTAAATTGCCTCCACTTTCAACTCATGTTATCCTTTAAGATTTGCTTTGTTTGCTCAGTCAATTCAGGAACAAATTGAAACTTACCCTATGATAACATTCATAAAAATTGTTACATATATTGTCAAAACATAAACTATTATAATAAGAAAAAGGAAATAAAATTACAAAAACTTAAATAGCACTTGAATCAATTCAAGCATGTTAGTAATATAAGTTTGGGGCATGTCTTTCTAGCTTAGGTAATTGATAGGAGCACATTGGTGTCTTCTTACCAAGCTACCAATTGCATTTAGTAGAGTTTTTCCTTCCCATCCCATAGGATTTCCTAAAACTCTACTTTAACAAGTAAATTCTCCATCTGGAAAATCCCACACATCTAACATATGTGTATAACCTCTAGTTTTCTTTCCACCTAAAACATGTAAGAATGTCACATTAACAAAATATATCTTAAGAAAAGTATAAATTATTCATCATATACTACACTAACCTGTATTTGAACTTTCACTTGAATGAGACATATCACGACTTTCTTCTTGTACTTGTTGCTCTAGTTAGGATTAATTATTATAGTGGTTAAGATTTGATATCATTAGAATTAAAAATAAAAGTAACTAAATAAAAGTTTTATACCTTCTCCAAATTGTGCAATTTCTTCATCTATAGAATTTTTGCTCTAGTTGATTTCATTAGAGTTATCAATTGATTTCTCTGTAGATTGAGATATGCCATTTTTTTGAATTATCTTCAACATTTTATGCCTTTCCATAATATCTATTTCATAGTCAAAATGGAATGATTATGATGAATACAATGATTACATAATGTAATTCAAAAGAAATAAATATAAACATATAGAAAGGGAAAAAGTAATGCACAACTTACATCCTTAAAAAATATAACAAATTAAAAAAGGTCTTCTTCATCCTCATCCCCATCCTCTATATCAACATTATTCTCATTATTTTTTAAAATATCTTCCATATTTATTGTAACTTCCATGATATCATCATTATTGTCGCAACCGTAATTTCGACGAGACGACGAACTCGCTAAAATTTTAAAATTGAATTTTATCTTTTATGTGTGTAGTCGCCACCAAATTTTTATTTAAGGCAAAAAAGATTTGGAAAAACCCTAACTCGAGGATGAGATTTAGGTTCAGGAGTCGGTTACGAGTAGGGAAGGTGTTAGGCACCCCACTTGCCCGTTCCGAAGAACGGTACCCTTAAACTGAGTGTGTGATTTTTGAAATTGTTTGATCCCTTTAATTAACATGGAAATAAATAACTTGATGGAGGTTAGCCTGATAGGACTTGATCCTGCTCCTACGTATTCCCCGGTGCAATGGAAAACTCAAGACTTACGTAGTTCTAGTTTGTGAAGGCTTGACCTTCGGATGTGTTTTAAAAGGAAGGGGATTTTGCGAAAAGAGTTTTATTTTTCTTGGGGGAACCTTTTGTCCACTCATTTACAAGGTCTGAGGTAGCTAAGGATACACGGGGGCCTATACGAATTACTAAACATCGAACAGCAGTGTAGACCACCAGTTTCCCGTTTAGAGTTCGTTGCGTGAGACTATAGCTCCCAAAGTCTTTTGAAAAAGAACTTTATTTTTGGGACGGACCCTCAGCCCACTCATGCACAAGGTCCGAGGTAGCTAAGGCTACACGGGGGCCTATACGAACCCCTAAACATCGAACATCAGTGTAGACCGCCAATTTCCCATTTAGAGTCTGTTGCGTGAGACTGTTGATTCCCAAAGCAATTAGTTTAAAAGAAAAGGGATGAGGAAATAATTGGGTTTGATTTGAAATAAGAAATGAATTTGACTCAAACTTGGAGAAAATGATGGAACTTGATTTTGGAATTGGGAGATTGGACTTGACTTGATTTTGAAAAGACTGGGAATGTGGAGGTTTGATATGAGTAACTAGGGGTTTGTTGGGATATGGAGGCTGGATTAGGATAATGGAAAGTGTAGGGGCTGAATTGTAATAATGGAAAGTGTGGGGGGATGGTTTGCAATAATGGAAAATGTAGGGGTTGGTTGTCATCGACTTGCCATTAACCTACAAGGACATTTATTTAACCAGTTGGACAACGGTAGTTAGTATTGAAAATTAAATTAACAAAAGTGACCCCGGTAGGACTCGAACCCAGGGCGCGACTGTAAGCGTGTGGCGAGCCAACCACTTGGCTATGTCACCATTTAAGATTAGACGCTTGTCCAAGCTCATTTAGGCAATGCAGGAAGCACGTGAGTTTATATCAAAGGCGGTCATCACCTGCCTTAATACATACGTCCCCACCAGCATTAAAGCCATGCAAGATCCTTGCTCTTTACATGCAAATGTAAGGGGCCATCTCGTCCTGGTGCTTCCAATCATGGCTAGTGAGAGAGTCGATTTCTGGGGCATGGCCAAAATATGAGACCTGAATGGGCTTTCTCTCTTTCGATGTGATTCGCTCTCCTCTCGCCAAGTTCCATTAACTATGTTCATGGGTATTGAATGTCTACAACTAGTTCTTTGGCCAGGGATGTTTGACCCATATAGTATTAGACGTGTGTGGACTAGAACCTATGGGCTCCGACCGCTTGCCATTTGATGGTTATGAATATTGCACCAAACAGTGAGCGTACCAAATATCATGTTCACATACACTGCCTGCCCTTTTTTGAGTCGTAGGCTGGAGTTTGCTAACACCCGATCTATCCTGAGATTGTCTAGAAAATGAAGCACGTCGTGTCGACTGACATAGGCCAGGGGTAGCACGAACCAAGGGCATTTGGGTTGAGAACTTGAGTACTGAAAAATGTTGAAAATCATCATATGCTATGATAGAATTAGGTGTAGTGGCCATGTATTAATAACTCACTACTACACTGATCAGGCTGCTCCAAAATCTCCTCCCTTATCTTCACAAATTCTTGTTGCCGTACTTCTAACTGATTACAATCAACCATGCCTTACCCATATGCACGACGAACCTGTTTCCTTCTAATAATCAAGAATGTGCAGAAACTGCTTTACTAGCTGGAACTGGCGCATGAGCTTAGGCTAGTATTGGATATATGAATGCATTCGTCTAAATTCCCAGCATCCTCAGCTCCATAATGGTTTCACTCTTTCCCCCAGCCCTATGCTTCAGAATTGCAACGAATCAAGACTCGTGTATACCACATTACCGACTTTCAAGGTTTCTTTGGCTCTGGCTTTCTACTAATTAGGCTCCTCTAGCTACAGGCGTACCAGGTCTTAAGTGGGGAACATCGACTAGACCGGAAATTCGGGTGCTAGACAAGATTGAAATTATTATGGCACCCGATTCAGAATCTCCTTATGAAGGAGCCTCTGACCTTAGCAGAGATCCAAGGCTGCTGGTTGAGCATCTGTTCTTGGCAGAGTCTGGAAATTCTACACAGACTCTAGGTTCCGTCTTACACTTGGTTCAATTACCTATCCTCTGGTAAAGACCAGAGGAGCTGGATCTGTTTACGACAATAGTAACAACTTTGCAGAAACCAGTCTAACATGTCTTCCATTGAATTTTTCATTCATAATCCTAATCACTTTGATTCGAATAATTATACGCTCACCTTATCCATATATTCTGTTTTGAAATTTAAATGTAGCATCAACGATTTTTCGTATCTTACAATCTATTACAAGGTGGCATTCCTCATACCAATTAACATTCATTCCAGCTTTATGATGAGCCGAGACAACTCGTGAGAAGAAGCATAGTGATTTCAGGCATAAAAATCAAAGGAGTTTACATGAGGTACTGACCTGGAATTGGATTGGAGACTACAGAACTTCCCCTCACGATGAAAGCAACTTGAGCGAGATCTTTAACAAGCTTCCATTGGCCGAGAAGTGCTAATGGCGCGTGGTTAGGGGGCCTTGAACTCTATGGCCGAACCTCCATAATGCATGACCATGATTACACTGGACTTTTGAGGGAGAATTGCTGGGATTTGTCACCTTGGAAAACAAGAGCAAGGTCCGGATCTGCACTATGGCCCTTGATTCCAAATCAGAGAGCTGCGACTCGTCCACCTTGCTTGGTTCTCCCCCCTTCTCCTAATCGTACCTTCCCTTAAACTGTTTCTGAATCCCCGTTCTTGAAACTTTCCCTCAAAAGGATCCAAATGAGAGCCAAAAAAGAAAACCCTTTTCTTTTTTGTATCTCCTTTTTATATCTCTCTTTTTTCTTCTTCGGATGACTTCCTGCCTTCTTCCTCTTGGCAAGAGCCAAGCTCTTTCAAGGAGCCAAAAGCCAGCCCCTTCTTCTTGGCCAAAGCCAAGCCTTTTCAAGGAGCCAAAAGCCACCCCCTTTGATTTCAAAATTTTATACCTTTGTTTGTCTTTCTTTGATTTTTCAGACTTTATGTATTTATTTTTTCAGATCTTTGTTTTTATTTATATATTTTTTATATTTTTTTATTTTATTTTTCTTTTTATTTTTATTTCCAGTTTATTATTATTATTATTATTATTATTTTTTATTTTGCAGTTTTTTGTCTGTTTTTCTATTTTCTGTTTCTGTCTATTTATTTTGTTTTCTGTTTTCATTTTTCTATTTTCTATTTTTCCGCTTTTTGTTTCTGTCTATTTATTTATTCTTTAAATTAGTATTAGTTTCTTGATTAATTTTAATAATTGGGGGCCTCGAACATAATTGGGTGTTTACAATTATCATCAACTTCTAGTCTGATAAATCATTATCATTTATCTCTTGTAAGATGTGTTCATTCCTTTTCTCTATGTCTTTGGATTATTTATCACCTAAATCATATACATCTTTGGCTTTAACATGCACAACAATGAACCAACCATTTTCTTTCTTAATCTCTATATAGAATATTTTCTTGGCTTGAGAAGCCAAAATATATGGGTCATCACAAACATCATTCCCTGTATGTTGCAGATAATTTAAGTTTACTAATGTCATGCCTAGATTATCAATTTTGCAACCCTTGTTTATGTTGACCCAATCACACTTGAAAAGTACAACCTCTAATTTTCCTGCGTAATCCACTTTAATTATATGTGTCAAAACACCATAATAGTTGATTTCACCTTCTTTAGGATTTTTATCTCTTGAACTAGCATAACTTCTTGTCTTAACAGTAACTACAATGCCATTGTTTTGAGTCTTTAAGCATCTTTCATGCTTCTTTGTATGAAATCTAGCTCAATTAACAATATAACCGTTATATTTCTTGCCATTTCTAGTGGACCACGTGCCAACCACTTGATTTCATCGGTCACTAGAACGCTACCTTAGTCTTCCAAACATGCAACCTACCATATTTTTATTCCAAATGATTGGAAATTATTGATAATCATGAAACTCATTATTGAAAATTCTTAACAATTACCCGTTCACGAAATCAATCACTAAAAGTTTGACTGTGAATTTTTTCAATATCATAAGGAGATAGGCGACGATTTCTCCTCAGAATAAGATCAATGTGTTCTCTATATAAAAAAATGAAATGATAAAATATAAGAATAATAAAAAGTTATCAAGCCAAATTTGAGTAACAAAATATACCTAAGAATTTCTTACTTTTGAAAGGGGTCAATGCTTTTGTTATTGGAAAGCATGTATCTATGTGCTTGTACTAATGCTTTCTTATCAAGTGATACTTGAGAAACCCTTTTTCTTTTCTTCAAATTGAACCCAACTTGGCAGCTTCTCCCTAATGGTCTACCTTTAGGATTCATAAAACTAGTATTCTCAGCAAAACAAGATTCATCATTACAACTAGGTCGATTAAAATAGGTTTCAACAACAAAATATTAAGCTTTCATGAGCTAAATAACCCTATATAATTGACCCCTTTGGATGTGCTCTATTACGAACAAATGACTTCAGAGTAAAAAGGAACCTAAAATTAAGATCAACAGAAGATAAAATTATTTTATTCTATAAATTTTGAAGGATATCAAATAATTTTAAAAAATTAGTACCTTTCAATGGGATACATCCATATGTAATGAATTAGACCTGAAACTTTTGCCTCATATGCTAAATGGATTACTAAATGTACCATTAGAGTGAAAAAAGATGGAGGAAAAATATTTTCTAGTTGGCACAATGTTATAGCTATTTGATGCTCCAAGTTCTCCAAATTACACATTAAGCACCTTACCACATATTTCTTTGAAGAAATGACAAAGATCGACTATAACATAAAACACTTTGTCAGGCAAACACCCTTTCATAGCTATAGGAAGAAACTCTTGTATTAAAAGATGACAATCATAACTTTTCAAACCAAATATCTTGCATTTCTTCACTTGCATACATCTTGAAATATTAGATAGGTACTTATCTAGAGCTTTTATTGCCTTAAGCACTTCAAAAAATGTTTGTTTTTCTTCATATGTCATTTGGTAAGAAGCTATGGGAAAATATTTTTTACCTTTACTTTGATGCATCTTTGGATGTAATTAACTTCTAATGTTCATGGCTACAAGGTCATAACGTGCCTTATCGTTATCATTTGACTTCCCTTCTAAATGAAACAATGTTCCAATAATATTATCACAAACATTTTTTTCAATGTGCATCACATCAAGATTATGACGAAAAACATTAAATTGCCAATAACCCAGGGTGAACAAAATGCTTTTTTTTTTCATAGTGATTTACTATGAATTTCATGATCTTCCAATTGTCTCAAAATAGAAGTTCCATTAAGTACCTCGGGAGGGGACCTAAACTCTTCAGTTCCATCAAAATTCTTTTTATTATATCTCCATGAATGGTTAGGTTCTAACCAATGACGATGACACATATAGCACCATTTTCTACTATATTTCAACCACATAGAAGGATTATCAAAGCCACAACATGGACAAGCATATTTACCACTTATACTCCAACCAAACAATTTTTCATATGTAGGAAAATCATTGATAGTTCAAAGAATTGCTGCACGCATTTGGAATGACTCTTTTTTGTGTGCATCATAAGTTCTTACTCCAACTTCCCACAATTCTTTTAATTCTTCCATAAGAGGTTGCATATAGACATCAAGGTTATTAATTGGAGCTTTCGGACCAAGAATAAGTAATGAGAGAATCAAACAAGGCTTCTTCATACACATCCAAGGCGGAAGATTATAAGGAACTAAGATAACAGGCCAAGTAAGTGAGAAATTGTCATTGTTTTGAAAGGATTAAAGCCATCAGAAGCCAAACCTAGTCGAACATTACGAGGGTCACATGAAAAATCAAGATGTCGACTATCAAAATCCTTCCTAGCAAGAGAATCAACAGGATGTCTCATGAGTCCATCCTTAGTTTGACAATTTTCATGCCATGTTATAGAAGAAGCTGTTCTTGAAGACAAAAATAGTCTTTGTAATCTAGGTTTAAGAGGAAACCAATGAAGGATATTTGTAGGTATCTTTTTTCTACCTTCAACATCATCCGAATTCACTTTCAATCTCGAGGAGTTACATTTTGGAAAAACTTCAGTATTAGCCAAATCCTTCCAAAATAATGTGCAACCTGTGGGACAAGCATGAATTTTTTCATATCCTAAACCTAACCCTAAAATAATCTTCTTGGTCATAAAATGATTTGGGCAAGGTATTTTCTGCAGGTAATGAATCTCTTTGCAACTCTAACAACATTGAAAAACATTTGTCAGTCCATCCATTTAAACATTTTAAATGGTACAAATGTACAATGAAGGATAATTTTGTAAACTTCTTGCAACTAGGAATAAGGTCTTGTTCTGCCTCTTTTAACAATTGATAGAACTTATCTAAATTATTTTCCTCTTCAGGTTGTTGAACATTGTGATTATTTATTAATGCTTCAGAATGATTTGGAACACTCGCAGCTTCAGGTGTATCTATATCATCACTTTCATTAATTATATTCATCTCAAAAGCATCATGGATTAATGCATCCATATCATGATCAAACTTCCCTTCTTCAAGACAAGTGCTTGTAGAACTAGAAGAATTAACTTGTTCACCATGAAAGATTCAATTAGTATATCCCTTTAGAAATCCATAGTTATTATGTGTTCATAAACATCTACTCAAGAGCTCCACTTGTAATTGACACATTTAGTGCAAGGGCATAAAATTTTTCCATCCGTAGATGATTTTGCAAATGCTAAGTCAAGAAAATTTATAACACCTCTAATATATCTCTCCTTATTTTGAGAGGTTTGAAATATCCAACTTCTATCCATTAGATGAAATAAACTGAAAAATGAAATAAAAAATTATTTTCAATAGATATAATCATTCATAATATATCTAGGAAATAAAGAAAGCAATATATTATATTCAATAACATCAATATGTTGAATAAAAGTTATATAGAAAAATATTTAATATAAACTCATAAAAATTCAAGTAAAAAATGATAGACACAAAGAGACAAAGAGATAGAAAAAAGCTTCCGATAAGTCCATTTAATATATATAACATAATCCAATTGCTTGGACTTCATACATGAAAAGAATATTCATAAAATCATACAAAAAAAAGTAGTATTAAAGTACCTGAAGGAATAGGTCTTATGTTTCCTTGTTTGTAATGGTTTGAAATCAAAATCATAAAAAGGCACTACACTTTGATGCTATAGATCCTGAAAAATCAACCAATATAAACATTAAAGATACTAATTTTCCATAGCATGACAGTGATTGATACAATGAGCCATGAGAACCTATCCAAACATATATACCAAAATTACTCCTTTAAAATGAATGCTTTCATGATATATAAAACTCTACAATTGGTCATAAAAATATAAAAATATATAATATAAACCCTCAAGTCTAAAAATCCAATAGATATTTTCCATAATTCTCATTCAACACTGTAAACACTCAATTATGTTTGAGGCTCCGTTCTTAAAATAATAAGTTAAATAATAGAAATAAACGAAAGAAGAAAATGAAAACAGAAAAGAAATTAAAAACAGAAAAACAGAAATATCAACAGAAAAGCTGACAAATAAACAAATAACAGAATAATAAAAACAGAAAATAAAAAATAATAAAATGTTTTAAACTAAACCATAAAAGGAGCAAACATAAAAAATAGAACAAAAAAATAAATAAATTTTTTTTGGGAGTAAAACAGAAAAAAAAAACAACAAAGAAAAAGAAGAAAATAAAAGAAAAAGAAAAAGGACTGAAAAAAAAATTAAAAATAAAACAAAACTAAAAAGAATAAAAACAAAGCTAAAAAAGAAAGATGGAAAAATAATAAATAATAAAAATAGAAAGATTAAAAATAAAAAATAAATAAATTAAAAAGAATAAAAAATAACAAAAAACACAAAGATTAAAAATAAAAAATAAAGAAATTAAATAGAAAATAAAAAATAATAGAAACAGAAAGATTAAAAATAAAAAATAAAGAAACTAAAAAGAAAATAAAAAATAATAAAAACAGAAAGATTAAAAATAAAAAGTAAAGAAATTCAAAAGAAAATAAAAGATAATAAAAATGAAACAAAAGTAATAATAAAATCTATAACAAAAAAAAAACAGAAAAGAAATAAGAAAAATAATAAAACCAAAAATTGAAACAGAAAAATAACTGAAAAAAAAAGCAGTAAAAGCAAAATAAAAATAACAAATAAAGAAGAGATGAAAAGAAAAAGAAGAAATAAAAAAAAAACTAAAATGGAAATAAGAAAAAACGGAAAGCTGAAAACAGAATAGACAAACATAACAAAAATGAAGAAATTTTTTAAAAACCTCTATAAATAAGGGAAGAGACCATTTTGGCGGTTTTTTTTTTTTTTTGGATTTTTTCATTAAAATCCCTCTGCTGCTCTCTCGGTCTTGGCCAGGACGATCACAATTCCCTTGATGGAAGAAGAGAAATCCAGATTCAGTAAGAAAGAGCATAACCTATAAGGAAGGAATCAAGAGCTTCATTCAGTTGCTTACAGGTTAGTCATTCTTTCACCTGCTCCAGGCAGAAAAACAAGATTAGCTAAGCCATCGCTCCATTTAATTTCTTGAATGAGAACTTAAAATTGCATTGTTGATCGTTGCACCTACATTTTCATTTCTGCACTTGCATCATATTCTAGAGGGTTTTGAGTCATTAGAAAGATTAAACTTTGTTATTGGCATCATCCTATGGTCAATGTGTTCTGTGAGGAACTCAGATTCCAGATTTTTGTATAATATTTGTCACTGTGTATCCAGATCCGATTCACACCGCTGGCCATGGACGTACGATACGTTGAATATGCCTTGGCTGGATATGGTAGAAAAATCAGTCTCTGGTATAATTTTTAAGGGGAAATGGAGTCAGTATGTTGGAGGAAAATCATGCATGAAGCCTTAATCGAATCGTAAGTTGCATCAGGTTCTCAATGTGAGATAGTCGTGAAGATTTCAGGATTCTAATTTGAGCATCATCTTGAGAGACTAAAAACTCCTGGAACACGTCGGATGATAAGTGGAAATCAGAACTTGGCTAGTTATTCTGGTTCAATGGCGTCCAAAATAGGTGAAGACCTGTCTCTATGCATGCCACGACTTGTGAGAAACTTACTTGCTTGCAACTATAGGTCAAGGATCAGAATAAGATGCAATGAATAGAAAGAATATGAGCAGCATAACAATCCTTAATGGTTTGAGTCGGCTTTATTTACTAAGATCATGATGATATTTCCAGATTAATACTCGTTGCTAAGAATGTGAAGGCATAACACATATGGAAGGGTTCCCAAAGGAATCAATCGTTTCAAAGGTATACGGATTTAGAGTCGGCACCGGTAGGCTCGTTTCCATTCTATCACTCAACATTTCAAGTCACCGATCTGAGTATATAGCAGACTGCTATTATACATTGCATGAGCCTTAAATATGTTGCGAGCAAGGATTTAGGATTAGATAAGATTTGAAAAAACTAAGTACGAAATTGATGGAAATTTCTGTAACTTTTAAAGTCATGATGTCAACTGTTAAGCAAGTTGAAACAGAAGTACAACCATCTTCAACCCTTGCCAAGCATAAGCCTAAAAAGGGACCATGCAAATGCTAAAAATGCAGAGGTTATGTCAAAGTTGTTAAGCACTTGAGGTTTATGATCCAAACCGTCGAAGCACCTTTCTCCAAAGTCACCATTCCCTGGGCAATTTGTCATAAGAAGATCCTCGCCTACACCTCAGGGTTGATACAATTCTTCTCAATTGTGCGTTTGTCCATAATCTCTTTCGAGCATGGTTTTTGATGAAGCTTCCCCAAACTGCCAAACTCACTTGTACTGCTGCCAATGGCAACCCTTGCTCATGGCCATGCGGATAGTGTGGCATGTCCGGATTCATGCAGTTTACGAATGAAGAGGGATTCTTCCTTTGAGGACCTCCCGTGGCAAATAAAGAGACAATATTGAAACAGTCATTAGTAAAATGAACCCATGCAGGCTGGGCTGCCCCAATGAGAAGTACGGGTCCACACAAAAAGGGTTTGAATAAAAAGCAAACAGGGGGAAGCCACCAATTGCCTAAAACGGAAGTGATGATTTAGCACCCGATGCATGTAGCCCACCAACAAAGACATGCAAAAGGGTGATATAAAATGAACGTGAGGGCCCACGTATATTCTTGCCCCATCACTCAAATGGTCAGCTTGATACGGACACATGTGCATAATGGGTAATCCGTATACTTTTCTCTTGGGGGCCCATGCATGAGGACAAGGTTTTGGCCAACATATGATCAGGGGCTTTAGAAACATCACTAACAGCTTGGCCTAGTAGTAAGTATATTGCTTAGGAATCCCTTGTACCTAGGTTTGATCCCTACCCGTGATGGCTACCAACACTCATTTTTTTGATATTCATATGGGCAGCTATGGAGTGGGCTGTATTGGGCCAAGTTTCATGCCCATTTTCCAATCCATTTACAATAGCCCCATTGCTGATCAGAATAGGCTAACGAGCCTTAATTAATCTAACCTAGTTTAAGCAATTTCGTAATTAACAGTCCAATCCAATGCTTCGTTCTAATTTTTATCAAGCTTGATTTTGTTCTATTTTAACTTCTTTTCAAACACCTTCTCTTATTAGTTAATTAGAAATTGAGTTTCCTCTAAATGTTAGTCGAAACCCAATTGCGTTTCCTTATTTTTTTAAAAAAAAAATTATTAAGTCTCAACATGGATATAGCCCCTTTTTTTCAATATTCTTTTTTTTCTCTCAAATTTGAAATCTAGTTCATTTATTTTAAATCAAGTTTTAATTATTTTCTTCAAAATCTCAAATCGAGCTCATTCATTTTAAATTAATTTTTATTTCTTCTCCTTAAATCTTAAATCGAGCTCATTTATTTTAAATCAAGTTTTAATTCTTCTCCTTAAATCTCAAATTAAGCTCATTTATTTTAAATCAAGTTTTAATTCTTTTCCTTAAATTTCATTTTTGGCTCAAATCAAGTTTTAATTCCTTTTTCTCAAATTTCAATTCAAATTCATCTTAGTTCTAACCAAATTTAATTCCTTTCCTTAAGTATCAATTCAAATTAGTTCAAACCAAATTTAATTCTTTTCCTCAAGTTTCAATTCAAAGTAGATCAAATCACATTTAATTTCTTTTCCCCAAATTTCAATTCAAGTCCATTTTGTTTCAAATTAAATTTAATTCTTTTCCTCAAGTTTTAATTCAAGTTCAATTCAAGTCAACTTTAATTCTTTTCTTCAAATTCCAAAACAAGTTTAAATTTTTCATCAAATTCAAATCAAGCTCATTTCAAATCAAGTTCATTTTAAATCAAGTTCATTCTAAAACAAGTACATTTTTCAAGTTCATTTTAAATCCAATTCATTTCAAATCAAGTTCATTATAAATCAAACCAAACCTAATTCTTTTCCTCAATCAAGCCTAATTCTTTTCCTTGAGTTCATACCAAGTTTAGTTTATTTTAGATCAAATCCAATCCTTTTCATCAATTCAAATCAAGTTTATTTAATTTCACATTAAGTCAAATAAATTCGTTAATTCTAAGTCTCACGCAATGAACCCTAAGCACGAACTGATAGCTTTTTCTGTTGTTCGATGTTTAGGGATTCATATGGGTCCTAGTGCAGCTGTAGTTGTCTTGGACCCTGTGCATATGGGGACTAAGAATCCTTTTCAAATAACTTCGAGAGAAACTTCCTTTTGGAATCCCTAGTCTCACGTGACGGACTCTAAGTAAGAATTGACGGTTTCACTACTGTTTGATATTTAGAGATTCATATGGTTCCCAGTGGAGCCCTTGTTTGCCTTGGATCCTATGCATATATGGACTAAGGATTCTCTCTAAAAAAATTTTCAAAATACTTTATTCCCTTTTCAACCACCTTCGAAGGTCAAGCCTTCAAACCAGAACTACGTAAGCCTTGAGTTTCCCATTGCCCCAGGGAATACGTAGGAGCAGGATCAAGTCTTGCCAGACTATCCTCCTTTAGTCTATTTAGTTTCACTTTAATTAATGGGATCAAACAATTTTAAAATAAATCACACACTCAGTTTAACGGCACTGTTCTTCGGAACGGGCGAGTAGGGTGCCTAACACCTTCCCTACTCGTAACCGACTCCTGAACCTAGATTTATCCTCAAGTTAGGGTTTTTCCAAACTTTTTCCCTTAAATAAAAATTTGGTGGCAACTCCACATAATTGACCAAATAAAATTATCTTTTTAAAATTTTAACAAGTTTGTTGTCTCGTCGTAATCATGGTTGCCACAGATGGCGACTCCACTGGGGACTTTAGAGAGTCAAGCCTTGTTTTCAATTGAGTGTGCATTATATTGATCTCTTTCCTGTTTATTTGCATTATTTATTTGTCTATCTATCTATTTGTTTATTTATTTGTCTGTTTATTCATTGTACAACCCTAGGATAGACGAATAATAAATTGTTATATATATATATATCTGTCGCGATTTTTCCAATTGCAGGTATCCCAATTATTTTTGTGCCCTCCACACATTACATTAATGCATTTCATCTCATGAGTGGGGCCCTATACCCGGGTCTGAGTGCAGCCTAGGATTAGAGGGATCTAGTGGTGTCACTCTAGGGCTTACGTCCTGATTGGCTATCACAAAAATCCCTGTTAGAGTGCGTCCTATTCATATGCCCTGCAACTAGTAGCTACTTCTATTGTTGTAGCAAGCATTATGAACTGGAACTTGGCTCTACTAACCTCTTATACCTCAAGATTACTGACCACCTTTGAGATGTTCGTGCATTAAAGGCCATAGACCCTTAGGACAAGTGACCCACAAAGGAGGCAAGGAGGGAAAACACCTTTTTTATGATACAAGATTCATATGCTGCTTACAGACATTTATTTGAACAGAATCATCTGAAGTGGCAAAGAGGAGATGAAATTTGAAAATTTGGGAAATATAGAAAATCAAGAAAGAAAATCAATAAAAATAAAAACTTCTAGGAAAAATTAGAAAAATAATTTTAAAAATATTGAAAATATGAAAAGATGCAAAAAGAGAGAAAATGAAATTCAAAAGAAAACTTAAAGAAAGTTTTTAGAAAATTTTAGTAAAACTAAAAGATTTTCAACAAAACCAAAGGTTTTTTAGCAAAATAAAAAATATCCAAAATTTGATAAATAAAAAATAAAGTTACTAAGAAATCAAGAACGAATAAATAAAGCAATACTCAATTATTTTCAAAACCCTCAAATCTTTAAAAATTATTTGTGCATAGCATTCACTCATTCATTCATTAAATAAATTTATTACTGAAAAAGAGAGATTTTCAAAAATCATTCCATACCTTTTGCATTTTCATACTTATTGAAACACAAACATCTTTATCATTCATGACTTTTTCATTCAAACTGTTTCTCAAAAAATTAATTTTTAACTTTAACAGAAAAATTGGAGAAAGACAACTTCCTCGACATCCTTATAGGACCCGATCACAGTCAGGAGTCATGGATGAGCTGGAAAGACAAAACAAGGAGTTGAGAAATGAGGTACAAACATTAAAAGATCAAGTGGTCAGACTGATGGAGGCCATCCAACTGTCAAAACAGAAAGAGGTGAGGTTTATGAACTCATGGGCCCATCATATCCTCCTGGCTTCACCCCACAAAACCCTTCACCGTTAACCATGCCTCCACCAACCTAAGGAGTCCATTATGGGTTTCCGCATAGGCATGCACCCTTATTCGGCCAAAACAAAACCCACCTTCGAACACCATAAACATCCTTTATACCATTCCAAAAACCACCTCACAAGCTTACCAAATAGTTGTTGAGGGACGAATCCTATGTTCACCCAAGGGCCTCACCCTATATACATACCATCTTCTCATCCTCACAACATGCCAGGAGAATACCCAAACCATCCTTTTAAGGAGGATACCGAAAAATGGAAAACCATGGAGGAAATAATTAGGGCAATTGAGGGAAGTGCTTATGATGCCAGAGATGCATCTGATTTGTTCCTGGTCCCAAATGTAGTTATCCCTCCTAAATTCAAGGTTCATGAATTTGAAAAGTATCAAGGAACTAGCTGTCCAAGGAACCATTTGACCATGTATTGCAGGAGTATGTCCGCCTGCACTCACATTGATAAGTTGCTTGTCCATTTCTTTCAAGACAGCTGAACTGGGGCAGCTGCGAACTGGTACACTCAGCTAGAGCGGACACATCCGTTCATGGAGGGATCTGATGGAGGCCTTCTTGAAACAGTACCAGTACAATATAGAGATGGCTCTTGATCGAACTCAACTCCAGAACATGGCTAAGAAAGGAGATGAGACCTTCAAGCAATATGCACAACGATGGAGGAAGTTGGCTGCTCAAGCGCAACCTCCTTTATCTGAGAAAGAATTGGTCAGCACGTTCATTGACACATTCCAGGATCCTTTCTATGACAAGATGATTGACAGTGTGACTGGTAGCTTCTCTGATGTCGTCATCATTGGAGAAAGGATCGAGGGTGGCATGCGTCGTGGAAGGATCGCGCACAAGTTTGCAAGGACAGCTAATGCTTCTGTAGGAAAGAAGAAGACAGGGGAGACTTATAACATGGCTCCTGGTCAAGGATAGTACATACCTCAGATGGCACCTTATGGACCAACTGGTTTCCAACCATCACCATATCCACCTTATACATCATATCCTTACATCGCCACGACCTATCAAACACCAGACCCTCCAACCTACAACTATCCGATGCAAATCCGACCACTCACACCATACACGGTCCAAACATAAGCAATAAGTCAGAACCCTAGCCAAAGCCAAAAGAAGGAGAAGAACCCTGTCCAGTTTGATCCCATTCCAATGACCTACACTGAGATGTTGCCTCAACTAATCCAGAATTCTCTAGTGGTTCCTTACCCTCTGAAACCTCAAGAACCACCATATCCTAAATGGTATGATGCAAATGCCAAATACGACTACCATGCAGGATACATTGGTCATTCAACAGAAAACTGTCAGGTTCTGAAGTGTAAGGTGCAAAGCCTGATTGATGTTAAACGGTTGTGTAAACATCCAATTATGTCCGAGGCCCAATTTTAAAATTAGTTAGTAAATAAGTCATAATTTAAATAATAAATAAATATTAAGACAAAAAACAAAAAGATAGAAAAAAATAAATAAACTGAAAATAGAAAAATAGAAAAATAGAAAAATAGAAAAATAGATAAATAGATAAATAGAAAAATAGACAGATAAACGGATAACAGAATAATTAAAATAAAAAAATAAAATAAAAATAAAAAATAAAGATAGCAGAAAATAAATAATAAAAATAGAAGACAAAAATAAAGATAAATAAAAGAAATGAAAAAAAGAAAAAATAATAATAAAATAAAAACTAAAAAAAAGAAAATGAATAAAAAAAGGAAAAAACATAAAGAAAAAAAGAAAATAATAAAAAAAACTGAAATAAGAAAAAGAAGAAAATATAAAAAATAGAAAAACATAATAAATAAATAAATAAAAATAAAAGAGAGGAAAATGAAAAATAAAAATTAAAAATACAAAAATTAAAGATCAGAAGACAGAGAAAACAAATAAACAGAAATGACAAAAATAAATGAAAAGAATAAAATCTGGAAAATAAAAATAAAATAAAACAGATAAAATAATAAAAAATATAATAAAACAGAAAATCCAAATATATATATATATTGGGAAGTACAAAAATTAATAATAAAAATAAATTATTGAAGGATTAAGAAAAAAAATAAATTAAAAAATGAAAATAAAACAAAGTAATAGAAAAAATATTTTTTTTTTGAAATACAATAAGTGAAAAAAAATATTAACAGAAAATAATAAAAAAAATATAATAAAATAAGAAAATAAATAAAGAGAAAAAGAGAGAGAAGTAATAAAACAGAAAAAACAGAATTAATAAAATAGAAAATTAAAAATAGAGGAAATAGAATGAATAAAAGGAAAAAATTAAAAAAAAAACAGAAAGGGGGGAAAAAGGAAAGAAAAAAAAAAGGGGGGGTGGACACTTGGCTTTGAGGCAACCTGCAGAGAAGGAAACTTTAGAGGGAAAAGTTCGATCAAAAAAGAAGAAAAGAGGAAGCAAATGCTCCGTTGGAGGGAGAATACGCAACGTTCTTCTATAGAATTCCCAGATTCTCAAGCGAAAGGTCTTTCCCAAGGGTTCGGTCCCAGTAATAGAAGAGAGCACCAAACTGCAGTGCGCTAACGCGAGCTTCACCTTGGTTCCATCAAGTCAGTTATCGTGTTTACCATAAAAATCCTGGAGTAAGAACTTTATGATAATTAGTCTAGGATATATTTAATGATCCATGTTAATTCTCACGATAGGATGATTGTCATCCAAAGAGAAACCTGTTATAGATTAAAAATGAATCGAATAGGCATGTATCCATGCATATGGGATGTTAGGCAAGGTCTTGCAGAGCTGTGTTCTTAAGGTCAAGAACCCAGGGTGTAAGGACTTACTGATTTAATGGTATTTAGTGTACTAGCTATGTTTATGCAATGTTGTAGTAATCTAGTAGTCCTCTTGGGATTTCTTGTACTGCATCCGCATGCAATGTCAAAGTGAGCGTGCAGAATGGTCATTGAAATGCCAAAATCTTGTCCTGATTCAAGCAAGTGATGCGAGAGTTTGAACAATACCCTAAGCCGTCTCTCAACCCAAGACACTGTTCCTTGATAGCTAGAAACTGGGGGCTTTGGAGCTGGCCAGCAAGGGTGCATGTGGTACCGATGAGCTTGATAAGGTCCCGAGGTGTAGATGAGAATGCAGAATAAGCCTTAGCAAGCCCAAAAGTTACAGGATTTTTGGAGGGCGCATCTCCTGCAGCACTCTCAATCAATAAGTTAAGATTGTGTGACTGGCAGTTCCTCTTCTATGACTGGCAGTTCCTCATTAGATATGGATGATAAACTGTTTGTAAGAGTGGCTCGGTGTCTTGAATTCCAAAGAGTAGCACTCTCAATCATTAGGTTAAGATCGTGTACCTCGGGGAAGACCAGGTCAGTTTCTTCAAATATGAACCTGTTCAATATGCATGAATCTTCAACAACCAAATTCAGTCGCTGCATTCTTGATGCACTGTATTCTTTGTGTAATGCATTCAGTTGTTGCATTCTTCGTGTAATGTTGCATGAGATTGTGTGTATTCATCAGCATGAGGTCACATATGTTTGGCTACCACCAGGTCTATGCATGCTGTTTTAGTGTTCTAGATCAAATACCTTGCACGGATTTGGTTGAGATCGTATATCTCTGAGAAGACCAGTTCCTAATTTGCATATGTGATTATTGTTTCGACATTCAAATTGCAGTCCAGAATTATGTATGCATTTAGACCTTAGAGGCGAGTGAATCTCTACGTAGAGTAGCATACTTTGGGACGTCAAAATCAATTTTAATTCTTTTTCCTCAAATTAAAATCAATTTCAATTCTTTTATCAAATTAAATTCAAAATCAAGTTCAATCCTTTTTCCTCAAATCAAAATCAATTTCAATTATTTTATCAAATTAAATTCAAAATCAATTTCAATTCTTTTTCCTTAAATTTTCAAATTAAGTTCAACTCTTTTTCATCAAATCGAAATTAATTTCAATCCCTCTTGTCAAATTAAATTCAAAATCAAGTTTAATTCTTCGCTTCAAATTTCAAGTCAAGTTTAACTCCTTCCTTCAAAATCCCAATCAAGTTCATTTCCTTCTTTTTTTTTCCTCAAAAATCTCAAATCAAGTTTAATTTTTTTCTTTTCTAAACTTCAAACAAAATAAAGTCTAAATCTTTTCCTTCATTTTGGTTTAAATCAAATTTAGTTCATTCCCTCAAGTCTTAAATTAAGTTCAAGTCAAGCATAATTCTTTAAATCAAGTTCGTTTTAAATCAAGTTCATTTTTAATCAAGTTCATTTTTAATCAAGTTTGTTTTAAATCAAGTTCATTTCAAGTCAAGTTCCTCAACTTCAAATCAAATCAAGTTCAATTCCCTTCTCAAATCAAATCAAGTTCAATTCCTTTTCTCAAGACCAAATCAATTTTAATTCTCTCCCTCAAATTTCAAATCAAATTCATTTTAATGCAAATCAAGTCAAGCTCAAAACCAAGTTTATTTCGAGTCAAGTCCAATTTCTTAAATTCAAAATCAAGTTCATTTTCAGTTTAAATCAAGCCCAAATATTTTTCTACATAAGCCCAATCTCTTTTCTTTATTTTTATTATTTTCAAATTAAATTCATTAATTCTAGGTTTCATGCGATGAACCTTAAGCACGAACTGTGACACGCTCGTCGCAAACGCGCAAAAATAATTTCTAGATTTCCCCCAAACTATTGGTATAGTATAAGGTGCAACCTAGGTCATCTCCCAAAGACCATTTCATATTCTTAAGCAAATAAGGAGACAATTAGAACAAGGGGGTTTTGTAAAGATGTGATATTGAGTGCTAAACACAAAATACAGACTGAAATTAATTTCACTTAACAATTATCAACTCAAGGAATTCAGAGGCTATTTTCATAACTAATCATTGATCACTAAAATCATGCATTGTGTTTATCAACCTAGGATCATCTGGAACCCCTACAATGATCCTTGAATTCTCTATTGAGAAACCTCTCAGAATTTAATTGATTATGATCAACAAGATTTAGTAACCACTTAATCTTTTATCTAAACCAATTTTACAATCAGAATTCAGTTGAAGTAAGTAATAAAATGAAAACCTTCAATTCAATTACTTAATTTCTACTCTTCAAACTTTTGGAAAATGATTTACCAATCAAAAACCAATTATAAATCAATTATACATTAACCAAAATACGTCAACCGATCAAACTTTGATTAAAGAATAAAATTGAAGAATATAGTGAAGCAGAGTAGAAACCACTTAATATGCACGTAAATAAAGATCAAGACCTCAAAGTTAAAATGAAAATAGCTTGAATCCTTGAATTGAAACTACAAACCTAGCCTTCCATGAAGGAGGCAAACTAACAACAAAGAAAGAGGCAAACTAACAACAAATAAATCCTAAGCCTTCCATGTAGGAGGCAACTAACAACAAATAAATCCTAAGCCTTCCATGTAGGAGGCAACTAACAATAAAGAAAAGCTAAGCCTTCCATGTAGGAGGCAAACTAACAAGAAAGAAAAACTAAGCCTTCCATGAAGGAGGCAAAACTAACAAGAAAGAAAGAAAGGAAGAAAGAAAGAAAGAAAGAAAGTGGTATTGGAGTTAATCTCCAAAAATGGTGTGTGTCTCCTCTTGCAAACCCTTCTATTTATAGAGGATTTTTGAGGCATCATCTTCAGAAAGTCACCAAATAGGATATTACTTTTCTACCCTTTTCTTGCTTTCACATGGGCTTTATTGAAATTGCAAAACACTTTTGAATTTTTGCCACCAATGAGCACAACAATTTTGACTTTCTTGCACCGCAATTTCGGATGTTCACATGTCCGAATTAGAGCTTGACTTCTGAACAAAAGTTGTATCCCTGGATCTTAGCTGTCCAACAAAGTTGATTTCATCTCAATATGACTTCTATATCTCAAGATATGGCCGGATCTTTGCACACTGTTCAAATTCCACGTCAGCAACACTATCTCATCTTTTGAGATAATTTAGGAGTCCTAAACATCCCATTTAGAATCTGCTCTTGCTTTGTAACTATGGACACTTCTTTAAGCTTTCATTCAAGACAGATTTCATGATTTTTGGATGTCTACAACTCCTATTATGCTCAAAATACTATAATAGTGTCATTTTAATCGGGTAAGCAAAGAAATTCAATTAAACTTCATATGAACCCAAACTCATAAAATATGACAAAGATCACTTAATTGAACATATAAGAAGTCTTAATGAGATAAAAGTGAGAGATAATTATTTATGAAATCTATGCTTATCAAATTCCCCCACACTTATCTTTTGCACGTCTCGGGCAAACTTAAGTTAAGGATTGGTGACTATTTTTTTTTTTTTTTTTTTGAAAGAACATCAAAGTTTTGAGTTGATTTCTCAAGAATTCACAAAATTTCATGAAGCATTCTTTCATCACATTTTTGAAAGTACTTAGAAAGGCAACTTTAATTTGAAAAACATAGATTGAGAAAGATAAAACCTCACATGATATATACTCTGAATCTCTCAAGTGTTTGATTTGGTAAGTGTTTCTCTCAAATTCAATCCATGAAAGATGAACTATCATAGGCTCGCATATCTTCTACTTCTCTACTACTATGTACACATGCAATGCACAAATCAAGAGGTCTTTATTTTGGTTCTAACGGGATTAGAAAGATGAAATGATATATTGAAGAGATACAATGTTAGACCAAGGAAAATGGTGAGGATTGAGAATTGATTGTAAGTGCAAGTGTGAGAAACAGATATCACTTCTTCATTTTTTTTTTCAATATAATAGTTTATTTATTAATTTATTGCTTCAGCTTTTTTTTTTTTCAACCATGATATTGATGAACACAACAATAATCTCCCCCACACTTATTGAAACACTTATGGTATGATAAATCCAGTATTCCTCACCTTCTATGGTCAGACAAAGTTGTTTTCTTTTTTTTTTTTTTTTGATTTGTGGTGAGCTAAAAAGAAGAAAAGGCTAATCGGCTCAAAGGGCTGATCAAAGGATAAAATTATATGGTTTGGTTATTTGGCCTGGTGGTTTGTTCAAGAAAAACAGTGCCTCAATCATTTTTGTACAAATCATGTGAAAATGTAGCTTCAAAAAGAATCAATGCAAGTTCTGAAGTAACATATTCCATGGATGAAAATCACACAAGAAAGAAAATAATAATAAGGCTCAAAATCTCACAGGTAATATATTTATCAAATCTAATCTATCCAGTTCAAATATGTGTTGCCAAACTAATTAATCTCGAAATGTAAATCATTTTGCTTCAATTATTTTATGAAATCTAAAGAAAAACATACTTCCACATTCAATTTTTTTTTTTAAATCATAAGATGCGTATCAAGAGTCAAGTGTAACTCCTTACTCAGCCATCTTACTCAAAGCAAGTTTATGAATCTAACCTAATTTTTTTTGTTTTTTTTTGTTTTTTTTTGGGTTTTTTTTTATTTTTTTTTATTTTTTTATTTTTTTTTTTAGATATCGGACCATCTTCCCCCCAACCTATCCAAGACATTGTCCCCAATGTCTTAGATGGAATTTCATATAACAGGAAAAGAAATGTAAGAAAACCATCAAAGTAAGGAAAAGTTATAACCGAAGAGTGGTATTTGGTTCTCTTTTATCTCTGCCATCCTGATTTGGTTGGTTCACCAGTTGCATTGCTTGACTGAGCTCAGATGTAGGATTTTGCAAAATCTCAAGTAGCTGTTCAACAGTTGAAGCAGATACTATGATGTTGCGCATGGATTGTGGCATGAACTCCTGCTCTACTGCATGATCTAAAAAGGATATTAAACCATTATAAAAGTCATTAATATTCAATAAGCCCAAAGGTTTTTTATGAAAATTCCGATAGGCCCAAAATATAAAGGTAAAAATTTCTTCCATTGTTCCAAGACCACCAGGTAATGCAATAAATGCATTAGAATTAACCAACATGTGTCTCATACGGTCATGCATGGTTTCAACCTTCAATTCAGTACCCAGGGTGAAGTAGGAGGTGCTCCCATTTTTTAAGCCAACACCTAAGACGTTACACCCCTTTGTGAGTGCAGATCCTGCAACACATCCTTTTAAACCCTGAATCCCTCCCCCATAAACAAGATTGATTTTTCTTGCAGCTAATGCCTTATCAAGGGTATAAGCTGCATGTTGAAATTCTCCATCCTTTCCAAGGTTAGACCCACCAAAAACACAGATAGTATTGATCTTATCCATATATGGTGTTTCTATCTTTTTTTGAAAAAATATGTCATAGAGGTTGATAATTTATAGGGACTCAATATCAGACAAGGAGATCGCTTGAATAGTGCGGGATCAGGATTTGGTAGCAAAAGTTTGAATTTTTGTTGCAAAAGTTTGAATTTTGGTTGCAAAAGTTTGAATTTTGGTTGCAAAAGTTTGAATTTTGGGTTCAAGGAAAAGGTGAATGTCAGAGGTGAAAGACTTTAAGCAGGGGTGAAAATTTCAAAAAAAATGGTGGCCCAATAAATTGAAAAGACAATGTAAATGACAAACATACACGCATGAGAATGAACAGTAGTTGTGATTGTGGCTCACATCTTCCTCTGGTTTTACGTCCAGTAACGGCTGAAACGCCTTCTAAGAGTCGAGGATGTGCTTCCCATTCAGTTTTTTTGTAAACTGACAACAGGGTCTTTTAAAGTCAGATTCCCAAGACTATAACGTGCTTTTTCCTTACGGAACAGTTCAAACAAATCAAGAAGGACTCCTTGTACATGCCCACTAGGATGTGTCTCAAGAGTCTGAATGATATCATCCAATGACTCCTTACTCAGTCCATCCTTTATGAATTGAATTTTGTCCTCTCGATTTCTTGAAACCATTCCAGGGTTCTTGCATCTTGTGTTACAGGTCCATCTTGCACACCTGTAGCAAACTCCAATTCTTTTTGCCCTTCTCTTCTTTGCATAGGAACTTCTTCCCATACCTGGCATATTTTTAACAAATGATTCTTGAAATTCACCTGCTAAACGTACCATAGCTTCAATGATCCAACGGACATCTTCTGGAAGGCCTAAGAGTGTTAATACTCTCAATCGTTCAAGTCTGCAATTGTAAATGTCTTTAAGAAAATTTCTGGGGAGAGTAGGGAACAAAATTTTGATCCTGGTAAGAGCTTTCTCCATTTTTTTTTAAAACACTCAAGTTATTATTCCTGCAAGCTCAATGTGGTGTAATAGTTGGGATGATTTAAGAGGTGAAGAAGGAAGTTGAGAGATTAGTTGAAACTTATAAGTGAGGAATGTGAGAGAGGGAGAGGGAGAAAGAGAGAGAGAGAAAGAGAGAGAGAGAGAGGGAGACTTCTCTTGAATTTATTGCAGGTATGTGGCATTGTGCAAATGCACTTCTTCTACCGTGTGCTTTTGAAAACCTTCGAAAAATGGTTTAAGACGATGTCCATTCACCTTGAAGATTTTTTCAGTTACCTCATTTTTTATTTCCACTGCACCATAAGGAAAAACATTAGTAACTACAAATGGTCCTAACCATCTAGAGCGTAGCTTACCAGGCATAAGCTTTAGCCGAGAATTGAAAAGGAGAACTTTTTGTCCAACGGAAAACTCCTTTCTTGCCAACTTTTTGTCATGAAGAGCTTTGACCTTTTCTTTGTAAATTTTGGAGTTTTCGTATGCTTCTAATCGAATTTCTTCAAGTTCCTGCAATTGAAGCTTCCTATGGATTCCTGCTTGGTCTAGATCCATGTTGCATTTCTTTACTGCCCAAAATGCTCTATGCTCTAATTCAACTGGAAGATGACATGCTTTACCAAAGACAATCCTGTAGGGAGACATGCCAATGGGTGACTTGTAAGCTGTCCTATATGCCCATAATGCATCAACAAGGCGCAAGCTCCAATCCTTCCTGTTAGGCTGAACTGTTTTCTCTAAGATTTTCTTGATCTCTCGATTAGAAACTTCAGCTTGACCATTTGTTTGAGGATGATATGGGGTGGAGACTTTATGCATGACTCCATATTTGCGGAGTAGGGCTTCCATTGTGCGGTTGCAAAAATGAGTACCTTGGTCACTAATTAGAGCTCTAGGAATGCCAAACCTGCTAAAAATGTTAGACCTGATAAAATCTGCAACAACTCGAGCATCATCAGTACAGGTGGCTTTTGCCTCCACCCATTTTGAAACATAATCAACAGCTAGCAGAATGTAAACAAAGCCAAAAGAGACAGGGAATGGACCCATAAAGTCTATACCCCATACATCAAATACCTCACAAAAGAGAAGTGGTTGTTGGGGCATCTCATTTCTGCGCGAAATACTCCCTATTCTTTGGCACTGCTCACAAGTTATGCATAATCTGTGTGCATCACGAAATATTGTAGGCCAATAAAAGCCTGAGTCTAGTACTTTTCTAGCTGTCCGTTGTGGCCCAAAGTGTCCACCACAAGCTAGGGAATGGCAAAAGGTAAGTACAGACTGAACTTCATGATCTGGAACACACCTTCTAATGATTTGATCACTGCATGTCTTCCAAAGGTATGGTTCATCCCATATGTAGTGTTTGGCATCACTTTTCAACTTGGCAAGTTGCGATTTGGTGAAGTGTTTGGGTATTTCTTTAGAAACCAGATAGTTTACCAAATCTGCATACCAAGGATCCTTCCCGTGCAAATGATAGAGATGCTCTTCTGGGAATGAATCTGCAATTGAAGTTTCTTCACAAGGTTGCTGGATCCGACTTAAATGATCTGCTACAAGGTTCTCTGCACCACTCTTGTCTTTAATCTCTAAATCAAATTCTTGCAACAGAAGCATCCAACGAATCAGTCTTGGCTTAGCATCTGTCTTCTTCAGCAAGTATTTCAAAGATGCATGGTCAGAGAAGACAATAACTTTAGATCCAAGCAAATAGGAGCGAAATTTATCTAATGCAAACACAATTGCCAAAAGCTCCTTCTCAGTAGTTGTGTAATTTGATTGGGTTGCATCAAGTGTGCGAGAGGCATATGCAATGACATGAGATCTCTTGCTAACTCTTTGAGACAGTACAGCACCAAGGGCATAATTAGATGCATCACACATTAATTCAAATGGAAGCGTCCAATTAGGTGGTTGAATGATGGGAGTGGTTGTCAACCGCTTTTTTAGTTCATCAAATGAATCCTTGCATGCTTGATCAAACACAAATTTGGTATCTTTTTGTAGTAGTTTAGAAAGAGGTTGTGCAATCTTGCTAAAATCCTTGATGAATCTTCTGTAAAAACCAGCATGACCAAGTAAAGAACGTACTTCTCGCACAGAAGTGGGGTAAGGTAGAGAAGTATTAATGTCTATCTTGGCCTTATCAACCTCTAAACCTTTGCTAGATGTCCTAAGACTATACCTTCTGTTACCATGAAATGACATTTTTCAAAATTCAAAACCAGGTTAGTCTCAATGCATCTGTCCAAAACTTTAGAGAGGCTTTCTAAGCATGCATCAAAAGAAGAACCATATACAGTGAAGTCATCCATAAACACTTCCATGCAACTTTCTAAGAGATCAGAGAAAATGCTTACCATGCATCTTTGAAAGGTTCCAGGGGCGTTGCATAGACCAAAGGGCATCCTTCGATAGGAAAAAGTACCAAAAGGACAAGTGAAGGTGGTCTTATGCTGGTCTTCTAGGGCTATATGTATTTGAAAATAACCTGAAAAACCATCCAGAAAGCAATAGTGAGATTTTCCTGCTAATCTTTCCAAAATTTGGTCTATGAAGGGCAAAGGGAAGTGATCCTTGCGAGTAGCTTGGTTAAGCTTCCTATAATCTATGCACACTCTCCAACTGTTTTGTATTCTGGTAGGGATTAGTTCATCATTGTGATTTTTGACTACAGTCATGCCAGTCTTCTTAGGAACTACTTGCACCGGGCTTACCCAATCACTGTCTGAGATGGGATAGATGATACCAGCTGCCAAAAGCTTACCTACTTCCTTCTTTACCACATCTAGGATGGTTGGATTCAAACGCCTTTGTGGTTGTCTAACAGGTCTGGTGTTTTCCTCCAGCAGTATCCTATGCATACAAGTAGATGGGCTAATACCTGGAATATCAGCCAAAGTCCATCCAATTGCTTGTTTATGGATTTTTAAGGTTTGCAGTAACCTTTCTTCCTGTTGTGGTAGAAGGTTCTTTGCTACAATGACAGGAAGCTTCTCATTTTCCCCCAAATAAGCATACTTTAGATGTTCAGGCAAAGGCTTCAACTCTAAAGGAGGTGGTTGTATTATGGAAGGAAGAGATCTATCTGAGATTGAAATGTCTGCAACACTTGCATCTAACATGTCATCTTTCAACGAAGGTTGGTCTGCAGCATTAATCCTGGAACACACAATACATGAATCAAATTCATCACATGTGCAAGTAAAATTATCTAAGTAATCTAAATCAAAATCAAAAAATTTAAAAAGTAGATTGTCAATAGAATAATCATCCGCAAGAAGGTCTATGGCATCAAGTTGAAAGAGTGAATGATTCTCTATGGGATGCTTCATGGCTTCAAATATGTTGAATTGGATGATATCATCTCCAAATTCCATAGAGAGAGTCCCCGTATGCACATCTATCTTTGTTTTTGCAGTTTTGAGGAAAGGTCTCCCTAGGATCAAGGTTGCTCTATTGATGGATGACTCATCTTCCATATCCAAAATGTAGAAGTCAGCTGGAAAGATCAGCTTATTCACTTGAACTAGCACATCTTCAAGTACTCCGGCTGGATGTGTTGTACTTCTGTTGGCTAATTGAATCACCACACCAGTTGGCTTCAGTTCTCCCAGATTCAAAGATTTATAAACTGATGAGGGCATAACATTAATGGAAGCACCTAGATCCAGCAATGCATCACCAAATGTAGAGTTTCCTATTGTGCAAGGAATGGTGAAAGTTCCTGAATCTTTACATTTCTGAGGGAGGCTGGGTTGAATTAAGGCTGAAACATTGCGTCCCACACTAATCTTCTCATCCCCTTTGAGTCTTCTCTTATGCGTGCACAAATCCTTTAGAAATTTGGCATATTTGGGAATTTGCTTGATAGCATCTAGAAGTGGTATGTTGACTTCCACTTTCCTGAAAGTATCTAGAAGCTCCTTATCCAATTCTGCATGAACATTGGGCTTGGATTGAACCATTCTATTTGGAAAAGGTAAAGATACCTTCTGATCAGCACAATTTGGGGTTTTCTTCTCATCAGATGCTTCAAGTGCAAATCGTTTATGGAAAGCTTCTTTTTGTTGATCATTCGATGTCTTATCGAAGGCTGGTGTATTTTTTTCATCAGACTTTCCCTCTGATTCAGATGGCTTATCAGAGATGTCTCCAGGTGTGGAGATAAATGCTTCTTTTTGGTGTGGATTAGTCTGATTGAAGCTTTGTTGCTTTAAAATTGTAGGGTCTGTCTGCACTTTCTTCCCACTTCTCAAGGTCATGGCATTCACGCTTTTGGGATTTACGACAGATTGAGAAGGTAGTTGACCAGAACCTTGAGATTTCAATTGGTTGACTGTGGTAGCTAACTGCCCAATTTGAGTTTGTAAATCCTGAAGGGTAGAACTTACATTTTGTTGAAACTGAAGATTGTTGGTTGCTAATTGCTTCATCAAATAATCAAGAGAGGGTTCAGAAGCATTAGAGGGTACAGATTGCTGCATATGCTGTTGTTGTTGTCTGAAAGGCGGTGGTTGGTATTTATTTTGGGAGTCAGATGTTTGAATCCTTTGTTGTTGTGGAGGACCATATCTCAAGTTAGGATGGTTTCTCCAACTAGGATTGTATGTTCCAGAAGGTGGTTCAAACTTCTGTTGCTGATAATGTTGAGGAGGCCTGTATTGTTGTCCTGTGCCAAAAATACCATTTACTGCAGCCTCAGGTGTCTCACTTTCTTGCAATGTTGGGCATGCATCAGTAGGATGATCTGCAGAAGTGCAGATGCCACATGTTTTGGTTTTGTCAACAATATTAAGTTGCTATTGTTGTCCGATGGCCAACTGTCTTACGATGGAGGTTAGTTCTTCAATTCTGTTCTCCAATCGTGTATGGTCTGTCTTGGTGGTCATTTAATGAACTCCTTTATACAAGGAATTAGTTCGAGAATTCAATTGCTGAGAATTTTCTGCCATGTTGGCAATCAAATCTCGAGCTGCTGTAGGAGTTTTGTCCATAAGTGCTCCACCACTAGCTGCATCAACCATGCTTTTGTCCATTGGCATGAGTCCTTCATAGAAATACTGAATCAGTAATTGATCACTGATTTGATGGTGTGGACAAGTAGCGCATAGTTTCTTGAATCTCTCCCAATACTCATAGAGAGTTTCTTGGGAGTTCTGTCTGATGCCGCAAATCTCTTTTCTAATAGCTGCTGTTCTGGATGCAGGGAAGAATTTCTCCAGAAATAATCTCTTCATATCATTCCAGCTTGTAACAGATGTTGGATGTAGATAGTACAACCAGTCCTTGGCTCCATCATTTAAGGAGAAAGGAAATGCCTTCAACTTGATATGATCTTCAGGAATTCCTTGTGGCCGCATTGTGGAACACACAATGTGAAATTCCTTCAAATGTTTATGAGGGTCCTCACCTGCAAGGCCATGAAACTTAGGTAGCAAATGTATTAGTCCAGACTTCAGTTCAAATGGTGCATCAACATCAGGGTATTGAATACACAATGGTTGATAAGCAACATCAGGTGCAACTAATTCTTTTAAGGTTCTATCAGCCATGTTCTTAGCAAAATATTTAAAACTATCAAAATTTAAAGATGAAAAATCACTACTGTTACTTTCTTGGTTATTACTGGATGAATGCCTTCTATGTGCTCTTTTCAAATGGTGGAATGTTCTATCAATCTCAGGATCATATGCATATAAATTTTCAGGATTGGATCGGGTCATACACAAAAAGGTGAATTCATACAGAAAATCCAAGAATGATATACCTAAAGTAAAAAAAAATTGTTAGAAAGATTAAAACTTTTATACAAACTCCTAAATGAGCCTAGGAAATTAAAATGGTCCCCGGCAACGGCGCCAAATTTTGACACGCTCGTCGCAAACGCGCAAAAATAATTTCTAGATTTCCCCCAAACTATTGGTATAGTATAAGGTGCAACCTAGGTCATCTCCCAAAGACCATTTCATATTCTTAAGCAAATAAGGAGACAATTAGAACAAGGGGGTTTTGTAAAGATGTGATATTGAGTGCTAAACACAAAATACAGACTGAAATTAATTTCACTTAACAATTATCAACTCAAGGAATTCAGAGGCTATTTTCATAACTAATCATTGATCACTAAAATCATGCATTGTGTTTATCAACCTAGGATCATCTGGAACCCCTACAATGATCCTTGAATTCTCTACTGAGAAACCTCTCAGAATTTAATTGATTATGATCAACAAGATTTAGTAACCACTTAATCTTTTATCTAAACCAATTTTACAATCAGAATTCAGTTGAAGTAAGTAATAAAATGAAAACCTTCAATTCAATTACTTAATTTCTACTCTTCAAACTTTTGGAAAATGATTTACCAATCAAAAACCAATTATAAATCAATTATACATTAACCAAAATACGTCAACCGATCAAACTTTGATTAAAGAATAAAATTGAAGAATATAGTAAAGCAGAGTAGAAACCACTTAATATGCACGTAAATAAAGATCAAGACCTCAAAGTTAAAATGAAAATAGCTTGAATCCTTGAATTGAAACTACAAACCTAGCCTTCCATGAAGGAGGCAAACTAACAACAAAGAAAGAGGCAAACTAACAACAAATAAATCCTAAGCCTTCCATGTAGGAGGCAACTAACAACAAATAAATCCTAAGCCTTCCATGTAGGAGGCAACTAACAATAAAGAAAAGCTAAGCCTTCCATGTAGGAGGCAAACTAACAAGAAAGAAAAACTAAGCCTTCCATGAAGGAGGCAAAACTAACAAGAAAGAAAGAAAGGAAGAAAGAAAGAAAGAAAGAAAGAAAGAAAGAAAGTGGTATTGGAGTTAATCTCCAAAAATGGTGTGTGTCTCCTCTTGCAAACCCTTCTATTTATAGAGGATTTTTGAGGCATCATCTTCAGAAAGTCACCAACTAGGATATTACTTTTCTACCCTTTTCTTGCTTTCACATGGGCTTTATTGAAATTGCAAAACACTTTTGAATTTTTGCCACCAATGAGCACAACAATTTTGAATTTCTTGCACCGCAATTTCGGATGTTCACATGTCCGAATTAGAGCTTGACTTCTGAACAAAAGTTGTAGCCCTGGATCTTAGCTGTCCAACAAAGTTGATTTCATCTCAATATGACTTCTATATCTCAAGATATGGCCGGATCTTTGCACACTGTTCAAATTCCACGTCAGCAACACTATCTCATCTTTTGAGATAATTTAGGAGTCCTAAACATCCCATTTAGAATCTGCTCTTGCTTTGTAACTATGGACACTTCTTTAAGCTTTCATTCAAGACAGATTTCATGATTTTTGGATGTCTACAACTCCTATTATGCTCAAAATACTATAATAGTGTCATTTTAATCGGGTAAGCAAAGAAATTCAATTAAACTTCATATGAACCCAAACTCATAAAATATGACAAAGATCACTTAATTGAACATATAAGAAGTCTTAATGAGATAAAAGTGAGAGATAATTATTTATGAAATCTATGCTTATCAAACTGGTAGCTTTTTCTGTTGTTCGATGTTTAGGGATTCATATGGGTCCCAGTGCAACCGTAGTTGTC
Source organism: Canavalia gladiata (assembly GCA_037954105.1). Taxonomy (NCBI): domain Eukaryota; kingdom Viridiplantae; phylum Streptophyta; class Magnoliopsida; order Fabales; family Fabaceae; genus Canavalia; species Canavalia gladiata. Next base: position 36,900,408 of record CM075658.1, on the reverse strand, counting down.
TTGGACCCTGTGCATATATGGACTAAGAATCCTTTTTAAATAATTTCAAGAAAAACTTCATTTTGGAGTCTCTAGTCTCATGCGATGAACCCTAAGCACGAACTAGTAGCTTTTTCTGCTGTTCGATGTTTAGGGATTCGTATGGGTCCCAGTGCAACTGTAGTTGTCTTGGATCCTGTGCATTTGTGGACTAAAGATTTTCTTCAAAATATTTTCAAAATACTCTGTGCCTTTTCAAGCCTCTCCGAAGGTCAAGCCTTCAACACCAGAACTACGTAAGCATTGAGTTTCCCATTGCACAAGGGAATACGTAGGAGCAGGATCAAGTCCTGTTAGGCTATCTTCCATTAATCTATTTATTTTCACTCTAATTAAAGGGATCAAACAATTTTCCAATAAATCACACGCTTAGTTGAAGGGTATTGTTCTTCGGAACAGGCGAGTAGGGTGCCTAACACCTTCCCTACTCGTAACCGACTCCCGAACCTAAATCTCTTTTTTAAGTTAGGGTTTTTTCCAAATCTTTTCCCTTTACAAATAAAATTTGGTGGCGACTCCACATGTCTAAATCAATAAAAATTTATTTTTAAAATCTTTAGCGAGTTTGTTGTCTCGTTGTAATTACGGTTGCGACATGTTGGATTTTGGGAAGCTTGCTCCTAATGTGGAAAATAATCCATTGCCAAATCATGGGGTCCCGTCAGCTTGCTAAAGGAAATCAAGGCATCACAATGAGATGCTTTGTACAAATTGGAATACTAAGGAAGATTATCTAGGATTTTTCATACTTTTCAAAATCAATCTTTTGTAAATAAATCTCAATGAGAAATAATACAAAAATTACATTTTATCATTTAACCCATCACTTATTCCTACACCCAAACAATAAATACCTATTGGTGACAAAACCAGTGCTGTAATAAATAATTTTAAATGTCTTGTCAAAAAGAAAATTAAATGAGGAAGCAGAATAAGAATCCAACCAGGGATTCCAAATCACCATGCATTGTAAATCCTCTCAAGGAATGTCTTGTCTAACAAAAAAAAGCAATAAATATCTCGCTGGATCAAAGTTCAAATCTAGGCAAAATTTAGGGATACATAATAGATCCGCTGAATTGAAAACCAAAACAAATCCAAGTAAGACAAAATGAAAGATCTGACCAGGTAAAATAAAAAGGAAACCCACTGGATTAAAGTCGAAGAAATAATCCAGGAAAAGTCTTGTTCGACTAAAATTTCAAAAAATAGTTCAGGAAAAAATTAAGATCAAAACAAGAGCCCGCTAGGTCGAAAACCCTCAAAGGCGATCTAGGAAAAAGTTAGGGCACGCAAACAAATAGCCCGCTAGGTCGAAAATCCTCAAAGGCGGTCTAGGAAAAAGTTAGGGCACACAAACAGAAAGCTCGCTAGGTCGAAAACCTCAAAGACAGCCTAGGCAGAAGTTAGGACACACAAAAAAGCCCGTTAGGTCGAAAACCCTCAAATGCGACCTAGGCAAAAGTTAGGGCGAATAAAGGACGTGCTAGGTTGAAAACCCAAAGAAACCACCCGGGAAAAAGTTAAGGTCAATCCAGGAATCCCAGGACCACCAGACATTCTGCACCTCATATTTCCTAAAACTGGGGCAAAAGTTTTGCCATTTCTCAAGTTTGGTTAATTCAACAATCAAGATTATGAAAAGCAGCAACATCATTTTTCATCAAAAGGTGCCATTTGGGCAATCAAACCAACATTCTTCGCCTTTTCCTTTCAAATACACTATTTTAAAACATTGCTCGCAAAATTCTTCATTTCCTCCCATTAACCATTCAAAATCAGGTTGCACACCTCAAAGTCACACGTGCCAAAAATATGAACAATGTGAAAATAAAAAGATTAATTTTGAAAAGTCATGACAAATTGGATGAATCCTCAATCATCGCAACATGGCATAATTGTTCCCAAAGATTCATCCTCTTGCCAGCCATAATGCCACCAAAACAGAAGGAGTGTGTCTTATTCAATGATGCTGACTACTGTTGGGTCTCAAATATCTTGAAAAGGAAAATTCTAAAATTGACCAAGAAGCCAAGAAACAGATTCGATCCAGCTCATCCTGAATCTTGATTCCCTTCACACCAACTATAAGGCTGTCGAGAAAGGAAAATGTCGAAGAAAAATCAAAAATCAAGAGGAATAAAAGTTTCTAAACTGTTGCATGGCATGTATTCATCCCATAGCATTCATTTCATCTAATCAAATAACCATTTCAAGCATCAAAAGCAATAAATAAGTTAAAACATCTCATCCTCTTACACTTCATCAAGCATCATGATAAGCATCTTGTCATTCAAGCATCGCATGACCCATTTTTCAAAACTAGTTAAGACTAGGGCAAATCGCCCGAACCAACCATAATTAAAAAGATTGCTTCAAATCTAGGTTCAAAACTGGGGAAAACGTTTGCCCAAGAAAATTCAAATTGAGGCAATCCCCGATTTCTGAAAAAGAAAAATCAAGATCAAAACTGGGGCAAACATCTTCCCAGAAAAATTTAAATTGAGGAAATCCTCAATTTCAAAAAGAAAAATCAAGCTCAAAACTGGGGCAAACGTTTGCCCAAACAAATTCGAATTGACGAAATCCCCAATTTCAAAGAGAAAAATCAAGATTAAAATTAGGGCAAATGCCTGCCCAGAAAAATTCAAATTGGGGAAATCCCGATTTCTAAAAAAAAATCAAGATCATAATTGGGGCAAATGCCTACCCAGAAAAATTCAAAATGAGGCAATCCTCAATTCCAAATCAAGATTCAAACTAGGATGAACGTTTGCCTAGTGTAAACACTCAATTATGTCTGAGACCCATTTTTAAAATTAATTAGTAAATAAACCATAATTTGAATAATAAGTAAATATTAAAATTAATGAACAGAAAACATAAAATAGAAAAGTAAACAAATAAACAGAAAGCGGAGAAAACGAATAAACAGAAATGAAAATAATAACAAAATAATAAATAAATAAAGAAAAATATTAAATTAAAACTAACCAGAAAAAAAAGAGTAAATAAAATAAATAAAAACAGAAAAAATATAAATTACAAAAAATTCAATGAAAGAAAAATAAAAGTAAATAGTAAATAGAATTAGAAAACAAATAAAAAGAAGAATAAGAGAAAATAATAATAACTCAAAAGTAAATGAATAATAGAAAATTAAATAAAAATGAAGAAAAAAATAGAAATTAAAGAAATGAAAAAATATAAAAAAAGAGAATATATATATATATATATGATAAATAGAAATTAGTAACAAAAAAAACAAAAAGGGAAAAACAGAAAAAGACAATAAATAGAAAAAAACAATAAACAGAAAAAACGGAAATTAAAACGGAAAGGCAAAAAAAAATAAGAGAAAGAAAAAAAATAAGAAAAGAGAAAAAGCAGAAAAGTAAAAAGGAAAAAGGGAGGCACGTTAAAAGATAGAGGGGGAAGGAATTTGGGGCTCTTGGAGGTTCGAGGAGTCACCAAGGGCTTAGAGGTTTTTTAGTTGGAGTAAGGAACGACGTCACAGAGGAAAGGGAGATTTGTTTAGGTCCTAGCCTTTTGAGGAGGGATGAAGGGAGAAAGGAGAGGTCTCTTTGAAAGGATCTCTCACCGTTGGCGATTCTAAAAGGCTCTCTCCCCCTTTGCTACGCTCAACAATTAGAGGTTGAGATTCCATGATGGCTAATGAAAAACTGGAACTCTCATCACAGTTGGTACGAGAAACCACAAAGATTTAGCAACCATATTTTCCAAGTAAGATTGACACCCAGACTCTTCAAACTATAGACAAAGGAGAGACTTGCAAGGAGGGTGCATCACAAGAGCTCTTGGCGAAGAGAGGATCAAGGTCCTCTGGTTGACACTTTGCAGCAACTTCCATTCGCTTTTGGACTTAGACTTCGTACAGGTATGTAGAAATCCTTTTACGAACTTAGGATATTAGCATCCATCCTTCACAAAACTCGTGGCTTAATCCTTTCGATCCTTATAAATTTGAATGCATAGAAGCCTTTTCTTTTTATGAACGTTCCAAGAAGGATCGGTAGAACATTGCCATAGTTGATGTCAAGCATGTCTTGGAAATGGGCTTAGGATCCTTAGTTTCATGCAGTTTTTGCACGTAGAACATTGTGATGTGCATACCCTAGAAAGCTAGCAGGACCTATTGGTCAACTTACGAGAAACTTAGAAAATCAGGTCCATAAGTGATATCCACATCTACGTCTTTTGGCCTGAGTGATGAAACTGCTATTAATTGAAGTAGAAATTTAGACTTGATCCATCATACAGGGTAGAGGTCCATCAAGAACTAATACTTGAGTTGGTATGTCTTAAGCAATGAAGCTTTTGGATCGAATTCATTAAGCTACTAGGATATTCCGTCAAGGCAGGTTCGATATAAACTTGTCCGCCTAATTTCATGGTGATAACGATGCCACTGATTGTCATGACCACTGCCAAAACCATGGTAGTCTTTAGCCTCTGCATGGTTCAATGAGTTTGGTCTCGGTTAGCTAACAAAGAAAATGACAAGTGACCATCTATCTTAGGTAATTAAAGAACCTGGATGACTACCAGCCATGGTGTCTAAATGTTTATAGATGGGGAGGTAACATCGTTACCCACGAGGATCATCCATGCTGTTCTACATGAATCAGGTATTCAAAGGATGTGGTTAGTAGGTAAACAAGGGCATGCAACCGCTTGATCAAGCAATTTAGAAGGTTATGGTTAGTTGTGTAACAAGGCCTGGGCATTTATTAGCCACATGCACTCAAGATTTTAGCTCATGGGTACAGTGATAAGTCATGTAGGGGTCACATAAAAACCATGCAGATCCTGGTCTACAATTGGCAGCACATGGAGGGCCCATATATGATGCTGAGACCCACCAAGCGTGCATCCATTGGCTCCTTATCAAGAACTATTTTACGTTCATGCATGCATGAAGAGTTATGCAACATGTGTGGATCAAGGTTGTGGACGAAAGGTCTAGGCAGTGGAGGAATGCATCCATGGAGCAGGTTTTATACAGACTTTTGTTGGTATCTAGCAATTTGTACACTAAGTAATGGACCTATTCGAATATAGGAAGAATTCATATGACCAGCCTGGTTGCTGAAATGAATAATGTTGCTCCAAACTTGGCATCTTTAATCGTCGTGGTCTTGGCCGATTGATTTCCCCGTTAGAATCCTCATAAATTTGGCCATGCACCCATCATCTAGTGTATTAGCACCAGGTCAGGTAACTTCTCGTTCGCATGAAACTGGTCTATGCACCTAACCAGAAGGAGTTGGATCCTTTAATACTCTTGAGGCTTAAAGCGATGTACTAGTAATTGAGAACAACTTCCATGGACCCCTGCAATGAGCCTAGCCCCAGAACGTCGATATTCAGGTATTGAAGAGCAAGGTCAGCATCCAAGCACCATGCAGCCATGCATGTAATGGGACACGTGCGTCCAGAATGGTTTAATGTTAATCAAACCCGATCATGAGTTAAAAGACTCAAGCGTGGCTCCCATGGTAACTTTCATTCAGATTTAAGCGCAGGTTGTGGGTTTGATTCCTGCTAAAGCCATTTTCACTTCAAGTATTTATTAATCGTTTGAATAAACCTCAAGGACATAATTGGCAACACTAATACTAAGTGATGGCTTTGGCCTAGTGGTTGGTGCGTTGTAGCCGCCCCAGGAACCAGGGTTCGAATCCCCCATGCTATGATTTGTTTTAAAAATACACAAAGTGTACTCAGTGGGCCCCTTGCACGAAGTGAGCCATACTTCCAGTCCACTCCCTACGGGCCCAAGCCAATCGCTCCCCATGTAAGCTGTTGTAGTTGGATCTAGCCCTCTTTATAAGTGGGCCTAGCCTCAACTGGGCGCTGTTATGGGGTGGACGGCCATGGGAGCCTCATACGCTATTGGGTTGGTGGTTCAGAAACAGGCCCAATATTCCTCCCTCAATCAGCCCATGATAATTGGGCTATCAACCCAAAAGGGTGTGGATTGGGTCCAGCCCCTCCTCAACTCTATCCATGTTCCAATTGGGTCTCTTAGAAATTGAAGGAAGGTTTCCAATCAGTTATTTTTACAATTGATTTGTCTAGTTTTAATTTCATCTTTTATCAAGGTCATTTCATTTAAATCAAATTTTTTATTTTCTCTCCAAATTCAAAATCGAGGCCATCCAAATCGAATTTAATTATTTTTCTCCAATTCTATCCCCCAATTTCAAATAAAATCAAGTTTTATCATTTTCTTCAAAAATCAAATCCATTTAATTCTCTTCCTCAAATTCAAATCAAAATTTAATTCTTTTACTCAAGTTTTAAATCAAATTCATTTTTGGTTCAAGTCAAGTTTATCTCTTTTCAAAGTCAATTTCAAATAAAATCAAGTCCATTTCAAACCAAGTTCAATTCTTCAAAACTCAAAATCAAGTTTAATCCTTTTCTTCAAAATCAAGGACAAGCCCAAATTCTCTATCAAGTTCATTTTATTTAAAACCAAGTTTAATTCTTTTCTTAAATTACCTCAAATATCATTTTAGTTCAAATCAAGTTTTCCTCAACTTTCATGAGTTCATTTTAAATTTTCAAATCAAGTTTATCTTTCCATTTCTTCTTCCTTTTTTTAAAATCAAGTTTAGTTTTAAATCAAGCCTAATTCATTTTCTCAACTTTGAAAATTCTTTTTTGAATTGGGTCAAGCCCAATTATTTCTTCTTTCTGTTTTAAATCAAATTCATTAATTCTAGGTCTCACGCAATGAACCCTAAACACAAACTGGTAGCTTTTTCTGCTGTTCGATATTTAGGAGATCGTATGGGTCCCAGTGCAACCGTAGTGTTCTTGGACCCTGTGCATATGTGGAATAAGAATCTTTTTGTAAATAATTTCAAGAAAAATTTCATCTTGAAATCCCTAGTCTCAAGCAATGAACCCTAAGCCCGGATTGGTAGCTTTTTCTGTTGTTCGATGTTTAGAAATTCGTATGGGTCCAAGTGCAGCCGTAGTTTTCTTGGACCCTGTGCATATGTGGATTAGGAATGCCTTTTTAAACAAAATAAAAACTCGTTTTGCAATTCTTAATCTCACCCGACGAGCTTTAAGCATGAACTGGTAGCTTTTTCTACTGTTTGGTGTTTAGAGATTCGTATGGGTCCTAGTGCAGCCGTAGTTGTCTTTGACCCTGTGCATATGTGGATTGAGAATGCCTTTTAAACAAAATAAATTATTTTTTTTGTAATTCTTAGTCTCACACGATGAGCTCTCAACAAGAACTGGTAGCTTTTTCTACTCTTCGATTAGAATTTCATATGGGTCCCAGTGTAGCCGTAGTTGTTTTGGATCCTGTGCATATGTGGACTAAGGTTTTTTCTGTAAAATATTTTCAAATACTCAACTCTTTTCAAGCATCTCCGAAGGTCAAGCCTTCAAACCAGAACTACGTAAGCCTTGAGTTTCCCATTGCACCAGGGAATACGTAGGAGTAGGATCAAGTCCTATCGGACTATCTTCCACCAACCTATTTATTTTCATTCTAAACTAAAATGATCAAACGGTTTTCGAAAACAACAAAAATCGCAATCTCAGTTTAAGGGTACCGTTCTTCGGAATGGAAAAGTAGGGTGCCAAACACCTTCCTTAGTCGCAACTGACTCCTGAACCTAGATTTTTCCTCAAGTTAGGGTTTTTCCAAATCTTTTCCCTTAAAATAAAATTTGGTGGCGGCTCCACTTTATCAAATAAAATTCTTTTCAAAATTTTAGCGAGTTCATCATCTCGTCGGAATTACGGTTGCAACACCTAGAAAAATTCAAATTGAGGCAACCCTCAATTTCAAGAAGAAATCTAAACTAGGGAAAAATGTTTGCCCAAAATCCCTTCAAATCAAGACATTGCTTAATTGCCAAGAATCTTCTAAATTGGGGTAAAATGTTTGCTCAAGTTTCTTCAAGAGAAGTTAATTATCAAATGCTTAAAAACCTTTGAGTTCAAGGTAGAATAAGCAATTTATTTTAGTTCAAGTAAAACAAATTTCAAATTAAATGGTCCGACGCATCTGACCAAGAAGTCCATATTCCATCCTCACGTGCACTCCCAGGACACATCATACTATTTTCCACACATGTCCTAACAGGTTACTCTCTTGCCTACCCTAACAGGCCATCACTTTCATGTCTCCATGCTTGTCTTCACAGTTCATTCTGTTCTTGGCTATCTTAACGGGCCATTCTTTTCGATACCTGTCCTAACAGGTCATTCTGTGCTTTTTGTTGGTCATGACAAACCATTTTTCTTTGCCTACCTTAAATTGATATTTTTCATTTTCCTTTGCCTGTCTTAACGGGCCATTCCTACATTGCCTGTCTCAACAGGTCTCATTCTCATTTCGCCTTCGCATTGCCTGTCCTAACAGGTATGCCTCATTCTTGCCTTGCCTGTCTTAACAGGCCATCACGACACTTTGCCTGTCTTAACAGGCCATCATTTTCTGTTTTTTCTGTCTAAACAGGCCACTTCTCCTTCACCTGTCTTAACAAGTTTCTCTTCAGTTTTTCACCTATCAACAACAGCATGCTCAAGTTTACTTTTTTCATCTTGGCCTATAGTGTCAGGCCTCTGGCACATTCAAGTTTACTTCTCTACATCTTGGCCTATAATGTCAGGCCTCCATCAAGTTAATTTTCTGCATCTTAGCCTATGATGTCAGGCCTCCATCAAGTTTAATTTTCTGTATCTTGGCCTATGATGTCTAGCCTCATCAAGTTTACTTCTTTGCATCTTGGCCTATAATGTCAGGCCTCCATCAAGTTTAATTTTCTGTATCTTTGCCTATGATGTCAGGCCTCCATAGTGTTTACTTTTCTACATCTTGACTTATGATGTTAGGCCTCACCAAGTTTAATTTTCTGCATCTTGGCCTATAGTGTCAGGCCTCCAGTATGTTCAAGTTTACTTTCCTGTATCTTGGCCTATAGTGTCAGGCCTCAAGCACATTCAAGTTTACCTTTCTGCATCTTGGCCTATAGTGTCAGGCCTCCAGCACGTTCAAGTTTACTTTTCTGCATCTTGGCCTATAGTGTCAGGCCTCCAGCATGTTCAAGTTTACCTTTCTGCATCTTGGCCTGGCCTCCAGCACATTCAAGTTTACTTTCCTACATCTTCGCCTATGGTGTTAGGCCTCCTGCACGTTCGAATTTCCCACACCCAGCCTATGTTGTTAGACCTATAGTGTCTGCATCTTGGCCTGGCCTCCAACACATTCAAGTTTACTTTCCTACATCTTCGCCTATGGTGTTAGGCCTCCTGCACGTTCGAATTTCCCACACCCGACCTATGTTGTCAGACCTTCTTACACGTTCATTTTTTGTACTTAGACCTATGATGTCAAGCCTTACATTTCAATTCCTGCACCCCCACCTGTTAATGGGACATCTTCATTTCACCTTACCTGTCTTAACAGGCCATTCTTCGCTTTTCCTGTCTTAACAGGTCGTCTTCATTTCAAACCGGTCTTAACAAGCCTTTGTTCATTTCCCTTTACTTATACAGGTCATTCTATTAGCCTAATTAGGCTATGCAATTTGCATTTTGGCCTACCATGTCAGGCCTTACATATTTAAACTCCGTCGGCTTACCACATGAAGCTTGCAAAAGATATTCAAAAAATCGACATCTTCTAGGCATTCTCGAGATTCCTTTCAAGCTCAAGGCTCTTCACACCTTCCGAACATCTTCAAAGCTTGCCTCAGACATAATGTGTTCACGTCTTTACTCATTTCCTACCCAGATAATCTAGAAAATTATTTTTCATATTATCTGGTAGGGATATGAGTAAAGAGGGGCAAACTGTAAACACTCAATTATGTCTGAGGCCCCGTTCTTAAAATAATAATTTAAATAATAGAAATAAATGAAAGAAGAAAATAAAAAAAGAAAAGAAATTAAAAACATAAAAACAGAAATATCAACAGAAAAGCAAACAAATAAACAGATAACAAAATAAAAAAAATCAGAAAATAATAAATAATAAATTTTTTAAAACTGAATAATAAAAATGGAAAACATAAAAAATAAAACAACAAAATAAATAATTTTTTTTGGAAGTAAAATAGAAAAAAAACAACAAATAAAAAGAAGAAAATAAAAGAATAGAAAAAGGGCTGAAAATAGAAAAATTAAAAATAAAACAAAACTGAAAAGAATAAAAACAAAGTTAAAACAGCAAGATGGAAAATAACCAATAAAGAAATTAAAAAGAAAATAAATAATAATAAAAATGAAAAAAAGTAATAATAAAATCTAAAACAAAAAAAAACAGAAAAGAAAGAAGAAAAAAATAATAAAATCAAAATCTGAAGCAGAAAAATAACAGAAAAAAAAAGTGAAAGCAAAATAAAATAACAAAAAAAAAGTGAAAGCAAAATAAAATAACAAAAAAAAAGAAGAAAAAACAAAGAAGAAATAAAAAAAAAACTAAAACAGAAATAAGAAAAGACGAAAAGTTGAAAAGTTGAAAATAGAATAAACAAACATAACAGAAATCAAGAAATTTTTCAAAAATCTCTATAAATAAGGGAAGAGACCATTTTGGCGGGGTTTTTTTTGGATTTTTTGGAAGTTTTCATTGAAACCCCTCTGCTGCTCTCTCGGTCTGGGCCAGGACGATCACAATTCCCTTGAAGGAAGAAGAAAAATCCAGATTCTGTAAACAAGAGCATAACCTCTGAGGAAGGAGTCAAGAGCTTCATTCAATTGCTTACAGGTTAGTCATTCTTTCACGTGCTCCAGGAAGAAAAACAAGATTAGCTAAGCCATCACTCCATTTAATTTCTCGAATGAGAACTTAAAATTTCACTATTGATCATTGCACCTACATTTTCATTTCTGCACTTGCATTATATTCTAGAGGATTTTGAGTCATTAGAAGGATTAAACTCTATTATTGGCATCATCCTATGGTCAATGTGTTCTATGAGGAACTCATATTCCAGATTTTTGTAAAATATTTGTCACTGTGTATCCGGATCCAATTCACACCGCTGGCCATGGACATACAATATTTTGAATATGCCTTGGCTTGATATGGTAGAAAAATCAGTCTCTGGTATAATTTTTAACGGGAAATGGAGTTAGTATGTTGGAGGCAAATCATGCATGAAGCCTTAATCGAATCATAAGTTGCATCGGGTTCTCAATGTGAAATAGTCGTAAATATTTCAGGATTCTAATTTGAGCATTAGCTTGAGAGGCTAAAAACTCCTGGAACATGTTGGATGATAAGTGGAAATCAAAACCTGGCTAGTTATTCCAGTTCAATGGCGTTGAAAATAGGTGAAGACTTGTCTCTGTGCAAGCCACGACGTGTGAGAAACTTGCTTGCAACTATAGGTCAAGGATCAGAATAAGATGCAATGAATAGAAAGAATATGAGCAGCATAACAATCCTTAACGGTTTGAGTCGGCTTTATTTACTAAGATCATGATGATATTTCCAGATTAATACTCGATGCTGAGAATGTTAAAGCATAACACATATGGAAGGGTTCCCAAAGGCATCAATCGTTTCAAAGGTATACGGATTTAGTGTCGGCACCAGTAGGCTCGTTTCCATTCCATCACTCAGCATTTCAAGTGACCGACCTGAGTATATAACAGACTGTTATTATACATTGCAAGAGCTTTAAAGATGTTGCTAGCAAGGATCTAGGATCAGAGAAGATTCGCAAAAACTAAGTACCAAATTGATGGAAATTTCTGTAACTTTTGAAGTCATATTCACGTCAACTGTTGGGCAAATTGAAATAGAAGTACAACCATCTTCAACCCTTGCCAAGCACAATCCTCAAAAGGGTCCATGCAAATGCTAAAAATGCAGAGGTTATGTCAAAGCTCTTAAGTACTTGAGGTTTATGATCCAAACCGTCAAAGCACCTTTCTCCGAAGTCATCATTCCCTGGGCAATTTGTCACAGCAAGTTCCTCGCCTGCACCTCGGGGTTGATACAGTTCTTCTCAGTTGTGCCCTTGTCCATAATCTCTTTCGGGCATGGTTTTTTATGAAGCTTCCCCAAACTGCCAAACTCACTTGTACTGCTGCCAATGGCAACCTTGCTCATGGCCATGCAGATAGTGTGGCACATTCGGGTTCATGCAGTTTACGAATGGAGAGGCATTCTTCCTTTAAGGACCTCCCGTGGCAAATAAAGAGACAATATCAAAACAGCCATTAGTAAAATGAACCCATACAGGCTGGGCTACCCCAATGAGAAGTACGGGTCCACACAAAAAGGGTTTGAATAAAAAGAAAACAAGGGGAAGCCACCAATTGCCTAAAACGGAAGTGATGATTTAGTACCCATGCACGTAGCCCACCAACAAAGACATGCAAAAATGTGATATAAAATGAACGTGAGGGCCCATGTATATTCTTGCCTGATCACTCAAATGGTCAGCTTGATATGGACACATGTGCACAATGGGTAATCCGTATACTTTTCTCTTAGGGGCCATGCATGACGACGAGGTTTTGGCCAACATATGATCAGGGGCTATAGAAACATCATCAGCAGCTTGGCCTGGTGGTAAGTATATTGCTTAGGAGTCCGTTGTACCCAGGTTCGATCCCTATCCGCGACGGCTGCTAACGCTCGTTTTTTTTATATTTATATGGACAGTTATGGAGTGGGCTGTATTGGGCCAAGTTTCATGCCCATTTTTCAATCCATTTACAACAGCCCCATTGCTGATCAGAATAGGCTAACGAGCCTCAATTAATCTAACATAGTTTAAGCAATTTCGTAATTAACGGTCCAATCCAATGCTTCGTTCCAATTTTTATCAAGCCTAATTTTGTTCTATTTTAACTTCTTTTCAAACACCTTCTCTTTTTAGTTAATTAGAAATTGAGTTTCCTCTAAATTTTAGTCGCAACCCAATTCCATTTCCTTATTTTCTTAAAAAAAATTATTAAGTCTCAACATGGATATAGCCCTTTTTTTCAATTTTTTTTTTCTTCTCTCAAATTTCAAATCCAGTTCATTTATTTTAAATTAATTTTTAATTACTTTCTTCAAAATCTCAAATCGAGCTCATTCATTTTAAATCAAGTTTTAATTCTTGTCCTTAAATCTTAAATCGAGCTCATTTGTTTTAAATCAAGTTTTAATTCTTCTCCTTAAATCTCTAATCGAGCTCATTTATTTTAAATCAAGTTTTAATTCTTCTCCTTAAATTTTATTTTTGGTTCAAATCAAGTTTGAATTCTTTTTCCTCGAATTTCAAACAAATTCATCTTGGTTCAAACCAAATTTAATTCCTTTCCTCAAGTTTCAATTCAAATTAGTTCATATCAAATTTAATTTTTTTTCTCAAGTTTCAATTCAAAGTAGTTCAAATCACGTTTATTTTCTTTTCCCCAAGTTTCAATTCAAGTCCACTTTGTTTCAAATTAAATTTAATTCTTTTCCTCAAGTTTTAATTCAAGTTCAATTTAAGTCAAGTTTAATTCTTTTCTTCAAATTCCAAAACAAGTTTAAATGTTTTCATCAAATTCAAATCAAGCTCATTTCAAATCAAGTTCATTTTAAATCAAGTTCATTCCAAAACAAGTTCATTTTTCAAGTTCATTTAAAATCAAGTTCATTTTAAATCAAACCAAACCTAATTCTCTTCCTCAATCAAGCCTAATTATTTTCCTTGAGTTCATACCAAGTTTAGTTTATTTTCGATCAAATCCTATCTTTTTCATCAAATTCAAATCAAGTTTATTTTATTTTACATCAAGTCAAATAAATTCGTTAATTCTAAGTCTCATGCAATGAACCCTAAGCACGAACTCGTAGTTTTTTCTGCTGTTCGATGTTTAGGGTTCATATGGGTCCCAGTACAGCCGTAGTTGTCTTGGACCCTGTGCATAGGTGAACTAAGAATCCTTTTTAAATAACTTCAACAGAAACTTCCTTTTGGAATCCCTAGTCTCACACGATGGACTCTAAGTAAGAATTAGCGGTTTCACTGTTGTTCGATATTTAGAGATTCATATGGGTCCTGGTGCTGTCCTCGTTTGCCTTGGATCCTGTGCATATGTGGACTAAGGATTCTCTCTAAAAAAGTTTTCAAAATACTCTATTCCCTTTTCAAGCACCCCCAAAGGTCAAGCCTTCAAACCATAACTACGTAAGCCTTGAGTTTCCCATTGCACCAGGGAATATGTAAGAGCAAGATCAAGTCATGTCAGACTATCCTCCATCAGTCTATTTAGTTTCACTTTAATTAAAGGGGTCAAATTTCAAATAAATCACACAATCAGTTTAAGGGTACCTTTCTTTGAAACAGGCAAGTAGGGTGCCTAACACCTTCCCTACTCGTAACCGACTCCCGAACCTAGATTCTTCCTCAAGTTAGGGTTTTTCCAAACTTTTTCCCTTGAATAAAAATTTGGTGGCGACTCCACATAATTGACCAAATAAAATTCTCTTTTTAAAATTTTAACGAGTTCGTCATCTCGTCGTAATCACGGTTGCGATAAACATAAAAATCAAATAAAAAGCTACCCAACTTTCTACCAGCCCGAAAAATATATAATCTAAACCCTGAAGTCTAAAACTCCAATAGATATTTGCCATAATTCTCATTCAACACAAAAGTCAGGTAAAAAGCTACCCAACTTTCTACCAGTCCGAATTGTACTTAATCACCATTCCTGACCATGTGTACAAAAAAAACATTATTTAAAAAGACAAAACTCATTCTAGTGATCTCTATCTTGAAAGTCCGTGTTCCCTTTATTATGCCTTTCCCAAAATATTGAAATACAACAAAAATTTTCTCATATAACCATTAAGAATTAACTAAAACATATCAGAAGAATAGAAATATTTTGACAAACTCAGAAGTCAGAAATAATACATCTCATTGCAAGTCAGAAGAATAGAAATATTTTAACAAACTCAAAAGTTAGAAATAATACTTCTCATTGCAAGTCAGAAATATTTTGATAATATCATACCTCAAATTTCATAAGCTTTTCATAATTTTATTCTTCTTTACACTAATTTTTGTATAAGATGTCATATTTTATGCAAAGTTAAAAATTTATTAAAATATTTTTTATATTTTTAATTTTTTTACAATAAATACTTTCCAATAAAATTAACACTATAAAAATTATTTATTAATGATTTAATATTAAACTAGTATAATTTTTTTAAGAAAAATTAATCGTTAATATAAATATTATAGGTTTATACTAACAATATGATAGATTTTTCTAACAAATAATTCTTATAGTATAAAATATTAATATTATTTATAATTAGCATAAACTTTTAAAATTTATACTAATAATTTAATTTTTATTAGTTAATTTTTATATTAACAAAAATTATTCTAATAATTAAAAAAATTATTTGTTAGTAAATATTTTTTTTAGTGTTACTACTCTTACATATTTAAATCATTCTTAAAATTTTAGTTTTAAAATTTTCTCGTCTTAATTATTATCTAAATTTTTTTAGAATTGTTTATTAACAATGTCTATTTTTTATCATATATTTAAGACATGGATAAAAATTTAGATCAACTTATAACTTATATATTATATTGTGTATCAACCAAAACACCATAACATCTTTTTGTCATATACGTCAAATGTCCAGTATAACTATAAATAGATATCTTAGGATAATAATAAGAAGCTAAACATATAGCACAAACTTATTATATACAATAGTAACATTAATCACTACTTCTTATAATAATAAAGTTAAGGAGGTATGCAATACGGTGATATATATATATATATATATATATATATATATATATATATATATATGAAAAATAATGTGAAATGTTCCAATGAAGTAGAATAATATCTTGAACCTTTTTTTACATTATCACACACCTCTAGAATTTTTTGTTAATTATTTTTATGATCCACAGAACGATCACCAAACAAGGCATTCAATTGCTAAACATGACATAAACAATATATTAATCTGCAATAAAAATAAAATTAAAAATAAATAAATTTTGTAAGGACTACAATTATCAAACAGAATAAAAGTTATGGCATAAAACTTTTTATCTATTTTATAACTGTCAAATAAGTATCTTTAAATGTCATCATCTTTCTCTTTTAAGATTAATCTATCCACATTTTTTTAATAGTCGGTGCTGAATTTTCAGCGGAAGTAACAAAAGATGAACCGAATGTTCAGTACCCTTAATGCATGACCTTATCAATCTTCTATAGTAAAAAGATGAAAGACGGCTTTAACTACCAAGTCCATCTTTAGTTAATTTTCAACAAAAATTCTTCACATTCCTACAAATTAAGATTTGACATATGCATAGTTTTTTAAAATCTTTTCATAAATATTAATTAATGAATTAAGAATAATGATAAAAATATGTTCATTTTTTCTTTCCATGCATGTATTAAAAATTATTTATACGTGAAAAAGCAGAGCAATATGACAACAGAGCAATTAAGAAATATATGCTACTTATCTGATTATTGATAAAAGTGGCAGTCACTCATACTCCTATAATCATTCAACTTAGAGAAACAGCAAAGTGGAATATTTTAATATGAATAAAAGATTGCCAACATGAGTATTTTATTCTGAACAGTTATAAATTTGATTATTGTACGAAACTCAATAATTCTTAATCCAATACTTAATAATTATCATAATTATTCTATGATTTATCAATACAGCAAGAACTGCATTGTATAGACAGAATTAAGAAGACAGTGACTCAAAAATAAAAATAATATAAATAAAAAGGTTAAACTTACATTTTAACCCCCAATACATTATTCTTAATAATAATACATTATTCTTTACTGTTTAAATACAAAACACTTTCAGAAATTAATTTTAGAAAGTATTATTTGCATAGATATAAAATACACTTCCAAATACTAATTTCCGAAAGCATTATTTGTACAAGTATAAAACACACTTCCAAAAAAATATTTTTCAAAAGCATTATTTACACCTTCAAGAAACTAATTTCCAGAATTGTGTTTTACACACTTCCAAAAATTTAACAGGAGTTTCAGGAACATCAGTGAACACATAAAAACTTACACCGTATCCAAACAAAGAAAATTTAATGGTGACCATTGCAGCGATAGTGTAACTTGGTACCAGACACAAGAGGCAGCATTTCCAATTGTCTCACCCACACCCACATCCGGACTTTACCTGATTCTAAAAGTTTTAAACACCTTCAAGTTTTTGTAACTTTCAGAACCGGATCTGACTAACACGCCTACTTAAAAGCCTTTTATACATTATAAAATTAAAATTTACTAATTCAATTTCAAGACTACTAACAATTTCAAGACTACTAATAATTTCAAAAACGAGCACAACAATAGCATTCAAGAAATAGAAATGCCAATTTAAAATTAAAATTAATTTAACCTTTTTGACGAAATTAGCATAGGAATTAGGATGAGGAATAGATATGAAATAGGCAGCACATGGTGGAGTCTGGACGAGACACCTTATCCAGGAGAAAACATTCAAGAAAGCAAATCTACTAAGCTACACACAGTATAAAAAATCATTAACCATTCAACTCAAAATAATAATATATTAATATTATTAATAAATATTAAAAATAGAACTTACAATAATTTAATTTTCAATTAACAAATTTTTTTATATTCTGTCAAAAAAATTGTAGAACATATCAAATTTTGACAAAGAAAAAAAATGAACTTAGATTAAATCCAAATAAAATTAAAAATTAAAAAGTTTAACTGAAAAAAGAAGGAGGATTCTTTTATTACTGTAGAAATTTATTGCAAAAGAAATATCTAAAACAACGTTCGACTCAGTAACTTTCTCATGAAAAAAAAAAAAACGTGATGATGAGAGAAAAGAGAAGGAAAATTATTTTTAATATTATATAACCTTCTATTATATTATTTTTAACCAACCAACCGACTAAATACTTTGCTGCCTCATCCGTCACCATTGGTTTTGAAATTCAAAAAATATTTGAAACTTACAAATTAAAATTTAAATCTCATTTAACATTCTTTTATAAATATATTCTAATTCTTTTATATACATTAGTGTATCATAAAAGTTAAAATAAAAAAAAATTATAACAATTTTATAAAAAATAACTACACCTATACATTTTTAATTTATTAATTTAATAAATATTAGATAATTATATTTTTATTATTATATAATTTCTATACCTACAATTTAATACATGTCTGTAGGTAAATAATATCTCTACCTATAATTTTAAATTTGTCATAAAATTAAATAATGATAAATAAAATTTTGTAGATATATAAAGCTTATACCTATAATTTTAATAAATGTCACTATAATTTTAATAAATGTCACTAGTAATGAGGTATATGATAATTTTTTTTAATGGTATAATGTTCAAACATAAACTTGTTAATCAGAATGTCTCAAACTTGTTCAAAAACATAAACTTGTTCAAACCTAAACTTGTCAAACATAAGCTTGTTCTTAGTCTAAAAAGTGTAACATTCCAAACATTAATCAGAATGTTACAACTACAAATTATTAGCTGAAGAAGTATATATAACCAAATCAGATTCAGAATTCAAATCCATTCTACCTATAGAAAAAAGCATGGAGTATTCAAGCGATGTAGTATGAAAAAAAAAAAAACTAGTAGAGAATAGTTACGTCATATTGATCTCTATTTTCTTAGTTAATGTCAATATAGCTAAGAGTAATAATATAATAATAAAGTAGATAGTTTGCACTATTTCTCAAGTAAAACAAGTGCAACATATAATAATATAACAATAAAATAGATAGTTTGCACTATTTCTCAAGTAAAACAAGTGCAACCTATATATTATCCCATAAATTAACTTTATTAATTTCCACCATGATTTCTAATGCATTGCATGTTGATGATATACTTTTAATCAGTGTAGCTGGTTGAAAAGCAAGAGCTCACATGCCATGCAGCATTGTAGATAAAAATAAGAGAAACTATATAGACATTATTTATATGTACTCTATCAAATGGTAAAAAATGGATTCATTATCAATAAGAGAAATAGATTTAGGAAATGTAAAATTCCCCTCTTTGACATTTCAAAATTCTATCAATAAATAAATTTCATACTAAGGTCTAGTTACACTTTGGGATAAAAATTAAATACCAAAAGAAGGGGATTTATAGGTAATATTACATAGTTGATATATAATCTCATTCTACCTAATTATATCTTGTGTATGTACTTAAACTATCTCAAGCCAGAATACCTATCATTTGAGTAGCATTCTCATGAGGTGGCTACATTAGTGTTTGAAGGGTTTAGTTGTAGTATTTTTTTGTTCTTGTTGGATTTCTCGTAAGACTTACAAATGAAGAAGAACCCAATCTAGGTTAAGGAGATTAGGATCCGCTATTTGGAAATATTTGGCTTAAGGATGGATGAGAGGATGAAACTGTTTGGCTTGAGGCATTTGGTTGAATTGGTGGATTGTATTATGCTCTTGATTCAATAGTTGGAATGTATTATGTTCCGTGTTTAATGGATGGATTGCATTATGATTTGGATTCAATTTTTGGATTGTATTTTGCTCTAGTTCAACATATTGCCGAAGAGATTGGTTATCCAAGATTATGTCATGGATGCTTGCTCTTTTCCTTGGATTCCCACAGTTGTGGCGGCGAAGGAAATACTTTTGAGCATGGCTAGCAATTTGAATAGGGGATTTTGACCGTACAACATATCTTGCAATGCTTTTCCAATCTTCCTTACCAAATTTCGCGAGCCCATAAAGAAATAGCCTATGTAGAAAATATAACAATATACTCTATTTCAGAATTTAAAAAAAAAATGAAAGGAAAAAATAATACATCTTTTATTTCCGTAAACACTTGTATTCCTCTTCAGTCCAGGTGATTACTTACTTTTTCTAAATGAGTTTATTCTCAGCAGTTGGTTGAACCATTGAATGCTGTTCTATCCTATATGCATCCCTAAGCAACTTCACATATTTTTCAAGAATGGAAATCTCAATTTGACATTTTGAATGGAAGAAGAAGAAACTATTTTCAAAGGTTAAACCCTCTCACAATCTTTATTCTTCACAAATCAGTGACCTTAATGTTTAAATAGCTTGCATCCACCCACTTAGCCTAGTTGTAATAGTGCGGGGAATGAATTTTTTAATATTTAAATATTCAAGCCAACATTTTTCTTATTTTTCTTACCTTTAAATTTTATTCAACGAATACTTTCCTTTTTTTTTATTTCTCAATTTTATTTTATTAAGCTTTTCTAAAAATAAAGGATTATTTTTTTTTATTTTTTGTGCAGGTATATAGATTCAATGGGATCTAATATATTTTTATAGTTTATCATTAAAGGTTAGCGTAGATGATTTCTCGTTCTTAAAATATCCTTATCCAAAGGTCTTTTTTTATTATTTTTCAAACTTTTTTTTAGCTTTATCATGCTATGGATTTATTAAAAATTTGTGTCCACAAATGATGATTCACATCTTTCGTCATATATTTATAGTAAAAACGCTCTTCCTATATGATTTGATGCTTGCTCACGATGTATAAACACTCATTCATACCTCAAATTTAATTACTTGTTTCTAATTTTTATTCTCACATAGCATAACATTAAACTCACTAATAATATTTATTCTCTTCGTAGTAATCATGATATTTGTTCTCCTTAAAATAATCACACTCCAACTTTGAATTTAATTTTAACTATTTTTTTAAATAATCTTAATATAAATTTATTAATTATTTATATACATTGATACTATATGAGATCACATTGATGCTTGATTTTAAATTCAAGATAAAAACAAATATCCAATCTAACAAAAGCCATTATTATTACGAGTATGTTTTATAAAATATTTGAGCTACTAAAAATTGAAATTATTATATAAAATGTTTGTTAAGGATTTCAGTTAAATGAAAGATGAAACAACTCACTAAATTTTTTTAAAAATATTTCAACTCTATTTAATAACTATTATGATAACTAAACGAAATAACTGATATTTTTGAATGTTGTTATACTAACTTTTAAAATATTAAATACTAGCTGAAAATGAAAAATTATTTTTTGAAAAATATTTTTACTAAAAATATAATATAATTTTTTTTAAAACATTGTTGAAAATGAAAGTATCATCGTGGTAATTAACGTAAAAAAAATAAACGTTATAATGTTGTCATTTATGTTAATTTTTAAAAATCGTATTCCTTTGTTAAAAATATATACATTCACCTATACCATATTTATATTATAATTTATACTTTTCATACACATATCAACATACATTATCAAAGGTTCTTGGCCAGTTTCTTTTATCCAAACAAGAACATTAGTATCCTTTTAAAATTATAGTCATTCATGACAACATATAGAATATACACAAGTAAAACGAAATTCTCTTTAATGATTCATGAGATGTCCTCTCACAAATTGATGACTTCTTTTCCTTTTCATTTATTTCAATCCATGAGAACTATAAAGCCAGTCCATATTATGCATTTTGAGGTACATTATTGTTGTCTTGAATATCATAATTAGACTTGGAAAAGAAACAAAAAGTAAAGAATGAGAAATTATAATTTCTAAATAAACATCTACCTTAAAGTTGGTCACTTCATTTCTATTTCAGCCACTTCAATTTATTAAGAAAAGGTGATAGGCATGCAACTTCAATTATAATACTTATCTAAGTAGGTTCTTTTTAATAATAGTAGAATTTAAATCTCATACAAGCATACAACTCATATATATTAATCATTTTTTTCATAAAAGTGTTCATAGACACAAATCTCATGCATTCTTTAACTCATGTTCTCATCATAACATAGATATTATTTGAATATTACTTCCTTTATGCTTTATACATAAATCAATATCTTTATCTAATCATCCTCTTAGTGACAGTTTCATTTAAATCATATTATTAACAATTTAGTCAAACAATATCTTTCACTTGTTTGTTTTTTTACCTTTTAATGTATGATATTAGCTCATTTCGGATGGTCATCACCATCATAATTTTGGAAGATCTATGACTTCCTCATAAAAGGATTTGTTTGAAGCCCTAAGGCTTCATCATAAAAGGTTATGTACCTTCTAATTACTATAGAAGAACCTACAACCTTCTGAGTATGCACAAGTCCCAAACTTAGCACATTAGGAGTAGTGTTAAGTTTTCAATAAGGTTCTTCTTTAGTGATCTTTTAACTTATTAGGTTCCTTTTCAAATTTTTAAAATAGGATGTATACTTAATATTTAATCAAAATGCTATGTACATATAGCATCCAATTCATTCATTTAATATCAATTCATGGAGCCATGTATATATATATATATATATATATATATATATATATATATATTACATACATAAGTCATCATATCATCTAAGAGATCACACAAGTCATTATAAGATAGCATATAACATATTTACACATATAGGGACATGCTCAAGCATCACCATGATAAAGAGGGTATTAATAATTACCCAAAAGTTTTCTTTCTTAATAAAAATATTTACTTAAGCATGGTCCTTAAATTTTGAACAGCATGCATATTTCTTCTAAAATTGTCAAGTTGACCTTATTCTTTATGTTTTATGATAAGGGAAACCTACACCATTCGTTCTTTCTAACTTTCTCCCAACCTTTCGTTTCCTCAAAGATTTTGTTGAATTCTTATGTTTAACTTTATGGTGGCCTAATGGTCATTATGTTTCTTAAGTAAACATGAATCTTTTTTAACTAATTTTAATCCTCTTTTGTGGAATGATCCTTTTCTAATTTCATCAAAACTTATGTTCATATAAACCCTATAGCCACTTTTGTTTATCAAAATTTATCCCTAGGAGAGATAAGCACATAACTTTTGCTTATTAAATTTTATCATGCCTAATTATTTCTCTTTGGCCAAATGCATGTGAGCTTCAAAGATGTTTTCATCTTTCTACACCCTTGTGGTTAATATATTAAAATTAAATCTTATTAAGAGTGAATCTTTGGTCCTTTACCTAATGAACTACTTTACTAATATCTTACAAGTGTATGTCAAGGTATTCATGTCTTGTCTCCCTAAACATTGTCCACTTACTTGGGATTATCTTTGAAACCTAAATTACTTAATGACATTAATTTATTAAAAATTTAGTTACTTCTTACTCTTTTTCCAAGTGTTTGGCTGAATGGACATTGAAATCTTTCATGGCCATTTAACTTAATTTTTCCAGGATCTATGTGTATGTCCTTAATGTTAACATTTATGGATAATGTTTAATTTTACATCTTTATAAATTTTAAGTCTTTGCTTCCTCATAGATGAAGCCCTGGCTAAATTGTTCCCATACATCCCAAGGTGATATTTTAAACAACCTTTCTCCATCTTAGCTTCCAGATTTATGATCTTAGCACTTACTAATCATGGTTTGTCTCAAGGTCAACCAAGTCTTTGACCTTATTTAATGGTTCTTGTCTTTAGTGCAAAGTTTACATCTTTGTGTAAACATCCGACTATGTCCGAGACTCACAATTGTTAAAATTAATAAAGAAACCAATAATAAATAATAATAAATAAATACAAATAGGAAAATAAAAAAATAGACAAATAAATAGCAGAATAACGAATGAATAAAGAAAATGATTGATTTAAATTTAATTAAAAAATAAGAAAAAGAGTAAATAAAAGCTAGATGAAGTGGAAGATATGTGATAAAAGAAAGAATGAAAGATGATAAAAGAAATAAAATTGGAAAAGTAAAAATTACATAAAGAAAAAAAATAAATATAAAATTGAAAGGGGAAGAGATAAAATGTAAATCTGAAAATAAATAAGAAAACAAAAATAAACAAAAAAAAAGGGAAAAAGAAAATAGTAATAAGAAAAAAAACAATATTGAATAATAATAATAGAAAATGGAAGAAATTATAAGAATTGAAAATAAAAACAGAAAAAGTAATAAAATCTGAAACTGAAAATATAATAAATTAAAATAAAAGAAATAAAAGAAAAAAGAAAAAACAAGATAAAAATAATAAAACGAAAAATTGGAAAAACAGAAAAATAAAACTAAACTTGAAATTAAAATTTTTTTTAATAAAAAACGAAATCTGAAATTGCTTTTTAAATAGAAATTAAAAACTAAAAAATGAATAATAATAAAAAATATATAAATAAAAATAAAACAACATATAAACAAAAATATAAATAAAGAAAAATAATAAAGTGAAAATAGAAATTGAAAAATAAATAACTAAAAAGTATATATATAATAAAAATAGAATTTAGACAACATTATGAAAATATAAAAACAGAAATTAAAATATAAACAGAATTTACAAAAATAGAAAACGGAAAAGATAACAGAAAAACGAATTTAAAATAAAAATACAAATAGGGCGGGGGAATATGCATGTTTTCATTATTTTTTGGCTTTGGAGCGTGGAGAAAAGGAGGGAAGCATAAAGGAGAGAAAAAAAAAGATAAAGGAAAGAAAAAGGGAGAAAGGAAGAGAGAAGGTACAGGCAGAGCAGGGAAGAGGAACTCTCTGGGTCCATGATGCTTGAGTCCAAGCTTAATCCTGGAGAAAGGAAGTCTCATGGCGCGATTCTCATCCCTCTCTGATGATAGAGAAATCTATTCTTGATCGGGTTTCTTGTTTTCGGGGGCGTAGAACTTGCGACATCAACCTCTTGGAGGAAGAAGAAAGTGATAAAGAATTAGTTCCATTCTAGATTCGAGGCAAAAACGACGAGTCCACGACCCAAGGTTGTCCCTCTAAAGGTAAACTCGCAATTTATTCTTACAATTATTTGTTATAATCCGAGGGTTGAGTAGAGACAGTTAAAGGAATCCATAACCTATGCCTGATGATATCTTGCATCATTAGTCTTTGCCTTTGTGTTTTAGTGAGAATCTTGAGTTTCAATGAGTCGGGAAATGTACATATCCTTTGCGAATATCATAACCATTACCTGCTTATGGCATTTTCCGATTATTGATTATTGTGTAACGAGTGCGTCTGTGGGCTGGAAAGTTCTACCTAAAGAAGAAAAATTTGGTGAAAATACTGATACATAGACTAGCGTTGAGTTGCACTGGGATTGGTTGATGGCTATATTCACTTAAGCAAAGGCAGATTACAGTGGGTCCTTTGTAGAGGGTTGCCATAATATAAATCCATGGTGGCCTCATCTACTATTGAAACAGATCAAAGAAGGTGGTCTTGTATTTAATAAAGAAGCGTCACGGTTGTTAGCCTCCTCCTAAGCTCTTGCTCGAATGCCCACAAATGAGAAGTGCCACAAATCGGGGGTTATGTGCCCAAGATGGATCGGTCAAACTCACTACGGGCTTGCTCTAATACTGCTCAATAAGTCACGACGGATAGAAGGGTCAACAGTGAGTGCCAAAGTGTGACTTTCTTCTTCACAGTCTGTTATAGAGAGTGGGTGGAAGCTATGTCCGTAGAGCCTTCTATACCAGGCGTACGTCTGAAAGCTAATAAGAGGGCTCAGCGGTTCTATACCAAGAAGCATGCAAAAGAGCTTCGTAGTGCGTTGACTCCCAGCAACACTAACCAGGTCTATGAAAACTGAAGCTGAACAGAATAGTCTTCTTGGTGGTCAGCACTCTCGTGTTCGACACAGGGACCATGGGCTCTACATGAGAAGGTCCTAATGGCTGGGTATCTTCCTTTTAAAGAGGCAGACCTTTCAACGCTTCACAGGAGGATCAATGTTGCAGAACTTGTTTGCCCATTCTGGTTTTCTACTAGCACAAAGGCATTAATATATAAGACCTTAGGCCCTTAGCCTAAAATTCAAGTGGAAGTGAAGAAACGAGAAAGAGCCATGGTTCTAGAGAAATTACTTTCCCGTTAGGGGTCTGTTGATACTTCATACTTGAAGATACTTTTGACAAAAGGTTTGGACAATTCGCAATGGTCTTGAAGGTGTTTGAAGTTGCACCATCTCTTTTTGTATGGGTGCCCAGAAGGCAGCTGGGACTTGCTGGGCATTCGGCTTGCTTGGCACATAACAACAGTGGCCCTCATGCAAAAGACGATGTGCACGGATGTAGGTCGACGCATGAATATTGGGACTAATATCTGGGACGTCCTCATGAGCATGGCAAAATTCTACAAATGGAACCGTACATGGAAAACAAGGGTACTGGTGGGGGCCCGCCCATTAATCACGTGACGTTATGGGGCACTTCCAATCAGCCTTAAATCAATTGTTATAAACAAGCATGGACTACCATATGAGAATTCATCTCATTTGGCTAAGTTGTAGCTACACAGCCTGCATGCCCAAGGTTCGAACCCTGGTAAATGGAATTTCACAACCTGATTTTGCTGGGTAAGTCAAATCGGACCAACTCACCCGGACCTTGCCAACTTGTTGTCTAGGACGTGCATGAACGAGATCAGCCCATCTGCTAGGAAAGGGAATTTAGGATAGATCGCCTTGAGTTCCACTAAAACACCAAATCAATAATCAAGTCAATTTCCAACAAAAGTTTAATCTTTTCCCCCCATTTCATTCAAATCAAATTTAATTCTTTTTTTTTCTTTTTCAAGTTTCAAATAAAATTCAATATCAAAATATTTCCATTTAATTTCTTTTTTCAAGTTTCAAACAAAATTCAAAATCAAAATTTATTTCCATTTAATTCCTTTTTTCAAGTTTCAAATAAAATTCAATATCAAAATTTATTTCCTTTCCTTTCCTCAAGTTGCTAATAAAATTCACTTTTGTTCAAAGCAAATTTACTTTTTTTTCGAAAAAAAATCAAATTCTTTTTTCCAAAAAATCAAGTTCGATCCTGTTTCCAAATAAACAATTTAATACTTTTCCTCAAGTTTCAATTCAAATGCATTTTATTTAACTCCTCTCCTTAAGCTCCAATTCAAAATTTCATTCTTCAAATTTTAATTTAGCCCAATTTCTTCAAGTTTTTACCCAAACTCTCTTTTCAAATTTCAATTAAGTTTATTTTTAAATCAACTTCAAATTCAATCATTCAAAATTCATATCAAATCTACATTTTTAGTGAAGTCAACTTCACTCATTTTAATTTCATTTTTTTCAAATTTCGAATCAAGTTCTTTTTTTTTTGTCAAATTAACTCCAAATTCAATTCTTCAAAATCGAATCAAATTCAAGTTTAATTCTTTTTCTCTCAAAAATTCCAAGATAAATTCAAGGCCTTTTTCTTTAATCCAACTCAAGTTTATTTCTTTTTCTCTCAAATTCCCAAAACGAATTCAATTCCTTTTCCCAAATCAAATTTAGTTCAAACTCTCAAGTTTAAATTAAGATTACTTCAAGTCAGGTTCCATGTCTCGAATTCAAATCAAGTTCTTTTTCTTTAAATCAAATTTTCAATGAAGTTCATTCCAAATCAAGTTTTATTCTTTTCTTCAAATTCAAGTCAAGTTTGTTTCAGCCAAATCAAGTTCAATTCCCAAAATTCTAAATCAAGTTCGTTCCAAAATCAAGTTTCATTCTTTCCTTCAATTTTTAATCAAATTCATTTCTTATTTCAAATCAAGCCAAATTATTTTCACATCCCTCTTCTTTTTAAACTAATTATTTTTTTTTGGGAATCATAGGTCTCACACAATGAACCTTAAGCATGAACTGGTAGCTTTTTCTGTTGTTCGATGTTTAGGAATTCATATGGGTCCCAAGTGTAGTCGTAGTTGTTTTGGACCCTGTGCATAGGTGGACTAAGAATCCCTTTCAAATAACCTCAAGAAAAATTCATTTTGGAATCTCTAAGTCTCACGCGATGGACCCTAAGCACAAACTGGTAGCTTTTTCTACTATTCGATGCTTAGGGGTTCGTATGGATCCCAGTGCAGCCATAGTTGTCTTGGATCCTGTGCATATGTGGACTAAGGATTCTCCGTAAAATATTTTCAAAACACCCTAGCCATTTTCACAATTCCCTTTTCAAGCGGTCCCGAAGGTCAAGCCTTCGAGCACCTTTCATTTTCAAATAATCTTTATGAAGCACCTCTGAAGGTCAAGCCTTTAAGCAAACCAGAACTACATAAGGCTTGAGTTTCCCATTGCAATACGTAGGAGTAGGATCAAGTCCTGTCAGGCTAATCTCCATCAATCTATTTATTTTCACATTAATTATGGGATCAAACAATTTTCAAAAATCACACACTCAGTTTAAGGGTACCGTTCTACGGAACGGGCGAGTGGGGTGCCTAACACCTTCCCCACTCGTAACCAACTCCCGAACCTAAATCTCTTCCTTGAGTCAGGGTTTTTTTCCAAATATTTTTCCTTAAATAAAAATTTGGTGGCGACTCCACATTAATCCAAATAAATTCATTTTCAAAATTGTAGCGAGTTCGTCGTCTCGTCGGAATTACGGTTGCGACACTTTGTTTAATTTTCTAAGTCCAAAAACTCTCCACTTTTTAACTTAATATTTTAAAGACCAAGCCTTTAGGACTTATAGGTTAAATTATGAATTTTTATCCTCAAAACTTTGAGTCCACAACCATACTTTTATAGTTTTGAAGTTAAAAACTTTACATTTCAAGATCTTGACTTTTTAAAGTGAAAGGAACAAACTTACACTTTTTAAGAAATAAAGTAACACATGGTAGATTTATGCTCAAATAAGATAAGGTTCACATAGTCCTCTCTAAACTCTAAAACAACCACCACTTGAACACCTTCCAAGAGTTAAAATGAAACATCTCAAATCTTTCCAAACTTTCTAAAAATCATTTTAAAGAAGTTTTAACTGATTAAAATTTTATTAGAGTACAAATAATCATTCTAATCCATCAAAGCTTCATTTTTACCTCTTAAAAATTATTTAAAACTTGAAAATACTTATTTTAAGGGCTTAGGGAAGCCTTGGACAAAATAGTGCTCAAGGAAGTTAGATATTTGAGTTTAGAGAAGAGATGCACAAAGAATAAGAATAATAAGAAAAAATAGTTGACAAAAGCACTTAGAAAATTTTAGGGAGATGACATCCATGATCTTCTTAAATCTCCAAATCCACCATCGTTTTAGCATATTTCAAGACTTAGATAAAGATTTTAAAATCTACCCAAAAAATATAAAAAACATTTTCAAGAAGATTTAATCGATTAAAATATTTAAGGAGTTCCAATAAGCACTTTATGTCATTAAAACTTCTTTTGGACCCTTCAAAATTATTTTAAAAGGTAGAAAGGCTTATTTTAAGAGCCTAGGGAAGTTTTAAATCAAACTGTAGTTAAAGATGTTAGATCTTGTTTAGAGAAAATATCCACAAAGATGAAAAAGATTAGGTAAGAATACTTAACAAAAATGTTTAGAAAAGTTTAAAGGTAGAATATCCTACTTTTTGAAACCTTAAACTGGAAACTTGGTGGATTTTGGGATGGAGAATCATCTCCTTGATGGTCCCACACAAAATTTCTTCAAGGAAAAAGGAGAAGGCTTGCTTGCTTAGTGTTTGAGCTTAAGCTTCCATCTTTGAAGCTTAAACTTAGTTAAATTTTGGCTTACGAAAGTTTAGAGATGAAAGCTTGATCTTTGAGAGTTTTCTAAGTGTATGATGGGTGACTTTTCTGCAATGAAGATGATTAGAACCTTATCAAATTTTGTCCACCTCATGGTTGGTTACTTAGGGATTAAATTTTTAAATAAGGGAAAAATAATCTTTTTATTAATAATTTTTATTTTCAAATTTAATGGTAAAATATGAGTAATTATCCTTTAAGAATAATCATGGTTTATTTTTCCTAATTATGATTTTTTTAACCTAATCATGGTTAATTTTTAACTTAACCATGATTACTTTAGCTTAACCATAATTATTTTTATTTCTCGTCATAAATGTTTTTGTCCCCTTGTGCCATTATAGCTTGGTGACTCATGGTGCTAAGTTATTTTCTCATTTAAAACATGTTTTGTGCATGATGATAGGCTTTAGGGAGAATTTTAGTCATTTTTTGAAAATTTCTCAAAAAGGTTTCTAAACTATTTTCTTGAAGTTTTTAACCCTTATTAATTTATTTCCCACCTGTTTCAAAGTCATTTTCTATTTATTTGGAAACACTTTATTCCTTATAGAAGTCAGGACTCTACAGGGACATTTTGAGCATTTTCAATGGTGTTTTTGCTCTTTCTTTGACTCTAGTTTTTTTTTCATAATATTCTAATCCTTATTGACGAGTTATAAGTCTCTAGAATATCTTATATCTTTTTATTTTGAGTTATCTGCTCATTATCCGTTGTTGTTCCAATGTAAGGGTATT
The DNA here is from genome assembly GCA_037954105.1 of Canavalia gladiata. NCBI lineage: Eukaryota > Viridiplantae > Streptophyta > Magnoliopsida > Fabales > Fabaceae > Canavalia > Canavalia gladiata. Next base: position 36,870,031 of record CM075658.1, on the reverse strand, counting down.
TTGTCATTTTATCAAAAGATTTCTACTTTTTTTGAATTTTCATTTCTTTCTCTATTTTAATTTTTTTCTAGATTGAATTCATAATATCGGGAGTCTATTATGAAAATTTGGTATGCTACAATAAATGGGTTTTTATTTAAGACCAACAAAAGGTGAAGTTTTTAATCTAACTAACTTGAAACTTATCAATTCAATTAATTTTATAATTTCATCACAATATTGATATTATCTTTATGGTGGTCTTTATTATTTTTTTCGGGGATTAATACTAATATCATCAAATTTTGAATAACAGCACATGATAGAATTATAAACTAATAACATAAAATTTTCATACTTGTTTTAGATGAAAAATATCATAGTTGAATGTAGTTAGAACAAGGCAACAGTGGTGCAAAACCAAGTCATCACATTGATAAAAGGATGTAAACACCCAATTATGTCCAAGCCCCCCCCCCCCCAATTAGCAAAATTAATAAAAAAAACTGAACATAAAAATAAAAACAGAAAACAGAATAAACAGACAAACAGGGAAACAGGGAAACAGACAAAAATAAAAATAAAAATACAAAGCAGAAATAAAAAATTATAATAGGATAACAATTTTAAACAAATAGGAAATAAAAAAGATATAATACTAGAATTAGTTAAAAAAAACAAAAAATTGTAAAATCAAGCAAATTAAAAACGGGTTTAGGGTTTAGGGTAGAAAGAAAGGTTCCTCCAAGAAGCTCCCAGGAGATTCTCCATATAGGCGTCTGAGATCGAGGAAGATTGATGGTGGGGAAGGACTCCACAAACAAAAAAGGAGGGGAAGCGACTATAGAGAGGGGGCTCCAACACTTCTGTGGATTTAGCACCAAACTAGACGAAAGAGCAAGGAGATTATTTCAGGGGGTAGCTTCATATAGAAGAGCTTATCTTAGGCGGAGGAGGAATTATGATGACTTCAAGAACCTGTTCATCCAGTTCCAGTTAGAGAAGAAGGGAGACCTCCTATAACGTCGACATCAATCGGACTAGGGAAGAAAGAAAGGTTCTTGGTCTTAGAACGAAGGAAGGACATTTCTGCCAACAACGAGGTAAGTCTCTACACTGTGATTACTTGCATGCATGATCGTTGGAATGAGGATAAATCTTGAGTATGGTCTGAATACTGTTGGCAATATTAATCCCTGCGTTCATATCTTGATTAAGAAGTAGGCCCTATGTTAGAATAAGATTAGATCAAAGATTGCCATGCTTGCAACCACTCGATTCTTAGTCTTCAATCGCGTAACTCACCTTAGCAAATATCCTTATCATATAGACTTCAAAATCAAGAATCAAAGAGTGAGACTAACCAACCATAACTCTGGGGACTAGGACCTAAATCCAGGGCCCCTCCTTCCTCCAGTGATATCTCCATCAAACCACTGAATACTGCCCATCCAAAACCACATCAAGAGTCTAGACTTGGAGCCTCGGAGTTTAGGTCGAGTATAGAGGGAAATTAAGCCAAAAGTGCTACAAAACATGAACACGACTATGGCTAATGGTCACACCAGCTTTGCTCGTTAACCCATGACAAAGGCAAGGATAATTTCACCCCTGAACGTCGACCATGGTCTTCTCAGGTGGGAGACGAGCAGAAGCAATAAAATGGTAAAACGACATTCAGTTTCACTACGCCGATGCATAGACGTTGGGACCCCCATAAAGGACCATGCATGCCTCATCATGGTCTGGGCATCAGAATAGGTGAAGGCTTTGGCCCATTGCTTGGTGCAGTAGCACCTCATTACAAGGGGATTAGGCACAAGCAAGAAGAAAAACATTGGAGACCCATTACCCCTCTACTCCATTAGCATTCAGTAAATATGGTATGCAAGTCGTGAGGTTCCTCTTGCATAAACTTGGATAGGTATAGGTCCTGAGGGTAACAGCTGCTTCTGTGAGGGGTGATAGGAAAAGGCATCCAGCAGATTCATTGGAAAGCTCAGTGCGATCGTCCACCAGAGGGCCTTGAAGAATTCGAGAATCAGCCTTGACGAAGTCACGTCCATCCTTGCCAGGCACCCAGGTGAAGTTTGTTTCTCCAGAAGTCATGGTAAACATTTTATCCTCGCACCAAAGATAGGCATAGCAAAGGGCCGAAACTGTTTCCTACGACTTGCTATCAATTGGCTTGCCCCATCATTCGCTTTAGAATACAGAAACACTGATTATCGCAAGGCTTACTTCACATTCCATTGTTGGATAGAAAAAAAAGGGGGGTCTCGTCAAATATAACCGCATATTGGGGCACCTTCTATGTATAGCTGTAATTAGTAATTCATTGTGGACTCACATTCTGAGGTGGGATCTTGAAGGCCACCTGTATCATCGGAGCTTTATGCAGAAAATGAGGACCCACAAATTGAGTTCTAGTTCAAAAGCGTATCTGGAAATCGACTTTGAGTTTTGCATGGTTTATGAAGCTTACTGCCTGATGACATCCTTTATTAACCTGATGTTGATCTCGATGCCCAAAGTGTAGCACTGATCGGGGAATGGCAGTGTAATGAAGCTAGATCATGACACTCAAATACATTAAATTCACTTGGGAGCCCCACTCTTTCATGCATGAATATAGGGTGCACGTAGAAGAACAAAAGGAGTAGGCCCGCACGTGAACTATATAATATACCCCCAGAAACGTTGCGTTAAGGTAGATTTAGAATACCATGTTTCCAAAGTGAGTGCCTAGCCTAGTGGTGGGAACGCCTGCCTACATGCGTTGCGTCTGCTCTTCGAGACCCATACAAAATAATTTTGGATTTTGACACGCTCGTCGCAAACGCGCAAAAATAATTTCCAGATTTCCCCCAAACTATTGGTATAGTATAAGGTGCAACCTAGGTCATCTCCCAAAGACCATTTCAGATTCTTAAGCAAATAAGGAGAAAATTAGAACAAGGGGGTTTTTGTAAAGATGTGATATCAAATGCTAAACACAAAATACAGACTGAAATTAATTTCACTTAACAATTATCAACTCAAGGAATTCAGAGGCTATTTTCATAACTAATCATTGATCACTAAAATCATGCATTGTGTTTATCAACCTAGGATCATCTGGAACCCCTACAATGATCCTTGAATTCTCTACTGAGAAACCTCTCATAATTTAATTGATTATGATCAACAAGATTTAGTAACCACTTAATCTTTTATCTAAACCAATTTTACAATCAGAATTCAGTTGAAGTAAGTAATAAAATGAAAACCTTCAATTCAATTACTTAATTTCTACTCTTCAAACTTTTGGAAAATGATTTACCAATCAAAAACCAATTATAAATCAATTATACATTAATCAAAATACGTCAACCGATCAAACTTTGATTAAAGAATAAAATTGAAGAATATAGTGAAGCAGAGTAGAAACCACTTAATATGCACGTAAATAAAGATCAAGACCTCAAAGTTAAAATGAAAATAGCTTGAATCCTTGAATTGAAACTACAAACCTAGCCTTCCATAAAGGAGGTAAACTAACAACAAAGAAAGAGGCAAACTAACAACAAATAAATCCTAAGCCTTCCATGTAGGAGGCAACTAACAACAAATAAATCCTAAGCCTTCCATGTAGGAGGCAACTAACAATAAAGAAAAGCTAAGCCTTCCATGTAGGAGGCAAACTAACAAGAAAGAAAAACTAAGCCTTCCATGAAGGAGGCAAAACTAACAAGAAAGAAAGAAAGGAAGAAAGAAAGAAAGAAAGAAAGAAAGAAAGTGGTATTTGAGTTAATCTCTAAAATGGTGTGTGTCTCCTCTTGCAAACCCTTCTATTTATAGAGGATTTTTGAGGCATCATCTTCAGAAAGTCACCAACTAGGATATTACTTTTCTACCCTTTTCTTGCTTTCACATGGGCTTTGTTGAAATTGCAAAACACTTTTGAATTTTTGCCACCAATGAGCACAACAATTTTGACTTTCTTGCACCGCCATTTCGGATGTTCACATGTCCGAATTAGAGCTTGACTTCTGAACAAAAGTTGTAGCCCTGGATCTTAGCTGTCCAACAAAGTTGATTTCATCTCAATATGACTTCTATATCTCAAGATATGGCCGGATCTTTGCACACTGTTCAAATTCCACGTCAGCAACACTATCTCATCTTTTGAGATAATTTCGGAGTCCTAAACATCCCATTTAGAATCTGATCTTGCTTTGTAACTATGGACACTTCTTTAAGCTTTCATTCAAGATAGATTTCATGATTTTTGGATGTCTACAACTCCTATTATGCTCAAAATACTATAATAGTGTCATTTTAATCGGGTAAGCAAAGAAATTCAATTAAACTTCATATGAACCCAAACTCATAAAATATGACAAAGATCACTTAATTGAACATATAAGAAGTCTTAATGAGATAAAAGTGAGAGATAATTATTTATGAAATCTATGCTTATCAGATTTATTCTTCATTTAACCCAACTAGGCCTAAAATTACCACAGGGCCCCTGGCTTTTCCACAAATACTAAGATTGTCCCCATTCCAAAAATTAATAAATAATTCTAAAAATTAAAAAATTTAATAAAAAAAATCAAAAATTCCAGAAATTAATAAAAATTTTCAAAAATTTCATAAATTAATAAAAAATTCAAAAATACAGAAATTAATAAAAAATTCAAAAATTCTAGAAATTAATAAAAAAATTCAAAAATATTAAAAATTAATAAAAAATTCAAAAATTCCAGAAATTAATAAGAAATTCAAAAATTCCAGAAATTAATAAAAAATTCAAAAATGTCATAAATTAATAAAAAATTCAAAAATACAGAAATTAATAAAAAATTCAAAAATACAGAAATTAATAAAAAATTCAAAATTCCAGAAATTAATAAAAAATTCAAAAATTTCAGAAATTAATAAAAAATTCAAAATTTCCAGAAATTAATAAAAAATTCAAAATTTCCAGAAATTAATAAAAAATTTCAAAAATTCCAGAAATTAATAAAAAATTCAAAATTTCCAGAAATTAATAAAAAAATTCAAAAATTTCAGAAATTAATAAAAAATTCAAAAATTCCAGAAATTAAGGAAATTAATAAAAATTCTAAAATTCTAACAATTCTTAAATAAATCATAAAAATTCTAAAAATCCTAGAAAATTCACAAGAATTCCAAAAATCCTAAAAAATTCACAATAAATCATAAAATTCTATAATTCCTAAATGATTCATAAAAATTCTATAATTCTTAAATAATTCATAAAAAATTCAAAATCCCTAAATAATCCATGAAACATAAAATTCCTTAGTTGATAGATTCCCTTCATGATTCCTAATAATTACTTGTGAGTTGCCCTTTTTTATTCATCGTTCTTCAAAAATAAAAATCTTATTTTGCAATTCTTAATCTCACGCGACGAACTCTAAGCACGAACTGGTAGCTTTTTCTGCTGTTCGTTGTTTAGAGATTCGTATGGGTCCAAGTGCAGCCGTAGTTGTCTTGGGCCTTGTGCATATGTGGATTCGGGTTGCCTTTCCTTTTACAAAATAAAAACCTTGCTCGTTTTATTCATCGTTCTTCAAAAATAAAAACTTTGTTTTGCAATTCTTAATCTCACGCGACGAGCTCTAAGCACGAACTGGTAGCTTTTTCTGCTGTTCGTTGTTTAGAGATTCGTATGGGTCCAGGGGCAGCCGTAGTTGTTTTGGGCCCTGTGCATATGTGGATGAGGATTGCTTTTCTGAAATATTCTTAAAAAATCAAACCATTTTCAAATATTACTTTCCAAGTAGCCCCGAAGGTCAAGCCTTCAAGCTTTTCAAACATTCCTTTTAAACACTTTCGAAGGTCAAGCCTTCAAATCAAACCAGAACTACGTAAGCCTTGAGTTTCCCATTGCACCAGGGAATACGTAGGAGCAGGATCAAGTCCTGTCAGGCTAACCTCCATCAAGTATTTATTTTCACTCTAATAAAAGGGATCAAACTATTTTCAAATAATCACACACTCAATTTAAGGGTACTGTTCTTCGGAACAGGCGAGTAGGGTGCCCAACACCTTCCCCACTCGTAACCGACTCCCGAACCTAAATCTCATCCAGGGTTTTTCCAAATCTTTTTCCCTTAAATAAAAATTTGGTGGCGACTCCACATCATCAAAATCAACTTTTTTAAAATTTTAGCGAGTTCGTCGTCTCGTCGGAATTACGGTTGCGACAAAGGACATTAAAAAAATTCCAAAAAAATAATAATTGTCCAAGTTGAAGCAAGAGTCACAGTTTAAGTTGTTGTTGTTAGTTTTGGACTAAATAAAAAAGCTAAACTTGTAGAGTTTGATTTTTATGGTGGTACAGAGGAAGGAGAATTAGATTAATGAATAATGGATAAATGCACATGGTGCTTTGTTAAGAGGATTAACTACACATGGTGTTTTTTTTTTTTTATTCTTAGTTAGGACACCTTTTGTATTTTTGTGTGAACCATATTCTAGACTTTGATTGTTATGTTAATATTTGTTTGTTTTTTCCAACAGGAATCCTATACATGAAAAAGATTTATTTTAGGTAGCAATTGTATAATTTCATTGTAACCTTTGACTAGTAATAGAAATTCAAAATATTATCATTTAATTTTCTGTATGTTTAGTAATCTCTTACCTCCACCTAAAACTGTGACCTTGTCTTCCCATTGAATCTAATACAACTAAATTGTCATATGAAGTGGGTGGGGTCTAATTATAATTACTTAAGATAGAGTCACCACAAACATGATTTATAGTTGTTAAATGTTATACATGGCTATATATATATATATATATATATATATATATATATATATATTCAAAATAACAATTAATAATCTATTAAGACTATTTTAGTATTAGTTATAACTTTTTTTTTCAAAATTAAAAAATTACTTTTATTATATGTGCTTTATAATTTGTGTATAAGATAATCTAAGTCATAAATTATAGTTCATGATAGTTCATGTGTTCCATTGAACAAAGGATGATCCAAACATCCTCTAAGTTGAACCTTTCTTATCATATATAAAAATATTTACGACAAATAGTATCCATTTATTGAAAAATAGTTATAAGTTAAACCCTTCATGTAAAAATGCATGAGAAAAAAGAGGAAAAAAAAACAATGAAATTTTTTTTAATTAATTTAAACTAATACATACAATATAAAAAGAATGAAATGGTCATTGATTGTTGCAAAAGAGAACAAGACACTTAAATATTTTTCATAGCATATGTGAATTTACTATGCAGTAACTTCCTTTTACAAATATATTAAAGAGGAAAAATAAAAATAAAACTCAAAAATTAATCACCATTGAAGTGTTGCTTAGAAATGCTAGGAATAAGTTATTATTAATGGATGCATGCCTAATGCCCTAAAGCTTTGGTTAAACTAGCTAGTGTTTGCATCTAGTTACATGCTTTAATGAAATAATTTCTTTGCATAAACAAGATATAATTATGTTAGTAGCAACTATCAAAGCAATATCAATGTCCCTATCCAATGTATGGTAAAAGATAGAATGAGCCATAAAAAAAAATATAGGAATATGATTATGAAATCATTACAAAAGATATAACTTAATATAAAAAAAAATAAAAGAGTGAGTTATACTCCAAAGAAATATGCTAGGAAGACATTTAAGAGGTTTGTGATGGTATATAAATTAGTTCGCAATTAAATCAAACCATTTTCAAATATTACTTTCCAAGTAGCCCCGAAGGTCAAGCCTTCAAGCTTTTCAAACATTCCTTTTAAACACTTTCGAAGGTCAAGCCTTCAAATCAAACCAGAACTACGTAAGCCTTGAGTTTCCCATTGCACCAGGGAATACGTAGGAGCAGGATCAAGTCCTGTCAGGCTAACCTCCATCAAGTATTTATTTTCACTCTAATAAAAGGGATCAAACTATTTTCAAATAATCACACACTCAATTTAAGGGTACTGTTCTTCGGAACAGGCGAGTAGGGTGCCCAACACCTTCCCCACTCGTAACCGACTCCCGAACCTAAATCTCATCCAGGGTTTTTCCAAATCTTTTTCCCTTAAATAAAAATTTGGTGGCGACTCCACATCATCAAAATCAACTTTTTTTAAATTTTAGTGAGTCCGTCGTCTCGTCGGAATTACGGTTGCGACAGATGGCGACTCCACTGGGGACTTTAGAGAGTCAAGCCCGTTCAAATTGAGTGTGTATTTTATGGATCCCTTCCTAGTTTATTTGTGCGATTTATTTTCTTATTTATCTATCTGTCTGTTTGTTTGTTTGTCTATTCTTTGTATAACCCTAGGATAGATAAACAATAAATTGCTGTGTATATCTGTGCAATTTCCCCAATTGCAGGTATCCCAAAATTGTATGCCTTCATACATTGCATACGCATTTATCATGAGTGGGGCCCTATACCCGGGTCTGAGTGCAACCTAGGAATAGAGGGATCTAGTGGTGTCACTTTGGGGCTTACGTCCTGTTTGACTATCACGAAAATCCCAGCTAGAGTGCGTCCTATTTGTAATGCCCTACAACTGGTAGCTTTTTCTGCTGTTGTGGCAAGCATTGCAGACTGGAACTTGGCTCTAGTGACCTCAACACCCCAGGATTACAAACCACCTTTGAGAGGTTCATATAAAAGGCCATAGATCCCTAGGGCAGGTAACCCACATAAGAAGCAAAGAGGGCACACACCCCTTCATAATATGGTTCATATACGCACGGACAATTATCATCCAAAATGGAAGCTGAAGATTGGGGAAATACAGAAATCAAGAAAGAAAAGTCAAACAAAAAGAAAAGAAATATCAAAACAAATAAAAAAAACAAGGAAAATCAAGGAAAACTAGAAATTCCTAGGAAAAATTAGAAAATAATTTCTAAAAATACTAAAAATATCAAAAGTTCAAAAGGAGAGAATGGAAAATTTCGAAAACCTAAAGAATGCTTTTTGGAAAATTTTAACAAACCCTTTTCAAACACCATCAAAGGTTTTTTAGCAAAATACCAAAAATACAAAACTCCTAAAAACAAATTTGTTAAAAATCAATAAATAAAACAAATCTCATTTATTTTCAAATAGTCAAACTTCAAATCTCTTAAAATTATTTGCACATAGCATTGATTCATTCATTCATTCATAGATCTAAAAAAAAAATAGATTTCAAAAATCTTTCTACACATCATACTCATTTTGCATTAACATCTTTATCATTCATGATTCTTGCATTCAAATTATTTCTCAAAAAATTAATTTTTAACCTTAACAGAAAAATTAGAGAAAGACAATTTTCTCGAGATCCTTATAAGACTCGTGCACAATCAAGAATCATGGATGAGCTGGAGAGACAAAACGAGGAGTTGAGAAGTGAGGTCAAGACTCTAAAAGAGCAAATGGCCAAGCTGATGGAGGCCATGCAACTATCCAAACAAAAAGAGGAAAGGGAATCTCTACCAAGAGAACCAACTAACCCAATACATCCTCCTGGCTTCACTCCACCATTAACCATACCTCTGCAAACTGAAAGGGTTCATTATGGGTTTCCTTATGGGGATGCGCCCTCATACAACAAAACACAAGCCCAAACACATGACCTACCCCCAAACACCACTTCACAAGCTTACCAAACAACCATTGGGGGAACGCATCCTATGTTCACCCAAGGGCCTCACCCTGTGTACATACCATTTCCTCAATCTCACAACAAGCCAGAGGAATACCCAAGCCACCCTTCAAAGGAGGGTACTGAAAAGTGGAGAACCTTAGAAGATAGAATCTGGGCAATCAAGGGAAACACTTATGAAGCCAAAGATGCAGTTGATTTGTGCTTGGTTCCCGACGTGATCATCCCTCCAAAATTCAAGGTTCCTGAATTCGAGAAATATCAAGGAACTAGCTGTCCAAAGAAACACCTGACTATGTACTGCAGGAAGATGACTGCCTGTACTTACGATGAGAAGCTGCTCATCCATTTCTTTCAAGACAGCTTAACCGGGACAACTGCAAACTGGTATACTTAGCTAGAGCGGACCCACATCCGTTCGTGGAGGGATCTAGCTGAGGCCTTCCTCAAACAATACCAGTACAATGTGGAGATGGCTCCCGATCGAACCCAATTCCAGAATATGGCCAAGAAAGGGGATGAGACCTTCAAGCAGTATGTTCAAAGATGGAGGGAGTTAGCCGCTCAAGTACAACCTCCATTATCCGAGAAAGAGCTGGTCAGCACATTCATTGACACACTCCAAGATCCTTTCTATGACGAGATGATTGGCAGTGTGACTCCTAGCTTCTCTGATGTCATCATCATTGGAGAAAGGATCGAGGGTGGCATGCGTCGAGGAAGAATCACGCACAACGCCACAGGGACAGTTGACGCCTCTACAGAAAAGAAGAGGGCAGGTGACGCTTATAATGTAGCTTCTGGTCAAGGACAGTATACACCTCCGATGACACTTTATGGACCGACTGGTTTCCAACCATCATCATATACACCCTACACACCATATCCTTACATCGCCACCGCTTACCAAACTGCCTATCCACCAACTTACAATTACTCAACGCAAACCCGACCGCCCACACCATACACGGTCCAAATACAAGCCATGAGCTCAAATTCTAGCCAAAGTCAGAAAAAGGAGAAAGATCTTGTCCAGTTTGATCCAATTCCAATGACCTACACTGAGCTGCTACCTCAGTTAATCCAGAGCTCCTTGGTGGTTCCTTACTCTCTGAAACCTCAAGAACCACCATATCCTAAATGGTACGATGTCAATGCCATATGTGGCTACCATGCGGGGTACATCGGTCATTCTACCGAAAACTGCCAGGTTCTGAAGCATAAGGTGCAAGGCCTGATTGATGCTAAACGACTAGACTTTGGGAAAATCGCTCCTAATCCAAGTGCTAAATCATGAGAGCTCATCCGCTGGCTAAGAAATGAGAACAGCACGACCAGTTGCTTTGTGTAAATTAAGCTATCGAGGAAGATCATCCAAGATTTGTCGTACTTTTCAAAATCACTCTTTTGAAAATAAATCTTAATGAACATTTTTCATGTTTCTTGAGCACGTGCTTTACATCATTGGCCTTACTTTAAAATTTACCATTCTTTTTATCCATTCAGCCCACTCCTTATTCCTATACCCAAACAGTAAATACTGATTGGTGATAATGTCAGTACTGTAATAAATAATCTTGAACGTCTAGTTAATCAAGCTCAAAGAGAAAAATCCCAATGAGGAAGTAGTAGAATAACAACCAGGGATTCTAGATCCCCAGTCAAAGTGTCTTGTCAAACAAAAACATCCCACTGGAATCAAGTTCACATCCAGGCAAAATTAGGGATACACGATTAGATCCGCTGAATTAGGAACCAAAAGATCCCGGCAAGATCAACGTACAACTACTCAAGAAAAAGAGGAAAGCCCGCTGGATTGAATCAAAATGATCCAGGCAAAATCAGGGTCAAAATTCAACTATTCAAGAAGAAGAGAAACCCGCTGGATTAAAAGCTAAAAGAATCCAGGCAAAAGTAGGGTTAAAGTTCAAAATAATGATTGACAAAGTCATGATTAGAAAAAGGTCTTGCCGGTTTACAACAACAATTCAGGCAAAAGTCAGGATCATATAAAGAGCCCGCTAGGTTGCACACTCTCAAAGACGACCTAGGCAAAAGTTAGGGCACGATCAAACAAAAGCCCGCTAGGTCGATAACCCTCAAAAGAGACCTAGGCAAAAGTTAGGGCACAATCAAGCAGAAGACCCGCTAGGTCAACAATCCTAACGACCTAGGAAAAAGTTAGGGCACAATCAAGTAAAAGGCCCGCTAGGTCAACAAACGCTCAAAGGGGGCCTAGGCAAAAGTTAGGGCACAATCAAACAAGAGCCCGCTAGGTCGACAACAAAAGAGACCTAGGCAAAAGTTAGGGTACCAAAATCAAGAGCCCGCTATGTTGAAAACTCGTAAGGGCAACCTAGGCAAAATGTAGGGCAATACAAAAGACCTGCTGGGCAAAAACTCAAAAGAACAACCCAGGCAAAAGTTAAGGTCAATCTAGGAATCCCAAGACAACAACATTTCTGCACCTTATATCTTCCTAAAATTGGGGCAAAATTTTGCCATTTTCTCGAGTTCGATTAATTCGACAATCAAGATTATGAAAAGCAGCATTGGTATTTTTCACCAAAAGGTGCCATTTGGGCAATCGAACTCATATCTTTTGTCATCTTTCCCTTTCAAGTACACTACCTCAAACATCCTTTGCAAACCTTCTCTATATTTTTTCATTAACCATCCAGAATCACTTCGCACACCTCAATAACACACATGCCAAAAGAGATGTGAAAAATGTAAAAATAAAAAGGATTAATTTTGAAAAGTTATGACAAGTCGGATGAATCCTTGACCGTTGCAACACGATAGGATTGTTTCCCAAGGATTCATCTTCCTACCAGCCATGATGCCACAAAAAAGAAGTGTGTCTTACTCAATGATACTGACCACTGTTGGGTCTCAAAGATCCCGGAAAGAAGATTCCAAAATTGACTAATAAACCAAGAGACAGAGCCAAACCAGCTCGCCTTGATTCTTGATACCTTTCACATCCACTATGGGGTTGTCGAGGAAGAATGTGTTAGAAAAAATTAAAAATCAAGAGAAACAAAAGGTTTTTACACCTTTTCATGGTTTGCATTCATCCAATAGCATCTGTTTTATCAAATAATTATTTTAAGCATTAAAACAAGAACCCCGCATCATTTTTTTAAGTGTCACAAATACCATATTCTTTTTCATTCATTCAAACATTGCAATAAGCATTTTGTCATTCAAGCATTTCATAACTCATTTTTCAAAAACTAATTAAGACCTGGGTAAAATTGCCTGAATCGATCATAATTAAAAGATTTCCAAACTGGGGCAAACGCTTGCCCACACAAAAAGGGGGGGTCAATTTAAGGTCATCCTCAAATTCTGAATCAACTCAAACTGGGGCAAATGCTTTCCCATACAAAAATATAGTTTGAGATCAAAATCAAGTTCAAACTAGGGTAAACGCTTGCCCACAAAAGCTCTAATTTGAGGCCATCCTCAAATTCTGAACCAAGAACAAAAATGGGGCAAGCGTTTGCCTAGAAAGTCCAAGATGAGGCAATCCTCAATTCCTCAACGTTAGAAAAAATCAAACTGGGGCAAATGCTTGCCCACTCAATTCAATTTGAGTTCATCCTCAGATTCTGGATCGAGTCCAAACTGGGGCAAACATTTGCCCAAGAAAGATTTAAATTCAAGTTCAAACTGGGGCAAACATCTACCCGAGAAAATCCAAGTTAAGGCAATCCTCAATTCCTCAACTCCAATCAAGTTCAATAGGGCAAAGCTGTCTAGAAAAGTTCAAGTCAAGCTCGTTGAGACCTTCCAAACTGGGGCAAAACATAGACCCAAAATTCTTTCAAATCAAGGCATCTCTCAGTTATCAAGAAATTTCCAGACTGGGGCAAAATGGTTGTCCAAGTCTCTTCAAGGAAATAACTATCAAGGGCAAGGTAGAATGCATCATTCATTCCTGCTCACTGGCCTATGTTGTCAGGCCATAACATGCTTCCTTACTGCTTTCATGGCCTATGTTGTCAGGCCATTGCATCTTTACACTCCCGCTCACTGGCCTATGTTGTCAGGCCATAGCATTACATCTTTGCATTCTTGCTCACTGGCCTATGTTGTCAGGCCATAGCATTACATCTTTACATTCTTGCTCATTGGCCTATGTTGTCAGGCCATAACATTACATCTTTACATTCTTGCTCATTGGCCTATGTTGTCAGGCCATAGCATTACATCTTTGCATTCTTGCTTTCAGGCCTATGTTGTCAGGCCGCCATGTAGTTTAGATTTACTGCTTTCAGGCCTATGTTGTCAGGTCGCCACATACCATAGATTTACTGCTTTCAGGCCTATATTGTTAGGCCGCCATAGTTTAGATTTACTGCTTTTAGGCCTATGTTGTCAGGCCGCCATAGTTTAGATTTACTGCTTTCAGGCCTATGTTGTCAGGCCGCCATGTAGTTTAGATTTACTGCTTTCAGGCCTATGTTGTCAGGCCGCCACATAGCTTAGATTTACTGCTTTCAGGCCTATGTTGTCAGGCCGCCACATACCTTAGATTTACTGCTTTCAGGCCTATATTGTCAGGCCGCCATAGTTTAGATTTACTGCTTTTAGGCCTATGTTGTCAGGCCGCCATAGTTTAGATTTACTGCTTTCAGGCCTATGTTATCAGGCCATAGCATTACATCTTTACATTCTTGCTCATTGGCCTATGTTGTCAGGTCATAGCATTACATCTTTGCATTCTTGCTTTCAGGCCTATCTTGTCAGGCCGCCATGTACTTTAGATTTACTACTTTCAGGCCTATGTTGTCAGGCCGCCACATACCTTAGATTTACTGCTTTCAGGCCTATATTGTCAGGCCGCCATAGTTTAGATTTACTGCTTTTAGGCCTATGTTGTCAGGCCGCCATAGTTTAGATTTACTGCTTTCAGGCCTATGTTGTCACGCCGCCATGTAGTTTAGATTTACTGCTTTCAGGCCTATGTTGTCAGGCCGCCACATAGCTTAGATTTACTGCTTTCAGGCCTATGTTGTCAGGCCGCCACATAGCTTAGATTTACTGCTTTCAGGCCTATATTGTCAGGCCGCCATAGTTTAGATTTACTGCTTTTAGGCCTATGTTGTCAGGCCGCCATAGTTTAGATTTACTGCTTTCAGGCCTATGTTGTCAGGCCGCCTTTTAGTTTAAATTTACTGCTTTCAGACCTATGTTGTCAGGCCGCCACATAGCTTAGATTTACTGCTTTCAAGCCTATATTGTCAGACCGCCATAGTTTAGATTTACTGCTTTTAGGCCTATGTTGTCAGGCTGCCATAGTTTAGATTTACTATTTTCAGGCCTATGTTGTCAGGCCGCCTTTTAGTTTAAATTTACCGCTTTCAGGCCTATGTTGTCAGGCCGCCATAGCTTAGATTTACTGCTTTCAGGCCTATGTTGTCAGGTCGCCATGTAGTTTAGATTTACTGCTTTCAGGCCTATGTTGTCAGGCTGCCATAGTTTAGATTTACTGCCTTTAAACCTATGTTGTCAGGCCGCCATAGTTTAGATTTACTGCTTTCAGGCCTATGTTGTCAGGCCACCATTTAGTTTAGATTTACTGCTTTCAGGCCTATGTTGTCAGGCCACCTTTTAGTTTAGATTTTCTGCGTCATGGCCTATGTTGTCAGGCCTCATCAAATTTTATTTCTGCACATATTCTGTCAAGCAGGATTTCATTTGCATTTATCCTGGCAACAGCAGGATTTCATTTGCATCTTCCCGGCAACAGCGGGACCCCATTTGCATTCTCCTGTCAACAACAGGACTTCAAGCATGTTTAATTTTCTATCACCTGTCAAGCAGGTTTGCATTTATCCTGGCAACAGCAGGATTTCATTTGCATCTTCCCGGCAACAGCGGGATCTCATTTGCATTCTCCTGTCAACAACAGGACTTCAAGCACGTTTATTTTTCTGTCCACCTGTCAAGCAGGTTTGCATTTATCCTGGCAACAGCAGGATTTCATTTGCATCTTCCCGGCAACAGCGGGATCTCATTTGCATTCTCCTGTCAACAACAGGACTTCAAGCACGTTTATTTTTCTGTCCACCTGTCAAGCAGGTTTGCCTTTATCCTGGCAAAAGGATTTCATTTGCATCTTCCCAGCAACAGCGGGATCTCATTTGCATTCTCCTGTCAACAACAGGACTTCAAGCACTTTTATTTTTCTGTCCACCTGTCAAGCAGGTTTGCATTTATCCTGGAAACAGCAGGATTTCATTCGCATCTTCCCGGCAACAACGGGATCTCATTTGCATTCTCCTGTCAACAACAGGACTTCAAGCACGTTTATTTTTCTGTCCACCTGTCAAGCAGGTTTGCATTTATCCTGGCAACAGCAGGATTTCATTTGCATTTTCCCGGCAACAGCGGGACCCCATTTGCATTCTCCTGTCAACAACAGGACTTCAAGCACGTTTATTTTCTGTCCACCTGTCAAGCAGGTTTGCATTTATCCTGGCAACAGCAGGATTTCATTTGCATCTTCCCGGCAACAGCGGGACCTCATTTGCATTCTCCTGTCAACAACAGGACTTCAAACATGTTTAATTTCCGTTCACCTGTCAAGCAGGTTTGCATTCATCCTGGCAACAGCAGGATTTCATTTGCATTTTTCCGTCAACAACGGGATTTCCATGAAGTTTAAACTTCTGCATTATGGCCTATGTTGTCAGGCCACCATCAAGTTTAAATTTCTGCATCATGGCCTATAGTGTCAGGTCACCATCAAGTTTACATTTCTGCATCATGGCCTATGTTGTCAGGCCTCATGAAGTTTAGTTTTCTGCATCACGACCTATAGTGTCAGGCCACCATCAAGTTTCCCTTTCTGCATATTAAAGTTTTCTTTTCTGCACTTCGGCCTATAGTGTCAGGCCACCTTGTACATACCTTACTTTTTAGTTCTTGCACGCTTCCCTGCCTCAAACAGGCCCTTTCCACTCCACTGAGCTTGTCTTAACAGGCCATTCTCTTCTACTTTTCCCATTTTAACAGGCTATTTTCATTTCATTTTGCTTGTCCTAACAGGCAATCCCATTGCATTCCACGCATGTCCTAACAAGCCTTCATTCATTTCAGCTTACTTAGGTTATGCCATCTAGCTTTGTATATTTATACTCTATCGGCACACGAAGCCGATAAAGTCATTCAACCACCGTTCCTCCGGCATCCGGGGGGTCCACTTTAAGCTCAAGGCTTCTGGTGCTGCTCGGATTTCTTCAAAAATTGCCTCAGACATAAGGTGTTCATGTCTTTACTCATTTCCTACCTCGATAATTTAGAGAATCATTTCTCACATTATCGGGTAGGAAAATGAGTAAAGAGGGGCAAACTGTAAACACCCAATTATGTCCGAGACCCCCCCCCCCCCCAATTAGCAAAATTAATAAAAAATAAATGAACATAAAAATAAAAACAGAAAACAGAATAAACAGAAAAACAGGGAAACAGGGAAACAGACAAAAATAAAAATAAAAATACAAAGCAGAAATAAAAAAATATATAATAGGATAACAATTTTAAACAAATAGAAAATAAAAAAGATATAATACTAGAATTAGTTAAACAAAAACAAAAAATTGTAAAATCAAGCAAATTAAAAACAAAGATAAAATATAAATATATAAATTAAAACAGAAAATTAAAAACCAGAAAACAAAAATAGAAAATTTAAAATCTGAAAATTAAAATAAAAAATTAACTAAAAACGGTTAACAGAATTAACAGAATTAAGAAAATAAAAAAAAAGAGCGAAAAGCAAAAAAGGAGAGGAGAATATAAAAAAATGAAAAAGAGGAAAAAAAAAATTTTCCGGGGAGATTGGGTAGAAAGAAAGGTTCCTCCAAGAAGCTCCCAGGAGATTCTCCATATAGGCGTCTGAGATCGAGGAAGATTGATGGTGGGGAAGGACTCCACAAACAAAAAAGGAGGGGAAGCGACCATAGAGAGGGGGCTCCAACACTTCTGTGGATTTAGCACCAAACTAGACGAAAGAGCAAGGAGATTATTTCAGGGGGTAGCTTCATATAGAAGAGCTTATCTTAGGCGGAGGAGGAATTATGATGACTTCAAGAACCTGTTCATCCAGTTCCAGTTAGAGAAGAAGGGAGACCTCCTATAACGTCGACATCAATCGGACTAGGGAAGAAAGAAAGGTTCTTGGTCTTAGAACGAAGGAAGGACATTTCTGCCAACAACGAGGTAAGTCTCTACACTGTGATTACTTGCATGCATGATCGTTGGAATGAGGATAAATCTTGAGTATGGTCTGAATACTGTTGGCAATATTAATCCCTGCGTTCATATCTTGATTAAGAAGTAGGCCCTATGTTAGAATAAGATTAGATCAAAGATTGCCATGCTTGCAACCACTCGATTCTTAGTCTTCAATCGCGTAACTCACCTTAGCAAATATCCTTATCATATAGACTTCAAAATCAAGAATCAAAGAGTGAGACTAACCAACCATAACTCTGGGGACTAGGACCTAAATCCAGGGCCCCTCCTTCCTCCAGTGATATCTCCATCTAACCACTGAATACTGCCCATCCAAAACCACATCAAGAGTCTAGACTTGGAGCCTCGGAGTTTAGGTCGAGTATAGAGGGAAATTAAGCCAAAAGTGCTACAAAACATGAACACGACTATGGCTAATGGTCACACCAGCTTTGCTCGTTAACCCATGACAAAGGCAAGGATAATTTCACCCCTGAACGTCGACCATGGTCTTCTCAGGTGGGAGACAAGCAGAAGCAATAAAATGGTAAAACGACATTCAGTTTCACTACGCCGATGCATAGACGTTGGGACCCCCATAAAGGACCATGCATGCCTCATCATGGTCTAGGCATCAGAATAGGTGAAGGCTTTGGCCCATTGCTTGGTGCAGTAGCACCTCATTACAAGGGGATTAGGCACAAGCAAGAAGAAAAACATTGGAGACCCATTACCCCTCTACTCCATTAGCATTCAGTAAATATGGTATGCAAGTCGTGAGGTTCCTCTTGCATAAACTTGGATAGGTATAGGTCCTGAGGGTAACAGCTGCTTCTGTGAGGGGTGATAGGAAAAGGCATCCAGCAGATTCATTGGAAAGCTCAGTGCGATCGTCCACCAGAGGGCCTTGAAGAATTCGAGAATCAGCCTTGACGAAGTCACGTCCATCCTTGCCAGGCACCCAGGTGAAGTTTGTTTCTCCAGAAGTCATGGTAAACATTTTATCCTCGCACCAAATATAGGCATAGCAAAGGGCCGAAACTGTTTCCTACGACTTGCTATCAATTGGCTTGCCCCATCATTCGCTTTAGAATACAGAAACACTGATTATCGCAAGGCTTACTTCACATTCCATTGTTGGATAGAAAAAAAAGGGGGGTCTCGTCAAATATAACCGCATATTGGGGCACCTTCTATGTATAGCTGTAATTAGTAATTCATTATGGACTCACATTCTGAGGTGGGATCTTGAAGGCCACCTGTATCATCGGAGCTTTATGCAGAAAATGAGGACCCACAAATTGAGTTCTAGTTCAAAAGCGTATCTGGAAATCGACTTTGAGTTTTGCATGGTTTATGAAGCTTACTGCCTGATGACATCCTTTATTAACCTGATGTTGATCTCGATGCCCAAAGTGTAGCATTGATCGGGGAATGGCAGTGTAATGAAGCTAGATCATGACACTCAAATACATTAAATTCACTTGGGAGCCCCACTCTTTCATGCATGAATATAGGGTGCACGTAGAAGAACAAAAGGAGTAGGCCCCGCACGTGAACTATATAATATACCCCCAGAAACGTTGCGTTAACGTAGATTTAGAATACCATGTTTCCAAAGTGAGTGCCTAGCCTAGTGGTGGGAACGCCTGCCTACATGCGTTGCGTCTGCTCTTCGAGACCCATACAAAATAATTTTGGTTTTATTCTTCATTTAACCCAACTAGGCCTAAAATTACCACAGGGCCCCTGGCTTTTCCACAAATACTAAGATTGTCCCCATTCCAAAAATTAATAAATAATTCTAAAAATTAAAAAATTTAATAAAAAAAAATCAAAAATTCCAGAAATTAATAAAAATTTTCAAAAATTTCATAAATTAATAAAAAATTCAAAAATACAGAAATTAATAAAAAATTCAAAAATTCTAGAAATTAATAAAAAAATTCAAAAATATTAAAAATTAATAAAAAATTCAAAAATTCCATAAATTAATAAGAAATTCAAACATTCCAGAAATTAATAAAAAATTCAAAAATGTTATAAATTAATAAAAAATTCAAAAATACAGAAATTAATAAAAAATTCAAAAATACAGAAATTAATAAAAAATTCAAAATTCCAGAAATTAATAAAAAATTCAAAAATTTCAGAAATTAATAAAAAATTCAAAATTTCCAGAAATTAATAAAAAATTCAAAATTTCCAGAAATTAATAAAAAATTTCAAAAATTCCAGAAATTAATAAAAAATTCAAAATTTCCAGAAATTAATAAAAAATTCAAAAATTTCAGAAATTAATAAAAAATTCAAAAATTCCAGAAATTAAGGAAATTAATAAAAATTCTAAAATTCTAACAATTCTTAAATAAATCATAAAAATTCTAAAAATCCTAGAAAATTCACAAGAATTCCAAAAATCCTAAAAAATTCACAATAAATCATAAAATTCTATAATTCCTAAATGATTCATAAAAATTCTATAATTCTTAAATAATTCATAAAAAATTCAAAATCCCTAAATAATCCATGAAACATAAAATTCCTTAGTTGATAGATTCCCTTCATGATTTCTAATAATTACTTGTGAGTTGCCCTTTTTTATTCATCGTTCTTCAAAAATAAAAATCTTATTTTGCAATTCTTAATCTCACGCGACGAACTCTAAGCACGAACTGGTAGCTTTTTCTGCTGTTCGTTGTTTAGAGATTCGTATGGGTCCAAGTGCAGCCGTAGTTGTCTTGGGCCTTGTGCATATGTGGATTCGGGTTGCCTTTCCTTTTACAAAATAAAAACCTTGCTCGTTTTATTCATCGTTCTTCAAAAATAAAAACTTTGTTTTGCAATTCTTAATCTCACGCGACGAGCTCTAAGCACGAACTGGTAGCTTTTTCTGTTGGTCGTTGTTTAGAGATTCGTATGGGTCCAGGGGCAGCCGTAGTTGTTTTGGGCCCTGTGCATATGTGGATGAGGATTGCTTTTCTGAAATATTCTTAAAAAATCAAACCATTTTCAAATATTACTTTCCAAGTAGCCCCGAAGGTCAAGCCTTCAAGCTTTTCAAACATTCCTTTTAAACACTTTCGAAGGTCAAGCCTTCAAATCAAACCAGAACTACGTAAGCCTTGAGTTTCCCATTGCACCAGGGAATACGTAGGAGCAGGATCAAGTCCTGTCAGGCTAACCTCCATCAAGTATTTATTTTCACTCTAATAAAAGGGATCAAACTATTTTCAAATAATCACACACTCAATTTAAGGGTACTGTTCTTCGGAACAGGCGAGTAGGGTGCCCAATACCTTCCCCACTCGTAACCGACTCCCGAACCTAAATCTCATCCAGGGTTTTTCCAAATCTTTTTCCCTTAAATAAAAATTTGGTGGCGACTCCACATCATCAAAATCAACTTTTTTAAAATTTTAGCGAGTTCGTCGTCTCGTCGGAATTACGGTTGCGACAAAGGACATTAAAAAAATTCCAAAAAAATAATAATTGTCCAAGTTGAAGCAAGAGTCACAGTTTAAGTTGTTGTTGTTAGTTTTGGACTAAATAAAAAAGCTAAACTTGTAGAGTTTGATTTTTATGGTGGTACAGAGGAAGGAGAATTAGATTAATGAATAATGGATAAATGCACATGGTGCTTTGTTAAGAGGATTAACTACACATGGTGTTTTTTTTTTTTTTATGCTTAGTTAGGACACCTTTTGTATTTTTGTGTGAACCATATTCTAGACTTTGATTGTTATGTTAATATTTGTTTGTTTTTTCCAACAGGAATCCTATACATGAAAAAGGTTTATTTTAGGTAGCAATTGTATAATTTCATTGTAACCTTTGACTAGTAATAGAAATTCAAAATATTATCATTTAATTTTCTGTATGTTTAGTAATCTCTTACCTCCACCTAAAACTGTGACCTTGTCTTCCCATTGAATCTAATACAACTAAATTGTAATATGAAGTGGGTGGGGTCTAATTATAATTACTTAAGATAGAGTCACCACAAACATGATTTATAGTTGTTAAATGTTATACATGGCTATATATATATATATATATATATATATATATATATATATATATATATATATATTCAAAATAACAATTAATAATCTATTAAGACTATTTTAGTATTAGTTATAACTTTTTTTTTCAAAATTAAAAAATTACTTTTATTATATGTGTTTTAAATTTGTGTATAAGATAATCTAAGTCATAAATTATAGTTCATGATAGTTCATGTGTTCCATTGAACAAAGGATGATCCAAACATCCTCTAAGTTGAACCTTTCTTATCATATATAAAAATATTTACGACAAATAGTATCCATTTATTGAAAAATAGTTATAAGTTAAACCCTTCATGTAAAAATGCATGAGAAAAAAGAGGAAAAAAAAAGAATAAAATTTTTTTTAATTAATTTAAACTAATACATACAATATAAAAAGAATGAAATGGTCATTGATTGTTGCAAAAGAGAACAAGACACTTAAATATTTTTCATAGCATATGTGAATTTACTATGCAGTAACTTTCTTTTACAAATATATTAAAGAGGAAAAATAAAAATAAAACTCAAAAATTAATCACCATTGAAGTGTTGTTTAGAAATGCTAGGAATAAGTTATTATTAATGGATGCATGCCTAATGCCCTAAAGCTTTGGTTAAACTAGCTAGTGTTTGCATCTAGTTACATGCTTTAATGAAATAATTTCTTTGCATAAACAAGATATAATTATGTTAGTAGCAACTATCAAAGCAATATCAATGTCCCTATCCAATGTATGGTAAAAGATAGAATGAGCCATAAAAAAAAATATAGGAATATGATTATGAAATCATTACAAAAGATATAACTTAATATAAACAAAAATAAAGGAGTATGAGTTATACTCCAAAGAAATATGCTAGGAAGACATTTAAGAGGTTTGTGATGGTATATAAATTAGTTCGCAATTAAATGTATTAGTTTTGAGGAGACTCTACCCTCTCCTTTATCATATTTATTGATGAATTACAAAGGAAGTATAGCAAAATGACATCTCAATTGCATAGATTTAACTTTCTTCTTTTCTTATCTTGTTGATACAAAATAGAATTTCTCCATTAAACTGTAAAACTTAAAATCATGATCGTTCTAATAGGACATCTTCCACATCATAGTAAAGATTGCTTGTATCGTTGACCATGAATGAAATTGATAAATGTAGAAGATGTTTCCATTAGATTTGTAAGGTAGTCATGAAAATAATTGTATCACTAATGATGAAAAATGAATGATCACACTAAGTTTAGATATTTATAAACATAATATTTTTTTTAAAAAATATAAATTAATTTATTTTAATTAAATCTGACAAGTCAAATTAAATGTATCTAACTATCAAAATTAATATAGACAATTATTTGATTAATCATCCCTTAACATAACAGAAATTAACTTTGAATATTATTATTAACATATTTTAAAATTACTGGGATTAAAATTAAAGGTTTAAAAAAGTAAGGAAAGAAAATCAAATTTAAAATATTTTAAAAAAATTAAAAATATATTTAACTCAAAAATTCAATATATATTATCTTCTCGAATAACACAATGAAGTGTGTATGGATTATTGAAACAAAGTGAAAGGGACGAGAGGAAACAACACAATTGCATCGAGGGCTTTAGATTAAAAAGGTTAATACTTGTCTAAAAACTCGGAAGGTAATTCTATGTTTAAAAACAACACACACACAAAATGTATTGAATGTAAGTGTATCGTCTTTCTCTCAAATTCAAGTATCAAGAAAAATGCAAAATTAAAAATTAATATTAAGTAGTGGGGATGAATGCCTAAATCTCCCAATTAAGCATTATCAAAAGATTGGACCAGCTGCAACAATCTCTTCTGTCAAGTTATTGTCATCACCAATCTTGTAGTCAGTGAAGGTTTCAAAATTCTTCTGGAACAATGTAGCAAGCTTCAACAGTGTCTCATTGTAGGCCGTTTTATCTGACCACTGTGATCAAGCAAAATTTCAAATTAAAGTTAAAAAACATTGAAAATTAAAAAAAAAAAAAAAGAAAAGAAAAAAGAAGCTCATAATTGAAATGATTACAACTAACCGTATTCTCAGGATCCAGAATTTCAGAAGGGACATCTTCCACTTCAGTGGGAATCTCAAGTCCAAAAATCTCAGTCTTCTTGTACTCTGCATTCAAGAGGCTTCCAGAGTGAATAGCATCAATAATTTTTCTTGTATAGGATAGTTTAATACGACTTCCAGAACCATAGCTGCATTTTGAAAAAAGCAACATCAAAGTTAATTTAGATTATACAGAGAAAAGAAAAAAATAATAATAATAATAATTTAATGATTACAACTAAAAGCATACCTTCCACCAGACCAACCAGTGTTAACAAGCCATCCAGTAGCACCATGCGTCTGCATCTTTTCAGCAAGCATGGCTGCGTATTTTGTGGGGTGTAGCATTATAAATGCTGCACCAAAACATGCTGAAAATGTTGCCTGTGGTTCCTTTATACCCTCCTCTGTTCCAGCCACCTTTCATTATCATAAAGAGACAAAATAACTCGTGAGAGATATAGAGGAAGCAATTATTTTAAAAATTTTCTTTTAACTTCTTCAAAAGCTAATGTGCATGAGTTGATTTTAACATATAAGATAAGTTTGATTATTTTAGATCCTTATTTTATTCTCTTACAAATGTTTGTTGAAAATTTATTTAAAGTAGAGGCTGGTATATGATAGGAGTGTATGAGTAATTTGGACATACCAAAGCAGTATATCCACTGATGAAATGGTACATGGTCTGCGACAGGCTTAGCTTACTCACTGGTGGAAGCACACCAAATGCATCACATGCCAAAAGGATCACATTCTTTGGGTGAGGACCAACACATGGTAACTTCACATTTGGAATGTACTCAATTGGATAAGCAGCACGTGTATTTTCTGCAGTATAAAACAATAATATTATATTAGGAAGTATAAACCACGGTTTACCAAAAGTTAATAAAGGTGAAATCATGCGTTTATCATGTAATTATGTTTATTGTTAATTTAGTTTATCTTATTTTTTGTTTAACTAATATTCAAATTTAATGAAATAGTGTATCATTACAGGTTTGATTTGTTCTTGTGTCAGATCTTTGTCATCCTTATCTCTACATATTAATAGTCTATTAAACAGTCTCGTTAATTTGTAAGGCTTGAGTTCACATGATAGATTAGTGTTATCGGACATTAACCATTCGTTTGTGTGACCAAGTCACACGGTCCTTTTAATTTTCGGTAATCATAACAATAAAAATCAAAATCATTACTCAATAATTACCTGTAACTGATTTGTCAGTGTAATCAACCTCTCGAACATGCTCATCAAAAACAACGTTCTCCAACACTGACAATGAAGCGAAGAAAAATGCATCAAAATACGTGAAATCAAAGGTGAAGAGATGCTAAAAGTAGTCTAAGATATTAATATTAATACCTGTGCCAAATTTGATTGCGTTCCAGATGTCAGGTTCTTTCTCCCTAGAGAGATCAATGCATTTGGCGTAGCAACCACCTTCAATGTTTGAGACACCATTCTCACCCCAACAGTGTTCATCATCTCCTATTAAATACCTATTATGATCCGTGGACAGAGTGGTCTTTCCAGTACCTAATATGGATAAAAATTAATTAAAAGAAATAAAGGGTCCAATTAGCACTGCAAAAATGGAAGAAGATACAAACATTGAATCAAATTCACGCCTAATAATATTTTGTTACATGCAATCCTAGAAGGGAGTTGACATATCCACACTCTTTAAATTTGTACATAAATAAATCAATAGAAGAAAAATTATTTTTTCCTTTTGTCTAAATGGATAAATGAGAATTGAGATAGTAATAGTAATAAAAAACATGTTGCTAGTGTACATGTTGAATCCATTGATAGTGTACCTGAGAGTCCAAAAAAGAGAGCAACATCCCCAGCTTTGCCCATATTACAGCCAGAGTGTAGAGAGAGGATTTGACGCTTAGGCATGAGATAATGCATGACACTAAAGAGACCCTTCTTCATTTCCCCAGCATATTGTGTCCCAAGGATTACCATTTCCTTTCTAGCAAGATTAAGATCTATGCTTGTGGAGGATGTCATGTAGTGAGTGTAACGATTACATGGAAACTGTCCAGCATTATAAATAGTGAAATCTGGAGTACCAAATTTCTCAAGCTCTTCAGGGGTGGGTCGAATGCACCTGCCACACACCCCAATTAGCTATTTCTATATCTTCATTACATATTCCCATAGTTGAGACTGTTAATGTTAATTTAGACACTTAACATCATTCATACCATTTATTTTTCAGATATCAAAACAAGAAAAATATTTCATTCTAATTAACATAGTACTTTGTTTATATTTATTGTCTTAAACTAGAAGAATGTAAATATATATATATATATATATATATATATATATATATATATAATTATAATGGTGTGCTATGATGTACAGATAAAAAGTCATACCCAAACGGGTTTGTACCTAAGAAGAATGAAACAAATGCTGGTGTGGTAGTTTATTTATTTATTTATTTGCTTATACTTACATGTTGTGCATAAACAATGAATGATAAGCTCTGGCAGAGACAATCCTGACTTTGATACTGTTCTCTGGGTCCCAGTTCAAGAATTGATCATTAACAAATACCTGGAAAATAGGAATATTGTTTAGATTACCACCAATTGCCATCGCAGACTTATATAAGATAATTTTTAAAAGTATAAATAGAGGAATATAAATAGATTATGTATAAGGAAATTATAACAAATCCTATAAGGAAATTCATACGAGGCCTGCCCAATAGTATAACTCCCAAGATTATTCATGGAACAACATATTGCTGATTCCTTATTACTGAAGAATGGTGTTTATCTCATTAAAAAAGTGGAAGTCTAAAAAATTAATAAAGGGATAGATACAAATTTTACATAAGTCTACTTATGTTACATGAGAGAATTTTAAATCATATAGTGTATAAATATTTTCTGATAGGGTGGATAAAAAATAAATAGAACATATTTCATTATAAGAAAAAGATGGATGTTCAAAGATGAGAGGGAAATAATTTTTTCTTTTCTTCCCATATACAAACACATTGAAAAAAAGTTATACAAAGCCACACAAACACAAATTAAAATCCTTAGTGAAGGGAACTGCGTTTTCTATTTCGAAAATGTAGACAAGTTCCATTCCTTGGTGACCATGCAGCTTATAAAGAAGAGATAAACCAAAAAAATTACCGAGGTCTCTTTCACATATTTTCAATCTGGTAATTTTTTTATACCCTACCAACAGATGTGAAATAGGTAGAAGGAAGAGAGATAAAGAAAAACAAGAAAATATATATAAAAAAATGGTTAAAAGATTGAAACTTTCTAAAACTTTATTATCATCATCTATATATATATATATATATATATATATATATATATATATATATATATATTCAAATATGTAAATGTTTTTATCCAAAATCAATTCCTCAGCTAAGCCATTTAATTTCTTATATATCTTTTCGTGGTTTATTATTTAATTTCACGTCTCTGACTTTCTCTTTGTTAATTTTACTTCTCTTTTACATGTCTCACATCTTATTAGAGAAACATTACTTTTTGAATATGGGAAGCATAGTTGAACAAATTATAGCTTTTACATATTTTACATTTGGGAGAAAATGGGAAGGTAGAAGGAAAAAAAAGAGAAATGACCTTGTCCAAAGAATTCAAGTAATCAACGGCTCTTTCTCTATTCACCATGAAACTGTGCTCGTCCATCTCAATGTTAGGGGAACCCCTTCAAATATAATATTTTGAGCATAAGACAGTAAAAAAGATAGAGAGAAGAAACACCAGGACAAAATATTTATAAATAATTTAAAACATTTAATAAAGTCAATAAAAATTCACTTTTATTACCATAGTCCTCTTATTCTATGAACATAATAATGTAGTGAAAAATGTTACTCTTATATTTTTGGTTGATGGGTGAAAAATGCTTACTTTCCCCACCAAAGCTCGTTTTCAGTAAGCTCATCCTTGACCACACGCTTGTCTCTTGGACAGCGACCCGTCTTGGCCCCAGAAAGCGTAGCCAACGCTCCTGTGGAAGTGATGAACGATCCTTTCTCATACTTGATCGCTTGTTCATACAGTTCTGCACCAAATCGACCATAAAATTAAACGCTATAAAATATCACATTATTTAATTAATAATCTTATTATGTTTTATGATACAATTATCTTATAATGTTAGTATTATAAATACCACTTTCTCATGCATCCCATTTGGATGTAAATCTTCTTTATTACATGCCGCCCATAAACTTTTACAATGTGAAATTAATTCAAATTACACACACAGCTCATTATTTTAGTAACATGCCATTTGTCATGCTTGACCAATTCTTTTCAAATGTATATAAGAATTACAAAATGATGTTATCATCAATTTGTGAATTAAAAACACACACAATTAAGGATTCATAGAACATAGGGCAGTGCGACCTTATTGTATAACGTAACGAAGGAAACGGTAAAAATTAAAACGTACACGAGAGGTTGATTTTTAATTGAGGAAAGTTTAATAAAATAAAAAAGAAAGAAGAAAGAGTAAAAGAGAACCTGAGGGGGAGAGGTTATAGAGCACATGTGTGAACTTCAAGGCACTGTCACTGACAGCGATTGTGGGTGTGACGACACGGTGCTGCGACACGTGTGCAAGACTTGAGGTTTCAAACCTGCTTGCTGGATCTCCCTTAACTACTTTGGGTCCAGTTTCTCTTGTTAGTGACGCCAAAGATGCACTGTGTGTTGCCATTCAACAATGTTACTTTTATAATCACCAAAAACATAAATCATAATTCTAAACTTTTCTATTTTTTTATTATTACAAAATTTTATAATTATTAAATAAAAATATTTAATTTTTATATCTTAAAATAATAAATATATAATTTTTATTTAATATTTACAAAATAAAATAGTAAAAAATAAGTAGGATATTGGAGGGTGTGATAAACTTCAACAATTTACATTCACAGTTTATTATGCTAGAGTTACACCGATTATTTTCTTTTTGAGTCCGAGTTGCTCCAATTTATTTAAGGGTATGAGAATAGTGGAATATAATAGAAGAGTTTTCCAGAAATTTATTTCAATTTCTAAAACTAATTAATGATTTTTATAAACTTTTTTTAATTTTTTAATAATTTTTATGTAAATTATTAAAATAAACAATTTTTAAATATATTTTAATGTTTTTTATTATCAGTTTTATATTTAAAATATTATATCATAAGAAATAATTAAATAAGTATTTAATTAAGTTATTTATTCAATCACACTTTTAATCTTTATCATGATTTAATTTAGATTATATTGTCTTTTTTTTATTTTTTTTACTACCTTTTTGATACATAGGTGATTTTGTCTTTAAAAGATTACTAGAATTCTGTTACAATATTATTAAAAAATGTAATTAATCGAACCTAAATCTGCCATATATAGTCAAAAATAGTTCAGAAAGAAAATAAACTCATCTAAATAGTTTTTGTACTGTAGTATCATAAGGGGAGTACAAAATAGCTATTTTGACTTTTTAAATTAGTCAAAATTTAAAAATTTTAAAAATAATATATTTCTGAAAAATATAATAATGATGATAATAATAAATTATTTTCTTTTACTCCTACAATATTCTCCGAAAACTTTGTAGGTTCTCATGTCAACTATTACATTCTCCTAAAACTTTGTAAGTTGCCAGGTAAAGTACTTTGTTATATTACCAGCATATAAAAACATTGTAATTTAAAATCAAAGAGGATCAAAATTTATTCAAGATATAGACATCTTGCGAAGAAAAAGTAAGACAAAATAATAATAAATGATCTGATAAAATAAATAAATAAATATTAATAATTTTTAAATATGCATATATTATTATTTAATAAAATATTATATAATCTGAATGGGGTCCTCTTGGAACATAGACATAAAAAAAAAGGAAAATCTCGTTTCTTTTTTCCAAAAAAATATGACAAAAGTAAAACGTCACAAGATTCTAAAAGGTAGGTGATGTTTTCATTTTTGAGGTGATAAAAGGAATGAGATTTTGTTATATGTAGTGGCCTTCTATTGTAGGCAATGCAAGCACCCACAGTTTATGCTATTCAAAAGTGAATGAATTACAAGAAACCTTTCGATCAAATAAATATGAGAACTTGATAATCTTACTATCATTTTATATTTTATTTTTAATAATAACAATAATAAGATTGAAAGAAAAAAAGTTATGTAAATTTATTATAAAAATGGCACATGGATAAATATTATGGTAGCAGCTAATGTATTGCAAATAATAATAATAATAATAATATGGATTAAATATATTTTTTTTAAAATTTTAAAAATTTTATTTTAAAATTCTTATTATTAATCTTTAAAATATTGATACATATCATATATTAAATATTAATTTTTTACTAATTAACAAGGATTTATTTTAAAAATAAGAAATTAAAATTACATAATTTTAAAAAAACTGAATATATTTTTAATAATAAACAAGAAATAAAACCTGATGGACTGGAGCTGCTGTTGTTGGCGTTCATAATGAGAATGGGCAGAGATAGGCTGAGAGGTGTCAGGAGTGGTGGGAGTAGATTTCTTCTTCTGCAGTGAGTGAAGCTCATCAATGGTTTGAGCCCTCACTGTACCACTTTCCTCATTCTCACAAACATTCGTCACTCCATTTTCCATCTTCTTCTCTGCACATTTTAATAATCATTACACCTTCATTGCATTCATTTCAATTTTTAATATGATTACACAAATAAACATGTCACAAATATTTTATTTGATAAAATATTAAAAATTAAAATTCCTAAAAATATAAGAATTATAAATATATTTAAGTCAGTAATAACAAAATTGGTGACACTGACACACACACGTGTAATTGTAGGCATGTACTGTGCAAGAAAGAACCTTAGTTTTGAGAGTGGAGCGCAGATGAGGAATGCTGGAAGACAGAATTAATTACTAGTAATGAGAGACAAAGAAAGTGGTTGCAATGAGCATGAAAGAGAGAGAGATTTTAATGGGTTAGAACGATTTGGTGATGGGAAAATGTTTCTCCAAAATGTGCCTTTTAAAGGGCAGTGTCGTCCCCACTTTAACCATATATAGTTGAGGGAACCATGGTTAAACCATTTCGCTACTAATCAGGGTCAAGTTCCCAAAATAGAAGGGTTTCAAATCACAAAGGACTCGGATAACAAATTCTTATCTCCACTGTGGCTGTGACGTTGGAAACATATTTGCCACGCAAGAAATATGTCATTTTAGGAAAGAAAAACAAAACTGAAACAGAAATTTAATACCAAAATCCTTGCATTTCCACGCAAAGAAAATTAATCAATTCAAACTAACTAGTGCATCCCACGTGCAGGTATACATAAATATAGGGGTTTTAAAATTTTGTAGAGCAGATATAGGAAACGGTACAATTACAACACCTGGTGCAATTGCTAGAATAAATCAACACTAGATTCAAGTTCCGAAATTCCTGTGACCTTGTTTAGACTTTAAAAAGAGTAAAAGGAGGCTACATTTCCTAAAGTATGTTTGACATGTAAATAAAATTTTGGAGTAATGTTTTTCCCTATTTTGGGTATGTAGAATTTGCCCTCCATTTATATTCATATACTCGTGTTTCGACACCGCGTCCATGGTAATTGGTAAAGACAATGCTCATGAAGGCATTAACAACGTTGACCCTTCTTGTTTAGCTCAACGTTATCCCAGATATAATTGATAAACAGAGCTTGAATTGGAGCTTAAGAGAAGTTACAAATTAAGAAACACTATATTTGATGATATCATTTTTCACAAAGTAACATATAATTATTTATATATAGTAAATATAGGTAGTCCTATCACCTGTATGTCAATCTCATTTAACCTTTTATACTATTTTATCAATCATTCAATTATATCAACAATGTAATAGAGCTTATGGAAAGTTCCATTCATGACTAATTGAATATGTTTTTGTTTTTATATATTTTTCGTCTTGCATATGTTGTTAAAAAATTTGGATCAATGTTATAAGATTGACTTAGTAATTTTCACCACATTTGAATATTTTTCCTTCTTAATTTTAGTATTTTTTTCACAACCAAATTATAAAAATTTCTTTGTTGAATTCATGTATTAAAAATTATTTTATTTAAAAGTGTAGAATTGCTTACTCTCATGACTAGTATTTAACTTACCATTTCATCAAGACACTTAGCTATAATAAAAAATATTTAATAAAATTTGATATTTATTGTAAATCATTTCACCTCTAGGTAATAAAAATGATACAATGCAAATAAATATCAACAAAAATTAATAGGGGACAATTGGTGGCTAAATTAAGTGAACCGTTCATTTTGTAATTGCTAAAATGAATAATAGATTGTATGAGTATGATAAATTAATGGTAAAAAGTTTTAATTTTAAAAATGGATGGAGTGACTATTTTTTTATAACTCAATATAGAAAACTAGATGAATATTAAGTTGATAAAAAAGAGAATTAATAAGTGAATTAAGATGTGACATGTGGGCTAGAATAATAACACGATAACAAGTAGGTTAAATTTGTATTTAGCTTTCATATACTATATAGATTTAGATGGTGGCTTCAAACGCTTAATTAATGTTTTTCATATGTATATGGTATACTAAAAAACTAATTTATTAATAAACAAAAATTTGTCGAGGATTAAGACATTTTTTTATCAATATAATTTTTATTTAACAAAAGTTGAATTATTAGTATAATTTTTAAAGATTTATAACACATTATATTAATATTCAATATGTTGATTGTATATTAATCATTTTAACCAATAAAAGTTATTTATTAATGTAATATTTTCAACTGTAATAATACAAAATATTTATATTAACCGTTTAGTTTTCATCAAAAAATATTTATAATAAAAAATAATATAAGGTTAAAATGTTAATAAATAACAATATTATAATAGTAACGAAAAAATAATAACTTGCAGACAAATAATAACTTACATTCGCATGTATCCGAATGTAAGTTCTTAATATATTTAATTTTTTTTAAAAAAATTTGGCAACAGTGAGATAGGTTGGATCGGTAGCGGTAAATATGTAGTAGGGATTGATTTTTATACTTTCAAATTTCTTTTTTACCCCTACAGATATAAAGATCAAATTGTCCCTGTCATTATAACATCCCATTAACACTTTTCTTTTTTTTCACTTTCTTTGCTTTTCCATCTATTATCATTGTTGTTTTACAGTCTGTCTAACATTAGATTGTTAATTGAGTATAAGTTGAGCTGCTGTTTTTGACTGGAGGAGGAGCTGATCAGAACATCGTCGGAGAAGCGTCAAAGAAGACGAAGATGAGCTGATATTCGAACTGCATTGTATGTTTCACAAATTAATTTGCAGAATGTTAAAAACCTTCCGTAAATTAATTTGTGGAATTTATTAGTGCATTCCGTAAATTAATTTGCAGAATGTAACTTTTGTTCTTCGCAAATTAGTTTACGGAACATAAAAAAGTTACCTTCCGTAAATTAGTTTACGGAATAGTAAAAAAATTACATTCCGTAAACTAATTTGTGGAATGATATAGTTGTATTCCGCAAATTAAATTACGGAATGTAATTTTACTATTCCACAAACTAATTTGCAGAAGGTTAATTAAATTAATTAAATAAAAAAGTTGAAAATTTAAATGTTTATGGCATGTGATATATATATTTTTTTTTATTTAGAGATAATTATGGAAGATTTACTGAGGTGAAGCAACCATGTTTCAGACAAAGTCGACATGCCAATTTCGCTAAAAGAGGATAATGTAGTAATATTTTTTTTGGAGAAATTGTTTCTTTTTTGTTTTTATAAAAGTGTCTAACGTGATTTAATTTTGGTATGTGTGATGTCAAAATAATTTAAGTGTTGAAGGAAATAAGTTGGCTCTGATAAAGAACAATGGTGATTATACGAACGCATTCTTGACTGATATGGTAAATGATTTTTAGATTGAAAAGTTTAATTGTTATGTTGTCTATGATGTAGTAATATTTGGTTATTTGTATGTTATAATTAGATTTTTCCTTCACATGATGATTTATTAACTTGGACTAGAGAAGTGGGTAAAACTCATGGATTTGTTGTGGTTATTATTAGATCTGACAGTGGTGGAATTAGACGGAAAACAACGTTAATATTAGGTTGTGAAAGAAGTTGAAAATATAGATAATACAAGAATGAATTAACGCGTAAGGTGAGTGGAATAGAAAATGTAAGTGCCCTTTCAGATTAAGACGAAGGCCATTAAGAAGTGGTGAAGGATGGAAGCTTAACATTGTATGTGGGTTTCATAACCATGATGTAGCCGAAACATTAGAAGGTCATGTGTATGCTAAAAGACTAAGTGGTGAAGAGAAGTCTTTACTAGGTGATATGACAAAGAATATGGTTAAGCCGAAGAATATTTGGTTGACATTAAGAGGTCATGATGATCATAATGTGACTAACATCAAGCAAATCTATAATGCTCGTCATAAATATCGAAAATCAGAAAAGGATCCTCGAACAGAACTCCAACACTTGATGAAATTAATGGAACGTGACAAATATGTGTATTGGTATAGAAGGATTGAAACGTCTAATGTTGTTCGAGATATGTTTTGAACACATCCAAATGCCATTAAATTGTTGAATGCATTCCATATTGTGTTGATCATTGACACCATATACAAAACAAACAAATATCATTTTCCATTACTTGAGATTGTTGGAGTAACCTCGATAGAGTTGACATTTTCTGTGGGTTTTGCTTATTTGGAGTCTGAACGAGGAGATAATTTCACCTGGGCATTAGAAAAATTTAAAGGTTTGTTTCTCAGAGATGAATTAATACCCCAAGTGATTGTGACATATAGAGATATCGCCTTAATGAATGCTATTGAAGTAATGTTTCCATGTGCAACACACTTGCTTTTTCAATTTCATGTTTCTAAAAATGTGAAGTCAAAGTGCAAGTTACTAGTATCTCCAGCAGATGAATGAGATTGTGTAATAGATGCATGGGTTATTCTGATGGATTCGTCAAGTGAAATTGAATATAAAGAACGTTTTCTTAAATTTGAGACTAAGTGTTCAAAATTTCCTATTTTTTTCGATTATGTGAACAGAACTTGGTTGAATCCTTACAAGGAGAGATTTGTGAGTTGCTGGATTAATAGGGTGATGCATCTTGGAAATACAATTACAAACAGGTATCTTTATTATTAAAATGAATTTTTCCAAAAGATTTTTGAATGACATAAAGGGCTCATCACATGTATTTTGTTTTTTTCAGGGTTGAAAGTGCATATACAAGATTAAAGAGGTTGCTTCAAGACAGTATAGGTGACTTATGTTCATGCTGGGATGCAATGAATAATATGATAATACTGCAACATAGTGATATAAAGGCGTCATTTGAAAAGAAGCATGATCATTGTTGAGCATAGATTCAGCAAAGGTTTTTATGTCAAGCTATGGGGCTTTGTATCAAATAATGCTTTAGCCCACATTGCTAATGAGTATGAGTGGGTAAAAATTGTTGGTATTTACAGTATAACATGTGGGTGCAGACTTAGAAGTACACATGGATTACCTTGTACATGCAAGTTAGCAAGGTATAGTGTCATGGTTAATTTTGTACCATTGGAGTCAGTTCATCGTTGTGAACACCTAATTCTTTTCGAGATTAAAATCGTATCTATTTAAAGTAGAGAAAAAGAAAAAAGGAGTAAATAAAGATTAAAAAAAGGAGAGAAAAAGAAAATAGAACAAAAAGAAAGAATAGAAGTAATGAAAAAGGTAAAAGATAAAAAATGAACAAAATATAAAATATAGTAAATCAAAGAAAAGAGGAAAAAGGAATAAAAATAAAAAATATAAAAACAAATATAAAAATAGAAATAAAAAATAAAAACAAAAAAATAAACAAATAAGAAAGAAAAAGGAAAAAAAGAAGAATAGAAACATAAAAATAACAAAAGGAAAAAAAAGTAAAGTTTAGCTAGTTAGTTAGACAGTTAGTAAATAAAGAAGTTAGAAAAAATAGGAAAGATAAATAAAATGAAAAAAATTTCGGCGGGGATTTTTTGAAAAAATGAGATCTCTCTCTCTTTCTCTGGGAGGGTTTTTCTTCTTCAATTTTGAGCGGTTTCAGGCGAAAAGGCTCTTTACTCCTCTCTATTGCCCTGAAGCTTTTGGAGATATCTCTCTCGAGGATTGTGGAGGAACAAACCAATTTCTTCACTCAAGCATACTCTGGCGAAGAGGAAACAAGCATCCGACATTGTCTTTAAACAAGTTAGTTTTTCTTACCCTTTCCTCCTTCTAAAGTTTGCCACATCTTGATTACACTTTGATCCATGAGAATGATATTACCTCGTTGTGGATGGACCTGCGTTTGTATATGCCTTAGCTGATGCAATTCTTAATTGATTGAGGATCGATTTGCAGTGTTTCTGGATCACTTTTGTGCTGTTTATATGAATCTGTGGTATAGGATTATAAATTCACATTTAGAGGCAAACATTTTAACTGCTTAAATACCTCGTGCCATAAACTTGCACACATTGAGCCTGGTACTTCTATTAGCATGTTGTTTTCTTTGTTAAAGCCACGTACTACGATTTATCCAAAGGTCCAAGCCAAGAACAGGTGCGAAGGCGTTGTAAAATCTGCTAGATCTTGATGGTAATCAGTAAGCCGTAAAGTTAGATTAAGAGAAAATAATCTTAGCTTTATAATCAAGCCTTCGAAATTGAAGAATTCTATTCCTGCTTTAATGAAACAAATGTATTAGAACCTAGATATGTCGAGTTGGTCAGTCATGCAGTCAATTTTCTACAAAGTTTTAGAAACAAATAGTTCGTTATAGTGTGGTAGTGGCTACTCATAGATAAGCGTCCCTTGATCAAGGGAGCTACTAATGTTGTTTGCTACTGAGTTGTTAAAGAAAGGACCGTACATGGTCTTTTAAGGCTCAAGCTTGATATGAGATGCCAAGTTCTATCAGTAGTCACAAAAAGCGTATCAGCCACCAACTGAAGGCCTTGTTTATGCCATTGCTTCTAGTGCAAATAGGACATCCAAATGCCACAACTGCATACTTAGATGAGGATGACATATGAGGAATGAGCTTGTTTACAAATAGCTGTGATGACTTGGGTTGTTATGAAGAGTTGGATACGTTCCAATCTCTCATACCTTTTCCTCCCATTATTTGCTTATGGACTGATCAAACAGGGAGATGTCAGTTAAGCTGTGAAACTATCTTTACATTTAGCAGTTTCTGTTCTTCTAAGCCTTTACAAAGAAGGCACGTTGAGTGAGACAGCTGAAGTTATCTAATTCTGCTAAAACCGAGAGGCTCTGAAAGTGAAATAATAAGTTAAATGGCTGATAATGACCCAGCCCATGAAATTCAGAACAAAAGCAATTCACAAGGGAACCCATGGCCTTGTATGATCTGGGAACTTTGAGATTTGTGTTGGCCATTGGATTTAACTAAAAAAGAAAGGAAAATTTAATACTAAACCCGAAATCTAATTGTTCTTCAGTGGGTAATTTAGGAACCATAGCAAAAAGGAAACCACTAATTTATTGGTGATTGGTTATAAGCCATAATGCAACAGTCACTTCTCAGCAAAAACATGAAAATCAATACTGTTGTGAAAAGGAATATGTAGAAGAAATTAAAGTCTATGAATGAATACATAACACGTTCCAAAATCACATTGGCTGCTCTTAACCATTTCTGTTAGCTCTTTGGACCCCATTTACCTTGATTGATATGCTGCAATTGTGCTAGTATATACGTTTATAGTCGCTTAATTTCCATGTTAATGTTTATGTCTTAGTTCCAGGAAGGTTAGTGTTCATCTTGGTTAATTTTAATTGCTGTTGTAAGGAGTCGACTAATCCTCAGGGGCGTGTCTTCTATCATACACAAGGTGCGTGGTTAAGGTTGCACGTGAGAAAGGAATAGGGAATATAGGGCCCCATGCAGCTTACATGCAAATACATACCCAAAAGCTTGTGTTAAATTTAACTTGGGGAATTAGAAACTCAACTAAGCTCGTGGCCAAGTGGTTGGTGTGCTGTCCATGAACCCCCACATCCTAGGTTCAAACCCCAAGTGCAACCTTTTGATAAAAACATTCGATCAATCATAAATCTCCTATATGATTATGTCCACGAGGCTTGTTTTTATATAAACAAGTGAATTTTCCACCCTTCCCTTTAATTAAATTTATACCAAATAATGATCAAATAAGTGAAGCCAGCCTACTGATCAAGCTTGCTGCCATTGGATTTCTAGATCCTATATTCGAATCTCAATTCTTTTTTTTAATCCTTTCCTTTTATTTTGGGTTAAGCCCATTATTTTAATTTTGAAATCAAAAATTTAATTTTTCTTAATTTGGATCAAGTCCAATTTCCTTTTTAAATTTTTAATCATTTCCTTTTATTTTAGGTCAAAGCCTAACTATTTTCATTTTAAAATCAAAGTCCAATTTTCCTTAATTTGGGTCAAACCCACTTCTCTTTTTTAATTTTAAATTAGCTTCTTTCATTTTGGGTCAAGCTCAATCTTCTTTTAACATTGAAATCAAATTTATTTTCCTAATTTGGGTCAAGCCCAATTTCTCTTTTCTAATTATTAGGTCAAGCCCAATTTCCTTCTCTAAAATCACTATGTTTGTCAATAATGTCTGTCTGTGAATTGTTTGAAATTCGTGCAATAGATTTTAATGCGGACAAGTAGCGTTCTCTAGTGTACCGTATTCTAATTCGTGTGGATTCCAAATATGGCTTACGACGGTTTAGATTTTGCAAGCACGTGGTTTCAGAAAATCACTATTTTTGTTAACTTCGTTAAAAATGTCTTTTTTCATTTTTTTCTCAAATTCGTGCAACGGGTTCTAATAAGTACAAGTAGTGTTCTCTATTGTACCGTATTTTAATTCGTGCGAATTCCAAATACGGCTTACGACGATTTGGAATTGGCAAGCTCGTAATTTGAGAAAATCACTTATTTTATTAACTCTATCTAAAATATCTTTTTTTTTTAATTCGTGCAACGGATTCTAATATGGACAAGTGGCGTTTTCTACTGTACTATATTGTAATTCGTGCAGATTCAAACACGGCTTACGAAAGTTTGGATTTTGCAAGCACATGATTTCAAAAAGTCACTGTTTTCACTAATTTCTTCCAAAATCAATTTTCCCTAAAATCATCCTGTTATTTTCTAAGAGATCAAGTCTTTTAACCAAAACTACGTAGCCTTGAGTTTCCATTGCACCAGAGAATACGTAGGAGTAGGATCAAGTTCTGTCAAGCTATCTTCCACAAACTTATGTATTTTTATTCCAATTAAAGGGATCAAACAGTTTTCAAAAAATATCAAAATCACACACTCAGTTTAAGGGTACCGTTCTTTGGAACGAGTGAGTAGGGTGTCTAACACCTTCCCTACTCGTAACTGACTCCCGAACCTGGATCTCTTCCTCAAGTTAGGGTTTTTCTAAATGTTTTTCTAAATGTTTTCTAAATGTTTTCTCTTCCTGAACCACCACAATTGTTGAACCATCGTATTATTTGCATAGGATTTGTTAATGGCTGTCACTTTGTACAGGTATTCATCCACCTATCTATTATTCTTCAAGTCAAACTTATTTATATTTACACCCTGATCTAATGTATATTATCATTGTAGGTTTTAGTGGTAGAT
Source organism: Canavalia gladiata (assembly GCA_037954105.1). Lineage (NCBI taxonomy): Eukaryota > Viridiplantae > Streptophyta > Magnoliopsida > Fabales > Fabaceae > Canavalia > Canavalia gladiata. The sequence goes on along the minus strand of CM075658.1, from coordinate 36,830,254 downwards.
GGAGCTCCAGTCCCTCCAAATGCTTTGCAATGGCATAAATATTGTGACGACAATGCTCGAATGTGGGAGTAGGTATATATTAGTCGGATGGATTTATTTAATTCATTATTTAAAAACAATGTTGACAATGTCACAGACATTACAACCGATTAGTTGTATATCCTTTTTACTTGATATTTTACCTTATTTGATATGAACAGGCCGTGCTTATCATTTGACAATTTTGTTTAATTCAAAAGTAATATATAAAAAATAATATAAAAACTTATAATTAAATAATAATATAAGAAACCTTCACATTATTAATATAATCCAATTAAATTTAATGAGTTTTTATTATTTAGAACATATATTAATATCACATGAATCTTACGTGTTATTTTCACATATATAAGTATTTTAATTTTTCTTAAACTATTGAAAGGTATCATACAAAAAGTATGCACATAACCTGCTTATAATTTGACAATTTTGTTCAATTCAAAAGCATACAAAAAGTATGAACAGTACCTACTTATAATTTGACAATTTTGTTCAATTCAAAAACATACAAAAAGTATGAACATAACCTACTTATCATTTCACAATGATAGTCCAATTCAAAAGCTATATACAAAAAGTAATAAACAACTACTATAAAATATATAAATAATCATTTCTCAAATACATAAAGTGTTTAATAGTATGAAATATACAAAGATCAATCCTAAACTCCTAATATATGACATCCACTAGTTGGATGACTCCTCTTCCTCCGCTGATAGGTAAGAACATCACCACGACTTCCAACACGTGCTATGTTCAAAGCCTGGCGTGCTATATCAGCTTTTGATGAATCCTTCGGGAGCCTTCCTGAACCAATGATGCCTTCTAAAATAGTTCAACGAGTCTATCAAAACGATCCTGAAAAATAAATTATATTAGTAATAATATCATCTATAACATGATTTTTCAAATAAAAAAATAGATTACCTGAGTAGAAAGTGAAACTTCTTTCGGCTCATAAGATGTAATAGCCTCTGCACCCATAACAAGAGGTTCAAGTTCACCCTCACCCACATAACTACTGGGTAATAGGTATGGGTGGGAGATCCTGCGAAACCACTCCACGTATCCAACAGCACACTACCCTGGAGTGGTAGCAACAAGACCTTTAACCTCCTCAACCACCAATGATAGTTCATAGTTTAAAAAATTATCATCAATGGACCGAGGACTCCCAACCATACCTAACCTATCAACAGTAGGCATGAGGATCCCCTGAATATGCCCAAATTGATGCAAAACCCTATCTGGTGAATGATGGTACACCAAATCACCACATCTGATCAAACCTCTAAACCAAAAAGCGTCAACAAAGGGTCGATGACCTCTGAACTCATCATATGGTGTCCATATGACCTCATCCACCCATTTGTGGTTGAGAGCCGCCCTGTATGGTCTCACATCCCCCCGAACCATTTAGCATCTTCAACTGCATCGCCACGGGCATATCTGGGGTAAAGTCATCCTGAAGCTCACATCCTCCAATCCGGGGAAAATGCTCAACAATCCATGCCTACAGTTACATTATAAACAAATAAGTAACAATATATTAGTTTAAAACCCTTAAATGATGTACAATAAGTGGCATTTACCTATAATAATGTTAAATAACCACCTAGGTATTTATTGTTGCGAAAACTCGCATCACTAAACTGATTGTAGACGCATGCCAATGCAATAGCACCCCAAACATACCTCCCAATGATGTGAACATCCTGAAATAGCTCCAAATAAGACACACTGACAAGGATACCACTCTTGTCAGCAAAAATCGTGCACCCAACCAATCGGAGCAGGTAGGCATGAGCAGCTGCATCCAGATGACCCTCCCAAATGCATAAATTGCATACATCCTACAACCAGCTAAATCTCACATACACACCTCGGGTAGAATCTGCCTCCCTGTGTGCTTCTGAAGCAGAAACACCAAGCAGATCTATCAAGAGGTCGCATGTTGTCTATCGTGTCATCGATTGAACAGAACAGAGCTCCCTTGTGATTGGTAGATGAAACAATGAAGACATATTATCCAATGTGATGGTCATCTCTCCTATCGGCAGGTGGAAAGTGCATGTATCTTTGTGCCACCTCTCTGCAAAAACAGATAGTAAGTCCTTGTCTGTTATCGAATGGATGCATCGTACTAAGTCGGCTTATCCACCTTCTTATATGATGCTCTGGATGTAAGGCTCCTCTATAGCAGTGACCTTTTGTCCATGGGTCAAGCCCTTTAGAGCAGCACGATCCTGAAATAACATTTAGAGAAACAAAAACAATAAATGAAATAAACAAATATTTCTTAATATATTTAACTAAATATATACATAGACAATGATGACACTCACCTCTCCGGTCCATATGTAATATGCTACATGCTGCATGTATGATCTGAGAACAGATACATCGGATGGACCACTTGGAAATGTATCTTCTTCCTGATGAATATCAGCTCTAATATCAATATGATCCCCATCATATGCTTCCCGAACACGTCGAGTGGGAGCAGAGGCAGTTGGTCGAACGCGAGCTTCCTCTCTATGGGAACTACCACCTCTGCTATGTGAACCTCTAGTCCTCGCCATATCTTAAAATTCACCAAATAATCAGTAAATTAACTTAACATGCTTAAACCTTCAAAAAAAAAATTAACTTAACATGCTTAAAAAACTTATATTTTGTAAACCTTAAAAATAAACCCTAACTATTGAAACCCCAAACCCTAAAATAAAATAAAATAAATAAATAAATAAACTAATAATGTAAAAATATAAAATAAAATTTTAAACTGATGCATTCTGCAAATTAGATTGCGGAATACAACTAATGCATTCCGTAAACTAGTTTGCGAAATGTATTAAATGTATTCTGCAAATTAGTTTGCGGAATACATTTAATACGTTCCGCAAACTAGTTTACGGAATGCATTAGTTGTATTCCACAAACTAGTTTGCGGAATGTATCAGATGTATTTTGTAACCTAGTTTGCGGAATACATCTGATACATTCCGTAAACTAGTTTGCGGAATACATCTGATGCATTCCATTAACTAGTTGGCGGAATGCATTGGTTGTATTCTGTAAACTAATTTGCGGAATACATCTCATGCACTCCGTAAATTAGTTTACGGTTTGTATAAGTTATGTATTCCGCAAACTGGTTTACGGAATGTATCAGATGTGTTTCGCAATCTAATTTACGGAATACATTTGATACGTTCTGCAAACTAGTTTGCGGAATGTATCAGTCGTTTTCTACCTTACGATGCACCAAAGAAACTAACCTAAGCCCTAACCTAAACCCCTAATCCCTAAAACCCTACATCTAGCCTACCAATGGACTACAAAATGTTAATGGATACTAACTTGAAACTTGGAACTTGGAGGTTGAACCTTAAACGCATAAATTTGCTGACGGAGAAGATAAATACACCTTGCGGAAGAGAAGAAGTTGATTGGAGAAAATGCCTTTGTCTACGGAAGAAAAATGCACCTTGCAAAAGTTAAAATTTTTTCTGAAAAAGGTATAGGAGAGAGGGGGCTTCTAAAGATATAATTGAAATAAAAAATTTAAAAAAGATAAAAAAATAAAAAAAGAGGATGTAAAAATAAGACCATATATAATTACAAAAGCAGTGTTTATATAAAAGTCCTGGAGAATGCTTGAATCCAGCATTTTTCGTTGACAATTTTCAACTTCTACCCAATAAAAATAACAATTCTAAAAGATTTAGTGTGTCCATTAAATTTTATTTCCAAAAGTATATCTTCTTTCATAGTATATTATCTCTCTCACAAATTTTAAAGCTACACAGAATGTTGCTGACATTTGACTTAGAATTGATTTTGCATTTTAAAAAAAGTTAAAATATAACGTTGGTTTAATTAAAATTTAAAAATATAATTATTTTAAAATATTAAATATTTTAATATATATTTTAAATATATACTTTTATTTTTATATGTCCTTTTTCTAATAATTTTAAATAAATTTAATAAATATATCTTAATATATATATATATATATATATATATATATATATATTTGTTTCATTGAAATTAGATATTGTGATCATTGTTATTGTGACACGGGTGTTCAGTTTCATAATCTAATCTCAAGTTTCCGTTGGAATACAGAATGTGAAGTTAAGATTATGATATCATGCTTGTGTGATCTATTAAGTAAATTCAATATACTCCAAAGTGCGAAGATCAAATTAAAATGAATATTGGCCAATGGTGTATTATGAGAATATGTGTGTGTGATCTATTAAGTAAATTCAATATATTTCGAAGGCACAAATATCAAATTGAAATGGGCAATGGTGTATTATGAAGATATGTATTAAGGGCAACTCATATATGTGATGTGAAAATAATTTTATTTTGATAAAAATAAAAGTGAATAAATTTATTTAATAAGAATTTATGATTTGATTTGTTTAAAATTTAATTTGATTTAATTTATATAATAAATAGATAAGATTAGATATATTAAAAGAATATTTTAAATTTATAAAAAAAATTATTTAATTTATTTAAGGATCTATTTATATTTATTTTAATATATTATATTTATATAATATTTATTTTATATTTTATTTACATAATACTAATATATATATATATATATATATATTTTAGGTCTATTTAATAATTTTTTATTTTGTAAGTTTTAAGTTTGTGGATCTTTTAAATCAATTATTTATATAGACTTTAAGTTAATTTATTAATATTTTTGGAATGTAGACTTTTAAACATGCTTATAGATTTTGTAAACTTTAAATTAGATAAGACTTTGATAGAAAAGAAAGACTAACAGGTAACAGGTTCAAATTCAGGTCTCAAATATTTTTTACAAATTAGATTTTAACATTCAAAGTTTTGCCCAACTCGACCTACTTTCATCCCTGATTATAACTTTCATATACTAGTTTCTAATTTTCATTTCTTTATACTTATATAAAATACTCTTTTAATTTAAATTTTTATATATTATTTAATTTATATATTTTTAAAAAAGTTAAAAATTAATATATATATATATATATATAATATTATTAGTTAAGTTAAATCTACATCCATCAATTAATCCATATCTTAAATATGAAAATAAATTTAAAAAGTATTAAAACTTTAATTAATTTTAATTTAATTTTAATATTGAATTTTAAATTTTAAAATATTATAAAGATTATAATTTAATTAGAGTGTACTAATTTTATATTTTAATAACTATAAATTATTATAATATTAAAAATTTACTCTAAATTATTTATAAAAAATTATCATTAAAATGATATAATTATTAAAATTTAATTAAATTTTATTAGTTTAATATATTTTTTTATCAATTTATATAACTATAAAAAAATAATTATTAATATTCTATTTTTAGGGATGGTTGACTTTTGTAATAATTATTTTAAAAATTATATTTATCATAATATTCAATTAAATTATAAAGATTATATATTTTGGTTTTAATAATTTTTATTTAATGTAAAATTTTTTATTATGTTCTTAAATTTAATTTTATTTAAAAATTTAATATATATATATATATAATATAAAAATAACTCGTACAAATTTGTTGAAATATTTTAAGATAAATTATTAAGTTTATATAAAAATATTAAACTAATTTGCAGTTGTATAGAAAATTATTTCAATTTTTGTTGAAATTCATCCAATAATAAAAGGTTAAAAATTAGAATAATTAACATGAAAATCTGAATTTTAATCCTTATATTTTTTATTTATACCTAAAAAATATTATTAATATGAATTATTTTTTATGTATTAAAAATTAGATGTTTTATACCTAATAAATTATCATCTTAAGCTGTATATTTTTATTAAATAATTAATGAAAATATTTTCCATCGTTTTTAATTTTTTTAAATTTTAAATATAAAAATAAAAGCAATATAATTTTTTCAATTAAACTAACAAAACTAAAATTTAAAATTTATAGCCTAAAAGTCTAAAATTCTTTATAAAAGTTGAAATTGTTATAGGCAAAACATGAGTAAAGTTTTGCTGATATACATACAAATACAGGATATCATTTTATTAACAACCAATTTTATTTAATAAATTTGTAAATATTTATAATAAAATATCAATTAATAAATACTTTAAAACTTTTAAAAAAATATTTGCATATAATATTTTAGATGTTATATTCTACTGCTAAAATAAAAAATTTACCTAGAAAACTTACATAGTAAAAAACATTAAAGATAAATGAATAGTTATTGAAATAAAATTTAAATATTAATTTTATAATACTAAAATATTTGAATATCACAAGAAAAATAATTTAGTGATCAAATTAATCAGTCATAAAATTATCAAATTTGATTGCTAAAATTTTGTATGTTTAATTTGCAATTGAATTGAGACGGTTGAAAAAATCTCATTCGTAAATGGTATTTGCAATTGAATTAAATCATCTATTTCTAAACTTTTAAAATTAAAAATCAATTAATTCGATCATTAAATATGATAATTTATGTTAATAATTTAATTATGTAAGATCTATTTTGATGACTACTTAGCGATCAAATTTTAAATAAAAATTTGGTTATAAATTTGAATGTTGAAAATTTTTTAAAAGATTAAATTTATGATAAATTTTTCTATAGCTAATTCGATCATTAAATATTGGTTGTAGATATAGTGATAAATACCTTTTTATTTTTAATATATTAATAACTTTGCATTCCATGCATTTTAGCTTTTTTAAATTTTTGTTTTTTTTTTTGTTATTATTATCTCTTTTATCAACTATATTTATACTAATTTTAGAAATTAGGATATTTCTATGTTGTGTGGCTGCGTTTGTAGCCTCTCCCTCTTAGAAGATTCTATTATTTTGTAGGTATCTTTTATTGTATTACCCATTTTTATCTACTTTAGGATTGTAATTATTTATATGATGATCTTGATGATGATATTTATCTTCATAATTTCTTTGCATACATTTTATGTGATGAATTCATTGAATTAGCAACTTAATTGCGTCTCTCAATTGAACACACTCACTGGTAATATGCTTTATATCATCATGGAAAGCACAACATCTTTTACTCTTTCGATTTGACTTTTTCATTAAAGATGACTTTTCAACATTCATAAACTTAGCGTTCTTGACCACTTTATAAATCCCTCTAGAGGAAGTGTTGAGGAGTGTATATTCTTTAAACTAGCCTCCAATTTTTTTTATTATCTCCAACATAGTTATTATTTTCAAATTTCATTTTTTCTTCATTCTTCTTGTAACCATTCCCATGGTTCCCCCTTCTCCTAAGGTTTTCCTCCATCCTCACATATTTAGCAGCCTAAACTTAAACATGGTTCTCAGCGTGATAATTTAGAAGCAAGTTCCTTCTTACTATCTCAATAATAATGTGCAATTAAATACATTTAGTCATATTTGGAACAAGAGTTTCTCTTTGTAAAAATAAGCCAACAAATTTTTGAATCTCATCTTTCCCTTATCAAACCATAAAAGAGGAGTGGTTGATTGTGAATATCGAATTATGTTCAAGAATAAATTTAAAATTTAAAATAAATTATTTTGCCTAAAATTGATCAAAATCAAAAAATAAAAAAAATAAAAAAGAAAAAAGAAAAAATAGAAATAATGAAAAATAAAACAAAGAAAATAAAAAAGGAAAAAATGAAAAAATAAATAAATCAAAGGAAAGAAAGAAGAAAAAAAAGAATAAAAATTCCAAAGATCAAAAAATAAATAGAATTAAAAAAAGAAAATGAAAAATGAATGAATAAATAAAAATAAATAAAACAAAGAAAACTGAAAGCTGAAAAAGAAACAGAAAAAAAAAACAAATAACAGAAAACAGAAAAAATAATAATAATAATAAACAGAAAAAAAAAGAAAAAATAATGAGAGCGGCCCGCCTAAAATCAAAAAGGATAAAAGTAGAGAAAAGGCAAACTTGGCGGGACTTTTTTTTTGACTCACTTTTTCAAAAATTCTTCAAGAGAATTTGGGACCTATCGCAATTTTTCTCTAGTTTATTCCATTTTTCTCGAGTTTCAGCTACTTCTCGAAGGTTCTCTCTGTGCCTTTCGATCCTCTCTATTTCACTGAAATTTGTGAAGGCGTCTCTCTCACAAAAAGGAATATGCCTTTCGATCCTCTCTATTTCACTGAAATTTGTGAAGGCGTCTCTCTCACAAAAAGGAACATGCTCACATCCTGGTGGCGGGGTAATCAAGGAAATTGAGGATTCATTGCCTACATCGTCCAAATTCTCGGCAAATTTTAGAGGCATACTCAAATATCCACAGAGTCAACGGTAGCTCAAGGATGCATCCAAGGACTAGGAAGGAAGGGAACGCGAAGGACCAAACACTAATTCTCCGACACCGATGATTGAAAAATTCAACAAATGCTCAGGGTCGAGTAAGATTAGCATCAAATTCTGTTGTTGTACTCATCAGGTAAACTAGAAAATGATGTTGTTTGTTGCATATGTTCTGCTGTGATGATATATATTCAAGTCACTAAATTAGATTGATTCTTGAATGAAATAGATCCTCAGTACGTTTGTTAGTAATGATTTATATGTGTTATTTAAAATTGGAGATCTATTGTCGTAGAATCATTGCATAAAGTTGTGCATCTCCTTTAGAACCATTTACCTGAATTGCCACGTGCTACTGACCACAAGTTATAGTTGTAACAGACTTACTTTTCTCACAATTCAGTAGCATGTTTTTCATAAAGAGTAGGCGCAGGGGCATTGTAAAACTTTGATGGATCTTAAATAGATCCATAACCAGTTGAGTCAGCTGAATAGAAGGTAATCTTAGCACGGTTACTGGCTAGGCTAAGGGATCCTGTAGGTTGAGAAATATACGCATGAGGATGAGGAGAATGCATGGTGCATGCAAGCTAGTCCAGGTAAGGTGAGTGGAGTGCAAGAAAGCCAAGGTGTCGGGTGTTGATACCATTTCAGTTCTCATTATATTTGCTTCATGCTCATTGTATCTTGCCAAGGGTAGTCCTAGGGCACCCGCTCATCCATGATGCCGAACTGAACTGGTAAAGCTGGGGCACAAGGCATGCATGCAATTGACTAGGGTCGAGTTAGGAAATTAGTGACAACCATTCGAAAAAGAACTTTGAAGGCTTGGTGCAACAGTGCATCCAGTGCCTGACCTACCCTGAGCATGCAGCAAGCGGACATAGCAAAGTCAAACAAATCATTACTTGTAAAGCCATTGTGACCTAGAAACATAAGGAGTCATTGGCCACCAAGGACGTTCAAGTGGCCATGCCACAATCTGTCTCTTTTCTACTTGATTATGGTTTGCCGTTTGTGTCTCCACACAGCATACTTGTGACAATTATTAATGGCATAGGAGCAATGATCGAAATTATATAGGTTTTCGTCTTCATCTTGTTCGCACTCAAGAAAGAGAAGGCTAAAATTCTTGGTCTTTTTACCTTTGTAAGGGGTGTATTCTCTGTTGTTGTTTTGTGTCCTGGTTCGCCCTGCATGGCGATCCCAGGAAGTCCTTCTATGGCTTCGTTGCCGTTATATTTCCATCATCATGTGTGGTTCCCTCCTCTCAATTATGAGATAAGTAATCAAAACAAAGAACGTGGAGTAGGCTCTGCATGTTGTGTTGTTTCCCACCTATAGCACTTGCTTGGGATGATACATCTAGTCTGCATATATATCCAAATTTAAACAGGGAGACAATTGTTGTTGATTCCTCACCGGCGCATTGGAGTTCAACGCAGCAATATGAAAAATACCATTGTTCTTTTGTTGGTTGACCCACATTGTTCTTACAAAAGTAGTATTTCAATTTCAATCAATGTTGCTGTGAGTAGGCTTCTATTATTGTATTGTACAAAGATGGTTGGCTGCTCTATTGCTGTTGTTTTCGATGCTCTAATGCAGCAAGCATTTTCATGGGATCATGATCTGCAGATACCAATAATGGTGACTGCTATGGAATCCAATTTGACACTATTATTGCATTTTTTTCACCCTAGTCATCCTTGTCATTCTACCCATTTTCCTTTCCTTATTCCTTTCATTGTTGGTGTCTCAGCCGCTTCCTCCATTTGCTAGCTACATTAACATCTCTCTGATTTGTTATATCTTTGCAAACGGGTTCATAGCAATTCTAATCTTGATATCTCACTTGGTATTCTCTGTGGCTGCTGCTACACATATTTTCATCAAGACAAGGTGGCAAATGTAGGAACGGAATGTTCGTTTTATTTTTCCTTGTCGGTTTGTTAACCGTTCCTCTAGCTTCTTTTCTCTAAAGGTAGTTAGGATTCTAAGAGCTAATCTGGTACTTGTTATGGCCTTATGCAATTCCTCAGCTTTATTTATCGACCTTTTAGTTTATGGTAGCGAACATCTCAAGCCCCATCCAACCACATACTGCTCACCCATGATGGTAGGGTCATTTGTCACTTTTTGCGAATTTACAAAATCTCCATAGCCGAAGTTCTGTGGAATCAGTACCCTATGCATGTTGGGTCCCTCAACATGCAGTAAAAATCCATGCAAAAAACAAAGGGGTCGAATAAAAAGCAAATGGGTGTGAGGGCCACTAATGAATTTTCGCCTAAAAACAAAAGAGAAGGTACCCCACTGCCTTCGGTCCTTAGGCTCGAGCCCCGGTCTTTACATAAATGCCAAGTAAATTTTCAACCCTGCATTTAATTAGAGTTGCACCAAATAAAATTCAACCAGGAGCTGGGCCTAGTGGTAGGTGCACTGCCCGTATACCTTAAGACCCAAGTTTGAATCCTAGGTCTAGCCATTTATTTTAAAATTTGCCTCACACAGACCAACTTATCATGTACAATCAGGTTAGTCCCTTTATTGGGTCGTATTTGGCAGCTTTTTCAATTGGGCCAAAAACTTTCAATGCTTGTAGCATACTAAAAATGGGCCGTACCTAATGCCATTTGTTATTAATTGGGCCATGCTAATTGAGTCCAAAATTAATGGTTAAGTAATTAATTCTGCAATTAATTTAGGTCTAGTTCAATTCTTTGTTTTAATCTTTAATTTAAAATCAAATCCTTTTATTTGGGTTAAGCGTACTTCCCTTTTTTTTTTAATTTAATGGGAAATCAATTCCTTTTTTTGAAATCGGGTCAAGTTCAATTCTTTTTTTATTCTAAATCAAATTCATTTCCTTAATTTACCAATTTTTCTTCATTTGAAATCAATTCTTTTATTTGAAATCAAGTCTTTTTAAATTTGGGTCAAGTCCAATTCTTCTTAAAATGAGATCTAATCCAATTCTTCTCTCTAATTTCCTTTCTTAACTTGGGTCAGGCCCAATTTTCTCCGTAATCAAGTCCTTTTTCTTAATCAAGATCACTATTTATTAACTCCGTCAAGAAATGTCTGTTTCAAAAATGTCTGCTTGTTAATTTTCTAAAATTAGTACAACGGATTCTAACACGAGCAGACAGCCTTCCTTGTTTTAATTCGTGCAAATTCAAACACAGCTTATAATAGTTTGGATTTTGCAAGCACGCAATTTTAGAAAATCACTATTAACTAACTCTGCTAAAAAATGTCTGTTCCAAAATACGTGTTTCAATTTTCTAAAATTCGTGCAACGGATTCTAATGCGGGTAGACAGCCTTCTCTGCTGTAGCGCATTTTCATTCGTGCAGATTCCAAAAGCGGCTTACGACGATTTAGATTCTGCAAGCATACAATTTTAGAAAGTCACTCTTTACTAACTCTTCATTAAAAAAATGTTTATTTCAAAAATGTCTATTTATTAATTTTCTAAAAATTCGTGCAACGGATTCTAATGCGGACAGACAGCCTTCTCTGCTGCACCGCATTTTAATTCGTGCGAATTCCAAATGCGGATTACAACAATTTTGATTTTGCAAGCTTGCAATTAGAAAATCACTATTTACTAATTTTGTTAGAAAACATGTGTTTCAAAAATATCTGTTTTTAATCTTTTAAAAATTCTTTTGCAACAGATCTTAATACGAACAAGCAGCCTTCTTTGCTATTCGGTGTTTTAATTCGTGAAAACTCACACACGGCTTATGACGGTTTGAGTTATGCAAACACGTAATTTTAATCTATCCAAAATCTATTTTTTCCTAATATCACCCATCTATTCTTCAAGGGATCAAGTCTCTTTTATCAGAACTATGTAGCCTTAAGTTTCCTATTGCACCAGGGAATACATAGGAGTAGGATCAAGTCCTGTCAAGCTATCTTCTACCAACCTATTTATTTTTTATTCTAAAAAACTAAAGGGATCAAACAGTTTTCAAGAAATATCAAAATTACACACTCAATTTAAGGGTACCTTACAAGCTCGTCGCAAACGCTAAAAAATAATTCTAGATTTTTTCCACCTATTGGTATAGTATAAGGTACAACCTAGGTCATCTCCCAAAGATCATTTCAGATTCTTAAGCAAATTAGGAGAAAGTTAGAACAAGGGGATTTTGTAAAGATTGATATTAAGTTCTAAATGCAAAATACAGAACGAAATTAATTTGACTTAACGATTATCAACTCAAGGAATTCAGAGGTTATTTTCCTAACTAATCATTGATCACTAAAATCATGCATTATTTTTATCAACCCAGGATCATCTGGAACTCCTAAAATGATCCTTCATTTCTCTACTGAGAAAACTCTCAGGATTCAATTGATTATGATCAATAAGATTTGGTAACCACTTAATCTTTCATTAGATCTAAACCAATTTCATAATCAGAATTCAGTTGAAGTAAGTAATAAAATGAAAACCTTCAATTCAATTACTTAATTTCTACTCTTCAAACTTTTGGAAAATGATTTACCAATCAAAAACCAATTAGAAATCAATTATGCATTAATCAAAATACGTCAACCGAACAAACTTTGATTAAAAGAATAAAATTGAAGAATATAGTAAAATAGAGTAGAAATAACTTAATAAGCATGTAAATAAAGATCAAGACCTCAAAGTTAAAATGAGAATAGCTTGAATCCTTGAACTGAAATTACAAACTTAGCCTTCCATGAAGGAGGCAAACTAACAACAAAGAAAGAAAGATGGAAAATAGTATTGGAGTTAATATACAAGGTGTGTTTTTCACCTCTTGTAAACCTTTCTATTTGTAGAGGATTTTTGAGGCATCATCTTCAGAAGGTCACCAACCAGATTTTTTACTTTTCCATCCTTTTATTGCTTTCACATGGGCTTTGTTGAAAATGCAAAACACTTTTGACTTTTTGTCACCAATTAGCATAACAATTTTGATGTTGATTGCAGCGCAATTTCAGATATTCACGTGTCCAAATTAGAGGTTTAGGTATAAACAAAAGTTGTAGCCCTGGATTTTAACTTTCTAACGGATCTAATTTCATCTCAATATGACTTTTGTATCTCAAGATATGACTAGATCTTTGCACACTGTTCAGGTTCAGTGACAGCAACAATATCTCATCTTTTGAGATAATTTTGGAGTTCTATACATCCCATTTAGAGTCTGATCTTACTTTGTAACTGTGGGAACTTCTTTAATCTTTCATTCAAGATAGATTTCATGATTTTTGGAGGTCTAAAAATCCTATTATGCTCAAAATATTATAATAGTGTCATTTTAATCGGTTAAACAAAGAAATTTAATTAAACTCCTATGAACCCAAACTCATAATATGACAAAGACCACTTAATTGAACATATAAGAAGTCTTAATGAGCTACAAATGAGAGATAATTATTTATGAAATTTATGCTTATCAGTACTGTTCTTCAAATGAACGAGTAGGGTGCCTAACACTTTCTCTATTCGTAACCGACTTCCAAACCTAGAATTTCTTCTTCAAGTTAGGATTTTTCCAATTGTTTTCCCTTAAAATAAAATTTGGTGGCGGCTCCACTTAATTAATTTAAATTCTTTTAAAATTTTTAGCGAATTCAACGTCTCATTGTAATTACAGTTACGACAATATTCTTCAAAACTTCTCTACAAGTGATAGTGGTAAGGAAACTAGAAAGCCAACTCTTACAAATTGGCTAAGTAAGGAGGCAACAAAGTGAACCACATCAGAATTTCTACTTTAAGTGTTGATCTTGCACATGACTTCCTTGGATGATCCATTGCATATCATATCTATGGTGAAAACAAGATGCTCATGGAATCTACTTACCCTAATATAATGGTAGGTGTTGTTTAAGAATATTGAAATTTTAAAGAATCTTAAAATTAGCATTTTCATCATTGAAAAGATGGCTAATATTATTCACATCACCAAGTGTCATAAATTGGTTAAGAGTCACCTAAGGAGGATGTTAGTAGTTTTAATTGCATTATTGGTGGGTAGTAAGCACCATTGAGCATTCTACTTCTTTAGTATGGGCACCTTCGTGTCTTACAATGACAAAAAGATGCATATCCTTTCAACTTCTTAATCTTTTCTTCCAAGTAAGATTTATTTTATTTATCATTTTTAGTAGAATCTTTTTGAACAAGAGGATGCTTGTCTTGTTCCAGTGATGGTAGCATGATTGCTCATGCATTAAAGGTCTAGGGATGAAAACTAGTGAAATTTCATGAAGAGTCATCCAATTACCAACAAGACTATCAAAGGTGATTCAACAAGAAGTATCAATAGGTTAGTGACGAGTGGTTACCATTTTTGCACAGAAAAAATTAAAAAGTTGTGGATAGAAATGAGTTTACGATTTCTCGTAGACAATCAAGATGCTTCAAGAATGTTGTAATACTTTTTTACTTTATTAGAAACTAGAGAAAATGAGGGGTAGTACATGTAATGACATTCTAATATTCAAAGTATTTTTAAATTTTATTAGATTAATAATAATAGAAATTGTCCATACATTTGATTGTGATGTGATCTCTTGATGTAGAATGTATATATGTGTATGTCATAGTTGGATGATGAATGGGTTTTTCCTTAACTATTCCTATTTTTATGGAAAATTTAATCATTTATAATCGATAAAATACTCTGATATCTATAGAGCATGGAAGATATATACTATGTAATTGTATTACTTGTTGTGATAATGCAAAAATTTTTCTTTATTGCTTAAGAGTGTATTGAACTTAAACTAAAAAGTCATATTGAACTTAAACTAAAAAGTCATAATCATCTTAACATGTAGATTATGAAAACATATTTATTAAAAAATAAATTAAACTTAACCTAATTTGTCTTAACACAGAACAAACACATAACCTTATTAATCACATTATTAATATAAAAATATAAATTATTTTTATTTCTTAAATATAAAATCACACCAAATCATTTATATCTTAAAAATATAAAAAATAAAATTATATAACCTTTTAAGATGAGGAAAAAAACATATTTTTAATAAAATAAAAATAATATTATTCAATTGAACAATTTTAACTTTCTTTTTAAGTTTAATGATTCTTATCATAATTAATAATATGCATAAAACTATTTTTTTTCATTTTAACAATATTTTTATTTTTTTTAAGTTTAATGTTCATGTTTATTTTTTTCATTACAAAATAATCCTTATTGAAACTTTTTTACACAAATTAATGAAACACTACTTTTGATTGTTTTTATAAAAATAAATAACTAATTTATGAAAATAAAAAATTAATTAAAATAATTAATACATTATAAATTTAAATTCTATTTGATAAATATTTACAGTATTAAATGTTCGAATTGATAACATAAAAAGTAAATAAATGCTTTATTAATATAAATTTTATCTTAAATAAAGATATAAAAGAAACTTAACAATGAATATATTTACAAATAAATTTATATTTCCTATAATTATACAAAAATACTTTGAATTTTTTATAAAAATATTAGGAACTTATATATTAATTTAAAAATTCCAAATAACAATAAAAAATACTAGAATCAAAATAATTAAGATCTAACTTTTATTTCATTTTTTTATATTTAAATTTTTATAGAGAATCTAATAAATGTCACATTGTATCTATTATAAATTATATTTAGATAATTAAAAATAAATATTAATATTTTTATATTGAATTAACTTTTGTTAGTATAAATTTTTGTTAACAAAAGTTACACTGTTAGTGTAAACATTTTGAGTCGATATTAATAATATAACATACTATCCTAATAAATGATTTTATTAGTACAAAATATTAGCTTGTACTATTAATATATTAAATATTAATATACAACATTATTTATTAGTATAGATATTCAGAAATTATATCAATAAAAACTATTCTAATATTAATAATTTTATTCGTTAATAAATAAAAATCAAAACAGTATTAAGTAAGTGAAAAAAATATTTTATTCTAATATTAACAATTGACGTGAAATAAGACCGAATAGAAGGATCGATTTGGCTTAACAAATATATTTTCGAAGGATTTAGGCCTGTTTGTTTCTGTTTTATTAAATAGTTTTATTTTTAAAATTAAAAAATTATTTGATAAGTAAATTTTTTTAAAACTATTTTAAAAATAATCTTTATTTTTTGAAAATTAATAAATTAAAAAAACTTTAAACTGTTTTGATTTTTTATTTTCAATTTTCTATATTTAATATATAATTTTATCTTATTTTTTATTTATTTTAATTTAATTTTTTAAAATTATAAAAAAATTAAAAATTAAAAAAATATCATCAAATTTTTTTACGTAAATTATTAAAGTAAATCTAATAAAATATTAAAATAATTTAACATTATACTCGAGATTTTATTCTTATAACTTTTTATATTATAAAAAAAAGTTGTTTGATGTAATTTTTAAGTGTTTATGTGGTTGAATAATTTGGACCTTAAGATCGCTATTTGAATTATTGATTGAAAGGATGAATAGCTGGTAATGGATATTGTTTGTATTTTAAAATTTTTGATATTTTTTAATGAAATGAATTTTTATATTGATAAAAATGGAAGTAAATATAATTGTTTGATATAGATTTATGATTCAGCTTGTTTAAAATCTAGTTTGGCTCAACTTATTTAATAAATAGATAGGTTCAAACTTATTAAAAAAAATTTAGATAAACAAGTCAGGACTGGACTTATAAAAAATCTATTTAACTTATTTAAGAATTTATTTATATTTATATATTATATACTTATATTTATTTTAATATATTACATTTGTATAATATTTATTTTATATTTTATTTACATAATTAATATATATATATATATTTTAAGTCTATTTAATGATCTTTTTATCTTGTACGTTTTAAGTTTATAAATCTTTTTAATAAATTATTTATATTTATATAGGCTTTAAGTCTATTTATTGATCTTTTTTGAAATGTAGGTTTTTAAACAAGTTTACCGGTCTTGCAAGCTTTGAATGAGGCTAGACCTTGAAAGAAAAAAAAAAAAAAGTCTTTAAGGTAAACAGCCAAACTCATACCTCAAGATTTTTAAACAGATTGTACCTAAACATTCAAAACCTAACTCGGTTCGATCTAGTTCCATCCCCTCTATAGCATGCCAGATAATGGTACCTAATAATTTTTTATTTAAGCAAAAATTAATTTTATTTTAAATTTATCTTATTTTATATTATATATAAATTTAATTTTAATTTTCATTCGAATAAATTTTTCATCTTGTCTTAATCATAATTTTTTTTGTTATTTTATTATTAAAATTTATTTTTAATAGTTTTTTTAAATGATATATAAAATATAAAAAAATAAAAAAAGACATTCAAAATAGGAAAGAAAAATTAATTGTTTAAATAAATACAAATATAAAAGGAATGAAATTTTTTTTATTTGGATTGATAAAAAAATTAAAAACTATATATTAGTAATATAAATTTAAAAAATAAAATTTAATTTTAAAAAAATTTAATTTTTTATTATATATTTTTATTAATAAAATTAATTTTTTTAAAATATATAAAAATTTTAACAATTTAACATAAATAAAAAAAACCTTCTTCTTCCTCACTTTCTTATCTAAGAGGGGAATTAATTTTCATGTGAACTTTGCAAAAAATATTTTTTTTTTCATATTTTTGTATACAAATAAACAATGAAAAGATTTTTTATACGTTTTTTTTTTCTCTCCTTTTCTTCTCCATCATCCTATCCAAACATATCATAAGAAAATATCCTTTCTTTCTCCATCATCCTATCCAAACATATCATAAGAAAGTAAATTTAAAAGTTAATTAAAATATTAGTAAAATACCAAAATATTTAACAAAATTATTTTTTTATTTTTTTATCAATTTATTTAATCAATTAAATTTTTTATATATCATTTCGTTTTAATAATAATGTTGTCCAAGGTTTTTTTTATTAAATTCAGTTAATGTTTAATATATAGAAATTTATTTGAGAATATTGTTTTAGAAATCATAATTCATTATAAAAAATGATAATTAGCCACCAAATTTAATAATCACGTAAAATTAGTTGTAATTAAAGATCAATTTTACAATTGAAAAACATTTTGGCCATGAATTTTTTTTAATATTTTAGAGAAAAATCAATGTCAAAAGGAGTCAATCTCGCAGATGCAAATTTTGTTTTTTTAAACCTAATAATTATCGATTTTGCTACTAATTGTAAAAATATTTAGAGACCGAATTAAATTTGATGACAAAATTTCTGAACTTAGGTTTCCTCCTTCATGTGACATTTCACCATTCTTCTAACATTTCTCCTTTCTTCTCTCTTAGTCTCATTTTTATTCTTGCTTAGAGTTTAAATTTGTCTTTCCTTCAACCCTTAAAAGCTTTATTTTCACTGTTGGTCTTTCTTCTTCTTTTTTTTTTTGTCATTATTCTTCCATTGTTTTGGGTTCTTTAAATTCTTCCCGCTTATGTGTTTCAAATTTCTTTCATTGTTGAGGAGTTAAGGACATTAAAGTAAGTTACAAACTTCATAGTAAAGGTAATGATAGTTTTACATCTTCTTCTTCTCGTTGATACTTTAATTTTAGTTTTAAAAAATTTTATCATCTTCTATTTATGCCTGTGATGTGTGAAAGGGTATTTAGTTCATTAGTTTCAAAGATTAGGATTAATTGTAATGCTCTTGTTGCATTAATTTAGGTGTTAAAACTTGCGGTAATGCTATTAACTAAAAAGATAAAGAACTTTTCATCCAGTAGTCTAAACATAATTTACATACTAACCGAAGAGATGATGGTTCATATTTCTCTAGAAAAGTAATACGCTGCTTTTATACAAATATAGTAAAAAAATAAAGAAAAATTTACTAAAGTGTAAATTTCTATTTTAATCCAAAAACATTATTAATAACAATTTTGGAAGAAAAAAATATAGTCAATAGTTAAAAATGAACATTCACTCTTGAAGTACAAATATTTCATTTATAAAAATTCAATCAAGATTTTAAACCAGTTTAAGACTATTTCATGAGAAAATCACTTTTTTATGGGAAAAAAATCATTTTTAGATTTTTTTAATTGTTTGTTTTATGTTTTGAAAAGATCAAAATATAAAAACAAAACAAGTTTTATATATTTTGAGAAATTATTTTAAATAAATTTTCAAAAAATTATATGAAACTATAACTATCTTTTAAGATAATTATTTTTTATAATTTTAAGCAAATAAAATATCATTTCTACATTTCATAAAATCTCTAAAACATAAATCACTTTTTCAAAAAGTTTAAACAGTGGACCCTAATCACAAAATGCTTCAAGATACCTTTATCAGAGTGATGAAACTTGTGCTTGGACAAAAAATCATTCAATATGATCTATTCAAAAGCAAAGAAAAAAATAAATAAATACAAGAATCAGATACGTTTCAAATTTCCTTACCACTTGATTATATAATGTTCCATTTATTTCATAGCATATTTATAGTATGAATTGTATCCAAATTCTAAAACTCATCAATCATACACTTTACATATAATAAAGGTATACAGTAATTTAATTTTTAATGAGATTTTCTAAATTTATAATTGGAAAACAAATTCAGCAATGTGTTGCCTTTTTTATTAGGATACTGCTAATCAACATACCAATAAAATAGGGAAAGGGTACACATATAAAATTGGATAGTAGGAATAGTCATACGTATAAATTTAGATAGTAGGAATAGTCATACTAGTTATGATTGTGATATGTGACTAAGTTAATTCTCATCCAAACTATACATTTTTTCTTATGACATTCCTACTTTTTAGTCTTGCTCATAAGTGGATATATGCTGCATAATTTATTTTAATTTTATTTAAATTCATTAATTTTTGGTCGAGATAATACATATTATGGATGTCTTTGCATGATAAAAGAGAAAGTGCAATAAATATGAGTAATTATTTGCTAGTGGTTGTGGCTACAATGAATGTAGAAAGCAGCAGATCTATGTTTTACCCTGCAAAATAACAATCATATGTAATTATTGTAAACCTTGATGTAGAGTATAATGTCAAATATTATGCTAATTTCTTTGCTAAATTTGATATGCATGTTAATTGGCATGTTATGCTAAGTTTCAATTAAGAAATGATTTGTTATTCTCATTTTAGAATATGTAAGCATCTATAAAAAAAATGAAAAATGACAATAGAGAAAAGCAAATTGATCAAGTTATCCACTGATGATTAATTGATTAAACAATTAATTAGTTAAATAAGTTTATGATCATCTAAATTTTCTATGTGTATTAGAAGATTTGTTTTATTGTTGCTCTCTAATATACAGTGATTGATGATTAGTGAATTTTATTTTATTCTTTGAAACATGGTATTTAGTCTACAAAACAATTGAGGGAAAGGAGTTAAAAGTGATAGAACATGCTAAAGGAAAATATATTGATAAAAAAATATATACATGATAGAAAAAATGCAAATAATTTTACTAATATTTTTTTAACTATGTGGAATTTAGATGTCAAAATTATATTCAGTGGCAACAAATTATATCCAAACCTTTTTAGTTTTTATAATAATTAAAATGAAAATAAAAATAAATTGTAATACTGCAACCTTTAATTTCAAAAAGATTTTAACATTTCAAATTATTCTGCCACCAACGTGACTGAATTGCATCGACATAACAAAATATAAATATAAATAATATAAGAAAAAGAAAAAAATAGTTTTAAAATAGCATACATTGGAGGACTTCTTCAATTTTCCAGACATAATCCATCACATTTAATATAAATGAACACTAAAGCAAACATACAAAATGTATACTAAAGTACAAAACCAACTCTAATTTTCAATAGTCACCGCTATGGTTTTGATTAATCAAACTTAGTTGCTAAAGTAGTAGTAATTCAAACGGCTAAGATAAGGTATATTAGCAAATATAAAGGAAGAATTGAAAAACAAAATGTCACCTATTATGCCTAGATATAATGTTATGCTTAAACATTTTATTTATGCCCAAGTAATATTATGCTTAAATATTTTATATCATCGTGTGTTTGGAGGTTACTGCCACCTGTTAGTATGGAAGATAGTTATGTTTGAATAATTCTATATATGCTATTTCTTAGGAGGGATCATTCAGAGTAGTTATTTTTGTAAGAATATTAATTAGTTTCTATTTTTTATGAACAATTTTCTATAACTGCTACTTTTTAGGATGGACAAGTTAGAACATTATTTTTGTGAGTATATTGACTAATTTGCGATAAAAAAAAAAGAATTATGCAGAAATTTTCAAAAAAATTCTTGATCACTTTTTACTTTCCGTTAGACTAACAATCCAAACTTTTTTGACAAGAAGGACACAAAGGAAGAAGTTAGAAATCCGATACTTTACCAACATACTTTATTATTCAAGGTCTACCAAATATGAAGGACTAGACCGTAGCAGCCACCTTACTTCACTCAATTACAATTACAAATTTAATGAAGAATGTAAAAATAGTTGTATATGCACCTGATTGGATATTAGATTGTATTCAAGCATGATACATTCACCTTTTAACATCGTAACACATCGTAACAATGAAGTTTATTTTTATGTTTAACTTTTACATATGATTCTATTATTAAATTGTTAATTTATTATATGAAGTTTTTAAAAAATAAGTATCGTGGAAATATGGTAAATATTTTTTAAATTTTTTTTATATAAAATGCAACCCTCATCAAAATAACTATCGCATAAAAAAATAAATAAGCAAATGTCCTTACTCGCATTTAATTAATAAATTGTTTATGTTGCTTTTACCGATTTTTCTATTTTTCTCTATTAAGTAGAATTATCAATTATCACAAATACAAACATGCTAGAAATTATACAAATTTTATAACTATAGAGTCCATATTC
Organism: Canavalia gladiata; assembly: GCA_037954105.1. Taxonomy (NCBI): domain Eukaryota; kingdom Viridiplantae; phylum Streptophyta; class Magnoliopsida; order Fabales; family Fabaceae; genus Canavalia; species Canavalia gladiata. The sequence goes on along the minus strand of CM075658.1, from coordinate 36,807,908 downwards.
TCTAATCAACCTTTTTATGACAATTTAATTTAATACATATTCATTCATATCTTACTCATAATTGATTCTCATTCTCTAGTTACCTTTTCTATGACAATTTAATTAAGGCATATTCTTAACAATCATAGTCAAACAATATCTTTCACTTTCTACATACTCTACCTTCTGTTCTAGGATATGAACTCATTTCGGATGGTTGCTATCATCATAATTTCTTGAATCCCTATGGCTTCTATATGGAAATCCTTATGACCTTCATATATTTACAAGCCTTGTGACTTGGCATGATAAAAATAGTATCTTAAATTTTCACATAGAAATTTTCTTCAGTGATATCATGACTTCTTAGGTAGCATTTTAAGTCTTTGTAATAATATGCATGCTCAATATTCAATCAATATGGTATATACAAATGGCATCCAAATCATCGAATTTCTCATAGAATTCATTTACTCATGAAACCATAATTCATATCAGTATTCATTCATCATTCAAGAGAGCACATATAGTCTCTAATCCAATCTATCTTCACATTTATCATTCACATATGAGAATCATCTTGCACATCACTTTTCTAAAAAATCAAGAGTACATTCCATGCATTTTACATTCATATTTGTGTACTCATAAGCCAAGATTACAACTTGACATAATTATTCTAATTTGAAACTAATTATCTAATCAAGAATTTCTTAATTATTCTTAATGTGACTTTCTTGGATAGCATGTAAACTTCCTCCAACAGCTTTTCCATCATGAATTATTTATAAAATTTATGATAAATCTCTCATAGGATCTTATGTACAACTTACTTAATTCAAGCTCAAGTGTTATAAGTTTTTTGTTTTTTGCCTAATAACTCAGCAAATTAAGTTTGATCCATTAATGAACCTACTTGCTTGCCTCTTTGCGCATGAATTTAAAGTTTTCTACTAATGTCTTATTTAATTATATGTAAACATCTGAAATAACCTACTAGCCTATTTCTTACCTAGGTGGTTGAATTCACATTCTCTAGTCTTAGGGCCTTATGGTTTAATTTTCTCTTCCCTTAAAAAGCTGATTTACACTAATTATGATTTAGGCTATTAATTACACCAACCTTAGAAACTTTTAGAACTTTCCTTCCTTGTCGAGTGAGCATGGTTGAATGCTCTTATTCCCACTTCTACTCTATAATTAACTTCTAATCACCTTCTTAAGCTCGCATAGGTCCACTCTTAAATTCTACCAATATTTCTAACTAGTTCTTACTAATCTTGTGCACATGACCAAAGAGTACCCAACCATTACCAAATCTCTTTCAACTTTAAAATTTCTTTCTTAAACTTATTAAGGCTCCACTTTACACCTTAAATGAAATTTTAACTCAATTTTCCCTATTTAATGGGAAAGTGGCCAAATGCCCTAGGTTGCTCAAACAAGATTTCTTTTTTTTTTTTATTTGTCTTCTCATGGTCTTGGTGTTATAAATTTTAGTATATTTTTATCCAAATTAACCAAAGTGGCCGAATGAGCACTATACAAATTTCAACTTTCTTCCAAATTTATAATTTCATAGTTATACTGGACTAGGTTCCTGTTTATATCCTAACCAAAATTTTAAACTCAATATTTTCTAATTAATTAGGAGGTAGCCGAATTCTATAGGTGTCTTGAACAAGGGTCCTTTCTCAATTTTGTTTCCACATGACCTTGGTGTCATGAAGTTTAGCACTTGGTTCATCATTTTTCCTTAGATGCATCCATAAATTATCCTAACTCCATAGCTTTGGTCAAGGTCATGGAAGATCTTAAGTGATTTGTGCAACTTTGGGTTCAAAATTCTTTACATTTAGTAGCTTTTAGGTTGAAGTCCAAGTTAAATTTATGGATATCATGGTATAATTTTTTTTGTCCCTTTAAGGCTTTTAATACATGAGTCTAGATAGGTAGAGCTTGTATAATTTTCTTGTCCTGGGAACAATTTAACCCTTGTGAAAGATAGAGTTTTCTAAGGGCGTTTCAAGCATTTTTGAAATTTCTTGATGGTTTTTTTTCCCTCTCTCTATTCCTATTCTTTTCTTATGGCTTTTTAATTATCCTTGATGTATTCTAATCCATTAGAATGTATTTTAAATTTTGTTTTGGGTTTCTACACATTTATTAGTGTTATCTTAGTGTAGGAATATTTTTGGCATTTGCTAAAATTTTTCTAATTTCTTTAACTTCTGCTCTTATCTCTAATTTTTTTTTTACTAAAGGATATTTGTAACCTAGAAAGTCTATTATGAGAAATTAGAGATGTTACACACCTCAAGAAAATTCTTTGATTACCTTAACCAAGCAACTTGCTACACATATTTTACCGATCTATCCACTTAAATAATACTTCAACTTTTTTGAAAAATTAATCACTTTTAAAATTTTTTAAATTGTTTGTTTAAACCTTAACATGATGTTGAGTGTTAGATATAAATTTATTCTTAAACCTAAACTTAAGAATTTAAGTTTTAGAAGATTTGGTTCTTAACATGTTAGAATCTATATGATTGGTCAAGAATTCAATCTTTACTGCCCTATTCTTCCAAATAAGTTCAATATAGGATAAGCTAGAATAAATTTACATTATTCCATGCTTCATCTGTAAATATAATAAAATGTTATCTTACAAATTTTGGAAGGTAAAATTGTGTTGCTCTATCTACAAGTTTTTTACATTGAGATATTTATTTGTATTTTTATTATATAATAATTTTGTATGGACTTATAATTATTTATATTTAATTAAGTTTGGATTAAGTTATTTATACCAATTTATTTATTTAATAATTTTTGATTTTGGAATTTATAATTTTATTGAAAATAATTGCATATATATTTCATATAAGAGGTTTATTCCAATTAATTTTTATGTAAACAGAAAAAAATTTGAAAAATTTTAATTAAATATATTTAGCAACTAAATTTGCTATTGAAAATTTTGTTGCAAAATTGATCACCACCCAAAATTAATAACCATTTTTGCAATCAACTTTTTTATCGAATATTTCATCTCAAATTTAGTTATCAGCAGACATTATTAATGATCACTTTTGCAATAGGCATGTAGTGATCGATTATTTGAAAGTCAAATTAGTTACCATTTTCAGATTTCTGAAACCACAGTTAGTAACAAATTTGGTAGCCGAATTTTTGGTTGCTAAATTGGTCGCCTATAACAAATAATATGACCCTATTAGCACTTTGAGACTGATTTAAACTATTGATATTGTATCTTTTTTGCGACCAAATTAAATTTTCGATCGATAACTCCTTCGTAACTAAGGTTTTACCGACCGCTTTATGTTAGTCTCAAAATTAGTCACAAAAATTTTTACCAACCAAATTATCTAATTTAGAGTGCTAATCATCAATTTTTATGATTGTTGTAAAATATTATAAATATATTTGATATATTTAAAAATTAAAAATATTATAAAAAGTATAATTAAAAATTTTCCTTCTTTATAGAAATTTTAAATTCTCATCTTGTTACATAAAAATATTCTAATAAAAAATATAATTTAAAAATACTAATTTTAAAAATTCGTATCAAACATAAAAAAATAACACTTTTAAGTTAAGATTTCTTAAAAGCTTAAAATTTTTCCATCAAACATTTAATAATTTTAATATTTATATAAGGTTTTGCAATATATCCATTGATTTTCTAAAAGGATTATGTCTAGAAGTTATAAATTTAAGTTTTTTAAAATATTCTAAGAATATAACTTAATAGTATAATTCTTCTAAAAAATAAGAAAATCACATTATCGATAATATATTTTTATTTTTTTTTAGAAAAAAGTACATTATTAAGTTATAATTTACATATTTTTAAAAAATGAGAAAATGATGTACAGAAAAAATACTTCTATAAAACAAGATAAATAAAAATATATTAACACTATTAGTTATTAATATAATTTTATTATTTTTGAAACACATTAAAAACATTTTTATATAAATTTATTATACGTTAGGAAATTTCAATATGAATATGTTTAAATACTAAAAAAAACAATTTAATATACTTCTTCTTCCATATGTGTGACTTATATTGTGCTACCTAAAAAGAACATGAACTTTATTTTACTTATTTGTTTATATTAAAATTTAAGATACTATTAAATATTATTTTTTATTAATATTATTTTCCTTATGTAAAATAAATAAATAAATAATTTAATTAAATAAATATATAATAAAGTATATTTTATTCAATGATTATAATATAATAATTAAAAAATTTATTAATGTAACTTTTTAAAAATAAATAAAATGATTATAAAATAATAATATAAACAAATTACATAATACGATGTTTTTATATTTTTTTCACCTACATTTAAATCCTTAATTGTTTTAGAGTAATTGCATTTTTACTCTTGTCGAAGAAATGTTATTTGTAGGCATGATAGAAGTTAGCCATGTAATTTAAACATAGTTTATAATATTTTTTAAAAAATTATCTTTATCTTGAATTTTTTTTTATCTTAAATAGATTAGAACCTTATTTAATAAAATATAATTCAACAATTAATGTTATAAAATTAAATTTATTTAAATTTAAGTTAATAAATGTTCACCTAAATACAAATTAATTTAGAGATTTATCATATTATCTATCACATTTTTTACTGATAAAAAAGATAGTAACAATTTTTTTCATTAGAGGTAGTGGTGTTTTGTTTTTTGGAGAAAAGAGGTATAATCTTAAAGGTGATAGACATAGAAGGAGATGAACTTGCCCCTAAGGGACCACAAGTTGACAAAGGGTTTCCAAACCTTTTTGATATGTCACTGGAAACAATTCCTATGAAAGAAGGAGGAGATGTAAGAAGAAAGTGATGTGGAGGTCCTAGAAGTAGAGGATGGTTTCCAATTGAAGAGATCGATTGAGCCTATTAGACCTTACACTTAGAATAAGACTTCAACTTTTCTATGTATTTAGGACTTAATGGGTTTAATTTTGTATAAACTTGAGTCTAGTTTTCCTATACTTTATCTATATTTTTAGCATAGGTCTTGGGCATGCTTCTAGCCCAATTTAGAGGTTATCTTAAAGAAGGAAAAAGAGCATCATTCTTGGAATACAATCCGACCTAAATATCTTGCTCCCATGCTAGTTTGGATCCGCCCAGACTATGCTCCTTATGGATGCTACATTTAGCCTATAAATAGGTTTCACAGGCCTTGATTTGTAATCTTTAATTCATTTGAATTAAAAATCAGAATTGAGAGCTTAGTCTTCTCTTCATTTTCTCTCCTTTCTTGATTATAATTGCGAGTGGAAAAATTCCTTATCTTTAGTCTCCAAAGTGGCAGAGTGGAGCTTATCTCCTCCAAGGGTGACGTTCCAAGCTTCAAGCTTCTTCACATTCAATTCCATGAAGCATACCTCCATTGATTCAAATCTAAATCTTTCATGGAAATTTGTATCAAGTGATATCAAATTTTCTTCAATAAACATAAGATATACATCTAAAGTTTTCTTCTAATTTCGCATAAGTTTCACTTCTTTTACTTCACTGCTTTTACATTTTTGATTGGTCAAATGTGTTTGACTTTACATAGTTCTTGTTAATCTGTATTCCTCTGTGCGTACATCTTAGATCCATCCTTGGTTTTCCTTTTGTTCGGTCTAATTTGACTTAAAATTTAAATATATACATGATTTTCATTTTAGGGGCCATTTAGCCCCAACCTTGAGTAAATGCCATAACTTGCGTAAATTTTAATCTGATTTGATCGAAATTTATTTGGTTTATAACATCTTATTATTATATTCCATTTGATTGGTTTACTTTGAATAAATTCTAGAAAATTTTTCAAAAAATTAATTTTGAAATTTTAATTCTTGTTTTACAAAAAATTGTGAAAATTTAAATTCAAATGTGTGATCCAAATTTTGTAGAAGCTTTTTAGGCTTGATTCAATCTTGGTTTGTTCCTTGATGTGTTTGAACTGGATTTGAATTGTCTTGTTTATCTCAATTGAATTCCAAAAGTGCATGATCGATCATGTGCATGCATGTATGATGTTAATTTGAGCTTGATTCATGCATATTCTAAGTGTGTGCTTAATTAAATCCTTTAAGCCTAATTAAAAGACATTTAATACACCTATGGAATTACGTGACCTATGCTGGAATTGGAGTTGGTGGACAATAACTTTGGAACTTAGATTTCCCACCTAGGGAAGGAATAATGCAAATTGCGCTAACTTGAACAATCCAAACTTAGGACCTTGAAAGACCTAGAAAAGCCTATGTAAGGATAATTTTGAGGACTTATTTGAACTCTATACTTTGGATCAAGAACTTAACAAAAGAAAACAAAAGCACAAAGAAGAAAAAGAAAAGAAAGAATAAAGTTAAGCAAAATTATGTAGAAAAAGGCAATGAATAAAGGTCTATCTTCTTAATTGTTGTATGTGGAATACGTGCAGGTTCATGTTAGGTAATAGGTCCTAGAATATTAGGTCTTGGTTTCTTAGTTTATACATGTTTAAGCTTGTTTGGCCGAATAGAATAGTCGAACTTGTGTGAGCATATGCATGCATCTCGAGTTCCTATGCTTTCTTTTTGTGTGTCTCCTTTCTTCTTTACTTTAATTTTAGCATGTCTATAGACAACCAATGTCGTGGTCGGGTTAAAATGAAATAAAAGTAAATAGAAAATGCAGTATAAGACACAATCTTGATCGTCTCTCAAAGACATTGGCAAATAATTTGATTGAATTTAAATTTATAAAAAATGGAGGATTTATATTTTACTTTGGTAAAATAAAAATGAAACTTCATAAAATAATAATATTAAAAATCTATTAATTTTCTAGTTTAATTTATAAGCAAGATTATCATAAATTCAAAAAAATATTTTTGAAAACAATTTTAATTCTTCTTTAGCTTGAATTCAATGAAGAAAATGTCAATTAAACTAATGATTTTCTATTAGCATAATACCTAAAATTTGAACTAATTCATGTTTAAACAATTAAGTATCACAAGAAGTTTCTAAATTAATTCTTAAGAATCAATATCATCAAATCTTATAGGAAGCCTCATAGTCCCTTTTAATTTTTTCATACCAATTACTGAATTAAGCAAACCCTAATTTTAAAATTGAAGCATGCAAGCCCCAATGTTTAAGCTTGCTTGGCCAAATAGAATAGTCGAACTTGTGTGAGCATATGCATGCACCTCGAGTTTCTATGCTTTCTTTTTGTATGTCTCCTTTCTTCTTTGCTTTAATTTTAGCATGTCTACAAACAACCAATGTCATGTTTTCATTTGCTAGTTCAATTTATAAATGAGATTATCATAGATTTAAAAAAATATTTTTGAAAACAATTTTAGTTCTTCTTTAGCTTGAATTCAATGAAGAAAACGGCAATTAAACTCATAATTTTCTATTAGCATAATATCTAAATTTTGAATTGATTCATGTTGAAACAATTAAGTATTACCAGAAGTTTCCAAATTAATTCTTAAGAATCAAAATCACCAAATCTTATAGGAAGCCGCATAGTCCCTTTTAATTTTTGCATATAAATTACAAAATTAAGCAAACTCTAATTTTAGAATTGAAACATGTAAGATGAAATTAAATTAAGCATCTAATTTTGCAATTACAACCAACAATTGCAATGTATTATAAGGGAAGGAGAAGAAATTCAATTAAAAACAAAACCTCAAATCCCTTACTTATAGAATTAAAACCAAGACGTTTTAATTGCAAAGTCAAGAGTTCATTATTGTTCTTCAACTTTTAAGATTCATTTGTCTCTTGTTATATCAATATACTATTAAAACATAATGTGTGATTTTTCTTTGAGAATATATTTCATTTGGGTTGTGAACAAGCTTTTTCTTATACCGGTCTATGTACAGACTTAAGCCCATATATCCATCCTTAATCATTACTCAATTTGAATGGATGAGTTTAAATCCATAAATCGATATATTAACCTAAAAATTAAGTGGGTGGAGACCAATAAAAATACTATCCTATTTAATAAATATAATGTTTTAAATATTTTAATAGTTAAAATGTTTAAAGAATCTACTTACTAACCCATGAATCAAAGTGGTCTAAATGCAGACAAAAAAAATTTAGACATTTAAATTATAAGGTAACAAATTCAATTTATTTGATGTGAGTCTAATTTGGGTCAAATTTAGACGGATCAAACTGATACATTTATCTAACTCTAATAATAATCAACATTTGGTACATCTATGTTCTTATCCTAGATTATGTTGTTATTTTTACATACTAATATCTTTTACAATGATATGATTGATATCTAATCAAGGATAATAAATTTTATATAATTAACTTTTAATAATTTTAAACAATAAATTTAGTTTATGTTAATATATGTTGATTGATGTTTGATTGTTATTCTAGTATATATTTGGTTAAAAAATTATTTAAAGTTAAAATATTAATTTTAAATGATATTTTTTTTAAAAGATAACTTAAAGAAAAAGGATGTTAGGGTTGTGATCTTTTTTAGAAATGATAAAATTTAAAAAAAAATTAATTATAATTTTGGTTCACTTAAAATTCTTTTTTTTTTTAATTTAATCCTCGTATGATGTGTATATTTAAGGGTGATAACAAAAGTCAACTTTACATAAAGATCATTCTGTGATATAAAACAAAATTTAAAAAATTAGTTTAAAAAAATAAAAATAGATTAAAATAAAAATTTAGGATATCTTAAACAATCTAAACCTTATATAAATTGATATTTTTTATTTATACCCACTGAAATATTTGAGAATAAAATTAAAAATTAAAAATATTTATTTTATCTTTCTTTACAAAAACATTGAATATAAATTTGGATATCCTACATCAAATTAACTGCTAAATCTAATAGATAATTTAATTTTTAATATTAAAAAGATTAATCTTAGCATACTTCATTTCTAATGTTATTAAATTAGATTTTATTTAGGATGACTTTTAGTTTTAAGTTTTTAAAATTTTAAACACTAAAGTTTCTTTTAATTTTTAATTTTTAAAAGTTATGAAAATAAAATAAATCATTTTATTATATCACTTTATTATAAATTTATAAAAAATATATAAATAAAAATATTAATTCAAAAAACTAAATTATATTAAAATAACATAAAATTTAAATTTTAAAATTAATAAATTAAATATTTTTATTTTTATGATTATGATAATAATAATAATAGTCATAATAATAAAGATAAAAGTAATACTTATAAAATAATAATAATGATATGATGATTATAACATAAAAAATATTATATAATTATATAAATTTGTATTTTATATATTATTTAATTATTAATATTTATAATAATAAAGTTATATATATTATTATTATAATATATTTATATTATTTAGTATTTATTTTATATAAAAATAATATATATAATATTATATTATAAATATTTATATGATCTAGAATTTATTATCATATTTTAAATTAAATATTGTTTTTATATATCATATAGTACCATTTATTTATGAATATATAAAAATAGATAAATAATTAATAATTATGAAATTTTTAAAATATTAAAAATAAAATTTATTATTATTATTATTATTATTATTATTATTGTTATTATTATTATTATTATGCTAACATGGATAGCAATAAAATTAAAAAAAATATCCGTAAGATAATAATAATAATAATTATAATGATTATAATATAAAAGTATTATATAAATATATAAATTTTTATTTTACATATTATTGGATTATCAATGTTTAAAATAAATAATTTTATATATTAATGAATTATTTTTATATTATTTCAATATTTATTTTTTTATAAAAATAATATGTATAATAATATTATTTATAAATAATTATATAATGTAAAATTATATTATAATATTATAAATTTAATATAATTTATATATTAAATAATAGTTTATTTTATTATATTATATAAAAATTAAATTCTTTTAAAATAATTAAAAATTTATTATTATTATTATTATTATTATTATTATTATTATTATTATTATTATTATTATGCTTTAGTAGTAGTGAAATTATGTAGATTTAAAAATAAAATTATTTTAGAACTAAAAACAGTAATTGATAAAAAAAATTAAAATTTGAGTTAAAACTGTTTTAAAAATATTTTTACCAAGCAGATTTTGCGTAAATTAAAAACTTGCAATCATTCCAAATAAGATCTTAGTTAATTTAATTTATAAAAAATATTGATTATAAAATTAAAATAAAAATATTAAATAATATTAATGCACAATTATTATAATTTTTAATACATTTTAACATTATTTTTAATAAAAATATTTTTTATAATTTTTTATCAATATTGTTAGAACATGATGGATAAGATATAAGAATATGATATAAATATAATAGGATTGAAATATAATTTATCTTATCTAACAAATTAGATAATATTAAATTATCTTATTGAATGTTTAAAATAATTCACATAATGATAAAATATCATACAAGTCATATTTAAATAATAAATTTATTCTTTTATCAAAATTAGATATAATTTATCAAAATTTAATTTTAACTTAATATTTGTAACATTTTAATAAAAATATTAAAAAATATGTTACACTAATTTTATTTTTAAAAAATATTAAGGATAAAATACTGTCAAAAAGAAAGAATATGGATGTCAAAAAGAAAGAATATGGATGAAATAGAGATCCACCTACGTAAGAAAGATGGAAAAGAAAAAAAATAACAAACTGAATAATAATAATAATAATAATAATAATAATAATAATAATAATAATAATAATAATAATAATAATAATAATAATAATAATAAATAACACTTAGTAATAATAATTTTATTATTATTATTATTATTATTATTATTATTATTATTATTATTATTATTATTATATTTTTTCTTCCGCAATTGTTGCAATTAAAAGAAGACAATCATAATTTTAAGGACTAATTTTTTTAATGTAAAACTACATATATTCTTCACAGAAAATAATCTTTTCCAAATTAAGTAATATGAATAAGTTCTACCCGAAGATGTTTTAAAAACGAATTTGATGGGGTACTCAAATTTTAACTTAGTAAACAAAGAGGTTTATTAATACGGATCCTGACGGGGAAAAAAGAAAAGGAAAAATATATGGGTCAAATAATTATGCCAACTATTAAAACATATCGTTTGTGTTTTTCAAAAAATGGGATCGAATATAACAGTCTCAATAACATTTTTGTTCATATTTCACGAAGAAAAATACTCTAAAAAAAATTACAAGTTCATGTAAAAGAATTGCAGTTAATGGATGAAGCCACAAACATTATCTGTATCCATGCTTGCAGGAGTTAGCTCATCTAGTTTCCTTCATTCGTGACAAAGATGAGATCAAGAGCATTCAGTTGGTGGGTTACGCATAAGTTGTAAAGTGCCTAATTGTAAAGTGCCTAAGAATCTCGGGGGCTGCCTAAATTCTAAACCAGGGAGCATCCATGTCCTCCTGAATCATCATGCTCCAAAAAGACATTATCTATATCCGTCAAAGCAACCAGATTTTACTAACTGGTAGTACTCTTTCTGCTCGTAGAGGTCCCTGAAACATCAAAGAGTACGTCGTATATATATTTAAAAAATTCCACAGAATGTGACCATGGTTATGGGCTTCAACACGATTGAAGCATTTTATTATTTACAAAAAAGGAAATACACAATTGTAATCAAAAGAAAATATAAAAGAGACTTTCAATACAAAGTTCTTTTTTTCTTGGGTTTACCCACTCTCAAGCAGAGAATTGCTTGAAATTTTCAAAGATAAAAATGAACACGTAGAATCAACAGATATTTTCATCGTTTTGATCCAAAATACTTCAGTTTTTCTTTAAGCTAATTCACTATATTTTGTGCGCGGTAAGACCCAATAGTATAGTATAAAGCTTAATAGTATGGTGAGTTTTACACTACAGTTTTTATACTATTCCTCATTCGATGTGCCACAAAGACTATATTTTTTTGTTACAGAGGAAAATGGAAAAAGTAGAGCCTAAATAGACACTCCAGATATGTTGTCGACCAGCAAACTATTCAAACTTGGTGGAGGCTCTCCAATGAGGATGAACATCACAGCTTGGGAAGCACTATGCCGTGCTAGGTGATCCACACAGTAATTGGCTTCCCCAGCGATTGTTTCACCAATAAATTCCAATCCCTGCTCATGTTTTCGTGAATGGCTATGATGAGAGCACCATATTTATGGAAGCGTGGAGGTCAATGGAGAAGACCCACAAAGTCTAAGCAATCTGATAGCAATGTAGGTGCTTTACTCCTTCATCCCTTGCCTCATTCAGGTCATAATACACAGTCATAAGTTCAACGTGAACATTGTTGGAAATGCCTAGTGGAACCAAAAAGTTGGACAGCCATTTGCTCGAGCAATCACAAACAAGGCCACCGAACCCAGCAGGTCCTGGATTTCCCAAGGTGCTACCATTGACATTGAGGAAGAGATGGTCTCCTAGGAGGTTTGGCTAGCAAATCCAACATCCTTCATGGCTCAAATGGTGAGGGGTCAAAGAAAGTGTGTCAAGGTCTTGGATCGATTGCTGGATGTTAGTAATGCTTTGACTAACCTCAATTGGGTTAGAAGCAATTGTGTGTGCATTTCTTGACAAGCACACTTGCCAAAGAGTGTCAAGGAAGATGTTGCCAGGGTTGTTAACTTGCTGAACAAACTATTATGGGGAGAAGGCATTGGTGACAATGTGGGAGGGGTTGAAACCCATGGCCTCCCAAAGATGTCTAGAGTAGATACAATCATAGAGGCAACGTAGCATATCCTCTTCAAGACTGCGGCAAAGGTTGCATGTGACAAGGAGATGATAAGTGACGACGGAAGCGTAGTCCCCTTGTTGAAAGAGCTTGATAGAAGATAAGCCAAATAAGATACATAATTTCTCAGGGATTTCCAATTTCCACAGCCAAGTCCAATGCTTATTACTACTAGATTCATGTTGTTGCATGATCCATGCATATGCTTCTTTTGCAGTGTACTTGCCACTCTTATTACTTCCCTACATATAGACATCCCCCAAAGCATCATGAAGGGTGACTTTATTGCCTTGGAGCTCACAAAGAACATGAGGTATAGTCATACAGAGCTCCTTGAACTTGAGTTTTTCGTCTTCCCAAACATCTCTTACCTGCAGGTGGCAATCATGGACATCTATAAAGGGCACATGGTTACAAAGCGAACCTAAGGGGAACCAATCCAAGAACCAAAGGCCTGTTTCTCCAGTACCTAATCTCATGACAAAACCTTCCTTGAGTTGTGCAATTGCCAACTGAATAGAATTCCAAACTGGGGATCCTTTCTCACTTCAACGATGGAGGATGGTGTCCTTAATATGAGAGCACTGAGACAGTAATTGAAGCCAAAGCTTTTCCTTATTACGTAGATGTTGCCAAGTCCATTTCCGAGTAGAGTTGCATTCATAGCCCTAGCTTGCTAGACACCCTGGCCACCTACTTTCTTGGGCTTCGGTAATTGGTTCCACCTTACTAGGTGTAAGCCATTCCCATTTCTGTTACTCCAAATGAAGGCCCTTGTTGTGGCATCTATCTTGGCACACAGATTAGAGGAGAGCAATAAAGTTTCATGGCATAGGTGGGTACGGAATGGAGCACACAGACCATGATTTTGAGTGTTGGCACTGAAAAGGGAAGATGATGATGGAGGAAGGAGAATGATAGGACAAGCTCCTATGGCAGATTAATTGATTTGTGATCAAAGTATTGTGTTTTATCAACCTAATATAAAGTAACCCTATAAGGTCCTAGGATCCCTCCTCATGCTTGATAAATTTATCCTATAATCAATAGGATAAAATTATGTACACTGGATAACTTCATTCAATCATATCACACCAGTTCGAATAAAATTATGTTGTATACTATAAATCTGTGACACCTCGTACCAAACAGACAGTGAAAGTTTGAACAGTACAAAGCTGTTTAAGTAACATAAACCTAGCAATCCTACTTTGTTAACATATTGAGTCTATGTCCAATCCAATTGTACAACAAGGTTAACGCTATAATATAATATAATATAATATATATATATATATATATATATATATATATATATATATATATATAATTAAAAAGAGAAGGGAAGAGAATTTTTTGGGGGATGGGGATAATGCAAAAACAATTAAGTTTTAAAACTACAAATAATTACCCATTAATCATGGCTTCCTATTTTTCGGCATAGCTGCATAAGATTGTATCTAGGAGAGAAACTCAGCTTTTTCCATATGATTTTATTACAATAAATCAGGAGTTAGATCAGTCCCATTTGTTGGAACTTCCATTTTGTGAGGAACTTTGACAAAGAAGACAAAAATATGGATACCTTTTCCTTGGACTTTTTTCAGTTGTCAGTCAATTTAGAAAGGAGGTTTCAGATTCTTGATTTATGTGGTGTTTTCACCTAAATCCATCTCCCAGTTTCTAGTACAGAAAAACTCCTTGTTTAATATCCCTTTTATATCTATAAGGCCCCTTCTAATGATTTGTTTGGTTGGGGGAAAGGAGGAAGGAAGGAAAGGAGGAGAAAGGAAAGAAGGGATATGGAAAGATTTTCCACTGTTTGTTTGGGCATAAAAATAGAGGAAAGGAAGCATTTTGCATTTTCTGCAAAGCTCACATCAAATTTAATCTCCCCCAAATAGGTGAGAAAGTGGAGGGAGAATTTTTTTATTTATTTTAAATAGTTAAAATTATTATATACTTTTAAAAATAAAAAGAAATATTATATTAATAAAAACATAGTAAAAAATTCAAATTTTTTAAAGTTAAATTTTATTTTTCTAAATTTATATAAAATAAAATTTATACTACTAATATATTGCTTTCCCCTCTCTTTTCAACTCATCCAAAAAGAGAAAAGAATTGTTTTTTCCTTTTCTTTCCTTTCCTTCTTATCTCTACCCTTACAAACAACTTACTTTTCCTTGTTATTTCCACTCTATTTCTTATCTTTCCTTCCTATTTCCCACATCATCCAAACAAAGCATAAGAGATCAATCCTTTATTTGAACAACAATACTTGATAACATCAATGCAACTGATATATTGAAATTTTATTTGTCATAGGAGGCTGCCTCATGATACATATGTCCTGTGCTGTCTAATCCAGGAGCCACCATCATATGTTTCAACTTTTCCCACCAGCCAGTGATTAGTTATATGAAGGGGGATTTTAGGGGAATCTTGGTAAGCCCTAAAAAACTTTAAATTATTTATTTATTGAGCATGTTCAACAGTTTGGACAAAGCAAGAAGGGTAAACTTTTACGGAAAGATGTTATCTTTGACACCATTTGGTGTCATATGTTGGAGAGAAATGCTCAGGTCTTCAAAAGAATTTTTTTTCTCTAGGTTTACTCTAGGACAGGCATATTTCATGGCCTCTTTTGGAGTTAAGCAAATATTTTTTTAGGAGCCTCATTAGTAGACATACATAGGGATTGACAAGTTTTTGCATCTTAATGTTTTCCTTTGCTTATTTTGCAGTTTCTACAAGGTTGTTTTTCCTCCTTTTCTTTATCCTCCTCTGTCACTTCTAAATATTTTCATAATACCAGAAAAGAATATCATGTCTAACATGCATGTAAAGGAAATATGTAATGACTATTATTATTATTATTATTATTATTATTATTATTGGTTTAGCTCACACAGAAGGTCTAAAGATGTCATGTGAGGATGGGGATGGTGGCTAAAGACAATGCAAAGCAGTTAGACTAGGATGCAATCTCATAATCAAGGAGTCAACAAAAAATTTGGTTTATTGATTCTTTTTATTTGATTTGTTTATAAATGACACAGAGTTCAAAATCACTGAAAAGTAATTGAAGACTTAGAGTCTACAAACATGTGACTATGGATTACAGAATAAAATATTGTTCAATGTCAATAACCTAACATATTGCAAGCATGAAAGTAAGCAACAAAGAAAAATAAACTTACGCTAGATCTGCATTGGATGTGGATTTGATCACAGCCTTCCCTTCAGGCAGTTCTAGGGAAGAATAATGAATTATCATTTCCCTTAATGTATGCTTGGTGCTTTTTATATCATTATCCCACAAGATGCACTGATTTCAAAAGTATAAAACAGTAACACTTAGTAGTTAGTATCCTGATATCTCAGGCTCAACACCCTGACCAATATAAGCATTGGAAATATCGTGAGATTGACAAAATAAATAGTCGACTGGGTTTAGCTACATATTCATAAGATTGTCACCCATCTCTAAGTAAAAACGAAAAGGTTACAAGCAGGTTTTGCAGTTAATGCAGAACAAAGAAAAAAAATTACCTTTCTAATATATTCTCTTTTCACAGCTTCATAAGAAATTTTGCCTTCAGGTGAAAATATTGAAGCATTCCAGAGTGCACCTCTGGCAACCATCACTGACGATGCACCTTATGCCAAACCAGTGTCAATTAGAAATTAAATATGAAAAACGATTAGCCACTTAGCTAGTCTATCATGACAGGGAAAAAAAGTGCGAATGTTATTCCATATTCAATACAAAAGTAATTGTTGAGAATTAGACATGGGTCTAACTCAACCCCAAAAGCTAGCTTATAGGGTGAAAGATGCCCTTAGATTATATATGCATGGTTAGCCTTCCCTTTGATCAATGTGGGACTCACAATACACCTCTCTCATGCCAGGATTGGACAACTGGACATCCGACATGAATTTGCAGGATTGAACATCTGCGGATGGCCCATTAACAAACTAGGGTATGCTCTGATACCATGTTGTAAATTAAACATGGACCTAACTCAATCCCAAATGCTAGCTTATAGGATGAGGGATGTCCTTAAGATTATATATGCATGGTTGGCCTTCCCTTTAATCAATGTGGGACTCACAATAGTAATCATCAAATTTAAAAATAAATTCCCATCAAATGTGATAAAAACAGATAACTTTCTTCACTTGACTTTATTCAACATTCAAATGCTTAATTAGCCTAACTTTCCTAGAGTCTGATTTCTATAAGCCTTGAAAATTATTTTTGTGGGCCCATGGGTGACACCAGCAAAGCAGCCTGGTAAGCTCTAACAACCTCTCCATCAAGATTGTCAAAATCAAGTTTCAAGGTTGACATGGAACATGGGTGTTGGATTGTAACATGGATCATAAGTGGCAACCGAAATGTAGAATTATATTTAAACACATATATGCAAAAAAAAAATGCATAAATAAGAAAAATGATATGCTACCTCCAGCCTCATTAGCACTTAAAGCAGTGCCACTAACATTACCGGTTGTCATCTTCCTTAACCCAAAAACAAAGAACATAAACAGAGAAGAGAGCAAAGCACACAACAACTGTGCAAAACAGAAGTTTTCACCACAATAAAGCGCACAATAGAGAACCAAAATTGGTATCTTAGGGAGGGAGGATAGGAAGGTTGTTGTCTTAGGGAGAGGGACGACTGTTGCTGTGTTAGGGCGAATAAGAACCAAAGAAGGGGGGATGAGGGTAGTGGAGGATAAAAGGGTTAAAACAGTGCTCAAATTAGGGATTTTACAAACCCAGATTGTGCCTCAGCAAAAGTCGGTTTGATAGGATTGGTACCAAGGAAAGGATAACAAGAATTTTATTAGAAGAATAAGAGCAAAACTTATCACCTGACAGCAAATATCAGACTCTGAATGTCACAAGAAAACCCCTGCTGAGATTAATTCCCAATGATTTCCCAAAAAACATAATCCATTTTTTGTTCATTCCCCAACTTAGGTCCTCCTTTTATACACTTACTTAATGGAGGGTTGGTTCCTATCAATACTTCCCCCTTGAAATTTCACCTTGTCCTCAAGGTGAATGGCTCAGTAGAATCCACCAAGATCCCATTGTTTGATATAAAAGGATGATTGCCACATATAACAAGTTTGCCTCCTCAGTCACAAAAACTATGAATGGGACTACAACATGGATTGATACTTGGCTGAATGATGCTTGCTATCAATATTTCACTTACCAATCTTTCAATCTACGTCTTTTGGTAATGGTGATATTTGTAAGGTCTAATGTTAGGAATATTCGATCCTTCTTTCAGATGGATTGTAGGATCATTTTTTGCAATAGGTGGCAACCTTTTTGGCTCACAAAAAACCCTGTAAAAACCTGCAAAACTTGCTCTAAGTTTGTTGGAATACCTCCATTGTCTATACTCATTTGTTCTAACATGTGACAGCCCACTTAGAGTCCTTCTCCTTCTTGCTGTAACATTTTTATAATGGCGTTAGAAGATGCCATAGATTTACACAGAGCAGGCTCTCCTCTTAGCAATTTCTTCTCTCCAACCTTGAATTTAATAATGAGCTCCTCGAAATTTGCTTTGATGTTTCCCAAACTAGCCAACCAATCGTGTCCCAAAACTAGATCTACTCCACCCAACCCAAATACAAAGAAATGTTGCCTAACCTCCATGCTTGATAACTTGAGTACCAATCCTTCGCATACTCCTTGAGATTTGATCTTACGCCCATCTCCTACGTCTACAAAATAGGAAGAGGTTTCTATTACTTATAACTTTAGTTCTTCTACTAGGCTTGTCAATATAAAGTTATGGGAAGCCCCACCATCCACCAACACCACCACATCCCTGCCCTCCAAATTTCCCCATATTTTGAGAGATCTCCTAGTTGTTAATCCCATTGTACTATGCATTGAGAGTTGAACCCCCTTCTCCTTCGGCCATCCACGATCACAGTTGTCATGCTTCTTTTAGCATCATCACACGAAATTATTTATTTTTAAATATGACCTGGTCCAAATTTTTCTTCACATCTAAAGCATTCTCCCCTTCTTAGTTTTTCTTGTAATTCACTCTTAGTCAATCTTTTAAATCTGCTTGCTTTCCTTTTGCCTCCATTTCTCGTACTACTTCCTTGACTTTCCACTGAAGCTTCAATTCCTCTCCCTTTAATTTTAGTGTTTGGTTCAATCATAGACGATCTTAATGATCCATAACTCTATATATGTTGTTCATTCTACTTCTTAAGTGAATCTCTGTTCTATTCATCGTTGTATTCTTCTCTTCCACCAACAAAGCTTTCTTGACCATCCCTGATAATGTTTGCAGCTCACAGTTTCACCTCAGCCCCTAAACTCCTTATAACTCATTCAAGAAAACCTCCATTAAGTAACCCTCATCCAATCCATTCATCGCTCTTGCATATCTTTCGAATTTTCCCACAAAGTCTGCCGCTGAACCTTCTTGCTTTAGTCTCAACAGTGAAACAAATGGATTTTGGGTTGTGGTAGGTTGGAACCGCTCAAGGACCGCATTCTTGAACCTATCCCAATCTGGGTTGGAATTACACCATTCCCACCAATGGAACCAACTAAGGGTGTCATCTTCCAAGGTTAAAATCACCATTTGCATGCGATCTTTAGTTCTCACTTCCCTAATTCGAAAACATCTCTCTAATATTTCAATCCACCCATATACATCCTCCCCTGCGAACACAGGTATTTCTATCTTTCGCCATCTTTCCCCTACATCTCCCCCATTTCCACCTCCCCATTGTCAATTGGGTGGGTCTTTGACCCATGAGCTTCCTCATTTTCATCCCTATGCAATTCTGAAAGCTGGAGTAGAGTCATCATCATCTCTTCCAACTTCTGAAATCTTGTTTCCAACATGTCCAATCTTTGGTTTTGCATCTGCAACTTTGTTTCTAATTACGCTTGCAATGTCTTCTCCAAGATTTCAAGTCTTCCTTCCATTCTTGTGTTAGCCATTGTTCCCCAAGTAGCCACAGCTCCAAGATCAGAGCTCTAATACCAATTGATAGGATTGGTACCAAGGAAGAATAACAAGAAATTTTATTAGAAGAATAAGAGCAAAACTTATCACCCTTGCAGCAAATATCAAACTCTTGGATGTCACAAGAAAACCACTACTGAGATTAATTCGAGTAGCTCAGCCTACTCCCAATGATTTCCCAAAAAAACAATCCATTTTCTGTTCATTTTCATCCTATTTATTCTCCACTAAGTTATCTTAACTGACTAATTGATTAACTATTTTAACTAACTAAATGATTAACTGCTTTTGTTTCATTTTTATTTGCCCCCAACTCAACCCCTTCTCCTTTTATACACTTTCCTAATGGAGGGTTGGTTCCTATCAGGGTTGCACAACCCAATTGATTCGAGGATATAGGGTTTAGGGTTTGAATGCAATTTTGATGTGATTTTGGAGCACGATTCAATTGATCCAGCATATTGGAGCAACAATCCACAACGAGTCAAGCTAGAAAACAATCTACAACATGTCAAGCTAGAAGACGACCCAGATTGGCATGCAACATGCAAGAGGCAAAAATAAAGTCATTTAATCATACAATTTAATGCACCAACATGCGATTTTGACAGCCATGCTCCCCATTACCACCCCTTGCCCACCTAAGACTGCAGGATTTCTTGCGTACAAGGATATAGTTCAGTCCCTTTAACATTACTTTTGTAGCCTTTGATTTTCTCAAGCTTCAAAGGGCTACCTTAGAGTTAGTTATAGGGTTTTTGATTCCCATATTTAATTTATAGTTTAGGAATAGAATGTTAACATTTCCATATTATGAAATTACTCTCCCCAACCTCTACTCTACATTGTCAAAGTGTTGCCAAAAGGAGGACTAAACATCACTCGAAGCTTTCTTCAAGAGGGACGAGTTCAAGTTACAAGAAATGGGGAATGCAAAGATTACCAATAGTATGATATGGAGGCTTGATAGAAGGCAGCTGTTGGGAAGGCAAGGCCTTGGGATATACCCAATCATTCATGCAGAATTGAGGGGAATCCATCATGGCCTTAGGACATAGAGGAATACGCAGCTTATGAAGGTCAGCACAGAAAGAATTTTATTAGCTTTGGTTCGTCTCCTTACTTTGCAAATGAGCTGCATCTTTTCTGTGTTTATTGCAGCTTGTATAACTCATAATGTAGACAGAGGGATTAGGTTGCAACATAAAAAAATACAGATCAGGCAACTCGGGCCTCAGAAATTTATGTTAAAAATCAGGATTCAGAGTTTGTTTCACTGGACAGTATATACAAGCCACAATTCTAACCAAACATAACTGAAAATAGGTCATAATGTCTTGGAGAATTCTTTTCTTCAGCTACCTGTGGCAGATTTAATGCGTTGGAAATCATCATACTCAAAAACATCACCATTTGCTATAACTGGAATAGATAGTGCTGACACAACATCAGCAATCTCATTCCACTTAGCAGGATCTCTAGGCCTATCTGGGACTTTTCTGTAAATTGATTAAAAAGAAAAAGTAAGCATGTTTTCATACAAAAAAGATAAAAGAATAATCATATTTGTGATTTAATTACGTAATGTTTCAGGGGTCTATGTTCTTGTAAATGTATGTGCTACATTACCCTCTTAGTTTCTTAAGAATCAAATTTTCCAAAATGATAAATAAGCCCTAAGTTGCACATATGGTATCTTTTGTACTCAGTGTATGTTTCAGGAATCTCCGGCCAGCTACTTTCTTTAAGACTATGGTTTTGCTAAAATCCAGGCCCTAAGTATGTTAATGAAAAGTGGCAAATATATAAAAACAAACAAAAAGAGGGTCTTCTGCATACCCTAATTGTTTGAAAAACTCATCTATCACAACTGGAATAACACATCATCAAAGTATTATCCAGCATTGACTGATTTGAGAACAGTTAAATCAGCATTTGTCTCGCTTTCTACCAAACACTATAAGTCTCAAGCCCAAATAAAAGAGGGAAGTGGTCCCAATGGCAATAATTGTCTATGAAACCAACTAGTAGGTTGACTGATATGAGAATGACTGCCTTATGAAAGCAAAACAGCCATTCAGATAAAGAAAAGTCCAGGAAAAAGGGACAATTAGCAGATTACCTTCCATGGACTGCAAGAGCAGAAACACCAGTTTTCTCAATTCGCCTGGCTAATTCAACCGTATCATGTGGAGATTTTAGGAGTCGAATCTTACATGTTACTGGTGTGTTCAAATTCCTCCTTAATGTTGTTAAGATCTGGATTTTAAAGAGGAAGGATTCAAATACATTTCAGAAACATGATCAGAAATACAACAGATTATAAGACTTACATCATGAATAAGCTCTGGTTTGGACAACAGTGCAGCGCCCATCCCTCCACTCAAAGAAAATGACCTCGGGCAACCCATGTTAATATCTATTGCAGCAACATCGTTACACCTGCAGCCCAAACCTAACCCACCCTCAATAAACATAAACAAACATAGAAAAAGGAAAACAAACACTTCTTCACTAAATTGCTCGTTCAATGTTAGAAAAGCTAAATTGAATCCTCCATCATAGCAATTTTGTTGTGCTTAAGAAAACATACATACTTCATGAAATTTTACAATCATTCATTGGAGCTATATCTTTGGAATAGGAAGATGGGAAAGATCCTCTGGCCAATCATGATTTTGACTAAAATTGCAATGTTTTTATTCTAAAAGCAAACAGGCTTATATTCTTAGGTATACTAAGATCAACAAACAACCTTAAAGAGCCAACAACAACAATATCAGCCAAACCATATCTCCCTAGGTGGGGTTATTTTCTACATGGCATAATAAATTATGCCAGTGGGCAACCAACCACACAAAAATATTCCAACCAAAATAAACAACTATTTCAGTTAAAAAAGCAAAAGCAGAAGACAAAAGATATATCAATCAACTTCAGTGTAAAGAGGGAAACCAAATTTACAAATAACTTACACTAACTGAGCAGCAGTTAGGGCCCTAACAGCATCAGATGTGCCTATTTGAAACACAACCCTATCTTTTTCTTGCTCACAGGTTCTAAACACAACATTTTCCGTCCCCTTCTCCACAAAATCAGTGGATCCAATGTGTTCTGACAATGAATTAAGATAAATTTCTTAGTAAAGCAAAGCAAAGCAAAGCAAAGCAAAATAGGAAAAACCACAGGCATATAAATGATTAGATATCTCCAAATTTTCTAATTAACCTCTTAGCATTCCATGTCTAGCCATAAAAAAATGAATAAAACATTGACATTTATTATCAAGAGAGAACACAATTTTATTTAATTAACTGAATAAGTATTAGTACTGAAATACAAAAGAGGAATACGACATTAGAAGGTCAAAGTAGAGAATTTGAAGCAATTAAAGAAAGGAGAAGTGTGGTTGTGCACCATTGATTCGGCGT
The DNA here is from genome assembly GCA_037954105.1 of Canavalia gladiata. NCBI lineage: Eukaryota > Viridiplantae > Streptophyta > Magnoliopsida > Fabales > Fabaceae > Canavalia > Canavalia gladiata. The sequence goes on along the minus strand of CM075658.1, from coordinate 36,784,604 downwards.
TCGCACTTGACCATCTTATGGTCAATGATTTCCTCCCCGTAAGTGATATCTGCACCATATTGAGCAGCGAGTAATCTAAAGGGGAGAGTGCCCTACCAAACAAAAATTAAAAGGACAAAGCAGTAATAATGATTTAAGTGTTGTGTTTTGGTTTGCAAGTGGAAGATGGATGAGAAGAAAAATGATTGTTTAGAGAGAAGGAAGTTAAACTCACAACGCGAACCATAGGAGCAAGGACGAGTTTGTTGCGGTAGTCCATCTTTATCGGATGGGTTGACAACACCTGACTTCGGAGAGAGAAGGGAGAGGCACCAACTATGAACCCGAAGAGAGAGAGAGAGAGATAGAGAGAGTTTTTTCGGTTTTTCTCTTTCTTTCTTTTTTTTCTCTTTTGGACAGTAGAAAAATAAGAGTTCGTAAGCTAGCTTGATACAGCAACCACAGGTCCAGCCCAAGTCCCAATCACTTGTTAGTTGTTATTTAACCGGTAGCTGAATCATAATATACGTTTCTTAATTTATTTTTTATTTTAAATTGATGTCTTAAGTCTAAATATTTTGTAAATTTTACGTTACTACCACTTATATTTCACTAGCACGACCGTTAATTATTTTAGATGAAAAAAATTGAAACATTTTAAATAGTTAAAGAATTTAAATGATATTTTGTTCAAATAAACAAATTTAAGTACATAACATACTTACATGTATTTTATGCTAAAAATAGTACAACAAAATTACCAAAAAATGTATAAAAAATAAATTGAAAAATTAATTTATCATATTATTATATTAATTAAAGTTGTACTCAAGAGATATTTTATGTGTCCTTTTCAATTTTTTTTAATCCAAAATATCAAATGATCGAAATGAAATTATAGTTAGATTTAAATTTTTTATTTTTTATTTTAAAAATTAAATTAACAAAATTTATAATTTTATAAATTTTAATATATTATTTCAAAATAAAATAAAAATATAATAAAATTATATAATATTCTTAGAAAAAAAGAAAAAAAAACTATATTGATCTGATTATTAATTTTATGAGCAAAATTTTTTAATTTATAAAAATAAACAAAATTATAAAAATAAAAAAATAAAAAAAAATAATAGAAATATCTTAAATACCTTCAACTTCTAAACAAAATATAAAATATAAAATATGCATAACTTTGATTTATATAATTGGATAAATTAATTTTTTATTTATTAATTTATTTTTAAAAAATATTAATTATGCTTCCTAAATGGAATGTCTTAAAATGAAAGTAAAAAAGAAATAAAAAAAAAAGAGATATAATATGCTTAAGAGAAAGAAAAAAAAAACTATCATAATAATAATATTATTGGAATGGATAATAATATAATTTTTTTTATATTTTTTAACTAGATTTGGATATTTTGTATAATAAAATTTATAACCAAATAATTTTGTATATTTTTAATATTTTGTTACATTTTGATATTAAAAGATATTTGTTTGTCCTTTTAAAAAATTTAAAAGGTTATCTTTGCAATCTAACAATCTTTTCTTATACTCTTCTTTTGATTTAACTTATTGTGATATTTAGAGTTCATATGAAGTTCTTATACATGTTGTCAAATGATATTTTTTTTACTCTTATGAATGATCATACATCGTTCATTTAAATATAAATATCACAGTTTAAGTGTAAAATATTTTTATTATTCATTAATTTTTTAATATGATTGAGACTCAAATTCATATATATGTTAAGAAGATTTAATCTGATAAAGGAAAACAACTTATCATTTCTGATACCTCCTTAACAAGTTTATCCTACGTTGATTTTTGTGTATCAAGAGGCTAGATTAAAATTTAGTAGTTGAATGTAAATATTATCATCTCATTAATGTGACCAAAGCTTTTTTATTTCTAATCTTAGATTTGTATTATTTTATAAGGAGAATGTGTTCTTATTTTAACATTTTTTGTGAATTACCTACCTAGCCTTATCCTTAAAGGTGTTTCACCTTATGAAGTTCTTTTCAAAAGACAACCTAATTATGGAAGCTTAAGAATCTTTGGTTGTCTTTTTCATGCTTCTTCTTTATTGTTTACTCAAAACAAATTCAATCGTCATGTTATTTCTGTCCTTTTCATACATTACCCCATAAATTACAAAGGTTATTACCAATATGATATTAAGAAGCAGTTTTTTATTGCTAGAGATGTCAACTTTGTTAAATATGTTTTTCCATTTCACATCCTCAATCCAAATTTTGTGAATGTAAAAGCATTTTAAGATACAATATTGCTTATTATAACATCTTATTACTCCTCACATTTTTTACAAAGCCTTTAGTTGTTAATCTATCACCATTTGTTACTCTAGCTTCCTAATCTCTTAAAAGGTCAATCGGGATAAACAAACCACCCCCTTATTTATAGAATTATGATTATAGTCACCTCATTTCATATTATACCATAAAGAACTCGAATTCTTGTCAATATCTCTCCTCTACTTACAACACTTTTTTGTTATATGTCTTTGCTATACCTAAATCTATTTTTTACCACCAAGCAATCAAATTTCCTAAATGGAGAAATACTATGAATGAGATGTCTGCTATAGCAATAAATAACATATGGTTTATGGTTCCTCTTCCTCTTGGAAAACACACTATTAGTTGAAAATAGCTATACAAAATCAAATATAATTAACATTGTAAGGTTACAAGATACAAAGCTAGGTTGGTTGTAAGGGATACACCCAACAAATAAGGATTGACCTTCTTGATAACTTTTCTCTTGTAACTAAACTCAATAGTTAGAGTTTTGCTTTCTATTATTACTATTAAAGGTTGGTCTCTAATTCAATTGGATGTGAATAATGTGCAATGGTGATTTGTTTGAGACAGTGTATATGGACATACCCCTTGGTTATGATAAAAAGAGGGAGAATCAAGTGTAAAACTAAATAAATCAATCTATAGTCTTTGACAAGCATCAAGGCAATTGTCTTGTAACTTAGTACTACCCTTACTGCTCATGGTTTCACCCAATATCACAAGTGCCTACTCCTTATTCACCTTTGGCACAAGTGCTTCATTTGTTATTTTCTTTGTTTATATGGATGATATCATCCTAGTAAGTACCTCCAAAGATCAACTTCTTAACATCCAACATACTTTATAGAAGTTATTCAAACTCAACGTGTTAAGTGATACTTCTTAAGTTTAAAACTTGTTAAATCTCCTCTTCACATTTGTTTAAATAAATGAAAATGCAATCTTACCTTTCTTGAGGACACAAATTTGTTAGACAGTAAGCCTGCTATACTATCCATGAAGCTAACACTTATTTATATGATTTTGATGGTGAATAGATCTCATATCCTTCTCTATATAGACACCTGATAGAAAAGTTAATGTATTTAACCATATATAGGTCTGACATCACTTATGCGAATTTAGTAAGGACCTCAAGAAAGGTGGAACTATAGTCAAGTGAAGGCTTGTGGATGTAACTTCAATGATGGAGATCTTTGATGAAGCAAGTGTTGAAAAGTTGTGCCACTCTTATGTAAAGATAAGCATATTCTTCTTTACCACCTTGGAGGCCAAGGATGAGGAGGTTATCCTCTTGTAAACTCAGCTAAGAAGAGAGGATTTTAGGGAGAGATATTGCACTCAAATTTTCAAAGTATATTATGACTTCAAAACTGTTGAAAATGGCTTAAAGTGTACTTATCTATAAGCCTAGTTTAGATGGAATTTGGATGTAAATGCTGCTTCCTTCTAAGGCACCTTTGGGCTTAGAATTTGGCCTAATAATGGAGCCATCATTCATCTCTCATGATACCCTCTAAATAGCCCAAATCATCTTAAGAAAAGTACGCTAAAAAAGGGTCCAAATCCTATATAAGAGGGCCTATTAGTCCTAAGTATAGGAAAATATCTAAGACCTATACTAAGTACAATAGAGCCACATAATGACATAGAAGAAGGGAGCCTAAGGGGTATACTCTGGGAGGTTGAGCATGACTTTTACCTTTCCTTGCAACTTCTTGGCTCAAGATCTGGTAATGGATTCAATAGGCCCAATAGGTCTACCTTGGTGATCCTTTAAACCAGGCTTGCCTATGGTGATCTCTGCATCATCTCCTTCCCTTTCAAAATATTTTGTCCTTGAATGTGAATCCTCTTCATTTGTACTTGCAAATAAAGGAGACTGGTCCAAAATATTAAATATAGCACTAACACAATGATTGCTAGGCAAATTTAGGCAATAGACATTAGGGACCATGCGCTCTAAAACCTTGAAGGGACCATTATTCTTGGGTTGCAATCTAGATTTCTTGAGTGAAGGAAATCTTTCTTTCCTAAGATAGAGCCAAATCAATTCTCTAGGTTCAAAATGAGTCTCTTTCCTACCCTTGTTAACTAACCTAGCATAATAGGTCATCTTTTTTTTAATGGTGCCCTTAACCTTTTGCATGGAGCTCTTGGATAAACTTTACTTTTTGAGTCCTATCTTTGCCATGGTATTAATCAAGGTTAGAGATGAGAAGTATGCCTATGGGAGTGAGAAGGTTAAACTTATATACCACCTCAAAAAAGGAATGTTGGGTGGTTCAATAAAGGATCTTATTGTAGGAAAACTCTACATATGGCAAAAAATCCTCCCATTACTTAAGATTTCAACCCACCATGGTTCTTATAAAGGGGGTCCTATTTACCATTTCAGTCTGGCCATTAGTATGAGGATAGAAAGTGGTGGAAAAGAGGACTTTTAATATATGAGTCGTGATCTAAATGCTTAATAAAGACAACTTCATAATCAAAGATTTTAAGAAAAGAAATAATCAAATTTCCAACTTTGAACATAAAAATCTTACAGAAAGAATCTTTCACGAAGCATAAGTGTAGATCTACTCCAAGGTATATCCATCACTTACTTTGAGCACTTCAAATTTTTTTTCATAAACACTCAAATCTTCCCCAAGGCATCAAAATTGGTTTTTAAAAAATTTTACCGATTAAATTTCTCCTAAGGTTGCTAGAAGCATTTTAATCCATCAAAACTTCTCTTTAACTTTCAAAAATCACTACAAATTTATGATGCTCATATTTAACCATCAAGGACAGTTTTGAGCTTCAATAAGCTCAAATAAAAAGAAATCCATAAATCTTAGAGAAGGATCCAACAAGAAAAAGAAAATCAAACAAAAAATACAAGATTTAAAGTTTAGAAAAATATAAGATAAAATCCTACTTATTGAAGACTTTTGTGATGGTTTTGATGGATCTTTATGGTTGATCTTCCTCCTTCTTAATGGTCTACACAAGATCTCTTAGTGTTGGTGGTGGGGCTTGGAGGATTTATCTTAGTTTAACTTAAACTTCAAAGATGGAAGTTTAAGTTTAGTGTAAATTTATGGGTTTCAAAAGTAATTTAAATTTAGAGAGTTTAAATGATTTTTCTAAGTGTTTAGAAGATGTAATATGAAGCAAATGAACCTTCTTAGTCCTTAGATCAATTTTGTGCACTTTAGGGCATTGAGAATTAAATTTCCACTTAAGAGCAGTTTGGTAAATTTGCATGTAATTTCCATTTTTTAAAAAAGATGTAAATGTAAGGACTTATCCTTTTAAGATTAGTTTAAGGCTAATTATTCTAAATTTGTTACTAATCAAGATTAACTTATTATAAGCATTGTTAATTTTAATTAAATAAGGTTGATTTACTTTAACCATGATTAATTTTATCTCTTCTATTTATTATTTTTATCTTATATAAAGTTAATGGATTGATGACTCATATGGTAAACCACTATCATATTTTTCACATGTAATTTCTGTGCAAAAGGGGTTGGTGATCACTTCTTGACTTTCACTTCATATTTTCTTGTCCTACTAACCTTTTAAAGGTATTTTGATAATTTTCTCAACATTTTTTGGAAGATTCTCAAATTATTCCTTCGATATTTCTAATACTTATTAGTTCATTCTTGAATCATTTTTATGTCATTTACCATTTTTCGGAAACAATTTAGCCCTTATGAAAAAGTGTTTTTTACGGGTGTTGTGGGTATTTTCAAAATTTTTTGATTATTTTTTCATCCTTTCTTTGTTTATGTCGCAACCGTAATTCCGACGAGACGACAGACTCGCTAAAATTTTAAAAATGATTTTGATGATGTGGAGTCGCCACCAAATTTTTGTTTAAGGGAAAAAGATTTGGAAAAACCCTGGATGAGATTTAGGTTCGGGAGTCGGTTACGAGTGGGGAAGGTGTTAGGCACCCTACTCGCCTGTTCCGAAGAACAGTACCCTTAAATTGAGTGTGTGATTATTTGAAAATAGTTTGATCCCTTTTATTAGAGTGAAAATAAATACTTGATGGAGGTTAGCCTGACAGGACTTGATCCTGCTCCTACGTATTCCCTGGTGCAATGGGAAACTCAAGGCTTACGTAGTTCTGGTTTGATGTGAAGGCTTGACCTTCAAAAAGTGTTTAAAAGGAATGTTTGAAAAGCTTGAAGGCTTGACCTTCGGAGCTACTTGGAAAGTAACATTTGAAAATGACTTGATTTTTTTGAATATTTTAAGGAGAATCCTTAATCCACATATGCACAGGATCCAAGACAACTACGGCTGCACTGGGATCCATACGAATTCCTAAACCCCGAACAGTAGAAAAAGCTACCAGTTCGTGCTTAGGATTCATCGCGTGAGACTTAGGGATTCTAAAAATGAAGTTTTATTATTTTACAAAAGGAATCTTCAGTCCACATGTGCACAGGGTCCAAGACAACTATGGCTACACTTGGGACCCATATGAATTTCTAGGAAGCGAACAGTAGAAAAAGCTACCAGTTCGTCCCCAGGGTTCATTGCGTGAGACCTAGAACCAAATGAATTTTGTTTAAAAGATTAATCTTGATTGGAAAGATTTTGACTTGATGTGAAAGAAAGAATTTTAGGTTTGTTTTGAGAATTTGATGGAAAAAGCTATATATAGAGTGATGAGGAAATTTTATTGGGGTTAGTTTTGTAACTATTAGGAATTTTGGGACAATTTGGTAATCATTAGGAATTTTGGAGCAATTTGATAATTATTGGAAATTTTGGGATTTATTTAGCAATTATAGAATTTCTGAGGGGTAGTTTGGTAATTAAGGCTTGAAGGATATATCTGGAATTAAAAAAGGTTAGGGGGAATTTGGTAATTGTATTAACAGGGACATGCTGGGCATTATTTGAAAAGGTTAGGGGTAATTTGGGTATTTTAGAAGTTGGGACATGTTGGGCATTATTTGAAAAGGTTAGGGGTAATTTGGGTATTTTAGAAGTTGGGATAGACCGGGAATTAATTGAAAAGGTTAGGGGTAATTTTGGTATTTTAGAAGTTGAGACATGTTGGGCATTATGGAAATGGACCGGGGCGATTTAGTAATTATAGGCAAGGGACAGAATAGGAGTTAACCAATTCTTACAGGGGCAGGGGCAGTATCGTACTTTCATCCTGATTCTGCATGGGAAATAATCCTTAGAAAAATGCCTCATGCAAGATTCGAAGGCGGGGCCTCTATGGTTGAGGGGGCAGTATGCTTACCACTACACCGTATCTCCTGTTGACGTTATAATGTCCTTTTCTAGATTCAATATTATACCCCATGTTCATACACCTATTGTGAGTATAGCCCTGACTGCACCCCTTTCTCCTTTGGCTTCTAATTTTGCAAGCTCCTGGGGGCTTCACAAAGTTGCCTCTCGTGGTCTTCTGATATTGGTTGAGAGGGGCAATAGGACTCTTCAACTTGGGTGTAGTGTCGTGAGTCTCTGATCAACATAGACGTAATGCAGAGGTCTACAACGAAGGTGGCAAATGTAGAATACTTGCCCCTGTTTCAGTGGTAGAGTGTGGTGATGTAATTAAAACGCTTTCTTTAAGACCTCACTAGGGGATGTCTCTGCTCCTGCTGAGGCTCGTTGGAAGCTACTTATCTAATATAAACATATCTCAGGGTGGCTTAGGAATTTTAAGGAGCCTTACGAGGTATCTTCTACAAGGATGACATGCGCAAAGTGCTTCGACACCTAGGTCCTCCTTCAGCCACTCCTCTCCGAATTTACCCTCTGCCTATCTCCTGATCGTTGAGGTCTAAATTGAGTTCCTACAGGGGCAGTGTCATGTGGTTGGAGAGGGACCTCCTTCCCCTGTTTCTCTCTGTTTTGGCTAAAGGAGAAAAATTCGAATGTAGGGGACATCAATCCATTCCCTGATTCACCCTGATTTGAGTACATGGTTGTTCGAGTGTAGGGGGGAAGGTTATGCAATTAATGCAGAACGTGGCCACAGGATCAAGCTTCCCTGAAACAAAGATTCTCCCTTCCTCTAAAGTGAGAATCAATTTAAGTGAGGTTCATTCGTTCCCTCCTAGAGGTTCCCTCCCCTGGACATTTGAGGGGAACACAGTGGTGCCAAGATAACAATTTCACCTTATCTAATTTCCTTATTTTGTTTGGGCACCTAACCACCACTAATGTTCTATGTAATCTTGCACATTCAGATTTCAGTTCAAGCATATCAGAAGAGAACCATAAACCGAAGATTCTTGTTTTACTCATGGGTTTTTCTTTGGACTATATCAATTATGCGCACAGATCAGCTCTTTTTATCAAGAAGAGGGAATTACATCTAGCTTAACCTTCAACATTTAATCTACTTCTTGAATCCAGATTACAGAAAATTCGAGTGCCTTAACTCAGAATTTTATCAGGAAGCGGGAGCAAATGCTTAGCCTAACCCTCAATGTTTTAGCATGTTATTCAAATCAAATTTCAGCATAATGCAATCAGAGGTTCAAGCAAGGGTTAACCAATTCTTGGTTCTTATTCATATCGTCAATCTTCAGCATAATTCTTATGATCAGAACCAGTCATTACTAACCTGAATTCGTCAAAGAATCTTGCGTTCTGATGGAAGGATCCTTCGTCCCCAGTTCAGGTTCGTGATGTCGATCTTGACGCTGTGCTCCCGAGACTCTGCTATTCTTCTTCTCTGCTATCCTCCCTCTCTCAATTCACTCGTCTCTCCTGATGCTTTCTCAAAGTCAGCCCCCCAAAAGAAGCCCTCCCTCAAGGTTTCTCCCTTCTTTTATAACCTCAGCCAGACCTTTTTATTTTTCGCTTTTGTTTTTTTATTATATTATTATTTTTTCTTTTTCTTTTTTTTTTCGCTCGCTTTCTGTTTTAAATTTAACTAATTCTGTTTTTGTTTTAACTATTTCTGTGTTTATCTTCTTTATGTTTATTATTTAACTTAGTATTAGTTTCTTGATTAACTTTATAATTGGGGGGGACCTCGGACATAAATGGATGTTTACAGTTTATATTATTCTCTTATAATTTTCTAACCATTATTGAGGTAATATGTTTATAATCCCATATAATGTTTTTTAACTTTTGTTTTGGATTTCCTGATAGGGATGAAAAAAAACTGAGCCGAGTTAGACTTTTAGTGTTCAAGTCTAACCTATTTGAAAATTTTAAGACCTAAGTTTGAGTATGTTACCTGTTATAATTTTTGTTGTTGTCAAGGTTTGACCTATTTAAAAGTATACAATACAAAAAAGGCCAATAAATATGCTTGAAACCTATATAAATGATTGATTAAAAAGACCTAAACCTTAAAGCTAATTTGAATTAGGTTTTAAATGTTCAAGTCTAACTTATTTTAAAATTTTGAGACCTCAGTCTAGGTTTATTACTTGTTATAGACATTTTTTTTATTGTCAAGTTTTGACCTTTTTGAAAGCCTACAATACAAAAAAGGTCAATAAATTTAAAATTTATATAAATAATTGATTAAAAAAGTTTAAATCTTAGAGTCAACATGATAAGAGATTCATAAGGTTTAACTAATTTTAGAGCATATATATATATTAAACACTAATTATATACAAATATAATAACATATAGAAAAAAATATAACATATTCACATAACACACATACACTTAACATGCGCACATGTATATATAAATTTTGATACACATAAAAGTTAAAGTAAAATATAAAATACTTATTTTAAAATTAAAGTAACGTATACAATTCTGATAATAAGCATTAGAGAGTTTCACAAATATAAGATTTCTTTTGTTTAAAATTAAAAATTTAAATTTTTAACAAATTATGCAAATATATTAATATTATTATAATAAATATATAATATATAATATATAAAGATAAATATGTTTCTAATTACGTTAAATAAATTTTTTAATAAGCTTAAGTCTAATTTATTTATCTAAAAAAGTATTTTAACAAGCTTGAATTTGTCTATTCATTAAATAAACCGAGTCAAATTAAATTTTAAACAAGTTAAGCAATAGATTCCTGTTGAACAATCTTATTTATTTTCATCCCTAGCCAACAAGATAAGTTTTATTCATAACCTTAGCTATAAAATTTTAGAATATGTATAATGAATACTAAGTATGTATAAATATAATAACATATAAAAAATAATAACGCACATATATATATATATTTATATACACATAAAAATTAAAATAAAATATAAAATATTTATTTTAAAATTAAAATAATATACACAACTCTTATAATAAACATTAGAAAATTTTATAAATATAGAATTTTTTTCGTTTGAAATAAAAATTAAAAATTTTAATAAATTATATAAATATATTAATATTATATAAATATAATATATTAAAATAATTATGATAAATATAAATATATACTATAAATATATAAAGATAAATAAACTTTGAATAAGTTTAAAATTTTTTAATAAACTTAAATCTCACTTATTTATCTAAATTTTTTTTAACATGTTCGAGTCTTTATATTTATTAAATAAGTTGAGTTACAAATTTATGTTAGACGACCTTCTTTATTTCTATTCTATTTCTTACATATTTATTTATATTATTTTAATATAAAAATATTTTTATTATTTATTAAAAAGAATTTAATTTTTAATTTTATTTTATTTTTAATAAAAATATTTATAATTTGAAAATTTATTATAAAAATTAAAAATATTATATATTAAATTTTAAAACAATTATAATATTTATTACATTAATTACAAAATGACTGTTCCAAAATCTTGTTATAAAATTCTTTTTCTATATCAATAATTCTAACTTTTAATTAAAATATAATACATTTAAATATTATTTTTAATAAAAATTTTGAAAAATAATTTTTTTTTAAATATGATAATCTTTGTGTTACCTACCATATAATTTAAAATTGAAAATGTTGATTTAAAAAATTAAAAATTAAAAATTAAAAAAAGTTAAAAATTTCTAAAAATAAAGAGACATTGGTAGAACCTGCCACATATTCATGCTTACCAACCGACACGTACCCTGTATAATGTACCAAATCCACGATAATCCTATCCATCACCGTTATCCCCGTTTCCTTTTTTTTTTTTTTTTCAAAAAACTTGAATGCTGTGATTTGTGGGTCATGTTGATTGAATAATTAAGTGGGCTGGATCAGAGAGAGTGGGCTATTGGAAGGAGTAGATAGTAAGATTGTGGATGAAGGACACGTAGGCCTTCTCTTCTTACAACTTCTCATCCCTCAGGCACACAACACTTACACCACCTTCTCTCTCCCTTCCTTCTTTGCCCTTTGCCCTAGGCCACCACCTCAGATCTGTTCCCTCCATTTCCAGTAAGCTTCTCTCTCTCACCCACTTTAGATTATGCAATACTTCACCCTTCCGTTTTCTCAGATTTACTCATGTTTCCTTTTTTATCTTCTGCTTCATAAATACTTGGTGCAATTAATAGCTTAACAGAGTTGGGTTAGTAATTAGGTATCTCACGGTTTCGTCCATTGTTAAGAATTGATTTTATTAGCTGAATTTATTTATTATTGTGGACACTTCCGTTTTTTTTTTTGAAACTATTGTGTCTGATAGCATGGTCTATCCTTGCTTTATGAATCTTAGATCTTGGATTTTATCTTTTTTTTTTTTTCTAACATACTAGAGTTTTGGTCAGGTTGCAGTGAGTGTATTCGAAATTAACCGGGAATTTGGTGTTTAAATTGAAAATACTGTGTTGAATTAAGGATTTCTGCGGACATGTAGAGAGTTCGGTGTGTATCTCTCTCTAACAGGATGGTCCTTTGACGGGAAAGGATCCAAATCCCACTCTATATTTGATGTACGTAGTGGTTGTTTCTTGATTCAGTTTCTTACGGATCTGCAATATGTTCTCTTCAATTTATAGTGAACCATAGGTTTTAGTAGTTTTTTTTGTTGCTTTCCTCTTATACCACCAGGTTGACATCACCCATGAGAGACAACGCAAATTATTGTGAATCATGATGCAGACTTTAGATTTTTTAATTTTTTAGATACCAATGTGTATGCATGAATTACTAAGGTACAACCTCCCCCCGCCCTATCCTAATTGCTTGTTTGACTAATGGAAATGAATTTGTAATTATTTAATGTTTGAGAACTTTTTCTCTTCAAAGCCTTGTTATAACTTAAAAGGGCTAATTATCTTCTAGGTTCTACTGAAGCAAAAGAATATTTAAGCGGTTTCCTTATTCTAATTTTATTTTATACTTAGTTGTTCCTTATTTGTCTACACCTGAAATTCTGCTGATGGAGCATTTTAATCTATTTATAATTCTTATTCAATGTTCTCCTATGTGAGTGGAGTCCCTTTCACGGTATTTTGGTTCATTTAATTTGAAAGATCGAGCTCAGTTAGTAAGAATGTATTGTGTAAAGGTAATTGCTATGAATGGTTTTTGTTTGCTGCATGAACTTCTTATTCACTCTGGAGTTCTGCAAACAAGCGTGAGTATGTACACACAAAAAAAAATAAAATAGAAAGGATTATAATATAGCTAAGATTGTGTCAGCAAAAGGTTAATTATTGGTCTCGAAGTTTACACCTTGTATCCTAGGATGATAATTATAGATGCCGTTTATAAACTGCTCAATTGGTTAATGGCTATGTTCTCCAGGCTTTATTTGTATGGATACTTTGGGTGACCTGAGGGTTATGTATTCTGATTATTGGTTTTGTGGCAATTATTTGGATTGGACTGAATTACATTTTTGATAAAATCGTATTTTTTACAACTAAAGTGTTCATTCTTTTGATACCTAAACAAACACATTTCTCTTATATGACTATCTTCTAAGTTTGTTCTGCAATCCAAATCCAGGCTGTTTTTTCTTTTTTGGAAATTGATAACAAGTTAACAAAGATGTGAATTCATTTCCCTGTTGTCTTTTGTTGGAAATGTGTGCTTTTTTCTCTTACTTTTCCTTTGTTGTATTCATTCTGTTTTGGGAGTATTCCTTTTCCCCCTGCATTGTATTCCTTGTCTCTCTTTCTCAACAAAGTTTTCTTTTATGCTTTTTCTTGGAATAAAAGCATAACAAGCTGTGGAATCTGTAGTTTGCACGATTGCTCTTAAACTGAATTCTATTAACACTTTGGACCTTTGCAGGTGCATCCCATTTTAGCTTTTGAGGCATCACTAGCACAGTTAATACTGAATATGGAGCTGAGTTCTATTAAAGAAGCTTTTGATCGTGTTACTAAGAAGCAAAAGTTATCTAGTTCCAAGACTCAAGAAGTGATTGATCAGATCCGACAGGATATCGGGAGTGTTTTAGACACGCTACAGTCAATGAATAACACTGACCATGAACATGATTATAAAACTGTCCTGAATGAGCTTAAGGCCAGCTTACTTAAAATTGCTCCACTTAGTCAAATGGAAGGTACACAAAAGGAGTTAAATGTAGCACTCAGCAAGTACGGGAAACTTCTTGAGAAATATTTCAACCCTGATATATCCAAGGCTTACAGAAATATTGATATTGATATACATACATTAAACCAAATAATTGCCAGCCATTTTTATCGTGAGGGCCTTTTTGATATAGGGGACCAGTTTATGAGTGTGGTTGGACAGCCTGAATCTGCTGCGGTTATGAAATCTCCATTCTTAGAAATGTATCAAATACTTGAAGCCATGCACAATGAGAACCTGGAGCCAGCTCTCAAATGGGCTGCCACTAATTGTGAAAAACTCGCTCAAAGTGGATCTGACATTGTATTGAAACTCCACTCAATGCAATTTGTGAAAATACTGAGAAATGGAAGCAGAGATGAAGCTCTTCATTATGCTCGAACTTACATTTCTCCTTTTGCTACCAGTCACATGGCTGATTTCCAGAAACTTATGGGCTGTCTTCTATGGGCCGGAAAGCTTGATCGGTGTCCATACCGTGCATTACTATCCCCATCTAACTGGGATAGGTTGGCTGAGGAACTTAAAAGGCAGTTCTGCAATCTTTTGGGACAGTCATATAACAGTCCATTGAGTGTGACTGTAGCAGCAGGCGTCCAGGTATTGCCACCTCTCCTTAAATTTATGACTGTCATGGCGGGGAAGAAGCAGGAATGGCAGTCTATGAACCAGTTACCCGTGCCAGTTGAATTGGACCGTGAGTTCCAGTTCCATTCTATTTTTGTTTGTCCTGTCTCAAAGGAACAAGCAACTGAGGATAACCCTCCAATGCTGATGTCCTGTGGCCATGTCCTCTGCAAGCAATCTATCTTGAAGATGTCCAAAAATAGCACAAAAGTATTTAAGTGCCCATATTGTCCCTTCGATATTGATGCTGCACAGTGCAAGCAGCTATATTTCTGATGATGGATTTGTATGAAACTCTTGTATAAATTGGATCATGTGTTAGCATAGGTGTACCCGTGTATGGCGATTGCAAAAGTCCATGCCTTGTGATGTCTGTATGTTTCGTAAATTTGTTGTAAATAGAAATTCTTTTTAATTTGGATATGACCGGCAAGTTCTTCATCAATACAAGCAATCATTTCAATAAGCTCTGATAACCCAGTGAAGTTGGGAATAAATGGGAACTGCTCATTATATGCATGGTATGTTGAAGATGCAGAAAGAGAAAAAGAAAAATATTCTTTTAATATTATTAGAAAACTTGTGATATTTATATACGCGGAGTAGATTTGAATTGAATTAGTTATAATGATGTAATTAATTAATTAATTAATTTGGTTTGGGTTGCTAGTTTTGGGTTGCTAGTGTGTGGCGTGTCATTTGATTTGATTATTATTCTTGTAAGTTGGAGGATGATAGAAGTTGATCAATTTTAGCTTGAATATTATGGTGTGAAAGAGATAGGATACAAAGTTTTTGTAAAAACATCAAGGAGCTGGTTATGGGTGGATAGAGAAAGTAATTTCATCAAGTAATTAGTGTAGCGTTCATGAACTATATGATAATCAATGTCAATGTCAAGATTTTTGGTGCGTTTATGGAATACAAGGTTAACAGTAATGGAAAGTGCTTTATGATTATTATATGATTATCGTAATATAATACAACATTGCGAGAACAAGTGATATTAAGATCATGAAATTGATAGGTTAGCCATTGAAGTTCACAGGTAACGATCATGAAGTTGATAGATTAGCCATTGAAGTTCACAGGTAACAGAAGTATGAGTTCTATACTTAGTTTTTGATGATGATCTAGTTACGATGGATTGCTTCTTGGAATGTCAACATATAAGAGATTTGTCAAAGAAGAAACTATACCTGGTTATAGATTGTCTTGAATCAAGATAACCAGCCCAATCAGTATCACTAAAGCTAAATATATTAATATAAGAGGAGCGAGGGAAATATAAGCCATGACCTGGGGTTCCTTTGAGATAACAAAGCACGTACATAGTCGTTGATGATGAGTGATTACGAGGTGAGCTATAAATTGGCTTAGTTGTTGTACAACAAAAGTAATATCGGATCTTGAGTTATGAAGTACAATAAGGGTCCAATGAGTCGACGATAGGAAGGGATATCGTGATATGGTTTAGTAGTATTGTGATGGAGGTGAGACCCAGCAGCTAATGGAGTGGGTGCAGGCTTGCATCCAAGTATGCCATTATCAGTAAGCAAATTAAGGCAATATTTGCACGGTGTTAGAGTAAGACCAAATGAGGAACGAGTAATTTTTAGTCCTAGAAAATATTTAAGTTTTTTTAGATCCTTTATTTTGAATTGTTCATGAAGAAGTATGCGAATGAAGACAATGTCATTGACATAGACTAATAATATAGTGATGCCAGTTATTGTATGACGTATAAAAAGGGAATGATTTGAGTAGGCATGATGAAAACCACAGTGAATGAGCAAGGATGATAATTTTCCTTACCACTTTCTACTTGCTTGCTTAAGTTCGTAGAGTCACCTTTTCAACTTGCAGACTTTGTTGTGAGAGGAAGTGGTTAAGCTTGGAGGGAGAACCATATACACGTCTTCGCACAAATCATTGTGGAAAAAGACATTGTTCACATCAAGTTGTTGAACATGCCAGTTGTGGATGGTAGCAAGGGCTAGAATTACTTGAATGGTGGTAAATTTGGTGATTGGAGAGAAAGTCTCAAAGTAGTCGAGTCCCTCGATCTAATTATACCCTTTGGCGACCAACCAAACCTTGTATCTTTCAATTGTTCCATCAGAGTGGTGCTTAATCTTGTAGATCCATTTGTTTCGAAATGGAATCACATTTTCTAGAAGATCAATGATATCTCAAGTATCATTTGCTTCAAGTGCTTGTAGTTCATTTCTCATAGTGTCTACCCAACATTGAGATTGGCAAGTTTCGTGCTAAGTGAAAGGTTCAATTTTCTGAGATAGTGTAGCAATGAAAGCATTATGTGTAGGAGATAAATTTTGATATAAGAGGTAATTGGAGAGAGAATATCAAGTAGAAGTGTTGTAGCAATGATAATCACCAAAATGGAAAGACATCTTTTTTGATTGTAGATTGGGGTTTTTCCATTACTATACTAGTGTTGAAATCAAACTAATTTCTCTTGGAAGATCAATAGTGGTAGTCAAGTCATATGTTGTTTGATTATCAATATAACATCATCCATGAGTTTGATGATTAAGGTAAGGAAAGATCAATTCATGGAATATAGCATGCTTCGAAGTTAAGATTTCTTTTGTATTATCATACATTGTATACCCTTTTGTTCCATGCTTATAGCTAATGAATACACATTTTTGGGCTCGAGGATCACACTTGGATCGATGAGACATGTTTGTAGAAGCATGACATAGGAATCCGAATCCCTTTAACTCAACAAGGCAAGGTGACTTATTATATAACAATTAAAAAGGGAATTTTTGATCTATAATTGGGGATGGAACTCTATTCATGAGACAAATAACATGAGTAACAACATACCTTTAGGAACATTTTGATAGTTTGGATTGAAAAAGTAGAGCTCGAGTAATGTTAAGAATATCTTGATGTTTTCGTTCAACACGCTTATTTTGTTGGGTGTTTTTATGCAGCTCGTTTGGTGCAAAATTCCATGTGAATCATATAGTTCATTGAGCATGAATTCAGTTCCACTATCAGAATGAATTTGTTTAATCATGGCTGAAAACTGAGTTTCTATTAAATTGACAAACTTGTGTACGTGCCTTGGTGTTTTTGAAAAGTCTCATTAATACTATCTAAGTATATTATGAATAATCATCTATAATTGTAAGAAAATATATGTAGCCATTCAATGACAATGTAGAAAATGGTCCCTATATATCAATGTGAATTAATTCAAAGGAAGTAGATGCTTTATTTGAATTTATTTTGAATGGTAATCTTTTCTGTTTACTTGACATACTCACACACTATGTCTTTACCTACTACAATCTCTAGACAAAGTTCTTTTATTACACCAAATCTTTGAGCTAATACATGACCAAATCAAAGGTGCTAAATCAATGAGACTGATTTGGAATTAATGACAGGGGAGTTGATTATGGGGTTTTCTTTTTAATTTGAAGAGATGTAGTATAATCCATCAAAGCACTTACCCGAACCCTGCACTTTTGATTCTGAATGATACAACCATTAATTGTGAATAAGACTTGACATTTAGAAGTGCCTATACGTTTGACAATAGAAATCAAATTTAGCATGAACTGAGGTATGTAAATTGACTTATGTAATGCCATTATGTGATTTAGTTGGACCTCTCCTATAATTTCTGCTAATACTGAATTTCTATTTGGGAGCTTGCCTAGTATTGTTTTATCAAGTTGTGTGTAAGATTTGAACAATTCTAAATCTCTACAAACATAGTCAATAGCACCTAAAGAAGAATCCATCCTTTGGATTGTGTAATTAAAGAATAAATACTATGATTACCTTCCTTTGCTTTTGTATAAACTGTGGTACAAGTGCTACCTTGATTAAGCTCATAATGCTATCATATTCAACCTTAGTAAAAATTATTGAGCTATCCTTTTCTTGAGTTTTTTTTTTATTTCTTATCCTTCACTGATGGTAGCTCTAACATTGACATTGGATGTCCCTTTAAATTTCAGTCCAGGAAGGTATCCATTCTTTTTGTAACAAACTTTTATTGTATGTCCCACTTTACCACAGTAGGTACATACCTTGGTGCCTCTTCCTCCATTAAATGATTCATGCCCTTTGCCATATGACCTTTTTATCTACTACATTTATTGAAACTTCAGCTTTCTCCATAGGTATGATTCCGCTTTGGCAATCATGTAGTAATACCATAGAAAAGACTCTATTGATTGATGGTAAATGATAGGGTAACATAACTTGCGATTTAATAATTGAGAAGTGCTCATTTAATCCAGTTAAGAACCCGATAATGTAATCTTGATCTTGATATCGCTTGAAGTTTCTTCCGGCATCACACTAACGTTTCACATTGCATACACATTCTTGCAAGGACCGACACTGTTCTAACTCCTACCAAAGTACCTTGAACTTTATGAAATATGATGTAACTAAAAGTGAACCTTGCTTGAAGGTGAAGATTTCTTGTTGAAGCTCGGAAATTCTAACAAGATCACCTTGAGAGAATCGCTCCTTAAGATCTTTCCACATATCTGTTGCTGAATCAATAAACATAATATTCTGTGCAATATGTTGGAACATAGAATTCAAGATCTAAGAAACTATCAAATTATTACAATGTTCCTATACCTCATGCATAGGATCAAACTTATCAAGTGTGGACAATGTTCCATCTAGAAATTTGAATTTATTCTTGGAGATCATCAATCTCTTCATTGATCCGGTCCAAGTGTGATAATTGTTCCTAGTCAAGATTGGATTAGCCATCACCATTAATGAATTTTCAATAGCATGTACGTAATATGAACTAGAGGGATTTTGTTTCGGATCCTCTGTTATAACTGGAGTGTACTGACTCAGAAATGAAATTCTGACACCATCAAAGTAAAACTAAAAACAAATAGGAACTGCGTACGGTATGCATGGTACACAGAAGATGCAGGAGAAAATGAGATAGAAGAATATTTTTTTATATATTATTAATTTTTTTTGATATTTATATACAAATAGAGTATATCTAAATTAATTACTATGATATAACCAATTAACTAATTTAGTTTAATTTGCTGGTGTGTGGTGTGTGATTTGGTTATTAATAACCCCATAAATTGGACTTTCCTTTCCCCTTGTGATAGTGGCTAAACTACGACAGTATACTCCATTACAACATGCTTCCATTTTACAACTTACCTTACGTGAAGTTATCAGCATCATAATTAAAAAAGATGTTAAAAACACGAGGGTAGTGTAAAGGCATGTCGAACACAACTTTCATTTTTTGTTATCCTTCATGGACAGGTATTTAACAGAAGCATAATTAACATCATATGACCATATTACAATTTTTCTTAAGAAAATTGGCCCAGTATTGTTGATACGGTTCCATCACCATGCTCTTCGAAGGAACAATAAGTAAACCATATGTCTTTGTTATGATTCAAGTCTCAAGTCATAATACGCGTTAAACTAATAATTTCTTAGCTTGACAAATCTATCAATCACAATAATGTAATTAGAAAAATAATAATAATCTAAAATGATTCAATTTTTTGATGTATCAAAATTTTAACAAAGTTTTCTTTGATATTTTTAACATTATAAAAATATATGTGGAAGCCGGGAGCAGGTGAGATAAAAATGTTAGGCTGGACTCTTGATACCACCAATTGCATTGTTGATTTGGATACAACAGCTGGTCAGAGGCAGAGCTGGAGCATTCTTTAAAGGGTTGTTTGCGAAGGAGATTTTAGATAAAAAAAGAAAAAAGAAAAAGGAGGAGGATAGAAATCTTTTAATTTGATAATTTTTTAAAACAAAATATATCAAATAATAGATTAGCATGAGTTTAATAAATTAACTCTTTTTTTATCATTACAAATGAAATATTATTTTTTTAATTTAAGAATAAAAAACTTACCTTTCCTTGCTTTCCTCTAAAGAAAAAAATCTCTTTCCAAATAATAAGCAAAAATTTTCGTAATGTTTTAACTTGAAAGTAGAAGTTTAAAGTGAAAGGAAAGAAATTATAAATATTTTATTTTAAATTATGAGTCATAGCTTGTTTATAAAAGGAAATTAAAAAATTGTATGTTAAACTTATATTAATACATCATTTTATTTTAAAAATATAAAATTAAATTTTTTATGAAGAATGAAAAATTTGTCATTTTTTTTCTTTTAAAATTTAACTTTCAAATATAACCGTGATATAGGAAAATTCAGTGTAGCAGTGACTAGAAAAGATAAATTTTGAGAAAATATTTTAAAAAGGTTAAATAATAAATAAAACAAAACTCGAATCATGGTTATTATTTTTAAAAAATTCTTCCTTTTGACTCCTACTACTGGTCCTAAATAAAACATCTAAGTTGTTCATTTTTTCAAACTATACATCAATTCTACTTTATAATGACCGTGCTCAAAAACATTTTGAAAGCATTTGAGAGTCTTAATTTAATTAGAATAATTTAACATAGATCAATATTATTTGCGAGTATGCATGATTGTTACTTTTATGTGTTATTACTGATTATTCAATTAATGTTTATTTTTGAATATTTTGTGTAAATATATTATGACTCTTTTGACTCGGTATGTTTCTACATACATTTTTTGTCCCCTTTTAATTCTTCACCTTCATCCCTTGCTTCCATATCCTTCTCAGCTTATAACAATAGTTAAGTTTTTGGGCTTGGTTGTATACAAGATCTGAAACAAACTTTTACAGGCATCCCCATAGACGTCTTCATACAGAGAACTAATATCTAAAACTCTGTCAATGATATCCAGATTTTGAAATATTCAGTGCTTGGAGCCTTCTACATAGGAGATATCATGTGGGAACGCTTCTTGATTTTAATTATGATTCACCTAAATAAAATCTCTGTAAAAAAGTATTTATGTATTGTTTAGGAAACTTATATTCATATATTGTTAATTTGCTTAAATTTACACCAACTTAAAGTTGAAGTGTCATTGTAAATATCTTATAGCATTTGTATGCTCGTGACTTTTGACGAGGATAGTTCTTACCATTCTTATTGAAGGTTTTAAACTTGATTCAATTTCACTTTTGTTACTTTTTTTATTATTTTCATAATTTATTATGTTTAACTTATTTTTTTAATCAATTAAATAATTATCTATCCACATAGGTATAACATTATAGTTTATTATACTTTATCACTTGAGAATTTAGTACACTTGCCAGTATCACTCTGAGTCTTATCACAAAATAACCAAAAACATTTAGATCTATCCCATAATTGAGGCTAACTAAATAAAATAAACAATCTTTTTGTCAAATTAACAATGAATGTGCTGTAACCCTATAAAAAATAGTTCTATATTTCTCATACTAAAATATAATGCATGTTATAACCTAAGTTATCAACCACAAACCAATTCAAATTTCTAAAAGAAATTAGAAGGATTACAATGCGAAGGGTGCAAATGTTAATTCATGAAATAAAAAAGTAAATATGATATAAAGAAAAATCAATTAACAAAAGTGTCAACCTAAAGTATTTGAATGATGGTAAGTGGTGGTAAGATGCTTTTTTAACTCAAAAAAATTCTTTGCATGGCTGATTGAACACAAGGTCTACATCCTTTTGTAGAAGCTTGGAGATGGTTAATGCATATAACCAAAATTCTTGATAAAATGTGAGTAGAATCTTGCATGGCTAAAAAAAAAAAACGAGCTTCCTATGCAGAAATAAGGTAAGATAAAGAAGTAATAATATCTACATTGGTTTATTAATCTCTAAGATGATATTAGAAACTAAGTATCTTGACAACATACCTTCTTTGTTATTATGAAATGAAACTTTTAAAAATTCAAAATAAAGTTAGTTGCATAGTCTAAAGAACTTCCTCTTAAAGCAAAAATTTCTAAAGAACAATTGAATATGATCTTAAATTTTCCTTTAGGTCATTGCATGTGAAAGTAACTTAAAAATTCATCTGGAAAATAATAATTAACTTTTCCTACCAATTTCTCCAAAACTTGATTTAGGAGGAAACGAAGAAAGTAGTATTTATGGATAGCTATATGGATTTTCTAATTACTTTACACCTTAGTAAAAATAATTTATTATTTTATTTATTTATCATAATAAATCTATTTTTTTTAAACCACTTGTACTTGGGATGTCTCTTTCACTATCTTAGATGGAATAGTTAATTAATTTTACCAAAAGCTTGCTTACTTTCTTTTTAACCACATCTAAGTATGTTGGGCTTCATACATTTTTGGAATTATTTGAATGGTCTAATTTTTTTTAAGCAAGACTTTATACTTGCATATAAAAAGGTTGATGCTTAAAATATCTATAAAAGTCTAGTCGATGGCTTGTTTGTGAATTCTCAAAAAGTTTGCAGCAATTTCTCTTCTTAATTTCATGGAAAGTTATTTATTACAATCAAAAGAAGATTTTTATTTTCTTTTAAATAAGCATATTTTAGATTATTAGGTAACTTATTTTAAATTTAATGAAGGTGGTTGTCATAACATCCTAAAAATAAATATTGATTTTATGTTTAATTCGTTCATTTGATTTCATTATTAGTTTGTTATCTTATTATGCAAAATATTTGAAAAATACTTATTAGAAAAAAAACATGGTAATTTTTTTTAAAACTAACATTTTGATATAAAATGCAAGTCTTGTTGATATAATTTTGTGTTAGTAAATAAATTGCTATGCATCCTTGTGAGTGCACATATTATTATTTTTACAAATTACTCCCTTTGTCTCATTTGTCTCTCATCAACAGTAAAACAAATTAAACATAAATCATTAATACATATACAAGTTTTATATAATTATACAATCTTTTTTACACACGCATAATAGTTTTGGGCACTAAGACCTTTACATAAACTTCATTGCATACCATATTTACATACATATTTAATTTATATTCTAGTACATGAACTAACTTAGAACTACATAATAATAACTAGGATGCTTGCATCCAAATATTTATAGAAATTTACATTGTGGGTATGATAACTTCAATTTCTTCTTCCTTGAAACAACAATAGAGGGAATAGCAAACCTTCCCAGGCCTAGTGATGGAAACGCTCCTGCCACACATTCTAATCCGTAGACATGAGGACTAAACATATGAAGAAATATGTTAGTGTGATGGAGTTCGTGGGTCTATATCTCCCTTTGAGGAAGAAGATTCCTTAATCGTGATAGTCCGTTGTCTTCTATAACTAGGAGGAGATGGAAAAGCTCCATTAGGATGAAAGGCCTTCAAGGGAATTACGAAACTCGTTGTTATAAAGTTTGGACTTAAGACTTTTGAAATGAAAAGATGTCCCAACAAAAAGTAAATCCTCGCTTGGGTTGTGATTAAGAGCCTGTGGAGGTTAGCTGACCAATCCACATTATTAATGTCTATGAAGATCACCACCATCACGAATGACATGTTGTTCATCTAGGAAGAAAGTGAGAAGATAAGGAGTGAAAAAATAAGTTTCTCAATAGGATTCTACTTTACTTCTAATATTATCACTTTCAACCCAACTACTTCAATTTATTAAAAAATCATGTCATGCAAACCATATTGATTTTAATCTTTCAAAAACTCTTACTGAAGTGAGTTATTTTTAAAATAGAAAACAACCATTAACACATAAACATGTAATTTTATTAAGTCCCATAAACCTTTGGGATCTTATTATAGAAATTATTTGACTCGTTTTTTTTTCTATATCCTACATAGTATCTTATTCAGTTTCTACTCCACACCTTCAAAGAATTCTTAAGAAATAGACATACAGTATAAATACCCAAGCAATATCTTCTCACTAGCTCTGCTACTCTACCTTTTATTCTTAAGGATATGAGCTTATGCCTAGATGGTCATCATTATCTCATAATAGGTGAAGACGCCTTTTGCCTTCACAATAGAAGGATTTATTGAGAATCCTTTGTCTCCTCTTTAGCAGGACTTGTCCCTTAGATGTGCAGAAGGCATAATAAGAGTAGATTAAATTTTCACATAGTTTACTTTAATGATCCCATAAAACATTTAGGTTCATTTTAAAAGATTACAGATAATCATGCATGCTTAATCAATATCCAATCAAAATGCTATGCACATTTAGATCTCAAATTCTATCACAACATCAATCATACATGATTATCATACATATCATCATTCTTTAAACATTTATAAGCATTCATCATTCAACTCACATTAGACATTATGCATTCATAAAGCAACACAAGTTGGCTTATCAATCAATCTTGGATAACATAATTACATCCACCCATATATGTCCAACTTGTTTAACTCATAACATTTTATGATGAATCACTGATGTGGGCTTAATCTACTCAACCTTCTACCCCTCAACCTTCCCTTTTCTCAAAGTTCAATTTATTTCACATAATTTTTTAAAAAACTTAAAGATTTTTTCTTTAGGTGGATGAATGGTATTTCTTTTTATTTTTTGTACATTTCAATTTACATGTCTTATGCATAAACTAATCATACTATGTTTAAAGGTTATGTATTAGCAAGTTTTTAACTTATTTATGCTAATTTAGTTATGCATGGATGAATGATACACATGTCATTGCCAAACTTTATTTAAAGTCTTAATCCTTTACTTTTACATAACAAAGCTTATTAATGTACCTAGACCAAATTTTCAAACTCATTCCTACTTACTTAACTTTAGGTGGCAAAATGCATGTCTTTGGTTTCTATGGCCTTCTAGTTCTCTTTTCTTTATCTTAGAAGATAATTTTTACTAATTGAAGTCTATATAATTAATTATTATCTAACTTAGAAATTTTTTAGACTTTGTCCTCGCACTTGAAGGAGGTGACCAAATGGTCTATTGTAGATTTCCAACCCTATGGTTTATCCAAATTACTCATTTTATGCATGTTTGAGTTTAGACTTAAGTCATAGTGAAAAATTTAACTTCCTTTCACTAACTTAGCTATCATGGCCAAATGGACTTCCTACCATTTTCTAAAACTTCTTGCACTTTTAATTATTTATGCTTATATGCCAAGGATGCTTAATTAATTCTAATTAAGAATTTAAATTCCTTCTTGTCTAATTAACCTTTAGGTGGCTAAATGCCACTCCTAGTGTTCAAGGCATCAAATTTCATCTTTATTTGACCTAAGTTGATGAATCCTTCTAGTTGGAGTTTAGGCCATAAATGTTACCAAGTTTAGTTAATTTTAAGGCGTCTCTTCTATTCCTCAAGGTCATGGTTGAATGTCCCTTTTTCCTCCTCACAACTCCATAACTCATTTTTAATTACCAACTTATGCATCCTTGAAATTTAGCTTAAGTTTTAATTATGGATTTCACTTGATTTCATCAATTTTGGCTACTATGGACCTAGCCACTTCTAAAATTTTCTTACACATTCAATTATTCCCATATACTTAATGAAGGTTATTAATGCATCATTAACCAAATTTTAAGCTCATTTTAGTTTTATTAGTCTAAGGTGATCAATTGCACACCTAGTAAGTTTTAGGATATTTAACTCAATTTTTCTTCTTTTAAAATTTAGTTCACACCATTTATAACTTAATTATATAATTTGTATTATTTTTAGAAGTTTTAAGAAATATTATCCTTAACTTAATTTGTGTGGTCAAATACTCCCCTTTGAGTTTCCAAGGTCACCTTTTAAAATTTCTTCTCATAAAACCTTGGTTCCATAATTCTTGTAACACCTTAAGCACTTGATTCACACAATATTTGTCCAAGCTCCTTAGCTTGGGTCATGGTCAAAGAGAGTCATAGGTGTCTTATGAAGCTTGTTCCATTTTTTATCCCAAAATTTCAACTTTCACTTAATAGTTTTTAGATCTATTCCCAAAACAAGCTTTTGAGACTTATGATTTAATTTTTCTTAGAGACTTGTAAGTATTTTAGTCCATGGTTTCAGATATGGATATTTTTTCACATAAGTTCACAATAGTAAGAAAATCAATTTTCAAGTTTTAAGTATAAAAATCTTCAAGATAGCATTTTTTTTCAAGACAACTAAGTGTAAACCCATAAGATCTACTCCAAGATCCATCCATCTTCTATTTCAACACTTTAAAAATTTTCCTCATGACCTCTCAAAATTGTCCATAGCATCAAAATTGATTTTTAATGAATTTTAATCAATTAAATTACTTCTAAGGTGCCTAGAAGCACTTTAATCCGTCCAAACTTCATTATAACTTTTAAAAGTCATTAAAAAGTGGGAAGACTCATTTTGAACCGTTCAAAGGAAGCCTTGATTCCTCACGAGTCCAAAAAATAAAAAAGAGATATATAAGTCTTAGAGAAAGGATTCATAAAAAGGAGAAAATCAACCATGAAAAGTAAGATTTAAAACTTAGAAGACAAAGTTGAAAATCTTACATGATGGAGACTTGGTGTGGGGTTTTGGTGGGGCTGTGGTGGCTAAACTTAGTCCCCCTTGATGGTCCACCAAGATCTTCTTAGTGACAGTGGTTAGGCTTGGTGTTTAGAGGTTGATTTTATCTTAAATCTCAAAGATAGAAACTTAAGCTTAAGGTGAAAGGTTAGGATTTTTTGGATTAGGTTTAACTTGAAGAGAGTTCCAAGATATTTTCTACGTGTTTAGAGAGTTAAATCTAAAAAGAATGAGGCTTGCTAAGGTGCTAAGTGAATTCAGCCAAGTAAGGGCAATCTAGGCATAATTTTTTACTTAGGATATTTATGTAATTTTGCATGCAATTTCCAATTTTTAAAATAATTCAAAATATGAGGAATTATTCTTTTAAAATTAGACCAGTGTTAATGAAGCTGATTTTGTCACTAATCAAGTTTATCTTTTCCTAAACATGGTTAATTTTAATTAATCCATGTTAACTAACCTTAACCATGGTTAAAAGAATATTTACATTTATTATTTTTGTCTTTTGTGTATTTACTTGGTATTGATTCATATGATGACTCATCACCATGTTTTTCACATGGAATTTTTGTGCAAATCATGTGGAGCCCACTTTTGGCTCCATCTCATACTTTCTTGCCCTCTAACCTTCAAGAGGCGTTTCTGTAATTTTTCTCAACGTTTTCCGAGAAGTTCCTAAATTTTTTCTTCAATAATTATTAACATTTTTTTGGTTTATTATCAAGTCATTTGATATTTTTCTGGGAATAGATTAGTCCAGTGCAGAAAACAAAGTTTTCTAAGGATGTTTTGAGAGTTTGTTAAGGGTATTTTTGTTCCTTCTTTGTTTCTAAGTTTTTCTCATTATTATTTTTTCATTATTAATGTTCTATAATCCTTTAAAATGTATATTAACTCTTGTTTTATATTTTTACTACACATTACTTGGGTTGCCCAAGTATAGGAATATTTTCATTATTTGCACCAAATTTTCTAATTTCTCTACTTTTAGTTCTTAATCCTACTTGGTTTCCTTCTAGAGATTATCTTTAGCTTCAATAGTTCATTATGAAAATTTTTGAATATTACATTTGTATGATGGATGACAAAGGTCTATAGCCATTACTATATTAGCAACACTAGCATCATTAGCACTTCTAGCATTATCGACACTAATCGCTTCTAGAACATTTTTAGTATCTAGAAAAATAATATTAAAATATTTAAAATTTTTGTGAGGATCCTAACCTATAAGGTCGTGAAACTTAGACAACAAATATATTAGACAAAATTTAAGCTCAAATAATTCATCAATATCAAGATATTAAATATAGAAAGGTTGATAGGAAAGATCAATTGTAGCTAATGTGACACCCTTATTTCTATCTACCCAACTTATATATGTGTGAATGTATATATGTAAAATAAACTTATAGAAATGACTTTAATTAAGTTTATATAAGAAACATTCTTATCTAAAAACACTTTCATAAATGAAGGTCTATCATATGTCACTTTGAAATCAAAAATCCTTTTTTGAAGATAAGTTGAAGTATACACAAATAAAAAAGTAAGAATTTTAAAATTTTAATCAACATGATCAAATTTAATTTATAATTAAAATATTAATTCTCAATAAAAATTGACATTCACATCCCATTAACAGGTTTACATAAACTATATGATACAAAAAATCTTTAAAAATTTGAAAGTCAAATAAAAAAATTATTATACGATAACATAACAGTAACAATATCATAAACTATAGACATAACTAACACTTGATCAAGAGAAATAGGTGATCCTTAAGAAAGTTGTCAATTAAAGTATGAAATCTTAACAAGGAAGGAATACAACAATACTCCACATATAGGTGACGCGCTCGTTGTAAACGCGCAAAAATAATTTCTAGATTTCCCCCAAACTATTGGTATAGTATAAGGTGCAACCTAGGTCATCTCCTAAAGACCATTTCAAATTCTTAAGCAAATTAGGAGAAAATTAGAACAAGGGGATTTTGTAAAGATTGATATTGAGTTCTAAACACAAAATACAAAATGAAATTAATTTAACTTAACAAATATCAACTAAAGGAATTCAGAGGCTATTTTCTTAACTAATCATTGATCACTAAAATCATGCATTGTGTTTATCAACCCAGGATCATCTGGAACCCCTAAAATGATCCTTGAATTCTCTACTGAGAAAACTCTCAGGGTTCAATTGATTATGATCAACAAGATTTAGTAACCACTTAATCTTTCATCTAAACCAATTTCATAATCAGAATTCAGTTGAAGTAAGTAATAAAATGAAAACCTTCAATTCAATTACTTAATTTCTACTCCTCAAACTTTTGGAAAATGATTTACCAATCAAAAACCAATTATAAATCAATTATACATTAATCAAAATACGTCAACCGAACAAACTTTGATTAAAAGAATAAAATTGAAGAATATAGTAAAGCAGAGTAGAAATCACTCAATAAGCATGTAAATAAAGATCAAGACCTCAAAGTTAAAATGAAAATAGCTTGAATCCTTGAATTGAAACTACAAACTTAGCCTTCCATGAAGGAGGCAACTAACAATAAAGAAAAACTTAGCCTTCCATGAAGGAGGCAAACTAAGAAGAAAGAAAGAAAGATAGAAAATGGTATTGGAGTTAATATCCAAGGGGTGTGTTTCTCCTCTTGTAAACCCTTCTATTTATAGAGGATTTTTGAGGCATCATCTTCAGAAAGTCACCAACTAGGATATTACTTTTCTACCCTTTTATTGCTTTCACATGGGCTTTGTTGAAAATGCAAAACACTTTTGAATTTTTTTCACCAATGAGCTCAACAATTTTGACTTTCTTGCAGCGCAATTTCCGATATTTACGGGTCCGAATTAGAGCTTTATGTCTGAACCAAAGTTGTAGCCCCGGATCTTAGCTGTCCAACAGATTTGATTTCATCTCAATATGACTTCTGTATCTCAAGATATGGCCGGATCTTTGCACACTGTTCAAATTCCACGTCAGCAACACTATCTCATCTTTTGAGATAATTTCGAAGTCCTAAACATCCCATTTAGAGTCTGCTCTTGCTTTGTAACTGTAGATACTTCTTTAAGCTTTCATTCAAGACAGATTTCATGATTTTTGGATGTCTAAAACTCCTATTATGCTCAAAATACTATAATAGTGTCATTTTAATCGGGTAAGCAAAGAAATTCAATTAAACTTCATATGAACCCAAACTCATAAAATATGACAAAGATGACTTAATTGAACATATAAGAAGTCTTAATGAGATAAAAGTGAGAGATAATTATTTATGAAATCTATGCTTATCAAATTCCCCCACACTTATCTTTTGCACGTCTCGGGCAAACTTAAGTTAAGGATTGATGACTTTTTTTTTTTGAAAGAACATCAAAGTTTTGAGTTGATTTCTCAAGAATTCACAAAATTTCATGAAGCATTCTTTCATCACATTTTTGAAATTACTTAGAAAGGAAACTTTAATTTGAAAAACATAGATTGAGAAAGATAAAACCTCACATGATATACTTTGAATCTCTCAAGTGTTTGATTTGGTAAGTGTTTCTCTCAAATTCAATCCATGAAAGATGAACTATCATAGGCTTGCATATCTTCTACTTCTCTGCTACTATGTACACATGCAATGCACAAATCAAGAGGTCTTTATTTTGGTTATAACGGGATTAGAAAGATGAAATGATATATTGAAGAGATACAATGTTAGACCAAGGAAAATGGTGAGGATTGAGAACTGAGTCTAAGTGCAAGTGCGAGAAACAGATATTACTTCTTCATTCTTTTTTTTTCAATATAATAGTTTATTTATTAATTTCTTGCTTTAGTTTTTGTTTTCATGATATTGATGAACACAACAATAATCTCCCCCACACTTATTGAAACACTTATGGTATGATAAATCCAGTATTCCTCACCTTCTATGGTCAAACAAAGTTGTTTTTTTTTTCTTTTTTTGATTTGTGGTGAGCTAAAAAGAAGAAAAGGCTAATCGGCTCAAAGGGCTGATCAAAGGATAAAATTATATGGTTTGGTTATTTGGCCAAGTGGTTTGTTCAAGAAAAACAGTGCCTCAATCATTTTTGTACAATTCATGTGAAAATGTAGCTTCAAAAAGAATCAATGCAAGTTCTGAAGTAACATATTCCATGGATGAAAATCACACAAGAAAGAAAATAATAATAAGGCTCAAAATCTCACAGGTAATATATTTATCAAATCTAATCTATCTAGTTCAAATATGTGTTGCCAAACTAATTAATCTCGAAATGTAAATCAATTTGCTTCAATTATTTTATGAAATCTAAAGAAAAACATACTTCCACATTCAATTTTTTTTATTTTTTATTTTTTATTTTTTTTAATCATAAGATGCGTATCAAGAGTCAAGTGTAACTCTTTACTCAGCCATCTTACTCAAAGCAAGTTTATGATTCTAACCTAATTTTTTTTTATATATCGGACCATCCTCCCCCCAACCTAACCAAGACATTGTCCCCAATGTCTTAGATGGAATTTCATATGACAGGAAAAGAAATGTGAGAAAACCACCAAAGTAAGGAAAAGTTATAACCGAAGAGTGGTATCTGGTTCTCTTTTGTCTTTGCCATCCTGATTTGGTTGGTTCACCAGCTACATTGCTTGACTGAACTCAGATGTAGGATTTTGCAAAATCTCAAGTAGCTGTTCAACAGTTGAAGCAGATACTATGATGTTGCGCATGGATTGTGGCATGAACTCCTGCTCTACTACATGATCTAAAAAGGATATCAAACCATTATAAAAGCCATTAATATTCAATAAGCCCAAAGGTTTTTTATGAAAATTCCGATAGGCCCAAAATATAATGGTAAAAATTTCTTCCATTGTTCCAAGACCACCAGGTAATGCAATAAATGCATTAGAATTAATCAACATGTGTCTCATACGGTCATGCATGGTTGCAACCTTCAATTCAGTACCCAGGGTGAAGTAGGAGGTGCTCCCATTTTTTAAGCCAACACCTAAGACGTTACACCCTTTTGTGAGTGTAGATCCTGCAACACATCCTTTTAAACCCTGAATCCCTCCCCCATAAACAAGATTGATTTTTCTTGCAGCTAATACCTTACCAAGGGTATAAGCTGCATGTTGAAATTCTCCATCCTTTCCAAGGTTAGACCCACCAAAAACACAGATAGTATTGATCTTATCCATATACGGTGTTTCTGTCTTTTTTGAAAAAATATGTCATAGAGGTTGATAATTTATAGGGACTCAATATCAGACAAGGAGATCGCTTGAATAGTGCGAGATCAGGATTTGGTAGCAAAAGTTTGAATTTTTGTTGCAAAAGTTTGAATTTTTGTTGCAAAAGTTTGAATTTTTGTTGCAAAAGTTTGAATTTTTGTTCAAGGAAAAAGGTGAATGTCAGAAGGGAAAGACTTTAAGCAGGGGTGAAAATTTCAAAAAATGGTGGCCCAATAAATTGAAAAGACAATGTAAATGACAAATATACACGCGTGAGAATGAACAGTAGTTGTGATTGTGGCTCACATCTTCCTCTGGTTTTACGTCCAGTAACGGCTGAAACGCCTTCTAAGAGTCGAGGATGTGCTTCCCATTCAGTTTTCTTGTAAACTGACAACAGGGTCTTTTAAAGTCAGATTCCCAAGACTATAACATGCTTTTTCTTTATGGAACAGTTCAAACAAATCAAGAAGGACTCCTTGTACATGCCCACTAGGATGCGTCTCAAGAGTCTGAATGATATCATCCAATGACTCCTTACTCAGTCCATCCTTTATGAATTGAATTTTGTCCTCTCGATTTCTTGAAACCATTCCAGGATTCTTGCATCTTGTGTTACAGGTCCATCTTGCACACCTGTAGCAAACTCCAATTCTTTTTTCCCTTCTCTTCTTTGCATAGGAACTTCTTCCCATACCTGGCATGTTTTTAACAAATGATTCTTGAAAGTCACCTGCTAAACGTACCTTAGCTTCAATGATCCAACGGGACATCTTCTGGAAGGCCTAAGAGTGTTAATGCCCTCAATCGTTCAAGTCTGCAATTGTAAATGTCTTTAAGAAAATTTCTAGGGAGAGTAGGGAACAAAATTTTGATCCTGGTGAGAGCTTTCTCCATTTCTTAAAACACTCAAGTTATTATTCCTGCAAGCTTAATGTGGTGTAATAGTTGGGATGATTTAAGAGGTGAAAAAGGAAGTTGAGAGATTAGTTGAAACTTATAAGCGAGGAATGTGAGAGAGGGAGAGAGAGAAAGAGAGAGAGAGAGAGAGAGAGAGAGAGACTTCTCTTGAATTTATTGCAAGTATGTGGCATTGTGCAAATGCACTTCTTCTACCGTGTGCTTTTGAAAACCTTCGAAAAATGGTTTAAGACGATGTCCATTCACCTTGAAGATTTTTTCAGTTACCTCATTTTTTATTTCCACTGCACCATAAGGAAAAACATTAGTAACTACAAATGGTCCTAACCATCTAGAGCGTAGCTTACCAGACATAAGCTTTAGCCGAGAATTGAAAAGGAGAACTTTTTGTCCAACGGAAAACTGCTTTCTTGCCAACTTTTTGTCATGAAGAGCTTTGACCTTTTCTTTGTAAATTTTGGAGTTTTCGTATGCTTCTAATCGAATTTCTTCAAGTTCCTGCAATTGAAGCTTCCTATGGATTCCTGCTTGGTCTAGATCCATGTTGCATTTCTTTACTGCCCAAAATGCTCTATGCTCTAATTCAACTGGAAGATGACATGCTTTACCAAAGACAATCCTGTAAGGAGACATGCCAATGGGTGACTTGTAGGCTGTCCTATATGCCCATAAAGCATCAACAAGGCGCAAGCTCCAATCCTTCCTGTTAGGCTGAACTGTTTTCTCTAAGATTTTCTTGATCTCTCGATTAGAAACTTCAGCTTGACCATTTGTTTGAGGATGATATGGGGTGGAGACTTTATGCATGACTCCATATTTGCGGAGTAGGGCTTCCATTGTGCGGTTGCAAAAATGAGTACCTTGGTCACTAATTAGAGCTCTAGGAATGCCAAACCTGCTAAAAATGTTAGATCTGATAAAATCTGCAACAACTCGAGCATCATCAGTACGAGTGGCTTTTGCCTCCACCCATTTTGAAACATAATCAACAGCTAGCAGAATGTAAACAAAGCCAAAAGAGACAGGGAATGGACCCATAAAGTCTATACCCCATACATCAAATACCTCACAAAAGAGAAGTGGTTGTTGGGGCATCTCATTTCTGCGCGAAATACTCCCTATTCTTTGGCACTGCTCACAAGTTATGCATAATCTGTGTGCATCACGAAATATTGTAGGCCAATAAAAGCCTGAGTCTAGTACTTTTCTAGCTGTCCGTTGTGGCCCAAAGTGTCCACCACAAGCTAGGGAATGGCAAAAGGTAAGTACAGACTGAACTTCATGATCTGGAACACATCTTCTAATGATTTGATCACTACATGTCTTCCAAAGGTATGGTTCATTCCATATGTAGTGTTTGGCATCACTTTTCAACTTGGCAATTTGCGATTTGGTGAAGTGTTTGGGTATTTCTTTAGCAACCAGATAGTTTACCAAATCTGCATACCAAGGATCCTTCCCGTGCAAATGATAGAGATGCTCTTCTGGGAATGAATTTGTAATTGAAGTTTCTTCACAAGGTTGCTGGATCCGACTTAAATGATCTGCTACAAGGTTCTCTGCACCACTCTTGTCTTTGATCTCTAAATCAAATTCTTGCAACAGAAGCATCCAACAAATCAGTCTCGGCTTAGCATCTGCCTTCTTAAGCAAGTATTTCAAAGCTGCATGGTCAGAAAAGAAAATAACTTTAGATCCAAGCAAATAGGAGCGAAATTTATCTAATGCAAACACAATTGCCAAAAGCTCCTTCTCAGTTGTTGTGTAATTGGATTGGGTTGCATCTAGTGTACGAGAGGCATATGCAATGACATGAGATCTCTTGCTAACTCTTTGAGACAGTACAACACCAAGGGCATAATTAGATGCATCATACATTAATTCAAATGGAAGCGTCCAATTAGGTGGTTGAATGATGGGAGTGGTTGTCAACCGCTTCTTTAGTTCATCAAATGAATCCTTGCATGCTTGATCAAACACAAATTTGGTATCTTTTTGTAGTAGTTTAGAAAGAGGTTGTGCAATCCTTGCTAAAATCCTTGATGAATCCCCGGCAGCGGCGCCAAATTTTTGATGCGCTCGTCGTAAACGCGCAAAAATAATTTCTAGATTTCCCCCAAACTATTGGTATAGTATAAGGTGCAACCTAGGTCATCTCCCAAAGACCATTTCAAATTCTTAAGCAAATTAGGAGAAAATTAGAACAAGGGGATTTTGTAAAGATTGATATTGAGTTCTAAACACAAAATACAAAATGAAATTAATTTAACTTAACAAATATCAACTAAAGGAATTCAGAGGCTATTTTCTTAACTAATCATTGATCACTAAAATCATGCATTGTGTTTATCAACCCAGGATCATCTGGAACCCCTAAAATGATCCTTGAATTCTCTACTGAGAAAACTCTCAGGGTTCAATTGATTATGATCAACAAGATTTAGTAACCACTTAATCTTTCATCTAAACCAATTTCATAATCAGAATTCAGTTGAAGTAAGTAATAAAATGAAAACCTTCAATTCAATTACTTAATTTCTACTCCTCAAACTTTTGGAAAATGATTTACCAATCAAAAACCAATTATAAATCAATTATACATTAATCAAAATACGTCAACCGAACAAACTTTGATTAAAAGAATAAAATTGAAGAATATAGTAAAGCAGAGTAGAAATCACTCAATAAGCATGTAAATAAAGATCAAGACCTCAAAGTTAAAATGAAAATAGCTTGAATCCTTGAATTGAAACTACAAACTTAGCCTTCCATGAAGGAGGCAACTAACAATAAAGAAAAACTTAGCCTTCCATGAAGGAGGCAAACTAAGAAGAAAGAAAGAAAGATAGAAAATGGTATTGGAGTTAATATCCAAGGGGTGTGTTTCTCCTCTTGTAAACCCTTCTATTTATAGAGGATTTTTGAGGCATCATCTTCAGAAAGTCACCAACTAGGATATTACTTTTCTACCCTTTTATTGCTTTCACATGGGCTTTGTTGAAAATGCAAAACACTTTTGAATTTTTTTCACCAATGAGCTCAACAATTTTGACTTTCTTGCAGCGCAATTTCCGATATTTACGGGTCCGAATTAGAGCTTCATGTCTGAACCAAAGTTGTAGCCCCGGATCTTAGCTGTCCAACAGATTTGATTTCATCTCAATATGACTTCTGTATCTCAAGATATGGCCGGATCTTTGCACACTGTTCAAATTCCACGTCAGCAACACTATCTCATCTTTTGAGATAATTTCGGAGTCCTAAACATCCCATTTAGAGTCTGCTCTTGCTTTGTAACTGTAGATACTTCTTTAAGCTTTCATTCAAGACAGATTTCATGATTTTTGGATGTTTAAAACTCCTATTATGCTCAAAATACTATAATAGTGTCATTTTAATCGGGTAAGCAAAGAAATTCAATTAAACTTCATATGAACCCAAACTTATAAAATATGACAAAGATCACTTAATTGAACATATAAGAAGTCTTAATGAGATAAAAGTGAGAGATAATTATTTATGAAATCTATGCTTATCAGTAGGCTTCCAACTAAACCCACAAGATCTTCGGCCTTAGAGTCATTGATCCAAACTCCTACTATGAAATGCAGACCCTTTACTCATGTGCCCATTGGATCTCTTATTGTTTCCATTGGATATTAGCCAATAATTTATGTACCAAAGAAAAACATAAATACAAATAAGGGATAAATATATATTTCAATGTTGGTATAATAGAATTATTAAATAATAGTTAGGGTATCTTTAATCTTGTTAAGGTAGTTAAACCTATTTTATTTAATTAAGAATAATAAATCCCAAAACAATATAACTAACACTCAAACACATAGATATATATGGTTGGTTATAATGCAATGTCAGGGGATTAGCATGAGATCTTCATTCAACATCATCACACTTAATAATTTAAACATAACATGTAAGCAATCTATCATATTCACACCATAATCATTTTGTCATTCGATCAAAATCATTTATAAAACTTCCAAATTAATTATCATATGTGGACATGTATGCATTATATGTATACATGATGATATACTTCAAGATTCATCCAAAATTCAATGCATCCTAAGTCACATTATATTTTTTCAAATACGAAAACTTGGTTCAACTGACCATGATAATCATTAAAGTTTAATTAGAACAGTCAAGTCCAGTTGAGACAATCTTAATACTAAGGAACTATCTCAAGCCCCTATGAGTCATCACACTTAGTTTGTATACTCTACAAAATATTATCAATTGGCCTCAACAATTTCTTAGTTAAAATAACACTTTAAAGATGTAATCGAGCCTATTCAATAGATTATTTTTGCAATAAAATTTGATATAACAAATCCACTTAGGCAATGTTACCTTTGGATTTCGTATGCATTCCAAGCTATCATATACAAATATTCCTAATCGATCACATACAATCTCATCTCTTGTGTTGAGAGAGTAAATAAAAATTTATCAATATATAATTAGATAAAAATAGAATGTTTAGATTGTGAAACAAAACAAGTTAAATATAGGTGCTACAAAATCAAAATTCATAAAAATGAAAAAGTATTAGCAAATATGATTGCACAATTTTATTTTGGATGCTTAAAAGGATTCTATAAGCCTTTTTTAAGCAAGGTCTAACCTAATACTTAATTTATCTATATAAATACCTTATCAAATTTTTTATACTTAAAATTAAAACAATCCAAATTGAATATTTTTAAAACAAGTTCAAACTAAATTGAAAACAAAAATATATTTTAGAATCCCCAATCAATCAAATTTTAACATTAAGCCTCCTCTTCATTCCTCTATTATATTTTGTAGTTTGTTTATCAACAACTCTTCTATAAAAATAGTTTAAAGATTCTTCTACTTCCTACACAAATAGATTTATAATTAATTATTAATTAAATCTTTCCTTCCAACAATAGTTAAAGAGAAAGTTATTCAAATAATTTATACATTATAATTGCCATCTATATATTCACTTAAAAAAAAGTAATAAATAATAATTATAAATATATTATAAATGTACTTAAATTTTATTATGATAATTTATTAAAATAACTTAATATTTTTAACATGTTATCACAAGGGTTTTAATAAGATAATTTATGGTCATATTATTTATTTAATTATTATAATTATTTTTATTATTTTTATTAGTAAACATTTAATATAGAAATAGATTTATCTTAATTTTTTTAATGTTAATGATCTCACTTTTTTTCTGGTACTAAATAATAGTGTAAATATACATAAATAGGATTGGAAATTGGAAATTGCAAACAAAAAAAAATTAACACTGCAAGTAAATAAATAGGAACAATATAGAAGTAAAAACACATAATAATATCATAAAATTTTAAAGTAAACATGACCTACTTTAACAATTTTTCACTTGTGACCTATTGCAATTTTTTTAAAAAAGAAATTCCTAAGATACTAATGTTGAACAAATTTATCATAACAATAAATTAAGTAAATGAATTGTTCATGATAAAGAATCAAATATTGAAATTCTTTCTAAAATTTATCCTAAACATTTCCATTGATTTTTGATAGAGAATCAAAAATAAAAAGTTGTCGATCAAATACATAAATAAAAGTGAAAATTCTGGTAAGTTTAAGAGTTGTAATTGCGGAGATAGATTTCTAAACAACTTAAAGTAGTTTTAGAAAATGAAATCTTGTAAAAAATCAATTTTTTTTTAAAACAAAATCGAGTAAAATTTAAATGAACTAACTGGATGAGTAAATGGGTGAATAAAAGACTTCAAAGCAAGATTAAATAACTATGCTATAAAATTGATAAAAAAAATAATAAAAAAATAAAATAATTAAAATTGAAGTGAAATAGACAAACAAATTAAGTGAATGATTGCCAATAAAAAAGTAAATAAAATTTTGAAAGAATAAATCAAGCATTATGCGTGAAACGATAAAAAATTTAAAAAATATTTTTAGAAGAAACAATATAAAAGTTGGATAAAAACATAATAATTTTATAAAATAATTATAGTAGTTATAAGCATTCATAAAATAAAAATTAAACATAAAAAATATATTAAATTGTAATGTGCACACAAATTATTAAAATTTATATTGGAATCCATAATTTCTATTTTTCATTAGAAAAAAATTATTGATAAATTCTAATTTTTTATAATAGGTATTTACATTTTTTTTATTTTTATTTTATTATAATTTAATTTGAATTGTTTTAATACCTTATTATTATTATTATTATTATTATTATTATTATTATTATTATTATTATTATTATTATTATTATTATTATTATTATACTTTTAAGTATATAAATCATTCATTTCAATTTGTGTTTAGACGAACACATCTACTTGAATTTTTTTTAAGTATAAATGTGATTCATACTTATATACATTCCAAATTTAATAGTTATTAATTTTTTATTTTAAAAATGTAAAAAAATCTTATTGCATCTATTTTGTTTCTTAATTTTATTTTATTATGATTTTAATTTGATTTTTTTAATACCATATTATTATTATTATTAATATTATTATTTATTTATTTAAATTTTTATATCAAAACTGTTAAGCATATGAATCATTTATTTAAATAATACATTTTTAAATTTGACTAGTAATTTAAAAAATTGATTTTAAATCATAATTTAATTATTCTATTTTTTATTAAATAAAAATTAAATTAAAAATATTTTTTAATTAAATATATTACCATTCATGATTAGATTGAATTTTTACTAATTAGTTTTTAATATAATTTTTAAAATAGTAATTAAGATAATTAAAGCATAAAAAATATTATTTATTTTAATTATTTTAAAAAAATAATCATTTAAAATTTTAATAAATTATTTTTAATTTATATTTAAAAGAACACGTCCACTCCAAGTTTATTAAAGTATAGAAATGATTTATACTTATATACCTTCTAAATCTAATTGTTATAATTTTTTTTTAAAAAAAATAAAAAAATTCTGTTGCATCTATTTTATTTTTTTACTTTTATTTTATAATAATTTTAGTTTAAATTTTCTTTTGAATACCATAATAATAATATTATTATTATTTATTAAAATTTTTAGATCAAAACTGTTAAGCATATGAATCATTCATTTAAATAATAAATTTTTAAATTTAACTAAATAGTTTAAAGTAGAATAACTTTAAATTATAGTTTAATTATTCTACTTTGTTATTAAATAACAACTAAATTGTAAATATTTTAACTAAATATATTACAATTCATGATTAGGTTGAATTTTTATTAATTAATTAATATAATTTTTAAAATAGTAATTAAGATAATTAAACCATAAAAAATATTATTTATATTAATTATTTAAAAAATAAATTAATTATTCAAAATTTTAATAAATTATTTTTAATTTATATTTAGAATAACACGTTGACTTCAGTTTTATTAAAGTATGGAAGTGGTTTATACTTATATATATATATATATATATATATATATATATATTCAAATTTAACAGTTATAATTTTTTTATTTTATTTTATTATGATTTTAATTTAAATTTTTTGAATATTATATTATTATTATTATTATTATTATTATTATTATTATTATTATTATTATTATTAACTTTTTACATCAAAACTGGGAAGCATATGATTCATTCATTTAAATAATATAAATTTTAAATTTGATTAATAGGTTAAAGTAGAATGATTTTAAATGATAATTTAATTATTCTACATTTTTATTCAATAACAATTAAATTTTAAACATTTTAACTAAATATATTACTATTCATAATTATATTGAATTTTTACTAATTAATTTAATATAATTTTTAAAATAGTAATTAAGATAATTAAAGCATTAAAAATATTATCTCTTTTTTATTATTTTAAAAGGAAATTAATAAATTAAAATTTTAATAAATTATTTTAATTTTGTATTAAAGAACGCGTCTACTTGAATTTTTTTAAGTATAAGAAATGATTTATATTTATATACATTCTAAATTTAATAATTAATAATTTTTTATTTTAAAAATATAAAAGATTCTTATTACATCTATTTTGTTTTTTAATTTTATTTTATTATAATTTTAATTAAAAAATTTCAATATCACAATAATAGTATTATTATTATTATTATTTATTTATTTAACTTTGTAAATGAAAACTGTTAAGCATATGAATCATTCGTTTAAATAATAAATTTTTAAATTTGACTAATAGTCTAAAGTAGAATGAATTTAAATTATAATTTAATTATTCTACTTTTTTATTAAATAACGATTAAATTGAAACTATTTCTAAACTAAATATATTACCATTCATGATTAGATTGAATTTTTACTAGTTAGTTTGATATAATTTCCAAAATAAAGATAATTAAAGCATAAAAAATGTTATTTATTTTAATTATTTAAAAAATTAAATTAATCATTTAAAATTTTAATAAATTATTTTTAATTTATATTTAGAAGAACATGTCCACTTTAATTTTATTAAAATATAGAAGTGATTTATACTTATATACAATTCAAATTTAATTGTTATAGTTTTTTATCTTTTAAAAAATTAAAAAAAACTCTATTGCATCTATTTTAATTTTTACTTTCTTTTATTATGATTTTAACTTAATTTTTTAATAATAATAATAATAGTATTATTATTTTATTAAATTTTTTAGACCGAAACTATTAAGCATATGAATAATTTATTAAATAATAAATTTTTAAATTTGACTATGTAGATTAAAGTAGGATGATTTTAAATTATAATCTAAATATTCTAATTTTCTATTAAATAACTATTAGATTGTAAATAGTTTAACTAAATATGTTACCATTTATGATTAGATTGAAATATTATTAATTAATTTAATATAATTATTAAAATAATAATTAAAATAATTAAAGCATAAAAATAAATTTTTTTTAATTATTTAAAAATTAAATTAATCATTTAAAATTTTAATAAATTATTATTAATTTATATTTATAAAAATACGTCCATTTTAATTTTATTAAAGTATAAAAGTGATTTACACTTATATACATTTAAAATTTAATAGTTATTAATTTTTTATTTCTATTAAAACAGAAAAGAAGATCTTATTGCATCTATTTTGTTTTTTAA
Source organism: Canavalia gladiata (assembly GCA_037954105.1). NCBI lineage: Eukaryota > Viridiplantae > Streptophyta > Magnoliopsida > Fabales > Fabaceae > Canavalia > Canavalia gladiata. The sequence continues at coordinate 36,742,424 of CM075658.1, read as the reverse complement.
TTTTATTTTATTATGATTTTAATTTATTTAAATACCATATTATTATTATTATTATTATTTATTTAACTTTTTTGACCTGTTAACGATATGAATCATTTATTTCAATAATAAATTTTTAATTTAACTAATAATTTAAAGTAGAATGATTTTAAATCATAATTTAATTATTTTACTTTGTTATTTAATAACGATTAAATTTTAAGTACTTTAACTAAATATATTAACATTCATGATCAGTTTGAATTTTTACTAATTAATTTAATAATTTTTAAAATAATAATTAAGATAATTAAAGCATAAAAAATATTTCTTTTAATTATTTAAAAAATAAAATTAATTATTTAAAATTTTAATAATTTATTATCAATTTATATTTAGAAGAACACATCCACTTCCATTTTATTAAAATATATAAGTGATTTGTATTTATACGTATTTTAAATGTAACATATATAAATTTTTTATTTTTAAAAATATAAAAAAGATTCTATTGCATTTACTTTATTTTTTTAATTTTATTTTATTATAATTTTAATTTTAATTTTTCTTAAAATATGATATTATTATTATTATGCTTATACTCCACTAATTGAGAGCTTAGCTCCTAGATTAAGGATAACCCCAGATATAAACAATCTCGATGTACTTTTTTCCTCTTCGCGGTACTTCTTTTCCATCCTTTTCATGTTCATATTCAAGACTATCTTAACCAGGATACCAAGATAAAAAAAAAAACTATGGATCATGGTCAGAAAAAACCTTTCTGATATGCAAGATCCTCTTAAGAGGCAAGCATAGAGCATACTAAGTCATTCTCTGTAATGCTTTTCCCTTCCTTTAATAAACGGAGAGCAAGATTATAAGAATAGAGAGAACTTTCGAGGAGAGAAAGAGAGTATTTTTAGCTGCTCATAATTGAAAACTAACACACTTTTTTATTCCTTCGCCTTCTCTGCTTCATTTTTACAAGGGAGAAGGTATTTATAGAATCCTTCTACCAGAATTAGATTCTTTTTAGATAAGGATCTTATCCTGTCATTCTGCTTTACAACTCAAAAGTAAAAGGAAAGCGGTAGCCTTTTTTCTTTTTCAGAAACAAAGCTACTTTACACAAAGTTAAAACTGACACTCAGAAAATAAAGTTTCTTTACATAAAGCTTCTTTAGATAAAGTGGCTAGGTGACAAATTCATATTGGGGTCACTTATTGCGCTTCCACTGGAATTGATGTCCATCTTGTTGTCCAGTTCTGCCACGATATCTTCAATCAAGTGTTCAGGAGGAGTTTGATTGTCATCTTCTGAGGGAATATCAATGTCATCATTGGGATCTTGGGAATCTTGAAAATAAGCTGGTGGTTCAGTTGGCATCTCTTCAGTACTTATCCACATGATGTGTGAACCTAGTGCCGTGTTAGGGTTTCCTTCAGGTTCACGAGTGAATCCTATCTGAATTCTCTTGCTGGTTGAGGCAGAAGTACATTCCCAATCAGGGTTGCATAGTATCTCCATCCTCTTCAAATTTTTGCAACTATTTTTTCTTTTTCTGTCACATGGTTTATCAAACCCATTTATCTCACAGAGATGCAAGATTAAATCTTCTTGGTAAAAAGGGGGTTTTTCTGTTTGGGTAAAGATTTGAATATCAGGGAAAGTGTAATAAGTGACAACATGATCATGAGAACATAGGAGGCCATTATGAGTATTCCGAAAAAAAGGTCGGTGTAAGATGCAGACAGATACAAACTTGTGACATTGCTCTGTATCTAGTTTCCAGACATTGTACAGAGACAATTCTCTGTTAAGCTGATTCTTCCACCATTGGAGTGGTGCATACCACTCGAGAACATTTTTTAATAATGACTTTGGATTTGTTTCAAGAAAATCTAACATTGTAAAGGTGGGAAAGATGATGGGATATTTATACGAGGCAGTCACACACCATAAATACCATTTGTCAGACTCCTCAAAGGATTTGTACATCAAAATAGGAAGGATGTTGTAAAAAGGGATTTCAGTCATAAACCAGTCAGGCTGTGGAGGAATCTGGTCTCTATATAGAGATTGTGCCAAATAATAGAACATGTGGTTTTCAACAAACTCTTGAATTTTGGAAGGGGTGATCTGTGTATTTTGCTTTAAGAGTTCTGGGGGAAACTCAAACTCTTTTGGATGGTTTGTATTAGAGGAAGAAGCCTCTTCTGAATACATCATAATAACAGGAAAACTGTAATCAGATGTAATTATCTGAAAACTGTTTGTTTCAAAGGAAGGGTTTCTGGACAAATAATCTGGAATGAGATTACTACTCCCCTTGACATGCTTCACTGTAAAATTGTATCTTGAAAACCATTCTTTCAATCTCAAAATTTGAGGATTTGGAGGGACTCTATTTTTAAAATCAAGCATATTTGGGAAAGTAGAGTTGTCAAGCTGTACCTCGAATTTATGAGCTCTTAGATGAAAGTCAAATTTCTGAATTCCATACTTGACTGCTAAAGTTTCTTTGAAATTTGAATGGTAATGCTGTTCTGACAGCTTGAATGCTCCACTTGCATGTCCGCAATAAAATTGCTGATCATCAATTTGTTCTATTAAGATTGCTCCCCAGAATTTATCACTGGCATCTGTTTGAAGAATTCTTTTTCCTGCTCCAGGAATCTTTAATGGGGGAGGATTCTTTGCTGCTTCCTTAAGCCATCGAACTGCTTTGGTCTGTTTTGTGCTCCATGGTGGTGCATTTTTCTTTAGCATCTTTGAAAGAGTTGAAGTATGCTCTGAAATTTTTGGAATAAAATCTCTAACATAATTCAGAATCCCTAAGAACTGTTGGATCTGCTTAGTAGTCATTTTAGTAGTCATCTTTTCATCCGGAAAACTGGAAAGATTTTCTACTAAGTGTGGTTGAGGCATGGACCTTCCTTGTGCAAACTTCATTCCCAGAAAATCAATCTCAGTCATTCCAATCTGGGATTTCTTTGAGGATAACATGATGCCATATCGATCACATATTTGATAAAACTCTTCTAAAGTTTTTCTGTGTTCTCTTTCATTGGAAGAGTAAATCAGGATGTCATCAATATAGATCAAGGCTCTGTCTATCAGAGGCTCAAAAATTTTTGTCATAGCTTTCTGGAATAATGAAGGAGCTACCTTTAACCCGAAAGGTAAAACTTTCCACTGATAGTGGGCATTTGGGATGCAGAAAGCCGTTTTTGGCCTGTCCTCAGGATCAAGGCCTAGCTGCCAAAATCCAGACTTCAAGTCGAACTTAGAGAAGATATAGGCATCTTTGATATATGAATACAAAGAATATATCTTTGGTATGGGGAATTTGTCATCTTTTAGAAAATCATTTAGAGGTCTGTAATCAATTACTAACCTCTTTTTTCCCCTGATCTTCTCTGATCTTTTTTCTACATAGAATGCCTGGGATCCCCAATCTGATGTTGTTGGTTCAATTAATCCCTGCTTCATAAGTTATTGACATTCATTGTAAGCAGCTGTTCGATCCTCTGGGCTCATTCCTGGATGTATTGCTTTGGTGGGATTAACATCTTCATTCTTTTTGAATGGGAGCCTAACATAAAATTCTTCATTCTTCCATAAGGGTTTTGGATGCTGAAACAGTCATGACTATCTGAACAAACCTTCAGCAGTTTGTTTTTTATGTCTTCAAAATCTGGAGGTGCATCCATTAAACTGTAAATCTTTAATTCTGGAGTATACTCCTTGAAGTGTCTTTTATACCTCACACCTGTAGGGAGTATCTGAAGATTATGGAGAAGGATATATGTATCCATTCCAATAATAATATCCTTGTTAGGAAGATCTAATCCAATCACCTTGGTCCAAGCTATACAATTTGGAAAGAATTTGATTCCGACCTTCTTTTTTGTCATCAGCTCTGTTGTAAAGGGTTCATTATTTGCAGCCCTGAATGAATGTTGATGGTGTTCCCAATGAGAAGAAGGAAGAATCTTAGGGTTCATCATAGTTCTTTGTGCTCCAGTGTCCATGTAGGCAATGACATTAATAGGGACATCATATTTTGATGGAAGGAGTTGAATCCTGACATTTGGCATGGTTGGATAGATACTTGCAACAACTTCTTCTGTTTTTTGGCATTCCTCCATCATAAAGGAATAGTAATGAAAAGATTCATCTTCTGAACTGGAGGCAGTACTGTCTTCTATAGCAAAAACAGTTTTTCTATCTGCTTCTTCTTGTTCTGAAAATAATGATTCAACATCTGTTTCCTCAATTTTCAGTGTTTCAATCAACTTTTGGGCTTTCTCCTTTTTGAATGGACATGTTTTTGAAAAATGTCCTGCTTTGCCGCAGATGAAACATTTATTGGTATTCTTCTTTCTGAATTTTTTCTTTTTGAAAAATCTCGACTTCTTCTTCTTGAAAGGCTTCTTTTCTTTATTCTTATTTTTACTCTTGCAGACACAATCTTTTTTCTTGCACCCAATTTCATTGTGCTTCTTTTTGCAAGCCTTTTCATAGACATCTTTATCTTGGAATACTTCATCAATCATCTTTCTCTGAGTGCAGATTTTGTCTAATACAACCAGAGCAGTTTGCCATATATCTCCGAGAGTCATTTGGGAGAATTCCTTTTGTGCCGCACTAGTGATTCTGTACATTTCATTCTGCAAAGGTTCAGCAAGAGAGCTTACGAACGTTGATTTCAGACTGGGATCATTATACCCATTGAGGGCATAATATCTTTGATTTATTCTCTGATAATGCCTCTCTAGATCCTCTAGATTTAGAGAACAGCATTTGAAATCATAATATTCTTTCCTCATTTCTCTATTGCTGATATCAACATTTCCAAGAAACTCTTTATGCAAGATAATCAACACCGCGACTGTACTCTCACTTCTGTGCATCAAGTCTTGGTTTACAGATCCAAGACTTTGGTACCATTCCTTCAGTGTTCCTGTCATTCAGGAACAGAAACCTTCTATTACCGAATACAATTCCATACCTTCTGTATGTTTGACATCCATCCATGCTTTAAAGTCACTCAGTCTCTTTCTCCAGAACTTTGGCTTTATATCATCAAGAGTAAAAATTACATGCCCCGTCATCTTTGGGATGGCAGTGTTTTGTTCTTGATGGTGCATCTCCGTTCTTGATGTTTCTCCAACATGGGTAGCCATTAGAAGTTCTGTGATGTCCATCCTTTGGTTTGAACTTTCTGCCGGACTTAATTCAGTGCTAGAATCGGAAATTTCAGTTTCAAATTCCGAGTCCGAATTAAGGATTTCATCATCTCTATTTATCATAAGAAAATCCTCATCCCGATTATGAGGAAATTTCTGTGTCTTTTCTGAAACATCTTCAGCCATGTTTGATGATTCTGCTTCTTTTCTCTTTTGTCCAAAAATTGTACTTTTGGGAGGCATTCTTTCTGGCAGGATTGAGGGCGGTTCATAAATCTTTAGCATGGAAGAGTGTGGTGGCATTCTTTGTGGTGGAATCTCAAAAGCAGAGAATTCTGGTTGTGGATGCATTCTTGTCTTCACATAAACCTCAATTTTTTCTATCTCATGTTTCAGCCTTTGCAGGTCTGCTTGCAAAGCAGTTTGCTGATGGAAATCTTTATTCCAGGCAGCCTCTATTTGTGTCTCAACCTGAGTTAATCTAGCATTAGCATCCTGATAGGCCCTCCATATTTTTTCTGAGTATTTTCTGATCTGGCCTTCAATATTTTCTTGAAAGTTATCTAGCTTCTGTTCAATCCTTTGAAGAGATTGATTTTGAGCTAATGCATTCTCCGTTTGCCAATTCAGAGTTTCCTCTGCTTGGGTCAGAGATGTTCTTTGTCCATCAGGCTGAACTGTTCTTGAAGTAATAAAGGGCTGGGATGCTATTCCTTTTCCTCTGTCTTCTTTTCTTTCCAGGGCCGGAAATTCAGTGTCTTGAAACATGAATGCTGGAATAGGTTCTTTCACCTCTTTTACTTGGATTCTTTCTTTTTTCTTTTTTCTCTTGAAAGAATTATCTCCACTCCGTAGAGGTGGCCAAGTGATCAAGTCTGCATCGGCAGGAGGTGAGTTGTCTCCAAAAGTTTCTTCATTAATTTGAAATTCTTCCCAGAAAGGCAGGGATTCTGCCTTCTTCCACTTTTGTCTTGGCGGAGGTGACTCGGAGTCAGGCTTTCTTTTGTAGCTGGCCTTTTTGCAAGGTGATTGTTTGTTCTTTTTTCTTCTGAGGGAAATCTCATCTTTTGTATCCTCATCACTATCACATCTGTACTTGCAATCACACTCGGGATCACACATCTCCGGGTCTACATCCCATATAAAGTGGCCATCCAGCTTGTCAGAGTAGATGATTGTCCCATCGCCTTTAACATCATGAATGGGGGTCTGTTCTTCCGCTTCTCCTAGAGTAATCATCATTGTATGGAAAATTCCTGTGATGATTTCTTTTGTCGCCAGTCAAAAGTAGTTCTGACTGTGCCATCTACAGAGTTTCTTTTGAAGGTAGCGGTGGTGGCGACTATAGGCTGTTGGTTTGCCTTATAGTTCTCATAATTTGTGATCCATTCAACATGCACGATCTTCTCTAACTCCTTTTTTGGAATTTGCTTAGGGACTGGGACGATGGTGGGAATTTCATCTCTATTCTCTGCCAGCACCATCAAAGCATTCCCTTGGAATTCTCTGTTTCCAGGGAGATCAATACAATGATCCTGTAGCCTGTAGATAATCTGGTGATGGAGTGTTGCTGCTATGACTTCTTCATCTTGTGGAGCTCCCAAAATCTGGACTTGGACTTTGAATCTTCGAGTCAGCGTGGGATCCGCTAACTGAACGTTGAAGTTTGGGAAGATAGTAAGAACTATACTTCCTGAGTCCAGGGTGGTAAGAACTGTGCCGATACAAGCATCTTCATAATACTTATAAGTAGTATCAAGAAGAGTTATTCTGGCAGTAACGGGCAAGCATTTCCTCCCGTGATAATTTAGTATTAATCTGACAGCACCAAGATGCAGTGCTATAAATCCTTCTTGGGTCCACATTTGAATGAGCTGTCTGGAGATTTCCAGATCAACGTACTGTTCTCTCTCCGTAGTAGTAAGAGCGCATTTATCTAATCTGGATGTCTGGATGTACTCCTTCACATCTAGCCGTCTGGTAGAGATCAGTTTCTTCTTTAAGGATCTCCAAGAAAACCCAGTATAATGTCGTCTGAAGACGTTGTAAGGGCTGAGAAGAGGGGGTACTTGTTCTTCTATCTTGGCATCATCAGGAACATAACTATATTCGATCAGATTATCTAATTTTCTTTGCTAAAGTGGCTTTGCAGGAATCAGGAATTGTAATATTTGATGATAGATTAATAGTAGAAGGGGGATGGGAAGTGGAGGTAGTTGTAGTTGTATTTGAAGTAGTCATCATGAAAAAGGATCTCTCCCTACTCATTCTCTCTATATTATTTCAAATCTTATACTCCAGTTTAAGAAAGAAAGGAAAGCATAATATAGAGCAAGTTAGACTCTAATACCATTATTATTATTATTATTTATTTATTTAATTAACTTCTTAGACCAAAACTGTTTAGCATATGAATCATTCATTTAAATAATAAAATTTTAAATTTGACAAATAGCTTAAAGTAGAATAATTTAAATCATAATTTAATTATTTTACTTTGTTATTAAATAATAATTAAATTTTAAATATTTTAACTAAATATATTACTATTTATAATTAAATTGAATTTTCATTAATTAATTTAATATGAATTTTTAAAATATTAATTAAGATAATTAAAGCATGAAAATATTATCTCTTTTAATTATTTAAAAAATAAAATTAATTATTAAAAATTTTAATAAATTTTTTTCTATTTGTATTTAGAAAAACATGTTGAATTCAGTTTTATTTCAGTATAGAAGTGATTAATACTTATAAATATTTCAAATCTAACAGTTATAAATTTTTTTATTTTTAAAAAATATAAAAGAAGATCCTATTACATCTATTTTTTTAATTTATTTTATTATGATTTTAATTTAAAATTTATTTTGAATATCATATTATTATTATTATTATTATTATTATTATTATTATTATTATTATTATTATTATTTATTTAACTTCTTAAACCAAAATTATTAAGCATATGATTCATTCATTTGAATAACAAATTTTTAAATTCGACTAATAGTTTAAAATAAAATAAATTATAATTTAATTATTCTACCTTGTTAGTAAATAATGATTAAATTGTAAATATTTTAACTAAATATATCACCATTCATAATTAGATTGAATTTTTACTAATGAATTTAAAATAATTTTTATAATTATAATTTAAATAATTAAAGTATAAAAAATATTATCTCTTTTAATTATTTAAAAAATTAAATTAATCATTTAAAATTTTAATAAATTATTTTCAATTTGAATTTAGAAGAGCACGTTGACCTCAGTTTTATTTAAGTATAGAAATGATTTATATGTACATACATTCTAAATCTATTAGTTATAAATTTTTTATTCTTAAAAAAATATAAAAAATCCTATTGCATCTATTTTATTTTTTAATTTTATTTTATTATAATTTCAATTTAAAATTTATTTTAAATATCATAATATTGTTATTATTTAATTTTTTAAACCAATTAAGCATATGAATCATCTACTTAAATAATAAAATTTTAAATTTAACTAATAGCTCAAAGTAGAATGAATTTAAATCATAATTTAATTATTCTACTTTGTTATTAAATAACGATTAAATTGTAAATATTGTAACTAAATATATTATTATTTATAATTGGATTATTTTTTTACTAATTAATTTAAAACAATTTTTAAAATTGTAATTATGATATTTAAAGTATGAATAATATTATTTTTTTAATTATGTGAAAATGAAATTAATCAATTAAAATTTTAATAAATTATTTTGAATTTATATTTAGAAGAACATATCAACTTCAAATTTTTAAGTATAAAAGTGATTTATATATATATATATATATTAAATCTAATAGTTATAATTTTTTTATTTTTTTTAAAAAGATAACAGAAGATCCTATGATTAGGGATAAAATAAATTAGGTTTTTCAACAAAGATCTACAACCTGATTTATTTAAAATTTACCTTAATTTGTCTTATTTAATATATAGATAAAATTAAATTTATTAATTTTTTTAAATAAATAAATCATGCTTAAACTTATAAAAAAATCTATTTAATTTATTTAAAAATATATTTATATTTTTAATATATATTTTAATATATTTGACTTATATAATATTTATTTTAATATATAAATAATTTATTAAAACTTAAAAATTTAATTTTTAATTTCAAACAAAAGAAATTCTAGACAACTCCTTTTTATGAAAATAAAATCTTTCTTTACCATCTTTGTCTACCTTCACGATTCCAAATGTAACATTCTAAAAATGAAGTTCATTTTTACGCTTAAGTTGCATCAATAGTTCCATTATTAGATTGTTATTTCATGATACAAAATTTTTAGAAAATAACTATTAGTGAAGATATAGTAAATTGTTTTTACAAACATTTTGATTTAAAATGCAAGTCTCGTTAGAATAGCTGTTGTAGCAGAATATAAATAAACAAGCATCCTCGTTCACATTTAATTTGTTAATGCTTTATCTTCTATTGTTCTATTTTTTCTCTAATAAATAGTCATGCAACTTACCATAAATACAAGCATATTAGAAGTTACACAACTTATAATTATACAGTCCATAATTATACATATTTAATTAAGTTAAGACATTAGTGCCTTCATCTAGTTAATTATATATATAATTACTTCTACTATATTCGCATTACCTATAACAATTACAAACTACATATTACTTATATAGTATACAGTTATTTATCTAATTAAAAATTATATATTATTAGTATGACAAATTTTCTTCTTTTTCAAAGTGGTCACATAAGCGCTTCAAGTATGGGGACTTCGATGTTGTAGCCACACACTTTCATCTATCGCCACAAAGGTTGTATCCGACATCTCTTGCAAATCTTGGAAGGGGAATGGACTAGGGAAAAGCGAGCTGCCTTGGGACGACCAAATGTGATACATGCTATAGTAATGAGATGACGTATATGGGTCGTTCCCCCCTTTAAAAGAAGAGGAGCATACAATCGATGTAGGTGGAGCCTAGTAGCCTGGTGGTGGTGAAAATACTCCATTAGGATGAAATATTTCTAAAGGTATAGTGAGTTCTATAGTCGATAAGTCTGGGCTCATAACAACATACACAAATATATGACACAAGGAGAAATAAATCCGTACATTGGCTTGGGCAGTGATGACTAGTCCATGAGCATTTGCTAACCAATTAATGTTGCTAATCTCTATGAACACTAATGCAATCACAAAACGATATTTGTGATGTCTGGGAAGAAAATAGTGGAAAAGAGGTGAGAAACTAAGTTTCTTAGTAGAATTCCACCCTAGGTTAGTAACATCACTTTCATCTCAGCTGCTTTAGTTTATTAGAAACATGTCATGCATACAAGTTTATTTTTAATATTTTAAAAACTCTAATTGAAGTGGATTTCTTTTACACAAGAAGGACAAGTCTTTAATTAAGCATATAATTTATGTGAGTCTCATAAATATTTGGGATCACATCATAAATATCATTTGATTTTTATCTCATTTATGTCTTATATAATTAATTTTTTTTCTATCACTTTCCTAGTGATAATCTAAAACATAGGTGCACATTATTACTTAGCCAAACAATATCTTTTCATTGGCACTGCTACTCTACCTTTTATTCTTAGGATATGAGTTCATTCTTTGATGGTCGTCACCATCATAAATATTAAAGACTTGACGCTTCATAATAGAATGATTTTTTGAGAACCCTTTAGTCTCTACCTTAGAAGGACATGGCACCTTCTGAATGTGTGCAAGACACATTAAGAGTAGTATTAACCTTTCACACAGATTTTTTCTTTAGTGATCCCTTGGTTAATTAGGTTCCCTTTTAAAAGCTTCCAAATAATCATGCATTTTCAACTAATCAAACCAATATGTCATGCACATATAGTCTTTATTGTAACTACTTTAACATATTTATTCATACATGATCATCATGTAATACATCATTCTTTGATCAACCATGAGTAGTGTTCATATACTTTACATTCATCTTTATGTAATTATAAAGTAATATAACAATTTGACATGATATTTTCAGATACAGACTTATCTTTAATTCAAGACTTCCTTATTTAAGCTTGATATTACTATCTTGTGCAACATGTAAAATTACTCCCATAACTTGTCCAACTTGCTTAATTCATAAGATTTAGGATGAATCATAGAATCTTAGTCCACTCATCCTTTTATGTTACCTCTCAACTTCTTATGTTCTCAAAGGTTAAGTTCTTCTTAATATTTTTAATGAAAGATTATGATATATAAAATTTCTTCTGTAGTTGGCTGAATGACCTTTTTAATTGTTTACTCTTTGTGTTCTTAAATTGAATGTCTTATGCACAATTTACTTAATTCAAGTTTAAGTGTTACATGTTTTATGCTTCTCAACTAATAACTTAACTAGTTAGTTTGACTCCCTTATTAAACCTACTTGCTTGCCTCCTTGCTCATGAACTTAGAGCTTTCTACTCTTATCTTATTTAGTTATCTTCAAACAACGAGAATAACCTCCTTTCTTATTTGTTTCCTATATGTCCAAATCAACTCATCATAATCCTAAGGTTTTATGATTCATGCTTTTCTTCTTCTAAGGGTTGATTTACATTAATTAAGACTTAGGCTACAAGTTTACACTACCTTTAGAAATTTTTAGAGTTTTTCATCCTTACTTTGAGATAGTGACCGAATGCTTAATCCTATTTGTCTATCATATAATCAATTTCTAGTTATCTTCTTAAGCATTAAGTCCATCTTTAAGTTTTAGCAAGATTTTAGTATGTTTTTACCCAGATCCACCAAAATAACTGAATGGACACCTTACTACTTTTAAGTCCTTTTCAAATTTATAATTTCATAGTTATACTTGATTATGTTCCTTTTTATACCCTAATCTAAATTTTAAATTCAAGATTTCCTAATTAACTAAGAAGTGACCGAATGCTATAAGTAACTTAAACAAAGGTCCTTTTCTAATTTTCTTGCCATATAGCCTTAGTATCATGAAGTTTATCACTTGATTCATCATATGTTCTTAGATCCAACCATAATTTGTCCTTACTGCATAGTTTTGGTCATGCTCATGGAAGGCCTTAAGTGATTTCTCAACTCAGGATCCAAAATTTCACCTTTACTCTTAATAGTTTTTACGTCTAAGTCCAAGTTAAGATTATAGATCTTATTGCATAATCTTTCTTAGTATTTTAATATTTTTAATATATGTGTCCAGATCTAAACTCTTAGCAAAGACAACTTTAGGATCAAACATTTTAAGAAACTAAATGATGTGATTCACCTCTGACAAAATAAATCAAAATGCAAAAACATTAATTTGGAACATCTTAAGAATCAGGATAAGATATAGTAAAGGAATTTGACACAAACTGCAACCTATTTGACAGCACCGAAGTTATAAAAAAGAATGTGATCCTTACCACGACCTATCGGAAGAACCAATCTTATCAAGTGTAGTTCTTTGTCCAAGAACCAAGTGAATTAACTCACACGAAAATGAAAACTTTCAAAGAGAAATATTATTATTCATGAAATTATGTTTACACTAAATCCCTAAATCTTATTATATAGAAAACCTAATTGACCTAAATTGAAAGAAAATCTAATAAAAAATAAATATAAAATCTTAATTAAATTACAAATTAATCTAAAATTTTTATTTAATTTAAAAATAATTTGATATAAATAACTCATAAATTAATATGAAATCCTAATGTAATCTACAACAAATCAATTACAAAGTATAAATATTATCATTTAAAATCATTAGTAATGTGACTATATAAATTAATTCATGTTTGATTTGAGTTTAGATCAATATAGTTTCTTTCTTGAACTCATTTGATAAGACTCTGACATGTTTGTTCCATACTCCTAATCCTATTTTTAGTTATGAGCTCTCCCTTTTCTTATAGAGGATATTTCAAATAATCACTCTTATTTAACATGATATTCACATTTATATTACTAGCTCAACTTAACCTATTTTATTGCTAACTATAACCATACAAAAATAGATATAGATGTAATATTATATATATATATATATTATATGATAATTATTTTAAAAAATAATTAATTATCTCCAATGAAAGATAAAGCAAAGAACAATAACATTGAGAGATTAAAAAAAATCAATCCTTCCCTCATCATTTTATTTTCATTTTAAATATTTTAAAGAAAAAATTTTTACCATTCTCATTTGATTTTATAAAATGTTCTGTGCTTTTTTTTCTTGAAACTTTATAGTTTGTACATTTAAATATTTTAAGTTTTAAGTAATTTTTATAGTATTGTTAGTATGTAAATATTCTATTTTTATAATATTTAACTAAATAATTTGTTATTGTAAATTATTTTCTTATCAAAAATTTTCCTTTTATAAACTTAATAATCTTACTATTATTTTGATAAATAGTATGGAATAGAGAATAATTTATGTTTCTTTCATGTATGACATTTTTTTTATACACATATTGAAAATAAACACTACATCAAAAATAATTTTTATAACATATTTTTTTTAAAAAATATTTTATTTATAAAATGTTGTAAAAAGATAAAATCAAACATTTTCATAGCATATTTTTTTAAAAAGTAAAAGAATTTTTTTCAAGTTTTACAATTTTAATGCTTAAAAATTAATATTAAAAAAATAAATATAACTAAAACTTTTTATTTCAACGCTTTTCATAAGATACACTTTAAAAGAACTCTAAAAAATTGTTCAATTTTAACATGCTTGTAGTTGATTTCTTCATTTTTAATGAACGCAGGAGTTGGGTTTCTAATCTATGTTCCTTGTTGCGTCTCTCTTTCTCTCACTCTACGAATGCAATGCATCTCTCTCTGCTCATTTATGACCAAAATCAAATTTCATTCTCCCTTATTTTGAACTTAGTTTTTAATATCTAATTCTATCTCTAGAAAAGCACTTAACAAAAGTGTGGATGTCATGAGTGAGAAAGAGAAAAGAAATTGTTGAGAGAGAGAGAGAAAGGGTGAAGCCACGAAAAATCCATCACAATGCTTCTTTGGTTTCTTTAGCTATGGATGCTCTATTTTGCTTGCAATGGTTTCTATATTTTTAGAGTTGATTTTATGTCTTATGTTATTCCATTCCACCAAGGAAAACAATGTTCACAAATTGTTTGATATAATGTTTGAATCACGACATGCTTGTGTTGATTCCCACTTATTCTTATTCAGGCTCGCTTCTTTCCCCCTATCATTGTGTGATTATTATATTCTCTTATCTTGTTAGTTTCTTTATGGTTGACAATATATTTAAGCCTAATCTTGTAATTTTTCTCTCTTACTATTTCATGACCTTCTCTTTAGCACCTTTTTGATTTAGTGTTATGAATTAAATACACAAGATATGCATGCTTTATTTGTCAACTTAAAGTTTTAAACCTATATCATTTGAAACATCATTTCTATTAAATTGTCAAATAAGTTTTCAACTATGTTGCAAATATAATGCACAATGTAATTGCTAACTATTTATTTAAGCTGTCAAATTTCTTATGTTTTCTAGGATTATGATAATGACTAACTTGCTAAAAAAAAGCTTTAAAATATGGTAGGCTACATGCTATAATAATCCTTATCAAATTTGTGTTTAATTATATTCAAAACTTGATGTTCTCCATTAAAGATTTTGGTAGAATTTCCAAATAGTAAATACAGGATTTGGTGTCCCTAGTTGGTTCCAACGATGCGTCATAGTGCCAAGGTCTAGATGGTCTTGCATCTCGCACAACTGCATACTACTAGCAATGATATGATTCACCCTACGCGAATGAATCAGAATGCGGAAATGATAACGGAACGTCTTGAGAATCAGGATAAGATAAGAAAGGGTAAGGTAAGATAAGGTGAGATAAGGTAAAGGAACCCGACACAAACCGCGACCTGCCGGAGAGCACCGAAGTTATCAAGAGGAACGTGACCCTTACCGCGACCTGCCGGAAGAACCAACGTTATCAAAGGTAGTTCTTTGCCCAAGAACCAAGGGAATCAACTCACACAGAGATGAAAAACTCTCAGAGAGAAAATATGATTAATACTCAAAATCTGTCTTTTCACTGAATCCCTAACCCCTATTTATAGTGAACCTAATCTAGTAAAAAAAAGATAATAAATTAGAAATCCTAATTAGAGTGCAATTTGAATTGCAATCAATTTAAAACAAATAACTTCTAGGTAAATATCAAATCCTAATGTAATCTAAAGTAAATCCTAATGTAATCTATAGTAAATCATAACTTTATCACTTAAGATCTTCAATGATATGACTACATAAATTAACCCATGTTGGGATTGGGCTTGGATCCACATAGTCCTTTCCTTGAACTTTCTTGATAAGACCTTCAAGTGCTTGTTCCATACGTTTGGTCCTATTCCGCGTCATAGGACCTTCCATTCCTTGTAGATAATCTTCAAGATGATCTCTTTTGTTTATCGTGGTGCCCTTGTTCACATCATTCCCTTCTTCTCCAAGAGGATTCGTCCTCGAATCTTGATGGTCATCTGCATCAAATGAGGATAAATTAGAAACATTGAAAGTGGCACTCACATTACCATAGCTACTTGGAAGATCGATTTTATAAGCATTATCGTTGATCCTTTCAATCACTTGAAATGGACCATCTCCTCTAGGATGTAATTTGGAACTTCTTTGATTTGGAAACCGCTCCTTTCGCAAGTGAACCCACACCCAGTCACCAGGATCAAAGACCACCTTGGTGCGTCCTTTGTTTGCTTGCTGGGCATAATGTTCATTCTTCTTCTCAATATTAGCACGAACCTTGGCATGTAATTTCTGCACAAATTCAACCTTTTTCTTTCCATCCAAATTAAGAGAGTCATTAGTAGGAAACGGTAAAACATCTAAAGGTGATAAAGGATTAAATCCATATACAATCTCAAAAGGTGAAAATGAAGTAGATGTGTGAACAACCCTATTATATGCAAATTCAATATGAGGCAAACAATTCTCCCAATCCTTTAAATTTTTTTGAATTTTAGTACGTAATAAGATGCCTAAAGTTCTATTCACAACTTCAGTTTGTCCATCTGTTTGCGGATGAGCCACAATAGAGAATAATAATTTAGTGCCCAATTTACCCCACAAGGTTCTCCAAAAGTGACTAAGAAATTTAACGTCTCGATCACTTACAATAGTCTTAGGTAAGCCATGCAAACGTACAATCTCTTTGAAAAATAAGTCCGCAATATGAGTGGCATCATTAGTTTTTGAACAAGCAATAAAATGTGCCATTTTACTAAACTTATCTACAACGACAAAAATACTATCTTTTCCTTTCAAGGTCCTAGGCAGCCCTAATACAAAATCCATAGAAATATCAGTCCATGGATATTCAGGAACATGTAAGGGCGTATATAAGCCATGAGGCATTACTTTAGATTTTGCTTGTAAGCAAGTAATACACTTTTCACAAATGAGTTTAACATCATGCTTCATTTTTGGCCAAAAAAAATGTTCATGTAAAACATCATAAGTTTTTTGAATGCCAAAGTGTCCCATTAATCCTCCCCCATGAACCTCTCTAATAAGCATTTCTCTTATGCTACACTTAGGTACACACAATTTATTTTTCTTAAATAAATATCCATCTTGCCTAAAATAATCTTCAAAACCATGACCAGAACATGCTGCCCATAATTGTCCAAATTCAACATCATCGGCATACAAGGTTTTTAGTAATTCAAATCCAAGTAATTTAGTTTGTAGAGTAGTAAGTAATACATACCTTCATGACAGAGCATCAGCTACAATGTTTTCCTTGCCCTTTTTATACTTGATAACATAAGGAAACATCTCAATAAATTCTAGCCACTTGGCATGCCTTTTGTTGAGCTTACCTTGGGACTTTAAAAACTTCAAGTTAAGATGATCCGAATGGATGACGAATTCCTTCGACCAAAGGTAATGTTGCCAAGTTTGTAAGGTCCTCACCACAGCATAGAGCTCCTTATCATAGGTTGGATAGTTGAGTGCCGCTCCACTAAGTTTCTCACTAAAATATGCTACAGGTTTGGAATCCTGCATTAAAACAACTCTTATACCCACTCCAGAGGCATCACATTCAATCTCAAAAACTTTATCAAAATTGGGTAAATTTAATACAGGGGCATTGGTTAACTTGTCCTTTAATAAATTAAAAGCTTGTTCATGTTTCTCATCCCATTTAAAACCAACATTCTTTTTAACAAGTTCATTTAAAGGGGCAGCTATAGAACTAAAATTCTATACAAACCTCCTATAAAAACTTGCTAAACCATGGAAACTTCTTACCTCATTAGCATTTGTAGGCCTGGGCCAATCTCTAATTGCCTTAACCTTCTCTTCATCAACACTAACTCCTTGAGAACTTACAATAAACCCTAAGAAGACAACTGATTCCACACAAAAAATGCATTTTTCAATATTAGCATGCAATTCATGGCTTCGTAAGGCAGTACACACAGCACGTAAGTGATCTAAGTGTTCATGCATTGTCTTACTATATATTAAAATATCATCAAAATAGACAACAACAAATTTTCCAATAAAATTTTGCAAGACATGATGCATTAATCTCATGAAAGTACTCGGTGCATTAGAAAGACCAAATGGCATAACAACCCACTCATATAACCCATATTTTGTCTTAAAAACAGTCTTCCACTCATCACCCTCCTTCATACGAATTTGGTGATATCCACTTTTTAAATCAATTTTTGAAAACAAACAAGAGCCATACAATTCATCTAGTAAATCATCTAACCTTGGAATAGGATATCGATACTTTACCGAAATCTTGTTGACAGCCCTACAATCCACACACATACGCCAAGTTCCATCCTTCTTTGGTACTAAAATAACAGGAACCGCACACGGGCTAAGACTTTCCCTCATATAGCCTTTCTGCATCAACTCCTCTACTTGCCTTTGAATCTCTTTGGCCTCTCCAGGACTAGTTCTATAGGCTGGTCGATTTGGAATCGCAGCGCCGGGGATAAAATCGATTTGGTGTTCAATGCCTTTTATAGGAGGCAAACCCATTGGTGATTCTTTAGGAAATACATCATTAAATTCCTGCAACAAAGATTCAACCACACTAGGGAAAGAAAAGTTATGATTGTTAATAAAATAAATATCCTTGTACATGAGTACGAGAACTTGTTCCTTTTCCCTCAAAACACTCTCAACCTCCCCTTTGTGAGCAAATACACAAACTTTCTTTTTTTTTTCTTTAATTCTTGATTTTTCTTTCTTTTCACCTTCACTCTTTTTTTGACTTTCTACTTTTTCTTCACCCTCAATTCTCTCTCTTTTTTCTCTTTCTTGATTTTCTAATTCTTTTTCTCTTATTTTACATTCTTTTGAAATTTTTATTTGGTCAGAATAAGCCTCAACGGGCCTTAATGGAATCAATACAATTTTTCGATTATCCACTACAAAAGAATATCTATTTTTAAATCCATCGTGCATAACCTTCTTATCGTATTGCCAAGGACGTCCTAACAATAAGTGCCCAGCATGCATAGGGGCAACGTCACACAACACCTCATCCTTATAATTTCCAATAGAAAAGGACACCAAGACTTGCTTACTAACCCTTACATCCCCACAATCATTCATCCATTGTAGCCGATAAGGATTGGGATGCTTTTTAGTAGGCAAGTTTAATTTCTCTACTAGCAATGTACTAGCAATGTTGGTGCAACTGCCGCTGTCTATAATCATACTACATACCTTGTTGTTCACATGACAACGAGTGTAGAATATATGCTCCCTTTGCTCTGAATCTCCTTCATCCTTTGGTTGAATGTTCAATGCACGTCTTGTGACCAAGATTTCTCCATGCACAGGTTCTGCTATCTCCACATCACTACAATCCTCCAACTTCGACATTTCTTCTTCCTCTGAGCTCACACTGTCCACTTCGCCGTTGTCACGAATGATCATAGTCCTCTGGTTCAGACATTGAGAAGAAATATGCCTCAGACCTTGACACTTAAAGCAACGAATGTGACTTGACTTATTAGAGGATTTAGTTTCAAATTTACCTTTGGAAATAGGTGCTGCGGATTTTCCATGAGATTCCTCCTTGGGTTTAGGCCCCTCTTTCTTGTTGGACCAATTGGACTTCCATGATGAACTAGAAGCATATTTGTGAGTGCTCCTAGATTTGAGTTGTCTTTCCACCTGAATAGCTTTATGAAGCAATTCCTCCATCTCTACATAATGTTGTAGTTCTACCACGTCAGCTATCTCCCTTTTTAATCCTCCAATGAATCTTGCCATAGTGGCTTCCCTATCCTCCTCCACATTGCCTCTTATCATGGCAATTTCCATCTCCTTATAATAATCTTCAACACCCATAGCGCCTTGAGTAAGACTTTGCAATTTGCGGTACAAGTCTCTATGATAGTGACTTTGTACAAATCTTCGTCTCATGGCTACTTTCATCTCTTCCCACGTTCGTATAGGTCTTTCCCCATACCTCCTCCTGTTAAGGACAAATTGATCCCACCAAATATTAGCATAATCATTAAAAGATACAGTGGCTAGTTTTACCTTTTTCTCCTCCGAGTAATTATGACAATCAAACACATGCTCTACTTTTCTTTCCCACTCCAGATAAGTTTCAGGTTCGTTCTTTCCTTGGAATGGTGGAAGGGATAATTTAATACTCCCCAAGTTGCTATCCTTTTCTCCTCGATATCGTCTTCTTTCCGTACAACATCCACCGTCTGATTCTAAGTTCTCCCCCCAATCTGTTTCTTCATCGCGGTGAAGTGATCTTTGAGGACTACTTCTACGAGACACCTGAGATCTCCTTCTCGAACAATCCTCCATGTCCTCCAACCTCCTGTTCAACTGTTGGAATTGATCTTGAATTGATTTCATGAATACTTTTAGATCCATCTCATTTTGATGGGGTTCACTACTCATGTTGGCAATGGTGAAAATTGAACAAAATAAATAAATTAGAATAATAAGGCCTCACAAGTCACTCCCTTAGTGTTTGCCCTCAATATTGACGCTCTTCACTCGTGTTTACACTCGAATTGGCTTTTTCTATAATGCTCTAACCAACTCTTGCCTTTTACCTCTCAATTCTCCTTATAAATCCTTGAACTAAGAACTTCACAAGTTGATCTTCCCACAGATAACGAAAGAGTCACAGATACACAAGATGAATAAGGTAAGGAATATTGGTCAAGAATTAAGAACTTAAAGAAATTATATTGAATGAAGACTGATTTTTTTTTTTCAATTGTCTTGAATTTCCTTTTTTTTTTCTATCACAACTTCTTTTTTTTTTTCTATCACAATTTTTTTTTTGCTTCTTTTTTTTTTTATTTTTTTTTTATCAAAACTCCTCTTTTTTTTTTGGAATATTTGGTAGGTAACAACTTTAACACAAGAAAATAAAACAAAGGATAGATGACACCTGATTCCAAGAGCCGAAGCTCTGATGCCAAATGATATGATTCACCCTACGCGAATGAATCGGAATGCGGAAACGATAACGGAACGTCTTGAGAATCAGGATAAGATAAGAAAGGGTAAGGTAATATAAGGTGAGATGAGGTAAAGGAACCCGACACAAACCGCGACCTGCCGGAGAACACCGAAGTTATCAAGAGGAATGTGACCCTTACCGCGACCTGCCGGAAGAACCAACGTTATCAAAGGTAGTTCTTTGCCCAAGAACCAAGGGAATCAACTCACACAGAGATGAAAAACTCTCAGAGAGAAAATATGATTAATACTCAAAATCTGTCTTTTCACTGAATCCCTAACCCCTATTTATAGTGAACCTAATCTAGTAAAAAAAAGATAATAAATTAGAAATCCTAATTAGAGTGCAATTTGAATTGCAATCAATTTAAAACGAATAACTTCTAGGTAAATATCAAATCCTAATGTAATCTAAAGTAAGTCCTAATGTAATCTATAGTAAATCATAACTTTATCACTTAAGATCTTCAATGATATGACTACATAAATTAACCCATGTTGGGATTGGGCTTGGATCCACATAGTCCTTTCCTTGAACTTCCTTGATAAGACCTTCAAGTGCTTGTTCCATACGTTTGGTCCTATTCCGCTTCATAGGACCTTCCATTCCTTGTAGATAATCTTCAAGATGATCTCTTTTCTTTATCGTGGTGCCCTTGTTCACATCAAGCAAGGTGCCCATTTCTCCTAATGGTGAGTCTATATCCCCAATAATAGTTGGAAAAAAAAATCATAATATATATATATATATATATATATATATATATATATATATCATACCCCTTTTTAACATTTTATCAAACTTAACTAGTATTTAATTTATCAATTATAGGTCTACTATTGTTACATCTATTTATACAAGTTTTTAATATCTAATTAAGTATTAGATCCAATGAGATTATTTATTTATTTTATGTATGTAATGAATTAGGATAATGAGTTGATCCCAATTGTGGAGCCACACATCTTATTTTTGATGGTGAGCATGGCATTGATATGACATTTGAAGTAGTTCAGAAAGTGTGGGTTGACATCAATATCACAATTTTTTTTCATAACTATCATAAGTTTTTCTATTTGAGCTCTTATTTTTTTAAAAGTTGGATATGTACTTAAATGATATTTTTTTGCTGAGTTTTATAACTTATGTAAAATGGTTCACTATTAAGGATGGAAGTAGACCAAGCTGAGATAGATTTTGACTGTTCAAGTCAGATTTGTTTAAAAATTTTGAAGTCTAAGCCTGAGTCTGTTACCTGTTAAAGGTTTTTTTTTTCTATTAAGACCTGACCTGATTTAAAAGTTTACAAGGCCTGTAAGTATGTTTAAAAACCTACATTACAAAAAAGATCAATAAATAAATTTAAAGTCTATATAAATAATTAATTAAAAAAGCTTGCAAACTTAAAACTTACAAGATAAAAAAGTCATTAAATAGGCTTAAAACATATATATACTAATATTATGTAAATAAAATATAAAATAAGTATTATATAAATATAATATATTAAAATAAATATAAATATACAATATATAAATGTAAAATAGGCTCCTAAATAGGTTAAATAGACTTTTTTATAAGCTTAGGCCTGACTTGTTTATCTAAACAGACTTTTTAACAAGTCTGAGCCTATCTATTTATTAAACGAGCCGAGTCTAGTTAAATTTAAACGAGCCGAGCAGTATACCCTGTCGGACAGCCTTATTCACTTCCATCCTTGTTTACTACTAAAAAATGATTTTTTGACGGATATTTAAAGACGATTAAGGTAAAATTCACCGGAAACAAGAGGCATATTGCGGCGTTTTTAAGAATTTTTAGAGGCGATGTTTTAAACACTGCATAATGAAGTTAAAAATTTAAATTATTTTATCATTCACTTTCCCTTCTTAATGCTTGTTGTGATGTTGGTATTCTTTTTTCTGATTCTAACTCTCACTTTTCAACCTATACAAGACGGTCTCATCACGTTCAAGATCGCACTCATCATAACATCAAATACGCAAGTTTCCATGTTGTTTAAGATATTAACCTTCTTTGTTATATTTTTATTTCATGCCCATGGCTTCAATTTCATCATATTCTCAAGCTTGATGAATGCACCTTCGTATCAATAATAGGTCCATTTTTCGACCTAATACCAAAGGCACTGTCTCATCAAGTTCAAGATCGCACCCATCGTAGCATCAAATACACAAGCTTCTCTGATTGTTTAAGGTATTAGTCTTCTTTGTTTGATTTTTATTTCATGCCTTTCAATTTCATCACACACTCAAGCTTGGTAAATGCACATTCGTATAAATTGCAAGTCCCTTTTAGTATTTTCTCAACGCGTAGAAGGAACCCTCAAACTTTGAGAAATTAGGTACCTAATTATATAATTTTTATTTTTTTTCCTTTGTTTCTCTCAATGTTTGTGTTTTTGATTAGTCTCATATTAGGCTTTTATTTTATTTTGTGTTTATAAATATTTAGAATTTAAAGTAATATATCATAATCCAGATTCGTAGCATATTCGGATTTTCAAAGTGAAGTCATATATTCTGTAATCTAAGATCCTGTTTGTGTGCAAATTTGTCTTATTATTTTGATTAAGCTTTCTATAATCATTTTGATTAAACTAAAAATGTTATCATTAGATGGAGTTAATGGTTACTGGTACTTAAATTTATCAGTTAAATGTGTATCTTTGAAACTATAAGATTAGCTTTGGCCTCATTGTTTGAGGCAATTGCTATAGCCCATTCACGCATCTTATGTTCATCCTGGCACTCTCACTGTGCCAAGATTGGAGCCAAGATCAAGCATTAAGTCCAATGAAACCTCCTCTCTGACTTCACTTTGGTATTTCAATACACTTCCATAGTCCCATGTGTACATCACAGAGAGAAAAAAGGTGGCAAAGGCAAGAGGAAGCCAGCCACCCTCAGCGATTTTGGATAGGACAGAAGACATGTAGATTAGCTCCACTGAACCAAATACAAGTCGGAAACAAAATTCCAAGAACAAGTTAGTCTGCCAAATTAAAAACATTACAAGGGTCACCAAAGTGGTGCTAACCATCATCACACCAACTTCAGCAATGCCTGCAACAATGATATTGAAATGCATTAGTACACATATACTCTATATGGTCTTCAGTACAAGTCATTCATGATGTATATGATATAGAAATATATAAAACCGTATAGAAATAAATAAAATTGTTCATGTGTATTCACATACTAACTTAAGCTTTTAGATAGTTAGTTCATAATATGGTATGAAAACTTGTATGATCAGTGAGCTAAAGCTTAATTTTTAATGCCCCGTTCTACTAATAAAAATGTTCAACTTCAAGACAAGGTAAGTGTGCTTGTGCATTGTCCACACATTAATAATGAAATCATGGACACAAAACATAGATGCAAATCCAGTAAATAGAAATTGGGTGAAATGCTAATATAGTCAATTATTTCATATAGCACAAAGCACAAACAGCAGGTACCAACACAGTTACTATATCCATACATATCATACAGTATTTCCATTGTATCATAAGTTTTATTTTTATCTTTATCTTATTACATTATATCTTTAAATTCTTGCTTAATTTTATATCTTTCCTTTGGATTTTATCCAATACACTTAAAATATAATGTGTAATAAATATTGTTCTATCTTTTTAAAATTAAATCATTGAATTGGTTTTGGAAATTGTATGCTCTTAACATTTTAATTTAAAAAGTTTAAAATTAACTGTTTAAAACTCTGCTCCAGCAATGCACCATGATTGATTACATAGTACTCCATTTAATCCATACCAGCCATTGTTAAAGCTTCAACTGGCGTTTCTATACCTTCAAAAATTAAAGTATATATATATATATATATATATATATATATATTCATAAATTGTTTAACTAGATACAAAAACTGGCAAATGATTGAGGACAAAACACGGAAGGTTCGTACAATATAAAAGGAATTTATATTTCCTTTATTAATGGTTACTGTTATATATTAGAATAATCAGTTTTATGAAAACAGCTCTTTTTTTGCTCCTCGTTTTTTCCTATTTCTTTCCATTGAGTTTCCTAAATTTTTTTTCACTCCCTATTATTAAACACCATACTGATTCTCTTCTTCATTTCTCAGCATACAACATCACGACCTTCTAAGCCTTACATTCACATAACACCATGACTCAATCTTAACTGTATGTGATCATTAATGAATTCTTCTTATTCTTTATTATTATTATTATTTAAAAATTTATAAAAGAAAGAATAACATTGTGCTTGTGGTTGCAGATTTAGCTGTGGAATTGTGAAAGCACCTTTGGTGACCAGCTCTGGTATTCTTTCTAGAACATAGAGTGTTTACTCTCGTCCTGAAGGCATCGCTTCTTCACATGTGGGAAATGGACTAAGCTGGAAAATTTATAAAGAACTAGGTTGAAATTTGACCATTACAGCCTTTCATCTTTTGATCTCAAGAAAAAAAAAATAATAGCCATCGCTTTGAATTTTTGTGTACGAAGAAGAATTCAGATTTCCTTGTTAACGCCTCTCTAATTTCACTATTCAGATGAGTTGAAATTAGAGGTACATCTCCCTCATTATCCTATTTATTATGCTAAAAATTTTGGATACTGAAAATTTCCTCTCTGATTGACATGCACGGAACCTTTCTCTTTCTTTACTACAACTTTAGAGATTGGTGTATGGAGTTTTGGTTTGTTTTGTTTTTTCTATTTGGATTAATTCTATTTTAATTCTTTTGTTTAAATGATATGAAATAGAGAAAAAAAATGTAAGAAAAAAATTTGCCCCTTCAACTTGTAAAAATTTAGGAGTGGGTTCACCAGTGGAAAATGAGCTTTTTACATCGGTTATTATGCATTTTTTATATCGGTTATTTAGACGGTGTTGAAGCAGACGATATATAAAATAATACTTTTTACATCGGTTGGGCCTACAACCGATGTAAAAAGTACACTTTCTACATCGGTTGTAAGCAGAACCGATGTAAAAAGTATGACTTTTTACATCGGTTAAGGCTATGACCGATGTAGAAAGATTACTTTTTACATCGGTGGTAGGCCCAACCGATGTAGAAAGTATATTTTTTACGTCGGTTATAGTCGTAACCGATGTAGAAAGTTCTTTTTTTTTTAATGTTCATTTTGTTTAGGTATAATATACCATATTATTTATTTACAATACCTGCATATACACACAGAATCACCAGGCAGACATTAGAGAATCACCAGACAGACAATACAAAATTCACATAATCTATATATTTAAACTAAATACATCATTATTTATTATCAAACTTTAATTTACAAATGAAATAACTTAAAAGTACATCAAACAAGTATTCAAAGTTGAAAAAAAAATGTAGTAATCAGTCATGTACCTGTTGAAAGCAAAGAAAAAAGATGTTAAAAAGTGTACTAAAATATAAAAAACGTAATAAACATTTTAAAGTAAGTTAAAAATAAAAATACAATGATGAAATAATTAAATAAATAACTAACTTGTATCATGTAGTAACATTTTCCCATATTCCTTCATGATGATCATCTCGAATAGCATGTACATCATCTATTTCATTTTCTCCATTGATACTAGATATCCTTGATGATAAGGGAGTTTGAGAAATATCAATATTTGAAAGATCATTGGTGTCATCAATAGCGATTGTTGTCTTTCCTTGAAAAAAAAACTGACCACCTTTTGGAGCAAGGATCTTGAACATAAAACACTTGTTTTGCTTGGTGGGCCATGATAAAAGGGTCATCCTTGTAAGCTATTTTTTGAAGGTCAACCAATGTAAATCTCAATTCATCGACTTGCACACCACTATTACTATCAACCCATCTGTATTTGAAAACAGGCACTCTAAATTTGGTCTAATCAATCTCCCAAATCTCTTCAATCACTCCAAAGTAAGATATGGAAGCCTTTACAGGATTTTTATCTTTAAAACTTGCAAAATGCATCGACTCTGTTACCACCATAACTCCAATATTTTGCATGGTACTTTTATCATCCTAAGACTTTGTGTAAAATGAAAAATGATTGATATCGTATCCAGTCCAACATATGACATCAAAGTTTGGGCCATTTGCTAGCCACTTCAATGTATCAGAGGCACCGCCATCCTTCTTAATTGTTTCATCAAACCACTTTAAGAACGTTTTGTTATGCTCATTCAACAACCATTTCTCATTCATTCGAACATTCTCCTCCCTTATCATAGTTTTGTGAGTAGATAAGTAAGGTTAAACCTCATCGATATTATTCAAAATATACAAATGTGCTTGAAGGACTTCTGCACGACCATGCTTTTCACAGTTATACCTTGTGTACCTTTACCTCTGTGTCTTCCCGCATGACGAGACTTAGGAACTCCTATGGGTTTCACCTCTAACAAATACTCTGTACAAAACTCAATGGCCTTTTCTGCAATGTATCTTTCAATCATAGATGCCTCGGGACAGTGCGGATTCTTCACATACCCTTTTAATATTTTCATGTATCCTTCTATTGGATACATCCATCTCAGATAAACTTGACCACATAATCTGATCTTCCTCACTATATGAACAACCAAGTGAACCATAATGTCAAAAAATGATGGAGGAAAATACATCTCCAATTGGCATAAGATAATAAAAGTTTCATGTTCCAACTCATCCAATTTTAGAGAGTCAATGACTTTGCTACATATTTTATTGAAAAAGAAGCATAACCTACTTATTGTATGTCTAACTTTTTTAGGCAAAATGTCACGAATAACCACTGGAAGTAGTTGTTGCATCAACACATGACAATCATGAGACTTTAACCCAACTAACTTTAAATCTTTCATCGAGACAAGTCTTTTAAAATTTGAAGAATAACCTTGTGTCACTTTAATCCCATGTAGGCATGTTGTGCGTTTACTGTGCGTACAAAGTTTTACCTACGGGCAAGTGCACCCGTTGGTGTAAAAAGGGGTATTTAAAACCCTTAATATCGTTCCCACAGAGACTATTTTAACAATCTTAAAAATATATCAAATCCTAATTTTTGAGCTCACCAGAAAAGAGTTTGTTTAGAAATATTTAAAGTGAATGAAAAAAGAACAAAAGGAAAGTAAACGATTTAAAGACAAAAGGGCACAAATATGAATTTAATTATGAAGAGATATGAGACTTTGGTTTCGCTTATAATTTTACCCAATTTCACCCCAACTCCCTTACGAAAGATTTTGAGTAAATTGCTACCCATTCGTTCTCATTCTATTACTACCCAATGATCATACAGTAGCAATATTCTTTCCCTTAAGTTACTACCTCCAATGATCATGCAAGGTATATACTTAAGAGAAGCATAAAGAACATGCGAATTTGTTAAATTAACAACTGATTAGAAATCAAGGATTCTGATTGATCCTCCAAAACCATTAGATTCAGTTTACCTTATAGTTCCGTTAATTAGGCAATGGTACGATCGTCTATCCCGTAATTAACTTAGAAATTAATTCTCATTAATTAATTATGCATAATAAGGAAAACACAATTGAATAGGAATACTGAATCATTCATAAAAAGGAAAAGAGGTTCAATTGGTTACATTATAAGTTTCACCAAAGCCCCATGATTTGGGGTTAGTTACACATAAAGAGATAAGACAAATAAAAACATACTAATCCCATAAAATAATCCATAATCCTAATTCTGGAAGAGAATGACAAAACCGTAGTGCCAGCAAGACTGGCAATAGGACGTTGCAACTCGTACTATGAAGAGCTTCTGCCTATGAAATCCTACGAAAGAATACTAAAAGAGAGATGAGAATGGAATGGTGTGTCTCTGGGGTAATGATAGGCCTATGCCCCAGAGAGTGGTGTGGCCTTTGGAGCCTAGGGTGGTGTCATATGATGTAGTAGAGCCTCTCTTTTATAGGCATGGATTAGGGTTTCAATGTGGTGGACTGGGCTTGACCTAGTCGCTTCCTAAGTCGTCGCGCTCAATTTACGTAATCTTGCAGCACCGTAGGGTTGACTTGTCCTTGTCGCATTAAATGTATTATCTTTTTATGCTTCTTTTACCCTTTTTTGGGTCCAAAACTTACCTATTTTCGGATTCTTAGCTTGTGTGACCATTCCAACAAAAATAAGGAAAATTAGGTAGAATTACAATTAAATAATCATAGATTATATTGTAATTATAACTAATTTTCGGCAAATAAATCAACAGAATGGTGGTTTATCACATCCTCAAACTTAAACATTGCTTGTCCTCAAGCAATATCCCAAGGAATGGAAATGTAGTAAGTATAGAATTTAGAAACCTCACATATTAAGCATGTAGCAACCAAGTATAATTACCATAATGAGAGCAATTAACAATAATCCAATTAGGACCTTAGTTCCTTGAAATCAAGTATCACACATAGATGTGGTCACTCTTCTCACCATCTCTAAAATGTATATGGGTATAGATCATTAACACTTTACTCCTCGCAACTGTACACTACCATAGGCTTTCCTATAAACCTCAAATCTCCACATCTCCACTGAGAGTCAGATTGCACACAAGAATCAAAAGGGCTTTATTAAGGTTGTAACTTGGCTAAGGGAATTATATTGTTAAGTATGATATAAGAAGGAAGGAAACACAAAGGTTTTTCACTTGTATTTTCCCAAGCATTTATTTTGTTTTAATTACAATTTAAGAGTACTTGAAATTATCACAAAGTTGGCAATCTCCAGTATGATCCTGGTTCATTGACTGTGGAAAGTATTGCGTCAAGAATAGACGTTGTAATTGGTCCCAAGTAGTGCTGGATGCTTTCGGAAAAGAGTCTAGCCAATCGTTCACCTTTTCAGTGATGGAAAAGGGGAACAGTTGTAATCAAATGGCATCTTGCGTAATGCCGTTCATTTTAATGGTATTTGTCAACCTCAGAAATTTTCTAATGTGGAGATGTGGGTCTTCTGATGCTGTCCCTTCAAATTGAAGTGAGTTCTGAATCATGTTGATAAGGGCAGGTTTAAATTCATAGTTAGGAACACCTTCTAACGATGGGATCGATATGCTATTTTGTAAGCCCTCACCAGTTGGGGCCATATGTTACAATAATGTCCTTTGTCTTTGTGCTGCCATCTTTCTTGTTTTGGTTTCTCGCCTCAATCTTCTAGTCGTTTTCTCTATCTCAGGATTAAACTGTAACTGTGGAGCTAGAGAGCGAGTCAACATAAACAAACAAAAAATCACACAAAGATATAACAATAAAATTATTTTTTATTTTATTTTATTTTATTATAAATATATACACGTCTCAAACAATTAAGACTCAAACTTTTAAGATTGTTGAAAAATAATCCCCGACAACGGCGCCAAAAAATTGTGCGTTTACTGTACGTACAAAATTTTACCCACGGCCAAGTGCACCCGTCGGTGTAGAAAGGGTATTTAAAACCCTTAATATCTTTCCCACAGAGACTATTTTAACAATCTTAAAAAAATATTAAATCCTAATTTTTAAGCTCACCAGAAAATTGTTTAGAAATATTTGAAGTGAATGCAAAAATAAAACAAAATGAGAGTAAGAAATTTAAAGACAAAAGAGCACAAATACGAGTTCAATTATGAAAAGACACGAGACTTTGGTTTCCCTTATAACTTTACTCAACTTCATCCTAATTCCCTTATGAATGATTTGAGTCAACTGCTAACCATCCGTTCTAATTCTATTACTACCCAATGATCATGCAATAACAATATTCTTTCCCTTAAGTTACTACCCCAATGATCATGCAAGGTATATAATTAAGAAAATCATAAAGAACATAAGGACTTGTTAAATTAATAACTGAATAGAAATCAAGGATTCCGATTGATCCTCCAAAACACTTAGATTCAGTTTACCTTGTAGTTCCGTTAATTAGGCAATGGTACGATCGCCTATCCCCTAATTAACTTAGAAATTAATTCTCATTAATTAATTATG
This sequence comes from Canavalia gladiata, assembly GCA_037954105.1. Lineage (NCBI taxonomy): Eukaryota > Viridiplantae > Streptophyta > Magnoliopsida > Fabales > Fabaceae > Canavalia > Canavalia gladiata. The sequence continues at coordinate 36,711,689 of CM075658.1, read as the reverse complement.
CATAATAAGGAAAACATAATAAGGAAAACACAATTGAATAGAAATACGCAATCATTCATAGAAAGGAAAAAGGGTTCAATTGGTTACATTATAAGTTTCACCAAAGCCCCATGATTTGGGGATTATTTACACATCGAGAGATAAGACAAATAAAAACATACTAATCTCATAGAACAATCCATAATCCTAATTCTAGGAGAGAATGACAAAACCGTAGTGCCAGCAAGACTGGCAATAGGACGTTGCAACTTGTACTGTGAAGAGCTTCTTTGAAATCCTACAGAAGGATACTAAAAGAGAGATGTGAATGGAATGATGTGTCTCCGGGGTAATGATAGGCCTACGCCCCGGAGAGTGGTGTGGCCTTTGGAGCCTACGGTGGTGTCATATGATGTAGTAGAGTCTCCCTTTTATAGGCGTGGATTAGAGTTTCAATGTGGTGGACTGGGCTTGACCTAGTCGCTTCCTAAGTCGTCGCGCTCAGTTTATGTAATCTTGCAGCACCGTAGGGCTGACTTGTCATTGTCGCATTAAATGTATTATCTTTTTATGGTTCTTTTACCCATTTTTTGGTCCAAAGCTTACCTATTTTCGAATTCTTAGCTTGCATGACCATTCCTACAAAAATAAGGAAAATTAGGTAGAATTACAATTAAATAATCCTAAATTATATTGTAATTATAACTAATTTTCTGCAGATAAATCAATAGAATGGTTGTTTATCAAGGCACTCACAAAAAGAAATTTTCTCTTTTTTTGACAATGTATGACATGCCGGGGGAAAATATGTTCGCATTCCTACAGACTGTGGAGCTAACTGATGTCGTATACCCATGTGAACCAAATCCAGTCGAGAATTGAATCCATCTTTAGTCTTGCCCTGTATATTGAGAAGTGTTCCAATGATGCTATCACACACATTTTTTTCCACATGCATCATATCAATACAATGTCTAACATCAAGTTTGCACCAATATGGAAGATAAAAAATATTGATCTTTTCTTCCATATCCTTGTCTCAGTGACCTTTTTTTGAGTCTTTCCAAAAACAATTTTGATGTTTTTAACCCGATCATAGACTTTTTGTCCAGTTAAGGCTTTTGGAGAAACATCATTTTCTGGCAACCCATTAAAAGCTTTCCTTAATCTACGATAAGGGTAATTAGTCCTGAGAAATTTCCGATGACCAAGATAAACTGTCTTCCTTCCATGATGCAGTTGATGGTAACTTGTGCCTTCTTCACATATAGGACATGCTTTGTGCCCCTTAACGCTGTATTCGCATAAATTTCTATATGCTGGAAAGTCATTAATAGTGCAAAAAAGCATTGCCCGCATCTTGAAGTTTTCATTACCATACGCATCAAACACCTCCTCACCTTCCCATAGATTTTGCGTCTTCAATTAAAGGAGCAAGATAAACATCTATGTCATTTCCAAGTTGTTGTGGACCTGAAATCATCATAGACAACATGATGTATTTACGTTTCATGCACAACTCCGGAGAAAGGTTGTAAATTGTCAAAGGTATAGGCCATGAACTATGTTTAATACTTAAATTACCGTACGGATTCATTCCATCTGTTGCAAGTCCAAGTCTTAGGTTTCTTATGTCATTCCATTGCAAACCATTAGTTGGATGACAAAGTTTTCCATCAATTAGTCTTTCATCTACATGTCATCTAAGGTACTTTGCTTCATCTTTATTACAAAACAATCGTTTGAACCTTGGAATTATTGGAGATACCACAACAACTCCGGAGAAAGGTTGTAAATTGTCAAAGGTATAGGCCATGAACTATGTTTACTACTTAAATTACCGTACGGATTCATTCCATCTGTTGCAAGTCCAAGTCTTAGGTTTCTTATGTCATTCCATTGCAAACCATCAGTTGGATGAAGAAGTTTTCCATCAATTAGTCTTTCATCTACATGCCATCTAAGGTTCTTTGCTTCATCTTTATTACAAAACAATCGTTTGAACCTTGGAATTATTGGAGATACCACAACACTTTGGTTGGAGGCCGTTTATGCTCTCATTCCAAATAGAATCACCATCCTTCAGTTTATAACGTGAAACTTGACATACAGGGCATTCATGTAATCCTTCAAACTCATTTCTATATAGTATGCAATCATTGGGGCAGACATGTATTTTCTTATACTGCATACCCATCGGACACAAAACCTTCTTCGCCTCATAATTACGCTTTGGTAATGTGTTACCTTTCAGAAGCATCTCTACCAACAGTTCAAGTAATTCGGTGAAACTTTTATCACTCCATCCATTCCTTGCCTTCAGAGTGAATAATCTTAACACTGGTGACAGTCGTGTAAATGTAGTGCATCACGGATACAAAGGTTTCTCTGAATCAGTAGACAAGTTACCATACATATTTGCCCGCTCAAATGACGCATGCCCTACATTACGAATCATATCCTCTACCAAATCTTCCATATTTATATCAACCTCCACCGTCTGTTGTAAACACACAATTATGTCTGAGGCCCCTAATTAACAAAATTATTCAAGAAACTAATATTAATTTAATAAACAAACAAAAAAGCAGAATAAATAGACAGAAACAGAAACCAGAAAAATTAAAGCAAAAAAAAAACAGAATAAGTAGACAAAAGCAGAAAGCGGAAAAACTGATAAAAAAAAGAGAGAAGAGTAAAATAAATAAAAATAATGATAATAATAAACTGGAAATAAAAACAAAAAAGAAAATAAAATCTGAAAAAGAAATAAGTAAAGATTAGTAAAACCAAAAATATATAAAAAAAAATAGTAGAATTGGAAAATAAAAATAGATTTCACAAGATAAAAAATGACAAAAACTAAACAAAGAAAAATAAAAATAATGAAGAAAAAGATAAGTAAGTAGTAAAAAATAAAGGATTAAAAAATTGAAAAATTAATAAACAAGAAGAAAATTAGTAAAAATAGAAAAAGGGGAAATAATAAAAATGAATTTGAAAAGAAAAATAAAAAAAAGAGAAAAAAAAAACAAAACAGAATTGAGAAAAGAAAGGCGGGAATGGTCTTTTGAAAAATGCTATAAATTAGAGAAAAGCAATTTAACGGGGGCTTCTTTTTTTTTGGCTTCTTAAAAAGATCAGAGCGGATTTTGGGAGAAAGGTTCTTCTTCTTGCACGGGGGGGGGGGGGGGGGGGGGTTTCAAGATTTCTCCTTAGAGAATCTCTCGGGGTGGTGGATCCAGGAGCTGCAACCAAAGAGTTTCACCCTGGAATCTTCCCTAAAATTCCAATTATAGAGTGACGAATGGGGGATCTCTGAAAGGATATCTTTGATCTTCTGCCAACGGAGAAGAGGGAGATTCTGGAAGAAACAAAGAGGAAAGGATCAGGTTCCTTTGGAGGACATTGTGCAGCAATCTCCATTCGTTTCCTAACTCAGGTTCCATACAATTTAGCCACAACTTTTTTCGAATCAAGAAATTGGTGAGGCTTTGTTTAGAGGATGCAAGAATTAGAAAACTGTGTATGCTGCATGTGCGATTCCTGTTGGTTTCATCGTTGGATTAAGTTGACCTCATAGTATTTTTGAACTTTAAACTAAACTCGCTTGTGTGGTACCACTCCTTGCTTGACGAACCTATACTGTGCATGCATTTTGGGTTCCAGCAAATGACGTTGATTCATGCATTATAAACCAAAAAAAATCTACTAGATCTTGCTAATAAAACCATAAACAAGTGTGGACGTCAGTGCTAGTATAGCGGTATTCTGATTGTAATGGTTGTGATAACTAGTTTTAGATACACCTCCTTGCAAGCCCACCGAATCCTAAGGCTCCTGTGCGTTTACGATTCAAGCTATGCATTTCACCTTAGGAGTTAGAACCTGCTGCATCGAGGATGGAATTGCTCGAACATGTCATTAAAATTATCTCTCAAATATTCACATTTACGCGTCTAGTTCTATTTTTCGACTCATACAAATCAGGATAGGCATTTTTTTGTTTGATAACTGAAAGATAGAAACTCAGAAACCGGGCCCCCTGTCTTAATGCTTGCCAAGATTAGTGGCCACGCCTACAAGTTAGGAATTACAAACTAAACAAAAGGAGAAACCGGATGTAGGCAATCGTGAATCTGGATCCATGACTCTATAAAAAAAAAAACTACCTGTGTTTGACTGATTCACCGTGTCAAAATAAGGTCAAGAATCATATGAGATTAATGAAAATGTAACTAGATTAATCCCCCACCCTTGTGCTTGCATTTAGTAGCATTTGGCAGCATGATTCTTGTTTCAATCAGAGTTTAAAATTAGTATAGTAGGAAAGACCCTGGCTGTGTCTCTTCCCGTCCTAGGCATACATGTATAACCTGTCATAACCATTGTGTAACTTGCACCCAAAGTGAATGTTGAAGCCTCCTACCCCCTAGCAACTAGCCACATCGATTCTCTGTGAAATCGGGATATTAATTCAAGCTCCAAGCCAGGTCAATCCGAGACCATTGTTATGTTAGATATGAACCTGGTAGCAATGCCAGTGTTGTTATAATCATCACGAAGAACACTGGGGTCTTTGTTCCACTCATGGCCCGACGAGCTTAGTCCTGGTTGTGCAACAAGAAAGGTGCAAGTGACCACTTATTCCGGTTCTGTCCATGACTCCTAATAGCCAACCTTAAGTGCAAAATACACTGGAATTTCATTAACAGACCTTCACAATCCATAACGCGAGGGAAGGGGTTGCGGCTTGGTTTTCATCCATCTCTATCTTTGCTTGAAATCTGGACCATATGCAGACAGAGTTAAAAGTGGCTATGAACCTCTACCAAAGAAGGGGTCTGCCAACATTTGAAAGGGTGCCGCCTCTTGTTCGCAGATGGCTTATATCAAATGTCAGCCATAGCATCTCTGTCGTTTTCTTCTTCATTTGGTTTAATCTAATCAAGCATCTAAGTGCAAGGGCATTAAATCAAGTTCACTTGCATTTAAACCAAAGACTTCTGATAAACCCCATGTAGTTTACGTGTGAGCCATATCCCCCACCTCCTAAAGTATATCTTAAATCCAATTAGGGGCTTCAAAACTCAAAGGTAAGTTTGGCTTAATGGTAAGTGTACTACGCACCTACATTCTAGGCCACGGGTTCGATCCGGGAAAACATCCTCCAGGTTTTAATTTTTAATTCCCTCCAGTGCTCACGCCCAAATGCCTTGCTTGTTAAATACATTCCTTATAATGGCAAGTAACTTAGTGTGGGGGCCACGGATTTTTTTTCTTTTTTTACCAAAAAGTGATAATGGCAGGCCCCAACGTCCATAATTACCAATCTGCCCCCTGACTTTTCCATTAATTCGTTACAAAACTACAAAAAAATCAAAAATTCTTTTTCTCCAAAATCCCTTTATTCTCCAAAATTCAAAATTCTTTTTCTATAAAATTCTTTTTCTTCCAAATTCAAACCAAATTCTCTTTCTTCAAGATTTTAAATCATGTTCATACTCTTCAAATAACGTCGAGTTTAACTCTTTTCTTCAAACAAAATCTAATCAAAATCCAAGCTTAATTTTCTTTCTCTCAAATTTCCAAATCAACCTTCAATACCTTTTCTCAAAGTCAATTCAAGCTTAATCTTCTTCCCCTCAAGTTTTCAAATTCATTTCAAAACCAACTCCTTTTCCAAACCAAGCCATTTCTTTTCTTTTTTATATTCAAATTAAATTCTTTTCAAAATATTTTTGGGATCTCTGGTCTCACGCAATAGGCTCTAAATGGGAAACTGGCGGTTCACCTGCTGTTCAACGTTTAGTAGTTCGTATGGGCCCCCATGCTGCCTTAGCCACCTCGGACCTTGTGCATATGTGGACTAAGAATCTTTTTGTAAACTAATAAAACTTCATTTTTAGAATCCCTAAGTCTCACACGACAAATCCTAAGCATGAACTAGTAGCTTTTTCTGCTGTTCGGGGTTTAGGAATTCGTATGGATCCTAGTGCAACCGTAGTTATCTTGGATCCTGTGCATATGTGGACTAAGGATTATTATTGAAATATTTCTGAAATGCTCTAACCATTTTCAAATATCCTTTTCCAAGCAGTTTCGAAGGTTAAGCCTTCAAACACCATCATTGCCAAACATTCTATTCAAATACCTTCGAAGGTCAAGCCTTTAAATCAAAGCAGAACTACGTAAGCCTTGAGTTTCCCAATGCACCGGGGAATACGTAGGAGCAGGACCAAGTCCTATCAGGCTAACCTCCATCAATCTATTTATTTTCACATTAATTAAGGGATCAAACAATTTTCAAAAATCACACACTCAGTTTAAGGGTACCGTTCTTTGGAACGGGCGAGTGGGGTGCCTAACACCTTCTCCACTTGTAACCGACTTCCGAACCTAAATATCTTCCTTGACTCAGGGTTTTTTCCAAGTATTTTCCCTTAAATAAAAATTTGGTGGCGACTCCACATAATCAATAAAATTCTATATTAAAATTTTAGCGAGTTCGTCGTCTCGTCGGAATTACGGTTGCGACATCTGTGACACACTTGACAAGCCTAATAACTGACCATGCCATGTCCATTTTATATAACATTTGCAAAATCCATCACAAAGAACATGCTCTCTAATTTGACCAACATCCAAACGTCTCTCATTTAGACAATTAACACACAGACAATAAAATTGTCCATTACTCTGAGGTAGATTTGTCTGCGCAAAATTCAAAAACTCTTCGACCCCATTCTCGTACTCATCGCTCGTTCGTTTAGCATTTATCCAACTACGATCCATACTATACAAGAATCATCCACACATGATTTAGGATTAACCTTGTCACTCATAATTGTTAATTTATTATCCTCACTATTGGTAAGGCCCTATCCCATTCGAGAAAAAAGTTTTTTATTCATCGATTAACACACTTCTAAAGTCTTTAATATCATACTTGGTGAAATTTCAGCAGCATTTCGCATCAGTCTCCAAGTACATAACTTCATCGTGGTTTCATTTACAATAATCAAGCATGTACCCAGAGACAATGAAAAATGAACTAAACCAAAATTTCATCAAGTACAATTTACAAGATTTATGAAGAAATTGTTAACCACTGAATAAAAAACTTTAGTCTCAAACTGTCCAACTTGGACAATTCAAGATTTAATATAATGAATGATTTACTTATTTAGTAATATACTCATTATATTCAACCTTGAATGGGAAACTAAGGGTATGCTCATATTTGAACTCAAGAAAACAAACCAACATATTTAAACTCAAAATCAATAGTATAACATACATAAACCCTAAGCAAACTTTCACATCTGCAATCACAAAGTAGAGGTGCATAGAAGATAACTCACAGTCAACACAGCAATGGTTGAGCGGTGGCCAAGTGGTGTCCAAACGAAGGCACAATGGTAGTTGAACGACGACACAACACGATAGCCAAATAAAAAGCTTGAAAATTATAGAATACAACCAAAATAAATGTAAATTTCAACCATAATAACAGAATGAGATGCATAAATAACGAAAAAGATGACTTTGAACCTTAGGATGCGCAACAACGACTTAGAACGGACGAAATAGTTGCAACGATGATGACGACCACGAACATAAGCACGGAGTGAAACGACGAACAACAAGGATGTCGACAATGGCTAAGACTTAAAGGAAAATAAAGAGAACAGGTTGAAACGAGAAACTGGGGTTTTGAAAATGAGGTTAAACACGAACAGCATAGAAAAATAAGTGACAAGGGAAGACATTCTACATTGGTTGTTTCTTAGAACCGATGTAGAAAGCATCTTCTACAGCGGTTGTTTCTACAACCGATGTAGAAAGTTGAAAAAAGAATCCACTTTCTACATCGGTTACTTACGTAACCGATGTAGAAAGTTTGAAAAAAAAACTCACTTTCTACATCGGTTGAGAAAAGAACTGATGTAGAAAGTTTACATTTATTTACAAAAATGCCACCGTATTTTTATTTATATCGATTTTTGAAGAACCGATGTAAAATCCTGTTATAAAAACTCATTTTTGCACTAGTGGTTATATAAGACAAGTTAAGGATCCTCTAAATATATTTTTATTGTTTCCAAGATATGGTTCATTACTGCCCCTTCAACCTTATTAACCATTAATTAAAGGTCAATTTGCTGGATTGCTTAGCAGCCCTTGTGGAAATCCTTTTACTTAATTGTTTTCATTTAATTTAATAAATATTAGGCACCTCCTATTCCAATATTTATGAATTCATAAAATTCTTATTTATCACCTGTACAGATTTGTTGGTAAGCAAACAAGTTATTCTTTTTTAGTCTTTGACTATGTATTTATAAAGACATAGTTATAACACTAAACTCTAACTTGAAGGTAATAATTAAGTAGAGTTAAAGGTATGTTAATATCTATTTATTGATTTATAGTAGTTCAAAATAGTTGTACCATTAAATTTTTTTATAAGCTTAAATTAAAATTACAAATGTTTTGTTTATTTTGAGTGATGAATATATGTTATTCATGCATGCAAAATGTTATTGTAAATACTTTATTCTATCCATGTTGTAATGCAAAATTATTTTCACACTTTCATTAGTCTTTCCTAACTTATTTTAACTTTCTCAAATCAGAAATAAATTGTACACCAATGGATAAGTCATAGATTAGGATGCCACGAAATTCTCCGGAATATGATCAAGGAGTTAAGGAGTTTATCAACTTTGCATTTCAACATAATGTCGTGGATGGAAAAATATTATGTCCTTGTGTTCGTTGTAGTTGCAAAAAGCGACAAACTAGAGATGAGGTGTATGACCACTTAATTTGTAAAGCATTCTTGCAAGGATATAGCTTTTGTTTTTTGCATGGGGAGTCATTGTCCAATGAAAATCCAAATCCAAATCTACCCAAGATACCATTTTCGATGAAGACCCAATTCAAAACATAATCTATGAAGCTTTTGGAGTTAATAAACAATGTGAAAATGAATTACATGAAGACATTGGCCGAGGTGAAGGAGGGATGCCAAGTGTAATACAAGAAGGGCTTCAAGATAAGGAGTTTTATGAATTAGCAAGGGATGGAGAACAACCTTTGTATGAAGGAAGCACAAAATATTCAAAACTTGCGTTTATAGTAAAGTTGTATCATATCAAATGTCTATCTAGGATGACTAATACAGCTATGACTATGATATTAGAGCTGCTACATGACACATTTGAACATGCAAAGATTCTAAGTTTATTTTATGAGGCAAAGAGAACTATAACTAAGCTTGGCTTAGACTATGAAAGGATACATTCATGTCTAAATAATTGTATGTTGTATTGGGATGAGGATGAAAATAGGGATATATGCAAAATATGTCAGAAGTATAGGTGGAAGCTAGTGACAAGAGGTGGGGATAATGAGGCATCCAATGTTGGAAATAATAAGAAAAAAGTACCTGCAAAAGTTCTTCGGTACTTTCCACTGAAACCATATTTGAAGAGATTGTTCTTATGTTCAAAGACTGCTAATGATATGAGATGGCATGTTATGTCTCCTAACAATGATGGCATGATGAGGCATCCACGAGATTATGAAGCTTGGAAGATGTTTGACTTAACTAACACCTTATTTGCATCAAAGCCACGAAATGTTCGTCTCGCATTAGCTACTGATGGTTTTAATCCCTTTGGTACTCTAAGTGCTTCATATAGCATTTGGCTAGTTATTCTTAGACCTTACAATACCCCTCCATAGGTATGTATGAAGCCTTCATCATTTATCCTTTCGATGATAATTCCTGGTAAGAAAATGCCAAGAAATGATATAGATGTTTACTTACAACCTCTAATTAAGGAGTTGAAGGAGTTGTGGGATGATGGAATAAATGCATATGATGCTTCATTGAAAGAGATGTTCAAATTGCATGCAGCTTTGATGTGGACAATTAGTGACTTTCCTACTTTGGGAAACCTTTCTGGATGGAACACATACACAGGATTAGCTTGTCCAACTTGTAACTTTGACTCTAGTCTTGTCGTCTCCACCATAGTAAAAAATGGTGTTTTATAGGCCATCACTGCTTTCTTCATCAAGGACACAAATTTAGATTGAACAAGGTTCGATTTAATGGAGAAGAAGATATGCGTAACCCACCAAAAAAATTATCTGGCTCATAAATTTTTGAACAGGTAAAAGATATTAAGGTCATATTCAGTAAAAGAGTTGAAGCAAGTGGAGAGGTAAAAGATTACGTAGTAACAATCTCTCATTGCAAGACAATGCTCAACAATGGAAGAAGAAAAGCATATTTTTTGAACTTCCATATTGGTAGAATAATTTACTATGTCATAATCTAGATGTTATGCATATTGAGAAGAATGTATGTGGCAACATTCTCTACACCTTACTAAATGATAGTTCAAAGTCAAAAGATCATATCTTTGCTCGACGAGACCTTCAAACCATGGGTGTTAGACATGATCTTTAGGTAGATGAAAATGGAAAATATCCATTAGCTATTTATACATTGACCAACCAAGGAAAAAAGACTTTCTTAACAACGTTAAGAAATGTTGTACCAGATGGGTATTCAAGCAACATTTCTAGATGCATTGATGCAGATAGTCTTCATTTAAGTGGAATGATAAAATGTCATGATTGTCATATATTGATGGAACAACTCCTACCATTGGCCATGAGGGCAACATTTCCCAATCAGGTGACATCAGTTTTGAATGAGTTTTGCTCATTCTTCAGGAAATTGTGTCGTAAAGTTTTGAATGTTGAAACTTTAGAACCATTGTAAAAAGACATTGTGATCACTTTATACCACATGAAAATGTTATTTCCCCCTTCATTCTTCACTATCATGGTTCACTTAACTATTCACCTTGTTGAAAAAGCTAATCTTGGAGGCCCAGTACACTATCAATGGATGTATCCTATAGAAAGATAAAGAAATTTGATTTTTTTTTTCTATCACATTTCAATGAAAATGATTTTTGACATATTTTTCATGATTTTTAATAGGTACTTAAGCTGTTAAAGTCCTATGTACGCAATAAGGCACAACCAGAAGGATCTATAGCTGAAGGTTACCTGATGGAGGAAATCCTAACCTTTTGTTCAAGGTATTTAGATAATATTGAGACAAGATGGAATCAAACTCGTCGTGTTGATGATGAGCCAAATGATATACAACCAAACAAACGAATAGTTGAATTGTTTCCATTAGTAGGGAAAGCAATGGGTGGTTCTTCATATTTCAAGCTAACTTCTACTGAAAGATTACAAGCACATCGACATGTGTTAATCAATTGCCCTCTTATTGATCAATATCTTCAATAAGTGTATATACAGTGTATGAATGAGTCTAACTTTCTTTTTCGCGATCAATATCTTATAGAAAAATCAACTTATTACCTTAAATCTATGTAGACAGTATAGAGAAATTGTGTGAAAGCAACTAAGAAGGTGTACAAGGAATGCGAATGATATAGATAAGAAGGTTCATAGAGATTTTATTGGTTAGTTCTCTACTCATGTAAGTAAAAACTTTAATGAAGGTTTTTGAAAACTATAATAAATGAACTTTGGTAATAATTATATTACTAATTTTACAAATTTTTTATGTAGATTTTTGAAATTGCAAACAACCTCAATGAGGAAGATAAAACTATTCTTCTTTGTCTTGCTGAAGGTCCTGAAATGCAAGCTATAAGATACACTGCATATAACATTAATGGATATAAGTTTCAAAATTTGGCACGAGATAAGGGATTGAAAACTCAAAATAGTGGAGTATTTGGTACTTTTGGCACTAGAAGTTACTCAAGTAATAGTGATACTCAAATGAGATTTGGAGGGGTGCCTTACTATGGAAAATTAGTGGACATAATTGAGATTAGCTACAATGGACTAATCAAGGTTACTTTATTTAAATGTGAATGGGCAAACACCATCAATCCAAGAGGCATGAAAATAGATAATTTGTGTTATACCTCAATTTGCTTTGTAAGACTAATACACACTGGAGAAAATGAAGATGATGAGCCATATATTAAAGCTTCTAAAGCTCAGATGGTTTATTATGTTTGAGATGAGAAAGATAGAGGTTGGAGTATACCCATTCATTTGATGTCAAGGGACTTGTATGACATGGGTGTAGTTGAAGAGATGAGAGTATCTAATGGATCATTTCCATCACATAACTTAGATCAAATCTTTATTGATGATACTGAATGTATGTAATTAGCAAGAGATACTATAGATGATGATCCTGTAACTTCTATCATGAATGAAAATATTGACAATGATGATAATGATTATATAATATGACGGGTAAAATTTAATACTTTATTTTTTTTTTTGCCAACTCTCTTATTTGACTTTATTATCATGGTTGTTATTTATGACATGAATGGTTAGCTTCTTATATGTTTCATTGTAGTTTCATTAAAACAAACTAACAGTATGATTTTAAAGGAATTCCTAAGACAAAGAGGTGTACTCATAAGGCTCATTCCGCACCAACTACCAGTTCATCAATGAGTCAGACTGCATCTCACTTATCAGCACAAAGTGAGCCCATAGTTGAAGGTTCTTTGTAAAATATAGAAGTCCAAAATATGGAACCTATATAAGATCAACATCAAGGCATGCAAACCAATACTAGGAGGTGGTCTCATAAATATTGGGTAGTTAACGTGATTGGTAAGTAGGTTAATACATTTTAATAATTTTGATTAGTTGTTTTCATTGAATTGTTAAGTTGGATAACCTATCATTATTAGTATTTGTTAAGTTATGTATTTATTATTATTGTGGTCTTCTTTATTCTAATATTTTCATCTTTACTTATAAAAATAATAGACGCAGATGGAGTAATTAAAGAAACACATCTACGAGTTGTAGATTTGAATTTGAACCTTCTTCCAGGTCAAAAAGTTATCTTGGACTGGAATGATGATGGTCAAACCGTTGGAGATAGTAGTGGTCTTTTAGGAGTGTATTTAGGAGAGCTTGCAGCCAATCCTAATAAATTTCCTATTAGTTATGAGTCATGGTATAAAGTTCGTTCAACATACAAGGAACATGTTTGGAATAATGTTATAAAGGTATAAATTATAATTGACTAAATATATTATCTTGTAAGAATCATATACTATATTTTAATTCTTTCATTTGTGTTTTATAGGAAAAGTTTCAAGTCAATGATGGAGCACAAAAAGATCATATAATTTCTAAGATCAGCAAATGTTGGAGAGACAACCGATCAAGGTTATTTAAGAAGTTTTTTATTTAAGGTGCTACTTGGAAAGAAAATCTTGAGTCACATCCAGATGGCATTCCAAGAGACCAATGGGCCTCATTTTTACAATATCGACAAAGTCAAAAAACTAAGGTAATAACATATTTGTTGAAAGGGTTCTTAATATACATATGACTATGTTTCTTTTCATGTAGGAAATATGTGCAAAAAACATCGCAAATTGGCAAAAGCAAACAATACCTCATACCTTTGGGTCAAAGTCAATTGCTAGAAAGAAACGCAAACTGGTATGGTTTTACATTCTTATCATATTCAATTTCTTAATTTTATTTTGTTGTTATGCTTAACAACATGGCTAATTCTAGGAAATTGAAACCGAATGCATATATAATAGGGGACAAATATATTCTATTGCATATAAGAGAAAGGATGGTTTTTTAATCAATAATGAAGCTCGAGAAAAAAGTGTGAGTAGTATAAATTACTTATTTCAATCTTAAGCCATAATTCCTTTGATTTTCTTTGTAATTATGTTTGATAAGACCAATTTTCTGTAAGCAATGATAAACAAGGCCTATAATTCAATTGGATTGGTTTATTTAACTTGGTGTCTATTGTAATGATTTGTTCTTTTTTTTAGTCAAAGTATACAGTTGGTTATGATATGTTTCTTCTTTATCCAAATGGTTGACTAATTATACATTGCTGAAATTTATTTGTAGGAGCTAATAGATATACAAAATAATGACACCACTTCTGAGGAGGATGCTTACATAAGGGTATTTGGGAAAGAGCATCCAGGACGTGTGCGAGGCATGAGATTTGGTGTTTTCCCCACCAAAATCTTTGGAACCATTCACACTCAAGGGAGTTCTAGTGTATCTTCCCATGTTAGGGATGAGCTAAGAATAGAATTGTAACAAAGTAAAGAAAGAATAGTTGTTTTAGAGGAAAAAGTTGCGAAGTAAGAAGCTTTGGAAAGACAAGTAGCTTTTCTTATGCAACAACTTGGTAACCAGTTGCCATCTCAATTTAATCAGGTAAAGACTTCTAATTTGAATGAATAGTATCTATTGGTGTAAATTCTTTTGAAATAGTTTAGTTTTTCTTCTTTTTTACAATTTCAGGCTACAAATTTAGCTTCACCATAGAAGGAAGACCATCTTCTTCAACTAGTCGTGAACCTAGCACACATGAACAACCATCATCCTTTTAGTTTCATTTTTAATATATGTTATATTTTACTTAGATGATTCTAATCATAGACGATGTTGACTCACAACAGTTTCTCATATATTTAGCTAGTCATGACCTTGGCACACATGAACAATCACCATCCTTTTAGTTTCATTTTTAATACATGTTATATTTTATTTAGATGATTCTAATCATAGATGATGTTAACTCACAATAGTTTCCCATATATCTAGCTAGCTTAATTTCCTTAACTATTGTTTGTATATGCAAAGCTATATATTGCTGCTTATAAACAATGTGTTATGTTGAAATTTGTAAAATGGAATGATGAGAGAAATATGTGAAGTGGCAAGGTTTTGATATCTATAAGGGTGATGCAAGAGAAGTGGATATTAAGCAAATTGACTTTCGATTTTAAATTTACATTTGGGTTAATTATGCATACATGTGGTAGTAGTTAGATGTGATCTTTATTACATATATGAAAGTTGAAGAGGTAAAATTTGTTGACTAAATTTTAAAATTATTATATGATTTTACCTTTGTTTGTGGTATAGGATTCACATGAAATAAGGTACTAATATATGTTGGTATCTTAGTGGTCAATAACATATGTGATATATGAAAAAAAATATCATCTATGAGAAGAATAGTGAGTGAGAACATTCATATGCCATTAAAATCTTAAATATAGTATAATAGGCTTGTTGCTTCCATTTACATTAATAAATAGCCATAATTTAATTACTATAATTTTTTTTCTTTTATGAATAGTTATACTAAAAAAAATGAATAAGTTGTGTCAATTTATAATAATTTTTACAAATTTTATTAGAAATTTAAAAATAAAAATTATTACAAAACAATAAATTTAGCGACCGTTAAAACCGTTACAAAAATTTAAGATGATAGAATTAGCGACGGATTGAGACCGTCACAAATATTGACGGCGGCTTTCGGGGCAGTTTTATGTAAGCGCCACAAAATTCCTCCGACGGACCAAACCGCAATGATTCAATAAGCATCGTAAAAAAGATTTGACGACGGTTTGAAGTGCCGCAAAGAGTAATAACAATCCCCGCAAAATATCAATTTTTTTACAGGGTTAAACATGGAATTAATTTTCTTTCTATGATATACTTTTACTATGAATTTAAGTGTTAAAAATTACTTCTGATCATCAATGTAATTAACTTGTTCATTGCATATTTCTTTATATTATATATTGTATCTCATTTAGTATTATTGATTTTAAATCTTCAAGTGCTTGTATGCTACTTCCAACATGCAAAGTGATTTTCTTTATTGTATTTAATTAATAACAATGAGTTTTCTTTGTATATATACAAATCATTATAACGACGCTTTATTTATTATAATTACTAATAAATTTTGATTTTATTTTCTTTTCTTTAAATTTTTTTCATTTTTTAAATTCAATCATGTATGTTTCAGAATAATTATGTGCTTTAAAATGTTATATTTTTATTGTGCTTTTAATAAAAATATTATAATATATATATATATATTATATTTTTACATTATTTCTAAAATAAAATATTTTAACATATGATACTTTTACAACATTTCTAATAGAAAATATTTATAATATGTTTTTTATTATACTTTTTACAATATTTTTGAAGTAAAATATTTTAAAAAAATAATTTTTTACAGCATTTTTTAAAATCCTTTAATAAGATTACTTAGTTCTTACCATACTTGCATACACAATATTTAAAAATACTATAAAATAACTAAAAAAATACAGTAAAATAGGTTTTTTGGCATAATGAAACTATTTTATTATGCTACATCAATAAATATTAAAATAAAATTAGAAAAAATAAATTACTTTATTATAATCATTTATTTAAAAATATTAATATATAATTTCTTTGAAAATATTTTAATTATATTATATTTAAATTTTTATTAAAATATAAATAAAATTAGTATAATTAATGATCAAATGATAAATTTAATATTTTTTAATATTTTAAAAAATCCAAACATAAAAATTAAATATATTTAAAAATAAATTATATATATATTGATATAAAAATTAATAACATAATTTTTAATAGGAAAATCAAAACTAATATTTTAATAAAAAAATAGTTATAAAAAATAGTAGTCAATTAAAATTAAATATTAAATAAAAATTAAAAGTTTAATTTAACCAATAAAAAATATAACTCTCACATATTACAAAGTTAAAATACTAAAGTAAAATAAAATTAACTTAAATCATAATTTCGCTTTGTTGATTGTATATTGAATTTAATAAAATCTTGTAGAAGGGATATACTAATAATGAATTTTTTAAATTAAAAAATAGAAATAACTTTCACATATTGCATAGTTGAAATACTAATATAAAAGAAAGTTGGTTTAAAATGTTATCTTCGTATTGTTTTTTATTACGTAACATTCCAAAATTTTTAGATGTGATATTTTATTTTTAAAAATAATAATTTTAAATAAAAATTAGAGATAGTAGCTGAAAATTTAGAAATTTTTATAATATTATAAATTTTTAATAAATTACAAAAATTTTATTAAATTAAAATTAACTATACATAAATGTTGAGAATCTTATGATAAAAGTTTAAAATTTTTCCAAAGAATCTATATTTTATGATAGTTATCAAACGTCCATCAAATATAAGTAAATAGTTTAAAGATAAATTAAGCAAAATAAAAAAAATAAAAATTTCAAGATCTAATAATTAATAAAATTTCATTAGTCATTTAAAGATAAATTAAGCACAACAAAAATTATTGGCAGACCTCTATATCTTGTATTTTTCTATTAGCAAGAAATATGATACAAGACATGCAATATTTATAGCTGAAACATTTTTTATGTTGGTTTGAAAAATGATAAAATTTTCGTTAATGCGTATAGTCTGCTAAGAGATAAGGTGATAATGAGATATATTTTAATAACACTTAAAGACAAAAATAATAAACGGTAGAAGTGATAACGATTATCCTTAGTTAAAAATATGAATCAAAGTTAATAACATGTATCTTAAATCTTTACCTAAAAGATATTAGTATATATCTACAAATTATCTGTTAGACAAAAGTTTGTAATTAATTAAAATTAGGCAAAATTTAAAAAGGAATTTTTGTATTTTCCCTTAGATTGTTGTTCACTAACAAGGCTAGCATCTATCATTTTATTTTGCTAAGTCTCTCTAAACATTTTTCAAGACACCTATTTTAAGTCATCATCCTTTACCTTTCACTTAACCAAAACACTTAAGTCTAAAGCTTCAAACTTTGAAGCTTTAAATATAAATTACTTAAAGAAAACTTCTTCTCTTTGTAGGACCATCTCATAGTAAATACCTCAAGAAAGATTCTTTCTTCATCAAATTCTCAAGAGTCTTTCCTCTTAACTTCCCATCAAGTAAGATGTTCTTTTCTAAATTTTGTGTTCATGTTAGCTATTTTTGCTTATTTTTTTCCTATTTTAAGGGATCTTTTCTCAAACTTAATATAACCTTTTTTGAGAATATTTAAGTCCAAAATCATCCCATACTCATAAAATGAGGTTTTGTAAGTTTGAAAAAATTTTAAGAACTTAAAATAAAATTTTGATGGATTAAAGTATCTAGCTTCACTTTTAGAGCAGTTTAATATGTTAAAACTTCTTAAAAACTAATTTTTAAAATTTTAGAAAGATTTTGGATGTTTTAAATCAAGTCTTGAAAGAATTTTAAGTGAAAGTTAATTTAGATATTACTCGTGTTTTAGTAAATCTTATCTTGTTAGAGCATATCTATCATATGTTGTCTCTTTCCTTAAAGTGCATGATTGTTTTTTTTTATTTTTTGAAAAAGGAAAACTCTTAAACCATAAAAGCATGCACCTATAAATTGGAGCAATATGGGCCTGATCCCAAAGTATTAAGGAGAAAATTCCAAAGTTAATTCTTAAGTTATAAAAGCTTAACCTTTAAGATAGTAATTTAAGGTAGAAAACTTATGGACTTAGAAAATGAAATAAAGATCCAAACTTTTTATACTAAGGAAAAAAAATATATGTCTAAACAAGGATAAGGACTTAACAAATCTTAGAGGACTTTAGGACAATTCATAAATATTAAATTTCTAAACTTTAGATTTAAGTTTCAAGATGAGAAAAGGGAGATAAAAATATCAACTTGGATATAAAGAGGGCCATTTAGGCAAGGACTTTTCCACAAGGAGGGAGAGACTTAAATTTCATAAAGACTTAAATGTAAATTTTTTTCATAAATTATAATGTCAAAATTATACACTTGAAAATAAGAAAAATAAATTACGTAAACTTAGAAATTTAAAATTACCATTCATCCAAACACCCTAGGAAAAAATAAAAATAAGCTAAAATTAATTAAATTAAGATCACTAGATGATTTATGAGAATTGATCCTAAACAAGTGGGTAAGATATGGACAATTAGGCCTATACCTTTAAGAATACTAAGAAAAAGATTACATAGATAAAGGACTTGAAAAATCATTCTTCCTAGGATTTAATTTTAAAAGATTGATCATATGGGCATAGAATGATGAACAAAAATTTTGTTGGTGTCAAAATGGTCATTCAAGCAAGAGGAAGAATATTAGATAAAATAGGATTTTAAATGGATAAAATTTATCTACTCATCTACCTAGAAAAGGATCTTAAGAAATAAAAGTGGCCATGAGGTTTAGATGAGAAAAAGATCCACTTGCGAAAATGGTCATTTGGCCTAAACAAAAATAATCATGAGAAAAACTTCAAAAATATTTGAGAAAAAGAAAGATAAATCATCTATGTAACTTAGGATGTGAAGCATAATGAGATTGGGGACAAAAGGAATATAGGGTTCCCCTTCAAAAAAATTAGAGATTTGGACCTAATTTATCATATTAACTTAGACTACTCACACATAGACACATGCTATCTAAAATTCAAGTTTAATGCCTAAGTAAAGATTCCAATGAGATGGTGAAAGATTGGGTAGCAGATGCTACCCTCTTTGGTTAGTGCTCATTCATGAATGATTTAATTGGGATGCACATGGTTCTTATAAGATCAATAGATGTATAAAAATATATAATGGTGTGTTTAAGAAAACTATGTTATATGAATTTTATTTTGAATGATTCATAGATAAACATAGATGCTGGGAGCTCCTTACAAAAACAAGAGAAAAAAATCATTTATATGCTATATTCGAAAATACTTGATTTGTGGATCCTCATTCATATTGAATTATTGTACTTGTAAGTTATAAGGGATGATGATGGTCATCAAAATTAAAGATGTTAGACGACTATCAAGATATAAGCTCATAATCTAATATGAATGGGTAGTAAAATGGAAAGTTAATTTGTTGTATAATTTTATGTTCCTCAAGTAGTTTACTCATTCATAGTTTATATATTTTCATTAAAAGAAAAAATATTTTGAACAATGATCTACTTGAAAATAAAAGAGTGCATGATATTATATTCTTCAAGTGGTTGACCTCGTTTATAGTTATGAATTTTTCTTCTAAAAAAATGTTTTGAACGATGATCACTTAAAAATGAAAATACCTTAAGTGAAATAATAAATTGAAATATAAAATATTTTATAAATATTTTTATCGAATTATTTAAAATAAATTTATTTCAAAAATATATATTTATAAAAATAAAATAAACTTACATATTTTATACTTTTTTAAATAAATTAAAATAACTAAAAATTAAAAGATAGCACCAGAATTCTAAGATAAAAACTCACTAAACACTTATTTCTCATTTCCTATTTTATTTCATCCTTAAATTCTAAAGATGTTGCTTGTCTTTACAATAATGGTCCTCGGCATCCATAACTCTGACAAGCACTATATGAATCAGTGGAATGGACTAGTAATTATAAAACGAGTATATATATATATATATATATATATATATATATATATATATATATATATATATATATATATATATATATATACTTTCAATTAAAAAATAATCCTTAATATAAATATCCAATTATCATTAGTAGACGAACTTGACAATATGAAAACAAGGATTACTGTCATGTCCCTCCTAAATTTTTATTATTTTTATTTATGTCAAATCATTCTAAATATTATTATTATTATTAAATTTATTATATTTAAAGAAATTTAGTATTCAAACTTATAATATTATAAATTATAATAAACCAATATGTATTTTGAATATTATTATATGAATATATAATTTGTTATTTTTATTAATTTTTATGTTCTCATTAATTGATATCTTCAAATAAGTTTATTTGTTTTTTTAGGTACAACGATGTTATGATTTATATTTTAAAAAAAAATATACTATCATTTTCATACGAATAATTTTATTAAAATTTTTACATGCATAAGTAAAAATTAATAATAAATTATATTACAAAAATATGATATTATTAAATGTTACTGTATATTTAATTTAATAAAATTTTATGTAACGACATATAACGATAACTGTTTTAAGTTAAAAAATAGAAATAATTTATATATTACAAGTATGATTGATAAATTTTTAAATTAAAAAAATTAAAATTTATATTTATCAAATACGATTATTGTCATAAATTAGTAAAAAATGAAAAGTCAAGTATACTTTCTACGAATAAAAAAATATTATAATATATGTACAAATTTATATATTGATTTCATATTTATCATCTATAACATATTAATTATATATAATTTTCTTAATGGATAAGCAACTATTAATATTAAGTATTAAATTTAATATTATATATATATATATATATATATTATCAATCTAATAATATTTTATATATTTAATTTTTAATTTAAAAGTTTTTATTAAGTAAATTATATTTATAAAATTTTATATAATTAAAATAAAAATTTATAAATGTGTTACCATATAAATTTATTTTAATGTTTGATCTAATCTTTAAATATATATATATATATATCAATTATTTAATAACATATTTATGAATATTTAAATTATATAAAATTTGATTTATATATATATATATAATCAATAAAATATTATTATATAATTTAATAATTAAATTAATAAATTTTGTATTATTTAAAATATTTTAACACTTAATATCATCGACCCATGAATCCTTTATTAGTATACCATGACTAATTTATTGGATCCCTATTTATCATCGTGCATCCATGCTTCAAAAATGATTTTGTTTGGATCGTACTCCTTGTGAAACATTTATGCTTAGAAGTAAGCAAATAATGAGCCGTTTTCGGGATTTACATAGTATATGAATCCTGCTTTGAGATTGACAAATGAAAAGTAGCAAGTAAAGGGTACCAGTGATGAACGGCACTTAAAGCGTAAGAGGATTAAGGAATTAATCAATATCGCTCCAAAAGTGAAGGAAACAATCCCTAAACCAGTCATAAGATGAATTTTTAGTGCCTTGATTCAAAGCTTAAAATAAATATTAGTCTTCATAAATTTTAGTGTCTGAACCAGCCACAAGATTTAAATCTCTTGCATAGATTTTGGCTCAAATATAACATGTTTGCTCCCTTCTATCTTTCTACAAATTTGAGACTGTAACTCATAAAGCGTCCAACTTTATTGTTCAGATGAGAGAGGTCTCTTCTTATTAAATAGGGAAGAAGGAATGGTATTACTTTTTGTCCTCTTAGTTTTTCAAATTCCTAATAAGATATATAACGACTATAGGGAGAAACTAGAACAATGATGGGTACGTTGAGCAGGTCCTTCAAAAAGCTACGGGGATAAGATTTCGGTTTGTGATAAGGATGTTGATGTTGAGATGCAATTTTTCTACCACTGTCATACTCAAGATAAAGTGTAAATAGTCAGGTAAAATATGTTTTTATCACAACGATTAAATTTATTTTTATTTTTGTAAAAACTTTTCGATTAATTTAGATTTTCATAATTTTAATTTTTTTAAAATAGTACCTAATCTTCCGCATACTGGACACATAATATGTATTTAAATACATCATAACATTTGATATCTTAAAATAATTCTTGATATAACATAATTAAATATATATTATATCTTTACAAAATAATAACATACTCTATAATTTATAAAATTTATGAATACTAAAATTAATACAAAATTTAAAAATATTAAAACTAAATATAATCATATTTATAACTAAAAATATTACTTGTAAGAATATAATGATTGTTTTCTGTTAAATTTACAGTTTTTTAATATGCACTTAATTAATGATGTAGATAAAAAGTTAAATTATTAAAAATTATAATATTTAATATTAATATATTATATTATAATTTTTAATTGAATTTCATATAAAAAATTTATTAAATTTAATTATAACTTTTTATACTATTATTTAATTATAAAATTATTATATTATTCTAAAAATTATATCTGTCATATTTTTTATTTAATAGTATAGAAATATTCGTATATCAAAATAAAACACAAAATATAATTCCTGCGGGAGGATAATGCTTATTTCCATATTAATAATCCGAGGGGCCAATTATGGTGCGCATTAAGCAAGCTTTACTCTCTATAGACAAGTCGTGCCAAATCATGGAGTTGAGGGCTGAGCTTTCTTATTAATGAATGTGAGATTCTGGAATAATAAAAGAACAAAAACAAAATATAAATTATAAGGTGACAAGAAGTGAAATTCAAGAAGTTTCTTATTATCACATAATCATGACCAA
This sequence comes from Canavalia gladiata, assembly GCA_037954105.1. Lineage (NCBI taxonomy): Eukaryota > Viridiplantae > Streptophyta > Magnoliopsida > Fabales > Fabaceae > Canavalia > Canavalia gladiata. The sequence goes on along the minus strand of CM075658.1, from coordinate 36,688,539 downwards.
TGAATTAAGAATTCTAATTTCTTCGATGTTACGATAACATGAGTTGATTTTTTATTTTTAGCTTCGCTGTTGTTCTATATATTATTGAGTGCTTGGCTCGGATTCGTGTGGTAAGTCAAGCCGGGATCCCAAAAATTGCACAATCAACTCATTAACATAATTTCGTTGCAGACATAAAGCAAAGGGAATGCCAAATTGCCATTGATGATTTGACGCACCACCGTCTTTAGATTTGTTTGTATTGCACACTCTTTTCTTCATAAAGAGCAGACACGTGACACTACGAAACTTGATAACCAGATAAGCATTTCCAATAAAAATTAGGGTACAATTACATGAATCTCATCATACAAGTACGCACACTTTGAAATATAACTTTATCCTGAAAAATTGTGCATAATGAAAAGAAGGAAGAGAACATGCACGCACCTTATCCCATTTTTGCATTGTACTTTTAATTTGTAAGGAAGAAAATGAATTCTTCTGATCAATGGTGTGATAGTCTCTCTCATCATAATTTTAGTTGCTTGCCATCTTTTCACATTTTTGAAGTTATTGTTTGGTACCATGGAAGCAAAATCCTACTGTAGCTAGTGCGTTACACATGAATAGCACCGAGCAAACTCAAGACGATAAGATCTTTACCCAGGGTGTACTTCAATGTGAGGTGTCAACAAAAGATTCTCAAATACATTGGTTTCGGATAGGATAGAAAAAAGCAAAGTTCACCGATTCCTAAATTCATATAAGAATTTTAAAGTTCAATCACCAATGCCATCCATGTAATGCCAAAAAATTCCCAAGTACTTGACATCGTCCTTTGTCTAATTCTGAAATGAGACCCACCATCTGGCTTTTCCGGACACTACTAGAGAACTAACAGCTCATACAAAATTACAAAAAACCACTGCTGCCTAATACTAGTTTTTAACATTTTCCCTGATCAGACCCAACACCAGCTACAATTAAAAATGAGCTATATTTGAATACTCTACAACTCCAATAAATTCTTTTCATATTTCATATTCGCTGCATACCCAATCTCACTCACCCATCACACTCCGTTCCTTTTCTGTGCACAAAAGGGCCTGCCCGTCAAGTACTGCTTGTCCTTATTATCACTCTCTGCCCATGTCCATTATTTCACTTCTCAGTTATTTTAATATTTCAAAATTTCCTTATTAATTGATTACACATTTTATACTTCTTAATATTTTAAAAATATTTTGTTAATATAAAATTTACCAAACGATATTTTAATAACGAAATTAATGAAAATTAAATAACTTTTTACAAAGTTAAGAATTAACAACAAATTAAACGTTTAAAAATTGAGATTTCCAATCAATAAAATTAAATAAACTTGAAGGTTTATTTAAAATAGTTTTATTCATAGGAAAAAAGAAAAACATTTTTATTAACATTTTATTTTCTTTCACTAGGAACTACAAAATTAAAAAAATGAAAAATACATTTAAAATCTGGCATCCTCGAAGCCATGTAAATCACTGACTCGGTTCATAGACTTTTTCATAATAGCCACTTTAGCCAGTCTCTCGGCTACCCTCCAAGCCGACATCGGCGTAAGCGGCTCCACCTTTTCATCCAAGCAATTATTGCTCCGTAGCTTTTTCTTGCTCCTCAGCTCGGCTTGTTCGGCTTCAAGCCATCGCATACACTCTTCGTGGCTCGATTGTATCACCGAGGCTCGAGCTGATGTGAGCAAGCGCAGAGCCCCAGATACGTCGTTGTGAGCCACCAAACGTCTCGACTCGGCTATAGCTCGAGCGATGACGTGGCAACGTTTTAACCGTTCCACCAAAGGGTTAGAAGATCGAACCGTGTGGGGTCGCGGAACGACGAACTCACGCTCCTGGGAATGCACAAGCTCTTGAGTGAAGGGGTCACGATAGGAAGACCGTACGGATATCAAATGATGGTGGGACACACGCGATGCTGTTCCAGCTGGCACTTTCAACTCCACCAGCAACTCCCTTTCCTCCTCCGCGTACATATCGCCGAGAACGGCGCAATCCGGCGACAGAGCGGCGGTGCAACGATTAGACAAAGAATACACGGCGGCAATCTCCGCATGGATTGAGCGCGACGCGGCTTTTAATTCGAGCCTGAGGTCTTGAGCCACCACGCTCAACAAACTCTCCACGCGTTTTGTGAACTCGCTGTTTGGCTGAGCGTAACCACACGCGCCATCGTGAGAGTATCTCAGAGAATGGACTGGGAACTGAGTTGAGGATGATAATCTGTGATCCTCGGGGCCATTTGTGAGGAAGATGATTTTGGCGACAGAGTTCTTCTGTCGTCGATCTTCTAGAACTTTCGCAGCTTTCTTTAGCGCATCGTTCCTTGCCGGCGTTCCGTCACGGCGAAGCTCAATCGCGGCCAACGCATCAACAACTCGATGCACCGCCGTCTGGCCGCGGCCGGTCATCCTTCGCAGAGGAAACAGCCGTTTGGAACCTCCGGCGAATGCAACAACGGAGAGACGGTCGGCGGAGCCGAGTGAGGAAATCACTACGTGCATCGAATGTTTCAGCATCCGAAGCTCTTCGCCGGAGACGATTCCGCCGATGTCAAGCACTGTCACGAGATCTAGCGGCGGCCGATTCGCCCCGGCATTATGAGCCTTCACCTTTAACAAAGCAACGTAATTCTCGGAGCTCCGATTGGATGCCACGATCGAAGCCTCTTGTAAGAAGCACATATCGATGTTTCTGAATTTGAAAGATGACGAGACGTTAAAGCCCGTTGCTTCTTCGTTTTGTTCTTCTTCCTCCTCTTCGTTCTCATTGGATTCAGGTATGGGGTTGAAACGCGAGACAGAGGTGGGTGATAGTAGTGGCTCGTCGTCGTTGTAGGTGTGGACCTTCAACGACTTAGTCGTTTTAAGTTTAAGTTCCTGCGCTTTGTTTTCATCTGCAGGTTGTAGCGTCTTCCAGTTGGTGCCGCACACCGGGCACGCGAGCATTTTCTGCTTTTTCACGTGAGCTGCTATGCATGGGAAGTGAAAGGTGTGGGAGCATTCCGCTGTGAAAATTGCTTTTCCTCCACCGGTATTCACTCCAGCGTTTTTCACGCTCTGCGTGCAGATTCCACATAGGTTCTGAACAAAAGCCAAAAAATAAAAAGGTTAGAATAATAAAAATGAGAATAATAAGTTAAAATAAAAAGGTAGGATGGGGATGTGTGGTTTACTTTGGATAGGCCGAAGGTGGCTTTGAGAAGAGAGAAGGCTGAGGTTGAGTTGGGGGAAGAGGGAGTGGAGGGGTGAAACAATATGGGGCTGTTGCTTTTGTAGGGAGAGGAAGTTCTACCATTGTTGCAATGGTGTTTGGGGCTGTTGAAAACGGATGAATTGGACACCGAGGTTTGGCAACGGAGGGTGGGGCTTGATAAGAGTCGAGACTCTGATTGAGAAATTGATGTGGTAGAGAAAAATGTGAAATTGGAACTGAGTTTGGGACTTTGGTTGATGTTGTCGTAATCACAATGCTGCTCTTGGTGGTGGTGGTGGTGGTTATTCGTTGATGTTGTGAATTCTCTGCTGTAGGGAATCGTCTTGGATTTGCAAAACGTCCTTCTCCACCCAGAAACCATTCTTTCAACCTGAGGATTTGGATGGTTTTGTCGACGGGGTAGCAAGGGAGAGAACAAGGCTTTTTGCACTTGGATGTGGTTAAATAGGAACGCAAAGGGGAAAAAAATGCCAGCGAACTGATTTAGACTCAGACTTCAAAAGGAGACCTTTTACGTTCCTATTTTCCTTCTTGCCTTCCCTACCAATCTATTTATAAATATTTCTTTTACGAGAGCCCAAAAACCAGCTCAATGGAAAGGAAAGCTTTTGATGTTAACATCCAAATTCAAAATATCATCCCAAGGTGCGTTTATTTGCTTTCAGTTTAGATTTTTTTAGTCGATACATTTTAATATAAGTACTAAAATAATACTTTATTTTTTGTTTCGCGTTTTTGTAAAATAAATGTTGAAAATAATAATTAAAAATTATAAAATAAAAACCTATATATGATATAAATTTTTATTAATTATTAGTAAATGGAAAATAAAAATAAAAAATAAAATAAACACACCCTTAGTATTTGCAAACATTAGATATAGATATACAAGGTTACATGCATGACATAAATATTAAATTTAATAAAATAATATGCTTAATAATTTTTTTATTAAAGTATTATTAATTTAATGGTTAAATTTAAATTTTTATAAAATAATTTTTTTATAATGTTTCATATAATTTAAGAAATTAATGAATATTTTATTATTTTATTTTATTTTAATATACAATATATTATTTAAAATATAAATAAATAACTATTATTAAATGATATATATAAATATTTAAATTATATAAAAATATATATATAATCATTATAATGATAATAATAGATAAATTAATAATTAAATTAATAACATACACTTTTATATTCACATGCATGCGTATCATTTAATGACACAATAAATATTTAAATTGTATCTATCCACACAAAAGTGAAAAATTTAAAGAAATTGAGAAACTTAATAAATCTAATAAATATATTAAGTTTAACTACTATAATATGAATTTTATTGTAATATAAAAATATTTTTACAAGAATTATTAAAATCATAATTATAGATATAAAAAAAAGATACATATATTATGGTATGTATGAGCTTAGTTTTCTTTTAGATAAGAAAGGTTTGAATTTTAATATTAATTTTTTATTTAGACGTTATATCGCTATTTTTTTATAAGAGAGTGATTTAAATTGATCCTTAATTTAACTTATAGGTTAGGAAAAATTCACCACACCTCGTCGTCTTATCGTATTGTAAAACTTCAAATTGAACGAAACTTTATATAATGTAACACCTTAATAATTTTATTATACATTTAAGTTACACTATGAGTTATAGTTAGTTGGTATTTATATTGTGAAAATTTGATTAATTAAAAAACTTTATATTAAAATAGTAATAGATATCTTTTTAAAAAAATTATTAGAAAATGTGAGCCTACCAACATATACCATGTTGTGCATAATATGAATACATACAAAAGCTCACGTAAGCCGTCATGCCAAACTAGATCAGAGTAAATCATTACATACACAAGCATTATACTTAAATAGATATAGTATTAAGTAATCAATAGACTACATACTAAGACTCATTAAGAAGTTCTCATTACTCATAACAGGACATTAATACTATGTAATAACATTGTATCATAAAAATAAAAGTAACCTAATCACGATAATAGAACTGTAGATAAAAGAGACTTAGCAAATATAGCTTAAGCACCACTAGCTCAGCGTCATTCAGACTGTATATGTACCAATGGTTCAGGATCCTTCGGTATAAGTCTCCTCTAATGTCTTTTAGTCCTGGCACAAAGTGCGATCTATCCTGAGAAGACTGATCTTCAAAGTATCAAGAATTAAGGAATCACTCTTCATCCTCTAGGTAAAGGCATCCTCAAAATATAGGGATAAGACAAAAATGTTGGATATGAGAAAAAAATTTCTCAACAAGAAATTATTATACACTAAGTTTCATTGTCAAGTATACAACCACTTCAATTTATGTCAAAATGGTGGAGTCATACAAGTTTAGTTTTACCTTTAAAAATATCTATCTTGAAATAGATTTCTTTTAACTTTATAATATTGACATTATTCATTTATGGCATACTGTCGTAACTGTAAATACAATGAGACGATGAACTTATTAAAAATTTTAAAAAGAATTTTATTCGATAAGTGGAGCCCCACCAATTTTATTTTAAAGGAAAATATTTGGAAAAACCCTAACTTGAGGAAGAAATTCTAGGTTCGGGAGTTAGTTACGAGTAGGGAAGGTGTTAGGCACCCTAATCGCCCGTTCTGAACAACGGTACCCTTAAACTGAGTGTGTGATTTTGATATTTTGAAAACTATTTTATCCCTTTAAATTGAATAATAATAAGTGATGGAAAATAGCTTAACAGAACTTGACTCTGCTCCTACGTATTCTCTAGTGCAATGAGAAATTTAAGGCAACGTAGTTCTTGTTAAGAGACTTGATCTTTAAGATGATGAAAGTATGATTTTAGGTAAAAATTGATTTTTGGACGAATTTAAGTGTAAAGAGTAATTTTCTAAAATTACGTGCTTGCAAAATCCAAACCGTTGTAAGTCGCGTATGAATTAGCATAAATTAAAATACAGAATAACAGAGAAGGCTGCCTATTTGTATTAGAATTCGTTGCACAAATTTTAAAAAATAAAAACAGACGTTTGTTTAATGGAGTTAGTAAATAGTGATTTTCTAAAATTGTGTGCTTGCGAAATCCAAACCGTTGTAAGCCGCATGTGAATTTGCATGAATTAAAACACGGAACAACAGAGAAGGTTGTCTGTTCGTGTTAGAATTCGTTGCACGAATTTTAGAAAATAAGACAGACATTTTTAGACAAACGTTTTTAGTGGAGTTAGTAAACAATGATTTTCTAAAATTGCATGCTTGCAAAATCCAAACCGTCGTTAGCTGCGTTTAAAATTTGCACAAATTAAAATACAGAATAGCAGAGAAGGCTGTCTGTTTGTATTAGAATACGTTGCACGAATTTTTAGAAATTAATAACAACAGATATTTTTGAAACAGACGTTTTTTAGCGGAGTTAGAAAACAATGATTTTCTAAAATTGTGTGCTTACGAAATCCGAACCGTCGTAAGCCGCATATGAATCTGCACAAATTAAAATACGGAACAACAAAGAAGGCTGTCTGTTCGTATTAGAATTCATTGCACGAATTTTAGAAAATTAACAAAACAAACATTTTTTTACGAAATTTATAAAAATAGAATTGTATTTTTAAAAAGAAAAAAAACGAGTTATATTTTCAAAGGAGAAATTGAAAATTGGGCTTGACCTTAGAGATGAGGAATTAAAAGGATGAAGTCCGAATTTGAAGAAATGAAATTGGGCTTGACCTAAAATAACAAAAATTTGATTTCAAATAAAATTGGGCTTGACCCAAGTTGAAAGGAATTGGATTTTGATTTCACAATTTAAAATAATTGGGCTTGACCCAAAATAAAAGAGAATGATTTAAAAAGACAAGAAGTGGACTTGATCCAAATTAAAGAAAATTGAATTTTGATTTTAAAATTAAAAAGATTGGGCTTGACCCAAAATAAAAATTATTTGAAATTAAGGAAAGGAATTTGTTTTGGCTAAAAAAAATCATTTATTTTGTGCCATGTTAACAATTTTGCTTCTTGCCATTTGCTATATATGGACTGGTACTGTTTATTTGGGCCCCATTTGAGTTTATATGAAAGGTCCATTGTTGCTGAGGTTGGCCTGGCCAATTCAAGAGGTGGTGCAGTCCCATTGAGGCCCAATGCGAGCACTCAAATTAACATGGTAGCAAGCTGCATGTTCTGATCAACATGGCTATTTGCAACAGGAACAGGGCCTCAGCCCAATTGGAGGAATACTGGTCCATTAGCTACTTACCACCCAACCTATCACAAACGACAATTAAAATAAAATACCCCCAAGCAAAATCGAACTTGGAGCCCCTCACTTGGAATTTGGCTTGGGTAGCCACTTGAGTTAGGCTTCAGGTTTGTGATATAGGGTCTTAAAAATAATATTAAACCTGGTGGGCCATGAGGGATTGGAGCATGATTACTGGGATCATTGTAATCAACGTAGAAGCTCCAGGCTTAAGCAACTGATGCAATCATTTTTCTGGAGCACTCTCATAAGTACCTCAAGACATCTTATAACAGAATTGCCCATCCTTTTTTTTCTATGTAGAACTAGCAATATAATCAAAAATATGCCTTGCATTATCAATATCTTCTTCATCAAAACGTTCTTTGGTCATCAAGAACCCATAAAAAGAGCTCACCCTCTGAATTTTAATACTGTTGTAGGATTCATTTGCTTTTTAGAAGAACAATACTTTCAGATGAATCTTGGAATCTTCTTCCCTCAGAAACAGTATAATGGATGCATTCTTCGTTGGTGATAGGTAACATATCATCATTATCTCCTTGCTCAAGTAATCGAGCAAATTGGCCCATATAAGCTGAAAGAACTACTGGATCCACACCATTATCATTCTCATTGGAGGTTTCCGACGTTGCGATGGCAAGTTCCAATGTTGACCTCTCCTCGACCAAGCACTGAGTAGCTACCTAAGAGATTTGCATAGACACAATCCAATCTACTTAATATTCACACTAGGACTCTGTTAGAATTGGACCAGTGGTATGACCAAAAAGATCACAGAAACAACGTTTGTATTAAATGATCTCAGCCAAGAAAAGAGACACCCGAGATTGAGTAAGAAAATGAGTGGATAAAAGATTTCAAGAGCTTGTATTTTTCACCAAGTCCTGACTAACTAACCCATATCTACTTGATCATTGCCCTTTAATTTTGTATCAGCCATGTACCAAGGCAGTACCAGTATTTTTATGGCTTGGCTACTGAAACTTTGTGGCAATATTCACCATTTTTGTCTAATTATACAGAACCTTCCTGGACTATGTCAAATCAGAATTACACTAGCTTAAGGTTTCACTTAGCTTCAACAGAGAAATAGGAGGAATTAGGCCTTAGTAACACGTGAAACTGAGCTGCTATTGGGATGGGTTTTCATAGTGGCTGCAATCTGTCACACTCCACCATTAATTATGGACCTGAAGCATCTTACTGGAGATTCCAAGGATCAAATTCTCATGACCATAGGCTCCTAAGTCTTTTCACAATTTATGCAGAGAAACAACAATATTCCTAGCAACTATATTGCATAGAGGGAAATTAAGATTATCTCATGCTGTCGCAACCGTAATTTCGATGAGACGACGAAATCGCTAAAATTTTTAAATGATTTTTATTTGATAATGTGGAATTGCCACCAAATTTTTATTTAAGGGAAAATACTTGGAAAAACCCTCGGTTACGAGTGGGGAAGGTGTTAGGCACCCCACTCGCCTGTTCTGAAGAACGGTACCCTTAAACTGAGTGTGTTATTTATTGAAAATAGTTTGATCCCTTTAATTAGCATGGAAATAAATAACTTGAGGGATGTTAGCCTGACAGGACTTGATCCTGTTCCTACGTATTCCCTGGTGCAATGGGAAACGCAAGGCTTACGTAGTTCTGGTTTGAAGGCTTGACCTTCGAAGAAGTTAGGAAAAGGAGTATTTGAAAATGAATAGGATGTTTTGAAAATATTATAAGGAGAATCCTTAGTCCACATATGCACAGGATCCAAGACAACTACGGCTGCACTAGGGTCCGTATGAATCCCTAAGCATCGAACAACAGAAAAAGCTACCAGTTCATGCTTAGGGTTCATCACGTGAGACTTAGAGATTCTAAAAATGGAGTTCTTATTATATGGGCATCCTCAATCCACATATTGCATAAGATCCAAGACAACTACGGCTACACTTGGACCTATACGAATCTCTAAACATCGAACAGCAGAAAAAGCTACCAGTTCGTGCTTAGAGCTCGTCACATGAGATTAAGAATTGCGAAACGAGTTTTTTATTTGTTTAGAGGCATCCTTAATCAACATATGCACAAGATCCAAGACAACTATGGCTGCACTTGGACCCATACGAATCTCTAAACATCGAACAACAGAAAAAGCTACCAGTTTGTGCTTAGAGCTCGTTGTGTGAGATTATGAATTGAAAAATGAGTGTTTTATTTGTTTAGAGGCATCCTTAATCCACATCTGCACAAGATCCAAGACAACTACAGCTGCACTTGGACTCATACGAATCTCTAAACATCGAACAACACAAAAAGCTACCAGTTTGTCCTTAGAGCTCATCGCGTGAGATTAAGAATTGCAAAACGTACTTAATTTAAAACAAAATGAACTTGATTTGAATTTGATGAAAAGAATTGGACTTGATTTAAAATAAAATAAACTTGATTTGAATTTTAGGCTTGAATGGGACTTGATTTAAAATAAAATGAACTTGATTTGAAATTTAGGCTTGAATTAGACTTGATTTAAAATAAACTTGACTTGATTTGAAATTAAGGAAAAGAATTGTGAACATGCTTCAGTAATCAAGCGATAGGAATTTCATTTCAGATCCAAATTAGATAAATAATATTATTCTAGAAACTAGAGAGAAAGACAAAAAAAGCAGAACAAAAATCACTGAAATCAGAGATCATTTGACAAATTATAAAAGAAAATGAAAAACAGAAATGAAGATTAACCTCAAGAACACAAGAGTTTTTTGCGCCAAAATTTGAATTCAAATCTCAGAATTTGTTGAAAATATTTTTTGGTGGATCTAAAAACTTAAAACCAATCAATTGAAAGATATGGATCATAGGAATCAAACACAACAAGTTTGACACAAATCCAACCAAAAATGAGCAAGTTATGCACAAATCAAACGAGCTAGGTTCATTTGCACACCAGGACGAACATGATTCGATGATCTGGTGATAGAAATTTCATTTTAGATCCAAATTAGACAAATAATTTCATTCCAAAAATTAGAGAGAAATACGAAGTGAATGCAATAAAAATCACGGAAATAAAAGTTCATTTGACCAATTAAAAACAAAAACGAAAAACAGAGACGAAAATCAACCTCAAGAACACACGATATTTTGGCGCCAAGATTTGAATTTAAATCTAAGAATTTTTCGAAAATATTTTTTGGTATATCTGAAAAATTAAAACCGATCAATTCAAAGATATGGATCACAGGAATTAAACAAAATAATTTTGATATAAATCCAACCAGAAATGAGCAAGTTATGCACAAATCAAACAAGCTAGGTTCATTTGCGCACCAAGACGAACATGCTTCCGTAATCAGGAGATATAAATTTCATTTCAAATCCAAATTAAACAAATAATATTATTCCAGAAACTAGAGAGAAAGACAAAGAGAACAAAACAAAAATAACCGAAATCGGAGATCATTTGACTAATCAAAAATGAAAACGAAAAACATATATGAAAATGAACTCGGAAATCCGAGAAGAAGCAAAAAACTTAAGAGGAATAAAAGTCGGACCTAACCTCCATGGGAAGGTGATGAAGAACTGGTTCTATGGAGGGCAAGGGATGAATTGAGGGTAGAGGTAGAGAGTCTCCTAGGTCCTCCCTTCGAAAATTTTGCAAATCCTCCCTAAGACTCCAAGTGCTCCTCTTCCCCCCTCATTTTGGTGAAGGACCTCTCCTTATATAGAAGGAGGAGGGATTAGAGAAGTCCTCCTTGTCGAATGTGGGACTTCTTTCCCACATAGGAGAATTTTTCCCTTTTTTTTCCTTTTTTGGAATTCTTATTTTATTTTGTGTGGGATTTCTTTTTCTTTTTTTTTATTCTTTCCTCTTTTTCTTTTTCCTCTTCTTTTCTTTTTTATTCTTTTTTTTATGTTTTTATTTATTTATTTCATTTGTTTTATTTTTTCCATTACTTTTATTTTATTTTTTTGAACTATTTTAGACTAAATCAGCTTTTGGCTAAAAATAAAATAATTTATTTTGAATTTTGAATCCTCGGACATAATTCGGTGTTCACACATGCCACTGATAAAATTGGATCAGAATTTCATCCATGTTGCCTATTATTCAATTGAAGATTCAGAACCATAATTTAGGTGCAATTTTTAATTTTCTCTTTTAATCCTTGGTAAGGCGCTGCCACCGTAATTAATAGTTTGAATGATTAAGACCAAGGAACACCTATACCCGTGGAAGGATCTGTCACTAGTGTAACTACATTTAGGATCAGAATCCACCTGTGGGTTTGAAAGCTCGTAAACTGAGTAAAGGAGGGAATCAAATGGCCACAAGGATAGAATTACTGGGAGCACTCGAAAGCATCAAGAATAGGGAATAATATGATTTTTTTTTTGACATTATGACAACAGACCGATTTCCTTTGGTAGCAAGGAAGTGACATCAACCAATGGCATCGCCTAGCATTTCTAGCTAAGCAATCCACAATATCAGAGGAATCAATCCTAAACACACAAACTGGTTTTTACTAAGCTAATTCCACTGGACTCAGGTGAGCAACGAAGACTTAATAGATGGCTTCAGGACACACAACAGGATCACAATCTCAGTAATTGATACAACTACCTGCTCTATGATGTTGCATCCTCATCACGCATAGGAAAAGTCTAAACATCTAGACTGAAACTCCTAAGGGATGCTTCCTTCGAAGCATTCTATAATGCTCCCTGGTTCTCCTTATACATTGTCTATTGATCCCCTATTGGCTTTAATTTTCTGCAACTAGATGGTAACTTGAGAAAGACTCAATATATTGTGAGCAAGAAAGGTAGGCTCTCAATTGTTAATGCTCACTTAGATATTGATCGACACGAGGATGCCTTATTGAAGGATTTCTGAACACTAGATCTGCGATCGAGTTTCAGCAACCAGGTAGTGACTATGGTGTGATAATTCAAGGATCTTGATACAGAATATGCACATCTCACGTTTATTCAAGTATAGTGGATTATGATTTCCAAGGATATGATCATAGGAGTTACTAAATGCGATGAGAATCGACCATGATTCAAGGATTACCTCAATTTGAGCCACTATACATCAAACCTGAAAATAGGTTTGGGTGTTCATGATTCTTACCTGGAGATCCAGCGGAGGAATTTGTGAGATTTTGTGACTTGTGCTTCTCCTTTCTTGGCTGGACCGCGTTGATTTCCAATTCCAACTGGTTCTTGGAGAAATCAAATATCCTCCCTCTTACATCGCCAATAGAGAGGCTCAAGAAAATGAATTAGAGCCCAGAAAGGTTCCCGAAAAATCCCTTGAAACTATAGAAGAGGCTGTAGAGAAAGTGCCAAAAAACCCCTCTTTGAAATTCTCCCCCCTGTTTATATAGATTTCCCAAAATTCATTCTTCGTGCCTTTCTCCACTCTTATTCTAAAAACTAACTTTAAAAAAATTTCCTCCATCTCTCCTTTTTTTTTTATTTCCATTTTTTATTTTTTGTTTTTTGTTTCTTTTTCTTTTTTCTAATTCTGTTTTTTCTCTATTTTTTTGTTATTTATGTTTTATTTTTATTTTTATTTCCTTTTTATATTTGTTTTATTTATTCATTCATTTTCGTTTTCTTTTTTATAATTCTATTTATTTTTCAATCTTTGGAATGTTTATTTTTTTCTATTTTTATTTCTTTTTTATTTATTTATTCTTCCTTTTTTCCTTTTTCATTCTCTTTTATTTTTTTATTTTATTTTTATTCTATATATTTTTTTTTTGTTTTTCATCGATTTTAGGCTACAGAAAAAAAATGATTTATTTTTTAATTTTAATTTTATCCTCGAACATAATTCAGTGTTCACACATACAAATGTAATTCATGCATAATATACTTTAATTTACATTTAATTAGTAAACATCATGAAATCAATTATTTAAACAAGGTGATAATTATCACATGAAGTATCTTACTCATATATACTTCATTCACTTATTAGTACTTTATAAGTGTTCCTAAAATGAGTTAATGTCCTTAACCACTTCTCATGTCATGTTTTGTGGGATTCATAACATAATCAATCATTCTAGAAGAATTCATATTTACACTAAATAATCTATCACTTTTTTGTCCATCCAACACTTAACTTTAACTTTAACTTAGGAAATGAGTTCATACCTAGTGATCGTCGTTATCCCTTAACTTTAGAAGTCCTTAATTGCATATGAAGCTAAAAATATTCAATGATTGAATAAAGATCTTTAGGTGTTTTCAAACATTTAACACTTATAATATTTTCTCTTACTTGCATAGGAGGCCTTCATTAGAAAGTGATAAAGAACTAGTTCCATGGAGATCAAGGGCTGAATTGGATGCAGAATTAGAGAGTCTCTTAGGTCCTCCTTTAGAAAATTCTAAATTCCTCCAATGACTAAAAGTGCCTCTCTTCCCCCCTCATTTTGGTGAAGGACCTATCCTTATATAGAAGCAGGAGAGATTAAAGAAGTCCTTCTTGTCCAATGTGGGACTTCTTTCCCACGTAGGAGAATTTTTCTTTTTTCTTTCCTTTTTTGGAATTCTTATTTTATTTGGTGTGAGATTTTTTTCTCTTTTCTTATATTTTTCTCCTTTTCTTTTTCCTCTTCTTTTCTTTTTTCTTCTTTTTTTATGTTTTTATTTATTTATTTATTTATTTTGTTTTATTTTTTCCATTACTTTTATTTTGATTTTTGAATTATTTTAGACTAAATCAGCTTTTGACTAAAAATAAAAATAATTTATTTTGGATTTTGAATCCTCGGACATAATTCAATGTTCACAATGATCTAATATTAGACAAATTCCATGTTTGAGTCACATATTATCTTAACAAAGCAAAAAACCAACTCTAAGCCTCCAATGTCTCTCCTTCCACTATTGCAAATACAGTTGGTAAAACATAATTAACCATCTTGTGTAGTTTCAATGAGTAACATACCTTTGTATTTTCCATATAAGAAAGTTTCATAAATATGTATCAATGGTTTGGAGTGATTAAATGCTTTAACACATTGACGAAATGTCCAAAACACTGAAAAAAAACTTCCTATATCTATCATTAACTTTATCACCAATTACAAATTTTGTTGTCTAAAGTTTATAACAACTTCAAGAGTAAATTTAATCATATGCTCCAACCATCTTGAGAACATTACGTATAATTAATCCTGATCACCAAAAACATGCATGATTGTCTTTTGTCTATCCTTCCATGCTTTTCTATTTGATATTTTATAGTCATATTGACTTAATATTCTTTCGTGAATGATTGATTTGGATATAAAGGGTTCTTAATTTACCATACCTATAGACAACAAATAAAAAAAAATTATATTTTCTTTGTAAGAAAATATATAATTAAAATGATGATAAAAACTTTATTTATCATACCTAAAATGCACAAAAATATAAAATTTTGAATCCAACTTCTAATGATCTTGGGGTAGAGCAACATTCACGTAATTATGTTGGCCAATGCCATCCCATTTTGTTACAATCCATTTATTGCTTCTCTTTTATTTTATGGTCCTCATTCACCATTAGCAATTGCGAACATGATTCAGACATTTCACATATAGATATATAAGTTTTGATTCAATTACAATAAATATTTGATGTACCTTCATTGCATTATGTTTGACTATTGATTGAACTTCATCTTTGCTTTCAATTTTTAATCCAATAAATAAGTCATCTCTAATCTTCCAATTACAAAGCACGTCAGTTATGGAATGATTCATTTTTTCATATGCATATTGCTAGTTAATGTAGTTGTAATGTAGGGAATAATTTGCAACTCCCAATTGTGATACTATTTATATCAAGTATAAGTAAATCAATGTTAAATAGAAAATATTTATATATAAATTAACTAAGATCTCCAAAAATATTTGTTTCTTCCCCCTCATCTATGTCTGACAAAATATCTCCATCATATCCATTTTCAATTTCTTCGTTACTACTACTTGAAGTAAGAGACAAATAATAGTTCGCATCATCATCGTCTGTTAAATTAACAACTTTTGAATTATTTTCTGAAAAAAAATATCATAATACAACAAACTAAATTATTTACTACAATTAAATTTTATAAGAAAAAATTAAGTTACTAAAATGAAACATAAATATTTCAACTAACTAAATCTTGAACGAAGTTCTTGTTCATTAAAAATATTAAGAGCAATATCTTCTATCAATATGGTGTGATTATGAATCGTATCAACCTCAATGCATATATCTACCATTAACATTGATGATTATTAATCAAAAACATTTATTATACATTTAACATCAAAATCATCACTAATATGAAATCTATTATATTTCATTTGTACACCAGAAATTAAAAATCTACCAATTAATCTAGAAAGTACTTCATTTAAATTAAGATTTAATTATATATAAATTTTATTTTTAAGCTTGTTGAAGGTTATATTTATTTAACCTGAATAGGATTTTTATTTCCATCAAAAGTAATTTTATTTGATCCTTCATATATTTTACCTTTAGAATAAATAATAACAATAATTTTATTCATTTTAAAAACACAACTATTTTTCAAAAATAAACCTTTAAATCAAAGAAAATTCACTCAAAAAATATAAATTCTTTTCTAAAAAATTAAACTAAAAAAGTTAAAAAAATAATTAAAAATAGATCAAAGTAAACTTGAGTAGATAAAAAATTAAAATGAACACTCAAGGCATGAAAAAAATGCAATATGAAAAATAAAACACAACAATAATAATAACTTTTATAAATACAACATAAAAAGATGCTGTAATCCTTTTTCAATGGTTTTGTAATCGTAAAAATGTTGTGATATGAAGTTTATCAATGATTTTGTAAATGTAAAATGGCTTTGTAATGTAGTAGGAAAATATGACATAGTCTTTCGATGTGAATCTTAAATATATGACATAACTATATTTCCTTTCCACCACACAAAACAATTTCGTTGATTTTCCACCTTACTTACAATATAGTTTGTGTTATGTTATTATCAATATATTGTCATAGACTCAGACTTGTGCCATCCTTCTAATGCAAGACATAAGTTGTATTTCCTTTTCACCATGTGACAATACTTGTATCATATACCAACATCACCTTTATATTTCCTTTCCAATATTAAACATAAATGATACGTCAACTTCTTCGTTGTAAGACATATGTATATCTGTCTTTTTAATATACACAATATATATTATTTTAACCTTTAATCGGTAAATATTTTTAAACAATTCTATTATAATATTTATTATTTTAAACAATTTCAAAATATCAAACAACTCTACTATGAAATTTATTATCTTAAACAATCTCAAAACATTAAAATATTTAAATTATTTATGTTGAGTCGTTGATTTAATAATAAAAAATAAGTTAATATTTCATTTAGTATATAATTTTAAAATTTTAATAAAAGTTTAGTTAAATTAATTTACTATCCTATAATTTTACCTAATTTTAATTAAACTTTTAAAGTTTAAAAGATTCTAACGAACTTCTTATAGTTTTAAAATTTTTATAAATAAATTATTAAGCATTTATGTAGTTATATTTTTATTAACTCATTTTTTAATAAAATCTCAAAATTCGAAAGAAGATTTTTTCTTTTTTAATAAATTATAACCATAATAATTTCGTCTTTATCATGAATAATCTAAATATTTCTTCCTCACTTTGATATGTAGTATCTTCTTCCCATTCCAAATCCTTCATTCCAAGTATCCTCCTTTTTATACTGTAACTTTTTCTTTTCATCCCTCAACTGTCTTTTTCAATTACCATACTCTTTTCAAGTTAATAATTCTAGAATTAATTATCCCATTTAAAATTTAATAATAAATCATTTTAACCTCGAATTTTAATTTCCGTTGCTTGATTACTGTCATGGACTCATTTCAATTTGCAAAACCATCAATTCTACAACATTGATGTTTCCTAAATTACGATTCAAACACTTTATTTGCATAAATATGAGGGTGAAAATAAGATTTGAAATTTTTAAATTAAAATTTTAGATTAAAAATTAAGTTAATGAAGTGTAATTTCGTTAATTTTCAAAATTTAATTATAAAAAATTAATTAAAATATTTAAACTATAAAAAATAATTAAAAACTTGATAAAATTATAGTTAATAGATCAATTTAACCTAAAAAATTAATACAGAGAAAACAATAATATATATATATATATAGTACCTAAAAGGAATTGGCGAGCAATTCTTCCCCGTGGATTCTAACTTTTTCTGAGTTTTTTGTCATTTGACAATAGTTGATATATCTTTTTATTTGTATCATTAATGAATTTTATATTTTTAGGTAGTACTAACATATTTATTATTTTTTTATATTTTTATTAATAAATTTCTGAATTTATCTCGTTTTTTTATTTTTATCAAATTATCCATTAAATTTATATTTTTCATAATATACATACTTAAAAAATATGAAAACTTCATTTTCCTAAAGCTTATCTAAAGTTACAATTTTCTTCAACATGGATAATTATATTTATTTCTTTGTATAAAATAATAAATTCATACTTAAATTTGATTAAAATGAAATTTTTTAAAAATTTAATAGTATATGTTTATTAAATATAAATAAATATTGGAATATAAAAAATAATATATTATTTATCATTTTCATTGATATGTAAATTATATATATTATTATTATTTTATAACATTTTGAGGAATACTTTTAACAAAATTCTCAAATTATATAACCAAACAGTAAAAAATATATGCATCTATGATGAGTGCTTTTTTTTTAAAAAAAAAAAATAATTACATTCCATAAATAAATAACATCAGTTTTCCTTATAATACAACATTTGTAAGCTTTAATAATTTTTATTAATTATAAAATATTTAAATTAAATATATTTTTATTACATAAAAATATTATCTAAAATTAAATATATTTAAAAATATTTATATTTTATTAATTATTAATGTTTAAATTTATTTATTCATAATATATTATTTAGAAGTATTTAAAAATTGAAATAAAATCATACCTATATTATATAAATTCAAGAAAACCATGTATGAGTATAACACTATAAATTAAGAGATTAGATTTGATACATTATTAATGAAAAATTTTACACTATCAACTAATTAAAAATGATATCAAATACTACTTTAAAATAGTTATTACAAAATTAATAAATTTTAATTATATAATAACTAAAATTAAAGGAAAATATAAATTTTGATATCATTAATATATTCTAATTAAATTTAAAAGTTAGTAAGATGAGATTATAAATAAAATTAATTTTTATTATATATAATTTTAAATATAATCAATATTTGAATTCAGGAAACCACAAACATAATTATTTAATATTTAGATAAAATCTAATCAACCTAATTTAATTCATACTTTTTTTTTATCTTGTACATTCGATGAATAATTTAAATATTAAATAAATTTTTGTGACAAATATTTTTTTAAATAAAATATTATATTTTTATTTCCTCAAACTATACATTTGATGTATAAAATAAAAATCTTTAACAATTTTTTTTTATGAATGATATAAAAATCATTTGAAATTTATTTATAACAGGACTTTAAAAGTTATGTTATAAATTTTCATATTAGTTATGTTTTATTAGTTTTTTACGAGAACATTTTTTTTTTAAAATTTAAAATATATTAAATATATTTAATGTGCAACGTGTTGGTGATATATTGTTACTAATAATAATAATAATAATAATAATAATAATAATAATAATGATAATAATGATAATAATAATAATAATAGTATATTTATTTAAGTAAGAAAATTAACTTGTTAAAAGTAAAAAGACTTTTAACAGGATTAAGATCTAAAATTTTTATTAATTAAATATTTTTTATAAAATAATTTGACCCAATTTATTGAAAAAATAAATCTGACTTATCATAGACCTAGTACAAGTTAGGTCATTAGCTTTTAGTAAGTCATTTGACCTATTCCTTTCCTTACAAACTAGTGATATTTTCAAATGACAACCAAAAGCAACGCACTTACAACTTCATTTTGATGTTTTTTAATTAAAACATTAAAAAATAAATTGATATGGCATTTTGAATAAAATAACAGTTGATTTATATATAGTAAACGTAAACAATAATAATTTCTATTCACTATTACTCCATAAGTTATCTCCAAATTCACAAAAATGAAAAATGCAATAATAATTGAGTTTAGGAATTAACAGAGAAGTGAACAGATTCCTTTTTCACGAAGGACATCAACTTTATGGTGGTTAGTTACAAATTTTCTTCGAAGAGGAATATTATAAAAAAATAAGAAAAATTATTTGATATTTTAAAAATATAAACATAAATATTTAATAATTTTTATTTAATTATTAAAAATATTTAAAATAATGTAATAAATAGATATAAAATTCTTTTTACACCAAATAAGTACTAATTATTCAGTTAAATTGAAAATTGCTTCAAAATTAAGGAATATTTATTCTCATTCTAATTTAAAAATGTTTGTTTAAATATTTTTATTATTAATATAATTAAAATAATAATATTTTAAATAAAAATGACTTAACTATAAATTACAATAAATATTTATTAGTGGCAATAGATGGATCTCAAAATTAATGTGATAACCACAAAAGTGAAGGTTTGCTACTATTGTCGTAACAAGTCAACACCCCCCAACTTGCTACTTGCGATTGGGATTGGGATAGTGCATCCCATGTTATGAACACCGACCCATATAAACAAAAGTTCTCTGGTTTTGCTGCAAACACATGGGTTCCTCTCATTCATCCCTTTTGCCTTAATCTTTGTCACTTTTTCTTTTTCAATAAAGTGAAAATCTATCTCTCAACGATTTTGATCCTTTATTTCTTTGTTCAAACTTTATAATTGACGAATATAAAGCTTCATGAATTAATGACGAGTTTCAATGGCCTCTGAATACTTTGGTGCAACATTTACTATTGAATAGAATAGCCAACTTTATAATTATAATTCTTGGTCACGTTTCCGTAATACCCACATGAGAGTAGGTGTAATAGTAAATGAGCTGCACTCACGGAGGAGGAGATTATTCTCACCCGCGTACAATTAAATTACCTTTGAGGGACAAAAACACTTCATGGTTATGTCTATACGAACTATAGCGGGATTTTCTCTTCCGTTATAAAAAATCTTTATAACACTGATCAGATATAATATTTTTATAAATATTATTAAAAATAGATAATATATTTTTAATATTTTTATAATAATTTTTAAATATTACTAATAATATTTTATGATATAAATCAGCTACAACATTTTTTAAAATATTATTAAAATTAATAGATAATATTTTTTATATTTTTATAATATTTTTAAATATTAAAAAAGTAAAAAGTATGATATGTTGGATCAATCTCTCAACGAATGTGCGTGCTATTGTTGATTCAATATACAGGTATATATATATATATATATATATATATATATATATATATATATATATATATATATATATATATATATATATATATATATATATATATATATATAAAATTTTAGTTTATTTATAATAATTTTAGTTTTTATATTATTTTAAAAATATAAGATAATAATAATTTTTATTATATTCTTATTCTTTACAATGATGTTAATTAATAAAAAAAATTAAAAGAAAATATATATATATATATATATATATATAGAATAGTTTAATATAAAAAAAATATTAATTAATTTTTTATATAATTAATTTTTTATATGAAAGAACCTTAAATATATAAATAAAAATGGAATGAATAAGTAACAACTTGAAGTTTCTTAATTAACCCGTTTTTATTTAAAAATAAAAATGAAAATAAAAAAAAAAAGTTTGTGGAAGATAGCCTAACAGGACTTGATCCTGCTCCTACGTATTTCCTAGTATAATGGGAAACTCAAGGCTTAAGTAGTTTTGGTTAAGAGACTTGATCTCTTAGACGATAAAAGGATGATTTTAGGTAAAAATTGAATTTTGGACAAAGTTAAGTGTAAACAATGATTTTCTGAAGTTACGTACTTGCAAAATCCAAATCATCGTAAGCCGCATTTGAATCTGCATGAATCAAAACATGGAAAAGCAGAGAAGGCTGCCTGTTCGAGTTAGAATCTGTTGCACGAATTTTAGAAGATAAAAATAAACGTTTAAAAATAGACGTTTCTTAACGGAGTTAGTAAACATTGATTTTCTAAAATTGCATGCTTGCGAAATCCAAATTGTCGTAAGCCGCATTTGAATCTGCACGAATTAAAATACGAAACAACAGAGAAGGATGCCTGTTTGTATTAGAATCTGTTACCTGAATTTTAGAAAATAAAAAAAAACATTTAGAAACAGATGTTTTTTAACAGATTTAGTAAAACAAGTTATTTTAATTAAGAATTAGGTTTGACCTTAAAATAGAATAAACTTGGTTTAAAAAAATTAGGCTTGATCCAAATTAAGGGAAAGAAATTTGATTTTGAATTAAATAAGAATTGGGCTTGACCCTAGAATAGAATAAACTTGATTAAAAAAGAATTGGGCTTGATCCAAATTAAGACAAATTTGATGTTAATATAGAGAAATTTGAAAAAGGATTGATTGCTTTATATTAATTAGAGTGACCCATTTTAAATTTGCAACAGGCCGAATTGGAGGTTGGCATGACCCATTTACGAATTCCATTTGACTTGATTGGAAGGCTGTCCGTGTGGCCCAATTGACAAGGCTTCTAGGGCCCAATATTGTCCTATATTCAAAACTTGGAATTCAGATGGCTTAATTAGAAGATGACCCACATGGCCCAATTGGCATCAACATGGCCTAATTTATTAAAGCACAATGGCCCAATTTATGACTGAATTCCAAGTGAAAGATAATGCAGCAGCTGGCCTAAATTATGACCCTTATGGCCTAACTAAAGAAGATGTCATGCTTGGTGCCTGTGTGGGAACTCAATCGTGGCATTTATTATTCTTGAATTGGCAAGGCCCTCAACCCACTTGAACATACTTCTATGAAAGTAATTGGCTTGATTGAGGCCCACTGGAAGCGCTGGAAATGCTACCCCTCACAGCCCAACTACCTAGAGTTAGTGTATTAGGGGATTTTAAAAGGAGTTGCCGCTTGGGGGAATCGAACTCAAGACCAAGCAATGGTGTGCCACGAACGAATTAGCTGGGTTGCATCTAGTTGAGTTTATTTGGCGCAACTTTAATTAAATGTGAGGTTGAGAATTTACTTGACGTTGGGACTTGAACCTATGGCCTGAAGGTTTAGGGTTTAAGGTTTAGGGCAGCAGCCCCACCACTGTATGTTATCCTTTGTCTTGTGCAAAGTTCATTTATGGCCCCCACATCCATTTTCTTTTTGTTCAACCCCGTTTTGCATGGGATTTTATTTGACATTGAGAAACCAATTCTGCATGGGATCCTTTTCACGACGAAAAAAGTAAGAGAAAAAAAACAGCTTGCAAAAGTCTCCTTTTGGATCCATTTCTGCATGAGACCCATGTTGCCTTGCTATTTTTTTTAAGCACAAGTTGATTCTGCACTTGAAACTAGTAGGGCATGATCAACAAATGGATGACGCATTTGGTCTTGATAGTAACCCCACGTCACCCTTGGCTTTTGTAGAAGATGACCCGAATGTGTTCAAGGAAGCGGTTGATAATGATATCACTTGAAAAACTAAGTGGCTGAAGTGTGGGTTGGTCACTCACCTTCGAAAAATCAAAGCAATATGTAAGGTGAAGGTTTGATTCATCCTTTTGAAGAGGTATGGAATCATAAAGATCCAATTAGCCTACCTAAATACTTTTTGTATGCACTTTGAGGGTTTGATTTAAGGACGAATCATGTTGAAGAAGAAAAGAATGATAGATATCTAATTAGTCTATCTATAAACTCCTTAGATGTAATTTTGGTCGATCAAAGTAAAATTCAAGAAGAGGCAAACAAAGTCTTAATGTTACTTATGCAACTTAAATATAATTAAAGATTTGGGATGAGAGTATAGCATAAAGAGTTATCATAATCAAATCTTTATAGATAAACATTTAAATTTTATCAGACACAAATGCAATAAATATTTATAATTTATTTGTTATAAATTATACTAGGATTTGATATTTATTGATGTGTGATTTAATATCATACATAATTTAACTAGTATTTTTTATTTGTTTTTATTATTAGATTTTCTTTTAATTTAGGTTAATTAGGTTTTCTATATAATAGGATTTAGGGATTCAATGTAAAAAAATCTTATGAATAATAATACTTCTCTTTGAGAGTTTTCATCTTTGTGTAAGTCTATTCTCTTGGTCCTTGATTAAAGAGCTACCATTGATCATGTTGGTTCTTCCAATAGGTCATTGTAAGAGCCAAGTTCCTCTTTGATAACTTCGATACTCTTGATAGGTTATGGTTTGTGTTAGGTTTCCATTGGTTCTTCTAGCAGATCTTAGTAAGGGTCACTTTCCTCTTTGATAACTTTGATGCTCTTTGGTAGGTTATGGTTTGTGTCATGTTTCCCTTGATCCTTGGGTATGAAAATATCCTTTGATAATGTTGGATCTTCTTGATGTAAATGTGGGCACCACAATAAGCAAAAGAAGTCATCTAAAACATTATCTAGGAATAGGAGGTCCTATGATGAGAAATAAGACCAAACGTATGGAACAAGCACTTGAAGGTCTCATCAAGGAAGTTCAAGAAAAAGATTATGTGGATCCAAACCCGATTCCAACATGGGTTAATTTATGTATTCATATCATTGAAGATCTTAAGTGGTAAGATTTATAATTTTTTATAGATCGCATTAGGATTTGATATCTATTTACGAGTTAGTTGTTTTAAATTAGTTTCAATTAAAATTACAATCTAATTACGATTTCATCATATTTGTTATCTTTTTTATTTAGATTAGGTTAACTATATAATAGGAGTTAGGGATTCAGTGAAAGGGAGATTTTGAGGAATAATAATATCTTCTCTTTGAGAGTTTTTTCATATATGTGTAAGTTGATTCCCTTGGTTCGTAGGCAAAGAACTACATTTTGATAACGTTGGTTTTTCTGGCAGGTCTTGGTAAGTGTCACGTTCCTCTCAATAACTTCGGTGCTCTCCAACAAGTCACGCTTTGTGTCGGGTTCCTTTATCTTATCTTATCCTACTTCTAAAAACGTTCTATTATTGTTTCCGCATTCTGATTCATTCGCGTAGGGTAAATCATATCATTTGACATCAGAGCTTTAACTATTAGAATCATGTGTCATCTATCCCTTGTTTTATTTTCTTCGCGTCTCTTATTTTTCCATTATCCTTCTTGTTCTTGTTCATCGTTTGTTTTAGCTTTTTTTTCCTATTACCTATCACATAAATTTTCTAAAAAAAACTATATCTTTGTCTCTTGCAGCATGAAAATTCCTGTCTACCAAATATTTTGTAGACCTAATAAAAATTCAAAAAAAAAGGAAGCAAAAAAAGAGTTGTGGTAGAAATTCATAAAAAAAAAGAAAGAAAATTTAGGACGATTGATAAAAAAAAAATCAGTTTTCATTCAATATAATTATTTTTAAGTTCTTATTTCTTTGACCAATATTCTTTACCCTATTCATCTTATGTATCTGTGACTCTTTTGTTATTTATAGGAAAATCAACTTGTGAAGTTCTTGATTCAAGGGCTTATAAGGAGAATCGAGAGGTAAAAGGCAAGAGTTAGTTAGAGCATTATAGAAAAGCCAATTCGAGTGTAAACATGAGTGAAGAGCGTTAACATTAAGGGTAAACACTAAGGAAGTGATTGGTGAGGTTTTTATTATACTTATTTATTTTGTTCAATTTGTAGCATTGCCAACTGAACAATGAACTCCATCAAAATGAAACGAATTTAAAAATATTAATAAAATTAGTTCAAGATCAATTTCAATAGTTGAACAGAAGGTTGGATGATGTGGAGGGTTGTTTGAGGAGGAGGTCTTGGGTTTCTCATCGAAGTTGTCCCCAAAGATTATTTCACTGTGATGAAGAAGGAGATTGGGGGGAGAATTTAGAATCAGATAATGAAAGTTTTAGAGAAAGAAGATGATATCGAGAAAAGGATAACAACTTGAGGAGTATTAAATTATCCCTTCCACCATTCTAAGGAAAGAATGAACTTGAAACTTATCTAGACAGGTAGAGAAAAGTGAAGCATGTGTTTGATTGTCACAATTACTCTAAAAAGAAAAAGGTAAAACTAGCCACTTTTCTTTTGACGATTATGCTAATATTTGGTGGGATCCGGTTGTCCTTAATAGGAGGAGGTATGGAGAGAGACCTATTTGAACGTGAGAAAAGATGAAAGTAGCCATGAGAAAAGGATTTGTGCCAACTCACTATCATAGAGACTTGCACCAGAAACAACTACGAAGTCTTACTTAAGGCATCATGGGTGTTGAAGATTATTACAAGAAGATAGAAATTTCCACAATAAGAGCCAATATGGAGGAGGACAGAGAAATCACTATGGTAAGATTTATTGAAGGGCTAAAAAGAGAAATAGCTGATACGGTGGAGCAACAACATTATATGGAGATAGATGAATTACTTCATAAAGCTATTCAAGTGGAAAGACAACTCAAATCTAGGAGCACTCATAAATATCACAAATATGCTTCTAGTTCATCATGGATGTTTAATTGGGTCCAATGAGAAGGAAGATCCTAAACCAAAAGAGGCTTATTCTGACCAAATGAAAATTTCAAAACAAAGTAAAATGAGAGAAAAAGAATTAGAAAATCAAGAAAGGGAAAGAGAGATAAAATTGAGAGTGAGGAAAAAGTAGAAAGTCAAAAAAAGAGTGAGAGTGAAAAGAAAGAAAAATAAAAAAATAAAGAAAAAAATAAAGTTTGTGTATTTGCTTACAAAGGGAAGGTCAAGAGTGTTTTCAGGGAAAAGGATCAAGTTCTTGTGCTCATGTACAAGGATATTTATTTTACTAACAATCATAACTCTTCTTTTCCTAGTGTGGTTGAGTTTTTGTTGCAGGAATTTAATGATATATTTCCTAAAGAAACACTAAAAGGTTTGCATCCTATAAGAGGCATTGAACACCAAATTGATTTGATTCCCAGTGTTGTGATTCCAAACTGAGCAGCCTATAGAACTAGTCTTGGAGAGGCCAAAGAGATTCAAAGGCAAGTAGAGGAGTTGGTGCAAAAAGGCTATGTGAGGGAAAATCTTAGCTCGTGTGCAGTTCTTGTTATCTTGGTACCAAAGAAGAGGATGGAATATCCTATTCTTAGGTTATATGATTTACTAGATGAATTGTATGGCTCTTGGTTTGTTCTCTAACATTGATTTAAAAAGTGGATATCACTATATTTATATGAAGGAGGGTGATGAGTAGAAGATTGCTTTTAAAACAAAATATGGGTTACATGAGTGGGTTGTTATGCCATTTGGTCTTTCTAATGCACCGAGTACCTTCATAAGATTAATGCATTATGTCTTGCAAACTTTTATTGAAAAATTTTTTGTTGTCTATTTTGATGATATTTTAATATATAGTAAGGCAATTAGAAATTGACCTACACCTACAAATGCTAATGAGGTAAGGAGTTTCCATGGTTTAGCAAGTTTTTATAGGAGGTTTGTACAAAATTTTAGTTCTATAGCTGCCCCTTTAAATGAACTTGTTAAAAAGAATGTTAATTTTAAATGAGATAAGAAACATGAACAAGCTTTTAATTTACTAAAGGGTAAGTTAACCAATGCCCCTATATTAAATTTACCCAATTTTGATAAATTTTTTGAGATTGAATGTGATGCCTCTGGAGTGGGTATAAGAGCTATTTTAATGCAAGATTCTAAACCTGTGGCATATTTTAGTGAGAAACTTAGTGGATCGACACTCAACTATCTAACTTATGATAAGGATCTCTATGCCTTGGTAAGGGCCTTACAAACTTGGCAACATTACCTTTGGTCAAGGGAATTTGTCATCATTTAGATCATCTCAGCTTGAATTTTTTAAAGTCCTAAGATGACATTCAAGATTTGAGGGTGAACCCTCTTAGAGAAAGAGAGAATGATGTAAATATGGGCACCACAATAAGCAAAAGAAGTTATCTAAAAGATTATCTAAGAGTGGGAGGTCCTATGAAGAGAAATAGAACCAAACGTATGGAACAAGTACTTAAAGGTTTCATCAAGGAAGTTCAAGAAAAAACTACAAGGATCCAAGCCCAATTCCAACATAGGTTAATTTATGTAGACATATAATTGAAGATATTAAGTGATAAGGTTTATGATTTTCTATAGATTGCATTAGGATTTGATATCTATTTACGAGTTAGTTGTTTTAAATTAGTTGCAATTCAAATTACAATCTCATTAGGATTTCATCATATTTGTTATCTTTTTTTTTTAGATTAGGTTAACTATATAATAGGATTTAGGGATTCATTGAAAGAAAGATTTTAAAGAATAATGATATTTTCTCTTTGAGAGTTTTTCACCTCTATGTGAGTTGGTTCCCTTAGTTCTTGGGCAAAGGACTATCCTTTATAACGCTGGTTCTTCCGGCAGGTTACGGTAAGGGTCACATTCCTCTTGATAACTTTGGTGCTCTCCCACAAGTTGGAGTTTGTGTCAGGTTCCTTTATCTTATCTTATCTTATCTTATCCTGATTCTCAAGACGTTTCATTATCGTTTCCGCATTCTAATTTGTTCGCTTAGGGTGAATCATAACACTTTTGGTAGGTTGTGGTATAGGTCACGTTCTTCTTTGATAATTCTGATGCTCTTAGATAGGTCGCAGTTTGTGTCAGGTTCTTTTACTCTATCCTGATTATCAAGACGTTACAAATTAACATTTTCACATTTTGATTCATTCTTTGAGGATTGAATCATATCATTTAACCTTCTGCTCAATGCATCCTAAGACTTCTCACAACATAGAAATGGAAAATTAATACTTTTAAAAGAATCAACAATAACTTGTAATTACCTATATGAACTTTTTTTTGTAGAGTCTCCAACCATAAAAGTTTGAATTCTATGATTATTGATTTTATTTTTGCTTAAACCTCATTCCCCTTAACGTATCATTTACTAAGTTATTGTTTTGAGAAAAATATAGTCAAATTAAACTTTTATATCACATTAATTAGGATCAATGATCATTTAGTAATCATTCATAAAATTTTGATAGACATGTTGTCTTGATTTACATTTTTTTAATTATTTCCACCGTAGACATTTGTAAGATTTCTCCAGTCAAAAATAATAAATTGGTCTCTATAATATACATTAATATGTACATGGATAATCCAAATCTTAATATTTCTTCCAAGATTAAAATAAATTCACTTGAAAGATTTCTTCTTGTATGAGCCAACTTTAATTTTCATTACTATATTAAAATATATAGTGAAAACTTATTAATACCATAGTTAGTGACATCTCTCAAATATTTTGAGTGTCAAAGGTAAAATAAAATATTTTTCAAAAATATCATAATATTCTTTATTAATAATCAACTTCTTAATAATTTTAACACACTTAACAAAATCACATATTTTTAAGTTATTTTATTGAGTGTGAACATCAAAGGAATTCTCAATAATATAAGTCTAAGATATTAAAACTTCTTTAGAATTTTCACATTATAATTTTGTACCATTACTTTATTACTTTTCTTATGATTTTAACACCCAAAATTATACTTCTTACATCCCAATTTGTTTCAAATTTTGACATGCCTAAAATTTAATTTATATAAACATCCAAAATTACATTTCTTGCGTACCTATTTATTTTAATATATATTTCAATTGATTAGTGCTTTTGATTTTATGAAAATAGGTTGGAGAGTGATAAACTACCATTTTGTTAATATTTGAATGAGAAATTATCCATAATTACTATACGATTAATAAACATTCAAATATAATTCTACCTAATTTTTATTATTTTGGTATGGATGGGTCATGTAAGAAAAAAATTATAAACTATGTAGATTTTGGACTAAAAGGAGGGTAAAATGCATAAAAAGATGAAGGAGCAATAGAAAGATAAAAATACTTTTGTGGAGAGCTAATACGGTTGTCCTAGCTAGAGCACAGCCTTGTAGCAAACCAGATTTTTGGACATAGCTGTGTAGACTAGATCATGGTCATGCTAACCCTAAGAGGTTATAGGAATGATCCAAGCCAATCCTAATAACACAAAAGGATCCCAATCAATCTTACAATATAGTGGGTGATTCAAAGCATCCTTGATTGCTCAAGAAATGACTTAGGTTAACTCATTTCATAGTAGAGAAAACCCTAATCCATGCATATAAAAAGGGAGGCTATGCCATGGAAGATGATAAGTCTTAGAGGCCTCAAGCCTTACACAAAGCACACATCTTAACACTTTCAAAACTTAAGAGAGATCCTTCGATGCAACTCATTTTATCCAATTTTTTATTTTCATTTCTCCCACTCCTATTTCATTTCTACCAACATCCTCCCATAAGATATTGGTGTAAAGAACTTCTTCATAGTCCAAGTTGTAAAGTTTCTTATTAGCCTTACTAGTATTACAATTTTGTATTTTGATCTTAGGATTAGACTATGGATAATATTTTTGGGTTAGCTTGTTCTCCTTTGTTTTCTTTGTCTACGTGTAGCTAACTTCCAAATGATAAGACTTTAGTAAACCTTGTGATGTAACTATTTCAATCCTATTTTTTTATGAATGATTATATATTTTCATTATGAAGGATTGTATATTTCTTTATTCAATTGTATTGCTTGATTGTGCTTAATCAATTAATGAGAATGTTACTCTTGTTGATTTCTAAGTTGATTGAGGAGTAAACAATCATACCATTTCAGTAATTGGTAAAACTACAAGGTAACTGAGTGTAAGGGTTTTGGAGAATGAATTTGAATCCTAGGATTCTAACCAATTATTAACTTAACACATTTGAGTGTGTTTTATATCTCTCTTATTTATTTACTTTGTATAGCCATTGGGGGTAGTCCTCAAGGAAAATATTTTTACTATTGCATGATTATTGAATAGTAATAACATTAGAATAAATGGTTAGTAATTGATATTTAAATTATTCATGATAGATTTTGGGGATAAAAATATGTAAATTCATAAGGGTATCCAATATGCTACGCTTATCCATAACTTTGCATTTATGTTGTTTGATGTAACACCCTAAAATTGAAACTTGTTTTATGCTTAAGTTGTATAAGTTGTTTCATTATTAAACTATTATTTCATTACGAAAAATACTTTTATGAAATTAATGGTATTGAAAATACGGAAAATTTTTCTTTTAAAATATTTACTAAAACTGTGAGCCTCATCGTATCCATTGACGTAACATTAAATAGTTGTCTAGATGTCATCACCCACATCAATTTGATAACTTAGCTATGTTACTTAAGTATAATACATATTCATACATGCAGTACAGGTACATATTACTTATAACGACTTAATATTTGTTACACTCACTTAGGTTCAAAAATTAGCATAAACTTTTATACGTCATGAATTGTATAAACATTATAGTCACACAGTCCATTTGGTTAAAAAGAAAGCTAATAACGACTTAATATTTGTTACACTCACTTAGGTTCAAAAATTAGCATAAACTTTTATACGTCATGAATTGTATAAACATTATAGTCACACAGTCCATTTGGTTAAAAAGAAAGCTAAGCTAAGGGCATCAATGTCTTCACCTATTTACTAATACATATTATATTACTATACTATGTATAACTTATTTATCATACATTCATCCTTGACTATATTAATAAAATTTACATTATTTGGTGGAACACAACCTTCAACTTCATTAGGCTCGATTAATGCCTCAATAGTGGGGCCTCGAGGCTCTCATCTAGGGCGTAGCAGGCTCCATCTCCCATCTCTTGATAAGCCCTAAGTGGATACAGCCTAGGGAAAGGAGAGCTACCTTGTGAAAACCACACAAGCAAGGAACTATAGTAATGCAAGGACATCTACGAGTTTCTCTCTCCTTCAAAAGATGAGGAGACATCCATGTTGCTGTCAAGGGCACTTGATACCTTGGTGGTGGAGGAAAAGTCACATTAAGGTGAAAAGTTTCTAGGGGGTATGGCAAAATGAGTAGTAGAAAAGTTTGGGTTTAGAACAACAAACATGAAGATATGATCCAAAGAAAAAAAAAATCCTTTCTTTGGTCTAGGTTGTGATTAATAGCCCAAGAGCATTAGCTAACCAGTTGATGTTGTTAAGCTCAACAAACACCACTGTTATCATGAAAGATATTCTCGACGTCTATCAAAGAAAATTGTGGGAGAGAGGTTACAAACTAAGTTTCTTAATAGGATTCTATCTTGTGGATAATGTCAACATTTTCAACCCAGCCATTACAATTCATTAAGAAACATGACATGCATACAGGTTTACTATTAACTTTTCAAAACCCTTAGCTAAAGTGGATTCTTTTTATAATTGTAGAAACTAACTTCTATCTTAAGCATACAAGTTACATATTCTTGATGTTATCTTCATCTAAAGATACATTTATACACTTTACATATGCTTGAGAACATATACATCATATCAAAGATATCATTTGACCTTCATTTCCTTTATGCCTTAATCATCACTATTTTTATTTCTCTATCACCCTCTTAGTGATAATCTATAATAAAGGTATAATACACAATTTAGTCGAACAATATCTTTTCACCAACTCTTCTATTCTTAAGATATGAACTTATTCTTTGATGTCCTTCAGCATCATAATTCTTTGAAGATCTAGAGATTCACAACAGAAAGATATTTGAAGAACCATTTTTCCTTCTAAATATGCACAAGGCATATTAAGAGTAATGTTAACTTTTCTCATAAATTCTTTCTTTAGTGATCTCTTAATTAATTAGATTTCTTTTTAAAGCTTCTAGATAGCATACATGCTCAAACAAACCAATCAATATTCTATGCACATATTGTTTCTAATCCAACCAACTTTTACATTTATCATCCACACATAAGCATCATATGACACATCACTTTTCTAAATAATCAAGAGTACATTTCACATATTTTACACACATATTTTTGTATTCAAGAAGCAATGTAACAGGAGGGCATAATTATTTTAATTAAAAATCTACCTCTTAATCAAAATTTATTTAATATAAATTTCTTGGTCAACATGCAACCTTCTTCCAATAATTCGTCCATCTTATTTATTCCATAAACTTTATAAGAAAATTTTCATGGAAACTTAGTCTACTCATCCTTCTAAATTACCTCTTAGCCTTTTCTTTTCTCGAAAATTAAGTTTCTCATAATATTTTTAATATAAGTTTATAACATGGTAGAGTCTTAGATTAGTTGGCTGAGTGGCCTATTTAAGTTAATCATCTTTGTATTCATCAATTTAGGTGTTTTACGTATAACTATCTCAATTTAAGTTTGAGTGATAAAGTTTTATGTTTTCTTTAACTACTAACTTAACTAATTAGGTTTGAACCACCAATTTAATTTTTACTTGTTTGCATCCTTACTTATGGATTCAAGTCCTCTTATGCCTCTTTCACTCTAATATTATTAAGCATCCAATTTAACTCATCTTATGAATTTAATTAAAGGTTGGCCAAATTGTATCTTATGTCCCCAAGACATCATGGTTCCTTTTTCTTGAATTTAGAAGATGATTTGTACTAATTATGACTTAGCCTAATAAACTAAACCAACTTATAAATTTTAAAGACTTTTCCATCTTAATTACTAGGTATTAGCTGAATGATCCTTTAAGTTCCCACAACTTTATAATTGACTTTTAATCACCTCCTTGTGCATGGTTGATTTCATTTTTTAACTTTAACAAGATTTTAACTTACTTTTATTAATTTTCCTAAGTTTGGCCGAATTGTTACCTAAACCATCACCAATATTTTCTTAAACTTTTAATTCTTTTCTCATACATGGTTAGACTTCTTATTATACCTTAACCAAACAAAGGTCATTTTCTCAAAATTCTTCTTACTTGGCCTTTGTACCATTCATTTTTAGCACTTGTTTGTTTTTGGGTCCATCAAGATTTTTTTTGCTCCATAGTTTTAGTCATGATTATATAGAGTTTTAAGTGTTTTATTCAACTTTTTGGTCCATAAGTCCACTCTTGCTCTTACTAGTTTTAAGATCCAATCTTTGGAGTTAAGTTTGTAAAGTTTGGGATTTAAATTTTATTGTATTTTGGATTATAATCACATGTCCAAATATAGAAGTTTATGAAAGTCTAAGTTCAAGATCAAATTTTTTAACAGGAGACATAAGGAAGTTCATAACTTTTATCATAAAGACCATGAAGAAGTCATTTTTCAAGAAAATCAAGTGGAGATCCACTAAATCTACTCCAAGTTCTATTCATCCCCTACTTTGAGCATCTCAAAACATTTAACAAAAACTCTCAAATCTTCCCATACTAATAAAAATTATCTTTGATAAATTTTAATTTAATTACTCCAAAGGTTCTAAGAACTTTAATCCATCAAAAATTTTCTTTTAACTTCCAAAAATCACTAAAATATTGGTGATGATCATCTTTAACAACCAAGGGAGGTTTTGAGCCCTATCATGCTCAAGGAAGAAGGATCAAAAGAATTTAGAGAAGGATCCCAAAAAAGAGAAGGAAAACAAGCCAAAGCACATAAATAGAAACTTAGAAAAAAGTGTATAGTAGAAAACCTACTTGTTAAAGACTTATATAAGGATTTGGTGGGTCTTCTGAAATGGGTTTCCCTTTCCTTTATGGTCCACACGAATGCCTCCAAAGTCGGTGGTGGGGCTTTGTTTGTTTGGTTTATTATGCTTTAAACTTCAAAGATGGAAGTTCAAGCTTAATGTAAGTTTATGTGATTTAACAAAAGTTGGAGTTTAGAGTGAATTCAGGGAGCTTACAGAAGTGTTTAGATGGATGTTGATGAAGCAAATAAGTTTCCCCTTTGTCTATAACCAAGTCAACCACTTTGGAACAAATGAGAATTAAATTTCTACTTAAGGGTATTTTGGTTCATTTTTATGTTGTAACACACAAAATTTCTCATGATAGACTCCATAAGCTACAAATTCTCTTAATCAAGAAATAAAGCAGAAATAAGAACAAAAGCTAGCGAAATTAGAGAATTTTTAGCAAATGATGAAAATGCTCCTACACTAATATAATATAGATAAATGCGCAGGAACACAAAATTTAAAAGACATTATAAAGGTTTAGAATCTATAAATGATGGTTAGAAAGTCATAAGAAAAAAACAGAAATAAATAAAGAATTAAAACGCCATCTGAAACACCCAAAAATATCCAAAACGTTCTTAGAAAGTTCTATCTTCTACAAGGGCTACACTATTCTCAAAAAAATGAAAAATACTTAATAACAATTAAAACATGAACCGATAAGTGTTAGAAACATTGGAGGAAAATTTGGAAACTTTTTAGAAAGTTCTTAGAATATCAAAATGCCCTTAAAAGGTCGGCAGGGCAAGAAAATGCAAAGTAGAAACCAAAAATTGGATCCTATTCATTGAACATGAATTTGACATGTAGAAAATGAGGTGGTGACACATCCCATGATCCATCACTTCATTAATGGCATGCAGGACAAAAATATTAACGGGAAGAGATAAAATTAATAATGGTTAAAGTAAATTAACCTTGATTAATTAAATAACCGTGCTTAGAATAACTTAACCTTTATTGGTGATAAATTCAAATTGATAAGTTTCAAAATAATCCTAAAGAATAATTTCTTACTTTTACATTTAATTTAGAAAATGGAAATTACATGTAAATGGACCAAAATATCTTTCAGTGGCCAAATAGCATCTTAAGCCATCAGAAGCTCATTTGCTTCATAATAAACCTTCTAAACACTTAGGAAAATTCTCTAAACTATCCAAAAATTCTAACTTTTCTCAAAACACCAAAATCTACACTAAGCTTAAACTTCCATCTTTGAAGTTTAAGTTAAAAAAAAACACAAATCAATCCAACTCCACCACCATCACTAGGAGATTTTGTATGAACTAGCAAGGACAAAGAAGATCAATTTCAAAGATCGACCAAACCTTCATAAAATTCTTTAATGTAAAATGCTAATAATGATACACATCCTATGCTTAAGTCGTATTGCAAACTCCAACTAATAGTTTGTTACTTCATAATGCATAATTCATTTATAAAATTTCTATTAAAGAAAATAAGGTATAAAATTTTTTCTTAAAACCTTAGTTGAAAATGCGAGCCTCGTCATAGTAATCAACGTAGTATATAATGAGCATTCTGACGTTATCACCCACGTTCATGTTGGAAACTCGCATTCTTTTGCTTGTCATTCTATTCATTCATTTCCACAATAATATTTACATTATTAGTTCTATAGGTAATACAACACATAGACAATAATAAGTTAAGACTCCTGATGAGTCCTTTAAACAAATAAAGGCTTCAATGCCCTTCATAAGTTACTGTCATCCAAAGAAAAGATACAAAGTTGGACAAAGCAGTATAAGAACCTTTATAACTCTTCCTGCGTTCCATTCCATGAACATTCATCTCTAGTCCAGATTATTTGTTTCACATAGACCACTACCACCGCAAAGAGTATGATCAAACTCTAGGAAAGAAATGGGAGGTACAAAGTGAGAAATCGTAATTTCTCTGTAAGTGTCGACCCTAGGGTTGGCATCATCATTTCTAGCCTAGCCATTTCAGTTTATTAAAAAAAGATGACAAACATACAAGTTCAATTATTACTTTTTAAAAATTATACTTATCTGAAGTGGATTATTTTTACTAATAGCATAAATTCAATCTCATACAACATGCAATTCATACATACTTTGAATTATTATTTTTATATAAAATCCCTTAGACATAAATCTCATACATTCTTTATAACATTTTCTCTTTATAAAATAGATATTGTTTGACTTTTACTCATTTTATGCCTTAATCATAATCATTCTTATTCTCTAGTCACTCTCTCAGTGATAGTTTTATTTAAGGCATAACATTAACAATTTAGTTAAACAATATCTTCCACTTTTCTACTACTTCACCTTCTAATCTTGGATATGAGCTCATTCCAGATGATCATCACTGTCTCAACTTTGGAAGACCTACGGCTTCCTCATAGACCAATTTATTTGAAGCCCTATGGCTTCATCATAGAAGCTTATGTACCTTCTAATTTCAATAGAAGGACCTATCGCCTTCTAAGTATGTACAAGTTCTAGACTTAACACACTAAGAGTAGTGTTAAGTTTTCACATAAGGTTGTTTTCTAGTGATCTTTTAGCTTATTAGGTTCCATTTTAAGTCTTCCAGATCAAATGCATGCTCAATGTTTAAATTTTATGTACATATAACATCAAACTCATCCATTTAATATCAAATCATGGAACCATGTAGACATATACAAGTTATCATGTCATCCAAGAGATCGCACAATTTATTACACTCAAGAAAGCACATAACACATTTAGACATATAAGGACATATTTTAACATCACCATAATAAATAGTGAATTAATAGTTACCCAAAAGTTCTTTGTAAAAAATAATTACTTGAGCATGGTCCTTAAATTTTGGACAGCATGCACATTTTTCTAACATTGCAAAGTTGACCTTATTCTTTATGTTTAAGATAAGTTTCTCAAGGGAAACCTACACCACTCACTCTTTATAGGTTTCTCTTAGGCTTTCCTTTTCTTAAGATCTTGCTAATGTTCTTTTCCTCTTTAACTTTATGGTGGCTTAATGGTCATTATGCCTCTTAAATAGGCATGAATCTTCTTTAACTAATTTTAATCCTCCTTGGCCAAATGATCTATTTCTAATTCATCAAAATTTATGTTCATCCAAACCTTATTGCCACTTTTTTTTCTCAAAATTTATTCTCAAGAGAGATAAACATCAATTTTTCCATTAAAATCTTATCATGCCTAATTCTTCCTCATTTGGTTGATTGTCTTTGTGAGTTTCAAAGTGGTTGTTCTTTAGATTTCCATTCCCTTGGACAATATGTTAAAATTAAATATTATTAACAATGAACATTTGGTCCTTTACCTAATGAACTACTTTACTAATATTCTTATAAGTGTATGTCAAATTGTTTATGTCTTGTCTCCCTAAACTATATCCACTTATCCATACTTGTCTTAAATCTCCTTAAACATCCAAATTAGCCTCTCTTGTAAATTTAACTAAGACTTGACTGAATTGATTCTTTAAGTACCTAAGAAATTATGATCAATTTTTCTTATACTTGAGAGGTGATTTATGAGAGATTATAGCTTAGATTCCTAGATTGATCCAACTTGGAGATTTTTAAGATTTTTCCTTCTTAATTACTAGGTGTTAGTCAAATGGAGCTTTAAGCTTCCACAATTCTATAATTGGATTTTAATCACCAATTTGTGCATGGTTGAGTTCATTTTTAGGCCTTAAAGAGATTTTTACTTACTGTCACTAATGTCACTAAGTATGGCCAAATGGTTACCCAAACTATCACCGAGTCTTTACTAAATTTTTCATTCCTTTCTGGTACTTGGTTAGCATCCTTATTACACCATAATTGAAAATTTTAACTCAACTCTCCTTAAATTTACTTGAAATGTCTAAATCACACCCTTGGTAACCCATGGTCAATTTCACAAATTTCTTCCCACTTAACCTATGCTCAACAAATTTTGACATTTGTTGGATCATTTTCTCTTAGGTCCATCAACACTTGTCCTTACTCCATATCTTGGATTATGATATTGGAAGGTTTTAAGAGATTTAATCAATTTTTTGTCCATAAGTCCATTCATTCTCATATTAACTTTAAGATCCACTTTTGGAGTTAAATTTGTAACTTTTGGAACTTAGCTATTATACTTATATATTTATGGTTGTGGGGGATCCAGATCTAAGATTTTATCAAGTCCAAATCCAAGATTAAAACCTTTTAAGAGGAGACACAGTAAGTTCACAACTTTGAACATAAGGACCATAAAGAAGTCATTTTTTCATGACAAACAAGTGTAAATCTACTAAATCTACTCCAAGATCTATCTATCCTTTACTTTGAGCATCTAAAAAATTTTCATAAAAACTTTCAAATCTGTCCAAACTTCAAAGAAATTATTTTAAGAAATTTTAACCGATTAAATTGCTCCAAAGGTTTCTAGAAGGATTTTAATCCATCAAAACTTTCCTTTAACTTAAAAAATCGCTAAAAACTTGGTGATGCTTATAACACCCTAAAATTGAATATCAATTTTACGCTTAAGTCATTTATTCGGTTCCATTATTACTTTGTTATCTCATAATGTGGAATCTTTTGAAAATGTTTATTATAAAAAATATGATAATTTATTTTTAAAATGTTGGTTATAAATTGAGAGCCTCATTGAGCTAGCATACGTGTCAGTAATTAAGTTACTAGGCGTTATTGTGCACATACAGAATAATAGCATTACATATCATTTTGCTTTACTCCATGTATCTTTAAATCAACCGTAAACAAATAAACAGAACTTATTCACATAACATATAACATTACATAGTTATATAATTATACAGTTTATTTACATACATATAATATTCTTAAGTACTAAGGCATTTACATACACTGTATTACATACCATAATATACATACAATTTACATACATATTTGATGCATGTTCTAATACATACACTATTCATAAATTATCTTACTACTTCATACTAATAACTAGGATGCTTGCATTCAACTATTTATATTATCGGTGTGACGTAAATCTTCGAGAGAGGTAGACAGAGAGAGAGTCTTACGTTTGCCTCAAGTACGTGAGTTGCTACCATGACAAACAACATCTAGGAAGAAAATGGGAAGGTAGGGATGAGAAACTAAGTATATCAGTAGGATTGTACCCTACTCTTAGTGTCATTATTTTTTCTCTTAGCCATTTCAGTTTATTTAAAAGCATGTCATGCATACAAGATAACTTTTAATTTTCTTTACAAATCTTTAGCTGAAATGGATTTTTTTTACAGATATAAAAATTAACCCCTATCACAATCATACAAGGAACTTATTCTGACTTTCATACATCATAATTTATAGAAGCCCTATGGCTTCCAAATGGTAGGCCTTGTGGCCTCTATAAGTTCACAAGCCCCCTGACTTAGCCTAGTAAAGACATATGTTATTTATAATTGTTGTAACTCTTATTATTTCATTTAGGCCTTATTCATAATTCATGCTCATTATTAAGTCACCTTTTTCAAGAAAACTTAATTGTAAACATATTCATTCATGCCTTATTCATAAATCATTCTCTTTCTTTAGTCAACCAATATCTTTCATTTTTCGTAAACTCTACCTTCTAATTCATGATATGAGCTCATTCTGAATGATCATCACCATCAAAATTTATAGAAGCCTTATGGCTTTCATATGGAAGGCCCAATGACCTCCATATGTGCATAAATCTTGGGACATGGCATGGTACAGATGTGTGTTAAGTTTTCACATAGGATTTTTCTTTAGTGATATTTTAATTATTTAGGTTCATTTTAAAAACTTCTAGATGGTCATGCATGCTTAAGTAATATTCAACCAATATGCTATGCACATTTAGATCTCAAATTCTATCAGATCATCAATCATATAAACTCGTCACATAGCATCATCTTTCCATTACTTATGAGCAATCAATATTCAACTCATATTAAATAATGTACATTCATAAAACATCACAAGTTAACTTATAAATCATATCAGGATAACATAATTACATGTATCCAATACATGTCCAACTTGTTTAACTCTTTATCTTTTTGTGATGAATCACTCAAAGGACTTAATTCTCTCAATCTTTTAAGTTACTCTTCAACCTTTCATTTTCTCAAAGTTTCATTAGTTTCACATGATTTTTACAAACTTAGAAGTTTTTCTCTAGGTGATTGAATGACGCCTTTTATGTTTTCATTCTTTGTTCTCTTTAATTTTGTAGTCTTATGCATATCCTATTCATGCTAAGTTTAAAGATTAAGAGTTAGCAAGTTTTTAACTTATTTATGCCAATTTAGTTAAGCATGGTCGAGTGATGCACCTGCCATTTCCAAGCTTCATTTATACTTTTAATTCATTACTTTTACATGACAAAGCTTCTTAATGTATCTAAACTAAGTTTTCAAACTCATTTCTTCCTATTTAACTTTAAGTGGCCAAATATGAATCCTTGGTTTTTAAGACCTTCTAGTTTACTTTTCCTTGTCTTATGAGTTGATTTTTACCAATTGAAGCCTAATTCATTAATTGATACATAACTTAGAAATTTTTTAAGACTTGTTATATACTCTTGAAAGTCGTGGCTAAATATTTTAGTGTAGTTTTCCAACCTCATGGTTCCTTCCTAATTATTTAAGTTATGCATGCCTAGGTTTAGTCTTGAATCATAGTGAATTCTTTCTTAACTTTCTTTTACTAACTTAGCTAATATGTCCAAATGAGCTTCTTAACCTTTTAAAACTTATTCTCAATTTTAATCCATTATATTTATTTTTCAAGGATGTTTAATTAATACTAGTTAAGAATTAAATCTCCTTCTTAATCAATTTAACCTAAGGTGGCCAGATGAAACCCTTAACTACTTTAATTATTCCTTACAATTTTAATCCCTTATACTTTTATGCCAAGGATCCTTGATTAAACTGAGTTAAGAATTAAAATTCCTCCTTGACTAATTAACCTTAAAGTGTCCGAATTCCATTTTTAAAGTTTAGGGCATCAACGTTCATCTCTAATTAACCTAAGTTGACCAATTCTTCTAATTAAAGTTTAGGCTACAAGTTTTATCAAATTTAGTTAATTTTAAGGTATTCTCCTTTAATTCTAAGGGTCATGGCCGAATGACTCTTGTCCTCCGTATAACTCCATGGTTCATTTTTAAATTATGCATATTTGAATTCTATCTTAAGTGTTTATTATGGATTTCACTTGATTTTATCTATTTTGGTTATTATGCACTTGACCATTTTTAGACCTTACTTACACCTCTAAATCTTTCATTTACCTAATGGAGATCCTTAATGCATCCTTAATCAATTTTAAGTTCATTTTTCCATGGATTATACTAAGGTGGCCGAATCACCATAGTGGTTTTTAGGTCATTTTTGCTCAAATTATCTTTTTCCAAAAGTTGTTTCACATCCTTTAGAGCTTGATTATATGGTTTGTATAACTTTTAAAAATTTAAAGAAGCTTTATCCTTAACTTCACAAATATGGTTGAATGCCACCGTGACCTTCCAAGGTCACCTTTTCAAATTTTCATCTCATACAACCTTGGTTCCTTGATTTTGAGCACTCTCAGGATCTTAAGCACCTGATCCATACAAGAATTGTCCAAAATCCACAACTTGGGTCATGGTAAAAGTGAGTCTTAAATGTCTTGTTAGGCTTGTGCCATTTATGGTCTCAAAATTTTAACTTTTACTTAGTAGTTTTTAGATCTATGCGCAAAGAAAGTTTTTGGTCCTTACAATTTAATTTTTATTTTAGTTTTTAATATTTAAGTCCATGAGTTCATATTTATACATAATATTACACAATTCCATCATAGTAAGAAAATCAACAACTTTCGAGCTGTAATCATAAAACATGCAAAGTAGAATTTTTTTTCAAGTAACAATGTGTAGATCCACATGGTCCACTCCAAGATCCATCCATCTCCTTTAAAGAACACTTCAAAAATTTACTCATGATTTATCAAAATTTCCCAAAGCATCAAAATAAATTTGAAAAAAAATTTCATCGATTAAATTTCTTCTAAGTTACTTAGAAGCACTTTAAACCAACCAAAATTCATCTTATTTTTCAAAAATAATAAAAATAGTGATGCTCATTTTGAAGTATTTAAAGGCATGATAAAGCCTTCATGATTCTAAAAAAGAAGGGAGATCTATGGATTTTAGAGAAAGAATCCACAAAAGAAAGAAAACCACCATAAAATGTAAGATGAAGCTTAAAAAGACGAAGCCGAAAATCCTACTTGATAGAGACTTGGTGTGGGAATGTGGTGAGGATTCTTGGGCTAATTTTTCCTCTTAGATGATCCAC
Organism: Canavalia gladiata; assembly: GCA_037954105.1. Lineage (NCBI taxonomy): Eukaryota > Viridiplantae > Streptophyta > Magnoliopsida > Fabales > Fabaceae > Canavalia > Canavalia gladiata. The sequence continues at coordinate 36,645,811 of CM075658.1, read as the reverse complement.
AAAATTGCTCCCAAGTGTGATGGTGAGGCTTGTCCATTATGTGTCAATTTAGCTTAAACTTCAAATATGAAAGTTTTGGTTTAAGGTGTAATCTTTGGGGTTTTGGATGGATTAACCGTTGAGAAAATTTTGAGAGTATCTCCAAGCTTTTATAAGGTTGTAACTATAGCAAATGAGCCCCCTCCTTGGTATTCCTAAGAAATTTCATCCACCTAGGATATGTGGGAATTAAATTCCCACTAAAGGGCATTTTGGTAATTTGCATGTAATTTTTTTTCTAAAATAAATATAAAAGTAAATAATTATACTTTTAGGATTTGGTTATAGTTAATTACGTTGATTTTATAATTAATCATGTTTATCTTACCCTAAGCATTGTTAATTTTAATCAATCAAGGTTAATTAACCATAACTATCATTAAAGGAATATTAAAATTTATTATGTCTTTTGTGAGTTTACTTGTGTTGACTTCATTTGGTTATTCATCACCATGCTATCCACATGAAAATTTCGTGCACACCATTTGAGGCCCGCTCTTGACTTTTTCCTTACACTTTCTTGCCATCCTAGCCTTTTAGGAGTGTTTTCATAATTTTTCTCTTGGATAGTTTCCAAATTATTTCTCTAATAACTCTAACACTTTTTATTTAGTTTCTAAGTTAATCTAACGTCATTTGATATTTTTTGGGAACCGATACCTCTATGCAAAAAGCAAAGCTTTCAAGGGATATTTTGGGAGTTTTCAGAGTTTTTTTAGGGTATTTTCATCCCTTCTAAATTTTCTAAGTTTTTTTCATTACCTTTGATCATTCTTGATATTTTATAATCCTTTAAAATATCTTTTAACTCTTTCTTTATATTTTTCTTACATATTATTTAAGTTGCCCAAGTGTAGGGGCATTTTGGTAATTTACTAAAAATTCTCTAATTTCCTTAGAGATTTTAGTGGAAAATTTTATAATCATTTATTTATTAGTTATGCAACCTAAGAAAGAAATTTAGGATGTTAAAATGCTCATTTTTAACCATCAAGGAAAGTTTTAAGCTCCAACAAACTCAAGCAAAAAAGATCCAAAGAACTTAGTGAGAGATCAACCAAAAAATTGAAGAAAACAAACCATTGTAAACACATAATTATGTTCGAGGCCCCCGTTTTAAATTAATTAGTAAATAGGTAATAATCTGGAAAAATAAATGAATAAATTAATAATCAAAAGAGGAAAAAACAATAAACAGAAAAATAAAATTTTTTAGACAAGAAAATAAAATAAAAAAAGGGAAAAAAAGAAAAATACTAATAAATAAATAATAAATGAAAATCATAATAATAAAAATATGAAATAAAAACGAAATAAAAAATAGTAAAAAGGAAAACACAAAAATTAAAACTCTGGAAAAAAATAAGGAAAAAGCGTAAAAATAAAAAGAAAAGATAATTAGAAAAAAAAAACTAGAGAAACTAATAAGAAAAAGAAAAAGGAATATAAATAAAAAATAAATAAAAGGGGAGAAGGCGGGAATTTTCAAACAAGGAGGAAGAGGTATAAAAAGGAAAATGCTTGAATGAGAAGGGGGCCTTTTTCAGAATTCGGGAGCTTTCAGACTCAGAAGGAGGAAAAGATTCTTTCTCCAGAGAACCCTAATTTGGAGGAGATTTAGCAAGCATTCTGGGGAGAAAAGAGAAGTTGTTCCCTCACGAGTTGGAAGGCGGAGAGAGAGGCGTCCAAATTCCACCAATTCTTGGTAAGGTTTCAGGTACGTTATTCCGTTTCTATTGATTGAATTTCAAATCATCACAAATGCGGTGTAAGTTTTCGTATGAGTTCCAATTCAGATTCAGATTTGTCAAGGAAATGTATTGACCCTTAATTTTAGCTGCATGAATACTAATTTTTGACTATGTGTATGCAATCTCATGATTCTTGATCCATGGTACTGGTTGATCTCCATGCTATATCATGATTCTCTATTCCTACGATGCCAAGATCGAATCACCTAATCAAAATAAAATAGAACGTATAGAACAGATCATGATATCTTAAGGACCAAGGAAAAATCATCCCATCGTGTCCATCTCATTGGTAGAATGTGATTATCCTCGAGAGTTTCTTCATGTGGCATTCTGTATGTTCGAATTAGACTGCATGCTCCCTCCTAAGAAAATGGCTAAAAGTCGCTACTAAACTTTGGGTCCTACGATTCTGGGAAGGCCATAGAAATAGAAAGCCTTGGTTCTATATCATCATACTCGGCCATGAGGCTTGACGGGGATATACACAAGGTACATGGGACAGTGGGATTGTTGACATCGGTCTGGATGTTATTGGAGCCGCTCATCGAACAAACATACCTTTGAATGGACCAGGATGAACTCAGTGGGAAGTAATTAGCAAAGGCGATCATGTTATAGACCCAATGGTCAACGTGTTAATAAAACTGAATTGCTGAAAATCATAAGAGCTTTGCTCATGCTTTAGTTGATCAATCCTATGAGAGAACAGAACCACTCCTTTTGGCTCACTCGGGGATGGTGAGAAGAGGTATCATTCTAGGCTTAGTTTGGCCTGCCATCCATGAAGATGTTTCTAAACCTCATTGTCTGGCCATCGAAGCATCAATACATGTATATATGCTAAAGCCCATTTTATGAATGTCCCCGCACCTATACTATACTTTGAGTGGCTAATACAGTAGCTTACAACAGAGTTGAAGCACTTTAGTTTGAAACGGGAAAACTCCCACTAACCAGAGAACAGAATTTGGCTCCTGTTAAATAAAAGCCATTCCTCCAAAACTCCGTCCTTGTTCTGTATATCTAACAGTTTCTTGGTACATTCTGTTGGGGCGGTTGAGATCCCATTGAGATCCGAATTTTCTGTGGTTGATAAGGACAATATGTTTCCTTCTGATGGTGCTTATGCAGTGGGATGTTTAGAGATATTTCAGATCAATTCATCCAACTCAAAGTCAACGTTAGGTTTGACGTCAAGACAACACTGCATGGACCACAACCTGTGATTCTGGCTGCTGGGAATAAGAACACATCCGCAACAGGGGAGCACGTTGCCATGCGCGTATGCTCACTCATTAAAGGCCACGCTGGAGCCAACGGTCCTGCCCATAATCCCTTGAAAGGTGAACCCAAAATATGTTGGTTAAGCTGCCCCTTTTAGGGGAATAATCACACATACATATGGCAGATCCTCTCACTTACGAATTCACCTCCTCACACTTAAAGTTTATAATGCATAGCACCCCGATACGAGTCCCATAGGGCATGTCGATTCTAAGAAATCCAGGCTGATTTTTTCAAACAAGCTACTTCGAATCAACTCCCTATTTGGCATATTATTCGAAATTCTGGAGGTATACAAAAAACGACATGTGCATGAAAAACACAGCACCTGAAAACGTGCATATGCATGGTGTAAATTGGTGCTGATTTTTCCTATTTCTAGCCAAGATAGTGAGTAATAACTCCTAGTTGGTAGCCTGGTTAAGTGGCAAGCCTTCCCCTTCATCAACCTCCAGACACACAAGTTCAACTCCCCTGGAACCCGCTTACATTTTTGGATAACCAAGTCTCACTTGCAAGTAGCAAGACCGAGCCACCGAGCCAATAGAAACCAACCAAAGCACCTAAGCCAGTTGCCTAGGAACAGTTTCTGTGGCGGAGGTCGTCGAGCGTGCAGCGTAGAGGTTATGAGGTCTTGCTAATAAATTCCTACATGGAACGTAATAACATTCGTTTGCGAAGCAAAGAAAAAAACTTTTGTGCCCAAGTCAAAAGTCAGATGCAATGGGTGGTATTGGTGTGGACTTGAGGAATAGGGTGATGCCACTTGGCATTGAGATCGCACGTCTTCACATGGCCTGAAAACATCACCCTAAATTAAATGTGAGGATTATCGTACCAACCGAGCATTTGGCCTAGTGGCTAATGCAAATTCTCGCAGGCCCTATGAACCCCTGATAAGCATAAATTTCATAAATAATGATCTCTCATTTGTAGCTCATTAAGACTTCTTATATGTTCAATTAAGTGGTCTTTTTCATATTTTATGAGTTTGGGTTCATATGGAGTTTAATTGAATTTCTTTGCTTAACCAATTAAAATGACACTATCATAGTATTTTGAGCATAATAGGAGTTTTAGACATCCAAAAATCATGAAATCTGTCTTGAATGAAAGATTAAAGAAGTTTCCACAGTTACAAAGCAAGATCAGACTCTAAATGGGATGTATATGACTCCGAAATTATCTCAAAAAATGAGATAGTGTTGCTGTCGCGGAACCTGAACAGTGTGCAAAGATCTGGCCATAACTTGAGATACAGAAGTCATATTGAGATGAAATCAGATCCGTTGGAAAGCTAAGATCCGGGGCTACAAATTTTGTTCACACGTAAAGCTCTAATTTGGACACGTGAATATTCGAAATTGCGCTGCAATCAACGTCAAAATTGTTGTACTAATTGGTGACAAAAATTCAAAAGTGTTTTGCATTTTCAACAAAGCCCATGTGAAAGCAATAAAAGGATGGAAAAGTAAAATGATGGTTGGTGACCTTCTGAAGATGATGCCTCAAAAATCCTCTATAAATAGAAGGGTTTACAAGAGGAGAAACACACCCTTGGATATTAACTCCAATACCATTTTCCATCTTTCTTTCTTTCTTGTTAGTTTGCCTCCTTCATGGAAGGCTAAGTTTTTCTTTGTTGTTAGTTGCCTCCTTCATGGAAGGCTAAGTTTTTCTTTGTTGTTAGTTTGCCTCCTTCATGGAAGGCTAAGTTTGTAATTTCAATTTAATTTCAATTCAAGGATTCAAGCTTTTTTCATTTTAACTTTGAGGTCTTGATCTTTATTTACATGCTTATTGAGTGATTTCTACTCTGCTTTACTTTATTCTTCAATTTTATTCTTTTAACCAAAGTTTGTTCGGTTGACGTATTTTGATTAATGCATAATTGATTTCTAATTGGTTTTTGATTGGTAAATCATTTTCCAAAAGTTTGAAGAGTAGAAATTAAGTAATTGAATTGAAGGTTTTCATTTTATTACTTACTTCAACAACTGAATTCTGATTATGAAATTGGTTTAGATCTAATGAAAGATTAAGTTGTTACTAAATCTTGTTGATCATAATCAATTTAACCCTGAGAGTTTTCTCAGTAGAGAATTCAAGGATCATTTTAGGGGTTCCATATGATCCTGGGTTGATAAACACAATGCATGATTTTAGTGATCAATGATTAGTTAAGAAAATAGCCTCTGAATTCCTTGAGTTGATAATCGGTAAGTCAAATTAATTTCATTCTGTATTTTGCATTTAGAACTTAATATCACATCTTTACAAAATCCCCTTGTTCTAACTTTCTCCTAATTTGCTTAAGAATCTGAAATGGTCTTTGGGAGATGACCTAGGTTGCACCTTATACTATACCAATAGTTTGGGAAAATCTAGAAATTATTTTTGTGCGTTTGCGACGAGCGTGTCAAAAATTTGGCGTCGTTGCCGGGGACCATCTTAGTTTCCTAGGCTTATTTAGGAGTTTGTATAAAAAAAATTTAACCTTTCTAACAATTTTTTTATTTTAGGTATACTATTCTTGGATTTTTTGTATGAATTCACCTTTTTGTGTATGACCCGATCCAATCCTGAAAATTTATATGCATATGATCCTGAGATTGATAGAACATTCCACCATTTGAAAAGAACACATAGAAGGCATTCATTCAGTAATAACCAAGAAAGTAACAGTAGTGATTTTTCATCTTTAAATTTTGATAGTTTCAAATATTTTGCTAAGAATATGGCTGATAGAACCCTAAAAGAATTAGTTGCACCTGATGTTGCTTATCAACCACTGTGTATAGAATACCCTGATGTTGATGCACCATTTGAATTGAAGTCTGGATTAATACATTTTCTACCTAAGTTTCATGGCCTTGCAGGTGAGGACCCTCATAAACATTTGAAGGAATTTCACATTGTGTGTTCCACAATGTGGCCACAAGGAATTCCTGAAGATCATATCAAGCTGAAGGCATTTCCTTTCTCCTTAAATGATGGAGCTAAGGACTGGTTGTACTATCTACATCCAACATTTGTTACAAGCTGGAATGATATGAAGAGATTATTTCTGGAGAAATTCTTCCCTGCATCCAGAACAGCAGCTATCAGAAAAGAGATTTGCGGCATCAGACAGAACTCCCAAGAAACTCTCTATGAGTATTGGGAGAGATTCAAGAAACTATGTGCCACTTGTCCACACCATCAAATCAGTGATCAATTACTGATTCAGTATTTCTATGAAGGACTCATGCCAATGGACAGAAGCATGGTTGATGCAGCTAGTGGTGGAGCACTTATGGACAAAACTCCTACAGCAGCTCGAGATTTGATTGCCAACATGGCAGAAAATTCTTAGCAATTCAATTCTCGAACTAATTCATTATCTAAAGGAGTCCATGAAATGACCACTAAGACAGACCATACACGATTGGAGAACAGAATTGAAGAACTAACCTCCATCGTAAGACAGTTGGCCACCGGACAACAACAACAACTTAATGTTGTTGATAAAACCAAAACATGTGGCATCTGCAGTTCTGCAGATCATCCTACTGATGCATGCCCAACATTGCAAGAAAGTGAGACACCTGATGCTACAGTTAATGGTATTTTTGGCACAGGACAACAATACAGGCCTCCTCAACATTATCAACAACAGAAGTTTGAACCACCTTCTGGAACATACAATCCTAGTTGGAGAAACCATCCTTACTTGAGATATGGTCCTCCACAACAACAAAGGATTCAAACATCTGACTCCCAAAATAAATACCAACCACCGCCATTCAGACAACAACAACAGCATCTGCAGCAATCTGTACCTTCTAATGCTTCTGAACCCTCTCTTGATGATTTGATGAAGCAATTAGCAACCAAAAATCTTCAGTTTCAACAGAATGTAAGTTCTACCATTCAGGATTTACAAACTCAAATTGGGCAGTTGGCTACCACTATCAACCAATTGAAATCTCAAGGTTCTGGTCAACTACCTTCTCAACCTGTCATAAATCCCAAAAGCGTGAATGCCATCTCCTTGAGAAGTGGGAAGAAAGTGCAAACAGACCCTACGATTTTAAAGCAACAAAGCTTCAATCAGACTAATCCACACCAAAAAGAAGCATTTATCTCTACACCTGGAGACATCTCTGATAAGCCATCTAAATCAGAGGGAAAGTCTGATGAAAAAATTACACCAGCCTTCGATAAGACATCGAATAATCAACAAACAGAAGCTTGTCATAAACGATCTGCACTTGAAGCATCTAATGAGACAAAAACCCCCCAAATTGTGCTTATCAGAAGGTATCTTTACCTTTTCCAAATAGAATGGTCCAATCCAAGCCCAATGTTCATGCAGAATTGGATAAGGAGCTTCTAGATACTTTCAAGAAAGTGGAAGTCAACATACCACTTCTAGATGCTATCAAGCAAATTCACAAATATGCAAAATTTCTAAAGGACTTGTGCACGCATAAGAGAAGACTCAAAGGGGATGAGAAGATTAGCGTGGGATGCAATGTTTCTGCCTTAATTCAACCTAGCCTCCCTCAGAAATGTAAAGATCCAGGAACTTTCACCATTCCTTGCACAATAGGAAACTCTACATTTGGTGATGCATTGCTGGATCTAGGTGCTTCCATTAATGTTATGTCCTCATCAGTTTATAAATCTTTGACTCTTGGAGAACTGAAGCCAACTGGTGCGGTTATTCAATTAGCCAACAGAAGTACAGCACATCTAGCCGGAGTACTTGAAGATGTGCTTGTTCAAGTGAATAAGCTGATCTTTCCAGCTAACTTCTACATTTTGGATATGGAAGATGAGTCATCCATCAATAAAGAAACCTTGATCCTAGGGAGACCTTTCCTCAAAACTGCAAAAACAAAGATAGATGTGCATACGGGGACTCTCTCTATGGAATTTGGAGATGATATCATCCAATTCAACATATTTTAAGCCATGAAACATCCCATAGAGAACCATTCACTCTTTCAACTTGATGTCATAGATCTTCTTGAGAATAATTATTCTATTGACAATCTACTTTTTGAATTTTTTGATTTTGATTTAGATTACTTAGATAATTTTACTTGTACATGTGATGAATTTGATCTATGTATTGTATGCTCCAGGATTAATGCTGCAGACCAAACTTCTTGGAAAGATGACATGTTAGATGGAAGTGTTGCAGACATTTCAATAACAGATAGATCCCTGCCTTCCATAATACAACCACCTCCTTTGGAGTTGAAGCCTTTGCCTGAACATCTAAAGTATGCTTATTTGGGGGAAAATGAGAAGCTTCCTGTCATTGTAGCAAAGAACCTTTCACCACAACAAGAAGAAAGGTTGCTACAAACCTTAAGAAGCCATAAACAAGCAATTGGATGGCCTTTGGCTGATATTCCAGGCATTAGCCCATCTACTTGTATGCATAGGATATTGCTGGAGGAAAACACTAGACCTGTTAGACAACCACAAAGGCGTTTGAATCCAACCATCCTAGATGTGGTAAAGAAGGAAGTAGGTAAGCTTTTGGCAGCTGGTATCATCTATCCCATCTCAGACAGTGATTGGGTAAGCCCGGTGCAAGTAGTTCCTAAGAAGACTGGCATGACTGTAGTCAAAAATCACAATGATGAACTAATCCCTACCAGAATACAAAACAGTTGGAGAGTGTGCATAGATTATAGGAAGCTTAACCAAGCTACTCTCTCAAGGATCACTTCCCTTTGCCCTTCACAGACCAAATTTTGGAAAGATTAGCAGGAAAATCTCACTATTGCTTTTTAGATGGTTTTTCAGGTTATTTTCAAATACATATAGCCCCAGAAGACCAGCATAAGACCACCTTCACTTGTCCTTTTGGTACTTTTGCCTATCGAAGGATGCCCTTTGGTCTATGCAACGCCCCTGGAACCTTTCAAAGATGCATGGTAAGCATTTTCTCTGATCTCTTAGAAAGTTGCATGGAAGTGTTTATGGATGACTTCACCGTATATGGTTCTTCTTTTGATGCATGCTTAGAAAACCTCTCTAAAGTTTTGGACAGATGCATTAAGAGTAACCGTGTTTTGAATTTTGAAAAATGTCATTTCATGGTAACAGAAGGTATAGTCTTAGGACACTTGGTATCTAGCAAAGGTTTAGAGGTTGATAAGGCCAAGATAGACATTATTACTTCTCTACCTTACCCCACTTCTGTGCGAGGAGTACTTTCTTTACTTGGTCATGCAGGTTTTTACAGAAGATTCATCAAGGATTTTAGCAAGATTGCACAACCTCTTTCTAAACTACTACAAAAAGATACCAAATTTGTGTTTGATCAAGCATGCAAGGATTCATTTGATGAACTAAAGAAGCGGTTGACAACCACTCCTATCATTCAACCACCTAATTGGACGCTTCCATTTGAATTAATGTGTGATGCATCTAATTATGCCCTTGATGTTGTACTGTCTCAAAGAGTTAGCAAGAGATCTCATGTCATTGCATATGCCTCTCGCACACTAGATGCAACCCAATCCAATTACACAACAACTGAGAAGGAGCTTTTGGAAATTGTGTTTGCATTAGATAAATTTCGCTCCTATTTGCTTGGATCTAAAGTTATTGTCTTCTCTGACCATGCAGCTTTGAAATACTTGCTGAAGAAGGCAAATGCTAAGCCAAGACTGATTCGTTGGATGCTTCTGTTGCAAGAATTTGATTTAGAGATTAAAGACAAGAGTGGTGCAGAGAACCTGGTAGCAGATCATTTAAGTCGAATCCAGCAACCTTGTGAAGAAACTTCAATTGCAAATTCATTCCCAGAATAACATCTCTATCATTTGCACGGGAAGGATCCTTGGTATGCAGATTTGGTAAACTATCTGGTTGCTAAAGAAATACCCCAACACTTCACCAAATCGCAAATTGCCAAGTTGAAAAGTGATGCCAAACACTACATATGGGATGAACCATACCTTTGGAAGACATGTAGTGATTAGATCATTAGAAGATGTGTTCCAGATCATGAAGTTCAGTCTATACTTACCTTTTGCCATTCCCTAGCTTGTGGTGGACACTTTGGGCCACAACGGACAGCTAGAAAAGTACTAGACTCAGGCTTTTACTGGCCTACAATATTTCGTGATGCACACAGATTATGCATAACTTGTGAGCAGTGCCAAAGAATAAGGAGTATTTCGCACAGAAATGAGATGCCCCAACAACCACTTCTCTTTTGTGAGGTATTTGATGTATGGGGTATAGACTTTATGGGTCCATTCCCTGTCTCTTTTGGCTTTGTTTACATTTTGCTAGCTGTTGATTATGTTTCAAAATGGGTGGAGGCAAAAGCAACTCGTACTGATGATGCTCGAGTTGTTGCAAATTTTATCAGGTCTAACATTTTTAGCAGGTTTGGCATTCCTAGAGCTCTAATTAGTGACCAAGGTACTCATTTTTGCAACCGCACAATGGAAGCCCTACTCCGCAAATATGGAGTCATGCATAAAGTCTCCACCTCATATCATCCTCAAACAAATGGTCAAGCTGAAGTTTCTAATCGGGAGATCAAGAAAATCTTAGAGAAAACAGTTCAGCCTAACAGGAAGGATTGGAGCTTGCGCCTTGTTGATGCTTTATGGGCATATAGGACAGCCTACAAGTCACTCATTGACATGTCTCCCTACAGGATTGTCTTTGGTAAAGCATGTCATCTTCCAGTTGAATTAGAGCATAGAGCATTTTGGGCAGTAAAGAAATGCAACATGGATCTAGACCAAGCAAGAATCCATAGGAAGATTCAATTGCAGGAACTTGAAGTTAGAAGCATACGAAAACTCCAAAATTTACAAAGAAAAGGTCAAAGCTCTTCATGACAAAAAGTTGGCAAGAAAGGAGTTTTCCGTTGGACAAAAAGTTCTCCTTTATAATTCTCGACTAAAGCTTATGTCTGGTAAGTTACGCTCTAGATGGTTAGGACCATTTGTAGTTATTAATGTTTTTCCTTATGGTGCAGTGGAAATAAAAAATGAGGTAACTGCAAAAACCTTCAAGGTGAATGGACATCGTCTTAAACCATTTTTTGAAGGTTTTCAAGAGCACACGGTAGAAGAAGTGCATTTGCACAATGCCACATACTTGCAATAAATTCAAGAGAAGTTTCCCTTTCTTATGTCTTTTATTTTACTTGTTCCATAATTATTAGTGATGAAAGTCATTGCCTTTCTAAAGTTTCTGATAATTAGAACAAGTATAATATAAAATATGGGGGAAGGATCTAGGGTTAGGAATTTTATTCTCTCTCTCTCTCTCTCTCTCTCTCTCTCCCTCTCTCACATTCCTCGCTTACAAGTTTCAATTAATCTCTCAACTTCCTCTCTTCACCTCTTAAATCATCCTTATTACACCATATTGAGCTTGCAGGAATAATAACTTAAGTGTTTTAAGAAAAAAAAATGGAGAAAGCTCTCACCAGGATCAAAATTTTGTTCCCTACTCTCCCCCGAAATTTTCTTAAAGACATTTACAATTGCAAACTTGAACGATTGAGAGCTTTAACACTCTTAGGCCTTCCAGAAGATGTCCGTTGGATCATTGAAGCTAAGGTACGTTTAGCAGGTGAATTTCAAGAATCATTTGTTAAAAACATGCCAGGTATGGGAAGAAGTTCCTATGCAAAGAAAAGAAGGGCAAAAAGAATTGGAGTTTGCTACAGGTGTGCAAGATGGACTTGTAACACAAGATGCAAGAACCCTGGAATGGTTTCAAGAAATCGAGAGGACAAAATTCAATTCATAAAGGATGGATTGAGTAAGGAGTCATTGGATGATATCATTCAGACTCTTGAGACGCATCCTAGTGGGCATGTTCAAGGAGTCCTTCTTGATTTATTTGAACTATTTCGTAAGGAAAAACCACGTTATAGTCTTGGGAATCTGACTTTAAAAGACCTTGTTGTCAGTTTACAAGAAAACTGAATGGGAAGCACATCCTCGACTCTTAGAAGGCGTTTCAGCCGTTACTGGACGTAAAACCAGAGGAAGATGTGAGCCACAATCACAACTACTGTTCATTCTCATGCGTGTATGTTTGTCATTTACATTGTCTTTTCAATTTATTAGGCCACCATTTTTTTGAAATTTTCACCACTGCTTAATGTCTTTCCCTTCTGACATTCACCTGTTCCTTGAACAAAAATTCAAACTTTTGCTACCAAATCCTGATCCCACACTATTCAAGCGATCTCCTTGTCTGATATTGAGTCCCTATAAATTACCAACCTCTATGAGATATTTTTTCCAAAAGAGATAGAAACACCGTTTATGGATAGAATCAATACTATCTATGTTTTTGGTGGGTCTAACCTTGGAAAGGATGGAGAATTTCAACATGCAGCTTATACCCTTGGTAAGACATTAGCTGTAAGAAAAATCAATCTTGTTTATGGGGGAGGGATTCAGGGTTTAAAAGGATGTATTGCAGGATCTGCACTCACAAGGGGGTGTAACGTCTTAGGTGTTGTCTTAAAAAATGAGAGCACCTCCTACTTCACCCTGGGTACTGAATTGAAGGTTGCAACCATGCATGACCGTATGAGACACATGTTGATTAATTCTAATGCATTTATTGCATTACCTGGTGGTCTTGGAACAATGGAAGAAATTTTTACCATCATATTTTGGGCCTATCGGAATTTTCATAAAAAAACCTTTGGGCTTATTGAATATTAATGGCTTTTATAATGGTTTGCTATCCTTTTTAGATCATGCAGTAGAGCAGGAGTTCATGCCACAATCCATGCGCAACATCATAGTATCTGCTTCAACTGTTGAACAGCTACTTGAGAATTTTCAAAATCCTACATCTGAGCTCAGTCAAGCAATGCAGCTGATGAACCAACCAAATCAAGATGGCAGAGACAAAAGAGAACCAGATACCACTCTTCGGTTATAACTTTTCCTTACTTTGGTGGTTTTCTCACATTTCTTTTCCTGTTATATGAAATTCCATCTAAGACATTGGGGACAATGTCTTGGATAGGTTGGGGGGAGGATGGTCCGATATCTAAAAAAAAAATTAAAAAAAAAACCCAAAAAAAAATTTAGGTTAGAATCATAAACTTGCTTTGAGTAAGATGGCTGAGTAAGGAGTTACACTTGACTCTTGATACGCATCTTATGATTAAAAAAAATAAAAAAAAAATTGAATGTGGAAGTATGTTGTTCTTTACATTTCATAAAATAATTGAAGCAAAATGATTTACATTTCGAGATTAATTAGTTTGGCAACACATATTTGAACTGGATAGATTAGATTTGATAAATATATTACCTGTGAGATTTTGAGCCTTATTAATTACTTTCTTTCTTGTGTGATTTTCATCTATGGAATATGTTAGTTCAGAACTTGCATTGATTCTTTTTGAAGCTACATTTTCACATGTATTGTACAAAAATGATTGAGGCATTGTTTTTCTTGAGCAAACCACTTAGCCAAATAACCAACCCATATAATTTTATCATTTGATCAGCCCTTTGAGCTGATTAGCCTTTTCTTCTTTTTAGCTCACCACAAACCAAAAAAAAAAAAAGACTTTGTCTGACCGTAGAAGGTGAGGAATAATGGATTTATCATACCATAAGTGTTTCAATAAGTGTGGGGGAGATTATTGTTATGTTCATCAATATCATGGTTAAAAAAAAACTGAAGCAATAAAAAAATATAAAATAAATAAACTATTACATTGAAAAAAAAAAGTGATATCTGTTTCTCACACTTACACTTGGATTCAGTTCTCAATCCTCACCATTTTCCTTGGTCTAACATTGTATCTCTTCAATATATCATTTCATCTTTCTAATCCTGTTATAACCAAAATAAAGACCTCTTGATTTGTGCATTGCATGTGTACATAGTGGTAGAGAAGTAGAAGATATGCAAGTCTATGATAGTTCATCTTTCATGGATTAAATTTGAGAGAAACACCTACCAAATCAAACACTTGAGGGATTCATAGTATATCATGTGAGGTTTTATTTTTCTCAATCTATGTTTTTCAAATTAAAGTTGCCATTCTAAGTAATTTCAAAAATGTGATGAAAGAATGCTTCATGAATTTCTGTGAATTCTCGAGAAATCAACTCAAAGCTTTGATGTTCTTTCAATAAAAAAAACAAACAAACAAAAATTAGTCACCAATCTTTAACTTAAGTTTGCCCGAGACGTGCAAAAGATAGGTGTGGGGGAATTTGATAAGCATAAATTTCATAAATAACTATCTCTCATTTGTAGCTCATTAAGACTTCTTATATGTTCAATTAAGTGGTCTTTTTCATATTTTATGAGTTTGGGTTCATATGGAGTTTAATTAAATTTCTTTGCTTAACCAATTAAAATGACACTATCATAGTATTTTGAGCATAATAGGAGTTTTACACATCCAAAAATCATGAAATCTGTCTTGAATGAAAGATTAAAGAATTTTCCACAGTTACAAAGCAAGATCAGACTATAAATGGGATGTATATGACTCCGAAATTATCTCAAAAGATGAGATAGTGTTGCTGTCGCGGAACCTGAACAATGTGCAAAGATCTGGCCATAACTTGAGATACAGAAGTCATATTGAGATGAAATCAGATCCGTTGGAAAGCTAAGATCCGGGGCTACAAATTTTGTTCACACGTAAAGCTCTAATTTGGACACGTGAATATCCAAAATTGCGCTGCAATCAACGTCAAAATTGTTGTATTGATTGGTGACAAAAATTCAAAAGTGTTTTGCATTTTCAACAAAGCCCATGTGAAAGCAATAAAAGGATGGAAAAGTAAAATGATGGTTGGTGACCTTCTGAAGATGATGCCTCAAAAATCCTCTATAAATAGAAGGGTTTACAAGAGTAGAAACACACCCTTGGATATTAACTCCAATACCATTTTCCATCTTTCTTTCTTTCTTGTTAGTTTGCCTCCTTCATGGAAGGCTAAGTTTTTCTTTGTTGTTAGTTGCCTCCTTCATGGAAGGCTAAGTTTTTCTTTGTTGTTAGTTTGCCTCCTTCATGGAAGGCTAAGTTTGTAATTTCAATTTAATTTCAATTCAAGGATTCAAGCTTTTTCATTTTAACTTTGAGGTCTTGATCTTTATTTACATGCTTATTGAGTGATTTCTACTCTGCTTTAGTTTATTCTTCAATTTTATTCTTTTAATCAAAGTTTATTCGGTTGACGTAATTGATTAATGCATAATTGATTTCTAATTGGTTTTTGATTGGTAAATCATTTTCCAAAAGTTTGAAGAGTAGAAATTAAGTAATTGAATTGAAGGTTTTCATTTTATTACTTACTTCAACAACTGAATTCTGATTATGAAATTGGTTTAGATCTAATGAAAGATTAAGTTGTTACTAAATCTTGTTGATCATAATCAATTTAACCCTGAGAGTTTCCTCAGTAGAGAATTCAAGGATCATTTTAGGGGTTCCATATGATCCTGGGTTGATAAACACAATGCATGATTTTAGTGATCAATGATTAGTTAAGAAAATAGCCTCTGAATTCCTTGAGTTGATAATCGGTAAGTCAAATTAATTTCATTCTGTATTTTGCATTTAGAACTTAATATCACATCTTTACAAAATCCCCTTGTTCTAACTTTCTCCTAATTTGCTTAAGAATCTGAAATGGTCTTTGGGAGATGACCTAGGTTGCACCTTATACTATACCAATAGTTTGGGAAAATCTAGAAATTATTTTTGTGCGTTTGCGACGAGCGTGTCACCTGCCTTCGAAACCCATGCAAGGCACTTTTGGATTTATTCTCCATGCAATTCCTGTTATTACAAATAGGCCCTTGTACTCCCTGTAACCCCTACCCTTCCATTATTTCATTTAGGCCCCTACATTTTACATTATTGCAACTATGCTCCTATACTTCCCCTAATCATAATTAGGTCCCCATATTTCCTTTAATTGCAGTTTAGCCCCTATACTTCCCCTAATTACAATCAAGCCCCTACATTTTTCTAAATCCCAAATTTACCCCCACACTTCTCAAAATTTAAATTTCACCCCTATATTCCTCAAAATTCAAATACCACCTCTACACTTCTCAAAATTCAAATTCTATCCCTAAACTTTCCAAAATCATAATTCGACCCCCAAACTTCCCAAAATTTAAATTAAATTCTTTTCCCCCAAACTCCAAATAAAGTCTTTTTTCTCCAAAATTCCAATTAACTCCTCTCCTCAAGATTCAAATTAAAATTCTTTTCTCCCAAAACTCAAAATCAAGTTTAATTTTCTATCCCAAGCAAAATTCTATTCTTTTCTTCGATCTTGAATTGAGTTCATTTCTTATTTCAAATAAAATTCTTTTCAAAAGATTTTGGGATCCATAGTCTCACGCAACGAACTCTAAACAGGAAACTGGCGGTCTACACTGTTGTTCGATGTTTAGTGGTTTGTATAGGCCCCTGTGCTGCCTTAGCCGTCCCGGACCTTGTGCATGAGTGGACTAGAGGTCCTTTTAAAATAAAATTCTTTTCAAATGCTTTGGGATCTACGGTCTCACTCAACGAACTCTAAACGGGAAACTGGCGATCTACACTACTGTTCGATGTTTAGTGGTTCGTATAGGCCCCCGTGCTGCCTTAGCCGCCTCGGACCTTGTGCATGAGTGGACCGAAAGTCCCTTAAAAAAGATAAATAAAATTCTTTTCAAATGCTTTGGGATCTACGATCTCACACGTCGAACTCTAAACGGGAAACTGGCGGTCTACACTGCTGTTCGATGTTTAGTGGTTCGTATAGGCTCCCGTGCTGCCTTAGTCGCCTCGGACCTTGTGCATGAGTGGACTGAAGGTTCCTCCAAAAACAAAAGTCTTTCAAAACGTCGTGTTCATCTTCAAACATTCCTTTTCAAGCACTTTCGAAGGTCAAGTCTTCGAGCACCATTAATCTTCAAATATTCCTTTTAAACACCTTTGAAGGTCAAGCCTTCATAAACCAGAACTACGTAAGCCTTGAGTTTCCCATTGCATCGGGGAATACGTAGGAGCAGGATCAAGTCCTGTCAGGTTAACCTCCATCAACTTGTTTATTTCCATGCTAGTTAAAGGCATCAAACAATTTCAAAAATCACACATTCAGTTTAAGGGTACCGTTCTTCGGAACGGGCGAGTGGGGTGCCTAACACCTTCCCCATTCGTAACCGACTCCCGAACCTAAATCTCTTCCTCGAGTCAGGATTTTTTCCAAGTATTTTCCCTTAAATAAAAATTTGGTGGCGACTCAACACATTCAATAAAATTTTATTTTCAAATTTTAGCGAGTTCGTCGTCTCGTTGGAATTATGGTTGCGACAACCATAAATGCAAAATTAAAAGCTTAGAAAAATAAATGAAAAATACCCCACTTGTTGAATACTTTTATAAAGGTTTAGTGGGTCTTTGAAATGTGTCTTTCCTCCTTGGTGGTCCACACAAGATCTCCTAGTTATGGTGGTGGGGCTTGATTCGTTTGTTTTGTTTTAACTTAAAAAGATGGAAGTTTAAGCTTAGTGTAAATTTTTGTATTTTGAGAGAAGTTGAAGTTGTGGGTGATTTTAGAGGAAAAAGTGTTTGTAAGAGTGTTAATGAAGAAAATGATCCCTCCTTGGTGATCTTAAGCAATTTCATCCACCTAAGGCATTTAGGAATTAAATTCTCACTCAAGGAAATTTTGATCCATTTACATGTAATTTCCATTTTCTAAATTAAATGTAGATATAAGGAATTATTGTTTAGGATTAATTTCACACTAATTATTATTAATTTTTCACTAATCAAGGTTAAATTATTCTAAACATGATTAATTTTAATTATTCAATGTTAATTTACTTTAATCATGGCTAATTTTATCTCTCCTTATTAATATTTTCGCCCTATATGACATTAATGAAGTGATGACTCATGGAGTGAGTCACCACCTCATTTTCCACATGTCCAATTTTTTCTCAATGGGTGGAGCCTACTTCTCAACTTCTGCTTCGCATTTTCTTACCCTACCGATCTTTCAAGAGCATTTTGGTAATTTTATGAGAATTTCCCAGAAAGTTCACAAATCGTTCTTTTGATGTTTCTAACATTTGGGCAGCATTTTTAGATGTTCCTAATGGCATTTTCATCTTCTATTTATTTCTATTATGACTTTCTAACCATCATTAATAAATTCTAAACCTTTATAATGTCTTTTAACTTCCCTTTTTTTGTTTCTTATTTCTTATACATTTATTTATGTCATCCTAACACAGGGTCATTTTCATCATTTGTTAAAAATTGTATAATTTCCTTAGAAAATTTGGGTGGATTTTTTAATTACTAATATATCAATCACTAACAAGGTAAAGACATTTGGGGTGTTACATTCAACAAGTAGAATTTTTACCATACATTTTTTCTAAGCTTTTAATTATGAGTTTTTGGTTTTTTTTTTCTTCTCTTTTTGGTGGATCTCTCTCTAAGTTATGTGGATCCTACTTGCTTGAGTTTTATGGAGCTCCAACTGCCCTTTATGGTTAAAAATGAGCATTACTAAGATTTTAGTAATTTTTGAAAGTTAAAGTGGAGTTTGATAGATTAAAGTTCTTCTAACCACCTTTGGAGCAATTTAATCGATTAAAAAAATTTTAAAATGTTTTCTTTGAAGTTTGGGTAGATTCGAGAGTTTTTATGAAAATATTTAAGATGTTAAAAGTAAAGGATGGATAGATCATGGAGTAGATCTAGTAGATCTACACTTGGTTGTCTTGAAAAATGCTTTCTTTATGGTCTTTATATTCAAAGTTGTAAACTTTTTTATGTTTTCTATTAAATTCCTTAATCTTGAACTTTGAAGTTTGATAAAAGTTCATATCTAAACCATATGATAAATATTTTAAATGACTCAAAAGGTTAAGTCACAAAATTTATAAACTTAACTTAAAACTTGGACCTTAAATCTAGTAAGAGCAAATGTGGATTTGTGAACCCAAAATTGAACAAGACACAAAGGTCAAGTGAGAAGAAATTGAGAAAAAAACCCTTGTTGTTGTCACTTAGTGGATTCGGCCACTTCCAACTTAATTAAGTAGTCTTGAGTTTAAAATTTTGATTAGGATGTAAAGAGGATCATAATCAAGTATAAGAAAAGAATCATAAATTTGAAAGAAGCTTGGTAATGGTTTGGGTAACCATTCTACCATGTTTGGATAAATTGGTGCAAATAAGTCAAAATCTTATTAAGACTTAAGAATGAACCCAAATATGCATAAGGTGGTGAGTAAAAGTTAATTATGGAGTTGAGGGGGGAAAGGTGGACATTTGGCCATGCTTGCAAAACAAAGAGGAAAGTTTCTAAGAAATTTCTATGTTGGCGTGAATTAATCTTAAGTCCTAACTAGTGTAAATCATCTTCTAATATAAGAAAAAATGGACCATAATGCTTTAGAATTGCAGGGAGTCGATTTATCCACCTATAAATTAATTAGGAAAAGTAGGCTAAATTGGATGCTTAAATATATTTAAACAAGACATGAGTTAGAAACTTTGAATCCTTGGGCAAGAGGTAAACAAGTAGGTTAGTTAGTGGTTCAAATTTGATTAGCAAAGTTATTAGTTAAGAAAGCATAAAACTTATAACATTTAAACTTGAATTAAGAAAGGTATGCATAAAACATCCAAACTAATGAACAAAAAGAATAAATAACTAAAGAGGCCATTCGGCTAACTCAATTAAGATTCCAACATTTCATAATCTTACATTAAACATTTTAACAGAAACTTAATATTTGAAAAAAGGAAAGGTTGAAGGGTATAACTTAGAAGGATGAGTGGACTAAGTTCTTATGAGAGAGTTATCATAAATTTATGAAATAAATTAATATGGACAAGCTCGTAGAAGAAGATTGCATATTGTCCAAGAAAGTTACATCTAGAATAATTAAGAAACTCTTTATTAGAAGATTAGTTTCTAATTAGAATAACTATGCCAACTTGTAGTGTTGCCTTATGAGTACCCAAATATGAATATGAAGTGTATGAAATGTACTCTTAAATCATTTAGAAAATAATGAGTTATATGATGTTCATGTGTGGATGGTAAATATGAAGGTAGTTTGCATTAGAGATTATATGTGCATGGCATATTGGTTGGATTGTTTGAGCATGCAATGTTATATGGAGGCTTCAAACAGGAACCTAATTAACTAAGGGATCACTAAAGAAAGAATTTGTGTAAAAATATAATATTACTCTTAATGTATCTTGTGCACATTCAAAAGGAAAAAGGTTCTTCTAAGGTGGAGACAAAAAGGTTCTCCAAAAATCATTCTATTATGAAACACCAGGTCTTCAATGATTATAATGGTGACGATTATCAAGGAATGAGCTCATATTGTAAGAATAGAAGGTAGAGTAGCGGAGTTAGTGAACATATATTGTTTAACTAAGTAGTATTATATGCCTGTGTTTTAAAATATCACTAAGAGGTAGATAGATAAATGAGAAGAATTATGTTAAGGCATGAGTGAAATGATAGTTAAATGATATCTATGATGTGATCCCAAAAGTATATGAGACATGTAATCTCGACTATCTAACCTATATGCTTAAAATAGAAACTAGTCCTAATTTATGTTAAAAGAAATCCCCTTTAGCTAAATTTTTCTAAAGATTAAAAATGGATTGCATGTCATCTTTTCTAATGAACTGAAGTGGTTGGGTTGAAAGTATTGTCACTAACTCTAGGGTAGAATCCTACCGAGAAACTTAGTTTCTTATCCTCTTTCACCATTTTCTTCCCAAACACTCCAACTTTCATTCACGACCACGATGGTATTCATTGAACTTAGCAATATCAACTAGTCAACGAACACTCATGGGTTAGTCATTGTCGCTCAAGCTAACATAGAAGTTTACTTCTCTTTAGGAAATCTCTTTGTATCTATTGTAATGAGCTCAAACTTTTCCTCCATGGACTTTGCCATCCTTTAAAGGATTTTCATCACAATGTGTTGTTTCCTCCACCACCCAGATATTAGGTTCCTCATGTTGCACCTACAGTAGACTCCTCTTCATCTAAAAGGGAGAGTGACCCCTAGACAACCTTTCACTAATAGAACACTTCTCATGTTTGTTCATCATAAGGCAGTACTCCATATCCTAGATTGCATCATTCCAAGCCTTCCGGAAGATGGAAGATGGAACCTTATATTCCTTGAATGAGAATTTATGATGGGAGCGTCCTAGCCCCTGTAACTGAAGCTTTGGTAAAGACCTTGTTACAAAGAATATATGAAGTTATACCCATATTGTATATTTTTTAATATATCCATGGATAAATTTATGGTAGTAGTAACTAAGTATGTAAAGGCATAAATGCCTTAACTTAACTTTCTTTAATTCCTATGAACTGTATCATTATAAAGTTTGTATAATTCATGACATGCCAGTACTTGTTCTAACTTGTGAAACTACATGATTGAAATAAGTAGTAAACATGTATAGGTAACATAAATAATTTATTAATTAGATACGAGTGAGGATGTTCAATTATTTATTTTTCGATACAGCAATTATTGTGAAGAGGCTTGAATTTTTAACGAAGGTTTTTTTTTAAAAAAAATTACCATATTTTTACTAATAGTAATTTTTGAAAGATTCTGCATCATGAAGTAACAGTCTAATAATAAAATTATGTACACGATTTAAGTGTTAAATGGACTTCATTTTCAGGGTATCACAACGTGTAATTTCCATTTTCAAAATTAAATGTAAATGTAATAAATTGTCATTTAATAATAGTCATGATTAATTTAACATTAATCATGATTAATTTATCTTAAGCATGATTAATTTTAACTTATTCAAGGTTACTTTGATTTAACCATGGTTAATTTATCTCTCATAAATATTTTTTCTTATATTTCATTAATTGTGTGATGACTCATGGGGTGAGCCATCCACTCATTTAAAACATATTAAATTCAAGCAAGAGGATAATCCTCAAGTTTCGAGCCTCTACTTCATTGTTTCTAGCCGTCCTAGATTTCTAGGAGCATTTTGGTAATTTTCTAAGAATTTTTCAAAAAGTTTCCAGACTGCTCTTCTAATGTTTCTAATACTTATTGTTTCATTTTTGAATCGCTCTTATGTTATTTTCTATTTTTTCAAGAACAATTTACCTGTATAAGAGACAAACCTCTCCAAACATGTTTTGGACATTATCGATGGTATTTTCATCTTCCCTTTGTTTCTACTCTTTCTTCATGCTAACCATCTTACCTTTATAATTCTCTTTGATACATAATTTAGTCTTGCATAGTTTAACTTTCACTCTTTAGTCTCATTCCTTATGTTCCTTGTTGTAGTCCAACACCATTTTCTCTATCCTTTATTGGTTGTTGCATCAAAATGATTTATCTTAAATCTATAATTTCTTGCATATATTTTGTTGTGTGTGAGAGATGTTGTCAATCAATCATTTACTTTTTAGATTCTCATACAATGGATAGTGAAGTTACAAAAATAAAGAATTTTTTTTAGTATAGTAAGTTCTATATTGATAAGAGAATAATGAAAATATTTCAACAACTAACAAGAAGCTATAACAAGAAGCTAAAACAAGATTTTGATATTTACCAATTCAACCAATTTAACTAATGACTCATACGTCTAACCAATGATCAATTAATGTGATATCTTGATTATTTAACTCAAGTTTTACAACATTGATTATATGTGTGAAAAGAGAGATTTAGAAAGAATTATGCTTCTAATTGAAGGGTGAGGACATCTTATATAGTGGATAGTTTCTTTTGTAATCTTTGATAAAATTATATATATCCATAATGTTATTCCTTAATAATCATAATTAAGAGTTGATTTATCCTTTAAATAAGATATCATCTGATAAGGATCTTAAAACGATTTTTAATTGATGTAGATTCATAAAAATTCATTATTATTGTAATTTGTTAAACAAAATCTTAAAATATCTTTATGAATTACAACCCACAATATAAAAAAAAATTAAACTACTTTTTTATTTGTAAGTAAAAATGAAAAAGTTTTAACCATACTCTATGATAACATTTCTGTGAATTAAATATACTAAACATATTTATAACATTTTTAACAATTATAATTCTTAGGAAACATGACTCCTAAAACAAATTTTCGACAAACATGTTTTCAATAATAAAATAAGATTTTGAGTTCCAAACATTGCCTAAGGACATTTTGTTATTTAATTTCTTAAGTTATATTAGAAACCACAAAATGCATATGATTTTTTTATGTTATGAACATAAATTTGTTAAAAGAATTTTTAAGATCCTTGTAATATATGGTTATACCTATAATGGAAATTAACTCCCATTTACCATTATTAAGAAATAATACTTGCAAATTTTTTGGCTTATAAAAGATTACAAAAAAAAGAATTTTTCATTGTGTAAGATATTTTTATCCTAAATAAATATATCTTAAACTTAATCGCATACACATTCTCATATTATTACTAACTTAAGCAACAGGGTGTTTTTACAAGTATCATCCTTGTACTATTAATGCTCATAACTAGAGTAGGAGAAAGATTGTTTCCATTACTAAGACCCTCACTTAGACCATACAACAACACTTTATTTCCCAAAATCTGTATACAATAGCCCGCCTTTCTATCTTAGTTGGCCTCACAATTTTTTTGTTATTAAAATTCCATCTTCCATTCCTAGGATAGAAGTCCTCCCTATCACCAAATTTTAACCTTGGAGGTTGCAAAACACACCCATGAATTTTAGTGAAATCAGAGTTTATAATAATTCCACAATCGTGAAGCATCGGTTCAACACCATAATTACTACTTCTAAGAGTACCAGACAATGCCCTCGTCCTTTCTTAACGCTTCTGCCTAGAATTCTCCACCAATGAAGCCCATTGAAGTGTAGATAGAACTTTTGAATAACATTGTAGGGATACCAAATAGTAGAGCTCGATAGGGAAATAAGTTGGACATTTTGGCTTCTTAACATTGATACCCGGAAGATAGGCACTGTAGCAAAGTTCTATGTTTTGAAGGTTTAACGAAATAATCATAAACTGTCACTTCCTCAATAGCTTCTTTACCATCCCTTCCACCTTTCTCTTTAATGTAAAAATTTTCTCTATGCAAGGGAGTTCACTAAGCGTAATAATTTTAAATTCTTGATTGGATGCACTTGTTTTAATCCTTATATTTTTCAATGTCCTCTTAGCCTTTTCCTAGTCAAGTGAATATAGATCTCTCACATTTTGATTGGAAATGAGGAAATCCATCACAAGCCCGGGTTGAATTATCAAGGTCGTTAACATATCTATATTCAAAGACAAGACACATTGTGTAGTTCTAAAACTAGAATGAAGTCTTCTACATCCAAGTACACTTCCTCCTACATAGGCAAAATTCTTCGAACCATTGTGGAAGAATCATTTGTGCACAAGCAAATAGCCTTGCTTCACAACATGTTGCCTCAAAATAATATCCAGCACTCTTATAGCTTTTTAAAAATTCTTATACTCCTACCCATGTAAAGCATTGGAAATGGCCTATAATGGAATTTTTGTAGCAAAGCTATCTTAACCTTGAAAGTCTTAGCTCGATAAGGATGCCACATCCTCTTCTTGTCATTCTCATTCAAACTTCCATGTCCATCTGGTCTACAGTTCCCGTTATCTCTGTTGGAAGTGACATCCTCTAATACAATTGTAAACTCAAGCTTATTTCAAGCAAGAGAGCCAATAGTGAACAAAGTTTTTTTTTCACCATCATAAGCAAAATCCTTACCATTGAACTCAGAATCATAAGTTTCTTGCACCTTATTTATCACTTTCCTCCCTACACCCCTACCTTCAACAAGCCACTCATCTTCATCAAAATAGATATACTATACTAATAAAAGTGCCCATCGTTATTTGCAACACTAACTTTGAAGTGATTGGTGGGAAGTTGTAGGTTCATCTCCTTTAACCTAATACCACGCCTTGTTATTTTAGGCATGATAACCTTTTTTTAATTGGCTCCCCTGCCGGTTTGGAGGGTTCAACATCTAATGAAATGAGAGGTGGTGGTGGTAAAGTATTCTTATTCTCATTTCCATTAAACCCAAAAGAATCCATTTTCAAAAAAAATAGTGACAAAAATACACAACAAGCACAAAGAGAAAACCTAAGCTCAAAACCAAGGAGAAAATGGAAGTCGTTGTTTCTTGCTCGAATAGGATTACTGGATTAAACTATGCAACAGTCAATGTTAACCACTAAAGAACTTTTAGACAAAACTAAATCTAACTAGCTTACCTTAAATAGAAAAATAGGGAAAACCTCGAATAGGATTTTTCAGGGGTATCTTTTCTAGCGTCCACAAACTATGAGTCTAATGTACTTTAGAAGCAAGTTTCACAAACCAAAGGTAAAGCTGCAAAGGATTTCTTCAAGAACAAAGTGAAGAAATCTCATGAAAAGATACTTCGAACTCAAAGACACAGACATCACAAGTGACCACAAACACATGAACATGTCATATAATTTCTGTAATTCTTTCACTATCTACCAAAACATTAACCTATCTACCTAGTGGTTGAAGAAAGTCGTATGAACATTTTGGAGCATTTGCACTGTAAGTGAGTTCTCTGGCTCTCGAATTTTCCTTCCTCACTCAAAAAATATCTGTAACCATCAAATTCATATTTCTATGCCATAACGTTGATGTAAGGGATGAGCTCAATCAAAAGAATTTTATCAATAAAAAAAAGGAAATGAATCCGAACTAACGCCCAACCAAGAGTTGCATGTTAAAACTTGCAAACAAAATGAATAGATATAGCAACAACTTATATATTTTCAATTTTTCCATATTATTATCATTTTCTTTCAAAATTTCTTTACAATGAAATAGGCTTGTTCTCATACATATCATTCAAACGACCAAGAAAACCAGAACACAATTATAACTAGGATTTAAATCAAGAAATTCAACATTAAACCAGATCAAGAAAAGAGTGTGTGCAAGGAGACTCATCTATGTGATGCCAACACTAGAAGATGTGAAAGCTTCCTCTTCGTTCAAGCGAAACTGGACTAGATCATGAATGATGCTAATCTTAGAAAGCATGAATGCTTTTTCTTTGTTTAAGTGAAAATGGAGCAGATTTTGCTATTGTCCAAGAGAGAAAGAGGAGAGAATGGGAGAGTAATTCAGAGTAAAACCAATCAAAAAAACCTCCAAAATTTCAAAAATTACTTTTCTTATATGTTTTTTTTTTAATTTATAGAATTCAAAAATTTAACTTAACTACGATTTAATTTAACTAACCTTAATTTTTTCTAACCTTACCTACAACTGATATAACTAACTTCTAATTAAAAAATAAACTTCTAGAAGAATGCCCTTCCTTTTGTCTTTTGCTTATTTTACATTTTTATTTTTCTATATTATTAAATTTAGTTTTTTAAATTCTTTTATCTCAATCTTAAGTTCAAATGTTTTCTTATCCTTTTATTTAGTTTTTTTATATCTCTATATTAATTTTTATTTTTACTATTATAATTTATAAATAAAAATATTTTTGAAAAAGAAAATAAATATTTCACACACAAATTAGTATTCACAATAACTATTTTAATTTTCATTAATGTTAATAACTTTACCAATTTCAAATACTTTTATTTATTATTGATTTTCATTAATGTTAATTTTTATAATTTTTTCACTTTGAATTGGAAATGAGAATCTTACAGACAAGATATGTTGAAATTTTTATAAATTATAATTAAAATAAATATAAAATACAAAAAAAATTAATATATTACTTAATTATCATTGATTTTCATAACTCTTAACTGCTATAATGTATTTGTATTTAGTGAGTTGAGAATGAGAATTTTACCCACAAAATATGTTTGAATTTTTATAAATTATAATTAAAATAAATAAAAAGAGAAAGAATTAACTTATCTTAAAATTAATTTATGCTAAAATTACTCTATTCAATAATTATTTTAAATGATTAAATTTTATTAATTGAAATATTAAATTAATATTTTTTAATTATATAAATTAATTTTTCAAAATTTTATTAAATTTGAAAAAAATATTCCTGATTAAACAACTTTAATTTAACATATAATATACAATTTATAACATGCATTAAATTTAAATTATTTAAGAAAATATCAAATTTTCTTTACACTTTATGTAACTTCGTAAAAATTATATATATATATATATATATATATATAATAGATAAATCAAAACTAACTTGTATTACAAGTTATTTCATTTCTTATTTTTTAAAATAATTAAATTTTATTAATTTAATTTTTAAATTGATAAATTTCATTACATAGATATTTACAAAATTTTATAAAATTTTAAAAAAATTGATATTTTATTATATATCATTGAAGAAACTTAACACTTATACTAACATGATAAACTTTTATAAAATAAAAGATTCATGAATCTAATTATTAAACCATATAATAATATTTTTGTGATTATTTATATCAAATTTTGAATAATTTTAATATTTGCATGTATATTAATTAATAATTGATATTTATATATATTTAAATAATATATTAGATGTTCAAATAAAATTATATAATAAAATATATATTGATTTTTATTTTGTATAAAATTTTATAAATATAACCTACCTAAAAATAAATTTTTAAATTAATAATCAAATTAATGATTTTTGTATTTTCTAAAAAATTATTAAGTTATATATATATATATATATATATCACTCATACAAAAGTTGTTCATATTTAAAAATTTATTTATGTATCAATCTGTTTATCATATATAACATCTAAAACACAAACCATAACATAGTCATGTAAGAATGTTTTTGTGCTTGGTAAATTAAGAATCAAAATCTAATGTATAAAGTATGTTTAAATTATTATAAATTATAATAAAAATAAATATAAAAAAATATTTGTATGCGTTGAACTAAAATAAAAAGATATTTACAATTTGTGCAACTACACAAATAGAAGGTAAAAAATATTTTTAGTTGGACAAGAATATTAAGGCTATACACTTAATGGATGAGTTTATTTAAAAAATTATCTTTTGACATACTTTATTTTTAACTATAATCTCATTATAAAGAAATAACAATTAATCATATTTTTAAAGAAAGAAAAAAAATAAGCAGATTATACTCTAATTATTTGTTTATTATTTACAATAAACTCCAAATTAATTAAAAAAAATTCTTACCCTTTTTATATATTTATAATATATATATATATATATATATATATTCTTATTTTAAAACCTGTGAAATGCTCAAGTATTATATCTAATCTATAGTAACAAGAGAATTCTAATGTAAAAAAAATATTTTTCCATTAGCCAATTATTTTCTTTCCAATAGAGCGCATATGAATTTCATTGACCGTTATAAAATTGAGATATTCGTGCAACTGCCAATAATTATATATATATTCACACGGACAAGTAAGATAAAGGCGCAAGGATAATTAATTCCACAAATCGGTGTTGTGAGGGCCAATCATTGTATAATGTGAAGAATAAAAAGGTTCTCAAGGTTGGTGAATGGTGATTGTGTGTCTGCAATAATTGGGGCACATGCCAATATCCATGCACCATAAATGCTACGATTACTACCAACCAAATATTAATTAATCTCACATAGTACCATATAATTGACCAGTTCAGTGTATTGTACCAAGCAGCATTGCAGTGCAGCACGCATTATATGTTAAGTATCTACCAGGATAAGGTGCACAACAACACGACATTAATTAGCATCATCCAATTCTATTAATTAAACTTCTTTCAAAACACAAACACGATCTATGTTTTTTCTTTTACCCATTTCCCTGTATTCATTAATATGGAGATGAAAACTGTAGCATTTATCTACCACAAAATTGGTGAACATGGTTTAAAAATATGCTCAAAAAGTATCATTGGAAAAAAGGATCATAGAGGAAGATTCAAAAGTTCTTAAAGAAATTTTTTTAAAGGTTCGTTAAGTCTAATCTTCGAAGTGTAATTCATGCAGTGTACCTCATTTAACAGGATAAAACTTCTAGATTAAAATAATGATTTGGTATCCGATTTCAATTTAATCTCCATATTTAAAAAAACTGTAATTTAATCCTTGAATTTGTCACAAGTGCAGAATGACTCATAATGTTAGCAAAGGATTAAGGTTAGGATCTAGTTCATGAATATTTTCTACATAAAAAATAAATTACAAATTTTCTAGATATACAAAACTAAAGGTATAGAGACCAAATTTTAACCAAACTTTTATTACCGTTTTTGTTATCTACCAGAAAATTCCAAATCAGGTCTTATGGAGTGGCTTTCAATCGTGGTCAGAATTACAGCATTTCATGGCAATCATTTTCAAAACGACTATAAGCAAGGGGCAGCTTTCGCTATCAGACTGTACCACAATTGGTTCAATCCCAATAAATTCTGAATCAGCAAAACGGTGAATGTGCAGAGAATGTTCTGGTCAGATACATTTCAAAAAGCAAAAGAATTAAGGACTTTAATTTGAGATAATGACTAATACCACAGCCTTGCACAAGTGACACTGACTTGTAACACATAACATTCCACAATGGCTTGGTTTCACAAGAAACGCGTGGAATCATTGTTTGACAACACGAAAGAGTTTGAGAGAGAAGTTTATAGCCTTAGCTTAATTCACGGTTGCTGTTTATGGCTTTCTATTGGGCAATGTGGCAGCGTAGGACTCATATATGAACCATCCTATTGTTTATATTGGTGACTATGTGTGGCCTCAATTTTGATCTGACTCGTTTTAATTGAGGTCTGTTTTAAATATTATGAGGAAGATCTGACAAAGAAAATTCGAAGGGTCTTTTGTCCTTATAGAAATTATCTGTCAATTGTCGTCATAAAAATGTTCTAACACCGTTTCAGAGCAAATCCTTAGGGAAAATCTCACAATTTCTGCTTCTTCTAGTATCTACGTTTGTTCTTTCCTTAATTTGTACTTTTGCAACGGAAATTAGAAGACTCTAGAGAGTAAATAAGTGTAAGGAGATTGATGTGCAACCAAACAAGTTCAATTCTTGGATATTTTCTGGATTGTTAATCTTCTGTTCTGTGTAACATGATGGAATTGCTATGTGACACGCAATGAGACTAAATATGCTACACATTTAATGATGATTTGTGGCAAAGCACTTATTTTTTTTTTGTCGCCAGCAATATATGAAAGCGACTTCTAAAGAAACTACAACCGTTTCAAACATATGGGCCATTCTAATTTCCCAGAAAGTGAAAGGTAAAATATATTGGTAAAAGTAACTAAATTGTTTGATCATCTTTCCATTGACCCTTCAATGTCAGATAAAATGTTCAGCAGGAGCCAAAACAATTGTGCTGTGATTTGGCATAAGAAAAAACAATTGCTGCATCAATTTTTCACCCTTCTCATTTTCACCCCATCAAGCTCTACCAAGAACACCTCCACTGTTCCCAATTGAATGAAAGGGATGTTTGTAGGGAATGGGGGGAGTCTCAAATTTGCATTATGATACTAGCAATTTCACTATGGCACTTGCAACTAGTTGAAATATACTTACATGTAGAATAATGTTGCTAAAAATTGGTCACTTTCAAGATTCACATAACACTTCTTTTTTATTACAAGTGGTGCTATTGTTAAATTATGGTGCTTTCTGAATAAATGAAAGGACCAATCAAATCTTCTGTTAATAAGTCCACTCTATTAACTATTTCACTGGAGGAAAATGGATTCCCACTAAATTGTCCACTTTGTAGGGTTGTCCTTTGCCCCTAATAGCAATTTGAGGGTTCCACATTTGGTTAAATGTATAGACTAATTAATTTTCCAGCATAGGCACATTGAAATTCCATTGCCTAATAAAAGGAGTTTTCTCTCAATTTACACTTCTCCCTTCATTCTTTATGGAGCACAATATTTTCTAAAAATCTGCCATTTGCCTGGATTATACAGAAAGGTTACTGGACATTCTTGTCAAACCTATCAACTTAAGTTATTGAAAACAATTGCTTCCTGACACAGAAAACAGGGTTAAATGCATAACATATGTTTCAAACAATGGACACCCAACTTTAATAAATCAGTAATTGACACCCCAACCTTGCCACCATTACAGCTTTTCTCCACTAATTTGATATTATTACAAATAATCCTACCAACTCCACGAGCTTTTGTTTCAAGATTATGGATTATACCTCTTAGAGCCTAACTCAAAGACTCATTTCACTCTCCAAAAAAACATGTGATTGATGAGGTTAAAAGGGGACACCCAAATGCTCCACAAAGAGATGTGTATAACCAGTCCAAACAAGTTTAGCTTAAACTTCTTGCATTTTGAAAACAAGCACTTTTACAACATTAATTTATCAAGCTCTCTTAAACCTATTAATAGAACTCAACCTTTTTTGCTTCTATAATTTGTTCTACTTTATTCTTTAAAACATATACGCACTAACATTGAAAGTTATGGTTATGTAAAGTGTGTGTTTCCTCTAGCCACAACACCATCATATGTCCTTGTTCCTTTAGCTATACATAATTAAACATAAATATACTTTATAATATATAGAATCTACAAGAAACGGAAAAACCACCATCTGTGTACCTTTATTATTGTTGTTGTTCAATGTTTTCGGTTAATAATCAATCCTGCACTAGTCTAGGAATAATTCAAAAACATCGTCGTTCATCACTAACAATGCTTAAATAAATAATAATCATCGGAAGTTCTGATTGCACGTTGACAACCTTAAAGTGGAATATTTATAATGAGAAGTCAAAAGTAGCAGTTTGATCAAGTTAATTATGAACAAGCTAGAATACAATGCATCAGATTTTGCTCGAGGAAATCATGTCATGAGGTAGCATGCAGTGCATAAAATCATTAACTTTATTGTTCAAAGTTGAACCACCTGAACTAGCAGCACAATTATAATAAGTAATATACAAACACCAGTAAATATGCAATATTCTGTTTAATTCTTAAAGAATCAGTCATTCAAAGTTTAAATAGGAGTATTAAACCGGCTAATATTATTTAGATTATATACTATACATATTCATAAATATATTACTAAACTTTGATTGAAAAGTGAGACGTGTTAAACATACTTCCTCTGATTTCTTTTTTCGACGTTTAAGATTATGCATAAAATTAAATTAAGAAATATGATTGATATCCTAGCTTTTAAGAAAAATTATTACTAATTAATTTTCTATTATATACCCTTTATTTTATTAATTATTCAACACATTATTAAACAAAATGTATTTATTGTTAAGGATAAAATTGAAATAAAAATATTAATTGTTGATTACACTAAATAGTCATTCTAATCCATAAATGATTAGAAGTTCATCATGTTAATTTCTAAAAGATAAAAATCAACGTTTTAATCTTTAAAAAAAATAACCGAATTATTGCCCTTGGAAAATAAATATTAATCATTTAAATTCCTAAAAAAAAAATTGACATTTTCTCTTTCAAGAATGATAATGGAAATTTTCATCTTTCAAAACTTAATATGATTGATTTTGATCTTTTAAGAATCAAAATAATTATTTATTTTTTCATTAATCTTATAAAATTATAAAAAATAATAAAATAAAAATATTAAAATGTAAAAAATAGAAAAAATTAATTTATAGAAACTTTTTCTATCTATTATTATTTTCTTTGAAGTATTAAAAATAAAAAATATTTATATTTTCAACTCCATATAAAAACAATAAGTGAAAGTTTAAAAGAAAGTATTTTCATATTATCATTAAATTGTAAATTTTTTTTTTTGACATTTTTAAAATCTTGAATAAGGAGAATATTTTATTTCTTATCAATTTTTCTTTTAGTTCCTTGTCTTTATGGTCAAAACATATACTATAGCTGAACAAATACCATCCATGTTACACTTGATAATTTGTATTATTTTAAATTTTTTATTTCATAAATGTTAGAGTTAAAAGAGTTCATATTATAAAATTTTAATGATGTTATAAAAGTATTAAAATTTAATGAATTGCTTTGTATACTAATGAGTTTAAATATAACTTTAAATATGTCTTATAATCTTGAAAAGGCTTAGAAGCGAGCCTCTACAAGGGTTTTATCACAAAATCAAGACAAGGATAATCTTGTTCGTCCATCACTAACAGTGCTTAAATAAATAATAATCATGGAAAGTTCTGATTTCACGTTGACAACCATAAAGTTCAATATTTATAATGAGAAGTCAGAAGTAGCATTTTGATCAAGTTAACAATGCATCAAAATTTGCACGATGAAATGCTCTCATAAGGTAGCATGCAGTGCATAAAATCATTAACTTATTGTTCAAAGTTGAACCAACCTGAGCTAGGAGCAAATTTATAAGAAGTACTAGACAAACACCTGTAAATATGCAATAATTCTGTTTAATTCTTAAATAATTAATTACTCAAAGTTTAGTTGTATTAAACCGGCTAATGATATTTTGATTATAGATTGTAAATATTCATAAATATTAAATTTCCTTGAAAAAAGACAAGTGTTAAACATTACTTCCTCTGGATTTTTTTTACGTTTAAAATTATCACAAGAAACATTCTCAAAAAAAAAAATGATTAAATCACTTGCTGACCACAGAATTGACCAGACATGCTTATTATACAAGCTAACTTTTTCTAAAATAATTTAAAAGAAACCTTATTCAACCCCTTAATAGGATGCTAAAATCACTTGCTGAATTGAACTTGTTCCTTTCAGTAAATTAATAGTAACTTGACAAAAATAAAACAATTCAATAAAGTCGTTTCCAAAATTAAAAACAAAAAGTTAGACATAATAAAACCTTTATTATCTTGGAAAATGCTTTATTAAGAGATATATTCTTTAGTATTGGCAATAAAAGAGAACTCTGCTAGCACCCGAATTCACTATTGAATGTGAGAGTTCAAAGAGAAACCAACAAATACTGAGAAACAGAGCATTTCCAACAAAGAGTGGGTGGCCAGTTTTTGTTCTTAATTTTTAACACCTTATTTATTTCTAACTCTTCTGAAGTCTACAATTAAACAAACAATAAGAGGTTCAAAGACATGGATAACCATCTATGCTAAGGCATTTGTTATGAAGACCAATAACTTGAGAATGTAAAGAAGGTTCCATACTTAAGAATCTAAAGCTGTTCATAATGACCAATATCTGAAATGACACCTCCTTTCCCTCTTAAAATAATGTTGATCAAGAATCACAAGTTACATCCTACAATTACAAATCAAAAGCAAAATAGCCTGAATTTTCCCCATGAAGATGTTACTTGTACTTACAAATAAAAAATAAAAATATTATATCTTCAATCTAAAAATTAAATTGAAGTTATAATTTTACCTCTAATAAGCCAGCCTTATGTTTTTAGTTACCAATGCTTACAAATGATATTTGACCCCAGATGAGATGGTAGGGCTAACAGCATAACACCTCAATGTCTAAATACTAATAGAATTCAACAAGGATTAAAAACATTCACCACAGCAGGATTTGAATTGCCACCCTGAGGAAAATAATAAATTTAAATGTCATCATGGATTAAAAAACATTCAACACAGCGAGATCTGCAGGCCAAAAAAAACATCATATTTATTATTTACGTTGTAACCCATTTTTAGTTATTGAAATGAAACTTACACATGGGATACTTTTTGAAAACCAAGAATATCTAATCAACACAATCACCTTGGAACAAAAATGATACTCTAGTGATTTCCAACAAGTACATGAATAGAGAGAAACAACATTGTCATTGACCTGAATTTACTACAAATGTCTCTAATATTTCAATAATACATACATCTTATTTTGTATGTTCCAGACTAACACCTTGTTTCATTAGCATGCAAATGAGATCAATGATACCTTTGCATCTATCATCTTGTTTCATAAGCGTAATCAATGACAGTAGCACCCTGAAGAAGATTCTTAATCTGTATATGATTTGAAAAAAAATATATCAAGAAACTATAGACAATATTCAGATTCAAATTTCTTAATTATGAATAAATTGAATGGGGGGGGGGGAGCAAATTCTTTCTCTTATAAGTGTCCACAAATTCCCAAGAACTCATTGCCAACAATCTCTTCTTACCACTCTTTAATTGCGTTGAGCCAGCTTTTGTAGGCAAGGAAATAATTTACATCAAGATCTCTGTACCAAAATCTCTCTTTAAAAGATTATTTCTATCATAATCTATTAGGGACAGATAGCATAGTCTTAGCGCAATGCTCGCATTGTTAAGACAAACTGTCTTCCCTCTCAAGCCTATGACAATTTCAAACCTCATGTAAAGTCTATATCTGCAAACAATTTCTAACCTCATGTAAAGTCTATATCTGCAAACAATTTCTGATGCTCACTATAATTATGAAATCTTTCTTGGGTTACTGTTTAATGTTTCTTCGGAATCAAAGTTGTAGGCCATTTGATGAAAAGTCTTTGACTGTTGCAAGCAACCCTTCTAAGTTTTAGGTTTCCTTTAACAGAAATGTAGTGAACCTGTATATAAAGGAAACAAGTTAACTTGTCACAAAAATAAGGGGATGCCATAAAGATCTTAAATGGCCTACAGATCAGATTGTGGATTATACATAAATGAATGGGGTTTCTTGCCCCATGCTTTACTCTCACACTTCCAGTGAAATGAGATTGTGAGGGGAGGGAGAAATATACTGCCTCCTATTGAAGACAAAATGCTTTTGCTATGTTACAAAGTGGATAATTTAATCTCACATGGAATAGAAAACTGGTTACACAAGTATTCTAGGCTTGTGTAATAATTCATTTGTAATAAGGACCATTAATTTCCAAATATTTGCAATTGTAGAGGAGTCACTAATCTAAAATTTTTAAATCCATACTTTGATTTCACTTACCATGCCTACCAATTGAAATTGTTCTAATAGCATTTTGTGCCTCCCGCTGAGTAAATAACTAAACCCAACTGACATATTACCTTAGATTAAGAAGGCATTTGATCTTAATTTGGTATAGACCTTATTTCAATAATCTAAAATGTAACTGAAATAATTTGGATTTTGCCTCTAGATGTTGTACAAATCATGTGGAAAACCAGGTTCGTCATTTTGGAGCACTGCGAACTAAATTCACATTATCATTTAACTTGGAACTCAATTATTCAAAAATAAACAGGTCTACAAACTTTGTGGCAGCTTACTGCTTGCAAACACCTTCAAAGTGGTTCAGAACCAAGTAAGTAGCATAATATGTTTTCAAATTTCAATTCATTCAACTCAGCACTTGAATATAGCTTAGAGATCACTACTGAAGATAGGTATACTTCCTCAGAATAGGTGTCATCACTGGTGTAATAATTTGGACTGGAGGAAGAATGAATATTTACTAGAAACATTTACTATTAATCACCTTGCCAAAGGGGCTAAACAATCCTCTATATCTTTCTTTTTTTCTCGAAAGCAACATTTCTTACAAGTAATATTGTTGAACTCTTATCCTTTTCATCACTCATTTGTACTTGTCCATCATTCTTGACATGAGAAAATCGTAAAATAAGAGCACGCCCGTCCAAAATTGTACCATAAACCCCAAAATATGAATAAAATGTTCATTTTTAAATTAAAAAAGAATTAGGATCTCAAAATCCATATAACAGGCAT
The DNA here is from genome assembly GCA_037954105.1 of Canavalia gladiata. Taxonomy (NCBI): domain Eukaryota; kingdom Viridiplantae; phylum Streptophyta; class Magnoliopsida; order Fabales; family Fabaceae; genus Canavalia; species Canavalia gladiata. The sequence continues at coordinate 36,608,980 of CM075658.1, read as the reverse complement.
AGTCTGATTCAAATGTGTAAATACCACACTGCAAACTTTTGTAGCAGTCTCTATGAAGTCAAACTAAACCGTGGAAAAACATTTTTCCCATTTTTCAAAATGCTTCTTCCTCCATTCATGACAAAAAGCAAAAGAAAAATATCAAAAAAAGGCAGTTATGAAAAGTAAAATGTTGGCACATAGAATTTAAACAAGTTACCTTGACACTCAAAATTCTTCCCTCTTCCATGTGTTCTATAAAATGTTTTCTCAAACTCTCATCTATTGTCTCAAATGAATTTTTAAACACGTTACAACTTTGTATAGGATCTAATTGGGTGTGAATTATGCTTAATTATGTGAATTTGGCTGAGTTTTATATTATTGGTCCTCATTGGGATTAAATGCTAAACTTTACTAATTTTCTGATTTTAAGTCCTTTCTTACCTTAACTCATTATGCATGCTATGTCGTAGGCTATACTCATGATTTTGGAACGAATTTAGTGGCATTGAAAAACTTGAACATAGACTGAAACATACATGTGGACCTCTATAGCTGAATCAATGCAGAACAGAAAGTTAATTGGCTCGAACTGTGATTCAAATGGCTAGTCATGATAGTTCAAATATGTCTCAGTAAAATAGACATATTTAGAACTATAATTTTTATTTCAGGGTGAGGTGAGGTCAAATCCCACAGATCAAGATCAAGGACTTAATTTTGCATACAACAATCTTTTGGAAAGGAAAAGTTGATTCTGCCACTAGCAGTTATAGATAATTCATGAACAGTAACGTTAAACAGAATCCTTGATTCTCTCCTAATTAAAATTTTAATTAGGGCAAATTAATTGCAGAAAGATTTGGCTGACAGGAAATCAATGAGGATCTATTAGGAATCATTTTCAAATATGTCTTCAATCCAGAAACAACAATTTTAGAACCTTAGGGAGAAACACTTTTTACATACTATTATGCAGTCACAACATTCATTATTAGAGCTGTGAATTTGCACTTTAGCCATGAATCAACCCTACTTAGTCCTAATTTGTTATTTAAGTAAATATCTAAATGATCCTAACTAAGTTATTCATAAAATATATGGGTCAAATGGGACTAACTCAGGTTAGTCTTGACCCTAAAAGAAAAAATATTTAAATAAATGAGAGTGAAATCATGCGTTCCAAATTATCCAAAGCTAAAAACACTTTATTTGTGAGCTCAAAATCAGTGGTACCTGAAGAATTCTAATTCTCAATTTTTTTTTATTACAAATGCTTAATTATTCAATCTAACTGAATCACAATCTCTTCCATTCCATACAAGGTATGCATTTTATTTCTTTTTTATATATTCACAAGTTCCCTATTTATGAAACTAAGCTAGGAGAAGCATTTGTTAACTCAACTTCCCAAGAAAATTCTGAAAGTAACGAGTAATAAAGACTTGGACAATTCCCACAAGCCATTATTAAGAATTAGGATGAGTAGAAAACATAAAATCTGATTTGAGGAAGACTAAAAGACATTACACCTTCAAAATTAAGCACGAAATTTCATGAAAAATTAAAAAATGGACTTGTTTATTAGCTAATCCAATCCAAAACTAAGTAGTTCAATAGTTAAAGTTTTATCCTTAAGTTGCATCTTAGTCATACAAATTAGGTTCATTGCAACCTCTATATTACGTTCAAGTTATTAATCGAGTTAGTCTACAAACATCTTGTCAAATTTGATCATTTTACCGGGAATTTTTCTCACGTAAAGCTGACATTGTAATAGTATACTATTCAGTCAACAAAACACTGCATCGGAAGGAGAATTGAAAGATTGATATCATTGTATAATTAAGTTAGAGTATCCTATGCCCCTGGGCTTCTTTTTTTTTCCTAAAATATCAAAAATCGATTAAAAGAAAATCTGTGTAAAACTAAAATGCATTCCATAATTATATCAAAATAGAATTTAAAATTTAAAGAAATAAAAGCTCAGAACGATGTATCATTTTTTTAAAAAGTGAGAAGTATAAATAATTGAGACGTTGTGAAATTAATGTATCAAAATATTTAATGTATGTTAATCTAATATATCGAGACGGCGGAAAAAAATGTGCATTTCCTCTAGTTAATTAAAGAAATAAAATCAAATGATTGATAAGTTGTTAAAAATATTAATGATTAAATTTGGTCTGTTACCCTTATTCCAATTGATATTATTTGGGTGTAATTGTATTTTGAATTCCTCCATTATGACCAATGTACTATTTCAGTCTCAGCAATCCTTTACCTAAATATAATTCCTCAACTTACTATTACAATTAAATCCTTTCTCCGCATTCTATTTACATAAAATTTCCAAATCATTTTTTCTACCCAAATAATTATAAAACATGAAAATACTGTATAATATTATTTATGAAAAAGTTAAAACCTAGAGAATCGATTTTAGCACTTTATAAATAAATTACAACTTTAATTTTAAAAGTAATTCTAAAATTTAATATAGGATTTTTTTTGTTTAAAAACTTGTCTAGATTTTCTAATTACAATATGAAAATTTCTTTTAGATAAACATTAAGGCCGCGCCGGTTGGACGGGGCAACTTTCTTAGATATTAAAGAAGCGATAATCAATTTTTAATTTTTTGTTAAGGGGGGATAGTTAATTTTCAAGAAACCCCTCGCTCCTGAGACATCTCAGAGAGGCCTTTTTTGGCCCTTCTAATATATTTAAAGGAAAATGCCAATAGATACAAAAAATCATATCCAAAAAATATACCAAAATTAAATTTTTCTCTAATTTTGTCTTGAAACCACCACTTCTCTCTCTACTCATTCCCACTCCCCTCCTGATTGATTAAAATGTATCTCTTCACTAAAGATAATTCATACCAATTAAGAATATCAAAGAAAAAGGATTTTATAATATGCACAAATTTCAAAAGATAACTCAGTTTTAAGTGTCAACCGTCCACTAGGCTTCAGCCTTATTTATTTTCTAGCTAAAAAATCAATTTCCGCACATTCAAATAGAATCAAGATTTCATATGTACACTTAGATTAATTCACGGAGACATTTCAATCAAATTCCATTTTATAAATTTCATTCTACTTAACTATAAACCAAACAAACAATTCATAATCCATCCATTCTCAATTTGCCTCAGGATGACAAAACACCATTACAGTTTTTGATAGACCACAAGCATCAGACAACAAATTTTGCTAACATTCTAATTGTAATTATAATCCCAAAGTGAACGTTTTCCTGTATAGGACATCCAAATCGCCCCCCGGAAAATACGAGTCCTAGCCTTAGCATAGGAGTTATTTGATTTGACAAGGTAAACATAAAAAGTGCCCTTCAAGAAAAAAAAAACTCGGATAATAAATCACTAAACAACATACTCATTGTAACATACATCCAGCTCATCCAAACAAACAAGTTCCTATAAAGATTACAGACTCCACAATTACTAATACTCGAGGTAGTTTCATAAGGTATTATAGTAAAACCAAAAGTAACACAATGACAGAGACTAGTCATCCAGGGACTCAATCATAGACAACATAGCATTTAACCATCAAAACCCGGCATTCAGTCATTTATACCATGGTTTCCTTTTCCACACCTTCTCGGATCCAGCAACTTTACCACAAAATGCAGTCAACAGGTCCCTATACCATCTAGCTTCTGCTCTTAGATTTTTCAACGGCCCTGGGAGCTGCAAAGAAAAGAAAAACTACCTAAGTAAGCATGAACATATTAATTGGTGTTTAAAGGCACCTTATTATTATCAGTTTAGTGAATATTGAACATTGAATAGAGTTTGTTACTGAGTAAGAGCAAGGGAGGAAACGGAGAGGAAGGGGTCAGTTGTAGCCTTACATAAAGGAAACAAACTCAAGGCAACCCCTGGGAGTCAATTGCAGATATAAACTAAAGGTACTTTCAATCATAGTTTCCTATTGTTACAAGTTTCAAACAAATTTAACCCAGCTGCACATCATTGAATTCAAAGATTTTAATTTTTTCCTTTGGTGGATAAACTCAGCATTAGTACTGTGTATCAAAATAAGAATATTTAAAAACAGTGCAGCTACACCATAAATCCAGTATATATTAAGTATCTCTAGTTTCGGAACACTAGTTTAATGATTAATCTATTGAAAATCAAACATAAAAATTCTAGTAAGAAAACAATATCATTCTTCAAAGAATACAAGAAACTTTCATTCTCAGACTTTATTATCCCTTATGTGTACAGAGTAACCTTCCATGATATGCAATCTATCAACATATTGACTTAAGATTCAAAGGTCTCATTTCCATGCATGCATCAGGATCATAATCTACTGCTGGCTATTAGCCTCGTGCAGCTACTGTCTCATAAGCAGAAGTTCCCAATCCATCAATTCATGTGATAGTTTTGCAAATGACAAGTGTGGCAGCTGCAAAAATGCATTACACCTAGAATACATACCTAAGCCAATGGCATCAGAACTCTTCATGATTTTCAGCCTTTTGCATGTGTCAATGAACATACTGCAAACAAAAGAAAAGTTACAGTTAAGAATACAATGCAAGCTAGAGTGAGGTGAACAAATCATGGATTTCATTCCATCAGTCTTCCAGTAGACAATTTCTTGGTACAAACAAAACTACCAATAGGTGTAATTTGCAATACTTGATGCCTAGGTACAAATGTGAACATCAACAAATTCCAATATGAAGCATAACCAAGTTACACTTAAAATCCAATCCAGAAACAAAATTCTAGTCATGATCAAGTTCTTAGTCTGCAACTAAAAAAAATCTATTTCCATTTCGTCAAACTTTTATGCTCTGAAGGAAGTATTAAATAGAAAAATATATTTACTACCATTTTCTCATCTCATGTTTTACTAATTAGAAAAAAAAAATTAGGAAGAAATGTAGGTGTATATCTCTCTCATGGCGATTTATGATCAAGTTTTATTGGTAATTCCAGAAGTTGAGCAGGTTTTATGTAAAACAATTTTGCAAGGGGTATCGCTTAAAGTTTCGCATTGTTGGCAGCATATTGCACATGCCACTGATTCAAGAACAGTTAAGATGTTATAAATTAGCTGAACCAACTTGCATTATCATTTCAGAAATAAGCATAACTATTATCAAAAGAATATAATGAGAAGTTGAGAACACAGATTGACAAAGTTCACAGAATGTTTTTATATAGAACAGAATGTTCAAAAACTTACTCCCATGGTACATCTCCTACAAGCATCCAGTCACCATCTTTATCTTCATAAGTAAGTACATATTCTGAACCATGCAGAAGGTCCTTCAGCTTGCTCTCGCTCAACATTTCTCTTCCTGGAGCTCCATGGGAACCACACTGACCTGATATGGTACACAAGTGTCATAAATCCATCCCAAAATACATTTTAGAACGACAAAAGCAGTGACCATACAATACATCAAAAGAATCATTAGCTGTAAATAATTTCTTAAAATAAAAAAGCTGCAAGTCTGTAACAGATTACCTAGAGTAAAACAGCTGAACATCTTCTCAAGGGCAGAAGACAGTTCCTGGTATGTTGTATAATTTCTTAGATCAACCTTCCTAAGATAGGGAGCACCATCCATGCTGACCTTCACAAACAACGCAGCTGGACCTGGTTTTCCATCTACTTCATCATTGTTCTTAGAAGTGGTGGCCAATGTATTTTTCCTAAATGATCTAATAGGAGGCCAACCAACTACTTGTGCCCTGTCATAATAGATAAGAACTAATTAGCATATGTAGAAATGCAGACCTTATACATCACCTACCTTAGATTATTTGTTACTTCAGGTGTTTTAATTTGTCAACAAGTCTGTCACTAGAAAACCAAGAAAGCATTAATTATCTTTTTCAATATGCCCTCATTGATATTTTACCTAAATATTTAAGTGATTAACAACAAAATTCTAACTCTTTTAATAAAAGCATTTTTATCAAAGAAATTCATTTTAGCATAGTAATTTGTGTGATTAATATTTTTCTTAAGAAGTATGCATTGATAAATAATACGAAATCGAGAGAGTATATCTAGCATGTTTTACTTACTTAGAAGATGGTGCACTGCCACTGATCGAAGCTCCTGTATGATTATGACCAGTTCCATTTGCTGCACAGGGGCGTTCTTGTAACACCTTGCTTGGTATTTCTTTCACTGTGATTGGCTGAGTTCCAGAAGGTCTAGGCGATAGCATTATGTTTATTCCTGCATTGCCAGAAAACTGTTCCATGCACCACAGATTATGGAGAATCAGACTCGGAAGCAGTATGAAACATCCATTTAACCTAAATAAAAGGAAAAGTTGTCACCTCAGGATCCATTGTGTCAGCAAAACCTCTTTTGTTGCCTGAAACCACAGTTTTTTGGGACAACGAGCAGATTCCATCTTTTGTAGGAAGCAAAGGGAAAAGGGGTTTCTCATCAAGTTTTGTTGAGTTCAATGAGAAAAGATCTGGATCCCTTTGAGGTGATTGGGATCCAGGAAGGCCCAGCCTCAACTCAGTAGCCTTTGAATTCAGGTCCTCCTTTTTCTCATCAGACAAGCTTGGGACAGTAGAACTGTCAACCGAAGAGCAATCTGACAATCCAAGGTAGTTGCGTTCTTTCAATCTAGCCTCATTTAGGGAGAAACAGTCCAAGGATTGTGAAGATGCAGATGCTACTATTGAGGCTTTGCTCTGCCCTTCATCTTCAGTAACCAGCAGTGGTGGAGACATCAGATTCCAAATATGCCAACTGTCTTACACAAAATCAATATAAAACCAGAATTCACTGAATAATACTGGAAAGAAATTCTATACTAATTTGAAGGCAAATTGAGTTCAACACTTCATTAAGGAAAAACGTTGTCATCATTTTCATCTAACTAGAAACCAATGGTTGCAAGCAGGCATGCAAACTTAAGGGGGGAAAAAAACAAGTAAGCAGGAATAATAAGAAGCAGCTGATTGTACTTTAGAGATTTGTCTCTAACTTGGTGAGGAGATGTTACATGAAACCATAAAAAAGTTTGGGATACTTATTCCATTTAATAACGGCATGTAGAACATGATTTAACAAATCTAATTATTGAATCATATGATTATGCATACCAAATTACATAGATTGAACATTCATATGTAAGTAATCTTATAATAGACATGTAGTTATATAGTAAAAAGTATATTATCCATTAAAATAACGTTGAACAATGAAACATCAATTAGTCTCTTTAAATTGTATGAAATTTTGTAAACTTAATCTACTAAATAAAAACTTTAAATTGGTAAAATTCGGTCAAACAATAAGTTTTTGAATGGAATAAGGTTCACATGACTTAGTCCTTCAGTAAATGGATCACCATATGGGAGAACGAGAAAGGGAAATATTGACTATTAGATCTTTTGATCATACTTAAAACATAAAAGGCACATGCCTAAGAGTAGCCTTTAATTTTGAAAATTCATGTATGTGTATGGTTAAGATTTGTTCATATTACTCTCATATGTAATATACGAGAAGGCTGCAAAGTGCGGAAAGAAAAAGGAATTTCTGGACAAGGCAAAAAAAATTAATAAAAATGAAATCATACAAAAGTTTTTAATTGCCGTCATGCAATGGGAAAATTAAACACTAATGTAAAAAAATAATTTCATTAATAAAATGACAACAGTGATGAATAAGTCCCATAAATAACTAAAGAATCATCTGGACACCTCCCAACCCCAAAGAAAACAAGCATGGCCCCTCTAACCCTCCATCATAACCCATTATAGTAGCAGCATCACGGCCCCAAAAAGCGAAAATGAAAAGGCCATGAAAATTCGTATTTATTTCTTTTACTATAAAAAAATCCCAAGGAAGATTCCAACTAAGCATAATATTGATCATCTGAGTAGAATAATAGCAGCAGATTACGCCAATAAAAGAAAACAAAATGAAAAATTGTAGTCAACCAATCATTTTGCTCCTTTCTATTTTATTTTATTTTTCCTAACTAAAACTCTCTCTCACATGCATTAAAAAAATACCAAAGTTGAATGGGAAGAAGTGGGAGCAAATTGCAACAAAAAAGAGAGTATTCGCCAAAACAGATCCACACCACCCTTCCAAAATAATTTCCTTTATTTCCCGAAAAAGGAGTAATAAAATCCAGAATCAGCTAAGAAGACTAAATGAACAGTTGAGAAATTAAAAATGAAATATACTAGAAAAACGCAGAAGGCGCACATTTCATCTGAAAAACAGAAACACGCTCGGAATCCAGAAAATAAAAAAAACAAAAAAGGCAAAAACAAAAAATAAAATAAAACAAGAGAAGGAATCGGCGACGAACCTATGGAAATGGAAAGTTGAGTTAGGCAATGGAGAGAGCGAAGAAGAGAGATTATTGGTGCGTTTTGCAGAGCGAAGAGAAGAGAAGAGAAGAGAAGAGAAGAGAGGGAGTGAGTGTGAGTGAAACCTAAAGAGCAGAGACAGAGAAAGAAAAGAAAAGCTCAAGGGCCTTCCATTAAGCACAAAGCAACAAAAGCTTTGGAGTGTGTATACTGCACACAAACACAAGGAGAAACTCAATAAATGAACCCTTCAATTATGATATTTAATTATAAAAGTAGACAGCGGCAAAAAAGCCAAGCAGCTCCTGTCGCTAACATATTATTAAATTAATATATTTAATATTAATGGAGAGTTTTTATCCTACTTTTCCTAATCATACTCAAATTACATTTATAAACTCAAAATTACTCATTTACAGTTTAATAATTTAAATATAACTATAATTGAATATATATTTCTAATATCATATAACTTTTAAGAAATAAATTCAAATAAATGTATAAAAATATAAGTTAAATAAATATTTTAATTAATATAAAAATATGTTAAAAAACCATAAAATATTAAATATCTTATAAGATAAAAAATATAATAAATATTTAAATAATAATATATATTTGATATTTAAGTTTTTGTTCATTTAAAAAATATATTTTATAAAGTTAATTCAAAATGATTGTTTGATATCAATTCTTAGAATATTTTGATTATATCTTAATCAATTTTTACTTTACTATTTTTTCATTTAAATCAGTAATCTAATCAATCCTCAATTTAATTAGTTGAATGATGAAAGGTTAAAATAATTTAATATGAATTTAAACTTCATCAATTTTATTATACATAAAAAAGTTTGTTTAGTCGAACTTGCAATCTAATTTAATTTTTTAAAACTAAGATTTTTACAATTTTATTTCTGTAACCAATTAATCATTATTTATAAATGATCAAATGTATGTGATCTTTGATTTAATTTGTGATTAAAATATAGCGTAATATAATAGAAAAATTACAATAAAATAAATTATTATTCTATTTTTTAGATAAATAGAATAAAAAAAATTATATTTTATACTTCATATTATATTATATATATAAATAATGAAAGAGATAAGATATGGAGTGAAAAATAATATAATTGTATTTTCATTTCATCTTATTTTAAGAAGATATATTTTCAGTTTATTTTAAAACAACACCGTTTACATTTGGTCACTAGTAATATTTTTAATAGTTGTGGCTCATCTTGTTTTAAAACTGTTTAATTTTAATCTCGATCATTATTCTGCCTCTATCAAGTAAATGATATGGTAAACAAAATATTACAACATCATTATCGCTTTCTATATTTCAATTTTTATATTTGATGTCTACATTATTACGAGAAATTTTTATTTATTTATTCATAAAAGTAATAAGCATATAAAAATAAAATTTAAAAACTTATTTAATTCAGTTTATTTAAAAATAAAAAAATTGAAAGAATAATTATTTATTTTAAAATAGAATTAATTTAAAAATTAAAAAAAAAAAGGAAGAAACATTAAATATGAATTTGTAATGGCGGGATATAAGAGCAGGGAAACACATAGGACGGTGGTTATGATTGATTAAGACAGAGAAATGGAAAGCATTGAGTGTGGACGAAGACACGGGGAAAGAGAAATTAATAGCTATCTTGTCGCTGTTTCCAGGCGCTATCAATAATCGCCTCTCAATTTTATTTACATTATTCACTTCACACTCTAATGGAGGACACATTGTTTCTCGTTAAGCCATAAAATTTTCAAATGTCGCATTCACTCTAATTAATCATCAAATTAAGTGTGTTGAATTAGAAAAAATTGAACTATTTTAATAATTAATTATCAACCTGTTTAATTTAAATTTTAAATAAAATTAATTTTAAACGGCTAAGTATAATTGAAATGTGTATTAAAATTAATTTTATTAAAATATTTTTTTATTAAAAAGTATGTAAATTGATGTTGTATTTAGAACCAAACAAACACTATAATCATAATTAACTATTGTCACTATCGATTATATACGATAAATTTTATGTTTCAGTATATCGTTTAAAAGGCTAGTTTAAAATAATTTGCTTGTTTGAGTTGTATTTAAATATTTTTATAATAAAATTATAAAAATGAATATGATGTTTTTTGTAACAATTAATTTTTATTTAAAATAATTAATTATTAAATAATAAATAAAATTTAATTAAAAAATTAAATTGATATTTTTTTACCATAAATTTTAATATCTTATTCATCTTAAACAAATTATTTTCTTTGTAAAAAATAATAATCAACATTTATTAGATAATATTAACTATATTTTTCAATTTTTTATATAATTTAAAGAATAATTATTCTCAAATACACATTAAATATAATTAAGAACGAAAATTTTTATCATTTAAGAAATTATCATAATTAATTATGAAATTCACAAGTTATATTAATTGTAAAAGTTATTTTTGAAATAAAATATTAGATTAGATTATTCAAAAAGATAAAATAATCTAAATTTATTGATTATTTATTATTATATACTCACTTTTTTTTATTATGTTTATTTTTTCAGAATACTTATCATACCTTTTACTTTTCTCTTCGTTTAATTATATTTTAGGATAGATCTACTCCAGCTTGATGAATAACAATCTTTTTTCAAATTCATTACTAGTTAACATAAAAATATTAAAAATAAGCTACTGATACGTAATTTGAATAGTCTAAAAAGATTATACATTCAGTTCTCCATTGATTTTTGGATCCAAAATTTATTGCATGTTTTAGGCAGAAACGGATTCATAGTGGGGAAAGCAGCACATCTCTCTCCTTCCCCTCCTTTGATATATTTTTTAAAATACTATATGCAGATATTTTTTGGAATTATTATTTTTTATAATTATTTTTATATCAAATACTCTACAAAATTGTATTATCTTTTTACTATATTATTTATCTTGTATCATATTCTTCTCTCTTAATTTAAAAAACAATTGTAGAAAAATAAATGTAGAAATGTGTTTTTTCAAATTTTTTTAGGTATCATATACTTAACTCTCTCTATCTTGAACCTCTCTTTCCTTTAGGTAATAATTTGGTTAAAAATTAGTTGTCATACTTTAAAAAAAAAACGTAGTAATTCACTTATCAAACTTATTTAAAAAATGAGTATTTTGATTTTAACTATTATTTTTTTATAGAAATTAGTGATTTTAAAAAGAACGCATAACTACTAAATTTTAGAAAATAAATTTAGCCATACCATGATAAATACGTTGTATTCAAAAATATAAAAAAAATTTTAAAATTTTTAATTTTAAATAAAATCTCTCTCCTTATATTTATTTAAGAAAAATAATAATAATAATAATTTATTACTGAATTTATTTTTTGACCCCTCCCTTATGTAAATCTTGAATCAGTCTCTAGTTTTAAGTGGGTGCTTTTATGCACATTTGCTTTTAAAGTGTAAACATAAATTATTAACTGGTTTTGTTAAGAAGCATTCAAGTTTCAACTTGCTTTCACCAAGCATCTGTAGACTGTAGGTTCCATTTATTTTGAAATGTATATTACTGTTTATTTGTTTCGGTGATGACTAGTAAGGAGCAAAATGCCCGTATTCATCCATTATTTACAGTTTGTAGTTGAGCTCGTGTATGTTACATGACAAGAAATATCATGATGCTGTGTTCAATCAATAAGAAGGAATCATAGCCAAAAGAACAGCAGGAGCAGAAAATATATTATTACAACCGAAGATTGACAATAGAATAATAGAGGGAAAAACATTATATTAGAAGTGGTTTTTGATAACAAGTTTTTTTTTTTTAAATATAAAACTACTGACCCTTAGAAACGAAATATATATCATATCCCTTTGTTCTAATATTTTAATTTACAAATGAAATATAGGGGGAAAATAAACAAAAGTGAGCAAACAAAATAAAATGGAAGATGAAAAAAAAATACCAAACGTGAATTTCAAATAAACATAACCATGATGCTTTTTGGGCGAGGAGAATAATAGACACGAAGAATCAAAATATATATGGATCTGGAACATTTGAGATGCGGTGATTATTCTTTTTCTCTCCAAAATATAACTATTTACTTTGAAATATTAAAATATTATAATAACTACCATATTTTTAGGCAACATTCATCATAGATGACAATGAGTTATTTAAGAGAGAGGGAGAGTAAAAGAACAAAGAAAACGTTGAGAAAGATCCACCTGGGAGTCATATGTCAAACTCACATGCAACCTTATTTTCAATATCCCTGTTATTTTCCTTGATGTTCTTTTTCATGCTCAAAAAATCATGATGAAAGATAGCACAGTTTATGTTGGTAGGATGTTGACATAAGGAAAGGGGTAAACACTTGAAACCATGGGGTGAAAATTTTCAGGCTCTGCCTTTGTCCGTCCAATATGCAAATAGGATCACTCCAATGCACACGCAAGAGGACTCATTCATTCTTGTCTCTCTTTCTTTGGAGAAAAAGAGAATAGTAGATGACTTGGGAAATTATTCATATATATTTTATACAATATATTTTTTAAATACTAATTAGTGTATCATTAAATGTATGGATCAGTTGACAAAACTTAATCAAACTTAACTAATAATTTTAAATTAAATATTCAGAGAAAAAAAAAATATCACTAATAATAATCTTACCTGTTTTAAATAGAGTTGCTTCCTGTAAAAGACATCTTTTATATTTGTACAAAAAATGTTAATAAATTTTTTTAAAAAAATATTAATTTTGGAATCAAAGAAAAAAATTATTTATATATTATTTTTTACTTTTAATATACTTTTAGCACAAGTTTAATTAATATCTTAAAAATATTAGTAGGATTATTTTTTAATATGCATTTAAGAATATATAATAAATTTTTATTATAATACATAAATATTAAATACTATAAAATTTAATAAAAATATATTATATATTATAGTACACATATTAAAAAAAATTATATATTTTCTTATTTATCTGATGAGCTTTGATATATTTTTATAATTTTTTATTATTTTATAAAATTAATATATTTATTATTCTAAAAATATGAATAACATTAAATGTTTAATTTAATAATTAGAACAATTTGTAAAAATAAAAAATTAGAAAATTTAAAAAGTATTATTATTTGATTTAGATGGATATAGATGGTATCCCCATATGGTAGAGGAGGAGACAATGCATGCAGCAAAGTGGGAAAGACATATGAGAGGTATTTACTGACATGAAATGATTACTGCAGTATAAGAGGAAGCAAGGCACAATCTTGGCCCTGCCTGCTTCATACCCAATAGTCAACCATGCCAATTGGTTAGTGAAAAGTGTATAATTGAATTCAGTAACACTCAAGTGCCCATCCTCCATCCAAAATTATTCCCCTAACCAAAATACTTCAAAAACATCAGACAAAAATATTTTCAAGGGATTCAGTATCTCAACTTGATGAAAAACCCAACAACAGAGGACAAAAAACAGTAATCACTCATCACTACCCCTGCTTCCCAAGAAATCATCCCCACCCACACAGCAATTTTCTCCCGTGACTCCTCCAATTTCATTCAATTATCAACACATACCATTAAAAAATGTTTCAATAAGATTTAGCATATAATCTAAACCTTGAAGACATAATATACTAGCGTAGGATAATACAATTTGTCTTTTGAAAAAGTAAATGTTATTGATTTAGTTATTTTACAATAAATAAATATATCAACCAGCTAGTTTTTTAATATCATTTCTTAACATCAAATTAAACATTGAAAAATATTAAAGTTAATAAGAACATTGAAGAGCTATTTTAAGTGAAGATGTTTTGGTATTAGAATTGTAGCTCACTCATATTCAAATCCAATATATAAAGGATGTGCATAACTTTTAGATAGACAAATATTCTATACATTGTTATTATACTAATATATATATATATATATATATATATATATATATTTGTCAAAATAGACATTGTTCATTTAAATTTATATCTATAAACTAAAAAATGTAATTTATTTTCATAAATATGAAAATTTATTAAGAATTTTTTTCTATACAATACAAATATAGTTGTTTTGATATATTGAAGAATTGAATAATTGTGTATTATAAAAATTTATAATTTTATTTATACAAAAATTATGAGAAGGATATACAATTTTAGTATGGAAAAAATGTAAAGAATTTTTTTAATTTTATCTGAATAAAAAATGAATTGATAATAAAAATATTTTAAAATGGTCCGTAAATATAAGCAAGATATACAGAACCATATTAATTTTATACATTTTTTTTTATTTTGTATGAACGTTTTAAGGAATAGAAAATGGTGATGTATATCTCTTTCTTTCCAACATTAACATAAAATATCTTTACAAGTACTTTTTATTTTCTTATTTGAGATTCTAGCAGGCTCTTCCTTAAAAAAAAAAAAAAAAACCTAATATTTTTAACTCAATTCATCTCTAACTTCAATCTTGATGTATTTATAGTTCAAATACTAAGCTTAATAATTTTTTTGTTAAATATATAAAAGTATAAATTTTAATAAAATATATTTATTATATAAAAATAAACCTATAAAAAATATTTTATATTAATTTTAAACGTTAATGTTAATAATTTCCTAATTTTTTAAAAACAAATAAGTGTTTCATTTTTTTTTGTTGCAAAAGAAGATGACGTGGTGGGAACGGAAGATGGTAAGTTAGGAATTATAAAGATAAAAATAAAATGATGTAAAAAACATTTAAACATGCACTCAAGTGCTAATTCTAAGAGAAGTATATTTGAAAGAGATGTGCAATTTATGTAATATTTTATTTTTATTTATTCTATTTATATTTTTTAATAAAAAATTGTATTAATTATAGTAAAAACAGGTTTTCATAATTTGGTTTGATAAGAATAGTACAGTGTGATTAGGCTTTTTAGGTGTCTGAGCTTTATTTATTAACCTGTACCGTTAGAGTCAGAATGTGATTAAGATGGTCAAACATTATTAAATGAAGTTAATGAAGGAAAAGGAAGGGGTGAGAAGGGGAAAGGTGAATGGTCAAAATGAAATGGAGAAAGCAGCGAAGTGGGTGTTTGTTGGGGGACAAGAAAGTGGCAATAGAAGTGGCTTTGCCGGGTGGTGAGTATGGCAATGGACCTCATCGCCATATTCTTTTCACATCATTCCCTTTTCTGTTTTCTAATAACTATTTTTAAAATGTTAAATAAAAATTATTTAAAATTATTAATATTTTTATCGCTAATTTTAATAAAATCTTTTGTTTATTATTTATAATCAAGAAATTTAATGTATATCTCCTTCTTCTTTTTATATAAATATTTTTAATTAGTATGGTGGTTCTATCTCCCTTCAGAATATAACTAAATTTTTTATTTTATTAAAAAGGTGCAGATATAATTTACTATTAAAATCTTGGTAATAAAAGTTTAGTATATAACATATTAAGAATTAATACAAATATCAAAGTAAATAAATATATATTTTATTATATGTTGATCCGTTGTAAAAAGGTATTAAATATATTTTACTTTAACAATTTTTTTTAGATTTTAGATTTTAGAATAATCAAATATTAGAAATAATTTAAATTTAACATATTCAAATTATTATAAATTGATAATCTACATCCCAAATTTAATCCTTAGCAATTTTTTTTTTTAAAAAACAAAATCATCAGCTTATATTTAAGTCTAAGCTCATGTGCATAGGTATAGAAACTTTTTCGAAACTGCTATGTATAAAATACTACATATTAAAATTTAAGTTTTGAATAAAATTTTACTATATAATATAATTATAGAAAAAACTATCGTTAAATTTTTAAAAAATTAATTTCATGAAATAAGATATTTTGTTAATGAGATTTCGAAATATTAAGTATACTTATAATTTAGGTATTAATATAAAAGTTTAATTTTGATATTGCTAGTGCAAAAAAAATTATACTATCAATTAATTAAAAATTATCGTAGATATAATTTTAAAATTAACATTTATTGAAAATTATTATAAGAATTAAAAATTACGCTATCAATCTTTATAGTGTCATTGAATCATAATTTGCCAAGTTATAAAAAATCATTTACTTATATAATAATTATTTTAAAAATCATATCTTTCATGATTTTCAATTGGTTAAAAATATAAAAAATGTTACACTAACAATGTCTTAAAATTAAACTTAATAAAAAGTTAATAAAAAATGATACTATAATTTTTTTTACACCATTATTAAATTTTTTTAATAATATAACAATTTATAATTAGATGATATTAAAAAAAACATATATACTATTACTGTCTAACGTGTAGTCAAATTAATTTTTAATATAATTCATCAAAATTTTTATTTTCATGTAAAATAAGAGTTTAATTGAAGCAATGATAATGTAGAGATTTTTTTATAATATCATCCAATCATAAATTGTTATATTATTAATAATTTATTAACTTCTTGAATGATATCTACTTGAAAATCTTGTCTAAGAATTTATTAACTTCTTTAATGATATCTACTTGAAAATCTTGCCTAATATAATTTCTAACTGGTTGATAGTATAAAAAATTTTATACTGATAATATATTAAAAATAAATAGTTATTTATGTGATTCAATATTAATATATTTTTTAATAATATAAATATTTATTTAATTAATTTAAATATTAAATATTTTTTTATAAAATTTTCTTTTCCATTTAAATATATAGTGTACAAAATTGTATTACATATATTTCATAGATATAAAATATAATAAATAAATTTTTTCAATTTAAAAATATAAAAAAATTATAATTATAGTTTAAATAAAAATTAGAAATAGACCTATCATCAATATTTCTTCTAGAAATATATAAAAAAAAAGTTAGTAGCATTACTAGAAAACAAGAATTTTATAACATCAAAATTTTTATTGAAAATTAAAATATTTGATTAGATTGAAATAGAACTCAGAATACAAAGATATAGTAAAAAAAATTGAGTAATATATAAATAAAAAAATTTATAAAATATAGAAGAAAGTCATTATAAAATTTTACTTTAAATTACTTTAAATTGACAAAAGATAATATATTAGCCACGTAAATTAAAAAGTAAAAAAAAAAGAGATCAAAATTGTTTAAAAATTCAATTTAAGTTTTTTCAAATAAAAAATAACAACTTTAAAATTATTATAATTTTAATAAATTTTATATTATAATATATCATATTAATAACAAATTTATATCTTTCACTTAATATTATTTAATATAATAAAATATTTATTATTAATAATAAAAATATTTTTTATTTTTTTAATATTTAAAATTAAAAAACTTCCGTCAATTGGTAGTATAGTAATGTTGCTCATCCTAATTTATTGAATTCTTTAAGGGTTAGTTATTTTTAAAAAAAATTAAAATATAATATCATTAATAGGATTGATTGAGGTTAAGTTATCAGCAATGGTTAATGCTTGATGACATAACATGTATTACGGATGATTGTATTTATGGAAAAAGAGAATGGAGTTTTCATAATTAAGAGTTCGGTGTAGATAAAAGAATCTTGTAGATTTAGCGAGGAATGACATAAAAATTGAGGTGCAAAAATGTATGAATCATTGAGTGGGTGCCCTCCCCTAACACCAATAGTGTTGACATCACCAAACTTCTTTTTCAATATCCAGCCTACAGCATATTCTTTAGCTAACTAACCCAAACACATCTTGCAACCTAATAATAGTATGTTTAGTTCATTGATATTTGTTAAAAATGTCAGTTCCCATTAGCAAAGGAGATTTCAACTTAATGGTTGTTGGTACTAGTGTTATGTTCTAAAAATTCTTGTATAAATATTGAAGTAATGAAAAATTAAAAATCATTGAAATGCAAAGGGGATTACTCCAATGTTTAGTCTCCCTGAAGTAGATGACTTCAAGGAAAATGAACAACTAAGGTTACAAACAAAAGGACATTGTAAGTAGGACGTGAAAAAAACAATTGAAATGAGGATTTTCATACTAGATAAGTAAACCACTTCCAATTTGTATAATACCCAAGCTTAGCATAATGGACAGATTATATTGATTTTGGAGTTAAAGAAGTTGAGTTTAAGACCCTTGAAACGAGTAGTTAATATGGATACCATTAGATATGTAAGGAGGTACAATCTAAGATTTCTTGCACCAAAATGCATGAAATTGTCACGTTTAAGTGAACAAATTTCTATTGAAGCAAATGCATCCATCCAACCAAATTACCACCCACACATTTCCTTTCCACATATACCTAACATACAACACCGCCAATCTCTATAAATCACCACACTCATCCACTCAATATACATCTTTCTCCATTAAACTAAGTCATACTTGTTGTTTTTCTCTAAAATGTTGAGGTTCACAATCCCTTGTACTTGTTGTTTTCTCATATATTATGCGCAAAAATTGAAGGTATAAATGTGTTTTAGATATGCAATGAAATAACTTATTAGTATATTAGTATAAAAAGATTATGATAAGAATTTAGAATAGTTTCAAAGAAAACTTTATTCTTTAATCTAATATTCAACAAAATCTATCAAACAACATTGTCAATCAAACCCAACTTAAGGAAATGAAATAGGTATTATACATCACCAAAATCTAGAAGTATCCAGTTGCCAAGTGCTGTATGCTCCAATTGAGCATCTCTAGCACCAAGGAATCAGTATTGGATCACAAAGCAACAATGAGCAGGGCCATAAGGCATGGGAACACATGCACTTAAATGTTTATTCAAACAAGCTTTTTTGCCTACTAGAATATATTCCCACAACATGAAAAACCAATAAACAATTTAGATTAAGTTCTAATACGAACGAGTAGTGTTCTCTACCATTCTATATTTTAATTCGTATAGGCTCAAGTGTAGCTTACGTTTGGCTTGATTGAACTCTATGCACATGTGAGTTTAAGGAAATTTAATAAAATCTCATCTAAAATTATTTTTCTAAAATTCACATAACGAGTTCTAATACGAACGAATAACATTGTCTACTATTCCATATTTTAATTTGTACAAATTCATGTGCAGCTTACGTTTAGCTTGAACTATGTGCATATATGAGTTTAAAGAAATCATATTTAATAAAATTTCATCTAAATTTTTTTTCTAAAATTCATATAGTGAGTTCTAATATGAACGAGCAACATTCTTTACCATTTCGTATTTTAATTCGTACAGGTTCAAGTACAACTTATGTTTGACTTGAACCCTTTGTGCACATGTGAATTTAAAGAAATCATAATTAATAAAATTTCATCTAAAACTATTTTCTAAATTCATATAGCGAGTTGTAATACGATCAAGTAGCATTCTCTACCGTTTCGTATTTTAATTTGTACCGGTCCAGGTACAACTAATGCTTGGCTTAAACCCTGTGAGTATAGAGATAAATTTTTCACCAAACTTCTAATTTTCTAAAGTTCTTTTTTATTTTTCAAGAGATAAAGTCTCTTTACCATAACTACGAGCCTTGAGTTTCTCTCTACACCAAGGTACATAAGAATAGGATTAACTCCTGTCAGGTTATTGTCCACAAATCTACTTATCTTTACTTTATTCACGGGATCAAACCATTTTTTAAAATCACACTTAATTTAATAGTATTATTTTTAGGAACGACCGAGTAGGATGCTAATACATTTTCTATTCATAATCGGTTTTCAAACCTAGAACTCTTCCTCTATTAAAATTTTTTGAAATATTTTTCCTTTAAAAATAAAAATTTGGAAGTAACTCCATGATTATCTTTAATTCTTTCTAAAATTTTGTGAGATCGACATTTTGTTATAATTTCGGTTAAAATATCCATAAAAGAAAAAAATACAAATTGGATGAAAAGATTAAAAAAAATAACATACTTTTTATATTTTAAAGCTTATTCCAACCATTTAAAACCTTTAAAAAAATACTCAGAAGAATATCTTAAAAAATTTTAGAGTCTAATTTTTATTTTTTTAATGTAAAGATTAAATCACAATTGAATTTTACTCGTATAGAGAAAAAGAAAAGATAAATCTCTTCATTTTTAAAATTATAAAAATTAGCACAATAATTAATATCTGATTGCAAAACATGCATAAAAAATTTAATATTTTAAAATATAAAAATAATAATATAGTAAAATCTTTCAATAACGTCTATAGCAAGCAACCAAATAACTTAAAAATTTGTATTCTACAACCTTTACACTAAATTAATCCTATTTAATATTTTATTTTATGTTTATTTAGGTAAATAAAAAAAATAATTGATATAAAATTTTTAAAAATAGAAAAAAATACCAAAAAAATCTCATAAAAAAATATGTCATATTTTTTTAAAAAAATATATTATAATTATATATATATATATTATAGATAAAGATATTAATTCATATAATAAAGAATTTGTAATATTATGATAATATTAAATTTATATAAACGTCTTAATTTTTCAAAATTATCTACGTTGAAAATGCTAAAACAATGATTAAAAGGTATAATAATATTAATATATGCATCTATAATAGAATATTATATTTGTCATTATAAAAGTATAAAAAATTAAAAAGTATAAAGTAATTAAAAATAATTTTTATAACATACAAACAAACTTGAAAATTTATTTAAAATTTTTTATAAATCTTAAGAAATAATTTATATAAAAAATTATTTTAAAATATTATTTATAAAAGAAAGAAAAGGATTAATAAATTGTTCTATACAATTGTTAAAATAAACTATTATTTTTTATTTTATTTAGAAATTATTTTTGTATTGATATTTTTTTTATATCACTATATTATTAAGTAATGAGTAAGGAAGTACGAATTTTATTTTTCCAAAATCAATTTTTTTATAATTAATTTATTTTATATTTTTTTATAATATCTCTTTTATTATTTTATATTTTCTAAAAAATTAAATAAATAATTATATTAAATATAATTTTTTATATTTTTTATTTAATAAGTATAAACATAAATAAAAATATCATAAGGTAATTTAAATTATTTTTATTAAATGAAAAAATAAATATTTATTTTTATCATTATTTAACTATTTTAAGTTTTTATTTTATTACTTTGATCTCCATCTTAATATTTTTTGGATGATCATAATTATTTTTTAATGTTGATGAAACGAAATTTTAAGTTATATGAATGTAGAATCACTCAAACATTCCATCAATTAGTTAAAATTAAACATTTAGATTACATAATGTTAATATTTTTAAATTTTGATAAATTGTTCATTTGATAAAAACACTATAATTTATAATTTATTTAATTAATAATAATTAAACAGATAATTTTATGGATATAATATGTTAAATAATAAAATTAAATAATAATAATAATAATATAACATTATTTATAGTGTAATAATTAATTATATATTAATATTTAATTATTTAATATTTAATAAATTAATAATAGAAGGTCACCATAACCTTTTTAAAGAAACTGTTTTATAATTTAAGTTGAAATGAGATATTATATTAGTTGATTAATATTGGATTAATTCAAATAGTATGCTAGTAACAGAAATTGAAATAGTATTGGTGACCTTTAATATGATAAGTAAAAAACGGAAACAAGATAGTTGTATTTGCATTTTTAAATTGCATTTTACATCCTCTTAATTGTAGAAAGATCCATATATACATCAAATAACGACATATAAACAAAAAATATATTCTCTTCTTTCTTGTGTATGATATCATTCTTCATCTTATGGAAGAGAATATTCTTGTTGGTTAAGCCATGTTTGATATCTAAACCTAGCAAGAGATTATAATATATCATATTTTTATAATATTTAAAAATATTATAAAAATATAAGAAAATATTATTTATTAATTTTAGTAATATTTTAAAAAGTGTTATATTTGATTTATGTTGTAAAATATTATTAGTAATATTTAAAAAATATTATAAAATATAAAAAATATTACCTATTAATTTTAGTAATATTTTTAAAAAATATTGTATGTGATCTATGTTACAAAAAGTGTAATATATTATAGTGATTGAAAATTGAGTCAAATGAGGTGTTTATAGAGTTGGACAAGATGAAAGTGATGTGTTATTTTTTTTTTAAATTATTATTTAAATTAATTTACATACAATAATTTATTGTATTTTATAAATTAATTTAAAAAATATAAAAATTATATTTTATAAATTAATTTACAAAATTTACGTTATTATATTATGTAAATTAATTTTCAAAATACAATAAATTATATTTTACAAATTAATTTATAAAATTAAAATTTACAAAATTTAATTTTTTTATTTCATAAATTAATTTTTGACACACATGTTTGCTTAATTTTTAATGTTTTATTATAGTTTTTAAAAAGTGAAATAGTTAGATATTAAGTGGTTTGTATGATATTAGTTTTTATGTAGAAATTAATATGGAAGATTCATTATGATGGTATAATAATTTTTTTAATAAAATTGATATGCTAATAATATTTATGCAAGAGGATAAAGAAGTAAAACTTTTTTAGACTAATTGTTTTTTGTTTTAATAAGAATATGTAACTTGAATGTTGAATTTGATTTTTGTTTCTATGATAAGAGAATAATGTAAGCCTTTAGGAAATTGAGTTAGTAAAAATAAATAACAATGTTGATTATTTTTATGACTTATATGGTAATTGATTTCGAGATTGAAAAACTTAATTGTTTTGTTTTATATTATTTACTTATATTATTTTTATTATTTTAAAATTAGGTATTTCTTTCACGAGATGATATATTAATTTGGAGTAGAGTAGTGGATAGAGATCATAGATTTATTGTTGTTATTAATAAATTAGAAAATGAAGGTATTGACTGAAAAATAATATTAATATTAGGCTATAAAAGAAGAAGAAAATATTGGCAATACAAGAATGAATTAGCGTGTAACGTGATTGAAACAAAAAAAATGTGAGTATCCCTTTAGATTAAGCGGAAGACCTTTGATAAATGGTGTAGGTCAGAAACTGAATGTTGTATATGAATTTCACAACCGTGAAGTAAGCAAAACCTTAGAGCATCCATCTGTTGGGAGACTAAGTGGTAAAGTGAAATATTTAGTGGATGACAAGACAAAGTGTTTATAGAGGTCCCAAGTCCAAGGGAAAAGGCCAACTGTAGAGACCTATTGGGTTTACTAGGCCCATCAACAAAGTTAGGGCCAAGAAGTTTCAGAAAGAGGTAGAAACCTTCTTGGACCTTCAGGAGGACCTTCCTTAGGTCCAATACACTTCTCCAATGGCTCTCCGTACTTTAGAATAGAACTTAGATAAGGGTATCTTAGGTTCTATTGGGCCCAAATATATATAAGATCAAATCATATTGTTTTTGTATTTTAGTTTGGGCTATTGGACCTACTTTGACCCAACTTGTGACTGCATAGACGGAGAAAGCTAGGCATCAAATTAGGCTTGTAATCAAGGTCTAAGCCACACCATGGAGGTAACTCCAAAACTACATGGACCTTCCTCCCTTATGCGTCCACCATTAGCATATAAATAGGCTACCTTATGTGTAATTTGAACACTTTGAATCATCTTGAGTAAAATTTAGATTTAAGAGCAAAGTTTCTCTCTTCCTTTCTCTTCCTTTCTTGGTTGGAATTGTTAGTGGAAGCTTTCTTATCCTTGGCCTCTAAGGTGACGAAGAAAGAGCTTATCTCCTCCAAAAGTGACACTCTAACCTATCCTTCAAAGCTTCTTCACTTCTTCACCTCCTCCATGTACAACTGCATCACAAAGAATATGGTTAGGCCGAGAAGTAGTTTGTTGACATTAAAATTTCATGATGACCATAATGTGGATAACATTAAGCACATTATAATGCTTTTCAATCTTATTAAAAATAAAAAAATGTTCTAGAATAAAATTACAACATTTGATAAAGTTCATAGAATGTGACAAATGTGTGTATTGGTGTAGGAGGATTGAAATGAATGATGTTGTTTGAGATATATTTTGTGATATATCTGGGTGTCATTAAATTTTTGAATTTATTTTGTATTGTGTTGATTATTATCACTACATACAAAGCCAATAAATATTGCTTATCATTCATTACTTGAGATTTTTGGAGTAATCTCAATAGAGTTGACATTCTTTATGAATTTTTCTTATTTGGAATTTGAATGAGGTGATAAATTTACTTGGGTAATACAAAAGTAAGAGGTTTATTTCTATGAAAATGGTTAATACCCTAGGTGATTGTAATAGACAGGGATATCATCTTGATGAATTCTATTGAAGTATTATTTCCATCTTTAACACACTTGCTTTGTCAACTTCATGTATATAAAAAAAGAAATGAAAGCAAAATGCAAGTTACTGGTTTCTCCAACAAATGAATAAGATTTTGTAATGGGGATGTGTGGATTAATCTAATAGATTCACGAAGTGAGATTCATCATGACGAGTGTTTGAGTAGATTTAAGGACAAGTATTCAAAATTTCCTATTTTTCTAAATTATGTGGCAAAACATGGTTTCTTCCTCATAAGAAAAGATTTATGAGTTGTTGGATAGATAAGTTGATACATCTTGGAAATATAACTACTAACATGTATCTTTATAAATGAAATGAATTTTTTCATACTATATTTAAATGTCATAAAATGTTTATACCATCTTGTTGATTTTTATAGGGTTGAGAGGGCACATTCAAGGTTAAAGAGTTTGCTTCAAGATAGTAGAGCAGACTTATGTTCATGCTAGGATATTATGAATAATATGATAATATTACAACACAATGATATTAAGATGTCATTTGAGAGTAACATCATGATTGTAGAGAAAAAATTCAGTATGGGTCTTTATGACAAGTTATGAGAACTTGTACAAAACAACGCTTTGTGTCACATTGCTATTAAGTATGAATGAGTCAAATTTGTTGGTATTGACACATGGATTACCTTGTGCATGTAACAAGATATAGTATCATGGGTAATTTTGTACTGTTGGGACCAATTCATCATCATTGAAGGAGATTGATCTTTACTGATCAAGGAATGATAGGGCCATGGTCTGATATATCATTGTAAATAGAAATAAAGGCCCGAAGAAAATATTCTCCGAACTTGATGTTTTATGACAAAATATCTCTAAAGAATAAATTTCATGAACTAGCCTTTCTTGACACAACTTCAATGTTTCCACCTCTTGACAAAGTAAGAACAAAAAATGCAATCAAAGATAAGACATCGATGATGGAAAGATCAACCAAATGTGAACCATCTTTTTTTTTTAATATGTTGATGATTTGTATTCTTTCCATGATAGTTCTTCGCCTCGACTTTCCTATGATATTAAATGTTAGGGTAATAAAAAAAATGCTATGGCAATGCTTCACCTATTTTCTATTAAGCTTCATAACTATAGTAAACACATTGTTAATGTTGAGATAGATGGAAATTATGCAATTAGTGCATTACTCAGCATAGGTGAGGAGTCTTGGGCTCAAATTTATCTTAATTTTATGAGGAAGCTTGCATAATTTACAGAATGTATCAATCTACATTATGTAATGTATCATATATATTTCAAAAACTAGTTTATGGAATGTACCTGATACATTTTGAAAATTAATTTACGAAATGTGTGTCATCTTCTACCTATGGTGCAAACTAAAACTAGAACACTTCTCTAAACCTAGGACAAATAGAAAGGAAATATGAATGACTAAAAGTCACTAATCTTGCAAAAATAACGATGATGCTCGTTGATGGCAGTGTAGATTTTGATAGATGACAACCACAATTTTCCATAGACAAGGAATGAAATAGGTTGAATGAGTAGGATGTTAAAATGGTAAACTAAGAATATGAAAAGTGAAAAAATAAAGAAATATAAAAAAAAGGAGATACAAAAAGTATAGATTAGAAAATAAAATTTCAAGGATTTGTAGCCAAAAGATATAACAATAATGATCAAATACATGATCCACAACCAAAGCATTCACATTGACTAGGTGTGATGAGCTTAGGGTTATGTTTTGATTCATGAAAAAAAATATTAAAATAATAAAATAAAATATAATTACACTTTATTTTTTAGGTTATAATAAAATAAAATAATTCTTAATATAAATTATTTTATTTAATTCCATCTATATTCTTAATTCTTTTCCTCAAAACTGAAAGGAATTGGATGATTAATAATTAGTTTATTTATATATTTTTTAATTTTATCCTTCAATTTTTAATTTATTTTCTTATTTTGTGTGTAAATTCTTCTATTCCTCTTCATATAATTTCTTATCTTTCAATTGCATAATAGACTACACTAATATGTTTTGGTAGCCATTTAGTTTCCTATCTTCATTTGTTTCAAGAAAAAAATATTAATTATTACAAAAATTTAGTTTCTTCTATCTTTTCATAAAAAATTGAACAATTGACCAATATCAAGTTATAATGGTTATATCTTTCATTGTATATAAAAACACTCAACTAATTATTTCTGGTGTTCGACTTCACCCACCAAAACTCTTATGCATAGGTCTTTAAAATAAAAGAGAACCTCTAATTATTTTATTTTTTTCTTTCTTTTTATATTTTTTTATTCTATTTAGGTTCTTAATATTTACAAAAATAAAACATCACCTAAAAAAAAATAAAAACTCTTGTTATACAATAACATATATTTATTATTTTTGTTTATACATATTTTAATTTATTTAAAGATTGTGAACGAAACCTATATTTGATGAAAACAAATAAAAATTTATTTATTAGTATTTTTTAGAAGATGGATGTTGTGTGATAATGTAATGTCTATTTGAAAAATAATGATAATTCTATTTTATTATAATTAAAAATTATTTAAAAATGTATTTTTTTTACCACATAAACAAATAATCTTAGTAAATAAATTCTCATTAAATATATAATAGAATGAGATTATATTATAATTAAGATTAGACAATGCTAATGAATTAAATAGTTACCTTTTATTAAATAAATTCTCGTTAAATATATAATAGAATGAGATTATATTATAATTAAGATTGGACAATGCTAATGAATTAAATAGTTTTTTATTTTTCTTTAGTGCATAGAAAGAAATGGAATCTCTATTTTATTATTTTATCTTTTGATAAAATTTACTTTATAAAAATAAACAAATAAAGATTTTATTTTTATTTATCCTCTTTATATTATATTTTTTTAATCTATTCTTATTTTTCAAATTAATATTTTGCATAACTTGAATCATATTAAATGTATAATTATGGATTATTTATTATTAGTTTATGTGAACTTAAAATTTTAGTTAATTAACTAAAAAAATACCTTTATCATTTATTTACACTTAATTTTTTTTAAATTAATAATGAGTTATTATTTTAAATAATGATACAACTAAAAAAGATTTGTAAGAGTATTTTTATTTTAAATAATAATATTATCATATAGATTTAACAAAGTAATAAAGATTGAAAGTAATAAAATTAATATTTAAAAAATTATCTTTTATATGAAATAATTTTTTTAAAATTAATTAAACATAAAATTTATATGATGAATTCTGAACTTGAATTCAATAAATATAATTAATTGTAATAACTTTTTGTGAAATTAAAACTCTTCTATCATTTATGATTTTTAATAAATTATTTTAAAAAATAAAATTTAGAAACAAAATATATAAGACTAATTTGTAATTGTTAAAATTAGGTTTTGTATTTATTTTTTTTTAACAAGGATTAAATGATTTTTTTAAAAAAAGTAAGATTCATATATTCATTTAAATTCATGAAATAATATTATTTCCTTTTTTTATATAAATTAACATATAAATCCATATAAATAATTAAGTATAAGATCAATAGTTAACAAATTCATATGAAAGCCAACAATTATAAAATAAAATATATAAATGGAATTTAATGAAAATAATCTATAAGGGTAAGTTAATCAATATTTAGCATAAACCATCATTTAGAAAATAGAAAAAACTAAATTTTACGGTTGGAATAATTATGAGTTTTCAATTTTTATTTTTAAATTAATTTTAAAAATAAAACTTGTCCGACAAAAAAATGATTTTTAACATATTTTAAATATAGTTTTGACTTAAATCTTAAACAAAAAAGAGTTTATTGAATATCATTTTTAATTTTAAAATATTTTTATTCTTAAATCTACTAAATCTCACTATCATTAAATCATTATAAAATAATAATAATAATAATAATATATTTTAATATTTCAAAAAAAATTTATTTTTTATTTCTATTATATAATTATTATATTTAATTTATATTGTTATTTATATAATAGAATTATTATATTTAAGATAAATAATTTATATTATATAATTATTTATAATATAATATTATAATATATATTATTTTTATATGAAATAAATACCAAATAATATAAAAATATTATAATAATATATAAAATTTTTTATCTTAAATATTGATAATCAAATAATATATGAAATAAAAATTTATATAATTATATAATATTTTTATATTTTAACCACTATACTATAATTATTATCATACTATTTTTATTTTTATCATTACCATTATCATTATCATCACCATAACAACAATAATAAATTTTTAAAATTTTTTTATTTTTTTATTTTAAAAAAATTTAATTACTTTTA